>CM077175.1:41108615-42498615 GCA_039654105.1 Coreius guichenoti
TCCACAGAATGTGTAGAACAAATTATTTTTCAGTATAATCAGTAATAATAGGATTGTTATCAGCAGGAAAAACAACCAAAACATAGAGTAGAAAGATGCAGAATGTAGCTGAAATACCCTACTGGCTACCGGTTAAAAGTTCTCCAGTCCGCGCACCAAGTGTTCCCACCACGGTGGATACCTTAAAACCTGATCCTGGCTGATTTTCAGGCCTGCCTGATCGATTTTCCTGGGTGAAAATAAAGGGATACAAAAGCATGTTAGACGCTCTGGAATCAGATCCAATCCATTAGAGAGATCAATACACTGAAGGCAAAAGGGAGAAAAAAGAGCCCTGAGTGTTGACAAAACCAAATAAATATAGATGCGCAAGAGAGGAGAAATTAGATTACTGTCAAAGAATCTAAGCACAACACTTTTAACCTCTAACCTAACAATGTGTGTTTACACCACAGCACAAGGGCGCGGGAGGGGACACGGGCTTGAGACGTGAACTACAGGCAGCTTCGAGTGTCCACGATGAAAACGCTGTTCACAGCTACATTCACAAGCTGCCTCAGCATCTGTCCTTCAAAAACAAACTTACATATACACATAGGCATAATTTGCGGGTGGGACGGGTGGGACATGTCCCCACCACTTTTTACCAGGGTCGATATCGTCCTCACCACTTTTTGAAACATCTTGCTGCACGGATGAACCTACCCAATGCAAACAAAACATATCCAGTTAACTAGCAGAGCATAATTTTGTTCGTTTGTTAAATAAGAGGTGATCTGGCGTTCGTTGCCACTGTTATCAGTAGCGCGGATTTCTCTTACGGCTTGTGCACACTGTGCAGTCTTTACACGGACAAACGCTTTCATCTATCGCTTAACGCCGTTGTGGAGACTTTCTATTTGTTCCTGTGAAATCACAAAACTGTCCCTGCTCTTGATATACAACCACTGATGATATTCGGTTTTGGTGAGAAAAAAAAAATACGAGGACAGATTAGAACCGAGAACACGGCTTAACAAAGGACCATTGGGGAACTAGACCATTAGACCACTAGACCGTTAAGGGTCACAAGCAAAGTTTGCGAATCTATGCATTTATTCACATGAAAAATCTTGGCACTAACGAAATATTGTGTTTAGATGCAAGAATTAAACATGAGTTCTATATCGATAAATTAAACCCAATGAACTATTGAAATTGATTTCTGGACATCTTAATATTATTTTATTCTGCAATTGTTATTGTACATATTTTACATCTGATATAACATTGTATTAGCAATGCTATATCAGATATACCCCCCCCCCCCCCAATACACACACCTGTCCCACCCACTTTTTAAAACAAAGTTACGCCACTGCATATACAGAAGATGCTACACGTGTATTGAGTGTGTGTTCATGTGAATTTGTATGGATGTTTGTTAATGTAATCTTTCTCTCTCTCTCTCTCTCTCTCTCTGTTTTTGCATGTTTCTTCATCATGGTCCATCCCGGTTCTTCATCACATTTCAGGTAAGTTTTTTCATAGTGCATAATAAGTGTGTGTGTGTGCATACGTATATTTATATATTGTGTCTATATGTGTGTTTACAGTGTGTTTATATACATATGTTTTTACCTTTTTAACCTAAATTCCACTGTGGCAGCACAGTCACCAGTTACTGCTCAGCAAGTCACATTTTAAGTGTTACTAAATATAAGGCAACTTTTTGGAATGCAGACACCCCCTATTACCCACAAGCACCCTTCCATCTGAATGCACTCATATGTAATGGCTGCAGTTCCCACAGTCTGCTCTCCAGATGGAGTCATCTCAGGGCACCTGTCAGGCTCATACAATCTCGAATATTAGGAAAGCAGGATACAGCATGCAACAACACCCTTATCTGATTGATTTCAATACATTTAGGATGAAACTATACTGTCCTCTGTGAAACATCACAATGTTCTTGGTTCTTTGCCCTTCACCTCTAAGACAGAGAGATTGTTTGTTTTATTGGCTGTCTGTTGGACTGGTCCCTCCCTTTCCTCCTGTTTCTCTGTCTGCTCCCTCCCTTTAGTGGTCGAGGTGCCACTCAGGTGATTCCCATTGATTTCCACTACACAGTCGTGTCCTCTCCAGGTGTAAACAAGCTGGGTCATATTGATGGCACTTGACTGATCGGGCCTTTCTGGCAGCAGGACTGCTCGATAGGCTCTCTCCTGTGAGAAAGGTCTTTGTAGCAGGAGATCAGGGCATAAGAGGATCTGAAGGTAGAAAACAGGTCTTAAATGTGTAATTCATACCAATTTAGTTATGTAATGAATGAACTATCAGTTCTATTTAGTGAATCAATCAAAATACTTCACCCATTATGCTAAACATTATACATGCAGGGTTTTGCACCATTCAGAATTGAATCGAGAATGCCTTTCCACAGAAAGTTGAATTGGAATTTGATTTGGAATAACAGGAAGAAAAATTTACTGAATTGCAATTTAAAAACAATTACAACAACAACACAGGTAATGCTGGGAAATGAAGTGTTTTCCCATCCTGGTCTGCAAAATTTGATTAAAAATGACAAATACAATGATTAATTCAACGTCCTTACATTCAAATTTGAAATGCAATTCCGCATCTTGTTTGTTTGCTATAAATTGAAGTCGATGGTAAACCTAATCATAAACCTACTATCATGTAGCTGATATGGTACATCCTCATGTTGGTTTGAGTTAAATGACCAAAACATCATGCAAAATGTGTCCAGCTTATATTTGAATGTATGTAAGATTAATTGTTAAAGATTCATGGCTCATATAGTTCTTTTAAGTATATTTTTGAGCTGTGGGTTGGTAAAATAAGGTTAGTGTTACACCACACTGGTCTGTGAATCTGCTCACTTACTCACTGGTCCTCTGTGGCTACTGTACCGTCATTGCCAGCCATGCAGAGACAGGCTTTTATTTCTTTCATCTAACTGCTAATTGGCAGCTGAGCGGGTCAAAGCGAGACAGAGAGTGCGAAAAAGTGGGAAGCCATTAATGTTCGGTAATCATTGGGCCAAGTAATAGTTATCAGTGTTTTAGGGGCAATATTATCACCATGTAACGAAGGGCTTGATTACTTTATTAGCCTCTTCAAGTCATTCTGCTATCGCTTACCAAGTCGACCCCGGAGACCCAAAACCCCTCCCCCCTCCCGATGCTCTCCTGTCTCTTCACCGGTTGTGCACCCCGTGAAGAAATCAAATTATGGGGACTGTGTGTTTAAATCACAGACCCTGTACCCGAAGTGACATAAAAAATGACCACAGGGGGGTTATTCAGAGTTCAGCCTGGATAATGAAACGGGCAGGGAGGTAATAGAGGCAGAAGAGGTGTTCTGAATATGGGGGCTGCAGTGGGAGGGGTTAATAAAAGGGGTTCATTTAGAGGGTATCTCCTCAATCTGACCTGCTGCGCTTCTCTCTTTCTCCACTAGACTCCTCTGTTCTTGCCATGTCTCTTCCGCTTTCGTGATGATAGACTGCATAGCTGATATTTAACAGGGGAGTTGTGTTGGACGTGGAGTGTTTGAGTTGCACCTCCTCGCTGATTGTTTGTCCTTGTGAATCAGGGAGTCTTCCTAGTCCATTAATCCTTACTTTAAGCAACATAATACTTGTAATTTGACAGGTTCGGAGGTTACGCATCCTTACGCATGTTCACTTTATTAGCGGCAGAGTGAGATTAAGATGACTTAGATCAGAGGGTGGAGTTACCAATTTAAGTGTCAGTTTCAGTCATAACAAGTCTGGCAGATTCAGCTCCCAGGGTCGGTTAATTGTGTGGGAAACCCCAGGTGGTTGTGCATTTCTGCAGGTGTGCTTTCCCATCAGACACCTGTCATTGTTTGCAACTTAATCCAGCATGTTTGGATTGCCATGCCACCCTGTCATTACTCTGGACAGTTTCAACAAACAAAAACTACATTCCTAAACTCTAATCTCTAATCTACATTCCTAACCTCTCAGCGTAGCCACAGTATTAGTGCCGCATAATGTGTTAATGAACTTTGACATTTCAAAGACAAGTATTTCCCTTTTTTAACATATATTTATATAATCATATCATGTATTTTTTTTATTTTTCATATTTTATTATTTTAAAAACAATTTTAAAAATAATTTTCCTTTCATTAAAAAGGATCACTTTTTGTCCACAGTATAATTGGTTAATGTGAATTATAATTTTTTTTTTCTCTTATAAGTGAACTTTTAAGGATTGGCTATATGAATAAATGATGATATAATGATATTAGAAATATAAATGTAATGAATTATATTCATTATATATATATATACTGTATATATGTTTAATATATATATAAAATTACCAACATGACAAAATAAAGTCTTGAAATCAAGAAAATGCAGGTAAATGTTATCTCCTGTGTTTTCAGTGAGTCTAGCTCACTTTTCATGACCTTGAGCCTCATGTCCCCAAACACTAAATTGGGGTTTAATTTCCCCCATCACTATGACCGATCCGAAATAAAAAGCCCATTACAGGGCCCTGTCGGCTAGGTGTTGCTGACTGTCTTTTATGATGGTTGGCGAAGGCAGAGAGATGCAGCTGATGTCTTCGTTTAGAACTGGTCCCTCTGGCGCAGCTCCGCCTGTGAGCCTAAAGTCCACACGGCCCAGGCAGCAGGCCTGCCAGCCGGGTGATTAGTAGTAAAATTTTAATAGGGATCTATACATATGTCTAGCTGTCATTTTTACGAGGACGTTTATACAGGCACGGTTTCGATCATCATTCGCCCCAAGCCCGGCCAAAGCTGAACGTGCAGCCATGAGATACACATCTTGCTGCTTAACCTCACATCAGCCCATCGGGGGGTGGAGGCGTGTGGGCAGCAGAGCTTTATGGCATTCAAGACCGACGTTCCTCTTAGTATAATGGAACAGTCTGATTATAGTGAGGTTTGGGTGGTGTTTGAGGCAGAACCTGATATGTTATTTATTGGCTGAGATCCCCCAGAGACACAGGGCTTTATGTGTCTCTCATAAGAGGGGTCCAAGGTCCTTCCCTGGACATATTTACAGTAGGCCATATTTACAGGCTGCTCCAATTAATATGTTTAATCAAGTTTCATGTTCTTAGACAGCCAGTAGATCTTTGATTATTGCCATCAATCTATAACAGCACCAGTTTGACATTATATGATCACATCTGGTCTATTAAGAAAGAGCACAGGTGTAATAGTTTGGGGAGCATAGCATTGAGACTATTTTTGCTACTGATAAGAATTAAGCTGTTTTTATTATTCATTATTTTTATTAATGAAAAGAAGCTATTAATTAGGGTTTTATTCATTATTAATTATGCTATTTTATTATTTTTATTTTAATAATAATAATAATAATTTATTATTAATAAAAAGAAGCATGTTAGAAGGTTCCTTTTTAAGACCTTCTTGGCTTGCTGTTGCTGTTCCTCAGGGGTGGGACAATAGGGCCAAAGTCCATGAATGCCGCCTAATAAATGCCTCCAAGTTGGTTATCTGGCAGCGCGTTCTGCTATCTGAGTATGTGCGGAGGTACATCACATCCACTACAAGGTAAATAAACATAATTTGAGGTCAGAAAGGCAAAGGTTTAGGAGAGGTGAGCCAGAGGTGACGATCTATGTAAGAAGAAGGGGAGGGAAGTGGGCAAGAGTGGTCGCTTTCCTAACAAGTGTGCTAACAGAGTTACAAGACGGGTCCCAGGACGGATCGAGGGAGTTGACTAATGCGTAATGAGAGAGGATGAGAGCGAATAGAGTCCTTTATATTGGGCTGGATGGGGTGAGGTGGAGGAGTGAGGAAAGCGGCACGCAGCCTTGCCTGCGAGGTGACCCTTTACAAGGCTTACATCGTGGACCTAATGCAATTAACACCAGGGAGTGTGGGGTTAAGACAAGGTTGCCACTGGTGTGGCCACGGCCTAGGGCTGGCAGCGAGAGAATGAAATCGGCCTGGAATTGAATCGGGGGAGAGAGGTGATAGCTCCCCCGGGAGGGCTGACTCTAGGTACACAGAAAGCCCAGAGGACTGGAAGCAAGGCGAGCCAGGTCACCATGACTAACATTGCCTGCACAATCCACATTACAGCAACGTATCACTCTCACCTGAGTGGGCTGCTGGGCTCCGTCCTGCCCTTAAAGTCGGCTGGCTTCATCAGTGTGTTTTTCAATAAAGACAGCGAGCAGTACCAGTGAGAAATATGTGCACTATGGGGCCTGACATTTGGTGGCCAGTACAACGGTTACAAAAATGGATTTAGATAAATGCCGTACAGCCAAAATAGTGTAATAACTGGCATACAATATTAGATATTTGCTTTCTCACAGCTCTGCTATAACCCAATATGTCTTATCAGAACATTTCTCAAGCGCAGTCTTCGTTCCGATAAGTGAACGCAGCTCTGCCTTATGGTAGATAATCTCAGGGAGTGAGATATGATCGCTACTGACCACTTAAACCGAGCAAGGCCCTTTCACTGCCATAATAACCAGCAATTTTGTGGCTCACATCTATCAGTGTGTATATCGACCTGCCACCGCTTTGGACACAGATGCTGGGGCTATTAGCCCCTTTTGTTTGTTTTGAATGAGAATAGAAAAGGAATTGGCTCATTTTGATCTTATTGTCGGTAACTCTACCTCCCTTGTGGCCGAGACAAAAACCAATCTTAATCTGGTTAGAGAGACAACATCAGCTTTTCTAATGCTTTTGAGGGACAAAAAAAAATCTGGTGACAGATAATAATGTAAATGGAGGAAAGGTTTGGAAGGGCCGGCCACAACTATAGATTCTACCGCTGTGGCTCCAGCCAATGCATTAAAGGGGCCTATGATTGCTTGGAAATTTATGGCAGATGTAAGTGTATTTGATTGATAGGGCTGTTTAAGAGCGACCTGTACAGCCATTTATTTCATTTGTAAAGAGCGGTAGAGGAGATCTTAAAACTTACCGAGACTGAAGGAAGGAACTGAGAGAAAATTTTCCAGTCTGTATTTCCACAGAACATAGTTTTTTTCGATCTGAAAGGTACCATGTTCTTCTATTTTTTGGGTTGTATACTTATGTCAGCTGATGTATATGTTTATGAGTGAAAATGTATGATTATGTACAGTATGTACTCTAAATCTTGAGTACCGGGATAAAACATGCTACAAGCATCATGAAAAAAAGTTTATGTATTAATAAATCATTTGTTTATAAGCTTTGCATTTTTTACATATTCTTTAAACTAGTGAAAATTCAATGAAATGGCATTTGCGTTAAGATCATTCTATTGATCACCACTGATTAATTTAGAAAAAAAGTATAAATATTGCTATTTAAAAAATTATGGCAAGTAAAAGAACATTGTCCCATTTCTCAAGAATCAGGAAGTGTATTTTTTAATTCCCAGTGAAGTTTATTTTACCTTCACATTTTGGGTTTGTGTATGCGCAGTATATGTGTGTGGCCGGCTCATGAGTTGTGTCCAGCCTTGAGCTCAGGAGAGAGAAACTCAATCTGCTCATTGCCACATCCTGTGTCCTTTGCAGCCTCTCTGTAACGAGGTGCTTTGACCTCTATCATATCACTGTGCTCAGATGACGTGTGTGTGTGTGTGTGTTTGTGGTGTGTGTAATATTCCCGCAGCACTGGACTCAGTCACATTGGTGGTTTTTGGTGCTTTGCAGTTCAGAAAAATGTATATTCTTGCTCTCAAACACACACACACACACACGGACACAAACTCTCCCAGTGGTGCTAAGTAGCTGTGAGTAATAGTCATGCTTTGGCAGGCAGCTGCTGGCTCTTGTTTACATGATAACTGATTACCCTAATTTTGAGAGGAGGGTTGATAAATAGTGTTCCCCTCTGACAACCTCTTTCACATCAGGGGCGATAATACCTTTTTGATTATTCAATAAATAACCCATAATTCGACATTGATTTGACTGTGAATGTGCCGTTGGGGTGGGGGGGGGGGGTATGTGCTATTGACCCTTTGTGGTCAGTTCCACACCGACCACCGGTCACTAAAGGTCAGTGCCCTGCACCCTGTGTCCACTTCAGCCCTCGCTGATCTGATTAGTAAAGGGCTCACCCATTGGCCTCCCCTCTTATTAGAAAATCTTACTCCTTGCTTAATGCCTTCCACTTAATAACTCGTAGAATTATCCAATAGCTCGCGACAAGCGCATTACGGTGACAGGTTTACTGGGAGGTATATTGAAATCTGGCTGTGCTGAAAAATGGTTTGTTGTTGGAAAGCATCATTGCAGGGTCGAGCACTGATTCACTTAGTCAGTCGTTTGGATTGTGTATCATTTTCCCCATGTAGCCATCGGTGGTCACTGATGCAGTTATTGGAGTCTTCCTGCTCCAAATATTGGAGTATTGATCAGCGAATGTTTTGCCTTCTGTCCATTCTCTTTTCATTTATATGCAGAGCAGATGCCCTATGCTGCGAGTCTTTAGAATCCCTCCAGTGTGTAAAAACTCAAACCCTTCCTCCTTTATGACATTACTCATTCTGACAGTCTCTGCCTGGGTATCTACGGGAGAGTGACAGGGAAAAGTAGGCCTTATATTTTAGAAGTACACCAACTGGCTTTCCACAGCAGATGCAATGCTGGATTTGGCCTATTAAATACCTTCTCTCAATTGCCTATTATTTCCCCCAATAAAACCGGTGCAGACTGCATGATTTCTTTTTCCCTCCAAGTCTTTTTGTTTCGGAAAACATGCTTCAAATGCAACACAAAGGGCCCTAATGAAGTGAAACGTTTGATCTTCCAAATAAAAAACAGACCGGGGATGGGGTACGGCGCTCAACAAATGCAGCGGTTCATCGTAGGTGTGGAAAGTCAGTCTTTAAAAAGACCAAGTTCGGCTCGTCTAAGACTGGCCAAAAAAGCCCAAGCGGCCTCCCTACCCTCAGGCCATCGGTAGCACTCTTATTATGTAATTACTAAGAGCTCAATTCACTACAGCACTGGACCTCAAGCTCAGTGGCATCTACTTTTAGATCCTAACACCAAATGAGGACAAAAGGCAAACTCATGCCCATACAATTACAATTACTTGACTATTACTACAAATATCTATGTTTAACTAATGTTTTCAGTAGCCATTGTGAGGACAGGATGGTAAAATTATAGAAACATTAATTAGATTTAAGGTTGGTTAGTTGGTTTATTTTTAAAATCTGCATTTAAACTTTTATCATTTTTAACAATTTTTTTTTAAATTGTATTGTTTAAAAAATATATATATATTATTTTTTAATATTTAGTAGTTTTTATGTACCTGGCCTTGGTAGTGCCTAAACAAACATTCAAAAAGACAATGAAGGCTTTGCTAGCTCACCAGTCTAAAAAAGTAACAGACTATTACAGGAAATAATATGTAATTTAAAAAATGTGCATTTTATGTAATTTTTGGAACTAGTGAACTAAGAAAGCCTTTATTGTCTTTTTGAATGTTAGTTTAGGTGCTACCTGGTGAATTATGTTTGTGTAGTTTAGACCCTCCATGATTATATCTACATCTGATTGATTATTGTAAGCACAGAATAACTGATTATCATAATAACTGCTCACATCAGCCCTACTAAAGTCCCACAGCTGCTTCTGAATGAGAAGAAAAAGCCAAGCTCTCCTGCTCCTCTTGGTTGGCAGTTTCCCCACAGGAGGAAGTGAGAGATAGAGACAGATGACAGAGGCTGGGGCAGAAAGATGATTAAGAATTACGATCATTATGCCTCACTTTTGCATGTTGGGGGAAAATCATTCCATTCATAATTTATACCCTCAATTACTATTAATAAAGAGATATTTCAGTGGGTGAGAATGGCTGGGGACAATTACATGTAAAGTGGTATTAACATTCCTGTTTGAACATTTCTAACCTCCATTCCTCAGTAAGGCTAATAAGAAGAATGACTCCCTTGACTTCTCCCTGAAATGATTGTATTGCTATGATATTCTAATCTATTAGCCTCTGTGTAATGTATTGGCCCAGATAATTGGACCCATGGTGACGAGGAAACTCTGAGCTTAGACAGAAAGTTCTACAGTGAAATAGGGTCAGAAGACATCGTGATGATATTGAGATTAGGGAAGAATATATTAGTGATTCTGGCTATTTGATAGGTGATGTAAAGTAATGCTATTACTTTTAAAATAAGGTAAAAGTAAATCTTGAATTTAAGGTAAATTGCTTCCATGACATCATGGTAAAGAAAACCTTCAAATATCATTTCTTTTATAAAGCTTCGAGTCAGGACCCTTAATATTAGCTATTATTTCCATCCGTCGGTTCTGTGTGTATCATTAAGTTCTGTCGAGTTGACTGTTTCTGTTTAGTGCACTACTCCATGCTGGCTACAGGACTGGCACACTTGGCACACCTCCTGGAGCTCCATTAGACACCCACTTACATGCGCGCACCCCTGGCTGACGGGACTTGCACCTGGGCATTAGGTCTACGGGGAGCCACTTCATTACCTGTGTGCCAGGTGTACAATGCCATTGTGCAGAGAGCATCGGGAGGCCCTTCCCTCCATTATACGGAGTAATCATTGATTAAAGAAAAAGACTAAGGAGTCGGAGATCGTAAAGAGCTTGTAAAGCGTTCGGCATTCTAACCACCGCTGAGTCTATCAGGTATGGCGCCACGTGCCTTTTCCCAAGGCTACAAATATAATAGGCGGTTTACTCTTGCTTTTCCTTTTCTAGGAAATGTTTAATGGCTGCTTCATATAAAAAGTATTCGGTACTCGTAAAAGGTTCCAGATTGACAGCTTTGCAGCTGAAGCATTTTCTTCTGTGCTTTTCTGTCTCAAGGGGCGGCTGTAGTGGTGCTTTAACAGAGAATCGGGGTCTCGTCACTGTGCGAAGATGACATCTTGTGTTCCCTGCTATCACTTCGGGGCATCAGTCCCACCCCCACCTCACCCGTCATGACTCCCAATCGTTTGTGGGGCGACCCCCTCAGCATGTGGCAACCTTTCTGCCAGCTGTGCTTTTCCACTTCAGACGCTGGACGTCTAATTCCCACCTCACTTAAGAGAGACGACGGGCATGATGTAACTCCCATTGAATTTCAATTGCTGCATTCTCACTCCACAAAAAAAAACACATGCAATGCATCGCCCACTTACAGGCACACATTTTTGATAAGTTCCCCCTCCCTCGACCCCAGTGTTCAGGCATTGCCAGGCAGGGGCTTATAAAAGCAGACTTCAATGAATGAAGCCCACCGCGGGGTGCCTTTCTCACCACGCCCGCATATCTGGTTTGATTTTGGAGAAATGACTGAATTCCTGCCGTTGGAAAGCACAGTGGAACATGCTCAAGCTCTATTAAAAGCTGGGTGGGGTGGAGTTGGGGTTTAGAGATGGATGGGTAGCAGTGTGTTTAGCAAGGCTTGTCCGGGATAGCATACAACAGGAATTCCCTATGATCAAATGATGGAGGACACAAATAACACAGACTCAGAATACTGTGGGTAAACAGGCGTGTCATCTCTCTGACCTTCCTGTCTCTGACCGCCACCGTTTGTCTCATAGCGAATAAATGCAGCAGTCAGGTCAACAGTAGGGATGAGAGTCGTAAAGAATCGAACAATTCGGGTTCTGGTTCCATCTCCTCTTTTTAACTATTCTGGTTCATAAACAGTTGTTTCAACCCAATTTTGGGTCAAATATGGACAGACCCAACTGTTGGGTTAAAAATTAAATTTAAAAATTTAACCCAACGGCTGGGTTTGTCCATATTTGACCCAAATTTGGGTTGAAACAACCCAGCAAGTGTATATTTAAATATAATTTATTATTATATTACATTTAAATATGTATATTATACTGTATATACTACAGTATATACTGCATTTAAAATTAAATATTAAATTGGTTAAATTAATAAGTTTGTTTTTTAAATATTACTTTAATAATTTATATTTATATAAAATCATTTCAATGATCATTTTAAAGCATTTTTTTTTTTTTATAAAATTATGTTTACACAGACCTTTTAATGATTTTTCAGTCTTTTTTAGAAGTAAAAAATGCAATCCCACAATTGGCCTCAACTATATATAAACAACAATACTAAACAAAAATGTGGTTACATATTTCATTTATTTATTAAAATACTACAGACAAAAAGCATAATGTGTATCTTTTATGTGGTCATATGAAGAAACAGTCAGTAATTACACTGATTTTAGTATCACAGTTTGTTGTAAGCTGTATATGTTTGATTCACTAAAATGAACTAACTCATTTGAGTCATTGGTTAAAGAATCAAACTACATTGGTTGCACTGAATGTTTTTTTCCCCAGTCTTTTTTATGTGTTTAAACATTGTGTGTATTTGATTCTGTAATGACCAGTAACGGAGTCTTACATTAAAGGTTACCACCATCATCTCTCTGCCATTACAGACTGACGCACGTCTCACTCGTTTAATGCGGATGACTCAGAACCCCGTGTTCAGAACTTCTCAGCATTTTCCTTCGGCACATACCGGGCCAAAGTTCTCTCCCATTTTGTCCAACATCGTTTTGAGTCAAACACAATATTTCTGAGTGCGGCTTTACAAGGCTCTCATGTGCACCCAGCTGGCAAAGAGAAACAAAGAAAGCGGGAACAATCAGAGGGAAAGGGGGAAAAAAGACTTCTTTAAAATAAACCTGAACTGCCGTGACGAATTGAAGGGGTTTGATTGTTTTTTGAGCCGATTACAGAAACAGCACTTGCATTGTTTGGCTAATTTTTGCACTTGTCAGGCCATCCATCCACTCTTGACGGGTTTCATAGGGATTTTGCTGCTTTGACCGTGATATAAAACTGTCATAATTTATTTGAAACACTAAAGGAGAAGACCAACATTAATCACCCTTTCTTGTTTATTAAAGCAATAAAGATTTCACAGAGTGCTTTATTACCGGTGCCAGATTGGGAAAAGGCAGTCTTTTGTAGGGGGGCTAACAAAGACAAGAGCCCATTACACCATCGGAGAGAGAGAGAGAGAGAGAGAGAGAGAGAGAGAGAGAGAGAGAGAGAGAGAGAGAGAGAGAGAGAGAGAGAGAGAGAGAGAGAGAGAGAGAGAGAGAGAGGGGACCAGGACAAGCCAGGCTTGTTCAGACACAATCTTTATTGTGTTGTCAGAATGTATGACATCATCCTGACCTTTGATCCCAGGCGCTGCATTGTGCTGATTGGACAGGTCCATCCATATTGACTTCCTCTATACTGCTGATCTAAAGAAGGGTCACACCTGAGCTGAAACGCAGACGTGTGTTTAGCAGTGCTCCGAGTGTGAATGTTCAGGTCTGACTCTGGAAAGATCATACTCCTGATGATACACGCTCTCATTCTGTGTCTTTATCTCTAGACAACAGCTCCGTCAGGTGATCAATAACATGATTAATAACACCTGGCATCTCGCTGTTGGTTCATGCAGATATTTACACAGGGGCTATTTGAGTCAAGGACACTGGAATGGTGACCTGGCTAAACCTCTGTAAATCCAGAAGCCTTACCTTTGACTTTGAAGCTTTTTTATATTCAACTACTGACTAAAATGATTTGGAGACTAAAGAGATTCATTTTTAGATCAATTCAACTAGTCAGAACTTTTAAAGGCATGCAGGGGAATATTCTTACGCCAATGCTCACATTGCTCATAAATTCCCCCAAATCCCCATTTGGCTTTGAATAATATGATCTTAATTATTATTTTTGCCCTGTATAACATAATTCTAGGGTGTAATGATTTTTTATGCCCCTGACATATTGTTTGGAGGGTGACATAAAACTCTGATGACATGTGACATTTGGAAAAGGTCACCCCGCCCATCCCTGCTCATGTCTGTCTTCATAACACTGGCACTTGTCATATTGAAGCTGGCATTGGCAATCTTTGTCTCGCAGGAAACCCTCAGCGCTGTTCTTTTTGCTGGCCGTGGTTGTTGCCAGGCCTGGTGTTTTGGTTTTGTGTGTGTGTGTGTGTGTGTGTGTGTGTGGTAGAAGGGAGGGAGAAAATTGTCACTGAAAGGAAAGAGGAACCAGATCACTCCCCCTCGGGGTTCCTGGGGGGCCACAAACAGCATGTCTGAGCCCGGTTTGTGAGCACAGAATGACAGGGAGAAGCACTAATACTAATGTGGTAAATGCGTCAGAAATGAAGGGAGGGAGAAGGCATGATGGAGGCCCGGTACGCTGAGTGGAATGACACAAACGGGAGGACTTGACAAGGGCTGATCTGCCTGAATTAAGTGAAATTGCATTGTTGGGTTATTTTGTGGGTCGTGGTTTAGAATCTGTCAGCACTATACAACCCACAGCACATTTATAAAATTGTAAAAAGAATACAGCAAGACACTGACTCATTCATTTACAGGGTTCCATACTTATAATCATCTTTAACATAATTTTGTGTTGTGTTAAATATTTTATATACATTTATTTTAATATATTATTTAATTTTTTATTTTAAATTATATTATATATTATTATATACGTTATTAATGTATTTACATTGATTGAACAAAAGTTTTTTAACTTCTCCACCTTTAGACTGCATCATCCTTTTGTCATCCTTGTCATTGTTTTTCTTCCTGTCATTTTTCAATCATAGAGTATTAATTATAAGAAAAATATGAAGCATTATTATATTATATTATATTAGTATTTCAAGAATTATTTTCCAACTTTAAACTGCATTGTAGAATTGGATTTATCATCCTTGTCATTTTTATCCTTCCTGTCAGTCTTCTCATATCCACCTGCCTTTTTCAATTTGTGTTCTCTTTTACATTCATTTGCACTGTAGTTTCATCATGCTGGGATGATACGCTTTTACCATTGCTGTTCGAAATTACCCTTTTCTGACAACTGAATTCTATGGTTTTAAAATGGCTGACCTCTGATCTCAGTCTGTTAAGTGATGTTTTTTGAGTAGGGCATTGCCTCACAGAGGACATAAAATATACATTTTTATGCACATAGGGGTCCCAGCTTTGTGGTCGTAAATTATATTAGGGCCATCCTCACACCGCTATCCCACAGTGCAGTGGGCCAACCCTAAGCAAGGTGGAGCTGTGGGACAGACAGGGCAGGATGCAACAGGGTGAGAGGCAGAACTCAGGGTTGCTGGGATGGTGTTGTCAGCTCTGAGGGGTGGAAAGGCCACCGAGTGTGTGTGTGTACATGTAATGTATGGGCTATAACACTTAGTGCTTATGCCCTGACAGCTTTAATGGTGATGGCCATATTATAGAGAGTGTGCAGAGAGTAAAAGGCCTGCTTTATGGGGAATGCCTGTAACGGTGGCAGATAGCAAGGACAGTGTGTGTATGTCTTACCTCTATCTATCAGCACTGTTTTTCCCATGCACAAACACACATAATCTGTATTAGACACAGTTGCTCTGTTCCAAAACCTAGTAAGCTGCATTTTAAGGCATCATCTGATTTATCAGTCTTAATCTTAGTTATGTCCTAAGATGAATTTTAGGCAGATTTTAAAGCAGTTTTGAAAACCATCCCAGAAACCATTGTGATGAAAACACCCAAGGATGGCGGATGATGTGAGACAAATTTTTATTGTAAGTAAATGTATATTTCATTTAAGACTGAAAAGTATTGATAAAAATAGTTTAGTGTTTAGTAGTGTTGTGCTCCTGTAGCTAACCTGACACAATGGTTACAGCATTTTTACAGCATGCATCCTTTCTATTCTCAATAACAGGATAGAAACTCCTTCAAAAGTGTGTTATCGGCCGTTGGCTTGAGTGCTTATACCGAGCTATTAGCGGTACAGTCTTTGTTAGCTGTGGCTTAAATGGTTTCTGTGCAAATTTAAACAGTTGTATGAACATAGCTAATAGTTTTTTTTATTAAATAGATAAATAAACACATACATTTAGCTAATATATGCATGCGTGCATTATCGCCTGTGAGATTGCATTCACTTTCAACAGTTCAGTGCTATTTTGACTTTACTTAATCAACACACTTTGGCTATGTTCGTTATTCTTTCTAATGTTATGTCAGGGGAATGTCCTTAAACACTAATCAAAGAAATATCATTCCTTTTGTTCTCTTCTTTTTAAAGAACGTCAAAAGATGTGCTTGAACCATTGGCCATTTTGAACAGCGTGAAAAATGACGAAAGCTTTCTTGACTGTGCGCAGCGTGTTATGGACTTATGGTTGGTCAATCGCTGTTATTTATTGTTTGTTAACTGTATGTAGAGAATTTTAATATTTAATTTGCATTTGCATAATATACAACACTGTTAATCGGGTGGGTATGGTAAGGGGTGGGGTGGGGGGGGGTTATAGAGGGGATGCTTTTTGTCTTTTTTTTTTCAACAAAGGGGATGTCATTCCCTCGCATCCTAACTCAAATTGAGCCCTGGTCATCATTGGTGACGTTCCATAATCTAGTAAGGATGCTTATGTAGGTATTAGACAGCAAGGCAGTGAAACAGAGCTATTGTGTATGTAAAAGAGAGCGACTGCGGCTCATACGTTTGAGCTAATGAGGAACAGCTGCAGACTAATGAATCAGGATGGGTTTAATGACCGCTGCTTAAAGCAAACTCTTCACCTGAGGAAACTCGAGCAGCAGAAGCTCTGCTACACACTGAGGGAAATGTGATCATTTTCTGCGGTGGGGCAGTTGAGATTGAGTGACTCGCCTCTGCGAGGTGTCTGTTCGATGTCTGCTCCTTGCTCCCTCACTGTCGTGTGGCCTGCCTTCTCCACTTCACACGCTCACTGTTATTTAATCCTGGTTTTGGTGCAGATGCCGATTTCAAAGTGGCAGTGTGAGAACGTTCTCAAAACGTGTCTGCGGCATCATAACCTCGGTTTCCTGTAAAGACACCCCACGCCTGTTCTCTCTTACCCTCCTGAGCAGGGCAGGCAGCCCAGACTACAGCACCACCTGGCTGGCCGTTAGCCTGAGGAAGAGGCCCTTTGGTAATGTGGTTTGAGTGAGCTAACGGCATGAGCCTACCACAGGTACGCCTCTTCCTCCTTATTGCTTAACAGACATCCATCTCCTTTGGGACTGATGATGTACTGCACTGTAGTCTGAAGGTGTGCCTCAAGGCTACGTCCTCTACTCTCACAACATTCAAAATGTCTTAATATAAAGCCCTTTAAAAAAATACCATCAGCTGTCAGCATGTCTTCACGACCTTACCTCACGACTGTGCTTTTCTCACCAGCAGAAACTTACCACAGCACTCCCTGGCCTGTCAACCTGACGGAAACTGTCCCTCAGTCTTGGCCTTTCATATATACTTACGTTACGAGTGACAGTTGCTGGTGAGCCTGAGCCTGCGCTGTTTTCAAGCAGTCTAATATTTCCTTGGCCTTTTCTCCCATTATCCCTGACCTTCAGTGGCACTATGCACCAGTTGTTGATGCAGATGTCACAGAGCATTGTGGAGAAATGTCATCAGGAAAATGTCCCATAGACTGATGAAACTGGAGACGTACCGCATTACTTCTACATAAACTCTCAGTATATGCAAAATGAGACGTTTAATAGTTAGGGTTTAAAAATAAATTTTGTGATGAGCTTGTTTATCTAGTCCTGTCTAGTCAAAACATAAGGATCACTTTCATTAATTATGCAGTCCAAAAGGAAATTGTAGAGCTTTAATGACCAATTATTATTATTAATAATAATAATTTATTATACATTTATTTTGGTTTTATAAATAATTTTAATCTTAAGAGAAATAAGAAAATGTAAAAACATTTTCTAAGAAAAAAAATATATTTTGTTTTACATTTCCCTTTTTTTTAGTATTCTCCTTAAGTCCTCCGAATGGCATTCTTGTTTGATTCCCACTAAACGGACAAACCTAGCAGTGCTTAAAGGGGACATATTATGCCCCTTTTCACAAGATGTAATATAAATCTCTGGTGTCCCCAAAATGTGTCTGTGAAGTTTCAGCTCAAAATACCCCCCAGATCATTTATTATAGCTTGTCTATTTGGGTGTGAGTAAAAAGGCGCCGTTTTTGTGTGTGTCCCTTTAAATGCAAATGAGCTGCTGCTCCCTGCCCCCTTCCAGCGGCTCCTTTACACGAGCTTCGGATACAACATCAACAACAAAACAGGCGAATCTCACTGGGCCTAAATGTCAAAAATAACCAGTTGTGGAGTTCAGCCTTGCATGTTTGAACCGGAGTTGGACACAGATGGAGAGACTCAGGAAGAGGTTGACACTTTTAGACGCACCTGGACGTTTCTGAATAGTTAGTGGATGTTGCATTGATTCAACTCATCGACTAGCATGTACCGTCATGTTAATCGATAAATTGTTGTATAGGTGCTCGTGTGGGAACGTAACATGTCCGTCATCCGACTATACATAATAAATGTGCGTTTATGAATTCCGCAGACGGTGAGCGTTTTCAGGATAAAACTAACGACACAGCTCTAGTCTCTGTGAATACAGTCAGAGACGATGGTAACTTTAACATTAGGCGTACAGCATTCTAGAAAGCTCAGTCAAAAAGGAAATTTGCAAACATTCACAAAATATGAAGTGCCATCCCTGAAGTTAGAGCATGAAGCGTTGGTATTGACCCGTCCTTCAGAAACAACTTTTTCGCAAATCCAGCTACTGACCCTCGTTGTTGGAGCAATCATGCGTAAAATGATTTGCGCAAATATATAACATTTTACCAACATTTTACTAACATTCTTCGGCACATTTCCTTCAAAAATGAAATTCAACCACAGTGTCCTCAGTGGCTCGGATGCCGGGAGTCTATGAGACTCGTATGTTCATTGGTACATCCAACAACAGAACATTTGTAATGTTTTTGGTGCAGACATTGTAATACTCTAGCGCTGATACAGCGAGTAAACAGAAATGGCGTCTCTGTGCTTCTCACTCAGCGGTGTGTCTATGCTAAAAGGGCCAATCATCAACAGTCATGGGCGGGGTTTCCCTACTCTTACGTAGGAGTAGGGGGAAATCTGGAACAGCTTGTTATGAGAGATTGATAATGATTGATGGGGATTATAAAAAAAGTATTGGGTGGATTTTTACCCTAATAGGCTGGTTGTTTACACACACTGTGGACACACATCTGTGTTCAAACACCTTATAAAAGTGAATTTGGCATAATATGTCCCCTTTAACTACTTACTGTTGCTGCATTAACCCTAGTTTAGACTGCTACAGCTGTTAGTATGCAGTGATTGAGGGCTTAAGAGAGTTTAGGCCAAGAAGTCTCTTACTGTCAACAGTCTGAGCACTTGAGTCTGGAGGAGAGTACATTCATCTTTCTCTGTAAATAAGAGTGTTTTGAGATGTGTGTTTCACAGGGACCAGGCCTCAGGCTCTGTCAGAGTGTCACATTTTACACTGCTGGAAAAAATTCCACTGTCTGTTTCACATCTAACTCTTAGGTAAGAGGATGGTGGTGATAATTTTTTTTTTGTGCCAATTTTGTTCAGTCAATTATACGGTATTGTGAGAAGGAAAGCATTAATTTGTTAACTCAGCGGACATATGTTGTATTTACAGATCGTCTGTGTTGTAAATTAAAAGACTTGGTGTAAAGGGATTAAACAGCATTGGTCTTGACTTTTTCTTTCAAGGGAAATTGGCTGCTAGTCTACGGATGTCATAGTCGCTGTTCCTGATAAGCAGCATGTGATTGATTGATTTTTAGATTCTCTTCTGACGTCTCGGCACCCACTGCTTCTTTTAATCTAAGATAAAAATGGGCTGCTGTCTTTTGTTTGCGGTGGTGAGGTTAGAGCCTGCCTTGTATTATTTGGCAATTTAATGTGACAGGCGATGGTGGCTTTTTTTGTGTTCGATCAGTGTGTTCAGATGGATATGAATGTCTTAAAAGTATTGCCTGGATTACGACAAAGCCTATTATACTTTAATGAAATTATCCCCTCACAAAATCTCCAGAGTTAGCCTCACACTTCTTTCTCTCTTTCTCTCTCTGACTTTGATCTCTAGTTGTTTATTTGTTAAATCCACCCGTGCCAATTCAATAATTATGCAGACAAACAGGTGAAAATAAGCATCTGTGCTGAATATAAGAGAGGAGATCAGATGATTTAATATTTTGTATTTGCAAACATACACATCGTAATCATACAAAATAGATAGATAGATAGATAGATAGATAGATAGATAGATAGATAGATAGATAGATAGATAGATAGATAGATAGATAGATAGATAGATAGATAGATAGATAGATAGATAGATAGATAGATAGATTCATTCATTCATAGATGATTGAGGTGTCCCAACGTGGACACCTGCCTATGTTCAGCAGAAACACAGAAGAAATACATTCTTATCAGTTGACGGGAGTCCGAGGTAACACCAACCCTCGCTCCTGTCCTAATCTTGTTTGTCATTGCTAAATGAGCTGGCCCTGCTAGGTGTGTTAGCGTCTAATGAATTTACAACCTGATATCAGGAGGCCTAAGACTGGCAGAGGTCATAAAACAGGAAGGGAAAAAAGCAGTAATTAACATTTATTAGCTGGCTTGTCATCTGTGCTGGTTGGTTGGGGAGTATGGATAATATTGTGGTGATCAATTAATTTTTAATCATCTCTAGAGAGATTATGGAGACTCCCTATGAACTCCAGACTGGTTGGAGTCTGTCAATAAACAGGGCATGGGTCATTCTGCAATGCGTCAAGTCTGTGTGTATATGTCTAAATTAGACTACACTTATCAACACACACCTCTTGACTAATATGCGTTAACCAACTCCCTCTTTGGACAGAGCACAGGCACATATAGGTGGTGGATTTTGACGTCACACATTTTAATGGCTTTCCCCTTTGAAAACATTAAAATGCTTAAAATGTCCCAAAGTTAGCCTTGAAACATGCTTTTTCAATTAGGACAACACCCCTTTTGAGTTTTACATGCTCAAAAGACTATGTGTACTATACTTTGATAGCAGGAAATGACTGTTGTTTAACATGGAGGCAGCTTTGGACCTTTCCCCCTGCATTTAGTCTCTTGTGGTGTGTGAAGAAAGAGGCTAATGGGTAATAGATACCTGACTAATGCCCTTCTGAAGAAATAGAGATAGATGGACAAAAACGGAGGGGAGCGAAAACTTGCCTCTGAGTTATGGTGTACTCAGGGGGTTAATTCATCGTGGGCGCTTCTCATGCCAAGCGGTAGCTGATAGTTAAAAGTTAATACATTTATTGTCCAAGAAGTGCTCATCCATCAGGAGCAGTTTGTTTCTGCGGCTCGGTGAGGGCAGGGCTGGATTCCCGATGATAAATGGAGTTGGTGTTGTTTATTCTGGTGCATGTAATTTTGTGTGTTTATTTGTTGAGTTTTAGGTGATGTTCAGCGCTGTTGAGGAAGAGAAAATCCTCATCTGGCTATTTATCTACCATCATCATCGTCTACCATTTTTAACTCTCTCAGTCTGTTAGTGTTGTAAAGTATCCGGCTCGTCTGGAGGTTTGTAGTGTTAATGGCTCAAGGTCAGGGCCATAAAATGGGGGACAGAAAGGGTAGAAGCGGCTTCTTGGGGTGGTTAAGAAGGGTTCAGATTCTTAATGTGAGCCCTAATTCAAAAGGTGAACAGGGCTTAACCTCAGATCCAGCTGTCAACAGCCTGCCACCATAGACCGTTTAGTCCGTTTGGTAATTTTTTCACAGAAGTCTTCATTCAGAGTGTTTTCTTACTGTATCTCTTATCTCCAGACATCCAAGTGTTGACAAGGACCTGAAGCCACATGTCTTTAATTTTTCAGCGTTTTCTCACCGTTGGCGCTCCCTACAGGTGGCTGGCTGTAACTGTGGCTTATTTAGCTTCAGGTCTCAGAGGCTGGTGTGTTTATGTGTGTGGGGAGGGGGTCAATCACCCTACTTTGGACCAGCCACCACCCTCCTCCACCAGTCCACAGCTGTGGGTCTGAGCCGTGCCACCTTCCTTAACACAATGGAGCCCTTTGACCACAGAGGGCAGATTGACACAAAGAGCCCTGCGTGCTGTACACTGCAGCACAATGCTATTGTTATCATACATTGCAAAGACCTACTCCACTATTTGTCATTTTCAAGTGTGAAATGATTGCATAAAAACAGGCTTTAAAAAGACTTAGGAATGTAGACTGTATTTTATGAACGAAAGGAAAAATTTTACTGTTTCTGACTGTTGAAACATCTCATGTGTGATCAAATAATTTAAGATGTATTGATTGATTGATTTTTAGTAATCTTAAACTTAATCTGCAATTTTCCCCCCAAAAATTGACATTGACAATGTGAAAAAAAGACTGCATAGGCCACGTAACATCTAAAACCTGTTCACACCATGAATGATAACTATAGTGATAATATTAGTGTTCACGCGAATGGACGATAACTGTTTTCTCATAGTGTGCATGTGCAGTTATTTCTTCTGCTGCTTTAAATGTGCAAGCTCTATAAACTCAGTTGGATTCTGGTTGGCTGTCAACGTTTTTATCGTTCATCTGCTGGTATCCAACAACAATTCCAGCGATATAGTTCTTCCAACGTTTCCAACAATATCATTCTTCTCTGATGTCATTGCAATGTGGACTTCCCTGCTCTCATAGAATTAGAACAATTATTTAAACTTTATAGTTATAGTTATCATTATCATCTTTGGTGTAAAGGGGCCTTAATACTGAGCAGATATATGCAAATGGTATATTGCAAAAGCATCTTATATTGTATTGTGTGTCATATCTTGGTTATATATGGTGTGAATGTGTGTACATATCTATTTGTGCATGTGTGTATGCGTGTGATAAACGTATTGTTATGTGGCTGAGAGTGGCCCGTAATTCAGGCTCAGTGAACGTCCTCTCCTCGCTCGTGCCTCACCGGCCCCGGTAGACCTGTTGATGGGGCCTCTCTGTCAGAGCGCCACAGGAGTGATAAATGTCCCTTATCGGCATTGTCATTGTAATAGCCCCACAACAGGCCCGAGATGGGCGACTGGGGCAGAGTTATCGCCCCGCTCCTGCAGGGGAAGAATACACATCAAGCTGCCAATCACCCGGCCCGAAAATTGCTCTGAGATTTGAGTCCCCAGACAGCCAGCAGACTGCTAAAGCTCCCTCCCTCCCTCGCTCGCTGCTATTACGCTGCTCCATTGCTTTATTTCACCCCTTTTTTAATGCTTAAACTCCTAAACACCACCATCTCCTGTCAGTTCCCTCACAAGGTTTTTTTTTTTCTCTCTTTCTCTGTCTGTCGCCGTACCGTATTGGGAAGACACCAGGGTTCCGGAGAAAAAGAGAAAATGGGAGAGAGTGTGTGTTTTTTGTGTGTGTGAGGGAGAACGTGAGATAGAGGAAAAGTAGATGATAGAGGAGTGAAGAGGTTAGCAAGGGAACGCCACCAGAACCATTCCAGTCTCTTAATTTTCTATTGATCCTTGTGCTCCTGCTTGAGTGTCAGCCCTCCCTCCTCTCCTGTTCACTTTGGTGTCTCCTGCTCATGAGAGACTTTGAGGATGTTCTTGCCTTCTCCTGGTGTCTTGGAGCCCAAAATGAACTTATTAGTCACACCTGCTAATGCATTTGTGCATTATTTAATTGTCTACATATATACAGCTCTGGAAAAAATTAAGAGACCACTTAACATTGATTTCTCAATGTTAAGGGGTCTCTTAATTTTTTCCCGAGCTGTATATATGCAAAATGGTAAACATTCTCTAATACTCCATTTACTCACCAAAACCATTTTCTTGCATTTAGAACTTGGCAGAAATTCATTTTAGGCTCTGCTTATGGGCAAGCATATGCTGGGTGAGTAATGTCCATAAGGTTAAAGGTTAAACAGCCATCTAACCACTCACTCACACACCATAGCCAAGGGGTAACATCCCCCTCTGCTGTTAGAATTCATAACATACTCCTTATTAAAGCTGATGGACATGGATAAGACGGACATGGATAAGATCGCTGTGGTGTCCACTGGTGGCTGCTCATGTTTGTGATGGAATCGGCCATGTCTGATTGAGCCATTCTCATGGAGGCTCTGGGGGACCCTTGAGGACCCCATGGTCTCTTCATATTGCGTGGCCTGAGGTTCGCCTGCTCTAAAACCGGCTTCTTCAGATAACCATCTCCATGCTCAGCCTCATTCCCACTATGGCCTTTATTAAACCCTTCTGCCAGTTCTGCCCCGCTGAGAGGAGAAACCGAAAGAGAGAGAAAGAGATACAGTATATGCCAGCTAAAAATACAGATATAGCTGCACTGTGGGAGGATTAGCTGAGTGTCGCCTGTCGGTGACAAGACCTGATAACAGCCCGAGAGCTGTAATAGGCTCCGGCCTCACATGCGTTTGAGCTGTCAATCCATCATACAGACCTCCAGAAGAAATGAACACATCTGTTTCTGAAGTGCTATGATGGTGATCAGAATACCCAAAGTTGTGCTTCATTCTAACAATCTTGTTGACATTTGGGAAATGCAGTGGCCCATAAAAGTAAACTTAAGTTGCACTTACAAATGAATGTCTTAGCATTATATAACAAAGTATCATACCAAGAACATTTAAATGAAACATTTTTGTGTTCCACAGAAGAAAGTAATACAGGATTGGAATGACATGAGGATGAGTAGATGAATAATTTTCACATTTTGGTGAACTATTCCTTTTTTTTTTTTTTTTTTTAAATAGTGTGATTTAAACTTTTAAATACTTTCACTTAAATACTTTTTGGGCCCACTGTATATAAGTGAGGGTGAGAGAGTGAGAGACTGAGTACAGGACTGACAGTAGCTTTGGAGAGGTGACAGGATAGAGTGATAGAGACCCGGCTGGGCAAGTCAGGCTGTATGCAATTGTGCTGCTGTGCTGAGGATAAATCACAGCCCATTTGTACTGAGAGACGTCTAACTAGCAGCGCTCCAGTTAGCCTTCTGCTCCACTGCTATGACCCCTGTGCCATATTTCTGAGTCATACTCCCTCTGACAGATTAGTACACACACAAACACATAGAAATGAATGCTGGTATATGTGTGACTGTGCGAGGGTGTGATATTAAATTACTGGGCAGATGTGCTCAACTGCGTTCGCTCTGGGGCCTTCTGTTTTTTTTTTTTTAAATATATTGTCCAATATTGAATATTTAATTGTGCATGCTTATTTTCCTATTTTTTGCATTTTAGATTACCTTTGCCATTATCCAATGCACACTTAAATCTTTAAAAATACTAATGTTTTAATAATACAGTTAAATGTAATATTTGCAAATCTCAAAGTGAATATCCATTTTTCATACTGCACATTGTGTGATGCATAAATTCAGTTGTAGCATTTGAAATGACTGATTTTAGTGTTTTATTTTGAATGTACTGTATTTAGACAAAATACAAATACACTACCGTACAAATTTTTGGGGTCTGTAGGATTTGTTAATGTTTTAAAGTCTCTTATGCTCACCAAAAATACTGTAATATTATTACAATTTTAAACTGTTTTCTATTTGAATATATTTTAACGTGCCATCAAGCTGAATTTTCGGCAGAAATCATTCTAATATGCTGATTTGATACTCAATTAACATTTCTTATTATTATCAATGTTGAAAACAGTTGTGCTGCTTATATTTTTTAGAAACTGTGATTCAGGATTCTTTGATGAATAGAAAATTGAACAGCATAGAATTTATTTGAAATATAAATATTTTGTAACATTATAAATGTCTTTACTCTCACTTTTGACCAATTTAATGCATCCTTGCTCAATAAAAGTAGTAATTTCTGTCAAAAACATATTTCTGACCCCAAACTTTTGATGTAGTATAAAATGTAATATTGGCCATTTATTACCGACCATATCGTGAAAAATAATTATCATCCTATATCAGTATCAACCAGAATTTTAATATCTGTTTATCCCTAGTTTTAGTCTGTGAGTGTTTTGCCTGTATTATGAGCAAATGTCTTAATAAGCATGCTAAATAATGTTTTAATTAAAATCTAAAGGCACCGTTTTGTGAGGGTTTAGTTTAGGGGATTGAAAATATCATTAGCTCAGTGGAGAGTTTGCTTTTGTTTTTTTCAGGGCAGCGGGATAGCTTTGTTTCTCCAATCTCTCCTGTGAAGCACAGACAGGTGCCGTGTTAACTGTTCTCAGAAAGTGAAAGGGGCGAACAGGGAGAGAGCGAGAGAGAGAGAGAGAAGGAGGCTTAAGCTCTAAATGGTTTGTGGAATGGAGGTGTTAGCTCGTGTCAGCTCCTTGCTGTTGCTGACAGATGAGCAGGAGCTAGGAACAGGAAATCCCTGGCCCTAATGCCCAGAAGAGTGTATGTTTATGTGTGTGTGTGTGGTTGAGGTAGAGATAAATAGAGATGGCTGTGTTGTCGTACTGCAGGGTTAGACTCACAGCTCTCCGCTTTGGGCACAAGCTGCAGACAGGCAGACACAGGAGCGTCTCTGATGACAAATCAATCCACATCTCACTTTCTCCATCCCTCAAAACTCTGTCTACACCAGAGCTGGAGCGACTGCGGCAGGAGGGCGAGAGGAGTGGCGCACTGAGGGCTTAAAGCAGGCAACAGAGACTGAAACTTCCTTTAGGGCTGCACTCCAACTGCCAAGTACATGAGAAAAGTGGCTTTTCGAACAGAAAATCAATTTAGAGTCATTCAATACACTGAGCTATCGAGGGTGAGATTACAGCATGTTCACCGGGTTCCATATTCAAATCACAGCCTCTGAGCCAAAGTCAGTTTCTGCACCAGGGCCGTGACTACACCTCGGCGCTCAGCTCCATTGATCTGATCTACTGCGGAGGAGGCCAGCAGGTTAACACGTGTAAAAAGGAATATGTCTAATGCGCTCCAGGTCGAAGGAGGGGGAAAGAGGTTAACCGTTGCACGCGCTCTCAAAATCGCCCGGGAGCGTCCGTGCCGCATGCGAAGAGTGAGCTCAGCAGCCAGACCGTTTGGCGTATGCGGTGGTACTAGATATGATTGACGGTGACGGCCTGCAGCACTTTCTCTTGTAACTTTCAAATCATTAAGCCTTTAGTGTATCAGGCGGCTCTTTTACGACTTTTTTTGTCTTGGGTTTTCCAAATTGCTGAAGCAGGATGTGTTGAGTCAGGGGCCAAGCAAAGGCTAACCAGGACAGCAGGAATCAGAAATACCAGTGTAAGGTTACTGACTCAGAATGTCCTAACCAGACGTGACATGATAAACCATCAGAATGTTAAAGGCTTTTCACATTGATGGAGATTTGCAATGACAAAGCCACCGGAAATCAATCATTTTTTAAGTTCTATTTTCTTAACAGATAACCATGCATATGTTTTTTTTTTTTTTATTTGAGCGTGTAATTTATAATCAAAATGTCAACTCGATCTTCTGGTGAAACTTTCAAATTATGAATGACAAACTCGCCCCTTTCTTCATCCAATCCAATGTTTCCATCCAGTCAACAATCAATGGATAGAACCAAGTCCCCGTCCTGCATTTATTTCTTTTTCCGTAATCCGTTTTCCGGATTTATGTCAGAAAAGATCTGTCGCTACTTCTGTTACATCACAACTTTAATAAAAGTTTCAGATTTAAAGGTTACATAACGCACACAGTTTCTGCCAATATTATGTTCATCTTGAGTATCTATAGAGTAGTATTGCATCCTTCATATCTCAGAAGAGTCTTTAGTTTTATCATATTTATAAAAGACAGATACGCTGTACCGATTCTTTCTGAAAACAGCCGAGTTCGTGGAGGCGTGGAGTGGGCGGAGCTAAAGAGACACGAGCACACACACACACACACACACACAATACATCATGGCATTATCCCTGGATAACTTTCAATTCACTATACGTTGGTGTTGTTCAAATTATATGCACTTACACGCCAATTGCCAACAAAACACACACATTTGATGCAGTTTCACTCACTCACTCCCGGACTCGTGACCGGGAACAAACACACACACTTGCAGAACTCCGGAAAAACAAACTGCATCCACTGTTCCCTTAACTCTGGGTTATTTGGGAAGGTGAACAAGGTTATCTTTCCCTCACACCAGAAACACACTTCTTTAGGGACATTGTTGATTTCGTGGTCTAAAAACAAAATGCCAGCGCTGCCGACGGCTCCCGTAACCCGAACGAAGCTCGTTGACAGACGTGCTCTTGCTCTCTGGGAGAAGTGCCCATTCGAGGATTTCCGCCCTTTATGACGTCATACAGGGCCGTACTCGAAAAAAACTTTCTAAAACTTGTTTGAATCCTGAAGGAGTGTATTTGGCACAGAAATACTCTGTCATACGTCCAACTCGTTTTTTGAAATGTTGGCCATGTTTAGCATGAGAATCAACTCTTTAACAGTGTAAATAAGTTAAAAAGCATGAAACAGCATTAGACCCCCCCCCCATTTAAGGTGACAAGAGTGACATCGAACTCTATGCAAATGCACAGCATCTGATTGGTTATTTTGATGTTTTGCGTAGCATTTTGACTTCGTAGAAATAAAAATGATCTGACAATTGACGTTAGTACACATGTCAGCCTCAGATGCTAATAAGACATCTATATTCACCTATAATATGAGGTCATACAGGAGTGAAAGGGAGTTGATGTGGAGTGGGCAGGCGATTCGTGTGAACGTGAGCTGTCTGTTTATGCATTAGACATTGTGTGTGTGTGCATTTGTAAGCGATGACAGGCAGGGGTGTTAACGCAGGCAGAAGTGGGGGGCGGTCGGTTATGACAGTTCCTGAGAGGCTCTATTCAGATGGACCTGCAGCCCTGCAGTCTAAATTCAATTAACTCCACTGGCTGCTGTTCTGTCACCATTAGTGGTAATTAGTTAAAACATCAGAGTATAAACAGTAAATTGGCTCTGGTAATTATTTCCCCATCACAAGCATATGAGAGCAGGAAGGAAAAGAGAGAGAGAACGTGAGAGGGGCACACCGACGGCAGTGTACTGATGAAAAGAAACCTGTAGAGGTTATTGGTGGCTTTGTGCTATCAATTATGGTTAGGCATTATTTAGGAAACAGTGCTTGTGTGTGTGTGTACAAGCCCACTAATGGACAAGCATAAAGTAGGCAGCACATGGCATCAGTTACAAGCCTGAGCACTCAGCGTGCAATATATGCCATCTGGCCAAGCCTTTGTCTCTCTCTTTTTTAATCTTTAGATATGCCCTTTCTTTATTACTTTTTTTTACACAAAACCAAATCTTATGCAAGTTTTTGAAGTGTTATATCAACATTTGTTCATGGCACACAAAGTACATTGTTTTACATTCACGCTTCAACACACTTTACAACAGCACATTATCGTGAGTTAGCAGTATTAGCATTAGCTTTACCGTTCAATGTACTTGACGTGAGTTTTAAAGCAAAGTTAGCATCAGCTTTAGCATTCAATTTACCTTGTGTGAATTTTATAGCACATTATTATCATTCCTGTTTACTCGACTCGATATGCTTCCCTATTAGCACAGATTCATCGCAGAGACATGTTGATTTGTGTTTTCATCTGAAAGATGTTTTTTAGAGCATTTGCTAAACTGCAAGACATTTCCTGTCAGATCAGATGTTTGTACACAACAGATGTTTTCCAGACAGTATGCTGAGCACATAAGGACTGCTGAAATGACCTTTGACCTCCTGGCCAGAATATTGAGCAGGTTCCTGGGTCACCCATATTCAGCTATGGGATATGAGTAGCACAATATGTGTATTAGCACACTCACTGCACATATAATTGGACATTAGGCATTTTGCTTGATGACGAATGACCCTTGAATGAAAAAACTTTCGCCCACGTGTGCAAAGCCCAACAGGGATGATGTCCTCTGGGACTCAACCCTGCCCACTCAGCAAACATGGCCCACCTGTTCAGACAAACGCATGATTTCATAGAGCTGCGCAAATCCATCCATATTTAAGCAGAGATGTGTCCTTCCCTGCCTCCTTTCAGTCACAAAGCCAGAGTCGTAATGGTCCTTACCCCTAGGGAGGAGAAGGGGGTGCTGGAACTGAGGCTTTCGCCTTTTGTAAGGACTGTAGAGAGATAGAAAGAGAGAGCGAGAGAGCGAGGTAAGCAAGCTGGCAGATCTAACCCTGCAGTGTCACCCTCATTTCCTGGGTCAGCGCCTGAGTAATGGTCTATTAATTTGCTCCATTTTCCCCTGTGAGGCAAAACTCAATCTCCAGCCGTTTCACTCTGCTGTGCCATCCACAAGGTGATTGATTGAATAAACAGCTGTCACTACTGTGAGCACTCACACCCACCAACACAAGTCTTATCCTGAACACCATACACTCAAACCAAACACACACACTTACCACAATAAAGCGCCTTCTCAACACTATTCCCTCAAAGTAAACCCACATGTTCTCCAAAGCAAGCCACAGTCACTCTTAAACTTGTGCCGTCTTCCCCGCACATACACCAGGATTGTGCAGCATTCAGAATTGAATCAATTCCTGAATTTGAATTAAGGCAGCAAACGTGCAACTTGAATGTAAGGAAGCAGAATTAAAATAAATTGAAATTCATTTTAATTAATTGAAAACACATTTTTAACTAGAAAAGCAAGGCAAACTTTGAATGTACAACACCGCTGGTGTTGGTTGGTAAGATTTTTTTAAATGTTTTGAAATGCGTGCTTACCTAGGCTGCATTTACTTGATGAAAAATACAGTAAAAAACAGTAATATGAAATATTGGTTGATTTGGTGCTCAAGAAACATATTATTATCATCAATTTTAAAAAAACAGTTGCGCTTTGATAATAGCATTTATTTAAAATAGAAATCTTTTGCAATATTATAAATGTCTTTACCTAATACTGTAAATGTAATGCATCCCTGCTAAATAAAAGTATTTCTTTAAATCAATCCACATTTTTAATTTAATTCAAATTCACACTTATTCATTGAAAAGGGGCCAATTCTACAATTCTGTATTTTGCACAACCCTGTCATACACAGACTTGCAAAACCATTTCCCATCATGCCCTTTAAAAAGTCCTTAAAGTTGTTTGTGTTGTTCAGATAATCAAGTCCCCTCCCCTCTGATGAGCACAGTTATGATTCTGGCCCTAATAACTGGCTTGCGTTTCCACATCACTGCCTGTACGTCTCTGCACGCCCCACACATATGCTGATTATACGCATCAAACCGACATCATCTTTAGCCAAACACTCCTCCCCACTGAGAGAGAAAGACAGAGCGATACTGACACGAAACCACTCCCCTCGTCCCACTCCTCTCTCAGGTGCTGATTGCATTTGCCTTTTTAAATGTGACACCCTGAGTATATGTATGTGTGTGTGTGTGTTTGATCGGTAGCATGAGGAGCTGCTGTTTAACAGCACAATGCATCACTGTCAGCGGTGATCGGCTTCTGTGCACGGTTAGCACAGACGCCAACACCGACGCTCGTCAGGTCCCAAACCGAGGATGACCTCGTTCCATTTCATCAGACGTCCTCTCGAATGAGGCGCGATGCCTCATTCCCTTCTTCTCTCATCCTCTCCCCTCTTTATCACCTAACCCTGAGTAATCAGCCTAGGAACTGTCCAGCCTGCTTAGGGTTTCCTCTGCTCACTTACTATAAAGTAAAAAAGCACACACACACACACACACACACACAGAGACACATGGACAGTCTGAGGCGGTCACATTATCAGTCTAATTTCCCTCCTTTTGCGTATAAAGCACATATTTCCCATTATGGAGATGACTTGTAGCGGCTCACCTTGCTCTGATTTAGGGAGGAGGGGAGGTGAAAAAATGAAGGCTGACAGGCTCGCTGGATTTATTTGATTGCGCATACAAGGCAGTGTCATTTTCGAAGATGCAGAGTATAAAGAGATGTGTGTGTGTGTGTGTGTGGCCTTAAGGCAAGGAGAAGAAAAGAAAAGCATTTGAAAGGGAGAGAAAAAAGGCCCTGAATCAAATCAAATTCCTCTTATCGGGCATTATTTGACGACGTTATCAGACAGTGTAATGTGGTTACATTCGGTAAGAGGCTGAGAGATTTCACTGTTTACTGATGTTGGCGTGCTTAAAGGCAAGAGGAGAGAGAATGAGGCAGGCGTAAACACTTGATGCATGCTTGAAAAACCTGTTTAACGCCGTGCTCTGCTATGAAATGAGAAAACAAGAGGACAGGTTTTTTGGGTGGTATTGGAGACCTTCTGATGGTAATGGTCAAAGTGAGTAACTAGTTTAATCAGTGAAAGCATTAAAATCCAGGGATCAGTCGTAAAACCATAACTCCATTTCCTATTTCTCATATTTCATAGGTCTTTTGTATTCAAATTTTATGAAAACATCAGCTTAGACCAGTTTGGACCATCTTAAATGGGTTTTATATGGACAATACTGGTCTGTTATTGGCACAAGCTGTATATTGCTGGTAAACTGCTGGGTGACCAGCAAAACTAGTATAAAATGTAGCATATTCTGGTTACCAGCAATGGTTTAGCCAATCATCAGCTAAGCTGGTCACATTAGGAACTGGCTTAGCTGATGATTGGTTAAACCATTGCTGGCTGAACCATCTTAGTAAATCTAAGCTGTTTTGTTGGTCAAACAGGATAGTCAAAACACAAAAATATGGTTTAAAGTAAAAAAAAAAAAAAAAAGTTCTTCTTTGATTTAGAGGAACGAATGCATTTTTTGACAACCCTGTTTGACTATCAAAACATCTTACGCTAGCTTTTGTTTTACTTTTGTAAGATTGGTTACAATCATTGCTAGCTGAACCATCTTAGCTAGTCTAAGCTGTTTTGTTTATCAAACCGTGTGGTCAAAAAATGTTAATTCATTCCTCTAGATCAAATAAGAGTAACTTAAAATGTTGTACTTTAATCCATTTACTTTCGTGCCCATGCTGTGCGGATGATGCAGTTGGGCACCTGTGGGTGCAGTGTTTGGCTTTACAGGAGGCAGCTGGTGTGTGCTAGTGAATTTAGGCATTCACAGGTGTGGAGGGGGGAGTCCTTGCCATCTCCATCTCCGTCTTGAGCTCAGCATGGGCACACTGTACGCAAAGAGAGGTTTCAAAAGGCACATGCTCTCTGCCTGTGCCCATTAGTGGCAGCTTTGTTCTCTCGCCAGTGCGTTAAGAGCTCTCTGTTTTGTTCACCAAGCACACACTCACACACGTGGCACACACACCTAAACTCAGAAACTTACTTTTGACTCCTAGAAAACCAGACGAAGACCATTAAACCCACCGAACGAGTGAATTTACTGCAATTACGAGTGTAATGTTTAAAAGGTCAAGGCGGGACTTGCCCAAACAGTGATGTGTGGAGTGTTACTATACCATTATAAATCTTTAAAAGATGCCTACGTACGTTATATGTCAATTTTCTATCTAAACGTTTCACAGTATCTGCCGCGCCAGGTTTTATGGACACAGATATGTAAGCATGGAGGGTTTTTTCTGCATTTGGAAGCAGTTAAATAAATAGGCGCATGCTGTTTGAGTTATGCTGCGTGAGGCTAAATGAGAGGAGAGACAGACAGCTAACAGCCCCAGCCGGAGCTGCTGATGGCGGGCTGCCAGCTACCAGGGGAGCGTGCGTTTGAGGCGGCTTCTGTGGAGCTCTTTTTTTGTCTTTTTTTTTTTACACAACGGCTTGTAAAACAACATACAAGGAGTGTCAGAGGCAGCTAGAGGCAAATGCTACATCACCACACAGCTAGCGGCCAAGTTAGCTAGATTCCAAGGCAGCAAATTTTGACGCTATTAAGATATTAGCATGCGCTAACTCATCCGTCCAGTGTGTAATTGTGCTATCAGTGGGGTTAGCGAAAGGTTACGTGTGATGAAAGTGCTTTTAATAATTAGGGGATGTCTAATGCAGAGAGAGGCCGCTGGCTCTGGCCCTCATTAGCTGTGCTATCAGAATGGAGGTCCGGGTGAGCGAATGTTCTGTGATAAAGGTGTGCTATATCTAGAAGAGGGGAAAAAGAGGGGATTTTTGAAGACAGAGTGTGAGATAGTGAGAGAAAGCCATCCATCTTGGCAAATTAGAGAAGATCAGGCCAGCACTCAGTCAGAGCTGTCAAAGGCATCTCTCTATTTTTTTCTCTCTCTCTCACAGCATGGCATTTAGGTGAGAAATCTCAGCACTAAAAAGTTCTGTCAGTCCTATTTCCTTGTTATTGCCCCTCTCTGCGCGCTGGTCTCGCCGGCCCTTCAGATTAAACGGAGTCCCCACCTTTCTCCACACAGGGGTCCGGCACAGGGGGGCATCCCACATTAATCATCTTTAACGCGCTGACAAGCAGCATGCGCCAAACCCCCTCCATGCCTCAGGATTTATCTCTCTGTCTTCTGCTAGCCATCACTCACTCCCTTAGAGAGAGAAAGAAGGGGAAACAGAGAGATGGAAGGAAGAATAAGAAATGGACAAGAGGAATGGGATGCTTTAGAGACCACATGTGGTCTAGTGCATGGTGCTTTTTAAGTAAATTGGGATGGCTGGTAAAGTTGTAACATATATATATATATTTTATTTTAGAAAATTATATACATGTATAATAAAAAATATATTTTTTCTAAAATAAAAAAATTGTAAAAATCTGCATTTAACCATTATGTGGAATTTTTGATTATTCTTAATCATTTATTCTTATAGCATTATTTATGCTTTTTGTCTTATATATATATATATATATATATATATATATATATATATAAATATTCAGAATTGAATCAATTCCTGAATTTGAATTCATTGCAGGCAAACATTGCAATTTGAATGTAAGGAAGTAGAATTTAAATAAATTGAATGGTTGGGAAGATTTTACATTTTTTTTTTAAATAAGTGCTTACCAAGGCTGCATTTATTTGATAAAAAATACAGTTTTTGATAATAGACGTAAGATATAAATATATATATATATAAGGCATAAGTTTACAAAGTACAGCAAATAATGTAAAAGTAATAGAAATAGACAAAAAATATAACAAATAATGTGTTTGTGAGGGTGTGTCCAGGCCTGAAGGACTGTGTGTGTGTGTGTGTGTGTGTGTGTGTGTGTGTGTGTGTATGTGTCCCTCCAGCCCTCACAGGGGAGACATGATTAATCATTGGCTGTCTCTATTAGTCAATCCTCTCTGGGGACGATGTGGACACCAACACCACACTGCATGCACACATAATGGGGCGGTTTATAGGAAAAACATTATGCCTATACACTAACACACACACATGGATATATGTGAAGCTTTGACATGGCTTCAGGTATTTGCAAACCCATGTCCACTCACCCTTTTACTCTAAATGCGTTCATCAGACAGTGCTGACAGATAGATGATTTAGTGTGTGTCCTATTGTGTGAATCCTCTCCATCTTGTATTAACATCAAAGCTGCCAAATGACCAGCTCTCTCTGTTTGTGAGTGTGAGTGTGTGTTTTCAGGGAGACAAGTGACAGGGAGGTGGTTAAGGTCCCGACAGGAGCTTGACCAAACCATCATGACTCCATTACTGAGCCCATTGATTGTGTACGGATGAATTAAAGAGCCAGTTTCAAGAGGCACACACTCATTTTCTCTTCACACACGGACAGAGGGACACACATACATACAATCACACGCTCTGTTAACAGATCCCATCATGCACACATAACAAAGTCAGAGTAACACTCTGTCAGTAAACCATCTGACATGTCAACAGACAAAAAAAGGAAAGAAACAAATTGAAATACACAAGGAAATACAGAAAGCCCATTGATACAGTCACAGTTTACATTAGCATTCACGTCACCGTGCGTTTAAATAGTACATAACCCTTAACAACATGTAAACATAAAGTTTTAGAATAAACAGAGCTGTATGATAATGACTCTGTGTAGACAGACTGTCATTCCTACACAAACACATATGTCAGGTTGTCAGATTTCATGTTGCAAATGGCTTCATGAGAGAGAAAGAGTAAGAAAAAGAGTTGGATTGGAGATTTATCTGCTGTAGAATGGGTCTGGACCGCTCTTTGTTTACTCTCGCAGACGGTGATTGCTTTGGCACGACTCAAATTATCTTGTCAGGGCAGTAAAGCTGACCGCTGCTGAAGAGAGGAGGAGAGAGAGAAAGGGAGATGTGAGCATGATGAAATTGCAAAATAGTATGTAATAAAGAACATGCAAGTAAGAAATCATATATATGTATATATAGTTGTGTATATATATATATCTCAAAAATACAGTAATACTGTGAAATATTATTAGTACAATTTATATTACAATATTTTCTGAAGGATCATGTGGCAATGAAGACAAATTGCTGATTAATGGCTGCTGAAAATTCACCTTTGCCATCACAGGAATGAGTTACTATTACCAATTAATTAAATTATTATTTTAAAATATAATAAAATGTAATAATATTGTAATAATGATAAAATGTAATACAATTTCAAAACATTTAAAAATAAATTAAAAAATTTTTTTGACCAGTTGTGTGTGTGTATATCTATGCATAAATTTAAATCCGTTTTTATTATATACATACATAAATATATACTAATAATAAAACAGGTTTTAAATGTTATTAATTCAGTTTAATTCAATATTCACGTCTACTTAATGTTCTGTCAGCGGGTCAGAGAATGACCTTACCATGGTACATGTCAAAAAAAATAGAAAGAAAGAAAGAAAGAAAGAAAGAAAGAAAGAAAGAAAGAAAGAAAGAAAGAAAGAAAGAAAGAAATAGGTGATAGGAGATAAGACAGAGGAGAGCACGGAAAACAAATAAAGGGCCAGAAAATGAGAAATAGATGTGCAGGATGTTGCTGGACAGATACAGGGAGGGAGGGAGGAAGGGGAGAGAGGGGAGAGTGAGAAAAGGGTGGTGAGAGAAACAGAGACACACAGAATTGTAATCGATTACCTATTTTTCAAAGTCACTTAAAGTGTCCAGAGTGTGGGGCCGTTAAGTAGTGGTGCTGGAGAATAGGGGATGGGTATGCGTAGGCACGCATGACTGGGGAGAGGAGAGGGAGGAGGTGGAGAGATGTATGGGGGTGGGAGGGGGAGTTTTGGGATGCTAACACTGACCCTGCTAGCTCCTCACTGATGAATCTGTGCTCTTGCAGGAAATACTTCTGACAGGCCAATATGTGAGCAGAGGATATGTTCCCCCGGAGGGACTTTGCCGCATGTATGCGCGCAAGCGCGTGTGTGAGAGAGTGTTTACGCGTGTTTACGAGCATGTTTGTCTGCGTTAGTATGTGTGTGCATAGACTGGACTGTTAGCGATCATCACCCTCTCAAATGGCACACACATCATGTGATGACAAACACAACAGTGCCCTCTGAAGTCAAGGACGGGCTCATACTGAGCCTAGGGCTTTATGTAGAGAGAAGAATCAGGATTACAGCCCCACTTCTGTGTGTCTATGTGTGTGTTTGTACATCTGTTTGCAACCTGCCCTCAAGTTACCTCATCATCTCGAGAAAAGATGCTCACTAACCCCTACTGCAACAGATCAATAGCTGCCTCCCAGACATTCGAACCAAACTGAAAACATCAGATGTTTGTTACACACTTTGATAATTGGACACAGTGGATCTGCTGCTTCCCTGTGTGCAATGGAAACCGTTTTGTACATCTTTATGTCCGTTAAGCACATTGAATAAAATGTTATAAGAGAAGTGAACTATTCACCGTTTTTTAGTAGTGTTAACTAAAGCTCTTTTGAACTAGCAACCACTAAGAACATCCTAGCAACCTTATAGCGACACTCAATCAACCATTCAGAAAATCCTAACAATAATTTGTCCCAGCAACCACCCAGAACGCCCTAGAAACCACATAACAACGCCCTGAAAATCACTCAGAACACCCTAGAAACTGCATAGCAATGCCCTGGCATTGTGGCAGTAAGATTTGCACAAGCAAATTCCCATTATCTGAAGAAAGCTAATGCTAGTGAAGGATCTAGTACGTGTACATCTCAGAGAATTTCCAAATTTCCAAAATGTGATTTCCTCACGTCCTGTTTGTGTATTTGCGCTTTGAGTTAGGTAAGCAGAACAGCTGCTTACAGCTGCAGTGAGTTCATCCAGGATATCCTGTTTGAGGGAGGATCTATTGTCCCAGAGGGCTAAAAATAGTCGCTTTGATTGGCTAGTTCCATATCTGAGAGATTAGGAGATAGCAGAGTGAAACAGGAAATGTTTTTTCGCTCATTTACAGAGCCGCACGTTAGATAATTCACATGCAAAAGATGTGTTAGTTACTCACAGGCAGCCTCGATACACACACCCACCCACACGGATGGACTTTCACAAAAATAAACACAGCCATGTGTTCAGATGTGAATGCACGTACACATGCCTGCTTGTTTGTGTTTATTTCAATGTACTATAAAAAGATTCCAAATCATCAGCGTTCATATATTTATAACTGTTGAAGTCGCTTGGGCAGCCTCATTGTTTAATTCACTGTGCATTTCACAATAACTGAGATTACTGGTCCTTTGTATTACAGTGTCTGATGAAATGTTGTCCATTGGTGAGTTGATAAGTGCGTATGAAGTGTGTGTGCGAGATACAGCTGAAGTGTCACAAGCTCAGTGGCGTAACTGTCTGTGCGGAGCTGTGATCTGGTTTAATGAGGGAACAGGAGACAGGAGGCCGAGGATGACGGATTCTCCTTCGGCAGAAATCTGAGCCACTTAATCCACACAGTCCAAAGAGAGGGAAAAAGACTTTGAGCACTCATCTGACCCGTGCTCATCTCGAAATGGACTATACAGTATATAAACTGGGCCAATGCAACCGTGTTCTTATGTGATTTCCCCAAAAATGTAATCTTCTTTTAAATTATATTTTGGGGATATTCTGCTTCTTTTGTGATGGTGAATAGGACAAATTTGAGGAGAGTGAAAGGATGAATGGGATAAGGACACAATGTAAGCTGGACTCAAACCCGAAATGATGTACTATAATAGTATTATTATATTATAGTATATATAGTTTGTATTACAGTGTATTATAGTATTTATCAATACTATAATAATTAATATTTATTATTTTAAATTAAAATTAAATTTTTTTTATTTTTTTTGTTTTATTGATATTTCTATTTAGCTTTAATTTTTATTTGTTTTAGTTTTAGTTCAACTTCAACTTATTTCAGTTAGTTGCCATGGTTTGTTTAAGTGTTTCATACAATTTTTTTTATTTCGGATTTCATATTTCAGTTACAATTTTTAATAGTTTTAGTTTTGATTAACAGTAACAACACTGGCTCTGACAAACAAGGATTCAAGGCAACTTGAATGTTTAGTAATGTCTACAAATTTCCCCAATTTTCTTTATGATGATAAATAAACCTCATCTTCTCTTTCTCTATCTTTCTGTTTTTCTCTCAGGTAAGAAGAAGGTGTCACTCTATGACAGTCAGGCTCCCATCTGCCCCATCTGTCAGGTGTTGCTGCGTCCAGGAGAACTCCAGGAGCACATGGAGCAGGAGATGGAGAGGCTCACCCACATGCACATCAGGTAGACTCGCACATCTATACCTGCCGTATTCTGACAGCTCCATCAGTTCTTGTCACCGTCTCCCAAACAAATGAAGCGCATTGGCTGCTGTCCCTCGCATAAGAGTTTGGTCTAAAAATCAGCAGTGAGGACACCTGCTACTGATGTAATGCAGCAGCAGAACAGGTGCTTTTCACCCTGTCATCCATCATCCCACATGCGCTTAGGCCTTTCATGTGGCCAAGTTAAGCATGGTGAGATGATCACAGAGATCCAGCACAGTACCCATCATTCATCCACTGCCTGAGACCTTCAGACAGGCCAAGGCAGCCTGGAGCAATGGCCCAGGACCCTGCTGCTGGCACATCAACTTGACCAGGTTAAAACGCTGTGTTCTCATATACCGTCCGCCCAACCCAGACAGGAAGTCTCACTCTGTGAGCTCGAAGGAACATTAGCCATAACAAGAAACAATGCCGTTTGAATCTATAGGTCACAGACATGTCGTAGACCTCATGCTGCGAATCGTGCTGTGTATCCCCCTTCTCGTTTTTAATAGATTATGCTGCTGGGCTTCAAACGGGGACACAGGGAGAAAGAGAGAGGGAGATATTAATTCTCAGCAGGATGTCTTTCCTGCACGAGTGTTATCCATCACACGGCGCTGAGGAGTTATCTTTTAATAATTAATAAAGGGCAGTGGGCCGCCCTCCCCTGCGGGCAGTGACTGTGGACACTGACATGGCTCTGGGCCTCTGTCGGCCTCTGCCTGTTTGATGGTGGTGGTTATTTAAGGAAATTGCATCATTGCTCCCGGTCTGTCAGGGTTGGATGCCGCACGACATTACAGGCCTGTGATTTAGCCTTTCCTGCACTCCTTTTAACCCCTGCTTAAAGCCAAGAGAGTTATTTTATGAGCTATAGGCAGTCCAATCGCTTAATACTGATTTAGGATAGGAGAGAGATGGACTAAATGAGAAATAAGGCTGTTTGCGATTGAGAGATTTAGATGAGTTTAGGTGAGTAGAATCAGAAGAATACAGAATTAACTTATAACTTAATAATATTCTGTTACATCTTGTCCTAAACATACTCAAATATGTGACCCTGGAGCACAAAACCAGTCATAAGTCTCACGGGTATATTTGTGGCAATAGCCAACAATACATTGTATGGGTAAAAATTATCGATTTTTCTTTTATGCCAAAAATCATTAGGATATTAAGTAAAGATCATGTTCCATGAAGATATTTTGTAAATTTCCTAGCGTAAATATATCAAAAATGTATTATTTTGCATTGCTAAGGACTTCATTTGGACAACTTTAAAGGTGATTTTCTCAATATTTAGATTTTTTTGCACCCTCAGATTCCAGATTTTCAAATCTCAGTATCTCAGCCAAATATTGTCATATCCTAACAAACCATGCATCAATGGAAAGCATATTCAGCTTTCTCAATTTCAAAAATTGACCCTTATGACTGGTTTTGTGGTCCAGGGTCACATATTTTCTTTGCCCATGCTTAAATTGCTGCACAATTTGTCTAAATCACAGCCAACCAGATTTTTTTTATGTTCAAAAGGGATAGTGTCATTTGCATTTACATTCTGCCATCATTTATTCGCTGTCATGTTGTTCCAAATTTTGTATGCATTTTGCAGCACAAAAGAAGATATTCTTGAAAAATGTTATTTATCCATACAATGAAATTTAATGGTGTCCAATGTTGTTTTGGTCCCCACTGACGTTCATTAAATGAACAAAACAGTTGAAACATTCTTCAAAATATCCTCTAAGGCATACAGCTTGACAATAAAATAAAACAAGCAATCATAAAAATGAACACTTTATCACATAGTATGTGGTTAGATCATGGTGTTGGTCATCATGGGAATTTTGTCATGGTTTAGTAGTATTACAAATGTTGTTGTTATCTTTTCTATAAGTCTACAGTAAACTTGAAATGATCCCATTTTAATTAATCTACAACATTTGCATCCACAATATCGGACAAAATGTAGGCAATCCTGAAGTACACAGAGCAGTCACAGCATTGCTTTGTTGGTGCTCCTATCAGTGTGGAACTCTGGGTAACTGCTGCCGTCTTCTTTCCCTGTATACTTCCTCCCAGGCGGGGCTCCGCTCAACACATGCTAGCACACACAGATCATTGGAAGTGACATGGCGAATTTGTGGCAATTTGTAGTAAATCTCCCTTTAATGATAGCGTTTCATTCTGCACCAAATGAGACTTGAGTGCATGTAAAATGGGGAAAGCTATTTAAGATGTAGCATTAGGCAGATGTCTGAGTGGATGCGGGTGAGTGTGTGTGAGATTGGAACCCGCCGCCACACTCCCCTCTCTCTCCCTCCCCTGTGGCCGTATCGCCGTGCCCCCTCTCCTGACTCGTCCTCCGCTCTTCATGTATGGAAATGGAAATCCATCATGCCCTTTACCCGTCTGCCTGCTCTGAGGGCCACAGCAATCTACATATTCCCCCACCCTTTCCCAACCTCTCCACGTAATCAATTTGCCTCCAGCGGAGCGAGGGAGATCCGGGTGGCAAACGACACGAAAAGCAATCTTTATCTCCAGCTTACAACCCCCCAACTGTCGACTGGCATTTATTCAATTTTCACCAGCTCCCTCTCTCTCGCTCCATCTTCTCAGTCTAGCTGAGTTTGGCTGCGAAAGAGGAATGGGATAGTTCGGTTTGTCCGGAGTGTGGAGTTTGTGGGATTTTGAAGTCAGGGAAACACAGTGAATCATTTTAAACTGAGAATTTGGGAAATTCATACTGTAATACACATGTATATATATAAAGGGAGACATTCATATGTATCCCAAAAAAATGTGTATTTTTTTAAGTAGCTTTGGACCAGGACTATAGAAATAGACTATAGAAATAATTTTGAATTATTAATAATTATTTTAAATTATTATATTATTATTTATAAAAAATTAAGATATTTTAATAATTCCTTTTGTATTTAGTACAATGTCAAGATAATGGGCAATATCACCCTTACGGTAATTTTCCTTACACAGGTCCTTTGCAAAAGGATCGTTTTTTGGATCCTAGGCATCAAAAATAGCCAGCGGACGGGCCTGACGGGCACAGGCCCGCCCACTATGATGAGTAGGCCCCCCCCAGTTTATTATACAAATATAATATTTGTTAAATAACAGTTGTTTAAATTATTTTAAAGTAATTACTAAATTATTATAACATCTCAAATACTAAAATAAATAAAATGTGTTTTTTTACAGTCTATGGTTTTTGCATAATGCTTGATGAGTTTGATTGACAGCTGTGTTAGGCAATTAGGTGTCAGGCTGTCTCATGCATGTCGCGTCTGTGAGTTCATGAAGTGTGTTTGCCTATTCACTTAGCCTATAATTTGTAGTTGTGTGATAGATAAATTCTATAAAAAGGACTTTTAAAAACTCGCATTGACGCGGGAGAGAACCCATCCATCAGCCCGCAAGTAACGGTAAGACTTTTCAATTCCAAGTGCAGGTTCATTCCGTAAAGCCGGGAACACACTATCAGGCACTGTCAGTAGATATAGTGTAGTGGTAAGGTGTGTGGCATAAAGTTTTAACGCAACTCGACCTGAGGTTCGAATCCGCCTTTTGCCGAACTCGCTCTACTTCCTCTACACTTGGACGTCCGTCCGTTATTTTACCTGAAATCATAGGCGTAATTTGCGGGTGGCACATGTATGCCCCCACCACTGCACAATCTCCACCCTCCAACCCACCCCCCACCCCCCACGTGAAAGTGCCCGCTCACTTCTGCCCAGGCCCGACCAAAAATAAAACGCCTACGCCACTGGTGTAACATCTCAAATTCGCGCGTCTCACCCAGTTTTTGTTTCATTTGAGTACACAGAATCTTGCCTGAAGGTCCGTTTAAAATTCCAGTATTTTCACTGCAAAAATCCGTCCTGATTTATGCATTATTGTCTGCACACAAGCCTTAAATTAACTTGTGCTCCATATACCTACCATTACATAATATCCCTCAGGTCCTATAGTTCAGGTCCTGTGTGGCATCTCTAAAGTAGTAAAGAGTGTTTTTCTGCCATTGGCCTTCCACGCATGTCCCACTACTGGGGAAAGAGTGTTTTGAGATACTAGGCCATACAATGAGTGCAGAGGGGGCATTTAGAGCGCTACGGGGTATGAGGTGTATCTTAGTGTTGTTTTTTTGACATGAGGAGATGTGTGAGGTCACCGAGATTCACTGTGCCACGCTGGGCAGATTTATGATGCCGAGGAGTCTGTTTATTATCTTGCAAACAGCGCGCTGCCACCGATGGGGCAATTTATCCCCTCTCAAGGCCTGGTTCCTGATTTGTGTTGTCTCTTTCTTCTCCTCTGTCTCATCTTTTCTCTCTGTCCCCTTCTCTTTCTTTCCTCCCCTAGCTGTCAGATCAATCATGTTGACTGCAGAAAAGGCGGGCTTCAGGCTTATTACCTGAGTGGAGGGGCGGGGCAAAAAGCACCAAACCCCGCCTTCACCTGTCATTCATTACATTTGAGCCTCTTTAGCCAGTCCACATACTGTACTCCATCTGTCATAGCAGGAACCGCAAATCTTTTCAAATCTAAATGAACACAAATAGGATCCATGTTTTCTTTTGCTCTTTGCTCCTTTTCTTTTGTCCGGTGACAAATACACCCGCTGGATCAGACTTTCAGATTAAGGTGCGGGCTAATTCAGTTCCAGTGCAATCGTCTCTCTGGTTGTGAATGCATGATTTAAAACAAACATGACAAGGGTGATGTTACCCTGTCATTGTTTCTCAGGTCATCATCACGCTGCTTCATAAACACCCAGCAAGTGACCATTTATGGGGCTCTAAACGGGATTCAGCTAGAGTGACAGACAAGGAAACAGGCAGACAGCGGAAAAAAAGAAAGCAATGGAAAGAGAGATGGCAGGAAAGATATTAATGTTTCAGAGAGGAATCCGATTTGATATGTCTTTCCCTATTGTCGGTGGATGCTTTAGCCGCCCCGTTTAATAATTCCTGCCTTCCAATCAGTCATCCTCAATCCACAATGTCCACAAGGCAAAGATTCGATGTACAATCCACCCGCCAGACTTAAGAAGGAGTCGCCCCCCACCCTTTTTTCTCCCTCTCTGCCATTCTCTTCCTCTTTAATACAATGTTTACAAGCCAGTGCATTGTCCTCAACATATTTCAAAGTCCTAAGTGCCCAAGGCGTTTCACTGACAAATCAAATAACCGCAAAATCATTTATTTCCTTCTGCCTTAGTCTAACTGCGGGAGGGTTGCGGTGGGGGGATCAGGTCTGGATGGAAACATCCATGAGAATGATTACTTCAATAAAAAAATTATAACCCAAATCTGCTTAGCAGTCGTACTTTTGGACAGTAATTGTTTCAAATACAGCATGACCCAGGGCTGCCTGGATTGAGTGGCGTAGAGGATGGGTTTGAAACTGCTCTCGATTTTTTCCCCCCCGTTTTCCATCTCCAGATGATTAAAAGTGTGATTTGTGTGGCTTTGTTCTCTTTTGTCTCAGCTGTCCTCTCGAAGGCCCATTCGGGTCCTAAGTGAGGCCAACAGGGGAGCGCTCAACGTGACTGAGCTAAAGTGAGTGTTGATGGAGGAGACACATGTGGTCCGGTTCCTTAGGGGACAAAAGTTACATCTTTTCGAAATGACAGATCGCAGTTTCTGTTCAGTCTAAAGGTGATGGGTTTATAGCCAGTGCTGTGACACATGATCAAAATAGATCAGCCATCATTCCAACAAGTTGCGCTCGCGCACATCAATACAGTGAAATTAACATCAGAGCACGTCAACTGTGAACTTGTCCTCCTCAATGGCCGTTTTGAGTCAGTTCAAGTCTCATCGATTAGATGCAGGTGCAAAAGCACCTAGACATTGAGACATTGAACTTGATATTCAGAAGAGTGGGTTTTTTGATGGTTGATTCCAAAATTTTACATATGGTTTCCTCAATTTTGATCACATGGTGTTGGTTATAGCCATCTGAAGCATTTTATTGGTTATAGCCATCTCTCACGGTGTCTTTTTCCCCCCACAGCAAGAACCCATCACACAAGGACATCAATACGGCTCCAGGCACACCGAAGGTAAGATGGCCACCACCGTGGAGCCATTTTAAATCATTATGCTCACTGATAGGCTCAGCCACAATTAATGGCAATTAGAGCTCTGTTTACTAGACAAAGATGTTAAAAAGAGTCTTGTGTAACTACTGTATAAAATAGAGTGGCCGCAAACTTCTGCCTTTATTTCCTGCAGTAATTTACTTTCAGCTTGTTTCCTGACTGCTTATTCAAAAGACCTGGACATGGAAAATGATACCAATGTTTTTTAGTCTCATTGTCTTAAAAGGAGGAAGAGGCCAAGCGTATTTCCCTAATTAAATTTCCATCCACATCAATTGAATTATGTAGTGCAATCACCACAAGATTCACTAGAGAGTTTTAATGCGTTATAAACAGGATGTTAAACGGATAGTTCACCCACAAATGAAACTTCTGTCATCATTTACTCACCCTCATCTTGCCCTCAAAGATATTTTTCAAATGTTGCATTTTGTTTGTTTTTTGTCCTTACAATGAAAGTCCATTGTTCTTTTGGACCAAAATAATTAAAACATTCTTCAAAATATCCACAAAAGAAAGAAAGTCATACAAGTGAGGGTGAGTAAATGATGAAAGAATTGTCATTTTTGGGTGAACTATCCCTTTAAGCATGAATATGCCATAACTTTGAAGAGGAAGAAATTACAGGATGATATGACATTGTCAGTGGAGAGTATTGCGACACGTCAGGCATTTCACATTCAGTTTACAGATTTTATGATGCCATGAACCTTTGCAAATGCCAGAAATACCGACCTCGCATTGACTACAGTGTTCTGCAGACTGTTTGAGATATATATTTTACTTTGTCCCAGAATAAATGCATATTTCTTGGTGAAGAAATGAACAGTTCAACAAGAATGGCGATAATAAACGTACCATCTACGCATGATTGTCCCTCGTTCCAGAGGGCAAACCCTTTGGTTCGGACCCACATTTGGAAAATATGGGAAAAAACATGGGATCCAGAAGACATGGGAGCGGGTTAGAGAACAGGCCGTGTGAGGCGTGACTGAGCATTCTATAGCACACACTTAGTATTCCGTAGGAGTGTGTGGAAAATGAAGAGGCTAGCTAGGATGGTGGAGGGGGTCCATGCTTTTCCTTTAAAAGACGGTAAGCAGGCAGATCTGGCCCAGCTCGCTAGTTCTAAAGGGGATTAACCCTGGGCCGAGTTGGCCCGTCTTCACCCCTCTCTCAAGCCGCCATTGCCATAGCGACTCCATGCCAGTCTGTGCGGCTCCTAATCCAACGGGGCGAAGGCCAACGGTGGTAGGCGGCATAGTTACCGTGCTAACATCTGCAGCGCTGCCACTGCTGGTGCTACACGTCAGTGTGCAAATTGACTTTCAGGTATTTTAAAGGAATTTGAGCGTTTCAAAGGGAATCTAAACATCTTCTAAATGACTAGATGTAAATGATTTTATTTGGTGTCACTAGCATAGATAGCTAAACATTATTAAAGTATTTTGTGCTATATTTATTAAACGTAAACCTTTTAGCAAAAAATTATGAATTTTTTGAACCGTTCAAAAGTTTGGGTGTTTTTTTTTTTTGAAGAAATTAATACAAAAGTGGCAGTAAACACATATAGGACCAGATTTACTAAACAGGGCAAATTAGCGTGAGAGCGCAATTCCATAAAAGCGCCGATGGGAGTGGACAGTTCTGCGTGTGATCTACTGACAATGCGCACATTAATGAACACAGACGCAGCCGGATCATTTCCATAATGACCAACACAATCTACCAGTTAACTTCTGGTTTAAGACATTTTTGGGCGGTAAATAATGCCGCAAACACCAGTAAATTGACAAGCGCAAACCTTATAAATCACCTTGCATGATTCATATAAATACTCTCCTCCCATAAATTTTGCGCCTGAAAGGGAAACTCCTACAAATGCATATGCAATAAGGTCAGCCGCACAAATAACCCTGTCCACGCCTTTTCAGCGCTAATTTTTCACTGCGTGTCTTTAGTAACTACGCTGGCGCAAGCTGTTAGTAAATCTGGCACCAAATCAGCATGATTTATGAAGACTGGAGTAATGATGCTAAAAATTCGGTATTCAAATAAATAAATAAATGCAGCCTTTGTGAGCATATGAGAATTAAAAAAAAAAAAAAAAAAAAACATTTAAATGTTACCAAACCCACACTTTTGAACAGTGGTGCATAACCTTTATCATTACATTGCATTACTTTTTAACCATTTTATTTATTATAACATATTAAAGTCAGTTGCACTAAACGAGCCGTTCATGTGTTATCAATTCTCATTGGACAATGAAACGGTTAAACATCACATACACTAGATACAGTAGACTCATGTAAACACTTAGCACACTTACTCGCTCTCTGGCACACTCCGTATTCCCAGAGCTCCAAAGGTTTTGAGATCACAAATAAATTGTTTCCTGACCTTGCGATTCAAAGGCATAAGGAGCCATGCATAATGTCTAATTTACTGTCCCCATAGTGAGAGGCTGCCATTTTTCACATATTAATATTAGATTACAGTTGTCAGCCACTAAAACAGCTACACCTCCTCTCACTCTGATTAATCAGAGCAGATTGTAAATACAAATATTTTATAGCCGCCTCATAAAAGCAGAACGGAGATCAAGACTCTCGGGAAAGTAAGCAGTATTTCCCCTTCCCCCTTTCTTCAGTCATTTGAGAAATTAAGTCAATTAGGTTTTCAGAAGGACAGGCCTGTTACGTCTCCCAGCACATGGCGGTGCATTTATAGGTGATCAAAGTGCCCTGTCATGCCGTCTAGTGTCCTGCTTTTTCTCTATTCCTCTGTCAAAGCATCCATTACTCTAAACACTGATGTCCTGTCAACACACATAGTTTGAAGCCGAAGTGGCAGTTAATGGTTATCTGTCAACATTTGTTCACATCAGTCACATTGTTTCAACACACCGGTTTTGGAGTTGTTGCGTGTGTGTGTGTGTGTGTGTATGTGTGTGTTTTTTTAACTGGCTACAGCACCATCAGTTCTGTAGATGACACGTTTGTCTAGCGGATGGCTGCTCACCTCTTTCTCTTGGTTTTTGTGTTTCTCTCTCTCTTGCTAGTCTCTCCTGTTGTCAGTGCACATCAAACGTGAGGGCGAGTCTCCAGTTGTGTCCCCGCTCTCCTCTGATGAAGCTCACCATTCTGACAGATACCAGGTGAGACTGCAAACCTCAGACAGAGAGAGTCTTGTCACAGGTGCAGACTGACAGACTGTGCAGTTCTGACATTCTGAGCACAACTCCAGACATACAGACCGCTGAAACCCTCAACTCTCATGCAGCACTTCATTTCCCTGGGTTTTAGCTTGTTGAGAGTGTCTCGCTGTGTGGGAGTTTTAAATTGAATGAAATCTAGGGACCATGTCACTAAAAGTTGGTGCTTTACCTGAGATGTTACACTTTGAACCTTGATTTTTGTCAACAGGAAGTGAAGACATAAATAAAGAACCATTTCAAAAGTGTAGTATGGTAACTGACAGAATTTTTACCGTAGGTATTGTTATTACATTTGCTATTGGTTAGCACGAAAATGCAGTTAAAGGATTAGTTCACTTCAAAATGAAATTTTGATAATTTTATAATAATTTTCTCACCCCTATGTCATCCAAGATGTTCATGTCTTTCTTTCTTCAGTCGAAAAGAAATTAAGTTTTCTGAGGAAAACATTCCAGGATTTTTCTCCACATAATGGACTTCAATAGCAACCAACAGGTTGAAGGTCCAAATCAATGCAGTTTCAAAGGAAGGGCTTCAGAGGCTCTGCACGATCCCAGCCGAGGAATAGGGTCTTATCTAGCCAAGCCATCGGTCATTTAAAAAAAAAAAAAAAGTATATACTTTTTAACCACAAATGCTCAACTTCGGTGTTGTGCTTCTTCACAATGTATGACGCCATCACGTCGGAAAGGTCACGTACGTGGAAGTACTGACCCAGTGTAAAACGAACGTGCAAGGACTAAATCAAACGCCCTTTACAAGAATAAAGGTAAAACAACAATGTCGGACAATTTTAAAGTTGGAGGAGAACATGAGATGGAGTTTTTCAGCACTGGGTCGGTACTTCCACCTACGTCACGGATGTGACCTTTCTGACGTGATAGCGTTATATGTCGTGAAGAAGCACACCACCGAAGTTGAGCATTTGTGGTTAAAAAGTATATAATTTTTTTTTTTTTTTTTTTTGAAAATGACCGATGGTTTATCTAGATAAGACCCTATTCCTCGTCTGGGATCGTGCAGAGCCTCTGAAGCCCTTCCTTTGAAACTGCATTGATTTCGACCTTCAACCGTCGGTTGCCATTGAAGTCCATTATGTGGAGAAAAATCCTGGAATGTTTTCCTCAAAAAACTTTGAAGGACATCTGATCCATATGAATTTATTTTGGCCTTGCAGTTCAGTTTAACAATAACTGTATTAAATATAATAATTTTGGCACACGTGATGGTTACCATAAGGGAAACATCAATTCACATTTATGAAGTAAAGTAAATTTCTCTTTGAAAATGAAAATATGTCAAAACATGTCAAATAGCAGGAAAGAAGCCTATAGAATAATGTGTATATGTGCATCCATTTTTTCTCCTCCACAATATCCTCCATCTTATCCCAGGCTGGATCTGACTGCCGGACGTATTAATACAGGCCGAGATCTGTTCTGCTAATCTCCAGCCTCAGGTTTACTCAGGCTGTAATGTGTGTTCTGCTCTGATATGTAATCATCCATAGTTTAACCCTGGGCTAATCTACGCTGCCCTCGAGCCCCGGATATCATCTCTGTGCTCCAGTGTCCTTGACATGTTTGTTTTCTTCCTGCTTCCCCCCTGGAGCTGTGGCTCTGTGGGACATTTTGCTTTTCTATCAGTCCCTCAACCATAGAAGTGAGAGAATTTCTCAATTAAAACAATATCCGGACAGATCTTTGCACATTAGCTATAAGAAGGCCCTCCTGCATGGTCCTGATAAGTCTGATTGCCTCTAACATTACAAAACTAAAAGTAATTACTGATATGTAATGATTGTCAAGAGGCTTAAAAAACATAATGACACTTTAAAGGAAGGAGTTTTGTAGAACTTCTCATTAGCGAAGCTGCTCAAATGACCTCATGCTAATGATGCATTTTCCCTAAAACTCATGATCTTCTTTTGTAACCTAATCTGCCCGGTGTGGACACATAGGGACATTAACATAGAATATCATCATAAAATAAACAGTAATGGCTCAAGATCTTCTGAAGGGCCTTCCTATACATGAGCCCAACGTTATGTCAGTTTGAACCTGTGCCCAACATACCCACGTCTGGCCTGCTGTGGTCAGCAGTGTGCTAATTCTGTGATGGGGCTTACAGATGACGACTAGGTGATGTTAATGAGGTGTGCTTGTATTAAAGTTATTCTAAAAAATGGAAAATGCATTTTAATATAAAATAATCAATGAGTTCTTTCTGAAAGATTCAAATGTTAGCACTAATTTGTAACTTTATGAGAATATTAAAGAATATATATGTATATATATATATATATATATATATATATATATATATATTACACAGAGAAAAAGGGTGTCAAAATTGTACCTTTAGGGGTACAGCAACTTGTCACTGGGGCAGTACCCTTAAATGGACATCTTTGTACCTTTTTTACTCCTAAAAGGTGCATATTAGTACCTTAGAGTACAAATACATACCTTAAGGTAGGGGTGAGCAGGGCACAACCTAACGCGGGGTTAGCTGTAACACACATGGTTTAAAACTTTCCCCACATGCCAGCATGACGAAACTTAGTGTATTTACTAGTTGCCATATCAACACTATATACAGAAAAAAATTGCGCCAAAATTAAAAAATCTTTGGAAGATATCACTGAACATTTATTTAACCATAGCAAAAGTTAATTTCTTTCTTAAGTTAATTTTTTATCTCTGTTTTTTGTGTTTATTTAAAATAAGACAAATCTGATAATATTTTTATCTTATATCTGTTATTTAACAGTTGAGCTAGTTCTTTAATGCTGATCTAACAGCAGAAGACACGAGCCGGGGTTAAATCACAGTTGTGCAGGCGGGGCATGTTGTCACAGTGAGCCCCTATTAGAACTATGATATTATATTCTATACTTTTATGAATTCTAACCATGAGAAAAAGATGAAAAATGACTGAGAGTCAATGTTCAGAAATGATTAATTATTATTATGTTTTGAACCGTGATGTATAGCTGTGTTTTGCAGTGTGTTTGTTGTCAAACTCAAAAATTAGTTTATTTTTAATGATAAAAAAAATGCCATTATTTTATTTGAAAAAGTTAATAATTGTATTTTATTGACAAAATATTTTTGTTTGTCTTGGATATTTTTTCTATGAGCTCAAATAGCATTTTAAGCTGTCATACAGTCATGTTACAATGTACCCCACCTATGGGGCATGTTGTCACATTTCACTTCCTTTCTTTCGGTGTAAATCAAGAAAAAAGTATACACTGTATTAATGAAACATAATTGTACTAGACATGTGGGAAATTAATGTGGGGAAAAAATTATACTCTGAACCCCAAGTGGATTTACACAAACTGAGAAAGTCAAAAAGCGTTAGGTTGTGCCCCGCTCTCCCCTACACTACTATGAACCTTTTTGTGGTAAAAAAAAAAAAATATGTCAAATATTGTATAGGTACAAATATGTCCTTTTAAATATGCCCCAGTGACAAGCTGTTGCACCCCTAAAGATTCAATTTTTTTCTCTGTGTATACTTGAATTGTTTTGTCAGATGTTGTGCAGTCTTTTCAGAATTTCTCTTCAGTGTCTTTTTCTAACACAAAATACCATAAGGAGTAGCCTTAATCAGTCACAAGTTTCATATCTTACATATCATACTTTTTATTATTATTATTATTATTATTATTATTATAGTGATTGCGGTATAGATTTCAAGCCAGAAGAGTTTATTGTGACCGTCAAATGAACAGAGCACAGATCATATGCGTCATTTAAATGCTGCTGCGCCCCAGTGGCGAAAGACGGAACTGCGTCACTCTCAACTTTTGACTCTGTGACGGTCGATCACATGACCGGTAGCAGTATGGCGGCCATGGCGCGCTGAAACGAACTTCTCTAGTGAGCCTAACATTTTCAATCCTTATTCATCCTTCGTAAATTGATTATTGAGGCTCTTATCGGCGTTTTGAGGAAGAGTTATCCGGGCTTCATGCTTTAGTAGACCAAATGAGTTTTGGGGAGTTGTGGCGTTTGCAATGGAAGAGGAGTTGCAGAGCAGTGGCAAGAGAGAAGTAGGTTTTGTTTACATTTAGACATCAGGGATGTGCTGCGGAATCCAGCGCAATCTAGCTATACGCGCTTCATTAAAGTCCTCATAAATAAATGATCAATAAACTTAAATGACTGACAGATTTTTCCTTGTTCTCTTTTTTCACCTGCAGACATTTTTACGAGTGCGAGCTAACAGGCAAACACGATTGAATGGTATGTATATGTTCTCCCTGCAACAAGAGACTGTTTATGTGTATTATGACATATATTTATTATATATTGACATTATATATTATTTGACATGCTTTTAAGAACGTGGTTGTCGTCCATTTGATGCTTTAATACTTTATATCAATTGCAGTTAATATATGGAAAACTTTCCTTTACCCAGCAGCCTCTTGATTGATGTTTTATTATTATTATTGTTGTGTAATAATTTTTATTTTGGCATCAATAATAAGTTGCAATATTAAGTCAACAACATTAAACGGTTACACTTTATTTTACGGTGTCATTGTTACAGTGTAATTATATATAAATACTGTACACTACATGTACTTACTATAGGGTAGGGTCGGATTAGGGTTTGGTTGAAGGTTTGTAATTATGCATAATTTACTGTTATTACTATGGTAAGTATATGTAACAAGGACACTATAAAATAAAGTGGTACCCATTAAACTAATATTTAAATTGTATTTAATTAACAGTGCAGCATCATGCAGTAATATTTGATGAAAATAATGCTCTTATTTGTTTAATATTTGAAGATCAGTCTTGTCATCTTTTAAAACAAGTGGTGTGATTAATCAGTGTGTGTTTACATGTATAACATAATGCTCATAAATACCTGACAACACAAGAATATGTAAAATCGAGCAAAATATGCTGATTGGGTTTTGGTTAGACCGATTATAAGCTTTACCTGAAAAAATAATACAGTTTAAGGCATTTACATGACTTTCTGCTCAGTGAGCATTACCTGAAAAGACTTCTCATGCTGGTATAAACGGATCACAGTGAGTCTAGTCATTTTGTATGGTTACTGAACCCCATCCCATAGTCATTAGTCGCTGGGTGTGATGGAGCTGCTGCACCCGTGGGGAGGGTTGGTGTGAGCTGGGAGCTCTCTGACCTGAGGCCAGTTGTTATTCTGGGTGTCAGTAACCGTGTGGCACCAATGAGGAGCTCCTCACCTCTCAGGGTACATCAGCCAAATGCTCATCAGCACTGGTGTCTGTCACGTGGCCTTGCCAGAAGCTTGACATGCATGTCAACCTCAGCATCCATGCCATATAGCGGACGATTGATTGATTTCTACAAGCTGTTATACACTAAATGACGTGACTGTTTGTTTTTCACTTCTAATATGGCAGCAAATTTAAAATCCCTTGTTTATTATATTCACTGTATAGCCAGCTTTTAAGCTTTAAAACGGCACCTGTTTTGTGTTAGTTAAGCAAGTGGTTAAGTGAACTTAACGTCCCCTGCTTCGGCTGTAAGAGGTTAAGGTTAACGATTAATTGATCGTTAATTTAAGCAACGATCGATTATGGGAATATATGTGAATTAACATAACTAGTTAGTTATGTTAGGGCTGGGTAAAAAATATCGATTTCTCGATTTGAAGCGTTTCTCTTTTTTACGAACCGATATCGATTCTTAAATCCCAAGAATCGATTAGTCATCCTGTTTTCAGTTGATGAATGAACAGAGGAGCATTGTAGCACGCCTCCCATCCAATAAATCACAATAGTCTTTGTGCTTTGTTACTATTGATATGACACAAAGTCTCAGATTTCAAATTACGTCCATTTTATTCCGAAATTCAAAAACATAAATAGCGTTTTGGCGCTGTGGCGTGAGATCGCTCAAGAGAAGCGGCAGCGCGGAGCACACATGAACTGATCTTTTCTTCCTCCTTAAAACCTGTTAACTCTCTCCGGCCCACCGGTGGGCACAAATCCATCACATTTTTTAAAACAGTAATATCCTATACTAAACCTAACCTAGTCTTGACAAACTATATATCACTTAAAAGCTTACAATCTCTAGTTTTCATATTTGGTGACTGTTTTTCAAAATACATTACAGAGGAGCAGTATTTTTTCAATTTGCAACAAGAATATTTTCATACTCATAAGGTGTGTACAGACATGAAATAGCGATGAACAGGAAAAATCATGAAAGATTGGTACAAACCTCATTTTTTTTTTATTGTTTTCGTTAACATCAATTAAATGTTTTAAGAAAAAAATGTCTAAAAAAGTTTTAAATATAAAGAAAAAAATGACAGATTCTCCATTTGTGATGTGGCGGCGAGCTATAACGCACATACATGTTTTTTAATGTGTTTATTAGAGGTTGAATTCATATCAAATGCTGCCAAACTGTCCATACTACTTCTGAATAGGATGTCTACTTCATAAATTGTATGAAAATTATGGAAATATATGGTTCAGATCACTCAAACCATATATGGAAATGCAGACGCCCTTATATGGTCAGTAATGGTGCTTGGTTGTCATTTAGTGATAAAGTTGCCCAAACAAAATCTCATTTTTTGAGATATCAACCTCAAATTTGGAACACAACTTGTTCTGATTTTTGACTTTGATTTTTCTTGCAGTTTTAGAGTAAACCATGTTTTGTAAAATATATATTTTATATAAATTATTATATTTTTACATTTTCATAAACTAAAACTTCTATAACTTTTTTTATCTTTCACTTACATAATTTATTTGACTTCTACAATAATCTGCCAAATGTCGTCTTTAAAACAAGACCAGCCTTATGTCTATATTTGAATTACAACCATTTAAGTTTGGATAGTGCATTTTCATGTCTATATGAAAAAAGGGGGGGTGACAGTTAACAGGTTAATACCAGTTACAGCGCGAAATAAACATGAATCTGAAAGTGTGTTAAAAGATAGAATACAACTTACCGAAATCCATATTATGTCACATGGAATCGCTCAATCAGTGTTTAAACCGTGGAAAGACGTCAGTAAAACAGCTTATAAACAATGTCATGTAACGTCACATTTACCTCAGAAAAACCATATCCAGTGTCCATAAAATCGTTAGTCAGCTAGAAAAATAACTCTAGAGAGCAGCATTTTGCTAAATATATGCACCATATTACATATTCATTATAATTTTTAATGTTCTTCAATATTTAATGCATGTTTGAATAAATCCGGCAAGTTTTTATGACAGCCACCATTTAAATGTTTATATTTCATATAACTTCATTATTATAAAAAAACACCATTGAGTGTAATTTAAGCGTTTGTATACAAATCAGTTAATTTTTACCTTCAATATTGTAGTAGGCTAATGTAGTCTATTAGGCTACAACTGACTCCCATAGTTTACAGCATTAGTTAAGAGATTTGTTTTCCTTGAGAAAATTTGCCTTGTATTATACTTGATATATATCCAAAATAATCGATATTCAATCGAATCGAATTGCAAGCTTGTGAATCAAAATCAAATTGTGAAATTTGTGTCAATACCCAGCCCTAGTAGTTAGTATATTTTGTGGCCACCTGTTTTTGCACTTCCCTTGACTGTAGCGCCTGCCCAAGCAGAGAATCTCCTTAACTCTTGGTTTTTTCATGTGTCAACAGTCGATGACCTCTGCTGGTGCAGGCGCTACGCCAAGGAAAGTTTCAAAAGTCCCCCAATCCCAGTGCCCAGAGGAGTGCCCCTAGCCCCTTGCTGCCTGCGGCATGGTAAGACCCCCTCCCCCCTTTATCGCAGCCGCAGGCACCGTAAGGGTAAATGGGGCTGCCTTTGTTTAAACCCGATCCCGTATTAATGTATATCACCTCTCATCTGAGACACTGTGATTTCAGAGTGAGGGGCCGGCTGGAAAAACTCCTGCTGTGCCTAATTAATCTGCCTTTTTCCTTGCTATTTAATGACGCCCGTCTCCCCCACATTACTGTCAATGTGGCCGGTGCTTCTCTCTCTCCTGGAGGTAATGGCAGAAGCTCTCGCCTTTCCTCCTCCAGTCCCCCTCGGCCCCATTCGCAATCACAGCCACCTAAAAATTAATGTCCCCACACGCCATTTGCAGTTAAGAAAAAGCGACAGAGACTTACGGCGCAATAGGCGCTGTTCTGCTGTGTTAAATTTCTAATTATGTGCTCGGGGAGGGGAGGGGGAAGAGCGAGACACGCCGAGAGATCCAAGCCCTGGCCGTTTCGTGCTCATCACCGATGTAACCAGGAGGAATTGGTGTCTGGGTGCAAAGGTCTAATGGACAGAGTTCACCTCTGAGCCCTGTCACGTCACTGTCGTGTTTTGCGACCCATCTTTCTTGCCTCAGTAAAATCCGTGGCTAGAGAGACTAGCCTCAAGCTAAATCTGTAAAGGATCCTGATCTGTGTGGGCTTTTTTATGTGGGCTTAATGCTGCTTGCTCTTTTTTTCCCCCTCTTGACTCTGTGTAACCAGTGATGTCCTTGTTCAACCACATAGCTGTTGTTCCTAAGTTTTAATGTAAATAAATCTATACATTTGGTCAAATAAAATACAAATATAAAGTAATTTTAATTAAATACAGTGGTGGCCAAAATTATTAAACACCTGACAGATCTGAAAATATTGACCTTTTTTGCCTCCAAAACATGATTTAATTTTATAATGTTCATGAAACATGCAGATGGTTGCGCTGACCATCAAATATCAGATGAAGTGAGTCGGACTGTTTTTATCCACTTTTAACTTTAATATTTGGTATGTCCACCTTTTGCAGCAGCACATCTCTCTGGCATAGTGTCAATATATTTCCTCTGAGAACTTCAACACTAATGTTATCCCATGCCTTCTGCAACTGAAGCCAAAGGCTTTCCTTTGAATGTACAATAGATCTGTCCAGTTTATTTTCCAACTCGCCCCAAATGTGCTCGATGGGGTTGAGGTCCGGACTTTGAGGGGCCAGTCCATCATTTTCAATGTTCCAGCAGATTCCTTTCATCGCAGGTAGTTCATTGTCCTCTTGGAAAATAAATCCAATAAGACGACTCCCAGATGCCAAGTGTTATAATAATTTTGGCCACCACTGTATATATTAATTTAATTACATAATTATCATTAGAAAACCCAAAAATTTGAATTTAAGTGAAAATTTCATTTGGATTTTTGGAGTATTCGTATTTATTATATCATCACCTATTCCACGGCTCAGTGCCAAAATGGATTATGTTTGTGGTATTTATTATGGTCACTTTGCTCCATTGATTTATCACATGGTGTCTCTCTTTTCTCTTGTGCTGCAGCCCGGATTGGGAAGATGAAGCGCCGGAAGCCCGAGGATGGACAGGTATGTCCACTGTGCAGCGCCCCGCTGGCAGGGACAGAGGAGGAAATGAGTAGGCATGTGGAACAATGTCTGTTCAAGGTAGCTTCATAAACCCAGAGATCTGGGCCTCTGAACCTCCTCTAGAAGCTTTGGCCTTTCAGCCCTCACCTTTCCCTGGACATCAGCATCTGACAAAGCACATACATATGATCAATTAGTTTCTTATGACTACTATCATGTTGTACTAAGACATGGGTGTCCAGGGAAGAGTTGAAGGATTAGCTCTTCTCTAAAGTGTTCCTCCTCCTCCTCCTCTTCCTCCACTTTAGCAGATTTAGTTGGCAGTTTCGGCGTCCTGAACCTACTTCAGAGTTATTCTACATTATTGTCATTAGGCGTTGAGTTTATAAAGAGGCTCAATGGAAACTGTTGTTCACACAGTCTGACTGGCTTCCCTTTTTAGCCATTTTAGTGGTTCAGGATGCAGCACTTGCCCTTTATATTATATAGCAGGTTCCTCTTAACCCATCTAATCCAGTAGTTCTTATGATACTAATGTACTCTTGGTGGTTGGATTCGGGTGTTCTGTTGCATGTGGTTTGATAGCTCCTAAAATTAGACATCATTAGAAGTTAGTGGATTTGAAAGCGCTGCTTTGATTTCCTCTGATGTAGTCACAAGTTGTGGTTTTGTCTTTTTATATTGAATGGACCGATCTGAAGTGTGTTGGTACATTTTTGATAAGTGGTTTTGTTCTCTCAGAGGGAAGGTGCAACAGAAGAGGATTCCGCGGATATTGAAGGAGAGAATGGAACACGGTTTGAGGAGTACGAGTGGTGCGGACAGAAGAGGGTCCGAGCTACTACATTATTGGAAGGTGGTTTCAGAGGTAAGCGTTTTTTGGCTTTTTAAGGTTTTGAATGTAGTCTCTTATTCTACACTAAAAACGGAAATATTGTGAAATATTTTGCCATTGTTTTTGTATCAGTGACTTTTGATCAGTTTAATGCATCCTTAATGAATACAAGTATTAATTTATTTTAAAAATCATACTGACCACAAACTTTTCAATGGTGTGTGTATATATATATATATATATATATATACACCGATCATGCATAGCATTATCGGTATTACCACCTTCCTAATATGTGCTATGCAGCCCCATACGCAACAAACTGCGATGCACTGTGTATTCTGACACCTTTCTATCAGAACCAGCATTAACTTCTTGAGCAATTTGAGCTACAGTAGCTCGTCTGTTTGATCGGACCACACGGGCCAGCCTTCGCTCCCCACGTGCATCAATGAGCCTTGGCCACCCATGATCCTGTCGCCGGTTCACCACTGTTCCTTCCTTGGAGCACTTTTGATAGATACTGACCACTGCAGACCGGGAACACCCCACAAGAGCTGCAGTTTTGGAGATGCTCTGACCCAGTCGTCTAGCCATCACAATTTGGCCCTTGTCAAACTCGCTCAAATCCTTGCGCTTGCCCATTTTTCCTACTTCTAACACACAAACTTTGAGGACAAAATGTTCACTTGCTGCCTAATATATCCCACCCACTAACAGGTGCCGTGATGAAGAGATAATCAGTGTTATTCACTTCACCTGTCATAATGTTATGCCTGATCGGTGTATATGTGTGTATATACACACAAGGTTGTCAAAATAGCTGTCAAAGATCACTACAACCTTTAAGCTGTGTAATTAGGGTACATTCATTTAATTCTCGATGTACCCCAAGACCACCCTGTTCAAGTGTGTTCATTTATAGGCTAGGCTGCTGTAGTCCAGACAAGGTGAGTTCTGGCTGACCCTTCTCGGCCTTTAAGGAGTCAAAGGAAAACACATTTAGCTGTGCAATTGACCCGACTCACCCAGTACAGAGATGTGTGTGAGAAAAATGGGCCACTGACCCCTGGGCTTCCCCCGCTGCAGGAATGCAATTATAGCTCCCAACCTAACTCTGCTCACCTGGGACGTTCCCTATCACATACACACACGCTCCCTAAGACCCTTTTAGATGTGCTGCCACACTCATTGAAAGACTTTCCAGGGAATTCTAGTTGGTTCATAAATAATTTAACTCCTCAGATTATTTTTACACTTGGGAGGAAGTGTCAGTCATTCCTCCATACTTTAGATTTTTATCTTAGAACTTTTCTCAATGTTGGATCAGTTATTTTGAAAGGGGTTTATTTCTTCGGTTACGGTTCTTCGGAAGTGTTAAGTGAATGCCTATCAAAAAGGTCTCCGTTTTCCCCCTCACTGTATGTTTCATATTTAGAAAAGGAGTTGGTTTCCTCCCTCAGTGGTCTTTTGTAAACTTCTGCACTCTTAAATGGAAAGGCTGTTCGATCCCAAGCAGAGAACAGATTGCAAAGCTGTGTGGATTAAGAAAAGAAACAGAGTTCCTCCTCTGACGCCTGGCTAGACAGACGATGGCCCAGATCAATTCTACATGTGAACAGAGCCATGTTTCTGTACAGAAGCTCTACAGCCCTTTATCTTCAGGACAGGGACTGGTGTAATGGCGATAGAGGGGGGACCTGGTGAGAAGTGACTCGGTGGCCCAGGGGCCACTTGAAAGCTCCCCCCAGGATACTCAGAAGGTGGATTTTGCCTTGAAAGCTCAGCTGAAGTCCTCAAGCATTCAATCGGCCTGCATTGCAGAATCCCTCCATCCCAGGGGGAGCTAGACTGAGGGGAATGGGGATTGGCTTGAAAGGGGTCTTCAATGGGATAAGAGGGCTATCATCTCTGAAGCACCAGCCCCTCTCTCGCTTTGAGGACCCAGGAAAAAAGCAGAGAGGAAATGCTTTAAACGGAACAAAAAGAGCATGATAAGGGAAAAGGGAGACCAAGAGGAAGAGAGAAATCGAAGAGGATCAGTTTGTGGTAGAGGCCCGTAAGGCCTCCTGTGTCCGTGGCTTAGCAGGGCTGTTGTGCTGATGAAGAGATAGAGATGGCAGTCACAGGCAGAGATGGAAGAGATTTGGTGCAGTCAGGAAAGAAGAACAGAGGCCCGTTGCTCGTCTTTGTAAAGAACCTTGAGATGGCTACTTTGAGCCCCCTCCCCAGCAGGCATACATGGTAAATGCCATCCTGATTGGATGAACTCTGACCTACGACACATACTGTGAAATGCTGATAGATGTCATGGCAACGAGGTGGAGGAGAGGCCATGTTTCATGTCCTGTTTCTCTGGGATCTCTGCGTCCCCTTTCTTAGCCACGACACGAGACACCTGTCTCAAGTGACATATGTAGATTAGCACTTAACAATAATGGCGTATGTAAATCAGCTTGCAAAATGTGACCCAACAAGGAAAAATGTGTTTTATGCATATGACGGCTTAACATTTAAAGGGATACAGGGTCTTCTTTGTATGTGACACATTGCAAATGGACATTATTGTCATGCAAAGTATTGCAGAGCAATACAAGCAACATTGTGAGGGAGACTTCTAGTTATCCAGTGCATGCCGTGAAGAAGAAGAGTAAGCTTACGTCTAAGGCGCTGCTGGGCAAAGAGGTGGTGCGATGGTGTGCATAATTTGACTGAGAGGCAGTTAGAGTGGCACTGACCTTTTCGGCACAGATTAGATTGCCTGCCAAGACTGCTTAACTGTAGCCCCAGCTTTCACAGTCAGACACACTTACAACACTGTTCGGGTAGTTATACACCATTCAGGTGGCTGTTTTAAAGTTGTATTTGCCTGAGTAGGTTTACCCTGCTTTTTTCAGTCTGGCTGGGTTTCATCAGTGTCCGCACTAAAGTGGACATTCTTCCTGTCCGTGCTGAATCAATGCTACATGACATCCTTCCTGCCCTGGTTCTAGCAAAGCATTAGCCAGGATCCTTAGCCTGATCAATTGATTGAATTAACAGTGAATTTTTTTTTTTCCCTCTTCTCTTTTCTCTTTTGACTGCTTATGGCCTGCCACATCTTCCTCTGGCCTGCCTACCGTTAGTGGTCACAACAATGTTTATTAGTTTTTTCCCCCTCCTGTTTGGCTTACGTTGCAGCTTGTCGACAGTATGTTAATGAAATGTTCACCATCGTTTACAGATTATGGTCTTTTATTTTTGGCTGACTGCACTTTACCCAACTTCAGATGGGTCAGAGGGGTTGGAAGGTTATCTATAGACCACTGAAACTATTTCCAGGCTAGAATGAGGTGTGCCGATCACAGGATACGTAACGCAGTTCATGTTTTAATGCGTTTGCACACTTTTCCTTTTTCAGTACCACAATTAATAAAGCTTACCCATACCTAAATACTATAATACAAATACTAAAATACAAAAAATGCACCAAGCTACATTACTGTTTAAAAGTTTGGGGTCAGTAAGATTTTTTTAAAAAGAAATTAATGCTTTTATTCAGTAAGGATGCATTCAATTGATCAAAAGTGACAGTAAAGACATTTATAATAAAAACAAAGATTTTTTTTTCAAATAAATGCTGTTACTTTGATCTATTTATCAAAGAATCCTAAAAAATCTATCATGTTTTCCACAAAAAATTTTTTAGCAGCACAACTGTTTTCAATATTGATAAGAAATGTTTCTTTGGCACCAAATTAGTATATTAGAATGATTTCTGAAGGATCATGTGACTGAAGACTGTATGGCTGCCGAAAGTTTAGCTTTGTTTTAAAACATTGTAACAATACTTCACAAAATATGACTGTTTTTACTGTATTTGATCAAATAAATGCAGCCTTGGTGAGCGTAAGGGGCTTCAAAAACATTTAAAAATCTTACCCAAAAAATTTTAATGGTAGCATATGTTTAGTAGTAAATTTATTTAATGTTTCTCAATTTATTAAAATACTGCTTTAATTTTAGTGTGTAATCAATGGACGGACAGTCTCACAAGTGCAAGTTAAGTGATTAGACAGCCATGTTTAATTTAAGTTATTGTTGACCGTAATGTACATGTACGTTGCATGTATAGTAATGTTCAACTAGCACGGACAGTTGAACCCTGATGTGCGAGCAGCTTGGATTTATGTAGCTCAGCTATTGTTCGCATATGCCTCTGCAGTCACCGGGACCAAATAAAACTTAAAAGGTCCCTTTTATTTGATCACTAAAAACCATCGGCACATTGTAAAAAGGGGCAAGCATTTGTGATGCGTTTTATCCCTACTCTGCCTCTTTTGGATCCCTTTACGGAGAGGGGGAGAGATAGATCATGGCCGCCACATCCACTTTCGGTCCTCCTCTTCTTCCTCAGTGTCTTACACTCTCCCTGAAGGTTGTAGTTATCCACTCCACACGGTGCAGTAGTCATCACGTGTCGTAGTGCTTTGCGGAACAAGAGGAAGTACCATTCTCCACTTCCATTTCCTACCTTAGCTCTTCATCCGTGACAAACCGTGTTCTCCAGCGGTGCCCTGACATCCTTCCATCAGCCCCTGAGGGGGGCCTGGCCAGCTCCAGCCTTTCTCGGTTCAATCAGACTCTGGGTCTCTGCAGGCTGCTCCCACCCTTCAGGCTGTTGCCGATCCAAACTCTCCCTAACCAGAACTGAAGGACCCGTTCAGCCGGCAGCAGGAGTTTGTCTGTGCGCTCATCACTGGATTTATAGAAGTGCCACTCAGACTGCATGCCCCAGTGCTCAGGACCCACACCCTGACAGGCACCTGACACAACTCCCATTCAGGCTGCCTCTGATGCCTCCATCTGGGCCCAAAGAACCAGGCTCCTGGCTTGTCTGCAGTAATTTGGTCCTGCTCACAGCTTGAACAGGCCTTCTTAATTGGTGTTTCTCTGGCATGACAAAACTGCCCTGGATTGGGTCAGTTACAGTTGGAGATGGTTGCTAGTGACAGTAAATGTATTGTATTAAATTTAAACCTAAATTCAATTTACTGAATACTATTATTCCTCTCCTCCCTCTTTTAGGAACAGGCTTTGCCATGTGTAGCACGAAGGAGAGCCATGACAGCGATGCAGACTTGGATGTAGATGGAGATGACACACTGGAGTACGGCAAAGCCCAGTATCCTTGTTCATTCACCAGGAGACGTCTTGCTCTTCAGTGGTGCTGTAGTGTGCACAGAAACAGTAACTGAAATTAGATGCATTTGTTCCTTAACTCAGGGTTTCAGGTACACTGAGGCAGACATCATTCCTTGCTCTGGAGAGGACCAGGGAGAGGCCAAAGAACGTGAGGCACTACGTGGAGCCGTTTTGAAGTAAGCTGGCCTTCGCTGAGATGATTTCATCACAGACTTTACAATGACAAATAATAACTATAAGCTTGGCCCTTACTCTAAATTTCTGTTTCTCTTCTGTAGTGGTGGCGTGCCGTCTAATAGAATAACACCCGAGTTCTCCAAATGGGCCAGCGATGGTGAGTTAGCCTTTTTTTATGTTGTACTTTTCTTTTTATCCACAGTTGGAAAGCCTGGAAATATTCGAGAGTTTGAAAATTGGAAAAGTCAAGGAAATTAATACGATCTTAAAAAAATCTCTCATATATATATATATATATATATATATGAGAGACTTTTTAAGATTATTTATTTATAAATCAGATTTAACATTTTAAATCAGTTACAAATAAATTGTAATGATTTTAGAAAATTACTGTTTTTTTTTTGATCAAATAAATGTTGAAAGAAACTGCTTTCAAAAACATTTAAAAAATATTACAGACACCAAATATTTGAACGGTAAGAATATGCATTTTTCTAGTTGTGCTCTATAAAAATATTTAATCCACTGGAAATTGCAGGTCCTTGAAATCCTTCAAAGTTTGTGAATCTGAAAAAAAAAAAAAAAAATTCAAGGCCCTGGAAAGTTTTTGAAAATAAACACACATAGATACAGGTCCTTGAAAGTGCTTGAATTTATTTTGTGCAAGAAGTTTTCTGGAAAAAATTCCATATTATTCCGTCCGGTCCGCTAATGTGTTATTTCGCCAACACTTCGTGGCCTATACATAATAGCTTGCTTGATTTATGTTAGTTACACGCATTTAAGTGTTTCGCCATGTTCACACGCGCTGAAAACTACTGCGATGGTACCTCAATATTTTCAGTGCTTACACCGAACCCAAATATGTTCAGTCAACGACTGTATATTGTGTTCAATTAACATAAAACATTTGTGATTATCTGTTGCCCAAATATTTTATTTAATGTAATGTTGAATTGCTTTGCTTGTTAAAGGGATAGTTCACCCAAAAATGAAAATTTGATGTTTATCTGTTTACCCCCAGGGCATCCAAGATGTAGGTGTCTTTGTTTCTTCAGTAGAACACAAATGAAGATTTTTAACTCCAACCGTTGCAGTCTGACAGTCGTATAATGCATGTGAATGGTAACACATGAGAGTATGAGAACTATGAGAGTAAAAAAACGGCTCATGACAACACATTAATGTCTTAAGACACGAAACGATCGGTTTGTGTGAGAAACCGAACGGTATTTATATCATTTTTTTACCTCTAATACGCCACTATGTCCAACAGCCGTCAGCGCGCGATCACTTCCGGTGAGTGAGGTCAATGTACAATGTACACGATCTGGCACAAGCGGCGGAAGTGATCTCTCGCGCGTATCTCTAAGCCAGATCGTGTACATTGACCTCACTTACCGGAAGTGATCGCGCGCTGACGGCTGTTGGACATAGTGGCGTATTAGAGGTAAAAAAAATGATATAAATACCGTTCGGTTTCTCACACAAACCGATCGTTTCGTGTCTTAAGACATCAATGTGTCGTCACGAGCCGCAGGGTTTAATATGGATTTGTATGTGTATGTTTTTTTACTCATAGTTCTCATACTCTCATGTGTTACCATTCACATGCATTATACGACTGTCAGACTGCAACGGTTGGAGTTAAAAATCTTCATTTGTGTTCTACTGAAGAAACAAAGACACCTACATCTTGGATGCCCTGGGGGTAAAAATTTTCATTTTTGGGTGAACTATCCCTTTAAGATAATGTAACCCCAAGAGGCAAGAAAAACTTAACTTCTGGTTACATGAGCCTAAGCTTTTTTCAATAAAATCCATGCAAAAGTTCATATCAGATCATTTTAGAATACAGTATAGGATGTACCGAATATTCTTCAGTTTTATGCAAAACAGAAATACGACAAATAGATCAGCTCTGTGTCATATGGCCAAAAATAAATGCAAAAAAATGCTTTTTTGCATAGTTGTGTTTGACACATAAAACTGTAACAATGTCTCTTACACGATGTAACCTTGCTCTCACTTGAAATGTGTCCCCACATTAAGTCCTTGAATTTGAGGGTACTGGACCTGGAAAGTCACCTGAAAATGTTGCTTTTGTTGGCCCTCATTCATTATATATGCTCTGTTTGTGTCTATTTTTTTGCAGAAATGCCGTCGACCAGTAATGGTGAAAGCAGCAAACAGGAGCCCAGTTCTTCATCTTCGTCCTCCACACCGAGGACCTGTAAAAACAGTGAGATCGAGAAGTGAGTACAAACACACACCTGTCTGCAGTGGCAGTGTGTTTGCTGGTGTATTGGGGTGAGATTAGTTTGTGTAGGAACTGCAAGATCATAAATGATGCATTTAGTGTGCTCATCTCTCTGGAGCATGCTTGATCACAGGGAGTGGCCCAGAGTATTGATCCCAGGCAGCTGAGCCTTGTCTGGGCCTGACTCGCTGCACAGCCCGGGAATGCTAATATCCCTTTAGCCATTTCCATACTACAGATTTACGCTGCAGGAATTGTGCAATATTTATCTCTTATTGCAAGAAGTGAAGTCAGATAAAGTGAAATTGGTGATGATAACATCTCTCAGATGCTTTATTTAAATATGCAGGTTTCGACATTAAACCTTGTCGTGCTCGTTCTTTCGACAAGTAAAAAAGTTTTTTTTTTGTTGTGTAAATGTTATTCTGAAGCAATATTGTCATCAGTCTTCTAAAAGCTCTTACTTAAATCCGCAAACTTCGTGATATTTGCTCCCTTAAATTGATTTCCAGAGAATTTTTACCTGTATGAAGGGAGGTGTTTTCCTAAACTTATTAAATGTGTGTCAAATTCAAGTCAAATTCTTAAATTAAGTGTACAATCAAGCAACAGTGGAACACTGAAAGCAAAATGAATCCCTACACTCCACTGAAAGTGAAGATGGAGGGAGTTTAGCAGGCAGCCTACATAAAGATAAATTTGAATAACCTGAGTGGGTGAAAGGCCGGCCCCTGTAATTCCCTCATCTCTGCGTCCTCATCCATATTCCCCGACAAGTGCTCCCGCTAAACTCTCCTCCCACTTGCTCGTGGGGGCCCAGCCCCACTGAATGGGTAATTGGGGTCAGAGCGCAGCTCCTGGTAGAAGAGGAGCTTATTGCCACGGTGGTGGTGCGACTGTCCTCTCTCCTGGCTCGATCTCCCTCTGCTGTCTAGAGCTGGTCCAGGGTCAACACACTAGCCACAGACATACCTCACTCTGCCTACCCAATAGCACAGCTGTCAGTCCACATGACCCATGTCCAGTCTCTATCCTTGTTTAATCACACTATGCAGGGTTGTCCAGGGCATTGCCAATTTTAAGTTTGTATTGTTGAATTTAAAGGTGCTGTATGTAGGGTTGGGTATCGTTTGGGTTTTTTACAATACCAGTGCCAAACTGATACTTTATAAAAATAACAACGGTGGATGGCATTAAAGAATGGCTTTTTATTGTAAAAAAATTATAAAAAATTCTTTAAATTGAGCAATTTATTAAAAGTTTAAAGTATACTTAAATATATAAATATAAATAGATACAAAACACAATTTACTTACAATTACAATTTACAAATTCACAGTAAAACCTAAGCCACCTAACCCAACTACAATGAGCCTAATTTAACACTAAATAACAGTTACAGTACTAATAACAGCAAAGTAGTCGGTATTCTTGGTATGCAAAAACCAGCTTCAAGGTTCAGCATTATTTTGCAGAAATATGACCATATTGTCCTCTCTGGCTAAATATTTTAGAACTCATCGCCTTATTTCCATGGCGACGCGTCATGCTTCTCACGTGACACACAGCAGCCACAGTAGCGCTGTATGACAGCTCAGCTGTATCAGTTTTATTTAGTTTTTTCTTTTTTATTCAAAATATTCACAAACTTGTTAACTATGTCATGAACTGATATTCTGATATTCTGATTTTCAAATATGTGTAAGTGAATGTGTTGTCATTTAAAACCCTTTATAATGCTCATGTTAGTTGATCTATAATGCGCGATGGGCGCCGCCATGTTAGTTTGCGCCTCAGAGAATCGGATCTGTCGAATTTACATCACGTAAATTCATCCTCGTCTCACGAAATACATGAAAGTAAGTGACCGGTGAACTGGGAGAAGACTAGAGTAAACTATATAGTTAACTATATACTGTGTATCTGATATAAATAAAACACGTAGTCAAATTATAACTGAAAGGATTGTTATTGCCGCTTCCATAGACATCAGTGTGGGTTTTTTGCTAGTACTTATGTGCATTTAAATGTCTGAAACCTAAAATAAACATTGTGTTTGAAAACACTGAATAGTTGTGATATGCGTCTGTCTCTGGCTCGTTTTGTTTTGGTCTGTGCGATAACGAACGTTGCCAGTTTACCCAATAGTATTTTGCCACCACAGGTTGCCAGTTGGCGGAAAACAGCGTATTGCTGACATGGAAGCCAGCAAGCCAACTGGGTCAGAGATCGCAGATTCTACCTGACCTAAAAAGCCTCAGCATCCATCTAAAAATCTCTGGGAACGAGAGCACGTTAAAACGCGGATAAACCAACTCATCAACTTGCCAGTCTCCTCGCCTTCCATTGTCAATTGCGCTCGTTCCTGTTGCGTGCCCTCAAACTGGAAACCTGCGTGAGTGTCAAGTGTGAGGAGGAGGGGGCGGGGCAAACAATATTTTGAATTTGAACTGCAGTACCCATTTCAGCCACTAGCTGTCATTCTTACATACAGCACCTTTAACAAAAGTGCTCATGGTTTTTTTAACCAGGGGTATGTGTAGTATTTTTATTTCGGTAATATTTGTTACTTTGATTAAACCAAAATATTAATTTTTATCATTTTAGTTTATCTTATGTATTATTTAAAGCAACACTAGGTAACTTTTGGCGCTCTAGAGGTTAACAAACAGAACTGCACGCGTCTTGCGGAAGAAGATTGTAGCCGGAGCTACTTATGTTTATGTCTACTGTGCTACTCCGCAGCGGTGCCGACCCGAACCGGACTAAAATAGTCCGAATATAAACACTTATTATAAGTGTACCGTAGTGATTCAGGATAAGATAAAAACACGGTTTGGAAAATGGATTCATGATGTACTCACTCATTATATACATTCTGTAAATTTTGAGCACAAAAAAAGTTACATAGTGTTGCTTTAATACTATTTTTATTTTAAATGAAAATTACGATCATGCTTTTGACTTTTTTCACTGTGTTTTTATTTATTTATTAAAAATGAAAACATTCCTAAACATTTCTTAAATGCACCCCCCACCCCACCGCCAAAATCATTGTCTCTATCTGTCTGTTCTCTCCTCTGAGCCCTCTTCTCTAGGGAGATGCTTCTAGTGTAGCTGAATCAATCTTGTGCGGGCAGCCATCACTGGGCCCCATATTAAATATCAGGGGCGGATAACTGGTGAATAAGCACAGCAGACCCGATGCAATTGATTTTTCTCGTCAGCACGTCGTGAGCATGTTCCTCTCACCCAACTCTAGTCAAGTGTTCATCCGCGAATGACTCTAGCACAATCTTGATGTCAGCTCCAGTCTGCAATTGAAATTGCGTTTGTTAGCGACGTTTTCCACGACCTGCAGTTAAAGGCGTGACTTTGCACACTGTTGCTTGATAGGTTTGACTGAGTGTGTGGAAATGAATGTTAGTGAATGATGTTATGAACACTGTGTCTCTGTCCGAGCGTGGGTGTGTGAGTAGGAGGATGAAAATGGACAGAACGGGATTCCTAAGTGGAGTTGCAGGAGCGTGACAGCTTAGATTGATTCATTGCTTTCCTCCGTAGAGACTTTCTCTGTTTCGCCCTCCCTCCGCATATAGCGCAGAGCACTAGGCGGCCGTTTAGACTAGCCGTAGCATTGTTTTGGGAAGCATTAAGTGTTTTAGCCGGCCGGGGTATGAATCACCGCAGCTGTTTGATGTCATAGAAAAGAGCGAGCAATGAGCGCAACCCGCCCGCCACCCGTTTTATTAGCTTAGCGCTTAGCTCCAGACGTGACACACACTCGTTTATTTAATATCGGCCGCAATATTTCTCCCAGTCTGTGCCCGTCCTTCTCGGCCCTCCGTCTGAATCTATCCATCTCTCCCCGACAGTAGAGCCCTCTCTTCCGAAGAGCACCTCTCCTTTCTCCTTCTGCTGATTTGATCAGGTATCACAGGATGTTACGTGATATTGTCTTATGAAAGGGGCCAGGGAGATAAATCTCAATGATGATATCATTAATCAAATCCTGAGGGGTCATGAGAAGGGGGAGGGAGTTGTATTAACTCTTTCCTGGCTGAAACAAATAGCAGTTGTTGTAGCTTTTGAGGTTTATCTTGATATATTGGTAAAGCATTAAACATTTTTGCAGTTTTTTTCTTCATGGTGTGCGCCAAATGGATGAAGCATGCAAACTTACGGGAATGGCTGTGCCATTGTTTCATTTCCAATTTCCTGAAGTGAGGGGTCTTAATGCGAGCGAGCTTTAAAGAGGCCACATAAGGAGCTGAATCATTTCATTCCACTTCCAGCCTGAAAACAATCACAAACCCGACTGTTTGTAAAACACATGCATTTCAATCTGCAATGAAAATGAGACATGTCCCCTTTAGTTACAGTGATTCATTCAGTGTGTTTGTGTGTTAGAGTAAGAGGGTGAGCGTGTTACTGTGTGGTGAGTTGTGTAAATTGTATACATGTGTGTCTTTGTAAGGCAGAGGAGGCTGATGAAATCTCCGAGCTCTCCTGTGCCCAGATGGGTAATGATCTCTGGGTACAGGGGTCGCCTCTATCCCCGCTCATTCCTCACATGATAAATGAGGGCTCCTATGCCACCCATGTAATCACAGCAACATTTCATGCTCAACTTGAAGCAACGTAGCAGATTTCTGTGTACCTCCACAATAATCAAATTTTTTACAAATTCATTAGTGATGACTTAGTTATTTTGTTTTTCAAACCCTTTTCCCTTTAGCTGCTTTTTTATAGTAGTATCAGCCATGTCTCCAAACAAGAAACGCATTTGAGTATTAAGAAACACTAAAACAACAATTTTATATGTGACCCTGGACCACAAAACCAGTCATACGGGTCAGTTTTTTTAAATTGAGATTTATACATCATATAAATAAGCTTTCCATTGATGTATGGTTTGTTATGATAGGACAATATTTGGTTGAGATACAACTATTTGAAAATCTGGAATCTGAGGGTGCAAAAAAATCTAAATATTGAAAAAATCGCCTTTAAAGTTGTCCAAATGAAATCCTTAGCAATGCATATTACTACTAATACATTTTTGATATATTTGCAGTAGGAAATTTACAAAATATCTTCATGGAACATGATCTTTACTTAATATCCTAATGATTTTTGGCATAAAAGAAAAATGGATAATTTTGACCCATACAATGTATTGTTGGCTATTGCCACAAATATACCCGTGAGACTTATGACTGGTTTTGTGGTCCAGGGTCATATATATATATATATATATATATATATATATATACACTCACCTAAAGGATTATTAGGAACACCTGTTCAATTTCTCATTAATGCAATTATCTAATCAACCAATCACATGGCAGTTGCTTCAATGCATTTAGGGGTGTGGTCCTGGTCAAGACAATCTCCTGAACTCCAAACTGAATGTCAGAATGGGAAAGAAAGGTGATTTAAGCAATTTTGAGCGTGGCATGGTTGTTGGTGCCAGACGGGCCGGTCTGAGTATTTCACAATCTGCTCAGTTACTGGGATTTTCACGCACAACCATTTCTAGAGTTTACAAAGAATGGTGTGAAAAGGGAAAAACATCCAGTATGCGGCAGTCCTGTGGGCGAAAATGCCTTGTTGATGCTAGAGGTCAGAGGAGAATGGGCCGACTGATTCAAGCTGATAGAAGAGCAACTTTGACTGAAATAACCACTCGTTACAACCGAGGTATGCAGCAAAGCATTTGTGAAGCCACAACACGCACAACCTTGAGGCGGATGGGCTACAACAGCAGAAGACCCCACCGGGTACCACTCATCTCCACTACAAATAGGAAAAAGAGGCTACAATTTGCACGAGCTCACCAAAATTGGACAGTTGAAGACTGGAAAAATGTTGCCTGGTCTGATGAGTCTCGATTTCTGTTGAGACATTCAGATGGTAGAGTCAGAATTTGGCGTAAACAGAATGAGAACATGGATCCATCATGCCTTGTTACCACTGTGCAGGCTGGTGGTGGTGGTGTAATGGTGTGGGGGATGTTTTCTTGGCACACTTTAGGCCCCTTAGTGCCAATTGGGCATCGTTTAAATGCCACGGCCTACCTGAGCATTGTTTCTGACCATGTCCATCCCTTTATGACCACCATGTACCCATCCTCTGATGGCTACTTCCAGCAAGATAATGCACCATGTCACAAAGCTCGAATCATTTCAAATTGGTTTCTTGAACATGACAATGAGTTCACTGTACTAAAATGGCCCCCACAGTCACCAGATCTCAACCCAATAGAGCATCTTTGGGATGTGGTGGAACGGGAGCTTCGTGCCCTGGATGTGCATCCCACAAATCTCCATCAACTGCAAGATGCTATCCTATCAATATGGGCCAACATTTCTAAAGAATGCTTTCAGCACCTTGTTGAATCAATGCCACGTAGAATTAAGGCAGTTCTGAAGGCGAAAGGGGGTCAAACACAGTATTAGTATGGTGTTCCTAATAATCCTTTAGGTGAGTGTATGTATGTGTGTGTGTGTGTGTCTGTGTCTGTGTCTGTCTGTGTGTGTATTTGTAATAGTAATTTGTCATAATATTTAAAAATATATATATTTTATAAGTTTAATATTTTTTTTTTTTTTCTTTTTCTGCTCAATCAGCCTCTTGATTTAAAGTATACACTGACCCTTACTATAGGATTGATTGTCAGCCAAGTGACTTTTTAAAGATCTCTCTGTATCTGTCTGTACTTGTAACTCATGTGTTCTCGTGTCAGGCCATGTAGACCTATAGATTAGACCGCCTTCTACAGTTAGGCTCGGCTCTGATGGAGACAGATGGTTAAGGGGCAGGATAATGAAATGAGAAATCGCCTCACACTCAGAGCCGGGCCATAATGGCAGTGCGAGATAGCAGCAAAGGCTTCTTCTTGTTTAAACTTGTGCATTTGTTGCTTTACAAATTAAAAATATACCTTAACAGAGAGTGATGCCTGTATAAAGCATTAGGCTTGCTCGTCCATCATTGGTTTTAACATCCACATTGATTTTTAATATAATGGTTGTGCCATTATAGACCACAGCTGTAGGTAAGCGACATTATTAGTTTGGATGTCAGTCCTCGTTGTGGTTTCCTTAGTAACTTAAATTCCTAATTGAAATGACATTATTCCAACCCTAGATGACGGCATTGGCATTATTCAGCCAGCACACTGCTGCAGAGACGAGGCCTGTGTTTAATGTCTTTAAAACATTCTCACACACACTCAACAGGACATTTGATGATTTTCTGTTCTGAACTCACCCAGCCACCCCTCTCCAGGTTTTACACCTGCTTTCGTATTAAAACACAGCCCAGCTCTCGCTCCGCCAAACCATCTCTCCATCCATATAAAGACAGAGTAAAACCTTCTTTTATTACCCGAGGGAATTAAATAACTTTTAGAATGTGGTTTTCTATAAAGCACCACACAATGAATATTCATGCTGGAGCGGGTCGGGCATTACTTGGGGTAAAAGTTGTATTTTTTTGTTGGGCTGGTGACGGCATACGGGCAAGTGAACCGCAGCGATTTATTAAGCTGTTAAAGAAAAACAGCAGGCATGGAGCATGGTACACCTACTCTCCTGTCTGCTTTATAAGCATGCACGCTAATCAAGACTAAATGCTTTTTTACAAGCTGGCCACTAATAAGAAGAGATTTTAAAACTTTATAGTCCCTGTGCTGATTGTAGGCTGCAGGGAATTGACCGTCCGGACAGCTCGCTCTCCTTTAGTCAAGGTCGTCGTCTTGTTGGGGCTTTTTGAGAGACTAGGTGAGGTTTAGGGTGACCTTGGGAAGATGCCTGGACTTCAGAGTTTTGTTAACATCTTCCTTAATGAAATGAAAATCTATTTTCTAAATGCATGTTATTGATCTTATTGTGACCGATTCATCCAAGCATGTTTCATTTTTTTAACATTTGTTTTGATCTTGTAATTCAATCTTCCGACAGGCTTCTCTCTGGTGCTGTATGCTGGACTTCTCCAGTCATTTAGTCTGCCTAAACACTGCCCCTTTCTAGCAAACGACTGCAACCTTTGCCTTCATCCAATCAACAACTGATGAATTGAACAAAGTCCCCGATCCACATTTTCTCTTTTTGTGATAATCTGCTTTACTCAGAAGTATGTCACAATGCATATAGAAAATCGCTACTTCCGTCATCTCGGCTTTAAAATAAATAGGATGTGTTTGATTCCTGGCTGGCTGATTTTAAAAGGGACCTATTATGCACCTTTTTACAAGACGTAATATAAGTCTCAGGTGTCCCCAGAAGGTGTGTCTGAATTTTCCGCTCAAAATACCCCACAGATCATTTATTATACCATGTTGTAAATGCCCATTTTTGAGTGGAAGCAAAAACATTCTGTGCTGCTTCCCGCCCCCTATGCTTTGGATACTCTGCCTAAACATCAGTTTGGTTTTGATTATCATATCTATGCATTTTAAAGCCATATCAGTTTAAACCTCTAATATATGGTTTTCTGAGCACACACATCCAAAGCACGCGCACAGAAAGCTGCCTGTCAGACGGCGCGTCCCATGAGTGTTAAACTAATTTTTCTTTCGAGTCTTAGTGTGCTTAAACTGTCAAATACACAGAAGGTTGTCAAAAACACACAAAGTTCACATAAACACAGTCGGTTATGTCTGTGAATGTAAAACAGCAGGGAAAGAAATCGAATGTGTGTATTAGATCTGTGTATTAAAGTGACCGTATATGCAGTTAATATGAATCAAACAACAAAAGAAAAACAAAATCACTCACTGCTCTTGATTGAATAACTTGAGTAGCTTTAATAAGAATCATTTTTTTACTTGAAGGCTGCTGTTAAATGCTCTGGCGAGGAGATGAACGTGACGGACTGTGTACACTCAGGGGAGGAGCTAGGCTAATGGGGCTGATTCCGTGCCAGTCGTGGGCGGGGCCTGTTCCAATGTGACGTCACATGGCGCACATTCCTAAACAGCTCATTTTAAATCACCGTTTCAGATTTATGGGAAAAATAAATGGAGTGGATGGATTTTTACCACAATAGGGTGGTTGTGTACACACTGCGGACACATGTAAATATGTTCAAGCACAATATAAATGTGAATTTTGCATAGTAGGTCCCCTTTAAGCTTTACTTCTCAGGGTGCCCATGATTCTTCAGTTACACTGTCATTGTTCTTCCTTTAGGTTGGCCTTATAGGAGATACCGAGTCCATAAATGGTCCTTTCCGTTTTAATGGCTCTTCCTTGATTTACATTCTAATACTACCTGATTACCGAGAGGCCCATGTCCCAGTGTGTGTGGGCTGAGCGTGTACTCATTGTGGAGTCACACAGGCATGTAATAAATGAAGCTATTGGAAAAGGCAGTGGAACGGCAGGCACTAATCGGGGGGATTGTGCCTAGGAGAACGCTGGCGCAACGTTAAATCAATACTGTAGATCAGTGCTCCATCTGGCTGGAAAATGAGCGGATCACCATAAACATCTCGCCAAGCGCCTTGCCGCACAATCAATGGTTGCCATATTGATTTAGTTATTGCAAGTTCATATGCTGTGGACAGTGTTAAATATACATTCAGCAGCTGAAAGGCATTTGTCTTAGGGATGCTTAGTGAAGGCCTGAGTGGTGAGAAGTTGGAGGAACTGGTGCGAGTGTGACCTCAGAAGACACCCAGTTCCTTAGTTAATGAGATCTGAAATTGAAATGGTAATACAATAAAGTAAAAAATACTAGTTCATTTTGGCATCATGGTCCTTTTGTAACAGCGACGAATCCGCTGTTGGGGTTGGGACGTCTGTTTTTAATTTTGCATTAGTACTTTTAGGTGTTAGCAGTCAGGTTTGTCTGAACTGAAGCAGTGTGACATGCAAATGTAAATTGCAATTTGCATGAGTGCACAACTTTTTAAAAGTAATTAGCATTCCAACCTCAACTTTCATTTGTTTTGTTTTTTTAACCTGCAGGATCACAGAGGACTCCACAGCGACCACACTGGAGGCGCTAAAGGCCCGTATACGAGAACTGGAGAAGCAAATCCTCAGAGGAGACCGATACAAGTGTCTCATATGCATGGTGAGAACTCTCGTTTGCCAATATTGTGCGCGTTCATGTGGTTGTGTTTAGTTATAACCCATCCTTAATAACATGCCATGGTGATATAACCTAACACCCGCAATCATGCACCCAGCTGGCTGAAGCTTTGTGATGGTTTGCCTCCTTCAGCTTCAATCTCTAGCATGGCCTGGAAAATTAACCCATACAATAAGGTTCTGTTGCAGGAGTTCCTCTAGCAGTAGTGGCCATCCTGTTGGATATCTATGCTAAACCTTTTCCGCTTTATTCCTATAGGTGCTTCTGACTAATCATGCCTCTGTAGGTCTGGAGGTTGATTAGATCCATCCTGACTTTTCAGTTTCATTAAAATGTAATAAAACATCTTGAAAGTCACCCAGATACACAGATTGATCAGTTGTGGCCTTGTAGAGAACATTGTCCTAAATAAAGATGCTTGTAAATGTTTTGATGATTTAATTAGAAAGATTCTAGACATTTTTCTGTTTGCTTCTGTCTCATGTGCCGTCTGTGGAGTTGAGCATTTTCCAGTGGTGATCTACTGCCACCTGCTGGTTATTGGAAGTATAGCAGCCCAATAAATGAATTGTCAGTTAATTATTTGGACTGTTACCTTCCGTTTTAGACAGTTGCAACCTATCTAGCATGATATCCAAACTGAATACTCATGCAAAAACACCACAGAACTCCCATCCGTTTTATCCTTTTATCCTTGCTCGGTGTTGGCCGAGAGCTTCTGTTGATAGCTACACCCGTTGGTCTTATGTGTGTGTCTGTGCCTGCCGTGGTGGCCACATTCTTTTTCTCAGTACCGCTCTTGAATATCCCTGCAGCGGAAGCCACCCCAAACAGGGGCTGACGGCAAGAATCAGGTGGCCAAGAGGCACGGGAGCGCAGAGGCCCTGCAGCTCGGCGTGTACTGTTTGTACAGAGGCTACGTAACGGGCTGCAGCACTGCCACTGCGGACAGCAGTGGGATTAAGAAGCTGCTCCCACTCCGGAGGGTAAGGCTCTCTGTGCTCCCATTGGCCTAACCCTGCCTGACCCATGCACTGCCCCACATGCTCCCTCACTGCCCACCTGCCTGCCTCCCATGGCCGCTTTTTGCTGTGCTGGTGCTGTCTAGTGATGTCTGTTGTTGTATATGTGGGTGGCTGTAGATGTGAATTGTTCACTTGACCTGGTTAAATTAATCATTTGTCTTTTTTGTCGTTTGTTTCTCTCTCTGTCTGTCTCTACCTCAGGACTCTTATACAATGCCACTCACCTCCATCCAGTGTTGGCATGTGCACTGTGAAGAATGCTGGCTAAGGACTCTGGTAAGAATGACACATTTGCTCATCAGTATGCCCATAATGACCCCCCCCCCCGTGCAAGACATCCTGTTGCTTTTATGTGTTTGTTTTTAAACATTTGTGCTAATTTGTGACCCTGGACCACAAAACCAGTCATTAGGGTCATTTTTTACAAATTTAGATTTATACGTCATCTGAAAGGTGAATAAATAAGCTTTCCATTGATGTATGGTTTGTTATAATAGGACAATATTTGGTTGAGATACAACTATTTGAAAATCTGGAATCTGAGGGTGCAAAAAAATCTAAATATTGAGAAAATCGCCTTTAAAGTTGTACAAATGAAGTCCTTAGCAATGCACATTACTACTAATAATACATTTTTGATATATTTTTAAGGCAGGAAATTTACAAAATATCTTCATGGAACATGATCTTTACTTAATATCCTAATGATTTTTGGCATAAAATGGATAATTTTGACCCATACAATGTATTGTTAGCTATTGCCACAAATATACCTTATGACTGGTTTTGTGCTCCAGGGTCACATTTGATTATACTGTCAGTTAACAATCAAGATGCAGTACGTGCAGCTCCATTTAACACATTTTAATGTTTGTGTGTGCAAAATGCAAAATTAAGTTTATATATAGCAGCAATAAAAGTAGCATGGTGGGTCTCTTTACATCTTGATCAAAGTGTATATATAAGTAGAATGTTTTCTCACACAGTATAAGTATGGGTTTTATAAATTAATATATAAAGCTTTCTTTAAATTTTTGTAAGGTGCTCCATGAAAATAAGTAAAAGCAGTATAAATCGTTGTTTTTATGTTTTACCACTGTTGCTCTAATAATCGCTAAAAACAAGATATGCTAATACTGAGTGATTTTATATCGTCTTTAAAGAAATACATGCTAAATCAAGCTTATTTTTCTCACACATTATAAATAGTTTTTTTTTTTATACATGAATATGTGTAGCTTCTTTTATATTTTTGAAAGGGGTCCCTCACATGGGATGTGTCATATTTGAAGGGACCTTGCATTAAGCAATGCATATCACATGACACACATCAGAAGCTTGTCCTTGGTCTACTTTAAGTCATGTCTATGTACATTTTTCCACACTGAAGTGTAACAGTGTAACAATAGGGGTATTGCAGTTTTGGCTGGTGTAAATTATGAAAGTACATATTATATGTACTTACAGTACATATATCATACAGGTACATATCAACGCACCACAGAGAGTCCAAACCTTTTAATGCAGTGAGTCTGTCATGACCGAGGCCAGTGTATAATGTGGTTAATGGAGTAGTTTATTTTGATAATGTTGTGGTATTTGGCTGTAGTGTAGGTTGAAGAGTTCATCTCGACCAGACCTGTGAGACCTCATGTAGCGCTCCAGGTTTTTAAATCCCTTTAGATGGTGTTGGTGTTCTACGAACCTCTTATCATCAGAATTGCGTTTCCTCCACTTGTCCGGTTGTAATCCCCACACTTATACTCACTGGCTCTTCCTCTTCTCTCTCTAAGCGGTTTTAGCCAGTCTTCCTCAGGGAGCCCACTCTCATTAGCCGCTAACACATTCTGTCACCACACGGAAACAATTAATAAGGAAATGTTTCCCAGCCTCAGACGTTTTCCAATATGCTATATATTAAATCAACTCCTTCCATCTCCGCTTATCACAAGGCCTTCTGTGCACGGCTCGCTGGCAAGTAGGAACAGAGACGTGTGTGCGCGCCAGCCCGCGCTGCCACAGCGGATTGTTAGTAATGCAGGCATTAAAATTGTTGCCTAAAGACAGCAATAAAAGTAGCACGGCGGGGTTTCTTGCGTCTTGATCAAAGTAAATGCGTGTAATTTGGTTAGCGTCAGCCTTGTTTTATGAATCTAATGGAGCGCAGCAGCCACCCGCCACTGATGCGAGGAGCCCGCGTTTAGTCCGTGACCTGCTCACGCTCATTAAAACTAGGTAAACTCCTGCTTCCCAGAACAAAGAAACCAAATCCTAGGTCCCCTTTGTGTCTGGGGGATTGTTGGTATGGAGGGAAGCACATTGGAGTTTTTGCTGCTACACTGCTTCAGGTTTTACTTCTCGCTTTAAAAAAAAAAAAAAAAATGTAAATGTCACTATATGTAGGGAGTCAGAAGGAGAATCCAACTGCAATTTCATGCCAGCCACATCAAAATAAACCACTCGCATAGTCAGACCATGATGTTGAATTTGAAACTCTTATGATTATTTGCACATTCGCCATCTAATTGTAGAGCCCATTGTTACAGCACAACAAGCCGGGTAGTGTTGCTGGATCTCTTTCAGTCTGCAGTCAGGATCAGCGGACCGGGTTCTGGTGCCCTAGGCATGAACCCATTCATATGGAGCCACAAATCCTCTTTACAGTTAGATGTGAAGGTACACTGCAGGGTCCACACTTTGGCACCCTTACTGCTCCCAGACTCCTCAGTTTGCTAATCTGGGTCAAAAGTCCTGTACGTTTAAACACCCCTAAAAGTGTCAGTTCCTATATGATCGGTAGCAGTGTGCTTCATGTGTGTGAGGAGGAGAAATACGCCATGTGTGTGATCAGTGGCACATGTGCGAGAAGGTTACACGAGGACATGATCGGCAATGGTTGCAAGATTCCTCACAGTAACGTCACTGTCTGAACTTCACCAGACGGTTGGGTTCGTTTCTAGAGGCGGCACATGACAAACGTGAGGATTTTATATCTCTCATGCCTTGCCGTCTAGGTCTCCATCAAGTGTTGTGGTATTTTATGAAGCTGAGTATATAGTTTAAGAGACTTTAAGAGCAGGTCCTGTGATGTTCAGTCGGTCCTGTTCAGCATGTGTGTGGTGCAGACAGCAGACCACACAGCTCACCTTCCTCCTCCTCTACCTCTCCCTGCTGTTCTCCTGCTTTTATGGTGCAGGCTTTATGGGTACTGGCTGAACATCAGAGTGGGAGTGGGAAAGGCGCATGCTTGTCGAACAGGGTGGGCTGCCCGACTAAAGGCCAAAAAACCCCTTTTTACGTACACTATTAAAGTACACTACAAACTGCACTGTTACTTGAGCAAATCAGCATATTAGAATGATTTCTGAAGGATCATGTGACACTGCATGAAGACTGGAGTATTGGCTGCTGTAAATTCAGCTTTGCCATAACAGGAGTAAATCATATTTTAGTATATATTAAACTAGAAAAAAAGTTTTAATTTTATGTAGTGCTGTCAAATCGATTAATCGCATCCAAAATAAAAGTTTGTTTACATAATATATGTGTGTGTACTGTGTATAGGGATGGGTATCGAGAACCGGTTATTCGATAAGAAACACGCATTTCGGTTCCACTTATCGGTTCTTGTGTGCGCAAAACACTCGCACGCTGTTTTCCGTGCTCTGCACACATCCAAACCGTGCGCACAGAAAAGGTGATTTTAAACATTCTGTGCCGCACACACACACACACACACACACACACACACACTTGTGTGCGCACAGAACGGCTTCTCACGATAATGAACTAAGTTCGCTTCCTCGTCTTTTTTCACAGCACAAGAACGGACAAATACACACAAAATATTCTCGTAAACACAGTTGGTTATGCCTTAAGACAGAGAAGAAAAGATGAAAACGTGTGATCTGTGTGCAGCTCTTAAAGTGACGGCAGATTTTCCGGATGCCGTCTCTATGACAACATTAATCAAACAAAAGACAACGAGAAAACTCACTCGCTGTGTATAATTGAACTATTTGTAATGTATAGCCTATATTTTATTAATAAAGTGCAGTGTTATTTTACATTTGATTAAATATTTTCAGATATTCAGGTACAGAAACTGTATATTTCTTTCTATATTTATGTCTTTGCTCAATTGTATTTATTTGTGCAATTGATAATTTATTTGTTCTTTTTTTTAATTACTGAGTGTCTTTAATAATGCTTAAAATTTATATTAGTTAGGCTAGTTGTTTTTCCTCTATAGGTATTTTTAAACCATAGGCAAAAGTTCCTTGTGTAAGTGTTCTTAGCCTGTTGATTTTTGTTCATGGTATTCAGCTCCTATGAAATGTTTTACAGTAAGACTTAGAATAAATGTGAATGATATCTAAGGTTTTTTTTTTATAACCTTATTGGAATCGAAATTAGGAATCGGTAAGAATCGGAATCGATAAGCAGAATCGGAATCGTTAAAATTCAAACGATACCCAACCCTAAATGTGTATAATTATGTATATTTAAATACACACACACGTATGTATTTAAGAAATACTGTGTGTATATATATATATATATATATATATATATATATATATATATTTATATCATTTGTTATATATAAATATAACAAATTTTTCTTAAATATATACATGCATGTGTGTGTATTTATATTTATATATATATATATATATATATACTCAATAATTATACACAGTACATACATATATTATGTGTAAACAAACTTCTATTTTGGATGTGATTAATCGATTTAACAGCACTAATTTTAATATTTCACAATATTCACAATAATGTACTATTTTTTTTTTTTTTTTATCGAATAAATGCAGCCTTGGTGCCTTCGTCTTTTAAAAATCTGGGGTGGGGGGGGACGTACTAACCCAAAACTTTATGAACGGTAGTTTAGACTAAGAGGAAAATGCTTGTACTCAAAAAGCAACTTTGATAGCATTTTCAAATGGAAATGACCACCTTCTCACTTTTTTTTTCTTGTCTGTTCTTGTGTTTCTCTTCATATAGGGAAACAAGAAACTCTGCCCACAATGCAACACCATCACATCACCAGGGGACCTCAGACGTGTCTATTTGTGAACAAAAAGGGCCGGATTCTTTTGTTTTGTTTTACTTTTCGCTTCCATTTGCGCTAGTGTTTTTGGTTTCCCCACCGCCTGAGGGAGTGAACTATCGTCTGGCCTCCTGACCATGAGAGGCACGAGCACAGACTCGCACTGACTTCAAATGGGGAAAGGACTTCACAAGCATAGGACTAATGAGGACTGTATAGACTCAGTCCTCCTCTATAATTGCTTGTGTAAAGAACCCACCCACCTCCCTCTTGTGTTGGTCCATGATCCACCCTCTCCAAAGTCAGCTTGGTTCCTTGATGAGGAACCTGCTCTTCTCAGATGACGAAAAGAGTACTCATTCTGTCCCTGCACTGCTGCTGCTGCTGCTCTTAGTCTCCCACTTTTGCACTCTGTGGCAACTTCTTCACCAAGACCGTTGGCGTCAACCCGACCAGAACATCAGCCTGGCGATAAGAGGAGGAGGCTTTAACGGACCACCCGAGGCTCTTCAGAACCCCTCGATATTGATTCTCCATTGTGTTCTCATTCACCCCAAAACATTACTACTTTTTGTGGTGTTCTAGTCATGTCAACCAAATTCAATGAATCAGTGCAAGCACATGTATAATAGTCTCTGTATGTTTACAGTGTTGTGAGTAAATGACATAGAGAACAAAACACACTTGTATACACACGTGCACACACGGACACACATGCACATACAGAAATATATATTGAATAAAAGTCCAGTTTTAGTCGGTGGTGGTTTGGGTCGGGAGGGAGGGCATATGTTTCAATCTTGGTCAATTAAAAAAAAAACGAAAGAAAAAAGAAAAGAAAACCCTCTGTATTTTTAAAGCAGATGTTGTTGTCTTGAAGTTGAAGTTGTATTTCATTGTACAGGAAGAAATTTAAGTAATAATAATAATAAACTACTCGAACTAGGACTTAAAAGATTTAGGTGTACATTTTTCATTGAAATATACAGTAAAAACTGTAGATTTAATCCTGAAACAAGGGAAAGTATCTTTCTTTTTCTTTGCATTTTTTTTTTTTAAGAAGTGGGAAGATTTGCTTTTGATTCACCCTCATTTTTCAGCGGTTTTTGAACGTAATGCTGAACGCCGTCTGTCTGTTACAAACAACTGGAATTATTGCTTATTCCGTTGAACATACAGTATTAAGACCCCCGTCCGGTTGCATATCATCAGTTTCTTCCCTCGGAAAGGGATTTTTATAAAAACGTCAAACTCTTAGGGTGCTCTCATTTACGTTCATATTTCCTCTCTGAAACGTCATGGCAAACTTTTTTTTTTTTTTTTCCCTCAAAGAATGAACTGGAAGAGTCGAGACTCGTTTGACTGACTGCTCATGTTTTCCCTACGAGTGAGACAGTGTGCTTTATATTTGTACATCTATGTATTCTGTGATTTCTGTATTGATGTAAGCGCAAAAAAAGGAAGAAATGAAAGGTCATTGCTGAACCCAACACCACAATAAACAGTCAAATGTTGCATTTGTTATAACTTATTTCATTGTTCTTTAAATCTTCACTATGGCTGAGTCAACAGTTGTACCAATATCCTCTGCAAATATTTTGTAAAATACAGGTAGTAAATAAGGATTAGGGTTGACTCTTTGTATTCTTCCTTTGCCGAACATTTAGTTCCTGCCCCAAAGATGACAGACTGCACAAGATGATTGTGTGATATGATTTGTGTCCTTGTATATTCTTGAAAATGGTACGTGTCTTTCCCGTTTGTAAGCTACATTTGACATCAATTAAATGACTGTAAATCTGAACTGGTCATCATTTGCTGGCTTCATTCACTGGTCTGCCTAGTGGAACTATACCAGTATGAGTACTCTAGATGTGAAGCTGGTTATCATCTGCTGACGTAGCTGTTGAAGTACATCAGTCAATCAATGTCCATCGAGTGTCGGGCAGGAAAACAACTTCCTAAGGCATTGTAATTTCTCATTTCGATATGCATTACACTGCATCCGGTAGCGATAATGATGAGGTTTTGAGACTACCCCATTGATTTTATACTATCCCTGACGCTTAGTGCATCAAATTAGGTATTTTTGGACCTAATTTTGGACCCTTTTGGAAAAAAGGAAACGTTAATGTTCTCTTCTGCCATCTGCAGGCTAAATACACAGGTGATGTTTTACCTGAACAGCTGTATCAAAGCACAAGCACTGTGCACTTTAAAGATTAAGGACTGTAAGGAAAATTTCATGAAATTACAAGATGTAATTAAGAAGTCGTCTACCTCCCCAGTACACCCTCTGATCCGAAGCCAAACTCCAGGTTCATGATGTATTGGAGCGCCATGGAGCAAACAGTAGCAGGGCCTTTAAACACTTTCAGATGCCTGTAAAGTGCTGATAGATATGTTGGAAAATCAGCAGGAGTTTATATTAAGTCTTGTTGGAAGCGTTTGTGGGTTTCTTTTGAAAAGAAACAAGCTTGGAGAACCTCTAAGTAAACAGCAGTTATGTTGTTCCAGTTTATGGACTTAATTACAGTGCACATACAAGTGAGGCCATTTTAATTTGGCAAATCAGAGACTTCTCAATTCCAACAAATCCCAACCCCTTCCTAAAATATAAAAGCAGCTAGGTAGACTGTATTTTCTAAGACATACTGTGCGAGAGAAATAGCCAAATTATTAAAATCAATGAATAATTGTACATCATTTTTATTTATTGTTTATTTTGTTATGTTTTATGCTTTTTTTTCTTTTTTTTTTTAACAAATACTGTTCAAAAGTTTGGGGTCAATATGTTTTTTTTTTTAAGAAACTCATACTTTTAATCATGCATTGAATTTATCAAATTTGACAGTACAGATTTCTATATGAAATGCTTTTTGAACACAGCATAATAAGAAATGTTTCTTGAGCACCAAATCAGCATATTAGAATAATTTCTGGAGGATCATGTGACACTGAAGACTGTTGACAATGAAATTCTGCTTTGCCATCACAGGAAAAAAATACATTTTAAAATATATTAAAACAGAAAACCGTTCATTTCAATTGTAATAATATAAATTATAAATATATGCAGGTTTGGTGAGCATAAGAGATTTCTTTTAACTTTTGAACAATATTTTTCTCAGATCTTTTCTGTGTCTCCCCTGGCACCCCCTTTCCAGTTTGAACCCCTGAGGCATCTGATATCTGGTTGATATCCATGTTGTTACACCAGTATTGGTGATACCTTGCAGGGACAGGGATTTAATGGTTTCCAGAGGTCAGAATGGGGTCTGGGCTATAGGTGGTAATGTGCCTCCTATGTAGTGGTTGAAGAATGTAACTGTGGTTGGATCATCTCACCTCCCTACCATCTAACCCAAGTCTTTACTTACTGTCAAGGCTGTGTGTTCCAGACAGCAGCGCGATCCATAGAGTGCATTAGGCGGGCTGCGGGCCGAGCTCAGGTTACTGCCCACCCTGTGGCCTGAGTGGCGCTGGAACCAGGAAGAAGCCAGATGAGTGGAAGCAGATCTATAGAAATTGCTTTTGGAGGTCAAAGCCATCCCTGATGGGGAGTATAAAGTGTGGGGGCCATTATAGGCAGTTTACAAACATCTCCGCTGACCAATCAATAGGACAGGCCTTCTCTGCCGCGTTGGGTAATTCCTTGACTGCATTGGCTGTCTGTACCAATGGTAATTTACACCTTCATGTGGGAATTTTACCGTGTCTCCTCCCCTTCAGTGTCCACTACTTCCTGGTTGAAGTGCTTGTACAACTCATTCAATTAGGAGCCTCTCCTCTCCTCAGCCTCTTTAGAAGATCGATCCACTCAAGGTGCTTGACAGGGGAAAAAAAGGCTTTGGGTATTTTGTTATGCACTGCAGGAGGAAATTGAGGAATGTTGAAATGTTTGACCATCTGGCATATTTTTAAATTGCTCTTCCAGGTTTAGTGCTGCAAAATAGCATCTCCAGAGTGCATTCAAACTGCATGCATTGTCATAGATTCAGGAAGCCAATAAATATCAGCAAGAAAATTTACTGGTTGTGCATTAGTTCCATTTGACCATAAATGGATAGAGACAGATTTAATTCCCTGTATTGCAGACTTTCACTGCTTTTGGTCACAAAGTTATTCTTGGCAACCAGGGGTGGAGCTATAAAAAAATCTTTCTCACAAAAATTGTAAGTTTTTAAAGTTTTTTACTGTTTTTAACAGTGATGATAATAATAAGAAATGTTTCTTGAGCACCAAATCAGCATATTCAAATGATTTCTGATGGAGTAATTGCTGCTGAAAATAAGGAATAATTATTTTAAATTGTAATAGAATTTCAGAATATTATTACAATTTAAAACTTTTAAACGACAGTGTAAATATTTAAAAAAAATACTAGAAACATCACGTCTGAGAGGGTTGTAACATGACTTTGCCCATTTAGTGACTAACCCGCACTATGCTTAATCATATTTTATGTATTTGGTCAATATTTTTCCAACTTTTTTGCTGTTTTAAAATAACATATATCCTTATTTTTGTGGATAAAAAAACATTTTGAATTAAAATGCTTAAGATGAAAGGGGGACAACAGCACTCTTTATACTTGACATTAATTTACACAGTTTAGGGACAAGTTGTAGACTAGAATTTTTGAGAATATTTGAGATAAATAGCACAAAAAAGTTACAAGACATAAAGCAAAAAAAACAGCCTTCTCCCTATTCCAAAGTCTTATCTGCTCGTTTGGCAGTGCACTTACAGCATCCATTTAAACTCTAGTATAGATGCTCACATAAACCAATGCAAGTTGGACATTTGGTGGCAAAATAATCCCCTTTTCTTTTGTCTTTCACAAGCGCCTGAAGAATCAGATGATTGTGTTTTTGTCAGTGTTTAAAAGCTTTGTTCTCTAGCTAACATCATGGCTTAAGCCATACTAAATTGTTCTTATATTCACCAATGCTTACAAGATTGCCTGGTACCATTATGAGGATTTAGCAGGGACGCTTGTTTAATAACGAGTTGAGGAGAAATGGTGTTTGTGTAGGTGTTGTATGTGCAAGCATGTCTTTGTGTGTGTGTGTGTGTGTGGGTGTGTGTATGTTATCATTGACAGTATTACCATAAACCTGCTCGTGTGAAAGATGAGATATTAAGACCGTGCTGCTGTAGACTCTTAATGGGGCAGCGTGGGAGTGTTGTTCCCCAGGCTCAGTAATCTCTCCCAAGACCTATTTATTACCAAAGAAAATCTGCTGTAGCATTCATATCCGCTACTTCCCCAAGATTACGCATATCAATCACCAGAACAACGTATTACGACCCCTGTGACAAGATGCATCCACACTAAGAACGATGTTGCCTGACGGAGTGTTTATCAACTTTGTCTGTTGTGTTTGGCTATGCAGACGGCTGCAAAAAAAAAAAAAGGATCACAAAACAGGTTTACTGACTTTGAAGGCCTGAACAGGTAAATTGTGAAAAGGGTTTTTTATCAGTACACACACACACACACACACACACACACACACACACACACACACACACACACACACACACACACACACACACACACACACACACACACACACACACACACACACACACACACACACACACACACACACAAAGACATGTTGTGTTTTCATGTTTTATGGGGACTTTGCATAGACATAATGATTTTTATACTGTACAAACTGTATATTATACCCCCTAAACCTACCCATCACAGAAAACTTTCTGCACCTTTTAGTCTGATTTATAAGCTGTTTTCCTCATGGGGACCTAAAAATGTCCCCACACGGACAAGCATTTCGGATATTGCCATCTTTGTGGGGACATTTTGTCCCAACGTAGGGTTTACCTGGACCACACACACATCTTTTCAATATGCTCAGATTATATATTCAATATGTAATATGTAAAGCTCGGGTTTGCATATTTTATTTTAAATGAGAGATTTATTCCCAATATTTTCTCAATACAATCCAGTAGGCCTATATGAGACCTTTTCAAATCCCAGGTGTCTTGTAGTACAAGTACAAACCACATGAGGGCGCAAACCACTACTGAAGAGGAGCGGGTTGAGGAAAAGGTAAACTCCATTTTAAGTTTATCCTCAATCGTTTTGGTCTCACATTTGCAAAATATATAGCCATTTATTTTGTATCCAAAGGCATTTCGATACAGTAGACGGATGATAGCGAAAATGATCTGTATCTGTAGCTGATTTCTCTGTATTTTTGTTGTCTGTGAGGAGGCTAGACCTGCACGTGATTTTATCAGTCACAACATTATAGAGCTTTATCCAGAGCAGCGCCAAGGAGGTTCTGTAGCATGACTCTAGTAGTTAGTAGTTTTGAGCCATATTTTGAACATTTATCACTTTAAAACTACTAGTAGTGGCCTATCATCCAATTAGGCTGTCCGCTTGATGCATACGTGCTGCGTATAAATTAAATAATTTACTTATTTAAAAAAATAATAAAATAAAATGAAAATAAAAATGAACCAGAACGTGTTTTAACATATCATGTCACATAAAACAACCTGAGTTGCTTGTCTCACATTGATTCCTTTAAGTATCATTTAGGCTAATTACACTTTATAGATTACTTTAGGCTAATTAATTATTATAATAGGTCTAATTAATTACTATACACATTTTCTATCTATCTTATTTTTAAAAGTAGAGTAAGTTATGTAGCATTATTTTTGTATAGAGGTACGTTTTTAATTAGAGTTTTAAGAGAAAATTTAATGAATTGTTCTTCGCAACCTGTTTTACTTGCATAATGGGGGTTATCTCAAGAAATTACGTATTCTGTAAAACAGGCTGCATCGCTTCCGGTTCGGGTCTTTTGTATGTGCTTTGTTAAATATAGAGCCCTTTCATTACCAAAAATTTAAATTCTGTCATCAATTACTCACCCTCATGTCGTTCCAAACCCATAAGACTATTGTTCATCTTCGCAACACAAATGAAGATCTTTTTAATGAAATCTGAGAGCTTTCTGTCCCCTGTTGACAGCTACGCAACTGAAACTTTGACACTTCAAAAAGTTCAAAAGAGATCGTAAAGCTAATCCATATGAATTGAGCGCTTTAGTCCAAAATTTTCTGAAGAGACACGATCGCTTTATATGATGAACAGATTTAATTTAGGCTTTTATTCACATTTAAACATTGCTCAGCAAACATAAACAGGAGTTCAACCGAACCTGCTTGATGCGCGAGAACAAACCTCATTGGCTCTTACAGAAGCTCAAACGTGCTGCGTAACACGAGAATGAACCTCATTGGTTCTCGCTGAAGCTCAAACGTGCTGCGTAACACGAGAATGAACCTCATTGGCTCTTACAGAAGCTCAAACGTGCTGCGTAACATGAGAATGAACCTCATTGGTTCTTGAGGAAGCTCAAACGTGCTGCGTAACACGAGAATGAACCTCATTGGTTCTTGAGGAAGCTCAAACGTGCTGCGTAACACGAGAATGAACCTCATTGGCTCTTACAGAAGCTCAAACGTGCTGCGTAACACGAGAATGAACCTCATTGGCTCTTACAGAAGCTCAAACGTGCTGCGTAACACGAGAATGAACCTCATTGGCTCTTACAGAAGCTCAAACGTGCTGCGTAACACGAGAATGAACCTCATTGGCTCTTACAGAAGCTCAAACGTGCTGCGTAACACGAGAATGAACCTCACTGGCTCTTACAGAAGCTCAAACGTGCTGCGTAACACGAGAATGAACCTCATTGGCTCTTACAGAAGCTCAAACGTGCTGCGTAACATGAGAATGAACCTCATTGGTTCTTGAGGAAGCTCAAACGTGCTGCGTAACACGAGAATGAACCTCATTGGTTCTTGAGGAAGCTCAAACGTGCTGCGTAACACGAGAATGAACCTCATTGGCTCTTACAGAAGCTCAAACGTGCTGCGTAACACGAGAATGAACCTCATTGGCTCTTACAGAAGCTCAAACGTGCTGCGTAACACGAGAATGAACCTCATTGGCTCTTACAGAAGCTCAAACGTGCTGCGTAACACGAGAATGAACCTCATTGGCTCTTACAGAAGCTCAAACGTGCTGCGTAACACGAGAATGAACCTCATTGGCTCTTACAGAAGCTCAAACGTGCTGCGTAACACGAGAATGAACCTCATTGGCTCTTACAGAAGCTCAAACGTGCTGCGTAACACGAGAATGAACCTCATTGGTTCTTGAGGAAGCTCAAACGTGCTGCGTAACACGAGAATGAACCTCATTGGTTCTTGAGGAAGCTCAAACGTGCTGCGTAACACGAGAATGAACCTCATTGGCTCTTACAGAAGCTCAAATGTGCTGCGTAACACGAGAATGAACCTCATTGGCTCTTACAGAAGCTCAAACGTGCTGCGTAACACGAGAATGAACCTCATTGGCTCTTACAGAAGCTCAAACGTGCTGCGTAACACGAGAATGAACCTCATTGGCTCTTACAGAAGCTCAAACGTGCTGCGTAACACGAGAATGAACCTCATTGGCTCTTACAGAAGCTCAAACGTGCTGCGTAACACGAGAATGAACCTCATTGGCTCTTACAGAAGCTCAAACGTGCTGCGTAACACGAGAATGAACCTCATTGGCTCTTACAGAAGCTCAAACGTGCTGCGTAACACGAGAATGAACCTCATTGGCTCCTACAGAAGCTCAAACGTGCTGCGTAACATGAGAATGAACCTCATTGGCTCTTACAGAAGCTCAAATGTGCTGCGTAACACGAGAATGAACCTCATTGGCTCCTACAGAAGCTCAAACGTGCTGCGTAACATGAGAATGAACCTCATTGGCTCTTACAGAAGCTCAAACGTGCTGCGTAACATGAGAATGAACCTCATTGGTTCTTGAGGAAGCTCAAACGTGCTGCGTAACACGAGAATGAACCTCATTGGTTCTTGAGGAAGCTCAAACGTGCTGCGTAACACGAGAATGAACCTCATTGGCTCTTACAGAAGCTCAAACGTGCTGCGTAACACGAGAATGAACCTCATTGGCTCTTACAGAAGCTCAAACGTGCTGCGTAACACGAGAATGAACCTCATTGGCTCTTACAGAAGCTCAAACGTGCTGCGTAACACGAGAATGAACCTCATTGGCTCTTACAGAAGCTCAAACGTGCTGCGTAACACGAGAATGAACCTCACTGGCTCTTACAGAAGCTCAAACGTGCTGCGTAACACGAGAATGAACCTCATTGGCTCTTACAGAAGCTCAAACGTGCTGCGTAACATGAGAATGAACCTCATTGGTTCTTGAGGAAGCTCAAACGTGCTGCGTAACACGAGAATGAACCTCATTGGTTCTTGAGGAAGCTCAAACGTGCTGCGTAACACGAGAATGAACCTCATTGGCTCTTACAGAAGCTCAAACGTGCTGCGTAACACGAGAATGAACCTCATTGGCTCTTACAGAAGCTCAAACGTGCTGCGTAACACGAGAATGAACCTCATTGGCTCTTACAGAAGCTCAAACGTGCTGCGTAACACGAGAATGAACCTCATTGGCTCTTACAGAAGCTCAAACGTGCTGCGTAACACGAGAATGAACCTCATTGGCTCTTACAGAAGCTCAAACGTGCTGCGTAACACGAGAATGAACCTCATTGGCTCTTACAGAAGCTCAAACGTGCTGCGTAACACGAGAATGAACCTCATTGGTTCTTGAGGAAGCTCAAACGTGCTGCGTAACACGAGAATGAACCTCATTGGTTCTTGAGGAAGCTCAAACGTGCTGCGTAACACGAGAATGAACCTCATTGGCTCTTACAGAAGCTCAAATGTGCTGCGTAACACGAGAATGAACCTCATTGGCTCTTACAGAAGCTCAAACGTGCTGCGTAACACGAGAATGAACCTCATTGGCTCTTACAGAAGCTCAAACGTGCTGCGTAACACGAGAATGAACCTCATTGGCTCTTACAGAAGCTCAAACGTGCTGCGTAACACGAGAATGAACCTCATTGGCTCTTACAGAAGCTCAAACGTGCTGCGTAACACGAGAATGAACCTCATTGGCTCTTACAGAAGCTCAAACGTGCTGCGTAACACGAGAATGAACCTCATTGGCTCTTACAGAAGCTCAAACGTGCTGCGTAACACGAGAATGAACCTCATTGGCTCCTACAGAAGCTCAAACGTGCTGCGTAACATGAGAATGAACCTCATTGGCTCTTACAGAAGCTCAAACGTGCTGCGTAACACGAGAATGAACCTCATTGGCTCTTACAGAAGCTCAAACGTGCTGCGTAACACGAGAATGAACCTCATTGGCTCCTACAGAAGCTCAAACGTGCTGCGTAACATGAGAATGAACCTCATTGGCTCTTACAGAAGCTCAAACGTGCTGCGTAACACGAGAATGAACCTCATTGGCTCCTACAGAAGCTCAAACATGCTGCGTAACACGAGAATGAACCTCATTGGTTCTCGCACGTCAAGCAAACATGCTTAAGCTTTTGTTTACCACAACTAAACCGCTCAATTCATATGGATTAGTTTTAAGCTCTCTTTATGAACTTTTTGAAGCGTTAAAGTATCAGTTGCGTAGCTGTCTATGGAGGGACAGAAAGGTGTTAGTTGACTTTGTTTGTGTTCCAAAGATGAAAGAAGGACAATGAAAAACAATGAAGGATACAACACATGGATCTTTCACGACCTAGTCTACCCCCGAATTCATTGCGCGCCAGTAATGACAGGATTTTTTGAGAGAAGATTACACTTTTAAATGTAAGTATTGGGTTCTACAAATGTAAAAAATATATATATATATAATAATTGACTTATATCTTACCAAGATGCGAATTTATATAGTTTATACTCTTTACATGTACATTAATGGACCAAGGTGAACATATTTAGACAGGTTGTGAACCCTGTTTAGTTTTTAGGCAGTTGAATGTAACTTTTAAAAAAGTCCAGGACAGCTTTCACAGTTGCTAGGTGACAAGAACGATCCTCCGTAGGCTAGACCGTCCCATTTAACAATGCTCAGTCCGACCTTCGTTGCCTTCGAAGGATGCAGCCTCTGAATTGGGACACAGCCAACGATTCACGACCTAGGAAGTAAGAGGGCTGATGGAGATGCACCCTATGTATGTTTTCAATAAAACAGAGCTGCTTCAAATTCATGTTTGAGGTATGACAGTGTGCAATTCACGTTGAAGAACAAAACGTTACAGTCTCGTCAAATAATGTAAATTCTATAGATTAGTCCCTAGATTAAAGTAAATAAATAAAGATTAAAATAAATAAATAGAACGTTTATTAAAATAAATAAACATTTTATTAAAGTAAATATAAAAATAAGTAAATAAATAAATAATCTAACAGTACAGTACTATAATGAGTAGAAAAACATTGCAATAATGTAGATTAATAGCAAAACAAAATATTTTCCAAATAATATTTGAGACATTTACAGTCAAATCAAAATTTATTCAGACACCTTCAACATTTCCTCACATTGTCACAGTTTATTCGCTATAGTTTAGAAAATGGTAATAAAATATGACAAGAACTCAGAGTTAAACTGAACAAATTCATCTTGATAATGTCAGATAACTTTGATAGAAAGGTATGTAATGGATTACAATCAACCAATCAGCTGTCAGATTTAAGTGCACAATTAGATAATACCAATTTAGCTCAACCAATGACCAAGCAATGCTTCATTTAGTTCAGTCTGTGGTGTCAAAGGTCACATTAGCAATTAAAGAACAAACACTTCAGCAAAACATGCTCAGCTCAAAGTGTCTCAATCATTTTGCTCCCACATTTTTATCAATTTTACTGATAGTCACTGTATGAAGAATTTTTGGGTATAATATGTCACAGTTTACTTTATTTTGCTATCCTCACTTACAGAAATGAACTATAGTGTCCTGCACACACTAGTGAAAAATTACATTTTTGGTTTGACTGTATAATACATTTTTCACAGTATAAATTGAGTCTTTATAAAAGAAACTGTATAGATGCCTTAAATTTTAGCATGGGGATGATCATATTTGGGGGTCTGTGGTATATAAAAGATTGAAAATGTGAGCGGTGTGTTAACCTTCCAGGTTGACCTGCGAATAAACGTCATTACTTAACGACTCTGTTGGATTGTGAAAAGTGGAAAAGTGGAAATATCAATCAGAATGCTAGTTTGCTAAAATAATGATTAAAATAGTTGTTTGGCTATTGGTTACCGTTATCAAATAACCCACACGGCCTAAGTGGCGTCAGCTGGAATGGGGAAAGTTGTTACTCTTTGATTTCATGTCAGTTTTCTACGTTTATTAAACATGTTTTTGCAGTCATATTTCAAATATCGCACACCGACTATATCTAACCTCCCACATGGGCACGAGCAGTTGAAACTTTAGAGCCCCAGCAGCCCCTCCGCCACCCACTCCACACACAGCGCTCGCACAAGAGAAGCCTTTGACTCTGCCGCCTGAGATGCTCCCGCCGTTTCATCTGCCCCGCTCATCACCTTACCTTTCATCTTCCGTCTGCCCAGGGGGCAAACACTGGCCCTTTGTCTGCACATCGGGGGGCTGGGGGGTAGGATGTGAGGGTCTGCTATTTCTGTGTCCCTTACAGTATCTGTCTGTCTGAGAGGCAGGTGAATGACAGGTCTGAGCGTGGCCTCACAAGAGCCTGTAGTGCCACTCAAGATCAGTCCTACTGTCTCTATGTGCATGGTCACGAAATTCAGTATGCCAGGACATCAATATTGCTTCACTTTAACCTGTTTTCAATGGCTCAGTCTTGTACAAATGCTTGCGAAGGTGTTTGTGCAGTTTGTATACAGAACGATGTTAAAGCATTTGTTTAAAGGCAGTTTAAAGGCTTATGGTCTGTAATAATGGCTTTGTTTGGTTTTCTCTGTCCACTCTTTCAAGAACAGTGCTTCTACTGTAGTCACAGCTAGTCACACACAATCATCTTGTCTTGGTGAGGATATGCTCCACTAATAGCATAATAATACCACTAACTGTGTGTTAATCTCTTCCCGTGGAATATGCAAATATGCAAATTCAGATAGCCTATCAATAAAATTGTCATTTGAGTAAATCTACATTTTGATATTGTGAAATGTATATTATTATAATGCAAACAACTAACTAACAACTGATTTTTTTTGTTTCAGATGCTGAGATTATGGACCACCAGCAGACCTCGGAAGGTGATGCTCAACACAAAGGACAAAATATTCTAGTGATGCACAGAATTATATACATGTGGAAGATGTAGATCCTGTTATATATTGTAATAGACTACATACATTTTATTTTATAAGTTATATAGTCTTGTGTCACCTGAAAGGAGAATAAAAAACAAAAAAAATATTCTCTTCTCATTCTTTTATGCCATTTAGCATATTACTTGTTCTGCATCTCAGAGACAAAGATGAAAATGAAGAAAATCAATAAATAATCAAAAAAAGTGCTACACCATATAGTAAAAATAAGATTTTGGGGGCAATGCAGTCTGTAAAACCTGTTTTTGCAAAGGACACTTATAGACCCTAAAAGATTGTTTAGCCTCCCTTCCGATACAGTTCAATAACTTCTGTTTAGAAGATGATGGATAAATTTTTTTTTTTTCTGGTACAAACTGTTACCTAGTGGAATCAAACAAAACAATCAGCAGGTCCCTAGAGCAAACAGAACCTGATTCACAGATTTTCAAAAACAGGATTTTGAACACAAAAAAGCAAAAATCGCCTATTTTTAAGTGTTTATTATAGTATTTTAAACACATACAATGTTATTTATGAAGTATTATAGTCTTATTTTGTTATTTTGAGGGGTTTTCTGTAAAATGATACCAATATTTTACATTTCTTTCACTGTATGTGTGCAGGGTGAACATTTAAACTTGGGTATGTCAAATTTGGAAATCGAAATAAATGCCTTAGAGTTGAAGTTAACTATGTCATAATCCTGTGTCTGGACTTCAGCGTGTTTAATGGGAAGAGCCTCTAATTAGGGGATTTTTACAACACTTAGCAAACGTTACACTTGTTCTTAAACAAACACAGACAATCCGTAGTCAATGTTGGCTTTGGTGTGAGGAAACTACTGTTAATAACATTACACCAATATTGTGAGATGTTCTTGGTGACATTAGGACACTGTAAACATGCTTAATGAGTCTTAGCTTAAAGATGTAAAGGGATGATTCATTCACAAAAGCAAATTCTATCATTTATGGTTGTTGTCCAGACAAAAACAACCTGGAAAATGTTTGTATGCTCAGCTCTAAAGTATTTCATAGATATTTAAAGTCCCCATGAAATCAAAATGGAAGTTTTTTGGCTTTTAGTATGAATATGTTAGCCTTACTGTTCTCTATAAGCTAGTGTGCTCCAAAACAATGACAAAATTTGCATTTAGAAGATATAAGAAGATATATATTTCAAAACTGCACTTCAGCTTCTCATCAGATTTTCTGTCCAATCAAATGCTCTCTAGAATCTAAAGCGTCCCGCCCCCTACGTTATAAATAGACGGCTAAATCGGTCATGTGTTCACACATTTACTATTTTCTGCGCTGTATGCACTATATAGGGGATAGGGAACGATTCAGACATTGTAAATATGGGGTGAATGAAGTCTGGTTTCACGTGAACGGCCGCAGCGCACACAGTCTAATACTCTTATTCAGCAAGAATGCATAAAACTGATCAAAAGTGATGATAAAGACGTTAATAATGTTATCAATGTTTCAAATAAATGCTGTTCTTTAGAACGTTTTATTCATCAAAGAATCCTTAGAAAATGTATGATGACTTCCACAAAATGTTAAGCTGTTTTTAAAATGGATAATTAAAAATCAGCTTTGCCATCACAGGAATAAATTACATTTCACAATATATTAAAATAGAAAAAATATATATTATATATATATAAAAATATCTAAAATTGTAATAATATTTCACAATATTACTGTTTATAATATATTTTAGAGTGAATACAGCTTTGGGAAGCGTAAGTGACATAAAAAAAACTGACCCTTACTGACCCCAAATGTTTGAACAGTAGTTGAATGTAGTTTAGCACCATATATTTAGTAGTTTGGCACCATATGCCAAGTGTTCTGACGCTATGCTGTACATTTGTACAATGAACAGACTGAAATTTTAAGTCCTTATTTACTGAAAATCTTCCACTTCATGATAGAAAGAAAGTCAAACAGGTTTGGAACAACGTGAGTGTGAGTGAAAACTGAATGTTCATCTTTGGGTGAACCGTCCCTTTTATTGTGAACAGTTGTGTAGTTAAAAATAAATTAAATGCAAGATTACGTCCAATAAGTATTCATTACTTGGTGTGTAGAGAATTTTTTTTTTTTTGCCTAGCACTAGCATACCATTCTGATTAACTTACTGGCTCTTCTATAAATTCAACCAACTTCTAGTCTTCATGTCTTGGCAGCCCTCGAAAAAAACAGACAGACAGACAGACAGAGAGAGATAGAGCGCAGGCATGGGGCAACTGTTTGGCCTGGGCCAGACCCAGTTGTAAGATAAGGACAGAGGGATGTTGTCTTGTGCAGTCTGTTATCTCTGACAGCAGTGCCCTGATCCTTACAGTCAATATAGTGAGAGAGCAGGAGATGTTGACACTGGCTCGTCCATCACTCCTGCTGGGCAGACCATTGTTACTTGTGATACATGTCTGCCAAGGTTCTGGTCGTGAATATCTGACCTGTCCACTTTCAGAATGTGCCTATCCTCTAGAGTACATTTTATTTTATTTTTTACTTTGGTTTGTCCTGTACTTTTGTTGTTAGCAGTACATCTCTGAATCCACTAGAGGGCAGCAGATAAACATTTTTAGTGTGATATAGCAAGATATTTTATTAGAATAGTAAGTTTTGTATTTTATCTAGGGCATTTTTGAGGCCTGTTTCCCCTTTCACAGCCTACTTATTTTGAATGATCTTGTCCAAGGAGATTTTTTTTTTTTGTTGTTGAGGTTGTTTTGCATATGAAAGCAATCTATATAGGTACTTGCGTAGAACAGGAGCAGCAGGCTGAAATGTTATTATGCTCCTTTTTACCCTCTTTCTTTTCTTTCTATCATCCTCTCTGTCTTATAAAGAAAAGGTATGATGGCCCGAGGCGGCCGTGACTCACCTGTGCAAACAGGGGTTTGGAAAGACTGGTTTTAAATCCGCCAAATCCACCGTATTCTGCAACTGACTGCCACTTTTATATTTTCCCTTAATTAAGCACAAATTTTAGGATTTAAGAACTTTGTCTGTGCCATTCACGATGCTAAACTTTCCTTCTTTTAATTGCAGACGGTTATCAGCTCTACAAAAGAAGAGGACGAGTAACGATTTGACTCACTAGGTTTTAAAGTACATCTAGGGGAGAGAAAACACCATGACAGGTTAGTGTAATCCCTGTCTCATTCATGTCACAGTTGACTTTATGTCGGGACATAAAGGCATGTCATTTTCTGTCCATTTTGTGTGGTCCATATAACACACTGTGAATGTAAACATCCCAAGAGTGCAAACAAACCTTATCGCTCTTCCTATTAACTCTCCAGTGTAAATATTGAAACCGTTCTGAATATGAAAATGCTAAAAACAGTAAAGCACTTTTCATGAAATTCATCATTCATCTGCAGTATTAATATTTTTTTTACCCAGTGTTGTTAAAAAATGATGCCAAAAACTTTTTGTCATATGTTGCCTTGTAATTGTTTTCCTTCTCTAAAACAAAAGACTGCAAATTCCCTTATTTCCTTCCTTGTCTGTCTTTTAATGGCAGTTTTAAAATGTGTACATGTCTGTAGTGTAAAGCCTCAGGGGAAATATATTTGATAAGTCACAGACAGAAGGTATATTTAACATCCTTGTTAAACCAACACTATACAGTTTATTTCATCATGTATCTTTTTAGCTTACAGTAATGACTGTGCAAAAAATATACAGCTCTGGAAAAAACTAAGAGACCACTTAACATTGAGAAATCAATGTTAAGTGGTCTCTTAATTTTTTCCAGAGCTGTATGTATATAATTGTGCATCAGTCCCTAGCAAAAAAGTTCAAATAAAATAAAATATACGTATTTAATGAAACACTTAAACTTAAAAACTTTAATGAAAATTAAAACTGAAAAAAAGTTGAAGTATTAAAATAACTGGAATTAAAACAAATAAAATAAACTAAATCTAAATAGTAATATAAAACAAAACTAATTCATAAAAATGGCAAATGCACTAATTACTAAAACTAAAGTTAAAACGATAAGTAAAAGCTGATTCAAAATATAAATAGGTACTATAATAGTATATAAATAATACTGCTGAATACCCTCATGGCTATGTTTGTACCAGCAAAACACTGGTGGCACAAAAGGATGATGCCAATTCAAAATGCACCGGCTGGCATTCGATCAAGTGCGACGGATATTTTTTCTTATCCGTGCTCTTTAAAGTCCTTCTATATCCTCTGTCAAAGAAGACTGAAGCTTGGCCCTCCCCCAGCCTGCCTGTGTGCACGGAGGATTTTGATGTGGTGTCGGACAATGGGCGATTTAGAGATTTCCTGTTTCAGAGTGTCGTATGATTTGTCCTCAGGCAGAGATGTTTAAGAAAGCTTTTGTTGCAGAATAGGACCAGTGGAAACTATACTTCCCAAAGGTCCTTTATGTCACCTGTTGAATACTGGGATTGCAAGCTATTGTGCTGTGATTTACACAGGTAACGTTGGCTCCAGTGACCTCGGCTTGACATGCGCAGAGTTAACAGCATATTTGATATGGCTGCCTTTTTGCTTTCACCAGATCTTTCTGTCAGGAGAGCAGGCTTTGTGGTGGACAATGCCTTTTGTTGGCGGGCACAAAGAAGAAGTTTCAAACAGCTATTCATGTTTCCACTATGATTATGGCACATGGATGTATAATTTCATCAGAGAGGAGCAGGCTGAACAAAATGTATGCCATTAAAAAAAGAACATGTCTCTAAAAATCATTTCAATTGCCTGCAGACTCATTCGCATGGGTGATGTGGATGTGTGGTTTGGAGCAGGTGTGAGATGGATTATTATATTCTGGAGCTCAGGCATTCTGTTTACTTCCTGCATGTCAACTCCAGCGCTCCTGCATGATAGGGTGAGACATGGCGACAGGTAAACAGGACTGACAGGGAGGATGTAGCTCATTTGCAAAGTGTTTTTGCATGTCCTGGCCTGGAAATGCTTGTTCTCTGGGCTAAATGTTCAAAAACTAATAAGCATATGTGTGTGTGTGTGTGTATGATGAAGTGTGTGTGAGTGGAGTAAGGGGGGGATTGGGAAAATGTGTATGAACAAGAGAGAGGAGTGACAGAGAAAGAGAAGAAAGAGATCTGGACAAAAGGGAGAACTGGCTTATTGAGAGAACATCAAACGGCTCTCTTGAGGCTCTCCTCCTGCAGGACAGGTTTTGCTCATCTGCCGCTTCCATTGAGAACAAGAAGAGATAAAACCACATCCACATCATTGTTCCTTTACTTTCTCTGCTCGACTTTTATCACGGCATCTGCAAAAACAAAGATAAAGTTGATTGCTTCAGTGTACCATTATGTCAGCTTATACACTTCTCACATTGAAATCATCAATGAGTCATTTCCGTCCATGAGAGAGGTTGAATACACAGATTATCTATATTGTGTGTCCAAATTTCAGTTTAAACTACTTAGAGAGATAGTTTACCTAAAAGAAATTACATTTTGACATCATCTACTCAGCTTGAAACCTGGTTTGTTGTTCTAGTTCTGTAGAAAGCAAAAAGAAGTAGTTTAGTAGAATGCCAAAGTTGCTAATTTTTCATTCAACAAAAGCAGATGGGCACCTACAGATGGCTGTCAAGCTCCAAAAAAGTACCATTGAACTCATTTAAATGCTATATTTCAAGTCTTCTGAAGCTACAGGTATATGAAAGCTTTATTTAATAAATGATAAGTTAATCAAAAGATAAGTTGTTATTCACTGAAAACCATACACAGAACATACACTTTTTTTTTTATTTCTTTTCACATTTGCATGTTTTCATATTTAGGGTCGGTAAGATTTGCTCACCAAAGGTCTCTTATGCTCACCAAAGCTGCATTTTTGGTAAAGAAAAATACAGTAATAAGTACAGTTATATTGTGAAATATTATTGCAATAACTGTCTACTATTTTAATATACACCGATCAGGCATAAAATTATGACCACTGACAGGTGAAGTGAATAACACTGATTATCTCTTCATCACGGCACCTGTTAGTGGGTGGGATATATTAGGCAGCAAGTGAACATTTTGTCCTCAAAGTTGATGTGTTAGAAGCAGGAAAAATGGGCAAGCGTAAGGATTTGAGCGAGTTTGACAAGGGCCAAATTGTGATGGCTAGACGACCGGGTCAGAGCATCTCTAAAACTGCAGCTCTTGTGGGGTGTTCCCGGTCTGCAGTGGTCAGTATCTATCAAAAGTGCTCCAAGGAAGGAACAGTGGTGAACCGGCGACAAGGTCATGGGTGGCCAAGGCTCATTGATGCACGTGTGGTCCGATCAAACAGACGAGCTACTGTAGCTCAAATTGCTCAAGAAGCTAATGCTGGTTCTGATAGAAAGGTGTCAGAATACACAGTGCATCGCAGTTTGTTGCGTATGGGGCTACATAGCCGCAGACCAGTCAGGGTGCCCATGCTGACCCCTGTCCACCGCCGAAAGAGTCAACAGTGGGCACGTGAGCATCAGAACTGGACCACGGAGCAATGGAAGAAGGTGGCCTGGTCTGATGAACCATATTTTCTTTTACATCACGTGGATGGCCGGGTGTGTGTGCGTCGCTTACCTGGGGAACACATGGCACCAGGATACACTATGGGAAGAAGGCAAGCCGGGGGAGGCAGTGTGATGCTTTGGGCAATGTTCTGCTGGGAAACCTTGGGTCCTGCCATCCATGTGGATGTTACTTTGACACGTACCACCTACCTAAGAATTGTTGCAGACCATGTACACCCTTTCATGGAAACGGTATTCCCTGGTGGCTGTGGGTCTTTCAGCAGGATAATGCGCCCTGCCACAAAGCAAAAATGGTTCAGAAATGGTTTGAGGAGCACAACAACAACAACATTTATTTTTATAGCACGTTTAAAAACAACATAAGTTGACCAAAGTGCTTTACACTCTCAACATTACTAATAAAACAACTGACAAAACACCCAGTACAAGTCACTTCTCAAACTCCCAGCCCTTATGGGCAGTTGTAAGCAAGAGAGAAGAGATGCGTTTTCAACACAGATTTAAAACATTCTAACGAGTCACAGGATCTAATATGCGGAGGGAGGCTATTCCAGAGGCGTGGCGCTGCCACAGAGAAAGCACGATCTCCTTTAGTCTTCAACCGAGATTTAGGAACACTCAAAAGTAGACTCTGCGACGATATTAAAGGTCTAGCCGTACAGTGCTGTTGTAACAAGCCTGAAATATACTCTGGAGCTAGACCATGTAATCCTTCAAAAACCATTAATAAGACCTTATATTGCACTCTAAAATCAACAGGGAGCCAGTGCAGAGAGGCCAGTATGGGAGATATACTAGAGAATTTCCTTGTGCCAGTCAGCAGTCTGGCCGCGGCATTTTGCACCAACTGCAACCGAGCAAACAAATTTTTTGACATCCCCAGATATAAAGAATTGCAATAATCCAGTCTGGATGAAATAAAAGCATGAATTACAGTCTCCATATCTTTAAAAGTCAAGAAGCTCTTCAATTTGGCAATGCTAAAAGAATCCTGTGATTCACCGTGTCAAATGCAGCGCTAAGATCAAGAAGCACTGGGACAACACAATTCCCAGCATCTACCGACATCAGCAAATCATTTGAAACTTTGAGAAGGGCAGTTTCGGTGCTATGCCGAGACCTAAAACCAGATTGAAACTGATCAAAATTTTTGTTTTAATTTAAAAATGTTGAGAGTTGATTTAGAACTACCTTCTCCATTATTTTAGCCATAAAAGGCAGTTTAGAAATTGGCCTATAATTGTTTAAAACTGCCGGGTCCAGACTTGGTTTCTTTAACAACGGCTGTACCAAGGCGTGCTTACAATAGGATGGAACCAGCCCCTCTAAAAAACTCTGGTTCACTATAGACGTAATTGAGGAACCCACCACATCCCAGACCTGAATTAACAGGCTTACTGTTCAAGAGAACAGTAAGTTGGTTTCAAATGCTGGATAATTTTTAACAGATAGGAAGATGTAACAGGTTCAAACATAGCTAACTGGCCATCATTCATCGAGGCAGGAGGGGCTAAGGGACAGCCAGAGTCCGGGACAGGAATGGATATACTAGCTATAATAGTAGAGATCTTATCCATAAAGAAACTTAAAAAGTTTTCACAAGCTCTTCCCGAATTATCAACCACAGTTGGATAAACAGGATTCACAACAATATTTATTACATTGAATAAAACTTTCGGTCTGTGATGGTTCTTTGCAATTAGGTCAGAAAAATATTGCGCCTTAGAAGATTTAATAAACTGCTGATAAGTGGCCATGCAATCTCTTAGTATCTCATACGAGACTTGAAGCTTGTCTTTTTTCCATTTCCTCTCTGCTTGTCTGCATTTTTGCCTAATTAACCGGCTCTCTGCATTAATCCAGGGCTGGGTTACAGCTTTAGATTTTACCTTTCTAAGGGGAGCTATACCATCCAATGTAATGTTACACTCAGTGTTGAAGTCGGCCACCAACTCCTCTAAACCCCAACTAGATAAAGCAGGGTCAAAGGCTATTGGCCACGAAAGAAAATTAAACGCCTCAGAGAACTTAGAGGCCACCAGCGCATTAATAGGCCTGGCACGACGATAGACTGACTCAGGGCCTATAGTAGGCTCAGCGAGACCCACAACTTCTCCACTGATATGAGCCTGCAATTAAAACAATTCTTAAAAATTGTGGCAACACCCCCACCTCGCCCCCCAGACCTAGGAGAGTTCAGAAAATTAAAGTCACAGGGGGAGGCTTCAGCCAGGGAGTCCTGATTGCATACACTTATCCAAGTCTCAAGCATAAAAAGAAAATCCAGGCCCCGTGACGAAATAAGATCATTAATTAAAAATGTCTTAATGACAGATCTTGTATTTAATAGTGCCATCTTCACACTTAGACAAGAAGACGCCTCACTTTATTTAGATGAACAAGGTACAAGCTCCAGAAGCCGAAGATTGTCAGGGTTAACCCCCCTCTTCTTAAAACGCCGTCGCATATGTTTAAAACTTGCTGACGCGTCCCAGCGTGGTGGAACAACCGCAACCAGAACAGAGTACATTACATCCCGATGTTGCAGTGAGAGACCTGGGAGCGCTGGATTGTAAACATCTGCCGCAGAATCCGCATGCTCTTCCAGATCTGCTGCGAAGGCACGCTCTCTTCTCTGTTTCACTCGCACACCTCCTCGCTTGCCCCGTCTCCTGCTGCGTTTCCTCCGATAACGAAAACAGTCCGGAAAGCCATACATATTTGCAGTTATGCAAGCAATAAACGGGGGATCACTTGGCTTATGTCCACCTGAATAACAGCTAGACGCCACCACCTCCGTTCTCCGCAGACTGAGAAGGAAATCGCGTTCATAGACTCGCAGAGAGTTAACTCGCTGCACAAACACCGATAAAAACGGGACAAAAACTGATAAAACGTAAAACACAAACAGCAACCGACGGCATGCCAAACGACTCACAGGCGCCATCTTAAAACATCTTGAGTTGGAGTTTGAGGTGTTGACTTGGCCTCCAAATTCCCCAGATCTCAATCCAATCGAGCATCTGTGGGATGTGCTGAACAAACAAGTTTGATCCATGGAGGCTCCACCTAGCAACTTACAGAACTTAAAGGATCTGCTGCTAACATCTTGGTGCCAGATACCACAGCACACCTTCAGGGGTCTAGTGGAGTCCATGCCTCGACGGGTCAGGGCTGTTTTGGCAGCAAAAGGGGGACCAACACAATATTAGGAAGGTAGTCATAGTGTTATGCCTGATTGGTGTATTTTAGATATAATTTATTCCTGTGGTGGAAAAGCTGTATTTTCAGCAGCCATTACTCCAGCCTTCAATGCACATGAAATCATTATAATATGTTGAAAACAGTTGTGCTACTTAATATTTTTGTGGAAACTGTGATACATTTATTTTTGGTATTCTTTAATGAATATGAAGTTTTGAAGAATAGCATTTGCTTGAAACTTTGTTTGAATTTATTCCTTGCTAAATAAAAGTATTTTTTTTTTTAAAAGTCTTACTGACCCAAACTTTTGAACGGCAGTTTACATGAAGTGTGCATTAATATCTTCAGGTCAGGGTTATGTATCTTTGACATAGGAGTTCTGTCATTGTTCGAGCGTGGCTGGAGGCCTTTCAACCTTCCTTCTAGATTAGTCTTTCCTCTTTCTATAAAGCCCACAAAGCCTCTTGCTCTTCAGAGATAAGACTCAGGTGAAGAAGATCTATATCCATTATGTTTGTAAATATGGTTCAGTAAAGACCCATGATCATGCCTTAAACGGGACATCTTCAACGGGACCATGTTCCCCACATCTTTGTGCCCTCTGGCCTTGTATGAAACAATAAGAGCTCTAAGCTAAAGTTAGAGTTAGACACCTAGTGTGGGTTTGTTTTGTGAAGTGAGGGAGCTGTCAAAAAATAGCGTGTATGTGAACAACACTAGATAAGGATCAGATATGAGGGAACCACGACTGGCACTTTGAACATGTAGATACTTGTCAGAGAAAAAATACTAAATCTCCTTTATTTTAGGGGATCCTCGGAGGAGATTCTGAATGCCTGCACACTGCTCTGTCTCTTTCTCTCTCTCTCTCTAATTCTACCTTTTGGCCATATAGTGCATTCTGACACCAAAGCAGTTAACTCTTTCCTCGCCAAACACGTAATTTTCCGGGTTTCCGTGTTATCTTCTGAAAGAGTAGTGAATCTTCTGATCAAAATGCATGCGAAGATGTTACAGAAACAAGCAATATCATATGTAATCATAAGCATATGTAAAAAGCGTGATCACCAACATTAAACGGCACTTAAATCAAAACTGCCTAATGTTACTGAATGAAATGTCGACCCAGGACGAGCTATAGCAGTGGTTTTCAAACTTTTTTAAGAGCGACCCTCTTTTTTTAGCCATATATAGGCCTACAACCATTTACATTCAAACAAGTCAAGCCAAGCATAAGAATACTTATATACAATGGGCCATTTGACTGTATTCTCCATTAAACCACTAGATGGCACAAAAATTCAGCGCTTCGTTCGCAACGCAAAGTTGATTCTGCACTAATTTGATCGAGCTATATATGGAACGCTAATTAACTGGTTAACCATTAACCAACAAGAATTTTAACCAATTATTCGTTTGCTGCATGTTTAAAAATACACTACAAATATATTTTTTTTAATGTTTTTGAGAGAGAAAAAAAAACAGGTAGGCCTAAGTCACGTATAAGTCGCATTTTATTGCATTCAGAAATAATACCGGTAAATAAAGCAAAATGTTATAATGTACTACAAACATTATAAACACTACAAATATTGCTATAGGCTATTTTATTTCCCCTCACTCCACAGCAAATCCTTTACATTTAACGGTATTCAGAACAGATCAAGAATTAAAAAATATAAGTAGGCTAACTGTCTATAAACAAGCCAAAACGAAATCATTTACAGCGTTAGGCTCACGTCACGTAGCTTAACTCTCTCATTCGAATCCAAATGTTTCCATATTCGCAATGTATTTGGATGATAAACCATTATTTATTATAGGCTTACTTCACTCGCGTCCCAATATCGATGGAAAAAATCATCCTCTTCACATGCGCAAAAATGTGCTTGGAAACACCACAGCTGCGGTGCTCACACTGAATGGCACGAATTGTAGGCTACTACTGACTATTTAAACTGAGCAGTGTAACTTTTAATATGTTAGGTTGACTATTTTATTTTGATAATGAACAGGCTGCGATGTCAAGTTTGCAATGCTGGAATATGTTGTGTGTGCGCGTGAGGCGCCGGCGCGATCGAACAGAGGAAACATAAAATAGCCTACTTCGTCATTTTGGTCATACAGATAATAAGTAGGACATCGTTGAAAATTGCAAAGTGTTTACTTACATTGTGCTATTGCAAAATAAAGAAAACAAGATGTGCTTTCTATCGTCTGGGTTTCCTTTCCGTGAACTTGTTTGAGGAGTGCCGCGCCTCACAAAAATGAACCAAACTCAGCAGCACAGTGTCAAACATTTTTTTCTTTCTTTTTGTTAATCTGTAAATTAAGTCAAATATATTTCGCATATTTATTTCTTTTATATAGGCCTATAGACTATGATTTTATGAAAACAATTTTTTATTATTTTTATTTTTAATGTAACTCCTTAAACTTGATTTTCCTTAAATCATCCTGGCGACCCATTTTTTAATTCTCGCGACCCACCCGAGGGTTTGAAAACCTGTGAGCTGTAGGACTGTGAAGCTTTGGGGGTGTTGATGAACTCAATCTACTCCATCTGTGTTTTGATCATCGTACTGAATCCGATCCAGATGTAGTCTTTGACAAAAACATGATTTTCTCAGCTTTTCATTCAAAATGCTGCTTTTATGTTTTATGAAAGTTTTATGAAACTTACCCATATTCAAGTGTTGATCACAAAAGAAGCTAGAATAAAACGGGTTTTTTGTTTAAAAGCAGAGGGACTATTCTTTCTTTTGATATATTGTATGTTCAGATATTCATACATTAAAATATTCTGGAGGCCATGAAATTTTTGTGAAAATGATCAAAAACGCTGGCAGTGGCTGGCTTTTTTTTTTTTAAATGCTGGTGGGGAAAGAGTTAAAGATTAATGGAACACAATAGTAAAGACTGGCCGCAAAGAAATGCTGTATACATTTGGCAGATGCTATTATTCAAGCTTACATTGGAGTCTACATTTTTATTCGTTAGGAATAATCAAACCCATGACGTTAGCGTTGCTATAGTGCAGTGCTGTATACTGTTTGAGCTACAGAAACATGTTTTGTTTTTGTCGCTCTAGTTTCTTTTGAAAATTAAGTTTTTAATAATAATAATAATAATTAAAAATAATTTAGACAAGATAATAGCTCGAAACTGTAAAACCTGATGTATTGCCAGAACTAGGTGTGATGTGTTTTTTTTTTTTTTAATAGTAAGCGTGGATTCTGCTCATTGCATAACAGTATTACATAATGAGGCTTGTCAATGCAGTTAAATCTTTCTTTTAAACTTTCAGAGAATGCAGATTGGTCATGATGCCAAAGCACAACAATAATGAGTAGTGAACACACACACACACTGCAAACCATGGACACACACCCGGAGCAGTGGGCAGCCATTTTTGCTGTGGCGCCCGGAGAAATATGGAACTGTTGTTGGGTTTATGGCAGGAAAGGACTTTTAGACGAAGGCATCTTGTCAGGATTTGTACTGTAATACAGTGCGAAAAAACACTTTTGCTTGCAATTATTATTTTTTTTTTTTATTGGGTAAATGATTGAATTCATTTATAGGAATATTTACACACTCAAAAAAAGTTTTGGCCTATGTGCCCCAGTTTTAACATAAACTAATAAAGTTAATGTGACTATCAGTGATGCATAAATGAAACAAGAAAGAATGATTTAGAGATGAGAAGAATGAGATTTATGTAATAATAAAAATAAACTAAATGTGTTTTAAATACACAATAATCAGGTTTATATATTTTTCATCCAATCTATTATTTCTCATACATTCGATTGTTTTCACAGTTAATAATTACTGAATCTAAAGAATTTGAAGAAATAATTTTTGAAAGTATGATCATTTAAATACAATCAAATAGATGTTATATTAAAAAATATTTGATTGGACGAAAATAACTTTTCATATAACATACTTGATGATTCTGAGCATATGTAATGACTGTTCTGAACTATCTTTAAATTTTCCTCCTCAAGCCCTTTAATGAAAAGATTTAGGTAAAACTTTCAGTTCACGAAGCCATACCTGTGTGTTTCGTGGCACACTCAGTGCAGAAGTGAGGGTGAAGCTCGGGTTGATCTGCTGACAGAGGGATGTCTCAGAGAAGGCACTTGAGGGCAATTATCAGCAATATGATGTAGTCAAGCTTGAAAACAAGAGGGGCACCTGTCTCATCAATGATATCGCTGCTCCTCAGGCGCAGACCGACACATACCTGGCCCTTGTCCAGATTGTATTTCTCTCTCTCTCTCTTTCTCTCTCTCTGTCTCCTTCCTTATCTATTTGCATTTCTTTATCACAAGTTTAGTCAATAGCCTCACATACACTATATTGCCAAAAGTATTGGGACACCCCTCCAAATCATTGAATTCAGGTGTTCCAATCACCTCAATGGCCACAGGTGTATAAAATCAAGCACTAGGCATGCAGACGCTTCTACAAACATTTGTGAAAGAATGGGTCGCTCTCAGGAGCTCAGTGAATTCAAGCGTGGTACCGTGATAGGTTGCCACCTGTGCAATAAGTCCATTCGTGAAATTTCCACGGTCAACTGTTAGTGGTATTATTACAAAGTGGAAGCAATTGGGAACAACAGCAACTCAGCCACGAAGTGGTAGGCCACGTAATCACAGAGCGGGGTCAGCGCATGCTGAGGCACACAGTGCACAGAAGTCGCCAACTTTCTGCAGAGTCAATAGCTACAGACCTCCAAACTTCATGTGGCCTTCAGATGAGCTCAAGAACAGTGCGTAGAGAGCTTCATGGAATGGGTTTCCATGGCCGAGCAGCTCATCCAAGCCTTACATCACCAAGTGCAATGCAAAGCGTGGGATGCAGTGGGGTAAAGTACGCCGCCACTGGACTCTAGAGCAGTGGAGACGTGTTCTCTGGAGTGACCAATCACGCTTCTCTGTCTGGCAATCCGATGGACGAGTCTGGGTTTGGCGGTTGCCAGGAGAACGGTACTTGCCTGACTGCATTGTGCCAAGTGTAAAGTTTGGTTTTTCAGGGGTTGGGGTTGGGCTTGGCCCCTTAGTTCCAGTGAAAGGAACTCGTAAAGGATTAGTTCACTTCAAAATGAAAATTTCCTGATAATTTACTGAGTCGGTACTTCCACCTACATCACGGCCGTGACCTTTCCGACGTCATATCACGCCATACGCCATGAAGAATCACAACACTGAAGTCGAGCATTTGAGGTTAAAAAGTATATACATTTTTATTTTTTCTTGAAAATGGCCGATGGTTTGTCTAGATAAGACCCTATTTCTCAGCTGGGATCGTGCAGAGCCTCTGAAGCCCTTCCTTTGAAACTGCATTGATTTGGACTTTCAACCCATTGGTTGCAATTGAAATACATTATATGGAGAAAAATCCTGGAATGTTTTCCTCAAAAAATTCCTTTTCGACTGAAGAAAAAAAGACATGAACATCTTGGATGAGATGGGGGTGAGTAAATTATCAGGAAATTTTCATTTTGAAGTGAACTAATCCTTTAATGCTTCAACATACCAAGACATTTTGGACAATTTCATGCTCCCAAGTTTATGGGAACAGTTTGGGGATGGCCCCTTCCTGTTCCAACATGACTGCACACCAGTGCACAAAGCAAGGTCCATAAAGACATGGATGAGTGAGTTTGGTGTGGAGGAACTTGACTGGCCTGCACAGAGTCCTGACCTCAACCCGATAGAACACCTTTGGGATGAATTAGAGCGGAGACTGCGAGCCAGGCCTTCTCGTCCAACATCAGTGCCTGACCTCACAAATGCGCTTCTAGAAGAATGGTCAAAAATTCCCATAAACACACTCCTAAACCTTGTGGAAAGCCTTCCCAGAAGAGTTGAAGCTGTTATAGCTGCAAAGAGTGGGCCAACTCCATATTAAACCCTACAGATTAAGAATGGGATGTCATTAAAGTTCATGTGCATGTGAAGGCAGGCGTCCTAAAACTTTTGGCAATATAGTGTATGACAAGTGCACATACTGTATATCATATCGTGTGTGCCTGTTATAGCAGATGGTTGTGTTATTATTTATTTTTTAAACAAAGCATGTAAGTCATTATGAAGGATTAAAGACACATCAAAAAAAATCTAAAGCTGTCAGGGGTGATCAATCAGCTCTATTGAGCTTGAGGGCTTTACATACTTTTATGTGGAACCCCTGTCTAAGAAGTGACGCTGAGATGTCTTTAGGTTATGCTATGTGCAGTCACAAATAACATTCCCCTTCTTAAGAAGTGCTGCTGGACTTATTAGTAATTTTACACCTATACAGTTATTACACGGCATATTCAATGCATATATCAACCACTTTAAGCTTAAATCAATTTCAGTTGATAATTTATGAAGGATGAAGAAACACTATGTTGAATGGTATCCTTCAGTGCATTGGGGGGAAACAGGTGTTCCTTTTACTACCAAGAACTGTGGGATTGTTATGGTACAATTATGCCTTATTCACTCATTCAGCCTATTATCAACAATGAGGCGATAAAAGATCTTTATTTAGGCTTTAGTGTTTGTGACCATATCAGTAGAACATTTATGATGCTCTGTTGTCGTTCTGGATAAGTCCCAACATCACATCATTTAAAGTTCACCTCAGTTTTACTCAAATCCATGAAGCTTTAGATACATCCAGTTTGAAGACATCAGCCGAACAACACAGACGAAAAACAGATTCCACCTGGCCTGTTGTGAGGCTGTGATTCACTGATCAGTCACACTTATCTGGAACTTGATTCATTTACCCCGACAGCCGTGCTGACACTGTGTAAAATGTCCTGATGTGCTGACAGATTTATCCATTGCCCAAACACTAGTCAACAATGCTGTCCTTAAAATGAGAACTATCCTTTATCAGTGAGGCAAGCCACATCAAGTAGATTACACTGAGATGCCAACAGTCTCTTGGTATTTTAAGTTGAAGGTTGTTGTTGTGATGTTTAAATCCTGTTCACAAATATGTAAAACATGGATTAGGGCTTTATACTTTTAGAAATAGAAAGTGCACCTTTTGTAACATGTTTATGTAATGATACTCCATTACATAGGCTAATGATTTTCAGGAGCAAGTGCAAAGTGACCTCTGTAAAATATATAACACTTACACTTTTAAAAGTTCGGCGTCGGTAAGATTTTTTCAAAGCTTTTGAAAGACGTCTCTTATGCTCACCAAGGCTACAAAAATACTGTAAAAACAATATTATTAACATTTAAAATAACTTATTTCTAGTATAGTTGAAAATGTCATTTATTCTTGTGATGGCAAAGCTGAATTTTCAGCAGCATTGTCACATGATCCTTCAGAAATCATTCTAATATGCTGATTTGGTGCTCAAGAAATGTTGAAAATAGTTGTGCTGTTTGATATTATACCTTTGAACGGTAGTGTACATATGATTTTATGTGCTTTACTGAATTTCCTGATACTCAGTGCCAGAAAAAACATACTTAAATTATTTACTGTCCTTCAGTATGTTTTATTTGTATATAACACACAATGCAAATTATTTTAAATTGACATTTTTACATCATGCATTTCTTAGTGCTGTGGTAAATTTCTTTTAGTTTTTTAGATGCACAAGTGAGACCACTGGAGGGCGCTGTACTTATCATACAAGCCGCCTCAGGATTCATAAATAGACACAGAATTATAATATTATTATTACTTTGGTCTGCTCTTGTTTCTCATACACTATTGACAATAGACTACTACTTACTATTGGAAATTGTAAAACATCTTAAAACATTGTATTTTTCCTTATACTAATAAAAAATATCAATGGCCGTAATCATCTGCATGTCACAAAACTCCATGTCTCATGCAGTAACAAGCACAAAATGGGTGGCATTATCAAAAACATGATCACTGTCATCAGCTTGTTTGAATACGACGTTTTCGTTTCGCGCAGTCTGTGACAATTTTGATAGTAGGCCTACTCCCCTGGGCTGCACAGTCACGTCTACCACCTCGACCGCGCTTTCTTATCACCTGCTCACTTATTAGTTCATGAACTGTAATGATTGTGAGCCACGGCTGCTGCTCTGCGCTAGAGGGGAGATTGCAGAGGGCTTTTAACAACTAACGGCCTAGATGTGTATCAGAATCCAGCACAAACAAACAGTTTATCAGATTCAAAGAAACATAATTTCCATTTGATGTTTTCAGTCATAATCAGGAATGGCAGGATTTCATTTGGTGCCAAGTGCAACAGGAGACAAATTCACCCCAAACTTCCCATTCAAGACGTGTGACTGTGAGACAAATGTCTTGTACTGCTGGTGCCACTAGCCCAATAACATCTAAATAGAAAATCTTGAGTGGAAATTGTCTTTCTATCTCAGGCCTTTGATGTTGCGCACAAGCAAATCCGCTGAGTTTCCTCTTTTCATTTTGGAAGCCGCTGGTTGTCAGCAATCCCCCGGGCCTTTGATACGTGCCGTGGCCCATGCCGGAGACAAGCTGGAGAAGAGCCACATACCTCCATGCCCCTTGGGTCTCCATCTTTTTCCCCCATTCAGATTCACATTCAGTTAATAATGATTAATTAACTCACATTCTTTAGCCTGCGTGCCTCCTGTTCAGCTGCCGATTGATTTTGCTCATGGCTCTCAAATTCTATTTTTGTAAAAGCATTTTGAAAGTTTATTTTCATGTGACTTTGATCAATATTCTTGCTAGAAGCATTGGTGGTGTGATTGCTATGCAGCTTTCAGTACATAAGGTGCAAGAAGATTTACTGTGCTACTTGCACACTGATAAAAAGGAAAGTAGAAAAAACTGGTGGTAAGGTGGTACATCCAAAGCACTTAAGGAATGCTGAACATTGGTGGCAGGATGTAATGCCTACTGACATCAAAGTACATTTTTGCTCAGAGCACTTTTATGCGCGTTTGACTGAAGGACAATTTAGAGCCTGCCAGTTTCCCCCATTTTTCTATGAAGGATGAGTTAGCAGCAAAGCTACAGAAGAAATTTGATCTTGCAATTTGATCAACATTCCCATTTTATATTAAGTGTCTTTAAATTAATAATTTGATACAATGCATTTATTTTGTACATACATGTTTTTACATTGTGCTTATATTAAAAAATACCTGCATGCAATTACAGCTGTAAATAGTGTCTGTAATTACACCTATTATTACACTGAGCCTTCCCTTACCCCTTAACCCACCCTTAAACCTAACCATACCACCAAACCCGTCCCTAACCTTACTCGTATCTCACCTTAATAGCACATGAAAACCCGATAAACAATGACCGTTGCGACAGTGAAAGAACATTTAACTTTATGCAAATGAGCAGTCATAATGTAGCAAATACCAATAGGAGGGAAGAGACTGGAGCACATGTAATCCTCTTGTGGTATTTTGTCAAATTCACAGTTTTATCTGCTTTCTGTCTGTACAAATTGTGGGAAACTTGCTGATATAGGGCCCTATTTTAGTGATCTGAGCACATGGTCTGAATCTCATGGCGCAGGTGCACTTAGGGCATTTCCGAATCCACTTTTGCTAGTTCAACGATGGAAAAAACAGTCGGCGCGCCAGGCGTATGGTCCAAAAGGGTTGTACCTAGTCTCTTAATGAGTTGTGGGTGTGTTTTGGGCAATAAACCAATCAGAGTCTCATCTCCCATTCCCTTTAAAAGCCAGTTGCGCTCTCACAATGCACCTGAACACACCTGGTTTTCAGACCGGACGCCCATGGGTGAACAGATGGGCGCCAGTGCATTTGCTATTTCAACAACGTGGAGCTGGACGTGAAAATGAGAACTGCGTCGGGCTGAAGCTAGCGCTTGTGTCGCGCCTGGCGTTGCATTGCGCCGGGTGTATGATAGAGCCCATAATGTTCATTTATAGCAGCAAGAAAATAAGAATATGTTATTTTTACTGGTAATACACTGATCAGATTTTCAAAAACTATTGCCAGTGCATATCCCACCAGTAGCGATTGGATTTATTTATTTATAATTTATTTATTTGTAATTTAATATTAATGTATTATTATTATTATTATTTAAATATATAGACAGTTAAATGCATTAACTGGATTCACAGAAAAAAAAAGTTTTTTTTTTTACCTTTACTTAATTAAATTAAAGAAAGTTTTTTAATTTACACAATTTAATTTAGTTCTTTCAAAATACATCAGTTTAGTTGGGTCAACACAATTTATTGCCTACACAGATCATCTGCCCCACGCACAGCCGCAGAATCTACTGCAGTGTGGAAAAGTCTGCCTTTGAACTTGTTTTGTCTTGCCAGAGATATTGCCTGTGTAACTTCATGTTTCTGTGATCAGTGAAAGCTCTCACAATGGCACTTTTCACTGTATTTTTTCTTCTCTGAAATTGTGTCCTGATCCATTCAGTCTCTTAACAGCTCATCATTACAATCCCAGCAGATTACACTGTCAGGGCAGATTGACTTGTATAGTGCATGTAAATGTGTATTTGCGCTGACAGCACATTAAGCACATGTAGGTTGTGGGGAGCAGGGGTGGGGATGGGAAGCGTTTTGGCTGCTTGCCAGTACACATACCTCTCGTGAGTTTTCTTAGATTTATATGTAACTACAAGCTAGTTAACATTTTGAATCTGATTTGTGTGCACCATGTGTTTGTGTGTGCGAAATGTTCATATATTTTATATTATCAATGTTTCATTTGCAGAACTGAACAATTAGTATAGCCCAGTGTGGACACATTATGACAAAGCTGCTGAATTAAATATGTTTCCATGTTAAAGTCATTTAACTGGCTAAAGAGGATTTGTTGAAATCGATGGAATTATTTTCTTGGAAGCATCAGTTAGAATGGGTTGAAAATTATAAGCAAATCATCATATGTTGTTGCTTCCACCAGAAGTGTTGATGAATTATAGTTTCTTAAATGTAGTTAAATTATAGTTTCTTAAATTCCAGCTGCTATTGCATATTAAAAACCTAATAAATTATTTGTGGTAAATATTTAATGTAATAAATATATTTCTTTCTAATACTTATGTTACCAAAATACAATTCATTTATTAAAAATATTCTTAAAATAATAATAACAATAAACGATAATCAATAAATTCTACCAGGGCAAGTTCAAGCTTGAACTAACTGGGCCAACAGAAAATGAAATCTGTATTATTTCTCTTACAATACAAAGGCTATTTTTTAAAGGCAATTTTCTCAAAATATATATTTTTTCACATGTACTGAGCCAGAGATCGACACTTCAGTAGCACTTACATAGTTTTATTCCTATCTATATTCTGAAGGTTCATTCACCTGATTTATATGACATTTTATTCATAAAAACATGATGATTTTTTTTTTTTGGCTGTCAACAGTATTTTCTGATTTTAAGTAATAAAAAGAGATATCCAACATCTCCTCTGTATAAAACCTGGCTTTATCCAATGTTCAGGAAATTTATGCAAATTAGGGCATATTTAATTAGATAATTCCTCGCTTGCAATGCATATTTAAACATAACATATCAAAAAACTTGTAATACAAAGCAGATGTCTTAATGTACTGTAATTAATCAACTGGGGAAAGTATATTGTTCAAATGTTTACCCTATTCACCTGTAATGTCTAGCCTTAGTGCAAAACTGATTTATTTTATTTTACACACGCGGAAAAGCACAAAAGTTCTGAGTGTGAATCACAGTTGATTTTTCGAAGTAGGCTAATTAAAAAGATCAACGCACCAAAACGAGTGAATATATGAGATGAGAGAGAGCGCGTGTTGTCAATGACCTTGTTGAACTGCATTATAATTAAACTGTTGACCCATATCTCCTCAAGTCAGTTGTGTTCAGTGTTGGGAAGTTGATTGATGAATCCACTAATGCGATTTCCTGATCTTATATTTACATTCAGAGTTCAGTTTGGGACAGTGCGAGTGATGAGCATGACTCACAGCTCCTGTCAGGTTTGCACAGCTGCCAAATTATGTCTGAGATTTTATGACACGTGTCACTGGTTCTGTATATGAATTAAAAAACTATTCACTGTAGTCCCAGCATGTGTTTTAATTTTTCTGTCACAACATTTGTATGGTGTTGTGCTTTGTATGAGAATTTTGCCCAGAGAAATTTCAATCTGTCAGTGAAGGACAGATGGTGGGTTGATACTACAGAGAGTTTATTGGTTGTGTGGGTGAACCTGAAATGACTCTGACTCATTGTTGGAATTCCACCCATCTTTCTGTTAGTCTTGCTTTTGTTGAGGTTCCCACAACATGAATCATATCAATTATGATGTGAGGGAATGTATTGACAATTGTGAGCAATGAACATACCATCTCCACTGTGCTGCCAGAGTCTTTCATGTTCATTTGTCAAGACTAGACAATGATTATAAAAACATGCTCAAAACATTCGCAGAAAGATGTTTAGATATAAACATAGATATCTATAAAATATCTATAAAAATATACATCTATAATAATAGACATCTATAAAAATAGATATATTGTTCAAAAATATGTTTTTTTTTTCATACTTTGGAAGTCAGTGGGGTTCATCAACTGTTTGGTTACCCATATTCTTCAAAATATCTTCTTTTGTGTTCAGCAGCACAAAGAAATTCATAGAGGCTTGGGACAACTTGACAGAATATTCAGTTTTGGGTGAACTATCCCTTTATAGTCCAAATACTCTTTATGTCCAAATATGCAGTTAGCATGTAGCAGTAGCAGTAGCATGTATACAACCACATTAGCAGAACATCCTAACTGATGATTCTCTCAAACTGAACAATATAACAGGGGCCAGACTGGCCCACATTCAAGCTCTCCCTAATTGGCTTTAATAGGCATTGGGGCATGAGGTGCTTCCTCTGTGTCCGCTAGGGGAACCAGTCTACTTCCGTGAGCCGCGTCTCCATCAGTTAACCGCCAGATCCTTAACTCAGTCCTACGCAGTCTTGCAGCAGGGGGCCTGTTAGTGGTCATGGCCTGAACCACCGCGTCCGTCATTGGGGCTTTCGTGGCTCCATTGAGGGGGACAGAGACGCTGGGGTTTTCCCCTTCACCATGGGTCCCCGCTTTCCCATATCCAGGACTGTTTGATGTGAATAGGCAGAGTGTGAAAGGTGGGAAAGGAGGAAGGTAGACAGCCAATTGCTTAAATGCCACAAATTTCCTGGTGGAAGGAAAAAAAATCCCCAAACTTTACTCTGTATCTCCCCAGATGCTATGATCTGAAATGTACCAAGACCCAGATGAATGCTACTTTGTTGGTGTTCTTAGATTTGATATTGGAATGGTCAATGGAAAAAAAAACAAACAGATCCCCTATTTTATATGTGTGTTTGTTGTGTGTGAGTGTGTGCGTTTCTGCATTTGACTGTCTGCCCTTAGGTTTGTCGGATTTAGATTCGGATTTTAGATTTCTGTCTCTCTACCTCCCTCATACTACCTTATGTTACCTACCGTCTGGCATTTTAACAGCCTCTTTCTCTCCTCCTCTGTCAGTTTCTAACTCTCACCAACCGTCACTCTTGAATATTCCGGCTCCATGAACGGTCGTTTGCACTCGGCTTGCACTTATAGAGAAGAAATGATCTTCTTTTAGTGTCCTAGTTTTGTAAAGTATCTGAACTTGTACAGAGCAAAATGATGCGGTTCAAAATAAAGATTACAAAAGTGAATTTTTTTAAATAATCATTTACTTTTCTTGTTTACCCCTGTTGAACAACTGAACATAGACAAGTTTCAACAATAAGGATTATTCTTGCTGACCTAGTTGGGCCTGTCATTCAGATTTGAACTCGCCCTGCCAAATTTTTCACTGGCCCTGCCAAAAAAAACAAAGTAAAACTTTATTTCAATGGTCCACTTTAGACATTCTACTAACCATGGGCGTCACTAGGCCCTTTTTAGGGGGGCTTCAGCCTTCAGCCTTCAGCCTCAAACTTCTGCCCAGCCCCCCTAAAAAATATGTGATTAACCTTTAAAACATATGAAACTGGCGGGAGGCTTCGGCTTCGTCCCGTCTTTTAGTCTGCGTGTTCTTCAATCCGCAGCGGCGCCGAGCAGAGCGCACGTCAGAAGCAGAGGTGTGCGTTCATCTGAGCCTCATTGGTCTATCACCGCTCGTCAATGTCAAAATATTTGAGAAAACCAATCAAATCAGAGTAGGCGGGCTTTATGTTCACACAGAAGCTGCTGAGGCTGAGCGCGAATTTTAGCAGCGCGACTCGACGTCAAGTGAGAGATATGTAAGTAGCTAAACTAAACATTTCATATTTGACAGCTGCTTCAAGTCAGAAATTTTAAACAAATGACAAAAATATTTAGGCAAATTAATAAACTTTTGTCTAATTTCGCCATTTTGAATTGAAAATAGGCCTATGTGATTCATAATGTAATTAACGAACAAGAAATATTAACAAAGCCGTTTTCATCAGATTAGGCATAAAATAATAATGAATGTGTACATATTGTAAATTAATATAATTCCATTTGTAGCCTTCAGTAAGTTAAAAAAGCTCAGCTTTTTTCAGCCTGTTTTGGCATAAGATTAGTAATGAATGTGTGCATATTGTGAATTAATTTCATAAATTTAGTTACCTAGCTTTCCTAGTAGCCTTCAGTAAATTAACGTGTCTAAGAAAGTGATTCATAAAACATATGAATATCAGTTAACCATATGTTTACTTTCTTCACTGACGAAAATGGAAAAACTATATCAGTCAAAGCTCAGAGTTAGGAGGGGAAGAGACAGGGCAAGATAAAAACAAAGAGAAAAAGAGAGATGTGGAGATAAGAAGAAAGACAAATAATCTACTGCCCACTGACATGGTTTTCAAGCTATTGTTATCTAATTTTTTGGCCTTCAGAACATCTTAAAATGCACATATGTAGATCATAGAAATCTATGAAATCTAAAAACCCCGAACCCCCCAAACTACCTCACATTTGGGATCTCAGTGATTATAAAACCCTGCCTACATTCCTGTGTACGATTAAGGGATGTACAATATGGTCATTGTACATGGCATTAATGGCATTAATATTTGCTTTATAAGTAATAATAAACAGCCGATATCCTAGTAATATGCATGCTAATAAGCTACTAGTTAATAGTGAGAATTACTAAACTAAAGTGTTACCATTTTTTTCATACCCTCATGGGGGCTGAGCCCACCTAAAATGAAAATCCTAGAATCGGCCCTGCTACTAACTATAAGTAATTACTATTCTACTAACTTTGACAACTACATGTCAACAATACTATAACTCTCATTAGAGTATTAGTAGACGGTCTGCTTAATACAGTATCTGCTAACACTTTATTTTGATGGTCCCCCAAAAGACATTCTACTGACTATAACTAACTTTGCAATTACGTGTCAACTTATTCTACTAACCTAAACCCAAACACCCTAACCTAACAGTCTACTACAGTCTACCAATACTCGAATGAGAGTTAGTTGACATGTAGTTGCAAAGTTACTTGTAGCTGATAGTGTCAAAAGTGGACCATCAAAATAAAGAGTAACCAAAAAGGAAAATCTTTTTTTAGCAACATATTTTATGTGTAAGAGAACTTTACTACAAATAATTTCAATTTTAAATGTTACCTTTTATGTGTAGTATATTATATATTTTTTATATTTAGGGACTGATAAAAATGGTTCTGTGGTGAAGTAAATACTACAGAAAAAACGAATGTAATTTCTACATGAAAAAGTTAGTTCAGGCAAGAATAAAAAAAACAAAGTAAATTCTATATTAGTACTTAATTCAAGCCTGTAGAAATTAAAACGTGAATATCAACGTTATAAAATTAAGTAAAACTACTCAACTTTTCTAATACTGGTGTTCCCATCATGCACTGGGGCAAGGTTGATTTTTCGCTGTTTTCCAGCTGTATTTACTCTGTTTTATCATTGCTTATGTTGTTAGGTTTAGTAACTTGTCATTTTGCGACATCTGGAGTTCATTTTCTACTCAAAATGACACATTCATACTCAGAAACGATCCATCGAATGTTACCGTCAGTGTGTATTGTGTACCAAGTATTGATGTCTCTGTGTTCAGGTACTTCTGTAATGTATATGGTGTCTACACAATATCTATTGTGTTATTTACTTAGATGTTTCCAAGTGTTGTTTAATTCAGTGTTATATTGTTTGAGTAAATAGTATTGCAAAGGAAACTTCAACTAGGTAGAAATTACTTTTTACTGGCCAAGTTAAAATTACTTATTTTCTTTGATCATTTTATCTAACTTAGTTAAGTAGAATTTACTTCCATATGTGAAATTTACTTAAAAAATATGCGTGCAAAAACATGCAAAGGAAAATGTAATTAACTTAAAAAAGTTTTTAGTTTAATAGCTTTATATTATGCAATTATTACATAACTTCATGAAAACCATGATTTATTTGAAGCTTCCGAGTCTATTGCAAAAACCTCATCTATAGCCAGCAAGATAATGTTAGCTTTCCCAGGCTTCACTTCTACAGTGGGAGAGGCTGATATATTGTCCAGCCATGAAAACTTGCAGAGCCCTCCTTTTCCGCTTTGGGGAAGACCTTTAGATTTCATTAAACCATCAACAGTCCTCAGCCTCTCCTTTACTTGCACTTACTTCCTGTGCTTCCTGTCTCATCGTACGTGCAGTTAATAATCAGAGCCCAGTGTCAGTGTCCATGGCAAAGGAGCCGCTGTCCCCACAGTGACATCAAAGGCTGCTGTTTGCGTTGGGGCCGGTTCAACACAAACAAACGGTCAGGCGTTAGAACATGTGCTGAACCTCAGATGAGGGTGAAGTTTGGAGTCCGTCTAACAGAATTTACAGCTTTCGTTTCATTGCAGATGTCATTGCTTCCTTCTGATCATTTGGCATTTTGTAGTATCCTTAGTCAGCTTGCTGGCATAGCATTCTAGTTTTTATTTTATAATCTGATTTCCTGATGCACACTTTCATACTTCGGTTCTCTTTACACCAGGGTACTGCAGTGCAGAAGAAAAGCTGGATACCAAATACAAAATACTTCAAAATACAAAGATCTGGGCCGGCAACCAATAAGTTGTGGGTTTGAACCCCACGCATAGCACTGTTATTATCGTTAACTGAAATAAAATTTAAAACTTTCTGCAGAGTCAATAGCTACAGACCTCCAAACTTCATGTGGCCTTCATATTAGCTCAAGAACAGTGTGAAGAGAGCTTCATGGAATGGGTTTCCATGGCCGAGCAGCTCATCCAAGCCTTACATCACCAAGTGCAATGCAAAATGTGGGATGCAGTGGGGTAAAGCACGCCGCCACTGGACTCTAGAGCAGTGGAGACGTGTTCTCTGGAGTGACCAATCACGCTTCTCTGTCTGGCAATCCGATGGACGAGTCTGGGTTTGGCGGTTGCCAGGAGAACGGTACTTGCCTGACTGCATTGTGCCAAGTGTAAAGTTTGGTGGAGGGGGGATTATGGTGTGGGGTTGTTTTTCAGGGGTTGGGCTTGGCCCCTTAGTTCCAGTGAAAGGAACTCTTAATGCTTCAGCATACCAAGACATTTTGGACAATTTCATGCTCCCAACTTTGTGGGAACAGCTTGGGGATGGCCCCTTCCTGTTCCAACATGACTGCGCACCAGTGCACAAAGCAAGGTCCATAAAGACATGGATGAGCGAGTTTGGTGTGGAGGAACTTGACTGGCCTGCACAGAGTCCTGACCTCAACCTGACAGAACACCTTTGGGATGAATTAGAGCGGAGACTGCGAGCCAGGCCTTCTCGTCCAACATCAGTGCCTGACCTCACAAATGCGCTTCTAGAAGAATGGTCAAAAATTCCCATAAACACACTCCTAAACCTTGTGGAAAGCCTTCCCAGAAGAGTTGAAGCTGTTATAGCTGCAAAGGGTGGGCCAACTCCATATTAAAACCCTACGGAAATGACTAAAACTAAAACTGAAATAAAAATAAACTGAAGACAAAGATAAATATTTATAAATATTTAAAATAAATAAAAAATAATGACAAAAACTTAAAATTAAAACTGAAAAATTAAAAATAAAAGCTAATTCAAAATAGGAATGAATCAGTGTTGGGAAAGTTACTTATAAAAGTAATGCGTTACAATATTGTGATACTCCCTAAAAAAGTAACTAATTGCATTACTTAGTTACTTTTTATGGAAAGTAATGTGTTACATTACTTTTACGTTACTTTTTCTCACCTGGGCTGGGCTTGCTTGTTTAACTAATGTCATTTTTGCGTATTAGTATGGTTGAATTGGCCATCGAATGTCAGCAGCAAAGACATTGCTTAATAAAGTGAGATTAAACACATAAAGTATATTTGTATATTGCAGGTTTGGGTAATATTCTGAGTTTGCATTTCACTGTTTTTATTCATTTTGAGGAATATTGAATCTGTTTTTGTGCAAGATGAGTAAATGCATGCTCACATTTAGTCTAGAACTACAAAAACCATTATGTTTACACCGCCTCTGCACCTTACTGCCGATTTCTCTCAACATAGGGACAGTAGAGGTGTCAGTCAATAAATGGGAAAACAAACTTGCGTTGCTTATTTGAAAAAGAAACTTAGATATTTTGTAAAAGTAATGCATTACTTTGCTAGTTACTTGGAAAAAAAGTAATCTAATTACGTAACTCATATTACTTGTAATGTGTTACTCCCAACACTGGAATGAATACTATAATAGTATATAAATAATACTAAATGAACTGGCATAAAGCCATCATTGTGCTCTTGAGCAAGGCATTTAATCCCTAGTTGCTCCTGTGTGATTGTCTCTCTTTAAATCTCTTAGGATAAACTTGCAGCATACTGAAAACATTTCTACATCATCTGATATGCTTGTCTTGACATTGCTCCAAATGTGTACTTACCATTTAAATCAACAGTGTCCTAATACCCGTGGCTTAGACAGCAGATGTAGTGATGAAAACACCTCACCTAGGAGAATATTTATTGCAGTGAAGGAACGACTAAAATGCAAACAGAGAGAAATATGTGTGTCCAGCATGACATGACGGAGGTCCTGATCAGAGGACGTCACTGTCCTCTCGCATGGCTGTTCTCTATATAATTAGAGTAGGGACGGATGGGTGCTGATGTGTGTGAGTTAAAGATCAGAATCTCATTGTCTCAGCAGGGGTCCAAGCTTTCATCCAGATCATAGAGCAGGCTGTAAAACAGTTCTTTACATGCAGGGTCTTTGTTCTTATATTAGACTGTAATATGACAGTGGTTTCTTTTACACAACATTTAGATCATTTCAAACTGAATGGCATAGACGTTTCTGTCTCTTAAGTGTCTCTAAAATAAATGATCCAAATGTTTACTTGGAGGCCGGATGGTGATGGTGCTTTGTGAGCAGGTGGGCTCCATTTATATTCAGTGCTTCAGATTCCTGCAGTGGGGTCTGTAATGTGGAGGAACAGGAGAGACGGGTTTATCTGATGGCACATATTTACTCATCCTACTGTCTTGCCCTGGAGCTGAAACGGCAATGTCCAGGCCAGACCAGATCTTTATCATGTCCTCTTGGGCCGGTGCACTTGTGCCTGCAGGGACACCTTTCTTTTGTCATCTCTGGCCTCTATTCATCTAGAAATACTCATAGCTATTCAGCTATTCTGTGTTAGTTCTGACAGTTTGAAGAGGAGTTATTTCTGTTAACGAGGAATTTTATGACATGATCTGTCATATAACTGACAGTAAAAACACATTAAATCCCATTCTTCTTGTTCTTTCTTTCTTTCTTTCTTTCTTTCTTTCTTTCTTTCTTTCTTTCTTTCTTTCTTTCTTTCTTTCTTTCTTTCTTTCTTTCTTTCTTTCTTTCTTATTCTTGGTAACAATTGTGGTCAGTTGGACATGTTTGATTATTTGGTTAATAAGACCCAATGGATAGTTGAAAACAGTGTAAAAATGTATTTATTTTCTTTATTTTTAAAATTGTGTTTTTTTGCATGTTAAAATGTCCTGTGAGAATTTATGCAAGCTCTTTTGAACTTTTTATTCATCAAAGAATCCTGAAAGAAACACATATCACTGTTTCCTATTAAACATATTAAACGGCACAACTTTTTTCAGCTATGTTGATAATAATAAGAAATGTTTCCCTAGTTCCAAGACTGCATCAGAGTATGTGAGCGGCAGCAATTTCCCCTCCACGCTCTAAGCATTCAATAATCACTCCGCTCCAGCTCCGCTCCGGGTTCACCATTTCCCGCTTCCCGCTCCACTCCTCGCTCACTGATATCAGAAACAGCGCTCCGTCTTCGCTCCGAGGAAATTTGCAGCTAAAGTATTTAAGTAAGCTCTGAAATATCACAAAAGTTCGGTTTATAACATACATTAAATGAAAAAAAATAAACAATAGGAGGAACACTAGTGTGCAAACATTTTTTCCTACGACATGCCAAGCTTATTAGGCTTTATCAGCATTAAAAGTTAAATATCATTGCTGCTGTTTGCAGTGCAATTTTGTTTGGAAAGATGAAAATAGTACATTTTCATCAGTTATTTTATCTATGGGTCACTACATTACAGATTTCTGCTCATTCAAAATCAGATACAGATAACTGTAAGCAGATAAGCACTGTAAGATTGCATTTGTTTGAATGCATTAGAGAGAACGATTGCGTGTGTGAATAAGTGCTACCTGTTTAAAATGTGCTTTCAGCCGATCATAGGCTATTCAATATGTAGAAGGTACAAAAAAGTTCCTTGAACTATAACATCCCGTTCATGTCCATCGCCGTCATCATAACCTTTACATTCTTTCTGATTTGAGTGATCCATCTGTATCAAGCAAGTTAAATGTGTTTAACGTGTGAGTTCTGGCTAAAAATGCAGTTATATTATGGGCCGTTGGCATGAATTGTACTCGTGATGGAGTGTTCTCGGAATGAGTGAAAACCACGACGCTCAGACTTTTAAAAAATTCGCTCCTCACTCCATTCAAAATCACGCCGCTCTGCTCCCACTCCACTCTGCTCACATACTCTGGACTGCATTACTTCAGGCTGAAGACTGGATTAATGGCTTCTGTATATTCAGCTTTGCCATCACAGAAATAAAATAAAATGGAAAACAGCTATTTTAAATTGTAATAATATTTTACTATATTACTGTATTCATTGTACTTTTGATCAAACAAATGCAGTCTTTGTGAGCATAAGAGACTTCTTTTAAAAACATTTAAAAATCTAGTTTTGATTAAAAAAAATCTAGCTCTAATATGAAATGAATAACACTGATTATCTCTTCATCACGGCACCTGTTAGTGGGTGGGATATATTAGGCAGCAAGTGAACATTTTGCCCTCAAAGTTGATGTGTTAGAAGCAGGAAAAATGGGCAAGCGTAAGGATTTGAGCAAGTTTGACAAGGGCCAAATTGTGATGGCTAGACGACCGGGTCAGAGCATCTCCAAAACTGCAGCTCTTGTGGGGTGTTCCCAGTCTTGTGGGGTGCAGTGGTCAGTATCTATCAAAAGTGCTCCAAGGAAGGATCAGTGGTGAACCGGCGACAGGGTCATGGGCGGCCAAGGCTCAGTGATGCACGTGGGGAGCGAAGGCTGGCCCGTGTGGTCCGATCAAACAGACGAGCTACTGTAGCTCAAATTGCTCAAGAAGTTAATGCTGGTTCTGATAGAAAGGTGTCAGAATACACAGTGCATCGCAGTTTGTTGCATATGGGGCTGCATAGCCACAGACCAGTTAGGGTGCCCATGCTGACCCCTGTCCACCGCCGAAAGAGTCAACAGTGGGCACGTGAGCATCAGAACTGGACCACGGAGCAATGGAAGAAGGTGGCCTGGTCTGATGAATCACGTTTTCTTTTACATCACGTGGATGGCCGGGTGCGTGTGCGTCACTTACCTGGGGAACACATGGCACCAGGATGCACTATGGGAAGAAGGCAAGCCGGCGGAGGCAGTGTGATGCTTTGGGCAATGTTCTGCTGGGAAACCTTGGGTCCTGCCATCCATGTGGATGTTACTTTGACACGTGACCTACCTACCTAAGCATTGTTGCAGACCATGTACACCCTTTCATGGAAACGGTATTCCCTGGTGGCTGTGGCTCTTTCAGCAGGATAATGCGCCCTGCCACAAATCAAAAATGGTTCAGAAATGGTTTGAGGAGCACAACAACGAGTTTGAGGTGTTGACTTGGCCTCCAAATTCCCCAGATCTCAATCTAATCGAGCATCTGTGGGATGTGCTGAACAAACAAGTCCGATCCATGGAGGCTCCACCTCGCAACTTACAGGACTTAAAGGATCTGCTGCTAACATCTTGGTGCCAGATACCACAGCACACCTTCAGGGGTCTAGTGGAGTCCATGCCACGACGGGTCAGGGCTGTTTTGGCAGCAAAACGGGGACCAACACAATATTAGGAAGGTGGTTATAATGGTATGCCTGATTGGTGTATGATACAGTTTTACATAGGGAACAGAACAGCAAATGATCAGCAGCATTTTTATAATTGTTTCCTGAATTTCACCCTGGAGAAACGTGAGTCATCATGACGGAAGCATGTGTGGTGTTAAATTGTTGATAGAGGAAATGCACTCTATGTCTGTTCCCCCAAGCATCATGCAGAACATTATGGCTCCAGGGCTGACACAGTTTCCTTAATGCTTCCTATGAGATGGACAATGAATCTGGTTTATGACTCTAATGACTAAGATGCTGAAATTTGGGTGGAGGAAGTACACTTTGTGCCCTTGTTGGATCAACACTGTGAGACATGAGTCTAGAGCTGACCCTGGGCAGGTGATGACGTGGGCTGTCCACCTCTTTCCTCATATCGCTCAGTCTAATGCCCTGACTTCTGCCTAAAACAACCAGCAACAGGCACCTGTGAAAACAGAGGAAAGAGCAAAGAGGTGCTGAAGAGTTTAGCCACAGTGTCACATTGACTGTCAAACACTGCAGGAACATGCCTGCTCTCTTCAGCTGTTTCCGTTTTGATGTTCTCCTCATGCAATCTTTCAACATTTAAAAGTACACTGGGTGTATATGTACTTGGGATTGTGAAGCTTGTTTGACCTTTTATGACTGTGAAGTGTTAACAGTTGGATGAATTACATATATACATAAAGTAATATATTATCATTTCTTATAAATTTTAATATTCTGTAGAAATTAAATAGTCCTAAAACACACTTTTTAAAGTTTTTTTTAAATGTGTCCACTCAGTCTCCAACATTGAACAGATTCAGAGTAATTTTTCTGAAGTGTCATGAACGTTTCTACCGCATCCCAAATTGTGTTAAAAGTATTATGTGGTGGAAATAACATTAACATTTGTGGCCCATTCACGTATTTGTCTGACTGCAAACAAACCTGTCGCTACTACAAATATGAAACCAAAATCTACTGAGCAGATGGCAGAGCATTGAATAAAATTACTACATAAAACAAATAGGTAAATTGCTTAGGCCACCATATTTGAAAATTCGAGTCATTGATATCCATGAAATAAACACATTTTAGAGAACCAGATGTAAATACATCTTAGATTAAAAAACAAAATTAAAAAAAATCAGCGGTTTTACCATGAATAAAGACAAGTTATCATGATACCACCACCACCACCAAAATTAATTTTGTCTGCTGTACGACAAGTTAGAACAGCATGAACTGCAACTGGTGACAAACAATAGCAATACAGTAAAATAATAAACTAACTACGTCCAATTTAGCGCTATAAACATGAAAAAATTATAAAAATATTTAATTGTACCTTTAGCCTACTCAGTAGAGCTGCATTCTTCATGGCACGTGAAGTTCGTAGGTTAATGTGTCATGTGTGCCAATCAAAATGTGATTTTGCAAAACAAACTGTACTTATCCAATATTTTGCTATAGTAGCCTAATATTAATGCTAGAAAAAGTATGACTAGGGTAGTGTGCTTTGCTGGGGAATCTAGAAGAAGGACTTTCTAAAGGATAGGAAAAGCCTGTAATTATACACTGCCTGGCCAAAATAAAATCACTGTTTGGATCTAAATTGGCTATTGCTTAAAAGTCACTGATTGGATCATTATTGCAGTGATTTTTGTGTTTCTATCATGTTATATGTTTGCCAGCAGTTCTTCCAACCCTAATTGATGGATTGTGTAGCTTTTCATTTCTTAAACAACCATGTAGGAAGACACATTATGGCCATATTCCAGGATGACAATGTCAAGATTCATCAGGCTCAGATTGTGAAAGAATGGTTGGGAGGGAGCATGAAGGATCATTTTCACACATGAGTCGGCACCTCTGAGTCCAGACCTTAAATTCAGTCTTTGGGATGTGCTGGAGGAGACTTTACAGAGTGCTGGACTCTTGCATTGTCATACAATGATCTTGACCAAAAATTGATGCACCTCTTGATGGAAATAAGAGTGTAGTTTTGACTGTATTTATATTGTTAAAATATGTTTTCGTAGAGTTGATTTTTCATTAAAGGATTTTTAGAGCCATTGATGAAAACGCGTGTTCATCTGCAGAGTTTCTTCTAGTGAACTGGAAGCCAGTGCATAGAAATTAAAACCAGAGTAATGTGGAATCAACATTAGCATATTAGAATTAATTCTGAACAATCTTGTGACTAAAGGAGTAATGGCTGCTGAAAATTCAGATTTCTTAAAGATAAAAAAAATTATCTCTGCTAATGCTGTAAACTATATAGGGAGCCCTTACTTGCACATTACTATAATATTAACGGTTAACAACAGAGCCCAAACTATTAGCCTAAATTCAGTTGCTATTTATTTTTTTAGATATAATAATCAACACTCAAATAACACATTGTATGCAAACATGTAAACTTCGCGTTTTTGAAGCGCATTAACTTATCTAATTATCTAATTATAAAATTATGTTTTTACTCCAATTTGTTGAAATATAATCATTTATACACAGTGGTTGTCATTTTCATGACAGATTCATTTAAACATTTAAATATGTTTTCGTAGAGTTGATTTTTCATTAAAGGATTTTTAGAGCCATTGATGAAAACGCGTGTTCATCTGCAGAGTTTCTTGAATTTTTTTATTAGTGTGAAGTCAAGACCGCAATGGTGACATTTTTGAATTGTAACAAACTTGAACTTTAAGTTCGAAGCAGCAGGTACACACACAAACGTTAGGATACACCATCCTCTCAGCCACACCACTACATCCAATCACTGGAGATGAAGGACCAACCGCAGTGGCCTGTGCCTGCCATGTTGGCCCATTTGGGATTACACTGGCTACTCGTTGTTGTTGTTTGAGATTTCTAAGGAAGGGGAAATGCTGTTCCTCACCTCTTCCTTCAGCACCTTGTGTGTTTTAGGTGACAGAGCGGATGTGAAGTGCCGATTATCATACCCCTTTAAAAGCATAGGACTGGAACTGCCGGGTGAAGGCCTTTCTATCTGGAGCAGCTCCACCAGTGGGAATGAAACAATGTCTTTTTGTTTACAGCATATCTACACATCCATCAAATACAAAAAAAATATATACAATATAGGTCAAAAGGTTTGAATAATTACGATTTTTTAAATATTTTTTTAACAAAGTATCTTATGCTCATCAAGGCTGCATTTATTTTAATACTTTTTCATTTATTCCTGAGAATAAGGATTGGTTTCTGAATTTAGAATGATTTCTGAAGGATCATGTGACACTGAAGACTGGAGTAATGACTACTGAAAAATTCAGAAATAAATTACATTTTAAAATATATTCAAATAAAAAACAGCTCTTTTACAAGAATTTTTTTTTATTAAATAAATTCAGCCTTGGTGATCATTAAGAACATTTTTTAAAAATCATAATTATTCCAAAGTTTGATTGGTAGCGTATAACATTATCTATTTTTTTTTTTAAATTTCACAAATCTGGTAATATAGCTTTCTTCTAGCAATGATTGATTCTTTAGCTAAACCCATAGAGTTGTTTGTGTCTGTTTTGGCACTTGGGCTGTGTAACCGGGATAGCGTTTCCTGCTGAGGCCTCTTTAGCCGGAAGCAGGGCAGCCCAAAGGCTAGGGCAGGCCTGCGATTGTAGCCCCCCACTGGGCCTGAATGAGGGTCCTGCCTCCCATCAATTTACCCCTGGGACCAGCCCCATGAAACACAAGACTTTACAGCTCCAATCCAATCGAATCCCCAGGCAATAGAGGCCTGAGTGAAAGAGAGCCAGCAGGTAGTAATAGTCACTTAAAACAGCAACAACATTCCTCTGTGGGCAACCTCGCCCTGCCTGGTGGAATCGTGGAGAATCCCACCAGGTACCAGTCATAAAAGGGACATGATACTAGCTGACCTCCTCCTATGTTCGGCCATACACCAGCCTAGCCCTGAAATGAGGCTAATTTATTTTATTAGTCACCCTTGGCTAACATAAATTAAATATAACAGTATAAAGCAATATTATGGACATGTACATGTCATGGTATGAAACTACAGTTGTTCAACGTGCCAGCATCCATCCAAAACGTGCATCTCAACGTGTCTGTTTTGGCAGCGGTACAGTTTGACTAAGCCCTAAACTAGCTGATCTAGAACTAGAGTAACCGCACCCACGTATGGTGTGAATATATGCATGGAGTCAGCTATACTCACACGGCTCCAACAGAACCTGAACGTGCTTGCAATGGTCTGCGTGACAGATGCATATTAAGAGGCCTGTACAAACCAGTGGTACCACTTTTGCACTCTCGAAAGGCCTCGGATCTTACTCACCTGGACATCACACCATCTTGAACCTGTTAGTAAACCGTGCAAGTTCATTCATTGGTCATGCTACCTGATGTTCTATATAATGAGTGTTTTGTTAAAATAATAATTTACCCGAAAATGAAAATTCATCATTATTTACTCACTCTCCTTTCATTTAAATTCTGTGTGGCTTTATTTCATCTGTGGAACACAAAAGGATACATTGTGCTGGTTGTTATTTTTCATGCAGTTAGAATGAATGTGGACATTCAAGATTCAAAAGGGATGCAAAAAATGTATTTCCTTTTTGTGTTGCAATGAAGAAAGTCATACTATTTGGGGTGAACTACTCCTTTGACCTAACCTTCTTGTGAACTTTCTATTCATCAAAGACATCACAGTTTTCACTAAAATATTAAGCAGTCTAACAGTTTTCAACATTGATATTAAGAAATGTTTCTTGCGCACCAAATCAGATTCTTCAACTTTATTTATATAGCACCATTAAAATCAACCAATGTGCTGTACAATATGTCTGAAGGGCAATCAATAAATAAAATCATACACAAAATAACATATTACAAACATAAAACAAAACCAACAACTACACAATAAATCAATTATGATTAAAAGTCAGAAAAAAGAAATGTTTTAAGCTGTGTTTTAAAATCATGTAGTGTAGAGGCAGTTCTAATAAAAACAGAGCTTTTCCAGAGTTTCGGTGTAGCAATGGCAAAAGCACGATCACCTCTAAATTTCAGCCCGGAGAACATTTAGCAGTCCCTGGTTGGATGTACTTAAAGAACAGATAAGTCTGAGAGGTATGCAGGTGCTGATCCATTCAAGGATTTAAAAACAAGTAACAGCACATTAAAATAAATTCTGTAGTGAACTGGAAGCCAGTGCATAGAAATTAAAACCAGAGTAATGTGGAATCAACATTAGCATATTAGAATTAATTCTGAACAATCTTGTGACTAAAGGAGTAATGGCTGCTGAAAATTCAGATTTCTTAAAGATAGAAAAAATTATCTCTGCTAATGCTGTAAACTATATAGGGAGCCCTTACTTGCACATTACTATAATATTAAAGGTTAACAACAGAGCCCAAACTATTAGCCTAAATTCAGTTGCTATTTATTTTTAGATATAATAATCAACACTCAAATAACACATTGTATGCAAACATGTAAACTTCATGTAAACGTTTTTGCATTAACTTATCTAATTATCTAATTATAAAATTATGTTTTTACTCCAATTCGTTGTTGAAATATAATCATGTGTACACAGTGGCTGTCATTTTCATGACAGATTTATTTAAACACACATTAAATAATCCAGACATCACTAACAGGTTCAGTAGAATAGAATGAATATATAGGCTAATATAGTGCATATATTTAGTGAAAGAGTTGATTTCTCTAGTGAACTAACAGCTGTGGACACTGAATGACTTCTGAGGTAAATGTGATGCTACGTGACATTGTTCTCAAGCTGTTTTATTGACGTCTTTCCGCCGTTGAAACACTGATTGAGCGATTACACCACATATGATGCGTTTCAGTAAGTTGTAATGTATCCTCAACATACCTTCTAATGTTGATTCATGTTTATTCTTTGACTATGACGAGATGATCGTGTTCACTCGCGCACCGCGCCACCGCTTGAACTGATGCGCCTATACAGTGATCTGTCACGCCACATTAAAGAGCGTCAAAACGGCATTTATCATTTAAATTTTGTGATAAAATGGACAGAGTACTTAATATGTTCGTTTGGGAACTCAGATTTGTTCCGCACGCAAAACAAGTCTATTGTTAACTACTGTTAAACATCGCATTCATAGATTGTATTCGTTCGGTACACATGTGCACCGTACCGGAAGTCCTGTACCGCCCCTATCTATCACAGTAATACATTTTAAAATATTTTAATGTAATGATATTTCATAACATTACTGTTTGTATGGTGAGCATGAGAGACTTCAAAAACATGAATAAAATCTTACCAACGCCATAATTTTGAATGGTAATGTATATATTTGATCTAAAATCATCTGTAAAATGTATGCATTTCATTCCTAACATATTTGTCTGTTGTTAGGAAAATGATACCAGTGCAGTAAAACTAATTTGTCCAATCTCTTTTTCTTTTCAGTGTTTATAAATGGCTCCTATTGTTTTATGACTAATAGTCCAGGTAGTGGCATCCAGCTGAGTTCTAACAGTTCCTCTGCACTCTTCCCCAGGCTTAGGTGGGTTCTGCTTTGACTTGTGATTAGTCACAACACACATCCACCCATAATGTCTGTATCGACACACATACAATCCAGTTGTGAGACACTGTGTCTTTAGATTATTCATAGACAATGCTTGAACAAATTTGTGTTTAGAAAAGATTTTGTACACAATCGGAAGCCTATTCATGGAAGTTTGGCACAATAAGTCATACCGTATGCCAACATGTGCTGGTGATGGCTATCAAAGAGCTTTTTTTAAAATTCAACCTTCATATTTGATCATTTTGGAAAATGCTGTTATTTTGTAAGTTCTAATAAAAGAATCACAGTCATGGAAAAACACTCCTACCCCCTGCCAGGATTTATGGAATTATTGCAAGCTGTTCAACACACTTTCGTCACAAGCAAAACAGATTGGTGTAGATGTCCATAACAAGCCCTGCAGTGAAGTTAGCTTTAGAAATAGCTAAATGAATAAACACTTTCACAGTTCAGGCTGATTTCCAAGACAACATCAAGTGGTTAAAGGAGCGCTAACTGATTAAATGCTACATGCACTGCTACTTTACACATGACTGCATGGAAAATACACTTCAAACACAATACTGTACACATTTAGCAGCATTATTATTACTTTATCAAAGTGTGGTATTTCATTTAACATAGCAATTTAACAGACACACGTGACACTTAATGTTTACTACGCTAACAACAAAACTGACAAAAAATTAGCACTACAATTACTATTCACCAAATCTTTCTTCAGTTAACATTGCTTTATCCCTAAATCCATCACTCAAAATTACAATTTCATGTATAAAAAACAGTATAATCCCTCTAAAATAGTCTCAATTATGGCCTATTTGTCCATCATCCGTCAAGTTGTCTTCCTTTGAGAACATTAGACAGTATTAAATCTAAGGCCCCACGCAGAGATCCTTCCTCTCCCTTACACTCACCTGTGTGTTCTCTATGCTGTGTCCTGGCAAGTCTGTGGGCTGCAGGGGGCCAGCGCTGACTGACAGAGACCCTGCCGTGAGAGGCGGAGAGCTCCTCATGAGCCTCAGCATGCAGCCCCTTTCCCAGGCCCGCCTTGAGGCCTCCGGCGCTCTGCAGGAGGGCCCCGCTCCGCTCTCAGACCTCATCCACAGACCTGTGGGGCAGGTGAGTCTGAACCACACCAAGACCCAACCTTTAATTTAACCTGTCCCACATCTATATGCATTGTCTCTCAGGAAGAACCAATAATGACCACAGCTAGCTAGATTCCAGTCTGTCTGTCCGTCCGTCTATCCATCCATCCATACATCCGGACGATTTTTAATTACATTTGATAACTTCAAGAAACTGCACAAATCATATGCAGGTGGGATAAAGTTATAATTCACCAAAAGTCAGTCTTCCTTACATGGTTGATGTAGATTGTACAGTCTAATGGCACGAAAAATGGGAAATGCATCACTAGATATTAGAATAGCCTGTACTAAAGATAGTTTTGCTTTATCCATATGTGACCCTGGAGCACAAAACCAGTCATAAGTCGCACGGGTATATTTGTGGCAATAGCCAACAATACATTGTATGGGTCAAGATTATCCATTTTTCTTTTAAATCATTAGGATATTAAGTAAAGATCATGTTCCATGAAGATATTTTGTTCATTTCCTACTGTAAATATATCAAAAATGTATTATTATTAATAATATGCATTGCTAAGGACTTCATTTGGACAACTTTAAAGGCGATTTTTTTTTGCACCCTCAGATTCCAGATTTTCGAATAGTTGTATCTCAGACAAATATTGTCATATCCTAACAAACCATACATCAATGGAAAGCATATTCAGCTTTCAGATGATGTATAAATCTCAATTTCAAAAAATTGACCCTTATGACTGGTTTTGTGGTCCAGGGTCATATATGTCTAAAGCAGTAACATATTTTGAGAAAATGTATTTGCTCCATAGTTATAATAGACATCATATTCTTACTTTGTTCCTGTGAAATGGGTGGATTCAAATGTTATGTAATGGGTTACTGAATGTAATTTTGAAAAGCTCCCTTGAAAGATGTGAAACAGTTTACATTATTATTTTTTTTTATCTCATGATTAGCTTCGCTGGTAGTAATTATAGTGGATTATAAGTAACCATAGGGGTGTTTCTTCAGCTCCGTCTCATGTTACAGTGGAAACTGGAGATGCATGTTTGATCTGATTTTTGACAAATTTGCTTTATTCATTTTAATGCAGAACATTCCAGTTGCTTCATAAGGTCCTTGATTGTAGGTCATGGATGTTTGAGTTGCTCATTAACAGCAGTGGTCCATGTTCCTTCTGAACGCCTTGCTGGACACCAGATCGGGCGGTGCATTTGTCTCTTGCTGAATCTTCTCAGACAGGGTTAGACATGGGCTGGGTCCTCTCAGCTCCACAGGGGGTTGTGGTCTGGGCTAGCCTGGGCACACCATACTCAGCTCTGAAGGTATACGAGAGCCACGCCAAAAATCTAAAGAGGCAGCCTGTTATTTTCTCGTCTTTGAGAACTTTACTTCCCGCAGGAGAGCAGCGTGAAATAAGATTTTTGCTGCAGGGTGATGAAGTTAGAGACGTTTAAGGACATCGAAGTGCTTTCCAAAAATAGTTTTATGTGGACACAGGGTATGTCATGCTCTGCAAATTAACCCTCATTGTCTGTCCTTTAAGTTTACTGCAACAACAAATTCCACTAAGAGTTATTGTCTATATATAGTTGTGTCTATATATAAGTTGTGTGTAATTGAAGTACATTGTGTTTAAATGCTCAAATTATTTTCAGAGCAGGATTAACCTGTTTATGAATGACTTGGGTAAAAAGTTTAATAACTTTTAAATACCACTCTGAATATCTGAATTTAGAATATCTTAGTACTTATCATTATGCAAACACATGAAGTTTAGTATTTAAAAAGCCTTTATTTGCAGGGCTACATATTAAAGGGTTAGTTCACCCAAAAATGAAAATTCTGTCATTAATTCCTCACCCTCATGTCGTTCCAAACCCGTAAGACCTTCGTTCATCTTCAGAACACAAATTAAGATACAAACCCGATTCCAAAAAAGTTGGGACACTGTACAAATTGTGAATAAAAACAGAATGCAATGATGTGGAAGATTCAAATTTCAATATTTTATTCAGAATACAACATAGATGACATATCAAATGTTTAAACTGAGAAAATGTATCATTTTAAGCGAAAAATAAGTTGATTTTAAATTTCATGGCATCAACACATCTCAAAAAAGTTGGGACAAGGCCATGTTTACCACTGTGTGGCATCCCCTCTTCTTTTTATAACAGTCTGCAAACGTCTGGGGACTGAGGAGACAAGTTGCTCAAGTTTAGGAATAGGAATGTTGTCCCATTCTTGTCTAATACAGGCTTCTAGTTGCTCAACTGTCTTAGGTCTTCTTTGTCGCATCTTCCTCTTTATGATGCGCCAAATGTTTTCTATGGGTGAAAGATCTGGACTGCAGGCTGGCCATTTCAGTACCCGGATCCTTCTACGCAGCCATGATGTTGTAATTGATGCAGTATGTGGTCTGGCATTGTCATGTTGGAAAATGCAAGGTCTTCCCCTGAAAGAGACGACGTCTGGATGGGAGCATATGTTGTTCTAGAACTTGGATATACCTTTCAGCATTGATGGTGCCTTTCCAGATGTGTAAGCTGCCCATGCCACACACACTCATGCAACCCCATACCATCAGAGATGCAGGCTTCTGAACTGAGCACTGATAACAACTTGGGTTGTCCTTGTCCTCTTTAGTCCGGATGACATGGCGTCCCAGTTTTCCAAAAAGAACTTCAAATTTTGATTCGTCTGACCACAGAACAGTTTTCCACTTTGCCACAGTCCATTTTAAATGAGCCTTGGCCCAGAGAAAACGCCTGCGCTTCTGGATCATGTTTAGATATGGCTTCTTTTTTGACCTATAGAGTTTTAGCCGGCAACGGCGAATGGCACGGTGGATTGTGTTCACCGACAATGTTTTCTGGAAGTATTCCTGAGCCCATGTTGTGATTTCCATTACAGTAGCATTCCTGTATGTGATGCAGTGCCGTCTAAGGGCCCGAAGATCACGGGCATCCAGTATGGTTTTCCGGCCTTGACCCTTACGCACAGAGATTGTTCCAGATTCTCTGAATCTTTGGATGATATTATGCACTGTAGATGATGATAACTTCAAACTTTTTGCAATTTTTCTCTGGGAAACTCCTTTCTGATATTGCTCCACTATTTTTCGCCGCAGCATTGGGGGAATTGGTGATCCTCTGCCCATCTTGACTTCTGAGAGACACTGCCACTCTGAGAGGCTCTTTTTATACCCAATCATGTTACCAATTGACCTAATAAGTTGCAAATTGGTCCTCCAGCTGTTCCTTATATGTACATTTAACTTTTCCGGCCTCTTATTGCTACCTGTCCCAACTTTTTTGGAATGTGTAGCTCTCATGAAATCCAAAATGAGCCAATATTTGGCATGACATTTCAAAATGTCTCACTTTCAACATTTGATATGTTATCTATATTCTATTGTGAATAAAATATAAGTTTATGAGATTTGTAAATTATTGCATTCCTTTTTTATTCACAATCTGTACAGTGTCCCAACTTTTTTGGAATCGGGTTTGTATTTCTGATGAAATCCGAGAGCTCTCTGACCCCTTCATAGACAGCAATGTAATTAACACTTTCAAGGTCCAGAAAGGAAGTAAAGACAATCTGACCCTTAGTCTGTTAATTTATCACTATTTAAAGGGAATGCTCACAATAAAAAATGTCACCATTTACTCATTTGTCATTCCAAAATTGTATGACTTTCTTCTGTGAAATACAATCAAGATATCATTATTTTTTGTCCATAAAATGAGTTCAGTGTTGTTTTGGACGTATTATCATTGTATGACAGAAACAGGTGAAACATTCTTCATAATATCCTCTTTTGTGTTCCACAGAATAAAAAAGTCATACAGGACTAAAATGATTGTGAGTAAAGATGACAATTTTAAAACAAATTTCATTTTTGGGTTACATCTGATCTGATATTTTGCACTATGAAATGTTTTCTGTCTTTATTTGTGGTGTCATCTTATTGTCAGCTCACAGCCCTAGACTGGTGTTGTCAGTTAAAATTAGTCATGATGTCTGTTGTGATCTGGAAGGCTGTTTGTGCAGGTGACCTGCGCCAGGTGCAAGTCTCTGGATGCACTAGGTTTTGCTCCAGATGGGAAAGTGTTCTGACCTTTTCCATGATTTCACAGAAAAGCTAGTGGGGTCTTCCTGTTTCCAAGTGCCCTGACTGGATCTGGCTCAGAGAGATATCGCAATACAACACACACAGATCCACAACCTTCCCTTATACCCCTGACACCTTGGAAATGTCACAGATAGATGATTCCATCTGGTTTGTGCAGTTGTGTCACCATCAGAGTCACCAAAACAGGCGTTGGCTCTTCATGCACAGTTATTCTTATAGCTTAAATCACATCGAGTTCCGTGCAAATGGTGTTGCGTTAATATAAACTGTCATGTTTTGGTGGAAGAGATGACTACTTTTTGTATTGTCTCAATGAGCGGTCCCAGTGGAGGAGCTGCCGTCCATTATAAGCAATTATTCCTATTTTGGGATGGATTTATTGTGATACAGACAGCTGAATGAGGCAACTCTCATGTCTGTGGGAAATGATAATTACAAAATGGTTTTGAAATGTGAACAAGAGGCTTTTATATACAAAACACAAAATATCTCCTAACCTCCGCTGCAGTTTGAGCTAAATGAAACATACTTGAGTCCCATACTCATGGAATGAGTGTTTGAGAACACTGCTGTTCTCTTCCTGTGCCTCACTATAGAATTTTCCATTTTGAAATTGCACAATTAATCAGTGAAGTGGCTTATTTTCAGTGACAGAAAGAAATGGGTGTAATTTTGAAAATGGTTGCATTGGGATATCTTTTCTAGAGCTCTTAAAATACTATTATGCTCAGTTTACATGGTCATTTTTATTTTATCCACATTTGTTGTTGCTGAGCTTTTTAATCTTACATTTCATGTTTTAGGCTCTTTTTTTTTCACAATAAGTGGGGGAGAGCGGGGCACAACCTAACACTTTTTGACTTTCTCAGTTTGTGTAAATCCACTTGGGGTTCAGAGTATTTATTTTTTCACACATTAATTTCACACGTCTAGTACAATTATGTGGTTTTGTTTCATTAATACAGTGTATACTTTTTTCTTGATTTACCCTGAAAGAATGGAAGTGAAATGTGACAACATGCCCCATAGGTGGGGTACATTGTAACATGACTGTATGACAGATTAAAATGTTACCTGATATAATCAAAAAAATACAAGACAAACTAAAATATTTTGTCAATAAAATACAATTATTAACTTTTTCGGATAAAATAATGGCATTTTTTAATCATTAAAAATAAACTAATTTTTGAGTTTGACAACAAACACACCTCAAAACACAGCTATACATCATAGTTCAAAACATAATAATAATTAATCATTTCTGAACATTGACTCTCAGTCATTATTCACCTTTTTCTCATGGTTTCTCAATAGAATTCATAAAAGTATAGAATATAATATCATAGTTCTAATAGGGGCTCACTGTGACAACATGCCCCACCTGCACAACTGTGATTTAACCCCGGCTCGTGTCTTCTGCTGTTAGATCAGCATTAAAGAACTAGCTCAACTGTTAAATAACAGATATAAGATTAAAATAATATCAGATTTGTGTAATTTTAAATAAACACAAAAAACAGAGATGAAAAATTGACTTGTTAGAAATTTGCTATGGTTGAATAAATGTTCAGTGATATCTTCCAAAGATTTTTGAATTTTTCCGCAATTTTTTCTCTATATAGTGTTGATATGGCAACTAGTAAATGTACTAAGTTTCGTCATCCTGGTATGTGTGTAAAGTTTTAAACCATGTGTGTTACAACTAACCCCGCGTTAGTTTGTGCCCCGCTCACCCCTATTTCCTGATAAAATGAAAACAATTTATTTTCTGACATATTAAGGCCACAATTTATCTGTGACCCTGTGAGTTTTAATGTTAGTACTGCATTTCTATTTTAGAAGCTTGAATCAGATAGACAGCATGACTCGCATGAATCAGAGTGACTCTAAGATAGATCACGGACCTCAGGAATGTTCTCAAAGCCTTCAAAGTCCAGCTCTTTGCAGATCTCACCACTTCCGTTAGAAATGTCAACTGGGGACAGTTTGTTTGATCCTGGAGGTCCCTGGAGATCACAGCTTGAGAGGCGATGACATTGGCACAAGGAAAAAAAATGGGGAGCGTGAAAGAAAGAGAGAGAAAGAGTAGAGAAGACAGAGAAGAGGCTTCAGTTACAGTGAACACAATATGCCAAAGATGGAGACGGGGGGATGGGTGATTCCTTCTGTATTTTTAGAAGAGTGTCACTCTGAGAAAGACAGAGGTGAGAGAGAACTGGAGGAAGGGAAGCATGATCATGAGAAGGTGATACTGCCCTCTGGCAATGAGACAAATTACCACCTTTTCTTTTTGGTCTCTTGTTTTGAGAGGTGGTCAAAGCTCATGCCTGCTTATCAATGTTTCCCCTAGGCCTCAGCAACAGGTGTAGTTCTCTAAGGGATTGTGTAACGGTTCCAACACTTACAGGATTTAACCGTTTTAATACCAATTACACAAATTATATCCAGTTCATGTTTGTTTATTGCTAAAAGTGTTTTTAAACATGACAAAATAGTTTTTTGTGAAAAAAAAAAAAAAAATTAAAATTATTTTTATTAGGAAATTGAAAGAGAGATTCCTAAAAAAAAAAGTTTATATCTTGTATTTCTGAATGTACACTAATAAGGTTAATAAGTATTACAGAAATCATCTGGTAAAATTGTAATATGATCTAATATAATCATATTATTAATCATATTCTAATCATATCCTGATTTATTACACAGTATGTGTATACAGAAGCAAACATTAGAGCTAGAATAAAATAAATCAGATAAAATATACACTCTAAAAAATGCTGGGTTAAAAACAGCCCAAGTTGGGTTTAAAATGGACAAACCCAGTGATTGGGTCGTTTTAACTCAGAGGTTGGGTTAAATGTTTGCCCAACGTGCTGGGTAGTTTTATTTAATCCAACAATTGTTTAAAAATGACTGTATTGCTTGCTTAAAATGACCCAAAGTCATTTGGAAATTAACATTTATTAATATGTTTAATAAATGAACATTATTAATAAGTTTAATGAATAATAATTAAACAATAAACATTAAATTTCTTATTAATAAATGTTCACCTTTTGATTATTATTGTTGCCTCTATAATTATGTGTCTGATTTTTAATCTCCAACATATTTTGGGTCATTTTAAGCCAGCCATATAGTGATTTTTAAACAATAGTTGAGTTAAATAAAACTACCCAGCAAGTTGTGCGAACATTTAACCCAATCACTGGGTTTGTCCATTTTCAACCCAACTTGGGTTGTTTTTAACCCAGCATTTTTTTAGAGTGTAAGATAAAAAAATACAGTAATAAGAGTGAAAAATTAATTTTATATAAATATAAAATAATTTTAAAAATGTATATAACTTATATAATTATATATTTTACTCTGTTTATTTATTTAGTTTTCATAGTCTGCTTCCCAAAATTTGGTGTCTCTGAAAAACACAAGTCGTTAAAATTACAATAGTATTAAGAAATAAAAGACAATCAAAACATTTTCTACAGAAGATGAAAAAGAATTGGCGAGTCTCAGGAAGTTATCCCATTGCATTGTCCGTAACTTCACCATGTTTATAGGACCTATCATTGATTCACACTGGAACCAATGCCGAGTGATGACGGATGAATTATGGGTCGCATTATGACCTTGTGACTGTCAGTGTATTCTGGAGCGAGCTGTCAAAGACCAGAGTCAATGGGAGCAGGTAACCGTGCTCCGTAAGAAAGGGAGGGTGGGGTGTCGCCATGCCATATCCCTTAGATTTTCTCACAGTGAGATGAATAATCTTCGCCTGGTTATCCTGCTTCATGCCCCGAAGGCATCCTTAATCGCCCGCCCACCTCCTCCTCGCTCTCAGCCAGGCCACCGCAGATCCGTTTACCCCTCCGACAGCGGTTACAAAACAGGCCTCTGAAAGGAGAGGACTTGCGTTACAGTTTCTGTGTGCATGCTTTTGCTCTTTTTAATTACCTTTTGTAAGATGCACTATATGGTTTCAGGCACCTGGGAGACCTTCATATAGAAAAATACTATGGCTGTGTTTGCCTCGAGGCGCTGGCAGGGGATGTAGTACATTAAGACAAACAGTCTGTACTGCACCAGGTTCTCCAGGGATGGAGAAGAGGCTCCTAGCAGCCTTCCGCGTCCCGCCACTGGATACTGACTGCCTACAGCAGGGTTAAGGCGGGAAATATCTGCATAACAGGGGGCAGAGTGTAACTCTAGATTGTGGATGTAATATCAGTCCAAATGTTACAGTGTATGTCATCACATATGCAGAGGGAGACCTTTTCAGTTATGCTAATGCACTTCTCTGATTGCCTTTGCACGCAATGCAGATCCTTGTGAACCGAACAGAGAAGGTTTAACAAGGAAGTGTTTAGCAGGTCTGTTGATTCACCTGCCAAATTATGTATTTTCCTTTATTTGTAGCTAATTATCTACCAAAAAACATTGATGTATGTAGAGTACTTCTCTACAAAAAGTAGTTTTTTTTTTTTTTTTTATTAGATTTATACAATGCAAAAACTAACAAATTATATATATATATATAATATATAAATTATATATAAAAAATAATAATTACTCCAGTCTTCAGTGTTACATGATCCTTCAGAAATGTGCTGATTCAAAATTTATGTTTATATTTTATTTATCTGCTGTGATATATTTTTTTTTCTTTTTGATAAATACAATTTCTAAAGAACAGCATTTATTTGAAATATAAATCTTTTGTAACATTATAACGACCTTTACTGTTTTTCGATCAATTTAATTCATCCTCGCTGAATAAATGTATTAATTTGACAACTCAAATTATGTAAAAATACATTCATTCAATCAGCAGCAGTATATTAGGCTAAAACAGGTTAAAGATGTACATTTGCTGTACTTGTTCATAACTGTGTCTATATGACACAGGATTGAGAAAGTTGGGGTAAATGTTATTCTGCAAAGATATGTGACTATATATTCACATATGAATATAAATATAAAACTGCACTGAGCACCGTGAGCAACTTTTAGCGTGACCTGATGACATGGTGTTTTGATAAGACTTCTCTAAACACTGATGATAAGATCACAGGCTTATTGATAACGAATGAGTCAACAATTCTGAGAAACATGAATAATCAGTAAAAACAACTTTAATCGTTGGAATATTTTTAAAATGTTTGGCCCTTTATTAATCTGCAGCTGTCAGATAAAACTGTGTACAATAGTAAACCACACCACAAAAGCTCATTTCACATTAGGATTCATATTATATTCCTAAAGAGTTTCCCCCCTTCCTTACCAACACATTCCAAGGGTGAAAACAACATTCCCAAATGTTTAAAATCTGCTTACATTTTCCAATCATGTTTTTGTGACAAAATATCTATGAAGACAATTATATATACATACATGTCATGTTTATTTCGAGCTGTCATGGTCCTGACAGGATGTTTGCTACGCCGTGCAGGATGCCAGCATGTGCCACATTTAGGGGGAAAAAGGAGGAAGCACAAAAGAAAACATTTTTGCCAGTGGCTGTGAACATTTGCGATTGGGAACTTTATCACAACCTGCAGCAGTAATAGTGTAATTAGTTGTTGGTTTTTCTCTTCATGTGGTCCTGCTCGATCTTTATCACAGGCGCCGTTTCGAGGAGTTGCGATGTGCAGTGAGCTGGGTCCGGTCGAGTTGTGTGGTCCGTGATGGGAACTGGCACGCTGTTGCTGCTGGTCTGTTTGTTTAAGAGGTTGCTTGAGCTCCCGGTTGTGTCATATGCCTGTCACAACTCATTTGCAGGACACTAGGGACCTGAAATACCAATTCGGGCATGGCTCCTATACTCCAAAGTCTGTACAAAGGACACTTTCCCATGGATCAAATAGAAAAACTGTTAGATCTACATAAGAATATAGTACAATGTCTACTAGATTAAAAGACATGCTGATCAGTTTATGAGTAACACTAGATAAAACTGATCCTTTTACTGTCCTGCATTTATAATAGTATTAGTTTGATGAGGAAGTTTGTTGGTTATGCTTTGCGTACTTACACTTTGACACTTAACCTATGTGTGGAGCCATCTATCTTTGGAAAGAACAGGTTTTGAGACTATAAATGTTGGATTAAAATATGCACCATTTACATTTGAAGCCCATTTCCACCTCTGAGTAAAAAGTATAAAAAGGTAAGTATGAGATAAGAGTTTAAAATACAAAATACATTTACTTTTTGAGATACAAAATACTGTGTGATATATATATATAAAAAGTCGCAAAAAAAGTTGCAATTATGAGAAATAAAGTTGTTAATGCAAGGAACTCTACCGTTTAAAAGTTTGGGGTTGGTAAGATTTTTTTGTGTCTAATTTTTTTTTTTTTCAAAAAAATTTTTTTTCTATTTGAAATAGACATTTTTGTAATAATAATAAAAGCCTTTACTTTCGTGTTCGATCTATTTAATGCATTCTTGCTGAATGAAAGTATTAATTTCTTTCAAAAAAAAATTTGACCCCAAACTTTTGAACAATAAGTCGCAATTAGTGTTTTTTTATTACTGTTTTTTTTAAGATGGAAACAGGCTTCCACAGTTATTATAGTAATTCTAATTATATTATCACTGTATATTGAATGTTGAATATGCAGTTAAGCTTTTCTCAAGGTTTCTTACATAATTTCTTCCTTGTCTACTTTGCAGAGCAATAGCATTAATACTGTATGTCACTTTATTTTTATTATTTGTAAGCCAGTAATTTCAGACGTTTTATGGATTCGAGGTCCGAACAGCAGGTCCGGTCCCTCTTGTGACAGCCTGTTCCTCAGTCCAGCACCTTGTTGCTCTGTTAAGGTTTAATCAGCAGTAATCACTTCACTACAGACCAGAGTGACCAGAGGCGGGCTGAGATAGAGTCCCAGCTCTAACGGAAACACAAGAGGGGATGGAGAGATAACACCTCAGACTCTCTCAGATGTGTGAAGTGCACTCTCGCTTTTCTCAGAATGGACTGATGCCACCATGAACGTTGAGGTAGCTTCATCTGGTATGCTGTTCTTACCCTGCTGACCACGTGGCGAGAAGGCCTAAGACAGATATACATGATACAGATCACTTTCCTGGACAATGTCTTGGTAGATGACCCAACCAGGGCAGTTGAAGTCAATTTTATCAATTAGCACCCTGGAGAGAATATTTTGTAACTATAGTTTCCAGATCTCGTGGCCTTGTGCCATCAGATCATCTGGGATATCCCTGCTTATCCCCCCGAGGGCTAAACTTCCCCTTTCTTCTTATTAAAGACCTGAGGCTTGTGAAATGCTGTTATCTGACTGTTGAAGAACGACTGAGACAAGGGCCAGCTCAGACACTCTCATTACCCTCATATCCTGGGTCAAATAAACTACTGCGCTGTAGCATCAGAATAAAACAAAAGTGATGCCTTTCTAATATATACGTGAGCCACTTAATTGATTTGTTTTTGTATGTTTTTATTTTTAGTCAAGTTTAAAAGTTTCATATTCAATCATGTTGAAAACAGTTGTGCTGTTTAAAATTTTAGTGAAAACCATCAGCACTGATGAGTAGAAAGTTCAAAAGAACAGCATATTTGAAATGTTTTTTTTTTTGTAATAATGTAGACTTTACTGTCATGTTTGATCAATTAATGTATCCTTGTAAAATAAAAGTACTGTATTTGTCACAAACATCACATATGCACTTTATTATTGTTTGTAAGATTTTGCCAATAATGTAAAATGCTATGGATTCTTCTTTTGCTTTGTCTTCATATAATGTTCTCACTTTTTTGCTCATAATATTACACTCTAAAAAATGCTGGGTTGTTTCAACCCATGTTTGGGTCAAATATGGACAAACCCAACCGTTGGTTTAATTTATAAATTCAATTTTAAACCCAATGGTTTGGTTTGTCCATATTTGACCCAAAAATAGGTTGAAACAACGGTGCATGCTACAGCCGTCATGCATGGTACCACTCTGCAATATTCTCACCACCATAAAACCACTATTTTTTAATTTAATTTTATTTATTTTTAATTTTATTATTTAATTTATTTTATTTTGTTGTTTGATAATGTAATCTCTCTTCAAATTGTAAAAGGTGTTATATAAAGCTAAAACATTTTTTATTATTAACACCAGCTCTGTGAAAATTCCTCTTCCTGGTTCTGCTTAAGTGTCACATGTTCTAAACACATGCAACATATTTTAATAATGTTCCTCATTCTTACATTTTTCCTTTATGCATTTGTCCTTCACCTCACTGTCTTTAGGCAATATAGGGTGGTTCAGTTTAGGACTCTGCCACGTGAGAGGGCTCGTCGCCATGCCTCCCACAGAAACATACGCTTGGCCTTCTCTTTCTTTTTCCCTCAGCAAACAAATTGAAAGTAGATTATTGTTGGTGTGGCTCCTGGCTGACCTGGCATTAGTCCATGTCAGGAATTCCTGAGATGTGTGTGTCGGGAAGACCACCCTTTACCCCTGTAGATAATAGTCCTGCTTTGTTCCCCGGGAGTTCTCTCTCTGCTTGCTGTAGTCTTATCCTGCTTGGCTATAGACATCAGCGCAGGGAAAAGAGAAGACGACTTGTGCCAAGCAGAAACTCCCATTTGAGGTGCAGGATAACGCTGGGTAATTTCCACAAGCACAGCTGATCTTTTGGTTTCGGCGCTGCTTTAGAAGCAGATATTTCACTAATTGCTTTCATATGAATACAAACACAGATTATACTTCATTACAATTACTATTTCAGGTAATGGTAATGATTATGATTATACCAGTTAGTACTTTTCTTCATTGTCATTTCATGCCTGAGTGAATTTTAGAGCAATGCACATTTCAAGAGATAGTAATAACCAAAAAAGCAACAACAAAAAACATGTTTTGGTCGTCATTTACTCACCTTCATGTCGTTTCAAACCTGTATGACTTTCTTTTTTTCTGTGGATCACAAAAGAAGATATTTTGAATAATGCATTTTTGTCCATACAATAAAAGTCAATGGGGTTTAGTGTTGTTTTGGACTCTATTGACCTTCATTTTATGGACAAATACAGTTGAAATGTTGTGTTCCATAAAGGAAGTAAGTCATAGAAGTTTGTAACAATGTGAGGGTGAGTAAATGATGGGACAGAGCGGCCCGGTCTTGTCCAGTCAGGTGTGAACGAGCCTATGGTGAGTGTGAACCAACCGTTAGGCTCCCTGGAGTCTCAGAGTTATTAGCAGCTCAAAGACCTGATTGCTAACAGCCAATGCAGGACTAGTTCCACCTGTTTAAGCCTGAAAACACCCAGGATTGCTTCAAAAACTAAGCTAACTGTCAGAGTAGGGCTTTCCCTGAATGTCTGCTTGTCATGAGAAAGCACATTAAAGTAGAAAAATGCATTTCCACACAAAAGGAGTGAAATAGAAGTGCATTGTCAAAAGTAAACGCTTTGCAGGGAAGTTTTACTTAGTTAATGGGGTGTCAAAGAATACTTGCATTTTGTGATCGGGCCATTTTTACTGCAGAATGAATCACTGATAGTTGTATAAGTTGGTTTGACTGAGAGTATTTTAAGATTCTGTTAGTCTGAACATGCTGCTCACAGCATGAGGTTTCTTTACAGCCGTAATTTGTTAGTTGTCATGTAAGTCCAGCACAGGACTAGACTAAGTGTTAAAATCCCATAGCAACTATTTGCCTCAAATATTTGGCTGTGACCTCACTCTGATAAGGGTTAATTAGTTCTACTTAATTAACCTGGTAATTCTGATTAATATCTTTTTAATCTCATTAAGTGCGCAAATGACGATGTTCGTAGTCTGATCCCACAAATCATTTGCAAGGAACTCTCCAATGCAAACAAAGGAGGAATTAATGAATGCGGCCTCATGCTGGTGGCGGGGTGTTTTAGTTGAGAACTACTAAATAGTGTAAAGATATTTATACCAGACTGTGGACAGGGGCATTTAAATGTTAAAATGGCAATTTGATATCTGAGATCTCCCAAGCACATCATTTACGTTTGGTTCTTCATATACAATACAGTTCAGGTTTTGCCAAAGGACATACTGCTCTATAATTACCTACAGAGAGAGGTCACTTATTGTATACGGATTAAGAACAGGTGACTATTTTAAACTGATGAATAATTGTTGAAAAACATGTGTTTTTTTCTCTTCATCAAACCTCCAGGGTGCTAACTGATAAACTGCCCCAGTTGGGTCACCTTACGGAGACTGTGCCGTACACATTGTGCAGGAAACTCAAGTAGTGTCACTCACAATAGCAGGTCTATTTCATACATGCACCGAGTCTTCTGTTGTGCTCATTTTGGGTTGAAAGCCTGCAGGTACTGACGCTATGTTTTGGTTACACAATACGCAACATTGTTTTTCTCTTGCGAGGGATATTATGTGTAATGCTACGGCTTGTTGAGCCCAACCTGCTACAATAGGAGAAAGTGCAAGGGCTGTAATCACGCAGCTGATCGATATCTGACGCTGATGTAGCCGCACAAATATGGCATTTATTTACTTTGCGCACAGACTGTGGTTGTCCCGTTGCTTTGTAATCAGAGGTTCTGTCCTTACCGTTCACAAATCATGTCAAGCACTTCCATTTATTCCCATTTTCTGTTTATTTTAAGTCAATGGATGAATGGACCAGGAGAAGGGGAATGACAATGGCAGAGTGCAGGTCTGTCAGAAGTGAAAGGCATTGCACAGACAGGTGAGCTCATAGCACGGGTTTCCCTCCAGTGCGTTTTCCCACATTCTTTACAGTAGAAGTCACCCCTGATGAATGAAAACATTGCCCACCATGTGCAGATGGACAAAAGCTGTCGTTTCATAGGCAGGTGTTGTTTCTTTAAGCTGCGGTGAGTGTTTTCCCTCTTATTCAGATGTCAAAACTACTGCAGTTTTACAAAACAACCACTCAAATGAATAAAGACTCACAAACCAACAACATTTGCTAATTGTTTGATGGAATGTGTGACGACAATAGATATTTTTTTCTATATAAAAATGGTCGATTTCCAGATTTGATACTCAATTCATCGTATCCTGGCTGTTCAGTTTTTCAGGAAAACATTTCAAAACAGCTTATGTGAGATAACCCACACAACAAAAATCAAAAGTCTCAGTCTTGTGCATACTTAAAGGAATAGGTCAGAAAAGAAAGAAAATTCTGTCATCATTTATTTACACTCATTTCAAACTGATTTGTCCATACAATGGAAGTCAATGGGGTCCAAAACAAAATTGAAAAAAAAATTTGTATATAATGATAATATAATTGTTTTTTTCCCTTTAAGTTTTATAACAAAGTATGCTTAATTACTGTAAAAAAAAAAAATCCCCGTAAAATTTAAGGTAAAAAAAACGGCAGCTGTGGTTGCCAGAAATTTACCGTAATAAATACGGTAGCAACATTTTAGGTTTTACAGATTTAAGTTAAATTTACAGTAAATAACCGTATTTCATTAACTGAAATAACCTATTGAAATACTAATATCTGTTATGTACCTTTGATATATACTGACAACCACCAATCACAGTGGTGATGAGAGTCACATGATGAATCAAAGCTCATCACAAGCAGCTTTTAGGAGGACAATACTCATATATAGAAGGTGCACAGTGTCATTCACACAAACACTAAACACCATCATGGTAACACACATGAAATTTTAAAAATGCAATAAGCATTAATTTAGCAACATTAAATGTAACATAAAACCCTAATGTATATAACTGATTAGAAAAAAATAAGAAGAAACATAGTTATTTCATGTCAATGTCAATTTACGGTTTTTCACTGTAAATTACACAACGACTTGTTCTTTTTCACTTCCAAAAACTGTAACGGTATTTTACTGTAAAATTACATTAAATGTAAGGTTAGATCTATTACAGTTATCCACCGCATATAGTACGGAAACTTTCTGTTAACCAGTTAACTGTTTTTAACCGTAGCATTTTTACAGTCTTACCGTTAAAATCACGATCATTTTTTACAGTGAATTTTTAATTACTAATACATTTGTCCTTGGCATGCACATACAGTTCTTGATGACTGAGTATGAATGTGTCACAGAATTCTGTATGGAAAGTGCAAAAAAAAAAACCAACAACACTTTTTTTGTAAATATTTCTTCAACCTTGTCTGACATGTGGGAGCACAGGACTGTATGGAACGGCTTCTCTTGTGGACTTTTGACCCCAGACACATGCAGTCATTCACAGAGACAAGTTTTGTGTCCCCAGACAAGAGTTGCTCCAAAGCAGGCAGAAGCTATTACACTTGGAGACAAAGAAGCCTCCAGGGGAGATGAGAGACATGGAGCAGTGAGTGGGAGAGACTGAGCAGCTACTGGAAGTCACAATGGCACTTAACTATGTGTTGGAAAATGTTTGATATTGATGCAAATATATGTTTATGGTGTTCTGCAGTTCTATATGATGTGACTTTCTTGACACGAGTAAATGTGTACTAATAATCACATTGAGAAGGCTCTTTTGTCATTCATTGCAATACTTCAAAAATGTCACGTCTGGGATTTTTTAAAAGTATTGCATAAATAATTGCATGCATATGTCGGATTTCGAGCTTCACATTTCTCATTTTTCCTTTTTTTCCCCATGATTATCCATATCCCTGGTCCACACCCTTGGTAGACCATGTGCTGTTTCTCCTTAATAAATTGATCAATCCTTAATTGTCCTCGATAAATTAGCAAAGGAACACAGTTCCTTTCTCAGATTGTTCATGGGAGAGTATTTATGTTAGATAACGGTGGGTTTCCCCTCCTGCTCTGGTGGTGGGGGATAATTACTATTCTGGAGACTCTAGATTAGATTGTAATTGAAATTCAAAGTGCCTAAATGAAAAGCCAGTACAGGAAGACAAACGGAGGGAAACGCGATTTGAGGCCTTCAGCCACAGTAAATACCATTATTTGGTTTATGTGCATACAGCAATGCTATAGCAGATTGGCATCAGTATAACTTGATTAATTTTTTAGTTAGAGAGTCTTAGTTGATCTGATGTGTGTGGTTACACTTGCCCCACGGCCGTTCAGACCACCTTTGAGTCACTAGAGGTTTTGTCCTCACCTGTACCTTGTCTTGTCTGAGATTCTGCAGTGGGTCTTTATCATGGTCCAGTGGAAGTGAAAGGACTTGTCCTTTTGTCGTTCTTGTGTGCTAGACAAGCACAGGAAGATCGAGTGGACGACTCTGATGGTGGTCGTTGCAGTGGACACAAATATTTGCTCCTATGTCCACACAAATTTGTCTGGGTGGTTGAGTCTGTGAGCGATAGGTAATTACCTGCACTTAGACACCACAGAACAATGAAAGGGAAAGGAGCAGATCTTCTGTTTAAATTGATTTTTTTTCATTGTAAGGATTTTCTAATTAAATAAAATCCATCAGTTATATACTGTAATATATGGCATATGCCATAAAATTATAAATCCCATTTTAATGTAAGGTTTCTACAGTATTGAACTCAGGTTTGTATGTGAAATCAACAATGTAATCAGTTAGCACAGGTAGGAGATCCAGATTTTTTTTGATTTTTTTTATGGATACAGTTGATTGTGGGTGTGTGGTGACTGACTCAGCCATTAGTCACTACATTAAGCAGCAAAATGGAGAGTTATAACCTATGATGACGGAACCTGTGTACCCTGAAAGGCAATTCTTTTCAACATGTCTTAAGGAGTGTTGCTACAACATGCCTGTTTGCCATTAATACAACAGTGATAAATAGATCTGTATGCATGAATTCAGGCTGGAATCTGTTGGGTCAGTGTTTGATTGTCCATCCGTGTGTGAGAAAGAGCAGAAGTAACTGCAGCTCTACTTGACTGTGTTTGTATCACAATCGTGTATCAGTATAACTAAGTTCATGTTGTTAACTGAAGATGAACATCATCATCATCTTTCAAAAAAAAAAAAAAAAAATATATACACATATGGATGTAAACAGTGATGTTTATCATCATGCACATATATACTTGACAAAGCTCACGTATCATTTACAAGCCATATGTGTGTATGGGTGGAGACTCTGGGATTGTGTTCCTTCATAAAAACATTTTCCTTATCTGATCTCCCTAAAAATCCAACAAAAAAGGCTTGCATGTCTTAGACAGACTAAATACTCACTAATCTGTTGCTTCATCTGTTAAAAAGCATGGTTTGTTTTACACAAACATGCAAGTGAAGTGTTGATCAGACAGCTTCAGTCCATTATGGCTAATGAGTATAATTTTTTGTTAAATATATCATCAAAAGCCAATTACTGTGTGTGTGTGTGTGTGTATGTTTAAATATAAATGTGGATGCTTGTTTTATCCTGTCACACATGTACTGTTTAGTGTTATTAAAGGACATTATGTGTTGAAACCAATGTTTAATTAGAATATGGTGCGGTCTATCAAAGCATACTTTAATCTGACAAATAAAGTATCTTTTTCTGTATATATATTATCAGGAAAATGCTGTAAAAACCTAGGAAATTCTAATGCAAACACATGCAAACACAACTCATATCCATGGGCATTAGAAGGAAAAACAAACAGTTTTTTTTCTTTACAATATTTTAAAACTGTAAACATTGTAAACCCAGTCAAACAAAAATGCTTTTGTCAGTGTTATGGTAAGAAGAGCTGATGAACAAGATAATATTGGGGGAAAAAGTCCCCTGTGTACCCTAGGACCGACGCAATGGCGCATCAATACTTTATTCTCTTAATAAAATATTTGGTATGTGGGTCTATCCGTTTATCTTTAAAGAGACGCACATTTTTATCCTTAATGTTGATCTAGCTTCACTCGTGGATCAGTTAAAGTGGACAGTGGCCACATTAGGCATCCTGTAAATACAGCTGAAGTCTCCGGGAAGACGGTGTTCTGTCTGCCAATCTGCAATCTCCTTAATTGTGTTTAGAAATCAACAAAGGAACAAAACTCTCGTTCCTTTTATATACAAGGACAGGACGCGTAAGGCTCTTATAGTAAAATACATCCAAAAATATAGCCTATGCTATTTGGAAAATGTAATGATATCATATAGCGTTCAAATAAATTAAATAAAGAAATATAGCCTAATAATAATAAACAACTATAATAAATATGTTTATAATAATTAAAACATAGACCTAGCATATGATAAAACATTACACATATAATACATAAATATTGTTTTATTATGTATAATGTATTCTAAAAAGAAGTGAGAACAGGTTGAATATTTCGCACGTCTGTTGCCTTTTTAGTTCATTTTTACAGTTAAAATAAACTTTACTGTGCTTGTGCTGGGGGAAAGGACACCCTTTGTATTTCAGGAAATTCTATCCATTTCCATTTCCACCTCTCTCTCCAGACAATGCGATTGTACCGGAATCTGAATTACGTAGAAAGGGTAAAAATAACTGGACTATATAAACCGACAGAATGAGAATGTGCAAATGCTTTTTGCGCTCACAGAACAGAAGGAACGGCACGCGCAAAACGTTGCGCTTTTTTCTCTGCAAACATACAGCATGCAGCCATAAAATATTTGAAGCAGTTTTAAATAAAATGTCTAGTTTTTATTTCTTATTCTACCTACACTTTAACTGCGTCGGGGATATTTAATGCCACGTCTTGGAGGCATCAGGTGGAATGAAGTATTTTGGTTAAAGCCTAGTCTCTAAACACAAGCCCGAGAGCATTAGGCCATTCATTTACATTTTAATCAACTGAAAGAGGAGGTCTATTGACTCAGAGATCATTAACTAGCATGTACCTGCATTGTTGAACAGTGAGATTATCATGTTGTTTCGATGGCTCCGAGATTTTACAGCTGGGTTTTCAAATGCTAATTGAGCAGGAGTTCGATCTGGATTAATTAATACCCATCAGACACATTTTAATACGAATGAAGAGGTGAAACTCACAGGAATGTGGCTGGTTGATTAAAACTATTATATAGCCTACATGTTATATAACATGTTTGTTTTAATAGTAATTCATTTAGCCTATATTTCTGTTGTCCTCTTGAAACATTTTGTTTTGTTGTTTGCATTATTATATCAAGCAATGTTTAGGCTATCACACACATTTAATATAGGATAGACCCTATACATAATTTATATTGAATATTTCAACACATTTTAATAGATTTAAAAAAATAATAATAATTTAGCAAAATAATACTGCTTGAATGGCCCTCTACAAGAAGTTTAGCCGAGCAGGGGGTTTGTGGCGCCCCCTTCAGCACTCAGAATTCCACATAGTAGTAGTAGTAGTAGTAGTAGTAGTAGTAGCAGTAGTAGTAGTAGTAGTAGTAGTAGCAGCAGTAGTAGTAGTAGTAGTAGTAGTAGTAGTAGTAGTAGCAGCAGCAGCAGCAGTAGTAGTAGTAGTAGTAGCAGCAGTAGTAGTAGTAGTAGCAGCAGCAGTAGTAGTAGTAGTAGTAGTAGTAGCAGCAGCAGTAGTAGTAGTAGTAGTACTTTATTGATCCCAGTTGGGAAATTAAAGTGCGTTCGCAGCAATACATGAAGACAGTAAAGTACTCACAGTACACACAAAAACATACAATATACATATAATAAATAAACAAAATGCCACAAAAAACTAATTATTGCACATCTTGTTTGACGTTTTAAGAAAGACAAAACAGAATAAAATATAAATAAAAACCGGTCAAACAATAAAAGCAGTAATGCATATTTTATGTCTGATAATTAACTGCATTGAGTACAGCTATACGATGGGTGTAGTGACCTAGTTCCTATAATGAAAAAAAGTGAAATTGCAACAGCAGGTTCAGCGTGCACATTTTAATTCATGTCTAATTCTGTTATCCTCCAGAACATAGAGTGTCAATCTAGTCGATTTAATGTAATAAGACGATTTTACGTTTTTATTAATTATAGCCTACGTTTAATTATAGGCCAACTGTGCTTTGACAATATTTACACGTTGTTAAGGATAGCCAGAGTAAATACTTGATAGGCTACAACTACATGAGCAACGTCACGAGAGCACGCCCACACGACACTCGGACCCTCCTTATAATGGGACAGGTACCAGCCAAACCTATTAGAGGCAATGCATTGTCTGTCTGGGGCTGAATGAGACTGAGCAACTGCGTTTCCTAACATTTGCAACATGGCTCTTGCAGATGCGATGTTGCCTTCGATCAATTCTTTTTCAAGCAACCAGATTTTAGACGAAAAGCAGTCTGAAATTGTTCGGGTGAGTTCAACTTTTCATTTAAAGTTATTTCCTATATTTTAAACATGTTTAACATGCAAGTATTTATACATTTCGTTGATGATTTTATACGTTTAACTATTAATGCAACTATTTAACTAAGTTAATGCAAAAACAAATCATGTTAGTCTGAGGAGAACATTAGCAACATTAGATAGCTTTCATTATTGGCTAATTATTATCGTATAGTAGCTGCATCGGTAAAGCATAAACACTGTAATTATATTTACATTGCAAGAACTAATTGTTTTGTTCAAATAATGAAAGATAGTTGACGTTTGGCTGTGTTGTGAATCCCGAATAGTTGCGCTGAACACTTGGAAGTCCTTAATTTAGCCTATACACACATGCTACTTTATAAATATGCATACTTAGATTTCAAAAAATATATTTGAATCACTGATCATCTGAGAAAGAAGCAGTCTAACCCGAATGTTTTCCCCCCTCAGGACTGGAAAGTTGACCCAGAGACTTGCTCGACAGTTGGGGACGTGAGACCCCTCATCGAGGTGGAGTTCAGCATTGTCGAATCTCCACCTTTGGCCAAAGAAGAGGACGATCTTTCCAAGTTTTTGGATCTAGAGTTCATTCTGTCCAACACCGTCACGTCTGACATTGACAACAACTCAGCGCGACCGCCGCCCGCCTATTCCCTACCGGAGTCACCCGAGAGCTGCAGCACCGTGTCCGACAGCGATGGATGCCACCCGACGCCGAACGCGTATTGTGCCAACACCTTTACCGCACGGCCCGGACACAGTCTGGTAGCCGAGCTGTTTACCCCGGACATGCATTATCATGGCGACTCGCATGAGTTTAGTTTGAAAGGACATTTAGACAGACTGGAGTACACTGAACTAAGGGCTCTCAACTCTCGAAACCTGGCACATGTGTCCAGTTCTAATAACGTGGGATACAAAATCAAATCTGAAAACCACGAGCAATCCTGCATGATGGTGAATGACTACGCGGGTCATTATTATGGACAGGACCCCCAGCGCGTGATGACTTACGGGCATCCCGTGCAACAAGACAACATTTTAGGGAGGAAAGACTGCATCCTAACAGAGATGAACTCTCACCATCACATTGACACTGCACATCAACAGCAGTTCATGAATAGCGCGCCTTTTCCTCCCCAGTACGCGCAGTATCACGGACATTACAACATGTTTAGCGAACCATTACGAGCAAATCACCCGGCCATGCCAGGTGTGATGTTGACTCCCCCATCCTCACCACTCCTGGGATTTCTAAACCCAGAAGACAGCAAGCCAAAACGAGGGCGTCGGTCGTGGGCACGGAAACGGACTGCGACCCACAGCTGTGAATTCCCCGGGTGTGGGAAAACCTACACGAAAAGCTCCCATTTGAAAGCGCACATGCGGACACACACAGGTATGTAGTTTTATTTTGCATGGTGAATTTGACTTAATATCTTACTTTTAACCTCTTGGTTTTTGTGCCTAATAATAAATGTTTCCCCCGTTCTGTCCACAGGTGAGAAGCCCTACCACTGCAGTTGGGAAGGCTGTGGCTGGAAGTTCGCCAGGTCAGACGAGTTGACCCGTCACTACAGGAAACACACCGGACACAGGCCGTTTCAGTGCCACCTGTGCGAGAGAGCTTTCTCCCGATCAGATCACCTGGCCCTGCACATGAAGAGGCACATGTAAAAAAAGAGACTATATCTATTTTAAACGACAAGAGAGTTTTATATTGTTAAGACAATTCCTATTTTGGGACAGCAGTTATGTGAATAGCAGTATAATGTCATTTGCTTTAAATTATGACAGTATTTAATAGAAGGAGATTCTTGTTCATTTAGAAGGTAAATTAGTACTTTCCCAGATGTATAAAGACGGGGCAGGACCCATACTTTTGTATAGACTATATGTTTTCTAATCTCCATTTAAACATTTGTATTAAGTCAGGGAGTATTTTTTTCATGGATTTTCAGAATTAAAAGCATTTCTTTTTTGTACTCAACTTTTTGTCTCATTTTCTTACGTTTCTTATCTCAAATCTGGTGAGTTTCAACGCTGAAGGGTATTAAAACCATAGATCTACACAAAGAGCATAGCACAAATTATTTTTCCTTCATAGAAATACTGGGTGAAAACAAACAACATGAAATGGCAAAATAAATAATTCTTCATGTAGATTGATAATAGAAATATTTATCAAAAAATCAACTTAAAAGAAAAAAATTATGTGATTTGTACTTTTCATTTATTAATATTTGCCTTTTTTAAAATGTCTACAACAGTTAGGCCTATCATCACTCTAATATTGTAAAATCAAGTAATTAACTTATGTAACATCACCATCATTGTCAACAATTATAATCCTTCTAATCATCATAAATATTGTAAATAATAAATTCCGTTGTCTAGAACACAAATACAGTATTCTCTCACACACAACATGTTATTGCTACTAGTCTTGTAAAGCTACAGTATGTCGCCCTCTACTGTCTGAAAATATGTAAGCAGTTTAACCACACAACCTCCCAATAATATCTGCCTGCAATACCGGAGGCTGCACTTTTAGGACCGCCGCAGTTTCAGGACTGCATTTCTAGGACGCTAGTTTTTTTGTGTGACAGCGCCATCTAGCCAACTGTACTCCAACAGAGGAGACCTGATTCATTTTCCCACCTTATTTTTAACAAAACAGCAGGCACAGCCATTTTAAACTTAATTATTTAAATTAGTTTAAATATTTCAACAGGGTTACCAATGGGTAGGTTTAGGGCCAGGGGTTATTTAGGACAATATATCAATTCAACTTAATCAATTAAACAACTAAATCATTGCTAGGCTCCTAGAACTGTGGTCCTAGAAATGCGGTCCTGAAAATGCAGCCTCAACAGCTGATCAGGTTACGAGACTGACGTGAAGTTTATTCAAAATAGTCACTTGCGTCAGCATACGGTAAAACAAGTTGTCCGTATGTACAAAAAAAACCTTTAGTGCAGTCTCCCACATGTTATGAAATATAACACGATTTACAGGGGAGTTTTCGAATATAAGAATAATTACTTTCCATATTTAAATACAATGTCAAAAATCTAGCAATTTCAGGCATTTAGAGCACAATCCAACGTCGTGCATTATCAATTTCTACCACGAGATGGCAGTCTTTCCTATGGTTTGTCTCTGATATTACACCTGCTGATGCAGTGCCACATGTAGTGGAGCACACCGACAAATATGTTGTAAGTGTTCTGAAGTACTTGTGAGCAAGATAAAACTGTAAATGTAAAACTTCACTGACAAAGGTTTTACACTGAAGCTTATAATCAGATTCCACTTTCTTAAAGAGACTTTATGATTGAGTGGTTTAATGGAGGACCAATGACAGCAAAGATTAGGCTAGGTTACAGGTTGTATGGCATCAATAGAATTTAGCTTAAAGAGATAGTTCACCCAAAAATTAAAATGACTCCATGATTTACTCACCCTCAAGTCATCCTAGGTGTATATGACTTTCTTCTTTCAGACGAATACAGTCAGAGTTATATTAAAAAATGTCCTGGCTCTTCCAAGCTTTATAATGGCAGTGAATGGCTGTTTCTGTTTTGAAGTCCATAAAAGTGCATCTATCCATCATAAAAGTGCTCCACACGGCTCCGGGGGTTAATAAAGGCCTTCTGAAGCATTTTGTGTATGAAAAATATCCATATTTAAAACTTTACAAACTGTAATCTCTAACTTCCGCTAACTGTCGTACGTACGTTCACGAGAGACTGGCATTCCAGCGTATGACGTAGGACGCAGGTGTAGCGTAAGTTCCGGTGACGAACGCGGAAGCGCAGAGGATAGAGCAAAACAAAACTTGGTTCTCGCGAGAACTAGCATATTCTCACCGGAGCGTCCTACGTCATACGCTGGAACGCCAATCTCTCGTGAACACGCGTGCGACAGTTAACGGAAGTTAGAGACTACAGTTTGTAAAGTTTTAAATATGGATATTTTTCATACACAAAACGCTTCAAAAGGCCTTTATTAACCCCCCGGAGCCGTGTGGAGCACTTTTATGATGGATAGATGCACTTTTATGGACTTCAAAACAGAAACAGCCATTCACTGCCATTATAAAGCTTGGAAGAGCCAGGACATCTTTTAATATAACTCTGATTGTATTAATCTGAAAGAAGAATGTCATATACACCTAGGATGACTTGAGGGTGAGTAAATCGTGGGCTAATTTTCATTTTTGGGTGAACTATCTCTTTAAGGCTTATTTGAGGCATGACAGTACGTTTTCTATCACAAAGAGGTAAACTAGAGCTTACTAACACACTTAGCCTATGACTCTGAATACTTTAGTTTTTCCCATAAGTTCCAACAGAACCACTTAGACTCTGCCTCTTTGGTGAAATAATTTAATATCGTTGCGTATTCATGCCATTTTCTCAACATAGTGGCAAACTTAGAGAGGGAACGACCAATGGTAACCCTCTCGTCCTACCGCTGAGGCCAAGCACTGGTTTGTGTTGCTAGCAGTTGTTACACCCACCGCTACGCTGCGCAACGGCACGTAAATGGGGAAGCGTGTATATCCTCCTTATATCGTCTTCCAGCATCTTTTAGTGAATTAAAAGGTAACGAATGTGCGTCTGTCGCTAAATGTCCTCATTTCACCCATGATATTCATTCCACGCTCACTGTGTGTTTGCTTCGAAATGTGTTGCTATGCGACAGAGCGTTAAGGCTTTGGCAGCCCCTCACTCTTTTTACATGCATCACATTTATAGGGTCCAGAACCCCAAAATAGCACATTTAGAAAGTAATAAGTTGCTGTTTTACATCCTTCATCCTTCATCCTTCATATATTGAAACATCCTTCAATGCACGTGCTCACTAATACTACCCTTAAATATGAATCGCAATCTTAGCCAGAGCATCTGCTAAGGCTGTTAAGCATAACCGATGCTAATTTATTTTTATTCTATTTATTATACGTCTAAATTATTTGAGAGTTTATTTTCATGAATGTTCATTTATGGTGTAGTATTTTAAGATAATATCTCTTTTCGTATACTTTTTTGCTAGTGAAATTATGCTGAAGTTATTTATGAAGCACTTTTAAAGAGCTTTAAAATTTAAACACTATCTTCACGTGTGTGTGTGTGTGTGTGTGTGTGTGTGTGTGTGTGTGTGTGTGTTTGTGTGGGAGGGTCTTTTGTCATCAAGGGGGCTGGGCCACACATGAACAGCGAGTACTTTGAATATTGGAAGTTTTGCAAATAACTGTCCATCAATTTAATGAGGAGATGGTGTTCAAAACTCTTTTGACGCCGGTAATACTCTCAGATCCACTAACAGTGCTGTCTTCTGTATAACACCGAGGAGCAAGCGATGGTAAGACCAATGGTGTAGCCTACAGTTGAATAATCCTTCCGTATTTTATTTCATACAAGACGTTCCTCGGTTTAAAGACTTGCTATTATTGTACAGATATTCAGATATTCAGATGTACAGATATTCAGTTGTTAGTTTAATAGAAACGCTAAACTATTACTTATTCGTTTCATGTCAGATTGCATTGACGGGAAAAGTGTCAGCAGTGATGCTGTTTATACATTTTGCACCCTTATAAACTATAGAATAATTACATCCTTTAATGTTAGCTATGTGTTGGGGCTTATTGTTTAATAAACTTGCATGTGAAGGGTTTGTTGAACTAAATTCCTCCATGACGCGACAGGTGGTGGAAATTATTCCAGTGGTTTAAAGGGTTTTGCCTCTTGCTTTCAATTTCAGTTACATTTAAATGACTTCAGATTACTAGATTTGTCAATCGTTTTGATTGTAATGATTTTACATTGTCAAATGTCTCTTACTTAGCTAGACTCTTACTTCAGACGCAGGCACTAAAATTGTCTCAGTGATGAATATGTAATCTGTTTTCTTAAATAACAAACACTAGATAATTACAGTTAGTCATACATTCAGTAACGTTCTTGAAAAGTGGATTTTTTTTTTTGTCTTGGGAAAAAAATCCAAGAATCAATGCAGGCCTATATACGGTTTCATCGGACGCACGCGCGTTGCCACGGTTACGCGCCTGGCCAGAAGTTAACTTCCGGTCTGTGTTTGTTTATCGGTCTGGCTAGTGGATAGTGTGGCGCACTACTCAGTAGAAACACATTTTTGACATACTATTCTTGGATAACATGATATAAATATTAACGATCAAGCAGAGAGCATATGACACCAGCGCAAAAACTGTGTGTGCGACTCACCAAAAAGCCTTGAATGCTTCATAAATATCTAGTCTGACTGCATACGAGAGCAGCGTCTAATGTAATTTACTTGTTATTTATTTGGCTTGTTATCAGAAATAATCTACTCAAGAGGTAACTTATTCTGGCTGCGTTTACACTTGGCATTAACATGCGATCACCGTGATCAGATCAAGCAGATCGGCTCATCAGTCAATCAGGACACAGCGCGTTTACATTTGTTCACATCAATGTAATAGGCCTTTATCACGGAGTGTAAAACAACTCTTGCTTTATCCTCCATTAATGGCAGTCCCCATAGAGGACGGCATTTTTGTGATGCATTCGTATACAATCAATCTCAAATAGGGTACTTTATCTACAAGTTTAAGTTTCCCAACATTAATCTTATATTATAAAACAAAGAAACATGTTATTCCGACGCATTGCATGATTGAAAGGCGGGCGCGCAAGAATTTATATAGGCTACTGTACAGAAAACGACTCGGTTACTTGCGTAACCTCGGTTCCCTGAGAGAGGGAACGAGTATTGCGTAGCTACGCTAGGGGAAACTCCATTCCTCGAGAATATGAAGCAAAATTTTATCCTTACAATTTTATCTATGTAAAATGCAGTGCAGCTGCACAGCAGATCAAGCAGAGCATGCCCACGCGCTGATTGGCTGTGCTGCGGCAACTGCAGGAACCTATGGCGAGGCGGCTAAGCGGGTGGACCAATGGGGTTGCTACATAAAAAACCCGCCTAAATAGACCGCCTAAATTTGCATAGCGAAGCTATAAAAGACCGTGTCTCGCCATAGCATTCAGGTTAAATCGACTGAAGCGGTACCCTGAGCAAAGCACAAGCATGGCGCGTTACCCAATACTCGTTCCCTCTCTCAGGGAACCAAGGTTACGCAAATAACCGAGTCGTTCCCTTTCGAGAGTACTCTCGTATTGCGTAACTACGCTAGGGGACCCAATGTAAAACGCCGTGCGTGCTTAAACCTAACTCCAACTGCTATGTGCCTTGGGTGAAACCCAAGGCACATAGCAGAAATAAGTAATAGTGAACCCCCAAGAGGCCAACATTGGTGAGCCTCATATGAGGGTATATAGGGGAAACCCATATAAAATTAGGGCCAGAATCGGGCCTTAATATGAAATGTGTAACATTATTATATATGGGTTATGAAACCCTTGACCAGAGTCAGGTATACCGGGGATGGCCTGCCAGGCCTCGGCCCATATGGCCAGGGGTTGAATTAGGTTCGGGGGCGGGCCGCTTAGTAATAGGGACCCGGTAGGGTTGGTTTGTGCTTGTAACACTGTGGGGATTATATAGGGTGGCGCGCACTGTATAGTGGATTTATTTTCAGAGCGCTCACGGCGCGAGACAGCGAGTGCGCTGTGTAGGAAGTGCTTGGGTGCAGGGGTGCATACTGTGAGGTGGGCACACAGAGGTGCCTACAGAGAAAAAGCTCTTTTCATGATTTATTTGGGTCGCCGTAAAAACGGCGTTTGTGTACAGGCAAGCGTGTTTGATAACGGGCTCGTTGGCTGTGGAATGGAAGTCTCCAGTCACCTGATTGCAAGGATTGCGCGGATTGAGAGAGTGTGGTGGTGGTCCGGCCGCGGCGGGACTTAACCACCGTCTCTTTCTTTCTGTAGTTAGGAAGGCTTCGGCGGCTCGGGGTTCAACGCCGGTGGCGGAGATAGGAGAATCCAGGGAGGAGGCTTTATCCGAGGCTTCATGTCTGTGAGATTCAACCAAAGGTGGCGCTCGAGCACAGTCAGGTTAGCCATACACCTTCCGATCGCCTGGGCGGTGGACTTAGTCGCGCGCAGGGCCAAGTCGGTGGCACTGCGCAGGTCCTTAAATGCTTTAGGGTCAGGAACAGACTCATCCAAAGAGCGGAGAAGTTTGGCCTGAAAAACCTGAAGGACAGCCATCGTGTGAAGCGCAGGGGCAGCCTGGCCGGCGGAGGCGTAAGCTCGACCAGCGAGAGCTGACGTGGTGCGGCAGGGCTTCGATGGGTGAGATGCTTTGGCCTGCCATCCTCTGGCGGAGGGTGGGCAAAGATGAGCAGCGACAGCCTCCTCAAGAGGGGGGAGACTTTTGTAGCCTTTTTCCTTCGCGCTGTCGACAGCCGAGAGGATTTAGCGCAAGCTGAAAATGGCGCCTTCCATGACTTAGTCAGCTCATCATGGACCTCCGGAAAGAAGGGGGTGGGCTTCTGTGGAGAGGATTGGTGGTGGCCTTGCAGAAACCATTCATCTAGCCTGCTTCGTGTGGGCTCCTGGGGTTGAGACCACGGCCTTGGTGAGCACACGAACGAGTTCGGCGTCGACGCTGGCTCTGACACTCGTGGTGGCCTGCGTCGAAGCCATGGGCTCCGAGACAGAGTTCGACCACTCACTCCCAGATGCAGCAAGGGAAAGGCTGTCGTCCTCCTCCTCCGCTTCTGGTCCGCCGAAGGAAACGGAACCGGCCGCTACTTGAGAGGGGCGCTGGTCCTCCTGAACAAACAGGACAGGTGAGGACGAGGCACGCGGGGAGTTCTCCGGCGTGTGCTCGTGTGATCGCTCCGGCGCCCTCTGGTCGCGGTGCTTCTTTTTGCGCGGCCCGAGAGGGAGAGCGAGTGGGGCAGGATCCGCATCAAAGCTGGCGAGCCGAGCCCGCAGGGTTCTATTTAGGTGGGATTTCATGTAGTGACCCCATTGGTCCACCCGTTTAGCCGCCTCGCCATAGGTTCCTGCAGTTACCGCAGCACAGCCAATCAGCACGTGGGCATGCTCTGCTTGATCTGCTGTGCAGCTGCACTGCGTTTTACATAGATACAATTATAAGGATACAATTTCCTTCATGTTCTCGAGGAAAGGAGTTTCCCCTAGCGTAGCTACGCAATACGAGAGTACTCTCGAAAGGGAACGGCATTACACGGTCCTTAAAGGGTTAGTTCACCCAAAAATTCATTATTATAAAATTCATTATTACTCACCCTCATGTCGTTCCAAACCCGTAAGACCTTCGTTCATTTTCGGAACACAAATTAAGATATTTTTCTTCTTCTCTAAGGTCTTACGGGTTGGGATTAGGGTGAGTAATTAATGACAGAATTTTCAGTTTTGGGTGAACTATCCCTTTAAGGGGGGCGTTTCCCCCACTCTATATTGCAGACAGAAAAGGGAGATTATTTATAATAAACATGCTGAAACAATAAAAACATATAAATTAAGGTAATGTTGCACAATTAAAATGAAAGATGATAACGCATAAGAAAGATAACGCAACCTCTGTTGTTATTGATTCTTTGTGCACGTCTACTGGAAGTTAAGTTTGGGCCACAAAAGCGCGCGTGTGCAGTAACGTTTGTTTATGTTGTTGCCGTTGAAACCGTCTATGTTGTCACAGAATGTTGTTACAACCTTTGGCTTCTTGTATTACATTTACATTTATTCAAAGTGACTTGCAAATGAGATATATTAAGTATCCACCTAAACTTATGTCAGGTGGTTTTGATGTCATATGTCTAGAACGTCTCCTGTAGTTTGGGTTTAATACTTTCTCATGCATTCCTGTCAAGTAGTAAAAATAATACAGTGTTACCCTACTTTAACTTGCATATGCTTTTCAGGATAACAGATGTTTAGTTATTTTAACATTTCTTGATATGCTTAGTTTGTAACTTTGTCATGTAGTGGATGCTGCTATTTTAAAGTTAGAGAATAGAGATTTCTGGAATGATTTACTATTTCAGGTTAATATACTCAGTTAGTCTGGTATGTTTTAATAGAAGCTATATTCATAGCATTGTTTTGAAATCTAAACCAGCATTTTAGCGGTGCTAGTTTTTTTTTACATGTATAGATAAATGCTTTATTTTAGACATGTATTATAGAGTAAACATTAGACAATACTTATTTAAAGTTCCAGTGTGTAGTATTTATGAGGATCTATTGACAGAAATGCAATATAATATACATAACTATGTTTTCAGTGGTGTATAAAGACCTTACATAATGAACTGTTATGTTTTTATTACCTTAGAATGAGCCGTTTCTATCTACACACACCGCGGGTCCCCTTACAGTGAAATCGCCATTTTGCGTCGTCATGTTTCTACAGTAGCCCTAAACGGACAAACTGCTCTACAGAGCGCTAGTCACTCTGTGCTCTCTCCGACGACGACATTTTTGTCCTGTGTCGGCTACCGTAGCGCTGGTCGATTACAATTCACAACCTCACCGCTAGATGCCGCTAAAAATCACACACTGCACCTATAACAGAAAATTAGTATTTATGCATTAACCTGGCCCTTGCATTGATGGGGCTGAATCTATATTCAGCACACTATAATACAACCTGTAGTTGCTTCATTCTGCCATTAGGGTCTAATTAAAACATTGTTGCCTTCTTTCCAATTTACAAGATAAGAAAAAAGCCCATCCTCCCACATTCAGTTGCACACAGGCCTCAGAAAAAAATGAGGGTCACCTGTGATGTAACAGATTTTTTATATAGCATACTTTGCACATGCCTATCCATCATGCTTAAACGCATGTTGGGCACGCTGAGATAATTTTTACCACTAAAGAGATGAGAAAATGCAGAATAATCATACCACACAGCAACATCTGGGCCCAATCTGTGCTCAAACATGTCAAGATCATTTATGATTGAGAAGAGCAGTGCATAGAGGTGTGTCAAATCATGCATTAAGTGACCACACTGTCAAAGCACAACCTCTGTACCACACATGGTGTGGTTTAGCTCCCACGCATAAAAAATGTCCTGTGTTGACATTCTATGTCACAAGCCGGAAAGGTGCCAGAGTGTGGTATTCTATTGAATTTCAAAAGAAATTAGCTTTTTGTTTTTGCTTTTGCTATGGCCATAATTCACCTTTTAAAGGTGCAGTGTGTAATATTTATGAGGATCTATTGACAGAAATGCAATATAATATACATAACTATGTTTTCAGTGGTGTATTAAGACCTTACATAATGAACCGTTATGTTTTTATTACCTTAGAATGAGCCATTTCTATCTACACACACCGCGGGTCCCCTTACAGTGAAATCGCCATTTTGCGCCGTCATGTTTCTACAGTAGCCCTAATCGGACAAACTTCTCTACAGAGCGTTAGTCAATCTCTGCTCTCTCCAAAGACGACATTTTTGTCCTGTGTTGGCCACCGTAGCTTCTCTATGCGCTTCGAAAATGAGGGGTGAGCGGTGGGTGATGCCAACCTCACCACTAGATGCCGCTAAAATTCACACACTGCACCTTTAAAGTAGTGGCCGATATTTGGCATTTTTAAAGTATCGGCGTCGGCTGATGTGTAAGAAGCGGGACCTGAGAATAGCAGCGCCTGATCACACAGCGCTCACATTCTTCTCTGTCTAGTTTACGGCGTCTGTTAAACAGTCATATCTTATACATTATTATATAGACCTGTTAAATAAAGAAAGTAAAGTTTGCGAAAAAGTATAGCGTTTGCTTTTATATTATTAGCAATGGAAAGGCAAACAATAGGCTATAATACTTTCTCATTTACCGTCAACATTCAGCTAATACGCATCTATATCGTTAAAACAAATCTCTGAATATCCAATAAACACTTAATTTCACAATCCTTTCAGATTGAATGGAATCCAGCCGTGAGATCTTCCTGCATGAATGTGTTTCTGTGTGTGACGGTCGCTCCGTGAGAAGTGAATACGGACAGGAGAGTTCAGCTTCAAACTTTAAATCCTTGATTTTAAAATATGCTGTGTTATATTCAGTCATATTAATGTCATTTACACAGTGCTGTATGTAAAATTAGTGCTACCTTGTCTGTATTTGAAACAAATATGATCACCAGATTACAAATTTACCAGATTACTGAGTGCCCTGTTAGCCTACAGTGTTTACTTCCTTTTTATTCATATATTTTTAAACAATAAATACTGTATTATGATTGCAGAATCAAGAAGTTGCCATCTAAAGTATAAGCATGTTTATTTTAAAGATTTTTTTGATGTATTTTCATATTTCTAATTTATTAAATATTAATTAAAATAAATATAAATGATGTATATTATATATCGGCTTTATATCGCTCATTGGTCACCCTGCTCTCTAAGATATCGGCATCGGCCATCAAAAAACCAATATCGGTCGACCACTAATTTAAAGGGGTTTTTTTTGTAGATTTGTTGTGTGAAATGTAGGGGTTTATAGTCTGTGAGAGAACTCTTTTTCCAAAGCTCTATCATTAGATGTATGGCTATTGAAACCCTCTGGCCATAGTATCTATTTAGAGTTGTTTTAACAGTGTTCAGTAGTAAATACCAGGATGCAGTAGTTATGGGTAGTCTGTAGTCATGTAGTCTGGGATGGTAGTTCTATTTTTCACAATTTGTGCTCCCATGCATGGGCACCTTCATCAGACCGAAAACCAAAACGTTGAATTTCCTGGTCAGACAGACTGTCCACCATTTGTCCACAATGTAAAGTAAATGGGATTAAATGAGATTAAATGGGATTAAATGGCTGTACGAACAATATTTCCTTGCTGGTTGAGTGGAAGTGAGGAATGTTGTTGTTTTTCTGTGGGATGTACTGTCATGCTTGAACTTCCTAATGTTAAGATTCAAGAATTTTTCCATGTAAACCAGTCATTGTTTTTCGGAAATACTGTGGACAAGACCTGATAAGTTCCTGTTCATTTTATCATGTCCATTTTCAGTAGTTATCCCTCTTAAACAAACTGCTTCAACTGAAGGAAGGAAAACTGGAATGACTGCAGAGACATGGTTAGAAACAGAAAAGAAAAGAAAAGAAAAAAATGGTCAGATTGTAAAAAGTTAATGAGAACAGTTTTCTTCTCTGCTGAAAACCACAAATCAGTAATCGCAGCAATGTTATAATTTTAGTTAAAAAAAAAAAAATTCTATCTATGTTGTTGCTTAAATATGTCCAGTCATACTGTATGTTTATGAAATGTACAATATGTGCAGGACAGAGAACTTCAGATTGATGGATTGAACTCTGAATTGAACATTTGCCAGAAAATTGTGCAAAGTTATTCTAATGAATTTAGATTTCAATTTCAATTATCTGCAGATAACACCGCCAGAGGCCTGTTGCATGAAGATAGTTTCAGAATAGGTTTCGAGACAAAACCATACAAATCCAATCAGATTCAGCGGGCTCGCAACGCTCGGTGTAAACATTTTCTGTCAACTCAGGTGCTGCGTCCCATTTCGCCTACTTGCACTACACCCTAAAATATGCACTCTTTGTGAAGAAAAAGTACACACTTTTGAGTGCGTAGCAAAAGAGTAGACAAGCTTTGGGACATACTATCACGTCATTAAATTGCGTCTTTTAACGGACACTCTATCGCATAGTTGCACGCACCATCACTGTAAACTGGCCTGTCAATCATCTTGTCACAGTTAAAATCCTCCACATTTAATTTAATTTAATTTAAAACGTATTGGAGAGAAAAGAAGTTGCACGTTGATCTTTCATGCGGAGAACCCTCGTCATGTGTTTGCATTATGCATTTAAAAGTTATAATAGCCAAACGGATCTTTATAGAAGTCCACATTGTTGTTGCAGATGAAATATAATATCAGGTTAAATGTTGATTTTTTAGTCACTCAAACACCTTTATCTCTACTTAACCGTCGGTCATGCACACCAGCTATGTTTGTAGTTTTTAACGCGTTTTATTCGTGTTTGTAGTTCTGAACTGAATCCTCATCCAAAGCACAATGGGTTGTTGGCAACTTCAAAAATCTACCGGAAATGGTAGACCAGCCGGGGACTTTTGGCATACTGCTTTTATATATATTTTATATTAATTTAAATGCAAAGTTTAATATTAATTGTCAAATGATATAATATAAATATATGAATATATTATATGAATAATACAAAATTATTATAATTATAATTTAAATATAATAAATAATTAGCTGCAAAAGATGGGCCATTTTGTCTCAAATTTTAATTTGGAGTGAGAGATATAGAGGGAGTGGCTTTATTGCATCAGATATATGTCACTGTGCCTGGGTAGAAACTCAAACTGGCTTCATATAACATCCATTTCATAGAGGACCAACAAAAACAGAAAAATGATCAAAATATTATTAAAAACCAAAGAAAGAAGTGTCCTTTCTCTTTGGTGGGTTTATGAACTGGTTATATCACTGTTAATTATCCATTTTATTGCTATCAATGTTTTGTCGTGCAATGTCCAGCAATGTCACATAAGTGTACAATATTGCCACATTTGATACTTGAAAATGTCTGTCATTTACTAGACACATCATTGTAAAGTGCTGCAGAATACTTTAAAATCTTGATCCTTATCATAGACGCCTTCTTAGCAAAATATTGCAATGGTTTACTGAAGAATGGTCTAATGGTTTGTTGAGTCGCGATTTCTACTCACATGAGGTAAAGTTCACCGTAGTGGGAACTGGGAAGGCATCGCAGTGTTTTGGACTGCTCTGTGTTATCTGTGTTGGGTGGAGTTGAGGAGGTGCAGTACATTGTATCACGCTACTACAGCTGCTCAGTTGTAATCATGGCTTCCAAGACCAAAAGGAGAAGCATCAACCTAAAAATAGCTACCAGTCTAGGATGTTTTGCTCTTGCTGGGAAAATGTAAAATGTGTTTCTTTTGCCTTTTCTACGTGTGTCTGATGTAGGGCTGCAACTAACGATTATTTTGGTAATCGATTAGTTGGTCGATTATTTTTTACGATTAATCGATTAATCGGATAAAAGCCCTTTTTTATTTTATTGGCAAAACACACTAGTCCACATCCTGCCCAATGATGTCCTTCAAACAAACGTGTCAGCTGAGTGCTATGAAAACGTACATAGTGAATATATCCAAGAATTAACCATAGTTTTACAACAAATAAAACAAGCAACCAAAAAAAACATAATAATAAATAAATAATAATAAATTATTTTAGCTATTCCATTAGTTATTAACCATAGTTTTGCTTCAATCCATTGTTTAACAGTGGTATTTGTGTAGTTATACAAATGGTAATCAATATGCCAAAAAACATGGTTTTACTATAATAAAACCATGGATATTTTCGTAAGGGTATGTCTGTGCTATACATTATGTGCAAAAGTTACTAAGCAAAAGGACCGTTTAAATCCCTACGTTAAAATGATGTTAAAGAAAAAAAAAACAGGAAAAAAAACACAAACTCAGTGTTACCAGATAAGAGGAATGTTCTGCAGGAACACACACATTCGCTATACGGACAAAGTAACCTGTTACTGTAGTTTCTTTATCCTGTAAATAGGCTATAAGAAACGTCTTGCATTTATATTCAATTACACGCTGTTATTCCTTTACAGTTACTACTCTCATAAAATACTTGAATTACATGTTAACTTTTAAACCTAAATTTAGCGTGCAACAGCAGATATTTCAGCTAAATGAATGTTTTTGCGCTGAATATTAATTGTCTCCCTCTCTACTGCGTTCTGTCTGTTTTACGCACGTATGCGCGCCGCACCGGCGCTCGTTCAGTCAGGACGCGCTTTCATGCAAAATGGAAATACGCGCGTGAATTAGTAACATTTACAGATACGGATATAACCTGTAAAATGAACGTTTTGCGCTGAGGACGCACACACATCGGTCAAAGAGCATGACAGGGTATGTTAAACGCTAATGCATTAGCTTGAAGCTTAAAATAAAGAATTTTCATGTTTTGGGCGCTTGGATCATGTACCTTTCCCGCAGCAGCTCCTCCACTACTTTTAGATGCATTTTGTCCATAGAAATGTGTTATTCAGTGCTGTAATTTGGCGCGACTGATGGAAGCTTTGCATGCGCAGAGAGCAGACCCGACTAATTGATAATGAGAATCGTTGTCAATGATTTTCATTATCGATTATTATCTTTTATATGACTAGTTGTTGCAGCCCTAGTCTGATGACATTCAATGTTAAAGGGATAGTTCACCCATGAAATGAAAAAATGAAAATTACCCCATGATTTACTCACCCTCAAGTCATCCTAGGTGTATATGACTTTCTTCTTTTCAGACGAAAGAGTTGAGTCCTGGCTCTTCCAAGCTTTATAATGGCAGTGAATGGCTGTTTCTGTATTTAAATATATTTAAAACTTTACAAACTGTAATCTCTAACTTCCGCTAACTGTCGTACATGCGTTCACGAGAGACTGGCGTTCCAGTGTATGACGTAGGACGCTCCGGTGAGAATATGCTAGTTCTCACGAGAACCAAGTTTTGTTTTGCTCTATCCTCTGCGTATTTTTCTTACATAAACCCATCGATTCGCTTCAGAAGGCCTTTATTAACCCCCGGAGCCGTGTGGAGCACTTTTATGATGGATAGATGCACTTTTTTATGATGGATAGATGCACTTTTATAATGGATAGATGCACTTTTATGATGGATAGATGCACTTTTATGGACTTCAAAACAGAAACAGCCATTCACTGCCATTATAAAGCTTGGAAGAGCCAGGACAGTTTTTAATATAACTCCGATTGTATTCGTCTGAAAGAAGAATGTCATATACACCTAGGATGACTTGAGGGTGAATAAATAATGGGGTAATTTTCATTTTTGGGTGAACTATCCCTTTAAATAGAAATTAGATTTTGTAATGAAAGACTTTGGGTTGACATGGTTTGCTGAGTTTGCTGGTCTTTTACAATAATGGGACTTTCTATTTCAAATTATGACAAATTATGGTGACAATCTTTTATTTTTCACTTGAGATAACTTCAGATTCAAGGTTAAATCTTTTTTGTGTGCATCAAACCACACTAGGACACATCTTGCATCTCTACATAATCTGTTTTTAGAATTGTGTTCCCATTCGCTGTTCGGTTCAAGCTAGGCTTGATGCCTGCGTGATTAGCCAGGTTATGCCAATGAAACTGAAGAGAGGGAGTTTGATGTGATGGTTTAAGTCTCTGTGGCGGCTGGAAGCTGTCTTTTCCACCTGTCACAGCTAATGAGAGCCACCCTATGACCTGCCACAGCTTTGGAGTGTAGACACTTCATCAGCCACTTCAAGCAGTATCTGCAAGGTGACTTCCCAACTTCCACCCACCACATCCAGCTGGGTTTCTGGAACGCTGCATTGTCTTCTGATTCCATTCATATTAGTGGCATTCTAAGGAGGCAAAATACTCATTATCTTTGCTACCATTAAGACGCTTTTTAGGAGTCACTTTCCTTGAAACACTTCACATCTTTAAAAAAAAAAAGGGGGGGGGGGGGGGTTTAATGCTATTTCATGCTTTCTGACTTATTTACACTGTTAAAGAGTTGATTCTCATGCTAAACATGGACAAAATTTAACAAAACGAGTTGGACGTATGACGGAGTATTTCTGTGACAAATACACTCCTTCAGGATTCAAACAAGTTTTGGAAAGTTTTTTTCGAGTATTGCCCTGTTTGACGTCATAAAAGGCGGAATTGTGTGTATGTGCACTTCTCCCAGATATGCGCGTGCGCACACACACACACATCAACCAGAGTGAGAGCAAGAGCGTCAACAACGAGCTTCGTTCGGGTTACGGGAGCCGTCGGCGGCGCTGGCATTGTGTTTTTAGACCACAAAATCAACAATGTCACTAAAGAAGTGTGTTTCTGGTGTGAGGGAAAGATCACCTTGTTCAGCTTACCAAATAACCCAGTGTTAAGGGAACAGTGGATGCAGTTTGTGTTTCCGGAGTTCTGCAAGTGTGTGTGTGTTTGTTCCCTGTCATGAGTGGAAACCGCAGGCGGTGAGTGAAACTGCATCAAATGTGTGTGTTTTGTTGGCAATCGGCGTCTAAGTGCATATAATGTGAACAACACCAACGTATAGTGAATCCAAAGTTATCCAGGGATAATGCCATGATGTATTTTGTGTGTGTGTGTGTGTGTGTGTGTGTGTGTGTGTGTGTGTGTGTGTGTGTGTGTGTGTGTGTGCTCGTGTCTCTTTAGCTCCGCCCACTGCACGCCTGTATGAGCTCGGCTGTTTTCAGAAAGAATCGGTACAGCGTATCTGTCTTTTATAAATATGATAAAACTAAAGACTCTTGGGAGATATGAAGGATGCAATACTACTCTATAGATACTCAAGATTAACATGAGACTGGCAGAAACTGTGTGTGTTAAGTACCTTTTAAAAAAGATTTTGTACTTAATACAATTATGAACATCTTAATAATTTAATAAAACATAAGAGGGAAACTACCATCTAGGGATTCACAGCAACTGAACAATTTGTTGTCTCTGAAGTGGATCTGCTGACGCATTGAGCTAGTGGAACCCTGTTGCTGCCTCTTACTTAAATTGATTGGCCATCAGACATGTTACAGTGATTATTATACAGTGAGTAGAATGAGAAAAAAAATATTTATTGAAGTCCTCTTTCTACAGTGATCAGTCTAGTTTTAATAAATGCAATCTAATATTTTAAACAAAAATGCCTTAGTAAAGAGGACAAGCATCTTGAGATTCTAATGGTTTTCTCATCCCCAGAACTGGTTGGTTACTTTCTGTTAAAGGTTATATCTTGCACCCACAGAATGTATGTAGTGTGTAGTGTTGAATTGCCGCAGGTTGAGTGGCAGCTCCCACATGTGCATTCGGTTGCAGTGGCAACTTCCAGCCACAACAAGACCTGAGACCTCCAGCTATATGTGTCCTTTAGTTTAATACAACAAATTAAAGTTTAATGTGACCAGTACATGTTAATAAATATAAAAAATAACATGATAGTGATGCGGTAGTTTGGGTTTGTTTTGTTTTTTTATTGGGTGACAGAAAAATGTATTTTTTGTAAGCTGGTGGTGATAAAAATTATTTTTTTTTTTTCATCTCCACTTTCTTTCACATCTTTACATTTTTATTTTTTAGACATCTAGGACATTTTCAGAAACTATGCATGTAGAATAATAATAATTGTTGGTAACTATTGTTGTTGTTTACTCATGCTGCCTGTCCTTTCTGGGACTTTTCTATGTTTAAAGTGCTTATTGGTTTTCCATATGCAGTCCTCAACTCATTCAGAAAAGAGCACATTTTGTGTGGTGCAATAGACAACTCAATACTGATAAGGGAGTCATCGGTTCAGAGAGTTTGCTTGGCTTATCTCATGTCTTATCTTGCTGCTTTTTGTACATAAAAAACATCTTTTTGTGAAGGTTTGAGGTGCTGAGGGATGGAACGCTTGTCTCTTAACCTACTTTAGTCCATGCTTTAACCGTTCCCTGTGTGTGTGTGTGTGTGTGTGTGTGTGTGTGTGTGTGTGTGTGTTCGCACATGTACAGTTGTTAATTTGTTATTCTATATAGATAGCTTGTTGCACATCCCTCCTTGTCTGATGTTCTCATTGACAAAAAAACAAAAACAACTCTATAGCAGTAATTTTCCACTTAAGCATAATACATATGAGTACAATTTCACTCGTCTAGGCTGGGGTATTAATTTCAAATAGTTGGTCTGGAGAAGCACTCACATTAATACAGGATGTGTGATTCACAGTGTCAAGATGAGTGGATCACAACAACATTAAAGTGATTTAAGAGGCTCCAGTTGGTGCTACTTGAGTCTTGCTGTTACCTTAAACTGACAGTATGTCTGTTATTGTGAAGAAGGCCAAGAAACATTTTATTTTTAAATTGTGGATTACTGTACTACTACGTACTAAATACTAGTGCAACATCTAAAATTTCATTCAAGATTTTGAACATTTTTGTTGTAAACAGAATAATTGTGGGAATAATTGTCTCAATGTCTAACCAATCATGCTGCCTGTTGGTAGGCATGGTAAATCATTGTCATTTTCTAGATGTTCTAGTTGTTTGTGCATTCTCAGTACAAGCTTATGTTCTGTACCCATCGGTACTGTAGCCCTTTGTTTTGGTTATTTACTGAAAAAAGTAAATCTTTTCATCCTAGTTTACCATATAAGCATCCGCTACATCACTTCTTGTAATATCAGAATTTCAGACTTTGTAGTCTGACACACTCCAGCCAGCACATGGACACTGTTACTGAGGCTTATCAGTAGTTATGAAATCATTGTTTTAAAGAGAGAACAACACGTTTGGGGGCTAATTGTTGCTTTTCCCCCTCTTCCTCCCTCCTTCTCCCTGTCACATGTTCCTTTCACAGCATAGAAAAGTTCCTGGATTAACGCAGAATTAGCACAAAGCAGAGACGCCACCTCAGCCCAACATTGCAAACCGACTGAACTAGCGGAGAGAGGAAGAAGCAGTGTGTACCAGAAACTGAGACGCATACCCCAGCAGCTCAAGACGAGTCCCAGAGAGCACAGAGACAGGCCAGGACGGGCATCCTTCTGGAAAGGGGACCCACGCCGAACCGAGCTTCAAAAGCATGGAGGAAAAACAATTTTCTGGCATATTGGTGAGTCACTCTGACTTGCATTTTGCAATTTGTTTCCTTCCCCTCCTTCTCAGGTTTTCACAAATATATTTTTCGATTTTATATATTTTTAAAAGTCATTTCATTTTTGTATTAGAATTTTATTTTATTAGTAACATGTGACCTGGCAATTTTTTTTATTTTCTGTTAAAAGTTAGTACTCAAGCAGGCCAAAGCATTTTTAGATCAGGCCTAAATATCTAACACTCTTTTTATGGTTCAATTAACATTTTCCTCTCAAAGTGTAGAAAAAATAATTGGTTCAGAGAGTTAATCTAAGAGAAATTATTAGAGTTTAAACCTACTTACAGTGTAAGCTTTCATGATTAGTATGACTCTCATGAGTAGTATGAAATGACCTGTCAGCTCATAGATCTTTAATTTATGATTAGGAGAATATAAAGAAACTTGGATAAATTTAACAGTTGATGTAGTATAATTTAGGGAGGAAAAAGAGGACTTTTTGCCATTGAAACCTCACAACTAATGTGTTGTAATTAATTCATTTAAATGAAGACATTTTTCCTAATGATTATGAAAGTAATTTAAAACTGTATATGTCTTCTGAGTGAGGCTATAGCATTGTTTCCAAACCCTGATGGCTTATTTTAACCATTGCTGTGCTGAAGGCACACACATCTGGCATGTCTTAAAGTGTTTGCGTAGTGAGAAAAAGTGCTTCACATAGTGCATAAGTCAGGGATGTATGACGTCTTGTAAACATGTCAACTCTGTCTCTGTCTCATATTACATGTAAAAATAGATTTGAGACTTGCCATTTCATACACCAAATGGCTTGATTCTATAAGATGGAATATCTAATGAGAACTTGAATTTCAGTCAAATAAAAAAATGATTGATTTAATGATTTTTAATGCGAAAATAGTTGTTACTTCTAGTTTTTTAAGACATATTCTTTTTATTTTTATTGTTTCTGAATGCTAATTTGTGATATATTTGTGTGAAGTGTCAGTGGTTTGTCTGGAGCTTGGTCAGGATGGTCAGGATAAGTGATGCTCTTGTATTTTGTGTGACATTAGGAGGATAATGTGTCTGCGCTGTGCTGTAACTGTACAGAAACTGTGTTTCGCTGCTTAAACTGTTTCTCCATTTAAACCAGTCTTCATTTGTAAAAGCTGTGACACCTGAATGCATCAGGACAGCATAAAATGAGAATTATGACTGGTATATTTTCAGATTTAATTATAATTGCTGTTTAGAATTATGGATTACAATATTCCACAATTGGACAATTTACATTATCCAACCTCTTAAAAGCCTTTCAGGACTGGAACATGGATGGATATGGAAGTCCACATGAGGAAAATGTTGTAAACGGGTTGTAAAAGCTAGGAAACTGTTGTTAGGGGTCCTATAGCAAATAAACCGTTGAGGTCATCCCCACCCTTGTCCTCCCCTCGTGTGATTGGTTATAGTGATTATAATGCTTATGGCTCCTGTGTGCCTCTCTGTTTTCATATAACTGTATTGTCCTGTACTTGTAGCCTTGTACTGTGCCCTGTACATTTTGTACATCTAAACAAGTGTATTTATTTATCTTTGTAAATGGGCATCTTACAGATGAAATGCATATGATTTGTTTTTAAAAATTCTTTTCAAAATGCTTTTTGGCATAATCACAGTCTTAATCTTAATTGTATTATATTTTTATTTTGTCTTTCAAGGTTGTTGTTTATCAGATGTTTGTAACGTATATGATGGCATCCAAATGCTAAATTGCTCTGCACCCCATAGAGACTTGCGTTCACATTCTCAGTACAGAGATTCGGTTGGCTCTCGAGAAGGGAAGGAAGATTTTGACCGGCACATTTGTTTGCGCATCACTCTAAATGACTTTTACTGATTAGTTCTGCTTAATGTACAATATCTGACCAAGTGGAAGTCCGTAGTATCTTAGTATACGGTTTTGTTTACTGTCAAAAGGCATGAAGCTTTTGTCAGTGCTTTGAATGGTGTTAATTCCTCTTTGTCTCCGACAGAAGCTGTTCAGCTTTAACAGTATCCTGACATGTTGACAATGAGATATCAACAGCAAAAAGCCCATTGTTCGCCTCTGACAGTGACAGTAGAGAATGTAAGAGCTGTGGTAACCCAAAATATAATTAGAGCCGAGTAGAATGACATGAGAGGAATTAATGCTGGAGTTGTCAGACATTCACAAGCAGTTGTGGAGGAACTGTTGATGGAGCTGTGATGACCCTATGTTGTGCTCACTTTTTCTTCTGTCCCGCTGGCAGCTCTCCAACCCTTCCCAAGAGTTGTTAATGTGTGCTGCTGTCTGTGAAGTGGAAATTAAACGCAAACAAATTTTGGATCCCATAGTCCCTCAGGATGCTGGGCCACTGCTGCACGTTTTAACTCTGCTTTCAGGGCTTTCAAACATTTCAGAGCACAGGTCAGTTAATTAGCATTAAATGAAATAAACAACAGTAAATTACATTCATAAATTTACTAGTCATTCTGAATCCTCATTCTAACTGAAATAGAACCTCTAAATTTACTTAAAGGCACAATATGTAAGATTTTGGGAGTAAAATATCCAAAAACCACTAGAACAATGTTATATATTTTGTTGACTTATGTACTTACGTTATCCCGAATGTTTAAATCCAGAGAAATAAGCAATTTTAACCAGGACACGGACCGTGTGTCGCCTATCAATGACATCATACCCGCGTTACCCTCGATTTCCGGTTTTATTTTGCAGAAACCATGGAAACACCAAAGACGCTTTAATATATGATGTTTTATTAGACAGGTGAGCAACTGTTTGGATACATTCATCGACAGAAAACAAAAAGGACAGACAGAAAGACAGAAAAAAAAATCATTGTTATATAGCTCAACACAGTTAGTCTTATAATTTGTTTAAATCTAGTTTTCTTGATTTACCGCGAGTACCATGTTTTACCATGCCTAATATCAATCTAGCTCACTGCAGTGTGAACAAGTGTCTCATAGTAGCGGCGAGCGAACGCACAGAGTAGCATTATAACATAACTTTAAAACACTCAAATGTGTGTGATATGATGAAATAGCGCTGCGTTACCCCACATACACATGAGCGGAAGATGCGGAAGCGCTCGTCTGCGGCAGAATAAAAGCTCTGCCAAATCAAGTCATCAAGCTACGCCTTTGTTTTGAATAAGCGACCTCTAGCGGCGAAAAATTACATATTGTGGCTTAAAATTAAAAATGTACAAAAGTGACTGATTTGAAATGCTTCCGCATCATTTCCATTAATGGTTCCAGGAAATGGTTAATGGTGACTCATGTGCACCACACAAACAGCGCTCCTCATGTGAAGTGTGTCAGACATCGTTTATAGCGTTAGATGTTGCTAATCTGCAAAGCTAATGATGTTTTACTTTTAATGGGCACAAGACATGTATATTGGGTGAAATAGTACATTTTTAAATTGATGGAACTCTTTTATCTGATAATTATGTATATATTATAATTATTATAATAATAAATATATACATTAATGCCGTTTAGTCCATGAATAAGTTCCCTGAGCTTGACGTAGTGCCTTATCTGTGAAGGATAACCATCTTTGGAATAGAAAACATAGCATAGTAGTGTGTAATGTCTGCAATATACAGTGGAGAGAACAAGTATTTGATACACTGCTGATTTTGCAGGTTTGCCCACTTACAAAGCATGTAGAAGTTTGTAATTTTTATCATAGGTACTCTTCAACTGTGAGTGACGGAATCTAAAACAAAAATCCAGAAAATCACATTGTATGATTTTTAAGTAATTAATTTGCATTTTATTGCATGACATAAGTATTTGATACATCAGAAAAGCAGAACTTAATATTTGGTACAGAAACTTTTGTTTGCAATTACAGAGATCATACGTTTCCTGTAGTTCTTGACCAGGTTTGCACACACTGCAGCAGGGATTTTGGCCCACTCCTCCATACAGACCTTCTCCAGATCCTTCAGGTTTCGGGGCTGTCGCTGGGCAATACGGACTTTCAGCTCCCTCCAAAGATTTTCTATTGGGTTCAGGTCTGGAGACTGGCTAGGCCACTCCAGGACCTTGAGATGCTTCTTACGGAGCCACTCCTTAGTTGCCCTGGCTGTGTGTTTCGGGTCGTTGTCATGCTGGAAGACCCAGCCACGACCCATCTTCAATGCTCTTACTGAGGGAAGGAGGTTGTTGGCCAAGATCTCGCGATACATGGCCCCATCCATCCTCCCCTCAATACGGTGCAGTCGTCCTGTCCCCTTTGCAGAAAAGCATCCCCAAAGAATGATGTTTCCACCTCCATGCTTCACGGTTGGGATGGTGTTCTTGGGGTTGTACTCATCCTTCTTCTTCCTCCAATCACGGCGAGTGGAGTTTAGACCAAAAAGCTCTATTTTTGTATCATCAGACCACATGACCTTCTCCCATTCCTCCTCTGGATCATCCAGATGGTCATTGGCAAACTTCAGATGGGCCTGGACATGCGCTGGCTTGAGCAGGGGGACCTTGCGTGCGCTGCAGGATTTTAATCCATGACGGCGTAGTGTGTTACTAATGGTTTTCTTTGAGACTGTGGTCCCAACTCTCTTCAGGTCATTGACCAGGTTCTGCCGTGTAGTTCTGGGCTGATCCCTCACCTTCCTCATGATCATTGATGCCCCACGAGGTGAGATCTTGCATGGTGCCCCAGACCGAGGGAGATTGACCGTCATCTTGAACTTCTTCCATTTTCTAATAATTGCGCCAACAGTTGTTGCCTTCTCAGCAAGCTGCTTGCCTATTGTCCTGTAGCCCATCCCAGCCTTTTGCAGGTCTACAATTTTATCCCTGATGTCCTTACACAGCTCTCTGGTCTTGGCCATTGTGGAGAGGTTGGAGTCTGTTTGATTGAGTGTGTGGACAGGTGTCTTTTATACAGGTAACGAGTTCAAACAGGTGCAGTTAATACAGGTAATGAGTGGAGAACAGGAGGGCTTCCTAAAGAAAGACTAACAGGTCTGTGAGAGCCGGAATTCTTACTGGTTGGTAGGTGATCAAATACTTATGTCATGCAATAAAATGCAAATTAATTATTTAAAAAATCATACAATGTGATTTTCTAGATTTTTGTTTTAGATTCCGTCACTCACAGTTGAAGAGTACCTATGATAAAAATTACAGACTTCTACATGCTTTGTAAGTAGGAAAACCTGCAAAATCGGCAGTGTATCAAATACTTGTTCTCCCCACTGTATATTAGGCATAAAAATGAAGCCTATGCTATTTCCAGCATTGCATTAGATTTTAGCCAGAACATGGTGGCAGGTATGAACAACATAATTTAAAGTGATATAAAACTTTTGTCAACATTTTCTCACCCTAATGTCATTCCAAACCTGCAGTTTTTTTTTGTCTCTTGTGGAACACAAAAGAAGATATTCTGAATAACGTTGGGGATCAAACAACATTGGTGTCCAATATAACTCAGATTGTGTTCAGCTAAAAGATGAAAGTCATATACATCTAAGATGGCTTGAGGATGAGTAAATTCATTTTTGGGTGAACTATTCCTTTAAGTTCCATTGTATGGACAAAAAAAAAGCCCACAGAAGAAACAAATTCACACGGTTTAGTGAGTAAAGAATATTTTTTGTTGTTGAGGGATTATCTCTTTAACACAACAATGTCTGTTCCAAACTCACTAGACTAAGAATAAATTTCAATCATCTTTTTATGAGATAGAGTTATAGAAGAGACATAGAGTCATAGAATTTTTAATAAAAAGCATCTGTATGCTTTAGTGTGATTATTTTCTTTTGTTCATAATCCAGAGTCGTTTATAGGAGGTGAGAATCAAGATCAAGTTCAAGGCCATGCCTAGGTCAGCAGCACTTTCAGACTTATGTAAGGAACATATTGAGCTGTCACTCACTCACATTAACTATAGCGTACACATCTTTGTAGCTGCGCAACCGAAGTGCCTTCAGGGGCATGGGAACAGATGTGGTTGAGCAAAAGGGAAGTCAAACATGATTTCTGTCTATGTTCGAGCCCCAGACTGTACTGTCTGTGGAGTGTAGCGAGCCCAGAGAGAAGGCATCCACCGTGGAGTACGCACAATTGGAGGACAAGGGCCACCAAATGCCAAACACGTCCACTGCTGCGATTCCTTTAAAAAACACTCCCCTCCGCTAAAAGGGCCCATTGAGCCTCAGCCTTTAGATTTCATTTGAAGTAACCACTCAGGCTGAAAATTTCGTTTTTCTGTGTTTCTTCCTCTCGCCTTTGTATGTGGAGGTACCCCTATTCTACCCAGGCTAAACACAAATACTGACCAAGAAAGAGCCACTTTTTGTCCTCGCTAGCTGAAATTATGGACTGCAGTTTAGCATTGTGTTCCACCCACCTGGCTTCCTAAATCTTCTTTTATTAATATTATTTTGAAGTTGAATTGAAGTCCCTTAAAGCCTTTTCAGCCCATATTTAGGTAATTTGTTGCGCTTGAACCCGACCTGCTCCCCCCGTGGCGTTGTGAATGGGAGAAAAAGGCATGGGATGAGGGGGGGTCCGCTGTTCTCAGGGTTTCTCTACAGAAACAGCCCCTTGACCTATTATTTATCATTTTGAAACTCCATGTTGAAAGATCACGGCAACACAACCCATGCTTTTGTATTGACCAGTTCATGCATTAAATTAAGAGCCAGGAAATCCATAATAAATTCAGAGAAAACACATTTTCAAACGCAAACCGAAATGTGACAGGAATCAGAGTGTTATAGTAGTCCAAGTTCAAGAAACGATGCTCTTTTTAGAGGGTTTTAAAGGCCTTGTGTATTTTTTGACCTGCTAATTTGACCTAGAAAGTTATAAATGGTCATATCAGTCTCTTTTTGTGGTGTATGAAATGGCAAGCAATGAAAATGACACATAACATCTTATAACGTGACCCCTGTGTGCGAGTAAACGGTGCTCACTGCGTGCCTCTTATATGTGACCCTGGACCACAAAACCAGTCCTAAGGGTCAATTTTTTGACATTGAGATGTATACATCATATGAAAGGTGAATAAATAAGCTTTCCATTGATGTATGGTTTGTTAGGATAGGACAATATTTGGTCGAGATACAACTATTTGAAAATCTGGAATCTGAGGGTGCAAAAAAATCTAAATATTGAGAAAATCTCCTTTTAAAGTTGTCCAAATGAAGTCCTTAGCAATGCATATTACTACTAATAATACATTTTTGATATATTTACAGTAGGAAATTTACAAAATATATTCATGGAACATGATCTTTACTTAATATCCTAATGATTTTTGACATAAAAGAAAAATGAATAATTTTGACCCATACACATGGGTGGCGCTAGGGAGGGGCTAGCAGGTGCTTTAGCACCCCCAAGAAAGACCAAAGCACCCCCAAACATTTTTGCTGGAAGCAACTATATACAGGCTGTATTCTAATTAATACATAAGTAAATAATTTAAAACAACAAATGGAAAAAAAAAACCGCGCATTAACCGCGCGTAACATATGTGAACACGTGAATTGTAGCTACGCTGTCGCACTTAATAATGTAGCATTTCATTTTTGAAAAAAATGGAGCAGTTCCTTCTGCCAAGTAAGCGATCTCGTGATTCTAATTTAGTTCCTAGTAAAAACAAGAACATAAACTTATCTCAGCCAGAGGTTGAGAACGGTTCAGATGTTGATTGTACGGAGTCTGACACGGAGCAGTCCGCTGACACGTTTGCCACGGATGCAGAGACGGCAGCTAATCAATACACGAAGAGCGAAGGCTTTGAATGTTCAACACATCATTGATGCATTTTCCGTCAATCACAACAACCGTCGCATTGTCCTGATTTGAGTCTGTAAGTGACTGTTGTCACCAATTTGGTGAATACTGATATTTCCCCGGTGCTATGAGTGCTTTTTAATGGCATATTGTCCTTGACTGAAATTTTGTTCAATGAATAGGCCTATGCAAAATCTTAAAGAATATTTGATTGAATAATGAATTTTGTGCTTGTTCAATTTAATAAAATTAAAACTTAAATTGTGATAAAATAATTGAATGTTAAAAATTGAGTGGCCAAGTTTTGCTCATATTTATTAATAGTATTTATAAATATATAATTGCACAGCTCCCCCTGTCAATGATCTAGCGTCCCCTCAGCACCGGCGTTCAAAATTCTCTAGCGCCGCCCCTGCCCATACAGTGTATTGTTGGCTATTGCCACAAATACACCCGTGCGACTTATGACTGGTTTTGTGCTCCAGGGTCACATATACTCTTGACAGAAATTACTCAAATGTAATTTCTCTTTACTCGAATGTCAGAGACTCTCATCTGGTGTTTTTATACTAGTTCCCTTTGTGTGCTGAGAGAAAAGGCATCCACGCCACAGACAAGCTTGTAAACTCTGAATGTCAGGGTCTCTGGCCTCTTTCAAACAGATTTTCAACCATTTGTCAAAACATAGATGGCCATATTACAAACCTTTCCTTGCATTTTCAGCTTATAGAATGAACTTTTCTTTTTTTTCTCAAACTCAACCAAAGCTTGATAGCCGGTTGTCACTTTTCTAATTGGCCGATTGTCAGATCCACGTGAGGCGAGACAAAGTCACATGTACCTCAAGTTCATCCTCAGCGATGGTCCCATATGTTTGTCAAAATGTGTATGTTGTGTGCTTTTTCCAGCCTGATTTGTGCCCAAGCCATTCCTCTGAGCCCCATTCTCCCCGGAGGAGGTCTGAGCTACACGCTATTTATAAAGAATTAGCAGCTGGGGCCCTTCCAGCCAAATTATGGTAGGGGGGGGATAATCATGGAAGCTTCAGGTTAATCCAAGCGTTGGAAATTGCTCTTCAGTGTCCCGAAAGCCGTTTGGACCAGGTGGACGTCACAAATTCTCTCTTTGCCCTATACGCACACAAACAGACACTCGCACGCCAAAGGAACGGGGCAGGAAGTCGTTTTCAGACGAAGGTCCATAAATATGTCTCTGAGTTGCCTCCTACAATGGTCGTGCCAGACTTTTCACTGGCTTCCCTATATAGTGTCTGGTCCAACATAGGCTCAGATTAAGATTCACTGCGTTACTTCCTTTTGTACAAAAAAAGAGGCTGATACCCGTTTTAGCATCATTGTGATCACCATTGAAACGTAATACATAGTGAGAGCATATTAAGTTGATTTATAATGAGAGACATAAATATGAATTCAGTGTGACGTAATGGGAACTGGTGAAGAAAACTCTCATCTTATTTGGATGATTCCTTTATTAGTAGCCGATTCTATTAAGCTATCATACAAACATTTGAATGCTTTAAGTGACATTTTAAATAGACCTGATTTGTGAGTTTTCTCTCTCTCTATCAGTGTGTTAATTTTAAGTTATTGGACATAGGTTGAGGCTGTCAGCAGCTTCCCTTTTTGTAAGTTCAACTTTTTGCGATGTTTCTCAATTGTTTAACACACAAGAAGTCACATTGCATTCATCTGATGTTCCAAAGCAGCAAAAAAAGACCTTCCACCTTTTAATGATCCTATACCTTTAAAAAAAATCTTTTTTTTTTAATAGTTCCCATAAGTTATGTTAAATTATGACTCCAACCATACCAAATTAAATTAGTAATATATAAAATTTATATTTATAACGCTTGATACTATTATAAAATAAAATATCACTCCGCTTTATGTGCAATGATGCTAATTATGTCCTAACATTGCTTGTCAGCTTAGTTCTCCATTTTTTGTTTTGAATCTGTTCCATTGTATTTATTCCAAGTGCATCTAATGTTTAGCAAGACAGTTGCTAAAGACCATTACCAACACAACGTTGTGTAAGTGATCATGTATTTGTGCCCCTTAGTTTTCTGTGTATATTCACTCAAAAATGTTCTGTCATCATTTACTCACCTTCATGTCGCTCCAAACCTGTATGACTTTCTTCTGCAAAACACAAAAAGAAGATTTTTTTACAAAACTAAGATATCAATGACCACCAAGATGAAATAAAGTCGTAAAGTTTGGGAATGACATGAGTGAACTATCCCCTAAGTCTCTCCAAAACCTAAATAAGATTGTGGAAATGTCTCAAATATTATGTTTCCTATTTTAAATATTAACAATATCTCGGTAACACTTTACGATAAGGTCTCATTTGTGAACATTAGTTAATGTATTAACTAACATGAACTAACAATGAGCAATGCATTTGTTACAGTACTTAAGCTTTGTTAATGTTAGTAAATAAAAGTCGTTCATTGTTAGTTCATGTTAGTTCAAAGTGCATTAACTAATGTTAACAAATACATTTTAATAATGTATTAGTAAATGTTGAAACTAACACTAACTAAGATTAATAAATGCTGTAAAAGTATTGTTCATTCTTAGTTCATGTCAGCTAATGTAGTTAACTAATGAAGCCTTATTGTAAAGTGTTACCAGTCTTTCAGCCTGTCTGCTTTCATGTGCAGGGGGTAAAAATCATGCGAGTTGATTGTCTAAAACCGTGGTCCTCTGTTTTGTGTGTGTGTTTGCTTAGGGTTGTTTTTTGTGTGTTGGACATACCACTCTAGATTGTAAATGGGGCAAAAGAGAGCTCCGGAAGGAGACGGCTCATCAAAGCCTGCACAAAGTTTGAAAAAGTGACGTTTTTAGTCAGCAGTAGTATTTTAGCCCTCACTGAGGCCCTCTTGTTCAGCTTGTCAATAGAGCGAACGTGCCCTGAATGGGAAACACCTGCTTAAGGGCTCTTGCTGGAAACCACACTTACTGAAACTCCCTGGTGAATCTGGAAACCTCTTGTGTTATTTTCCTGTTTTTAGGTTACACTGTAGAGGCTTCTGAATTAACCCTTGTTGTGAGGTCCAAATGAGCCGTGAGTCTCTAAATTGAACTCACCTTTTCGTCCTCAGAGTAATACATTATTTTTTCTAGAATGTCTTGGTCACTCTTTTCCATAAAGCGAAAGTGAATTATAATAACATAAAAAAAAAAAAAGTCTATTAGGGATGCTCCGATCAGGATTTTTGCTACCGATAGGGCTGTCGTGATAACCGCAATATTGTAATACCGCGATACTGACAAGCCAACCACAGAGGAATGCAAGCAACTGCAATATTTATTTCTTTTTTTCATAAGGCAAGGACATACCTTGTTTTACACTTAAAGAACCCACATTAAACACGTCACTCGTAGATAGTTACAGACCTTTTTCATAGCAAAAACACTTGAACGAGTTGTTTTCATAAGATTAAACAATAACTAGCATTGCATGAGCATAAAAATAAGTCATATAAAATATAAAAACATAAAATGACAATAGCCCAACAAGCTTATTGTCAGGTTTATGTCCTGTTATCTGGACCCTTACTTTGACAGTATGTTCCGTTTCCTTTAGTTCCTGTTTCTCAGCTCTGTTTTATTTCGGTTACATTGGTTACTGAATATGTCCTCGTTTCTATCTGTAGTTACGTATTAGTTTCACATTTGTCTAGTTTACTTTCCTTTGTTCTACCCCTGTTTTTATAGCCTTGTGTTTCAGTTGTTCTTGGTCAGTTCTTGTTTATGCATTGTGGTTTGCATTATTCTCCTCCATGTTCATTTAAAGTGTTTGGATTTAGGGCTGCACGATATATCGTTTTAGCATCGATATCGCGAATGTCATTGTAATTTGCTTCAACCTTTCCGAAATTTATGAAAGATTATTTTACGGAAGGTTCAAGTGGTGTGAGTGTGTGTGTGTGAGGAATTGGAAGCCATCAGAATACGGGTGTTTCTACACCATCACGCATCTGCGGTTAAAAACTAAGCTCAGAATCGATCCAGAATCGTTAGAGAGAGAATCTTTTCTCCCACCCCTATTGTATAGTATGACCAACAAAATATTAGATAGATTAAACATAAACTGTTCTGTTGCGTAGCGTGCCAAGTTGATCCTTCCTCAGAGCAGACTGCTTTACTCTCGCGTGATCAGAGTGCAATCGCAGCCTTTAGCAGTTAAAAAATCGTGTTTTATCATATCGCGATATTATCGCAAATGCGATTAATCGTTCAGCCCTACTAGAGAAGTCCTATAGCTTTAGCCAAGCAGAATGTCATGTCACTTCCTGAGGATTTTCTCAATATCTACACATTATGGTGTGTGTGTGTGTGTGTGTGTGTGTGTGGGGGCTCATAGTAAATCGAGATAATATTTCGCGAAGATACAATTCAGAACGTGGTGCAACTTTTTACGGTTTTATGTCAATAAATTGTGATCGGTTCATGAGATCAGCCAAATTGATTGACTACTGATCGAGTGAATATGATTATGTGCGTCCGATCCATCAGAGCATCCCTAATGTCTATATAGTTGTTGTTTTTTTTAAGTGAAAATGAGAAATGTTGCCTTGGCAACTAGCTGAAATAAAATACGTTTAATTTAGTGTTGTCAACGTTAACGCGTTAACGCATGTGATGAATTTTTTCCAGTTTAACACGTTAAAAATATTTAACGCAATTAACACAGCATCCATTTCTTCTGTCATCCTTGGGTTAGTGTTACATTATATGATCACGCTCTTATTCATGCAAATGCTTATAAACCATTCAAGCACCACAAGACAAACGAGAACGCGCTGTCTGTGGATGTTCTGTCTATGTGACACACACGACGCTCAGAAAGACACGAGTTCTGTTTCGCTCTTGAACAAACAATAACACAGAATTATGCCAAAATGTCCATTTGTCGAGTATCCTCATAAGAGCAGTCTTAAATGAACTTAAAGAGAAAATGAGATGTGTGTGAGATCTGCGTCATGTTCGGCAGCGGCAGGTCTTAAAGTGACAGCAGCCACTAATGATGTCTGTCATTAAAGTTAATCACAGAACAAAGGGAACAAAGAAAATTACTCACTGCTCTTGACTAAAGAACTTTTGCAGCTTTAATAAGGATTCATCTATATTTAATTTATAATTAATGCAGTGCAGACTGCTAACTTTATTCAATTTCTATAGCCTATATTTCCTGCCTGTTAGACAGGAAGGCCACAGGTAAATATGACATTTATTATGGGTTTATGTGAGGATTGTTTTAAGTTTACTTAAATTAAAAGTTGTTTTATTTTTGAAGCCTAATAAATGTTAAAATTGATAGCTTTCAATTACACTGTAATGTTGAATGGCTAATGTTTAAAATTGGGGGAAAAAATCATTTTCATCAGTGGTACTGGCCTTCATTCATAAAAAGATGCCATTAAACAAGTATTTAAAATAACTGTATTTATGTATTTTTCTACATTAATTTGGAGAATAACTGTGAAATTATTACATTATAAAATATATTAAAAACGTATAAAAACGTAAGTGTTTTTAATTGCTATTAATCGCGATTAATCACTGATTTAATCTAGTTTTTTTTTTAATCGATTGACAGCACTAGTTTAATTTATTTTTAGATTTTGTTTTAAGTTAACATTTAAGTTATTTCAAGCAACAAAAATGTTTTTTTTTGTGGTTTTAGTTTTAGTTAATTATTATACCTTGACCTGGAATGCAGTACACAATTGCTATATACCATCTTACATGAGCTTTTTGTTATTTTATACTTTTAAAATCTAAAATTTCCTTTCACTTTTATTATATGAAAAAGGAAAGAATTACCCATTAATTTTCCCATATTAGAATGTCTATATCTTTAGTACTGTAGTGCCAGAACACACAAAACTGCTAAGTATGCTATGCTGGTAGCCTAATGATTAAGAAGTGTGTTTGCTGACTCACAGATTGCAAGTTCTAAGTAAAGGTCCTAAGTAGAGGTGACCCAGTAATTGCAGTCACTAAGCTCAAAATCCTGCTATTTCTTCATTGTGCACTTAACCCCTTAAAGTTCCAGAAGGTTTATTATAGTTACTGTACTGTAAATAGTTTTAAATTTAATGCATGCACAAAAATGTCATGTAGTTTATTTTAATGGTAAAATTTTATAAATAAAAGTAATGATTTATAATTTTATAATGATATTAAATGAAAGGTCCCACTTTATATTAGGTGGCCTTAACTACTATGTACTTACATCAAAACTAGTTCGGGGGAAACCTTAATCGTAATTAATCGCATCCAAAATAAAAGTTTGTGTTTACATAATATATGTGTGTGTACTGTGTATAATTATTATGTGTTTATATAAATACACACTCATGCATGTATATTGTGGGCGGCAGTGGCTCAGTGGTTCATGTTTGTCTACAAACCCGATTCCAAAAAAGTTGGGACACTGTACAAATTGTGAATAAAAACAGAATGCAATGATGTGGAAGTTTCAAATTTCAATATTTTATTCAGAATACAACATAGATGACATATCAAATGTTTAAACTGAGAAAATGTATCATTTTAAGGGAAAAATAAGTTGATGCCATAAATTTCATGGCATCAACACATCTCAAAAAAGTTGGGACAAGGCCATGTTTACCACTGTGTGGCATCCCCTCTTCTTTTTATAACAGTCTGCAAACGTCTGGGGACTGAGGAGACAAGTTGCTCAAGTTTAGGAATAGGAATGTTGTCCCATTCTTGTCTAATACAGGCTTCTAGTTGCTCAACTGTCTTAGGTCTTCTTTGTCGCATCTTCCTCTTTATGATGCGCCAAATGTTTTCTATGGGTGAAAGATCTGGACTGCAGGCTGGCCATTTCAGTACCCGGATCCTTCTTCTACGCAGCCATGATGTTGTAATTGATGCAGTATGTGGTCTGGCATTGTCATGTTGGAAAATGCAAGGTCTTCCCTGAAAGAGACGACGTCTGGATGGGGGCATATGTTGTTTTAGAACTTGGATATACCTTTCAGCATTGATGGTGCCTTTCCAGATGTGTAAGCTGCCCATGCCACACGCACTCATGCAACCCCATACCATCAGAGATGCAGGCTTCTGAACTGAGCGCTGATAACAACTTGGGTTGTCCTTGTCCTCTTTAGTCCGGATGACATGGCGTCCCAGTTTTCCAAAAAGAACTTCAAATTTTGATTCGTCTGACCACAGAACAGTTTTCCACTTTGCCACAGTCCGTTTTAAATGAGCCTTGGCCCAGAGAAAACGCCTGCGCTTCTGGATCATGTTTAGATATGGCTTCTTTTTTGACCTATAGAGTTTTAGCCGGCAACGGCGAATGGCACGGTGGATTGTGTTCACCGACAATGTTTCTGGAAGTATTCCTGAGCCCATGTTGTGATTTCCATTACAGTAGCATTCCTGTATGTGATGCAGTGCCGTCTAAGGGCCCGAAGATCACGGGCATCCAGTATGGCTTTCCGGCCTTGACCCTTACGCACAGAGATTGTTCCAGATTCTCTGAATCTTTGGATGATATTATGCACTGTAGATGATGATAACTTCAAACTCTTTGCAATTTTTCTCTGAGAAACTCCTTTCTGATATTGCTCCACTATTTTTCGCCGCAGCATTGGGGGAATTGGTGATCCTCTGCCCATCTTGACTTCTGAGAGACACTGCCACTCTGAGAGGCTCTTTTTATACCCAATCATGTTGCCAATTGACCTAATAAGTTGCAAATTGGTCCTCCAGCTGTTCCTTATATGTACATTTAACTTTTCCGGCCTCTTATTGCTACCTGTCCCAACTTTTTTGGAATGTGTAGGTCTCATGAAATCCAAAATGAGCCAATATTTGGCATGACATTTCAAAATGTCTCACTTTCAACATTTGATATGTTATCTATATTCTATTGTGAATAAAATATAAGTTTATGATATTTGTAAATTATTGCATTCCTTTTTTATTCACAATTTGTACAGTGTCCCAACTTTTTTGGAATCGGGTTTGTACAAACCGGAAGGTTGGTGGTTCTATCCCTGGTTCGACCTGACCAAGTGTCGAGGTGTCCATGAGCACACCTAACCCCAGCTGCTCCCGACGAGCTGGATGGCGCCTTGCATGGCTGACACCGCCGTCGGTGTATGAATGAGTGAATGTGAGGCAATATGTAAAGCGCTTTGGTGGCCATGGGTCTGTTGAAAGCGCTGTATAAATGCAGTCCATTCCATTCCATATATATTTAAGAAATATTTGAATGTATATACTGTATATATAATTTATCTTGTATATAATATATAATTTATATATAATATATACAGTGGGGAGAACAAGTATTTGATACACTGCCGATTTTGCAGGTTTGCCCACTTTCAAAGGCAGGTTTTACCTACTTTTTTCATAGGTACTCTTCAACTGTGAGTGACGGAATCTAAAACAAAAATCCAGAAAATCACATTGTATGATTTTTAAGTAATTAATTTGCATTTTATTGCATGACATAAGTATTTGATACATCAGAAAAGCAGAACTTAATATTTGGTACAGAAACTTTTGTTTGCAATTACAGAGATCATACGTTTCCTGTAGTTCTTGACCAGGTTTGCACACACTGCAGCAGGGATTTTGGCCCGCTCCTCCATACAGACCTTCTCCAGATCCTTCAGGTTTCGGGGCTGTCGCTGGGCAATACGGACTTTCAGCTCCCTCCAAAGCTTTTCTATTGGGTTCAGGTCTGGAAGACCCAGCCACGACCCATCTTCAATGCTCTTACTGAGGGAAGGAGGTTGTTGGCCAAGATCTCGTGATACATGGCCCCATCCATCCTCCCCTCAATACGGTGCAGTCGTCCTGTCCCCTTTGCAGAAAAGCATCTCCAAAGAATGATGTTTCCACCTCCATGCTTCACGGTTGGGATGGTGTTCTTGGGGTTGTACTCATCCTTCTTCTTCCTCCAAACACGACGAGTGGAGTTTAGACCAAAAAACTCTATTTTTGTCTCATCAGACCACATGACCTTCTCCCATTCCTCCTCTGGATCATCCAGATGGTCATTGGAAAACTTCAGACGGGCCTGGACATACGCTGGCTTGAGCAGGGGGACCTTGCATGTGCTGCAGGATTTTAATCCATGACGGCGTAGTGTGTTACTAATGGTTTTCTTTGAGACTGTGGTCCCAGCTCTCTTCAGGTCATTGACCAGGTCCTGCCGTGTAGTTCTGGGCTGATCCCTCACCTTCCTCATGATTATTGATGCCCCACAAGGTGAGATCTTGCATGGTGCCCCAGACCGAGGGAGATTGACCGTCATCTTGAACTTCTTCCATTTTCTAATAATTGCGCCAACAGTTGTTGCCTTCTCACCAAGCTGCTTGCCTATTGTCCTGTAGCCCATCCCAGCCTTGTGCAGGTCTACAATTTTATCCCTGATGTCCTTACACAGCTCTCTGGTCTTGGCCATTGTGGAGAGGTTGGAGTCTGTTTGATTGAGTGTGTGGATAGGTGTCTTTTATACAGGTAACGAGTTCAAACAGGTGCAGTTCATACAGGTAATGAGTGGAGAACAGGAGGGCTTCTTAAAGAAAAACTAACAGGTCTGTGAGAGCCGGAATTCTTACTGGTTGGTAGGTGATCAAAAACTTATGTCATGCAATAAAATGCAAATTAATTTTTGTTATAGATTCCGTCACTCACAGTTGAAGTGTACCTATGATAAAAATTACAGACCTCTACATGCTTTGTAAGTAGGAAAACCTGCAAAATCGGCAGTGTATCAAATACTTGTTCTCCCCACTGTATATATATATATAACAATATATAACATTTTTCTTAAATATATACATGCATGTGTGTGTATTTATATATATACATAATAATTATACACAGTACACACACATATATTATGTAAACACAATTCCCCAGCACTAATCAAAACATAAGTACAATGTACTTATTGTGTTCATATTGTATTGCAAAACACTTTTGCTGATATTGAGGTGGGATACGGGTAAAATTAAGGACAGGTGTGGTGGTGTGGGTAAGTTTAAGGGTAAAGTTAGGGACAGGTGTGGTGGTGTGGGTAAGTTTAAGGGTAAAGTTAGGGACGGGTGTGGTGGTATGGGTAAGTTTAAGGGTAAAGTTAGGGACGGGTGTGGTGGTGTAGGTAAGTTTAAGGGTAAAGTTAGGGACGGGTGTGGTGGTATGGGTAAGTTTAAGGGTAAAGTTAGGGATGGTGTGGTGGTATGGGTAAGTTTAAGGGTAGGGTTAGGGACAGGTGTGGTGGTATGGGTAAGTTTAATGGTAAAGTTAGGGACAGGTGTGGTGGTGTGGGTAAGTTTAAGGGTAGGGTTAGGGACAGGTGTGGTGGTATGGGTAAGTTTAAGGGTAAAGTTAGGGACAGGTGTGGTGGTGTGGGTAAGTTTAAGGGTAAAGTTAGGGACAGGTGTGGTGGTGTGGGTAAGTTTAAGGGTAGGGTTAGGGACAGGTGTGGTGGTGTGGGTAAGTTTAAGGGTAGGGTTAGGGACAGGTGTGGTGGTATGGGTAAGTTTAAGGGTAAAGTTAGGGACAGGTGTGGTGGTGTGGGTAAGTTTAAGGGTAAAGTTAGTGACGGGTGTGGTGGTGTGGGTAAGTTTAAGGGTAAAGTTAGGGACGGGTGTGGTGGTGTGGGTAAGTTTAAGGGTAAAGTTAGGGACGGGTGTGGTGGTATGGGTAAGTTTAAGGGTAAAGTTAGGGACAGGTGTGGTGGTGTGGGTAAGTTTAAGGGTAAAGTTAGGGACAGGTATGGTGGTGTGGGTAAGTTTAAGGGTAGGGTTAGGGACAGGTGTGGTGTGGGTGAGTTTAAGGGTAAAGTTAGGGACAGGTGTGGTGGTGTGGGTAAGTTTAAGGGTAAAGTTAGGGACAGGTGTGGTGTGGGTAAGTTTAAGAGTATAATGTAAAAACATGTATGTACACAATAAGGTCATTGTATCAAATGATTAATTTAAATGTTAGTACATAGTAGTTAAGGCCACCTTATATAAAGTGGGTCCAAATTAAATATTTATTAAAAAATCTTACTACATATATAATATGTGTGTGTATGCATGTGTGTATATATAGGTGTGTATGTATATGTGTGTGTGTTTATTTATAAATGTATGCTTCATTTTCACCTATGAGATATTTTCACCTATTTATATTTAGCCAACTTCTGGGAACAATTTTATTATCTAAGTATAGCTTAGAAACACACAAACACAAATTTTAGCTAGAAAAAATGCTATTGAAAATGGTTATTTAGTTTGTGATTAGGTTTGTTTTTATTATGAAATTTAAATTCCTTAATGAGTGCTAAGTGTCTAATTAGGAGATCTTATTCCCCCACTCCCAAGTGTGCACACTTGTTTAGGATCCGTCTAATGAGTTTTGTTTTGATGTGTTTATTTCATTTCAATCACAGCCCTTCTCTTGTTCTCATCACTCGCTATTATGCTATTGATATGGGGCAGTGCAAATAGCGGAGTGTACATATCCTCATTAGAAGCGAGTGTTTTTGTGATGGGAGGCGAGGCTCCGTGCTGCTGCTTGACTAATAGGGGTTGGCTGGGGCCCCTGAGGAGTCTCTAATGACCGCCTGTGTCAGATTCCCTTACAGCCGGGCTCGTGGCACAGACACAAGGAGCTGCCCGGAGCTATGTGCGTGTATACGTGTGTGTTTGTGTGAAAGGGTAGGTGTCACAAATACATAAAGTCTCAGCCAGCTGCTTGTTGTTGCTGAAACTCGTGTGGAAAAAAAATGTCACATATTAATTGAGAGGGCACTCTCAAATTAGCTGTTGATTTCTGAAATAGGCTACTGTAATTTGACTTCAGATCATTATTATAGATGTGTTTATGAAACCAGATTTTCGCCAGTTTGTATAGAGACAGAAGACAGGGAACAGAAGTAATACTGGGGAGAAAAGGGGAAGTAGGTTTGTGACATGACACAAGACAGATTTGAACCTCACAAGACCATCCTCACCCTAAAGCATGTTTGCTAACTGCTAGGTCATGGCTCTGGTGTTTTTGCAGTATAATTAAGTTGTGTAAGAACTTTGTCTAGTTAAGTGTAAAGAGATGCTCATCTCTATGTGATGCTATCTGTGCCCAAAGGGTCAAACAGCCAGAGCAGATGTAGTTTAAGCTCAGCTGGATGAGCATTATCAATAACTCATAGGCATAATTAACTTTTTTTTTTTTTGGGATTTATTCTCACATACTTTTAGGATTGTGTATGTAAATTCGTTTCATGTATTTTTCTTTTTATTCTATCTATTATTTTATTCTATTTCCTTTTTTGGGGGGATGGCTGGAAAATGTTAGAAAAAAGGCTGGCTTTTCTCATCATCTTTATACAAAAATGACTTATGCGACACTTACATTTACAGTTATATAACAAAATATCAAACCAAGTGGCATTTATTTTAACGAAATATAGCACAAACATACTTTTCAAACAAAAATAAGTTAGATTTTTAAATTATGATTTACTATTTAAAATATATAGTTACTTTACTTGAGGAGAACTGACTTCATTCATCCACTAAAAATCATCTTGACACCATTGCTTAAAGTCATTAAATAAATGGTAAAAGCTCTAGCAGCATTTGTTTCCAGATGCCACTTGGTTTGATATTTTCTTTCTAATGAAATTACATTCAGACATTTTAAGTCTGACTGAGGTGTCCAAATATTATTTCATGCTACTGTATGTTTGTCCCCATTTAATTGGGGCTATTGAATATGTATTTAAAATGAAAGATATACCTTGATAGCTAGACTACGGGCTGAATGCATGGGAAAATTAACACATTTAAATCATTAGTACTGCATGCAGTTATCATGTGTGGTCCAGTCCACATTGTGAAGCGGATAGAGATGTCCGTGCCGTCCTCTTGAAGTCTGCTCATCAACTGCATCACCACCATTATACACCTCGTTCAAATGCTCATTAGGCAAAATGCCAGAAGTCTGTCAACTTTTAACACCAATAACAGGATGCTTAGTTGGGTCCATCGCCAAGAGCTGCCACTGAGAGCTTTCTTTTGTCTGTACTAGGACACTTTTTTCTGTGTGAATTGTAATGCAGCTTTTCACGGTCTGCCACATAATGTCCTCTATAGATTTTTGCCCGTTTATTGCTGAGAAAATCTTGTAACCTGCAGCGAACGGATGAATTACAAGGCCGTAGCCCGACCGACAGACAAACGGAGGGGTATATCCCTCCTCTGGCCTCTTGCAGGACCTTACAGGAGAATTGGCAATGTCAAGGGATGAGGATTTGAGAGTCAAGTGTCGCTGAATGGGAGCATTGGTGGTCTGGGTGCAGCTGCCTCGAGAACAAGTGGAAGAAATGCAGAGACAGCGAGAGTAGCGCGCCCCATGGAAGCGGACCTCTCCTTACTTTTGTCTTTCATCGTGCGGGCCGGCCGCTGAAAGGCTTGGCAGCGCCTGTGACTCCAGGCAGCTAAGCTAGCAGCTCCTAGCACTCAGTATGCAGCCAAAGTGCTGGAATGACAACGACTCCATTCATTGTGGAGGTAGAGGCAAAGCTGTGGATCTCCTCTATTTTGTAGAATGGGGGATACAGAAGAGGAGGGGGGTACTTTGCCCAACTCGCAGTACAGCGGACGATGTAAGGATGAGAGAGTGAGAGCGAGAGAGAGAAACAGAAAGGGAGGGAGAGGGAGTGAGCGAGAAAGTGGCAGCGGTGGAGGGGGACCTTCCATGCCGAATGATTGAAAGAGGCGGAGAGGAAGCAGAACTCCATCAGATGAAATGAGGTGAAAATAATTCAGGCATTAATCAAGCCTGGCCAAAAGGAGGCTGTCCCCCCCCCCCCTCTCTCTCTCTCTCTCTGCGGAAGCAAACGGAGAGGTGTGAATGAAGAACTCGAGAGTTAAGACGAGAGAACTACCGGGCACTATCGAATCATGTCGGAGTCCAACAGCGGCGCAGCTTGTATGGCTGATCAGGTCAGTTGTGTTTTTGTCATATTTGTGTTGTTTTGAAACAGGCAGCATTTTCGTTTTCTATAGATCTGCCGAGAGGGAAATTTGAAAATGTTGCGTCTCTTGAGCGAGTGTGAGCAGGCACGTTACCCGACGCATCAAAGCGGCAATTGTACGAAGCTGCCCGGACGACGGTGCAGGGTCCTGAAAGAACTGAATTAATCAAGACCAAGCATTGTCTGCAGTGCCTTATTTTTCGGCCATCATTCAGGGGGCCTGTGACGACTCAATAGCCCGCAGACCACGTGAGAAAGGGGCTGCAGCTCTTTAAAAACCAGACCACGTGTGGGCCAACTGAAAAGTTTTTATAACAAATTGCAGTGGGAAGTTCTGGCGACGCTGGTGGAAGGGTATGTGATAAAGTTTCCAAGGAAGTGGGCAGGAGAGCAGTGTTTGAGAGACAGAAGGAAGGAGGAAAGTGTCCAGGCTGAAAGGAGGGCTGGCCCATATTTCTCTTCCTTTTTCTGTCTTCTTTCACCTCCTTTTTTTAGTCACCAAGGCACTTGTCACTTAAACAATCATAGGGAAGATTTATTGGAAATAAAACGTATGGATATCCGATAAGATACTTTGTGCCGCAGAGATTTGTTGCAGTGCCACTTTTGGTTGCATCCTTACTATTGCATCTGTTTCCCTTCCGCCGTTCTGTAGGACTGTGTGAATTAGGATAAAGTGACTAAATAAAAACTGATGAGACCAAATTAGGTTACTTGCTGTAGGTAACAAAGATAAAGCTTTATTTTTTTAAATTAATAGGCGTCATTATTTGACAGGTTTTGGAATAACGCAAAATCCATTTATCGTCATCTTGTTTAATCTTGATATGAATGTTAATTAAAACTGTTTCTATCATATATCTCAAGTTCGGGGAAATGTTCAGTCTCAAATTGCATTGTCATGAAGTTATATTCGTGAACAGTTTTTAGTGAGCAAATTCTCTTTCATTGTTTAATTAGTACCGAGAAGCATTTATAGTGCTATTTGATCTGGACAGCTGGAAAAAATGTCCAATTTTGGTCTTGCCTTTAGTCAGTCTTTGGACGAGACCTTTGAAACCTCGGGAGCAATGCTCACCTGACCTTATCAAGTGGGTGAACCACAGCTGTTGGTTCTTTTTTTTGTCTTTCTGTACAGCCTTTAAAAGCCTTTAAACTTGACATATACAGCTCAAATCACTTAGAAATCTTAATGGTTGTGACATTATAACTATGAGCACATTATCATATCAGTGCCAATTAATTATTTAACAACTAGACCTGCCCTATTATAGACAATGGTCATCATCATTCTACATATAGAAGGCTTAAAGGAACACTAGCAACAGCCGGTTTAATTATTAATTTTTAAGTATAAGACACAATAAGGAAAACAGTCAGATAAAGAGTGTGGTCACTTTTAAGAGGATGATTTTTGTTTTCTTTAAGTCCACCTAATCTGTAACACATCTCACTTGAGCAATGTTTGATTCCCCATAGTTTGACCCCTGTAAAGACTGCAAAAGAGGGTTTGATGAGGTGTACTGATTTATTTGATGATTTCTAGCAGTGCCAGGACCCTGAGAGGCTCCACAGACTCAGGTGTCCAGCTGTAGAGCTCACTGATTTATCACACACACACACACACACACACACACACACACACACACACACACACACACACACACACACACACACACACACACACACACACACACACAGAGACAGAGAGAGACAGACAGACAGACAGACAGAGCGGAGCAGGTGCATCTGCCAGAGCTTCAGCCTCTAGCCTCCAAACCCCTCATGTGTATTGTGAACTCAGTCACTTGTGTATACGATGGGGAAACATCATCATTTCCCTGTTTAGGCTTGAAAATGTGCATAACCTAGAGTGAAATTGCATCATTTGGAAAGTGTTTGCATCGGGGCTAATTGTCAATTTCTGATTTGCTTGTTTGCCTGATTTTTTTTTTTTAATTTGCACATTGCACAAAAAAGTCTATATAGTGTACTTTTCAACTTCAAAACTTGAATGAATCTACATAGTCAAAATGATCAAACCTGAATGCTTTAATTTCACTAGTGTAAGAGAGTTTACACATGATTAAGTTTAAGATTAAAGGGAAAGTTCACCCAAAAATAAAAAATTAGCCCATGATTTACTCACCCTCAAGTCATCCTAGGTGTATATGACTTTCTTCTTTCTGATGAACACAATCGGAGTTATATTAAAAAATGTCCTGGCTCTTCTAAGCTTTATAATGGCAGTGAATGAGAGCCCAAAATTTGAAGCCCAAAAAAGTGCATCCATCCATTATAAAAGTGCTCCACTAATAGTTAATAAAGGCCTTCTGAAGCGAATCGATGGGTTTGTGTAAGAAAAATATCCATATTTAACACGTTATAAAGTAAAACATCAAGCTTCCGCCAGACCACCTTCCGTATTCAACTTACGCAGAAAGCGTAACTGACGCGACGTAGGACATAGCGTAAGTGTTTTGAACTGCGAGAGGCATTATACTTTCTTTGTATCTTCGTGTGTAAATATATATATATATCCAGCGTAGCGTCAGTTCTGGCAGGTCACGGTAGTCAAGCTCGCATCAGCTGACTGTCAGCTGCTCATGTCTACCTATAGGAATACGACGTCTATCACAGCATACATATATAATCTCCTTCAGTACTATCAGCAGCTATCGCGTTTCTCCAGAGCTCATTTACCCTCCTCCATCCCCAGCTCCTCCTCTCGTCCAGTCAGGATTTGGTATTCTAATTCCCCTTGAATCAGACTAAATTCCTGAATTATTTTGTACATTTAATTTAATTTAATTTAATTATGATTTGTTTAACACCTAAATTTAATGTTTAAAGTGCCGTTACTGATAGAGGTTCTCTGTAAACAATGCTAAAACTTGACTCACTTTCATTCGCACTATTCCAAATTTCTTGGTCCCTCAAAATGGGCAGCATTCTCCAATCACAGCTATGCCATTTCCTCTGATTAGTGCTATGCTGTAGATTCAGCTCTGTATTGTTTGACAGCTTGGGCTCTATGGAACCTATATTAGCTCTGTGATATAGCGAATTCGGCTGGATCCTGTAGTATTGTCTAATGCTATCTGTTAGAGTAGAGCATGCTTGACTAATAATTGAGATAATATGAGCCAGTAATTTCATTTGAGTAACTTACTGGGTCAAAATGTCTTCACAGTGATCTGTGATGATTGCCGTTTATAAGGCAAATGCTGTTTGTTTTGATTGCAACACTTGATCATTTATCTTACTGTTAAAGAGATGCTGTGTGTAGTGATTGGTTTCACACGATGTCCCAAAGAGCAACAGATAATGACTCTATAATGCTTGGGGAGAGTGAGTGAGTTTAGCAAAAAATCTCTTTAACAGTGTCATATGCACAGGTATGAAGACTTGTGTGAGCATGCACTGTCGATAATGTTACATAATGTATTTGACATACTGTAATGTATATCACAATGTCGACAAACTGCAAGGATCTTTTTTTTTTATTATGCAAACAAAGATTGTGACACTATTTACATGTGACAAATATAAAATGACCAAGGCAAACAAACATAACAGCCAACATCACATGTCTATTCTGATAATACCTGTATGTATATATTTGTGTGTGTGTGTGTGTGTGTGTGTATGTAAGTGTATCTGGGTGTGGGAGTGGAAGCAAATAAACAAAGTAACATCTAGAAATTTATAAGAGACATAACAATAGTAAAACAAATAATAATGACAAAAATAATAATAAACTAATTTAATCAGGAATGAGGGGGAGGTTAGAGGATGAGGAAGAGGACAAATAATAGTAGTAATAATAATATTAAATTATTATAAGGCTGCCTCTGATCCCTCCATGGCCACGGCATAAATTAGTCCCCTGCCCATGTCACGCCACAACGGGCCATCAAGGAGAGATGCCGCGGGGCACGGGGCCCAAAGCCCAACCCCCATCACCCAGGACACTCCCCACCCCGGGCCGCCACACACATGCCACGCTTACCCAGGTTTTTTTTTTTGGTTTCATTGATAAAAAAGATGTGTATGCGTGTCAACTAGTGTCTGATGCATTAAAAAAGCAAGGCGTGCAGTGTAGAACCAGCCCAGTGCAAAGCCCAGGTCACCATACCCCTTACCCTTTTTTTGATGCATTCCATGTTTAAGCTCTTAATAGATGTGTATGTATCTCAGCTAATATGTGATGCATCAAAAAAGCGAGGCATGAAGTGCTGAACCATCCAAAGGCGAAATCCAGGGTCGAAAGAGTGCGGGAAGGCACAAGCTCAAGGCCCCAGGCCCCACACCACAACTAATCCCAACCGCACCGGACAGGGACTGGGATGCCACGGCAACCCCCCCCCCCCCCCATCATATGTGGATGTTGATGGAGGTGTATTGTTGAGGTTGGTTTCAGACAAAGGTCAGCGGATTCATGACTGTTGGAAAATAATGAGAGATGACCAAGAGGGGTGTAATTCTAGTGTAAATGGACAAGTTTTCCTTTTTTTTTTTCTTCCCAAGATGCAATATGTATGGTGTTCCTTGATTTCCAGTTCATGGGGATAGACTAGGAGTAACTGACTGTTTGACATCCCAAAAGGACGGATAGTGATTCAGTGATGTTTGTCCCGGAATTTTTTAATTGGGGTGCAATGCAAATGGCGTGAACATTGGTGTCTGGGTTATTTTATGTGCAATGTGAGCAGATTTCTGAAGTAAATCCTATTTTAAACAATTTTCGTCCAGTTAGGTGAACTCTATGAAGTACCGTATACTGTATGAGTTGCAGGTTGGCATTTTTTGTCATGAAGTATTTTTGCAGATTTGTGTCCAGAAAGCGGCATCGGGAGTAATGGATAAGTCTGATTCCCATTTAGCATTTGGTAAGCTTAATGTGTTGTCTAATTTTTGATATCATTCTGTATATTTTGGTTATTATGGTGGTTATTTTGAGATTGAAGGGGAAAGGTATAGGTTAATTGTCCGAGTGTCGATTTTTAGTTAGTTAGATAATTTGATTTGTAAGTATTCCAAAATACATTTACTCCCAATGCCGTGTTTCTGGACCAAGTGGGAAAATGGTGCCAGGTTATTTTTATGAAGGATATGTTGAAGTTGTGTGATGGCCTTTTCTGCCCATGTCCGGAAGTTGAGTGGCTTCTTGTTAACTGTAAAATCTGGGTTATACCAACTGGGGGTGTATTTAGATGGTGCAAGAGGGGTGTTTGTGATTTGATGAAATTTCCACCTGGCTGTCAGAGCTGCTGCTATTGTTGGCGTTTTAAAACAGTGGTGTTTTTTGATTGTCTGACTGTAGAAGGGAAAGTCTGAAATGTTAATGTCGTTAATGTTCAGCATCTAACCATATGTTTTCTGATAGGTTAGGATGAATCCATTCGTATATATTTTGAAGCTGATTGGCCAGAATGTAGTGGGAGAAATGTGGTGCTTCCAGTCCTCCTTGTGTTCTTAGTTTCTGTAGGGTAGTCAATTGAATTCTTGGGGTCTTATTTTTTTGGTAGTGATTGAGTCTAGAAATTTAAACCAGGTGAGGGTGGGTTGTGTTGGAATCATTGAGAATAATTAGTTTAGTTTAGGGAGTATAGTCATTTTAATTACTGAAATTCTGCCCATAATGGATAGTGGTAAATTCATCCAGCGTTGAAGATCATCGTCTGTTGTTTTGAGAAATGGAGTAAAATTAAGTCCAAACTCTGACAGTCTGGGGGAAACATTAATGAATGTGATGTGATTGGTGCATAGAGGGATAGGTGGTGTCTGGGATGTCACATCCAAGCTGTTGGAATGTAATGAAAGATAGAAGAGTTTCCCTTAGTTGATTGAGTATTCAGAAATATTAGAGAATGAATCAATGAGTTTAATCAGTCTTGTAGATACAGTAATAAATCATCAGTGTGAAGGCTGATTTTGAGGTATACACTCACCTAAAGGATTATTAGGAACACCATACTAAGGGGGTGTTTGACCCCCTTTCGCCTTCAGAACTGCCTTAATTCTACGTGGCATTGATTCAACAAGGTGCTGAAAGCATTCTTTAGAAATGTTGGCCCATATTGATAGGATAGCATCTTGCAGTTGATGGAGATTTGTGGGATGCACATCCAGGGCACGAAGCTCCCGTTCCACCACATCCCAAAGATGCTCTATTGGGTTGAGATCTGGTGACTGTGGGGGCCATTTTAGTACAGTGAACTCATTGTCATGTTCAAGAAACCAATTTGAAATGATTCGAGCTTTGTGACATGGTGCATTATCCTACTGGAAGTAGCCATCAGAGGATGAGTACATGGTGGTCATAAAGGGATGGACATGGTCAGAAACAATGTTTAGGTAGGCCGTGGCATTTAAACGATGCCCAATTGGCACTAAGGGGCCTAAAGTGTGCCAAGAAAACATCCCCCACACCATTACACCACCACCACCAACCTGCACAGTGGTAACAAGGCATGATGGATCCATGTTCTCATTCTGTTTACGCCAAATTCTGACTCTACCATCTGAATGTCTCAACAGAAATCGAGACTCATCAGACCAGGCAACATTTTTCCAGTCTTCAACTGTCCAATTTTGGTGAGCTCGTGCAAATTGTAGCCTCTTTTTCCTATTTGTAGTGGAGATGAGTGGTACCCGGTGGGGTCTTCTGCTGTTGTAGCCCATCCGCCTCGAGGTTGTGCGTGTTGTGGCTTCACAAATGCTTTGCTGCATACCTCGGTTGTAACGAGTGGTTATTTCAGTCAAAGTTGCTCTTCTGTCAGCTTGAATCAGTCGGCCCATTCTCCTCTGACCTCTAGCATCAACAAGGCATTTTCACCCACAGGACTGCCGCATACTGGATGTTTTTCCCTTTTCACACCATTCTTTGTAAACTCTAGAAATGGTTGTGCGTGAAAATCCCAGTAACTGAGCAGATTGTGAAATACTCAGACCGGCCCGTCTGGCACCAACAACCATGCCACGCTCAAAATTGCTTAAATCACCTTTCTTTCCCATTCTGACATTCAGTTTGGAGTTCAGGAGATTGTCTTGACCAGGACCACACCCCTAAATGCATTGAAGCAACTGCCATGTGATTGGTTGATTAGATAATTGCATTAATGAGAAATTGAACAGGTGTTCCTAATAATCCTTTAGGTGAGTGTATGTTTAGTGTTTGAATTCCTTTAATGTAGCTTAATTTTGACGGATGGCTGCTGCTAGCGGCTCAATGAAAATGGTGAATAGTGAAGGGGAGAGTGGGCATCCTTGTCTAGTCCCCCGGTGCAGTGTGATGCTATGTGATGTTAGTCCATTGGTGATGACAGTAGGCTTGGGTACCGAACTCTGTACTTTTAAGGGCACTGACCGAATTACGTCGGTACTACCGAGTAGCTACCGATTCACATTAAATCAATCAGTGCCAAATTTTGGTACGTATCTGGTGATATAGACTAGTGTCTGTGAATATCAAACTGCAAAAAGACTATTTAAATACGAATCCTCTTTGTCCTGCATGTCTCTGTGTGAATGAATGGCGCAGACGTGCGGTTTAACTTACCTCACACACACACTGAATCGCACGTGACAGTCGCGTGTTTCCATCTCATACGAGGACATGAATGCATGAACTTCATCTCCAGAGCCTTCATGAGCATTTTACTGTTTCATTTGAGGAAAACTATCGTCATATCATAAACACACAGAAACTCAAAGGTCTTCACGGCAAAATAAAAGTTCGGTTTAACTTGACAAATATATTACTGTTACAGTTTCTGCACAGTTATTGAGGTAAACATCCCTAAAATACAGAAAAAAGGTACCGTTGGGTACCGGTTAAAATGTGAACGGTACCCAACCCTAGATGACAGTGGCTGAAGGTGTTATATACAGAATTTTGATCCAGTTAATGAATGACTCCAAAAAACCAAACCAAACTAATGTGGAAAACAGGAATTTCCAGTTAACCCTATCAAAAGCTTTTTATGTATCGAGAGTAACTATGATGGTTTTTGCTTTTTGAATTGATGAGTAATACATTAAGTTAAAAATCTGCGTGTGTTGGTGGATGCAAGTCTGCCTTTAATGAAACCGATTTGATCTGGATGGATTATAGATGGCATGACTTTTTCTATTCAATACACTAGTGATGCACTTTGGCGATGATTTTAATGTCTACGTTAATTAGAGAAATGGGTCGATAACTTGATGGTAATGTTGGGTCTTTATTGGGTTTGAGAAGGAGTGAAATTGTGGCTGTTCATGTTAGCTGGGAGTTGTTTTGATTCACTTATCATTGGGATGAAGAGTGGTGATAAAATTGACCAAAAGTGTTTGTAGAATTCAGCAGGGAATCCATCAGGACCTAGTGCTTTATTGTTCGTCAAGGATCATTTATCACCAACATTTATTTATTTTTTACTGACTGAGATTGAGACTGAAACTGAACGTGTGTTTTGATGTGTGTACATAAGTAGAAGTACAGTGGGTCCAATCTGAGACCACAGTGATGTTTCTGTTTCGCATTTTTCTAAATGAATACAAATATTTTTATCACAAACATTATTAGCATAGCAATGTATGTGAAGTTTACTTGGAAAAACCATCATCACTTGCATAATTCACTTCATAAATCATAAATCACTTGCAAATTTACACTCAAGCTACATGAACTACACAAGTTTGTCAAGAACCTGATGATCAAGTTGTTCGGCTTGATTTGAAAATGATCAAAAAATCATCTTGTGCTTCAGTAAAAGAACATCTGACATGCTGTACAAAGTTCACATGTCCACTGTATATGGAGAGAGGGGAAAAGAGCAGTCAGAAGCATAAGTGTGCTCGGAGGCAGTGGTCTCTCCTGTCTCACACTCACTGCGCTCCTGGGCTTCCAGCTGCTCTCTCTCTCTCTCTCTCTCTCTCTCTCTTTATGTCCATCGTGCTTCATTTCTCTCTACCCTTCATGTGATGATTTTAAAATACCTTAGAAATAATTTTTACACCTTTTTGTTTTTCAACTCTTTTCAAAACTTGAGCTTGATTTCTTTTCCCCCAAGACTTGTGATTTTGCCCATGTGACCTTCTGTCAGAGCAGATGTCTAGGTGAAGGTTGTCTGTCTGTCTGAACAGCGGTCATAGCTGCCAGCATTAGTGACCCTCACTCAGTCATGGGTACTTTCCTCAGGCCAAATCTCACTTTTAAATCTCATCTTTTGCCTTGTCCTCTCTGACTCCATATATCTCTCAAAGCCATTTGTTTCCTTCATTGTCCACTGTTTTCCCATTCTTCTTTTATTGCCAAAACAATATAAATTTCAATTACTCTTTGGGTTAGTTACTTGTAATTATGCATAATTACTGTAGTAAGTACAGTAACGTACAGAGTATGCCTATCGTTGTGCTTCAATCGTTTGTTTCTGCTTCTTCTTTTTGCACTATTTCAAAATATGCATAATAGCGCCCCCCCCCCTACTGTATAACATGGATTGCCGGAAAATTCCTTCAATGGCGGGGACGCATTGTCATAAATGATGGAAAATTTCATCAATGGCGGAGAAAGAGTTAAGCTGTTATTGATGTTTGCAGTGGAAGGGTAAAAATTACGGTTACTTTCATCAGTTGCAGCAGATCTAGCATTCTGTCTGCTTTGATTCAGACACAGAGATATAGTAGTACGGGAAGATTACATTTATTTGAATGAATGAATTATAGCATTTATTTGAATTAATTATTGAGAGAGGGAGAGAGATATGTGTGTGAATAACCTATGTCTGTGCAGTGTCTCTCTTCTAACAATGAAGCTGTGAGTTTAATTATTTCAAAAACAGAGATTTTTGCAAAGTTTTTGCCAAGATAAAAAAATATACAAACTTTTTTGCGTGCTCACGAGAAACGTTTTTGTGTGTTTGTGCACAAGAAACTTTTCACATGTACACAGGAATTTTTTGTATGCTCATGCATTACAATTTCCGGTTTATGTATACTATAATCTATTTCCTTTGTGCGCCACTGCCATTTTACTATAAGAAAACGAGAGTATGGATGCACATGAATTAATAAAGTTTGGTTTTCGTTAGGGCAGTATACCTCTTATAATCACGGCCTTATGTCCGCTTCTCTGTGACGGCCGAGAAACTGCGCCGTGAAATGGGCTGATGGCACATATATTGATTTCTTTATGCATTTATTAACCATGTTTATCAGATGGTTTACTTTATTTACATTATATCACATTGCTGATTTCCTACACAATGCTAAAACAAATACTAACCTTGATAGCACATCCTGATACTAGATAACACCAGATTCATGATTTTTCTGAACTGTGAATTGAATCCATGAAGTTTGAACTTTTCTTGATGGGTAACTGTGTGATGGAGTTGACCAATGAAATCGGCTGTGGGTTGAAGTTTGTGCTTAATTGGTTTGGGAAAAAAATCATGCACATTATTTTTAAGTAAAGGATAATCCATGACTAGTTGTGCATTAAACTATTTTAATTCACGACGTGGAGGCAAATAACCACCCAACGTGAAGCATGAAGGTGCATGAAGTGAAGGTATCTCTGCAGAGTGCGTTCAGATTGTTTAATGCACAGCTAACCATGGATTATCCCACTTATAACATGGTCATCTGCCTGTTTGCCTATCGCTATGCTTCAGTGGTTTTTTTCTGCTTCTTCTTTTTGTACTATTTCAAAAGATGCATAATAGTGCACTGTATAACATGGATTGCCGGAAGGAAAAAATTATGGTCCTCTATCTAGCATTCTGTCTGCTTTTATTCAGACACAGAGATATAGTAGTATGGTAAGATTACATTTATTTGAATGAATGAATGAATGAATTATAGCATTTATTTGAATTAATTATTGAGAGAGAGAGGGAGAGTGGGAGAGAGATATGTGACCCTGGAGCACAAAACCAGTCATGCGTCTCACGGGTATATTTGTGGCAATAGCCAACAATACTTGTTTTTGTATGGGTCAAAATTATCAATTTTTCTTTTATGCCAAAAATCATTAGGATATTAAGTAAAGATCATGTTCCATGAAGATATTTAGTAAATTTCCTACCGTAAATATATCAAAAAATATATTATTATTAGTAATATGCCTTGCTAAGGACTTCATTTGGACAACTTTAAAGGCGATTTTCTTAATATTTAGATTTTTTTGCACCCTCAGGTTCCAGATTTTCAAATAGTTGTATCTCTAAATGTTGTCCTATCATAACAAACCATACGTCAATGGAGAGCTTTCAGCTTTCAGATGATGTATAAAACTCCCTTATGACTGGTTTTGTGGTTCATGGTCACATATGTGTGTGAATTGCCTGTGTCTGTGCAGCATCTCTCTATGAGTTTAATTATTTCAAAAACAGATGTTACCACTTAGTTGCTGTGAAATATTATGTGGCGATTCAGTAGAGAGGCTATTTTATTAATAAAAGTCGCGGGGCAGCGTTGAGAAGTTTCTGTGCTCCTGAATGTTTCTGTGTTTCTGTTTGCGAGTGATGTGCGTGTGTGCTTCACTGAAAGCAGTGCATTAATGTAGACCGGCGATTAAACTGACTGGAATGACCTGTGCATTAAATCGTTTTAATGTACATCTTCTAGCCAGGAACATGTTAAATTATTTCATGTCTAGACTGTATTTCTCAACCACATTCTTTTCACAATGATGCTATTTATTGTGTTTCTTCACTTTTAGCTTTGTAGCATTAGCATTGAAGTGTACTCTAGAACAAAGTATTGCTCTTATTTTACTAAGAGTCATTCTGTGTAAACACACTTGTCTTTTGAACAAGCGTGTTTTGGCTGACCCTACTGCCACCTCTGCAGCTGTCACAGCTGTGAGCCTACTTATTTCCTGACCAAAGGGCAAAGATTCTCTCTGCAAATACAACTTTTTGCACAATATGTCATTTAAAGCACTGCCTGTTTGATAGGCTAAATGTATGGCAGGATTTGGTGTTTGCTGATTCTCACTGACTAGGGAAAGTTTAGTGTCTCACATGCTTTTGGGAAGATTTGCCCGAAGGCTCCTGAGGAAGAGAGCTGGTCTCTCAGTAAAGCAGTCACTCAGTCAGAGCTTCAGCAAACTCCAAGCCGTGCACATGCCATGACAAACTGAGCCCTCAGGACGCAGGAGAGATGAAAAAGTCAGAGCTTCAATTCAGAGCTGTCACACCAGTCAGGCCAGGAGAACAGCCTCAGATCTCTTTCCACATGCTTTATTTAGCCCCCAAAACATCGCATGCCACGCGTTTGTGATAGTCGGACCATTCAGTTTTACAGGTTTGATACGCAGGTTTTTGCTCATATTTTAAACAATGTGTTAAATGGCATACTCTAAACAAAACATTTAGGTAGACCACGTTTATAAAAACAAGATTTTGTGATTAAACTTTACTGTTTAGGTCTCTTTAAAAGGAATGTTTTTGGTAACCGGTTCAATATTAAATATTAAGCTCAATCAACAGCTTTTCTGGCATACTCTTAATTTCCACAGCAAATAATTGTAGTATTTTATAAAGTGAAGGAAAAAACTATGGTTACATCAAGGCATTTACAATTAAAGTAAAATTGAGCCAAGAAGTATAAGTTAAATTACAGACGATGTGTGACCCTGGAGCACAAAACCATAAGTATATTTGTGGCAATAGCCAACAATACATTGCATGGGTCAAAATTATCCATTTTTTATTTTATGCCAAAAATCATTAGGATATTAAGTAAAGATCATGTTCCATGAAGATATTTTGTAAATGTCCTACTGTAATATATAAAAAATGTATTGTTAATAGTAATATGCATTGCTAAGGACTTCATTTGGACAACTTTAAAGGTGATTTTCTTAATATTTAGATTTTTTTGCACCCTCAGATTCCAGATTTTCAAATAGTTGTGTCTCGGCCAAATATTGTCCTATCATAACAAACCATACATCAATGGAAATTGATCCCTTATGACCGTATGGTTTTGTGGTCCAGGGTAACATTTATAGGCACAAGTATTGTACAACTACAAGGCGTTTTACAACATTTAATTCATGCATGTTAACATCAAAAATGTGTGATTAGAACTAACACTGTATGTATTAAGTTTTCACAAAAATATGAAGCAGCTCAACTGTTTTCAACACTGATAATAAGAATTTGTGCACCAAATCAGCATATTAGAATGATTTCTGATAGATCATGTGACACTGAAGACTGGAGTGGATGCTAAAAATTCAGCTTTGCCATCACAGGAATAAAATAAATTTTGAAATAGATTAAAATAGAAATCAGTTATTTTAAATTGTATTTTACAATTTTAAATGACTGTTTTACTGTATTTTTGATCAAATAAATGCAGCCATGGTGAGCATTTGTGTGAGAGTTTGGTGACTTGGTGAGAGATTTCTTACAAAAACATTTAAAAGTTTTGAGCAGTATATATCTTTAAACTTTGTTGTCATGTAACACAGGTAAAACCTGTAAACATGGTAACTTTGCATAATATCTACACAAGGATACCAAGAAGAGAGATGAGATCTTTTTGTTTACATCAACCTGAGCAGGTTGTGTGTTTAAGATGGTTGACTTAAATCAGCAAAACATAATCTCTGCACACAGTCATAATCTTTGACAAAAACCTGTCAGAAATAGTTTAAACAAAAGCATGAATCATCACATCGTGCTTCAGACAGTATCCACAAATATTACATAAGAATGAATAAGCAGAAGTTCATCCACCTGAGACCACACAAACTATGATTTAGATGAGTTTACACATCAGCTACTATGATTTTATTTTAAATATTATGAACATGTGCTTTAATAAAAACTTTTGTTGTCGTTCCGGTCAGAAATACAGTGGATTTGATTGTTGTTTATCCAGGTCTGCAGTCTAACATACAGACAATAAACACATTAAACACTGCAAACAATGCTTTAAAGTGACCTGGACTTCTGGTTTCCGTGTGTCTCGCTTGTCAAAATCTGATGCTAATCGACTCTAAAGATGTTTTTCAGTCTAGAAGCTGAAGTTGCATGACATGAAATCTCTATGTTTGATGTCAGCCAGAACTGGGGTGACTTATGCAACCCTGAAAGCCTGAATGGGCCTTTAAAAGTGCTCTAATTGGCCCTTTTGAGCATATTGTAATTTAAAATAGGTCGTTCCCCAAATTCAGTCCCTTCATAACAAATTCATTTGTTTCTGTGTTTACAAATGCAAATAGCTCAGCAGTAATGAGAATCAGCCCTGAGTACAATGATAGAGAAAGGCCAGTGGATACTGTTCATGTCTCTATATGTAATTCATTAGGACACACTGGTTGAACATACGTAGTTGTGCAAAATCTGGAAACAAAATGATGAAAGTGTGTGAAGAACAGGTGGACAGCTTGCAATGTCTCACACGTCCGCAGGCTACGCTCCCTCATTGTTCAGATTGAGCACTAATTGAATGATCTAGTTACGTGAAGTGTGTGTCTGCAGCTAGACTTGGATTTCTATATAATTTAGGAGCCATTACGCCAATCTTCAGTGTCACATGATCCTTCAGAAATCATTCTAATATGCTGATTTGGTGCTCATAAAAATGCTTATTATCACAGTTGAAAACAGTTACGCTGCTCAATGTTTTTGTGGAAACCGTGATATTTTTTCAGTATTCTTTGATCAATAGATCAAAATAACAGTATTTATTTGAAATAGAAATCTTTTGTCACTTTATAAATGTTTTACTGTCATGTTTATATATATACCCTTGTGTTTTAAAGAAATCTTGTGCATATATATGACAGCTTGTTGCACTATACACTGAAAAAACAGGAAAACACATATTGTCCAATTTACTTAATCATATTATTTGGGATCTACTCAACAAAATTGTGTTTCTCTTGTAAACGTGATTTCTTTGCTTTCGATTAATGTAATTCTCTAAAATGTGCAATCTACTAGATTCAATTATTTGGGGTGAATGTGAACCAATTAAGTACTCGAAAATGATTTTTGCTGAAACTGTAGTTCCCAGCATGCTTTGCTTGAGTAAAAAAATGTCATTAAAGAGCATTTCATGCTTAGCACTTGGCATGTTCATTATGTGCTATTGCTGGCTAATAGAATAAAAGCTAGTTAGTACAGTCTTATAAATCAGTCAAGTGACAACAAAAATATACCCCAAAAAAAATAAACTTGTGTTTTGTGATTTGATTAAAGAGGCAGGGTCTCAAGCCACACCACTGTTGTTAGGGAGCCATTTTAAAATCATTGTGAGACTACTCAATTCGGTTACTTAAAAATTACTTCATTCCATGATGTTGAAATTATGTGAACAAATTATGTTTGTTTAACTTAATTGATTCATGTGGAACCGATGTACATGATTAAATCATGTAAATCCAACACACCTTTTTTTTCCAGTGTAGTTAGTAGCAGTATAGGTAGAAGCAGCCAATTTGAATGTATCCTTTGTGAAACTCCCAAAAAGCCACACCTCCTGGCTCCTCCTCTCTCCCCACCCACAGCTTAAGGGTAGAATAGGTTCCACATGGAGCCGTGTCAGTCTACTCAAACTGACCTGAAGAGTTCTGCCTCTGACCCCGCTTACACGCTGATGCTTGCCTGAATGCGGTTCCTGCTTGAGTAAGCGCTACTAACTGGGGTGTACAATGGACAGCATAAAGGTAAGACAAAAAAAGAAGTGGGTAAGTGAGGCTAAAAGTGTAAATGTAATATTGAGGCCTCAGTTATCGATGGAGGGGAGAACTTCTCAAGAAGATCTTTTAGAACAATTCTAGAAGTCACTTGGAACTGTTAGAAGCTAGAAGCCTCAATAATTGTTGTAGATGCTTTAGTCTTTCATCCAGGTGGGAAGGCCCCACCATTTTGCCTTAAAGCGTCTTCGATCATTCTTGGAATGCTGTTATACATGTTCTGATCTGTGTGTATTAGCATGACATGAGGAATGACGGAGATGGATGTATGTCCTCCTGAACATTCCATGATGGTTGATGATGCTTTGAGCTGGACCTCTAGAAGGTGTTTGACTTCATCTAGGTGTTAAGAAAACCACTATTCATTTAAAGTGGGAAGAACAAACACTATTTAGTCATGAATAATGGGCAATTTTTTGGCTGTTATATGGCCAGGAGAGCAATTTGCAGACCTAATGACTTCCACAAGATGGCTACCCAAGCTGTTAAGGATCCTTCCTAGTGTTTAACAGCTGACAACTGGTTTTATGGGTTAAAGGCAGACTTTTGGTTTCTTTAAATGGAAACCCATGTTGCACAAAACTGCTAATTCACTTGTGTGGCAACACACTTTCATATATTTAGCGACTAGTGATTCTCGTGTGAAGCTTGTGACTACTGTTCCTTGCACAATATGTGCACAATACACTTCTGTCTGTGTCCAAGGATATGTAATCATTATTTAGATGTAATGTGATCCTGGTCTTATGCTCAAAAAACTGCATTTATTTGATCAAAAATAGTGAAATATTATTACAGTTTAAACATACAAAATTAAGCTTTCTATTTTAATATATATTTAATGTTAATTGAATGCATTCCTGTGATCAAAGCTGAATTTCCAGCATCATTACTCCAGTTTTCAGTGTCACATGATCCTTCAGAAATCATTCTAATATGATGATTTGCTGCTCAAGGTTGAAAGCAGTTGTGCTACCTAATGTTTTTAAGGAATTACTGTCACTTTTGATCAATGTAATGCATCCACGCTTTCTTTAAAAAGAAAAAAAAAAAACGGTTCTTACTGACTCCAAACATTTGAATGGTAGTGTCTATATATTGTATAATACATAAGTCGCTTACAGTGAGAACACTTGTGGAACCGGATTGCTCGTCAGTCTTTAGAAACATATTCTCATATATGGTGATGTATGTGACAGCGTGAGTGTGGATTGAGTGACTTGAACTCTTAATGACCTGACATTTAGGCCACCATCACTTCCCCACTTTTGTGCCCCTTGTTCAGGTTTGGAGTGCCTTGTCTGACAAGTCACAATTGCAGATGATTGATCAAGCATGAGAAGAGTGTTTTCAGGTTTTAAGCCAATGAAAGAGCAGGAATATGACCCACTGCGCACAGGGTGGGAAGCCGCAGCTCTGCATCTTTAGCAGAATTACTTTCACCTCACAGAGATTGGATAATGGCTTTTTTAAGGACTGTCCACGCTGGTTAATTTCATTCCAGTTGAAGAGAATGAACTCGCCCTTGTTTACTCATTGAGTACTTTTTAGGGGGCCTTCTCTTTCTTCCACAGCTTTCATTGTCAAGGATGGTTATGAACGTGAAGACGTTTTTTTTTCTCTTCTACCACTCCTTCTGCCCATCCCCATCTGGCTTTGGGACAAAAACAGATTGTCCCGCCCAGAACACACTGCATTTGCTGATATAGAAATTAACTTCAAAAAGTTATCCTACAAATGCCTTGTAGTTAACTGCTAAATCAGAATAGGAAAAGATACAAAAAATGCATGAAGCTGAAGCATGAGGTTTTTGGTAGCAATCACAACCCTTGTGGTCTGACCTCTGACCTTGATAAACAAACTCGAGGTGAAAGTCTTACTGGAGTCTTTGAACGAGCCTGTTGTATGTCTCATCCTTCCTTGGGGAGAATGAAGCCCTCATCAGTGGAGAAAGATTGAGGATGTTGCATTTGAAATGTGAACTGGGGGTCAGTAGAGAGCACTAGAAAGGGGAAAGGTCAGCTCTGATGAATGGTGAACCCAGTGGACTTGGGTGTTTAACCATTTCAGAAGTGCTGAGAGCACATTTCCTTTGGCTTCCTTCTGCTTTTTTGTTTCATGTTCTTAAATTGCTCCAGACATTTATTTTCTATGCTTTCTCTAAGCCTGATGGGAAATGTTTTGCAGCATTAGTCAGCAGTATGTCTCTAATCTCTTTTTATGTTTGGACCTGTGCAGCCTTGTGAAGTTTCAATGCCTAAGGTGAGTTTTGGAATCTGCACTGTTTTTACGAAGGTTGGCCACACCTTTGACTTCTTGAGAGAGCAGGAAGTCATTGATTTGTCTCAGTATTTTCTGTATAGCTCCCTTTTCCATAGACTTTCCTCTGCTGGATTAGAAGTTTTTTAGGATCTTATTGGGACCGTAATGATCTCAAATGAGTATAGGTTTAGATGAGAGACAATGTTCAATCTAAAAAAACATCACATGACTCTTCTCACAAGGTGAATCTTAATATAATCTTCTGATAGTTTTATTCTATAGTGCCGTGGTGAGCTGACGTGTGAAAGTGTGTTTTGTTGACATGCACCACCAGAGCACATAATGTCACTCAACCATCTGTAGGGAGGATCAAAATGAAGGGGAAAAAACCCATAATACTTACCTCTAGGTCTAAGGAGAATTTTTTTTTTTCTTATATTTATCTTAGAAATATTTATATTTCTCTTAGGGATGCATCAATAATTATTTAACACAGCTAAAATGTATTATTAGTCTTTCAACTGGTTTTGAGCTTTTGAATACAATCTAAATATCCAAAAATCTTTCAATTGATATGTTACATAATCTGAAATTAGCCTACTCTGAGTTTTTGAATGCAGCTCATTGAAGCAGATAATAATCGGTTATGGTCACAAGAATAAAGTAAAAGTACAGTCTCTCTTGCTTTTGTTAGGCGATCGTTCATTTAAAACTTCAGAGAGACGTCATTTAATTGCTATTCAAGATTCAGAGTGTAAACACGCATATGTTATAAACACTAAAACACACACCCTATTGAGCCAAGAAGGATCTTTTGAACCGTATGTTATGCCACAGCACATTCTGCATGGACGTCTCTAGGCATTCTGGGTGTTAAGTTGAGAAGTCACAGGTCAGTTCTCACTTTCCTCCTTAAATTGACAGGGTCACATACCTGCAATGAGTTACTCAGAGGGAGCTGTGCTGCTGCTGTCACTCACAGGCGTCAGGGATAGATGCTCTTCTCACTGTTTGAGCTTGCAGGACAGGAAATTGTGGAACAGGCAAATTTGGGAGAAAAATACATCTCGAGATATTTAGTGAGATGTTTAGTGCTGTCGTGAAGCAGGCTTTCTTTTCTTTTTCATTTCTCTTTATCCTTTCTCTTACTCTTTATCATTTTCCTTTTCTTTCTCTAATGCTTTTTCTTTTGATTTCTTTATCTATTCCCATTTCTCTTTCTTTGTTTTTTTTGTCTTTTTACTTTGCCTCCTCTCTTTTCTTTCTTTGCTCTATTTTTTCCTTCTTTTTCATTTTTTCTGCTGCTTTTTTTATAGAAAGTCCTAAAAGGTGAACCACTCATTTGACTCGGGTCCCATGGGACCTTGTGTTTATGAGTGTGTCTTGGTCTTACGTAAAAGGGCAGATGGGCCCAGCTGGACGATCTTTCTCTTTCACTCTGTGCTCAGCAAGACAGATCCTTGGAGCAAACTGCAACGGCTGAAACACCTGGGCGTTCCACAGAGCACAGGGACCGGGATCACCGAGTGCAGCGGATAAAGATTCAACTAAACAATTCATTGATTTGCCGGAAGGTAAACACAACATAACCTCGTGTGTGACGCAGAAGAGCCATGTTTTGGAAAATATCAACAGTCTGTTATGTAGAGCTACAGTCCAATTATTCCAATGTTATTTATTTTGTAATGTGTGGCTGTAATATTATAGATGGATAGATACAGAGAAGTACTGACTAGCATTTTGTTTAAGCATGTTTTATATGTACTTTAGGTTGTTGGTGGATGGTTGGTTCATCTTCCAGGTGTTCTGACCTCAAGGATTGCACTTGTTTTAGGATCTACTCTAGATCTCCTCCTTTTTACCCTGGGCCTTCAGCTGTGCTGCAACATGTGCCCATCTGCTGGCCACCCAGTCTCAGGTCTAAAAGCAGACTTAACCCATGTGTGTCCATGGGTGCAGAAGAAATCTGTTCAATACCATCCAGAATGCTATAGATCTGCCACTTGGGGCTGTTTCTGTAAATATAAGGCAGCATGACAGTGTTTGCTGTCAATACATGGTTTAAAAAACCTGTCAAAACCTGATTTAAATGTCATTTACTTCCAGCTGATTTTCAATTGTTTATTACAGATGTCACTGCCGTAACCTCAGTGTTTATACACCACACCTGTCATTTGAATTAAGTTGAGCGTTTCTCAATGTTTTGATACTCGAACCGCTTGCCCCGCTTTGCTGTCAATCCCGCAATCCCCTGTGTGAGTCTTTTGCTCAGCTCCTAGTGAAATATTTGAAAACGGCTCCTGCTTGTACAGTTTGTCCAATTTCAGGTTTAGGAATAAAAGTTGTAGTTGTCCAGAAAGCACTAAGGTTACTGTGTTTGTGTTCAACAGAACAAAATACAGAGATGTTGCGTCGTTTAATACTTAACTAAATGAATGTTTCCTTTTGGTTGAAAGGCAAATTTTGCTGATGTACATGTGTCTGTGAGCTCTTTGGGCCATTGCTCCCTGCAGGATCACAGACTCAGATGCGGCTGAGACTACATTTGTGTGTGTGTGCGTGTTTATGTAGTGCCTTGTGTAACCTGAAGCAAACCTAAAACACCTTAAATACAAAAAAAAAAAGTAGGACTGACACTTTTGCTGCCTTTAAAATCATTGCATACATGCAGCTCAATCTTTTTATATTTAGGCAGTGTACGTGATCGGTGGTACTTCATTGAAAGATTTTCTAATCCTTTTATAATTATTACACATGCAGTTGAGATGTGTTCTGTCATCGAGATACCACAAATCAATTATAGTTACAGTATCCTAATGTAGTCATATGTCAGCTATCCATTTGGAATCCTCTAGTGCAGTTTGGATTCGTCCCCAGAGCTGCAGGAAAGATTGCGAGGAGCTGAATGTTCATCTCCCGCAGCATGCTCGCTGTGCAGGCGGAGCGTGTGCTCGGATCAGATCGTGAGCTTGCCTTAGAGGTCAACATGAAGAGCATCTGATGAGAACAGATGGAGAGAGTAAACTTTAAATCAAGCTGACAAGACCAAATGTTTGTCTTGAGCACATGACAGTGATTTCAGTTCACATCAAGTGCACTCCAGCATGCCCACAACAGTGCTTGCATGCAATCCTGTTTTCACAAAATTCACACAAACATTTTGACATGATGTGACTGACTTGCTTTCTTGTGGTTATCTTCTTGTAACTCATTTTTATTGGTAGAGAGCTATAGGAAGTAGTGGGACCGTAGTTATGAATTGACAACCCAAACTCGAACTTGCATCACCATAGGAACTCCATACTGGAAGTATGTGCAGTATCACTTCACCACGGCATTAACTTCTTGCAACACATTTTTAATTTTTTATCTTTTACTTTTTTGGAATATTTATACATCTCCATCATGATCATCCATCATCCCAAACACTCAAAATAGTCAAGAGCCAAAGCAGTGGTGTCTGAGAATTTTTCAACCAAAACAAAAAGTAAATATTTCATTAGTTGAGCCCAATTGGATATGTATATTAAAAGGTAAGATCAGATGTTTTATCAGGCTATTATTATTTTCACATTTAGACACTTATGTGTATGGCACTAGAAGACCTTGTGACTGAGAAAACATACTATATGGGTGTGCAGGGTTTTCCTCTTAAGAAGAAGTCTCATTTTTATTTATCTTTTTTTTTTTCTCTCAAAATAATAAACTACTAATAACAAGCAAACAATGTACATAATCTAATAATCAAAACACTCATCAGAGCAGAAACTAATTTAACTAGTAATTTCAAAGTTTTGTTGACTTCCCTTGCCATTTCTGCATAATTTTCCAAATTATAACATTGTTTGTTATTAAATGCTTTTAATATGCTGATTAATAATGCGGTGTGTGGGGGAAGAACGTCTAAAAGCACCACGTTAACTTGTCACAAACCTGGTTTAGTTAAACGGTCGGAGTCATCTGTATCACACTGTATTTTTTGAACACAGTTAAAAATCAATAAAAAAATAATGCTGCATTCTCGTTTTCTGCAGTGTTTTAGCAGAAGTATCCTTTTTGTTGCTCAAAGTGTTTCTGCTGTTGTTAAAATAACTGCGTCATCTGCAGCTCTTATTGTGGCGCTTTAGCAGGAGAGAGAAGCAACTCGCATTGGAGCGGAAAGGGCTTGAATTAAGTGCGTTTGGCTATAAAAATATTAGAGGAGCGCTGAAAGACCATTACCATAAACAAACCCGAACACCTTTGGTGTGAACTGCTCCGTTGTTTAGACGCGCTGCTCACTTTAATCTGTAGAAACGGTAAAATGCCGCAATAATGTCCCGCGGTCCGGACCCCTGCTGTAGTTAATCTAAAAACATTTTATACCGCATTTCGGTAATATTTCATATTTTATAATAATTATGCATACAATTTGGATGACTGTATTATTTGAGGGACTACACAGAATGTTGGTACTTTTTGTTTTTGCTTGCATTTTTAATGTTTGTAAAAATGCAATAATCAGGACCATTTTAAGCGAACAATTGAAGTTGAAATGATTTTTTTTTTTTAAGGTGAAAAATTTAACTTTAGGAAAAACCTAAAATATACACTTGCACACATTCATAAATATTAACCAGTAATCTTGACGGTGATTTAAAAAAGGTTCATGGGCATATTAAGCATCCACTCTCATATATTCTGTTTTGTCTGTGCTTATTGCAAACAAAATGTGTCCCCTTTCAATGCTCTCTGACTCATGAGAAGGATCCCACCGAACAACATTGTATTAATTTCATTCGTACATGTGTCTGTGTTTCAGAACGGAGCGGTTCCAGGAGAGCCAGTGAAGAAAGATGAAAACTCCAGAAGGGGAAACTGGGGCAACCAGATTGAGTTTGTCCTCACCAGTGTTGGTTATGCAGTAGGGCTGGGAAACGTCTGGAGGTTCCCTTACCTTTGCTACAGGAATGGAGGAGGTGACAAGTTTCTTTCTTGTTCTTTGCCCAATATCTATCTTGACTTTCTCTCAGTGCCTTTCCTGCGCTGTTCAGTTTTATAATGTCTTGCCAGATTTCTAAAATGGAGTAAGTTAATCATTTAATTTGATGGAGTTAAACTGATGGTATTTAGGGTTTTGTTTTTCTAAGTCATGCCATTGAGTCCTTTTCCAAATTCCTTGCTCCCTTAAAAGGGCACTTGGTATCAAGTCTCATAACACACCTTACTTAAAATAGACCAGGCTAGAGTAAGCAAGGGTTTTTAGCAGATGGTCCCCAATGACCTGGCCCGGAAACCTCTGCCCCATGATCTCATATTCCTCGAGCAGCCTCTGATCAGGGCCATACCCTGAATTAGCCCATAATTCAGATAAGTAACTGAACTCCAGCCTATTTAAACATAAACACTGGAGCCCTGCTGCTTTACAGGACCACAATCTGTCTATTTATTTATTAAACTTAAATGTAAACTGTTTGTATGCATTTTTGATCACTTAGTGTTTTATATTATATACATATGTGACCCTGGAGCACAAAACCAGTCATGCGTCTCACGGGTATATTTGTGGCAATAGCCAACAATACATTGTATGGGTCAAAATTATCAATTTTTCTTTTATGCCAAAAATCATTAGGATATTAAGATCATGTTCCATGATAATATTTTGTAAATTTCCTACCGTAAATATATCAAAAATGTATTATTATTAGTAATATGCATTGCTAAGGACTTCATTTGGACAACTTTAAAAAAAAAAATTTTTGCACCCTCAGATTCCAGATTTTCAAATAGTTGTATCTCGGCCAAATATCGTCCTATCCTAACAAACCATACAATTAAAAAAAAAAAAAAAGACTCTTATGACTGGTTTTGTGGTCCAGGGTCACATATCATTATTTAAGCAATGTTTATCTGTGTATCCAGAAGAAGTGCCTTGCTTTTTTGTGTCGGGCTACTATGGGCCCCTCAGTTTGAGGCCCCTGGCGACCCCATTGTGCCATAATCCGTCCTTGTCTTCAACACTCAAAGCACTGTATCCACATTTCATTTCTGTTATGCAAAATATCAGCACTGTTTGAATGCAGCTCATCCAATCAAATTAGACCTGTTATGTAACCTCAGGTGTTACGCTCTTTATTTGCATGAGCATTAGGGAACACTATAATGGAATCATATATTGGCTGTTTTGTTTTCTGTAAATGAGTACACACCTACATTTCTGTCTTGAGCGAGAAGACTGATGTGTCAGAGTAAAATGATTATGTAACTGGGTGTGTGCGTTTCACAGGTGCCTTCATGTTCCCATACTTCATCATGCTGGTGTTTTGTGGCATCCCTCTGTTCTTCCTGGAGCTCTCCTTTGGGCAGTTCACCTCCCTCGGGTGCCTGGGAGTCTGGAAGGTCAGCCCCATGTTTAAAGGTGAGCATGTGGCCATTAAAGGAGGTGTGAGAACAACTCTGAAGCATTGTCATGACAACTAAACATAATGGTTTGGCTTTAAATGACTTGTCTGACATGTTAAACTAGTAATTAATTTTTAAACATACACTCTCACAGTATTTTCTCCACTTCAATATGTGCCATGTGAATGCTAAATGTGCCAGGTTCGCTTACATAATTAGTTACTTTAATACTAACAAAAGGAACCATATTATAAAGAGTTACCAAATGTTTTGATTGAGTTTACTACATTAGTTAACATGGACTGACAATGACAAATACGTCTAAAGCATCTACTAATCTTAGTTAATGTTAATTTCAACATTTACTAATACATTATTAAAATCAAATGTTATAAATAGTATCTATTAATATTATTTCATGGACCTGAGCTAACATGAACAAACAATGAACAGTTGTATTGTTATCTAACATTAACAAAGATTAATAAATACTGTAATAAATGTATTATTGATCATTGCTAGTCAATGCACTTTACTAATGGGACCTTGTTGTAGTTTTACCAAACATTTTGCTTAAAAATAATTATCAGTTACATTTTTACTCATAAAAATGTGTAGGGGTGCCAGTAAGTTTTTTTTTTTTCTAAGAATGCTTTGAATGAGGATAACAAAGACAATTTCCAAACTACTTTTTTCATTTAGCTTCGATAACAAAGCAGCAGCAATATGTCATGTTTTTTTTTTATTATTATTATTGAACTGCAAAGCTAATTTATTGTCCTGTGGTTGTTCTCTTTTCTTCAAGGTGTGGGCTATGGAATGATGGTGGTCTCTACCTACATTGGAATCTACTACAATGTAGTGATTTGCATTGCATTTTATTACTTCTTCATGTCCATGACAAACCTGCTGCCCTGGACGTACTGTAACAACCCCTGGAACACCCCTGACTGCTCTGGGGTGGTGGGAACTCCACGAGTTAATGCCACCTTCGCCAATGTGTCTGCTGTCGTGTCAGGGGTGACTGAGATAGTCAACCGCACCAAGAGGACCAGTCCTAGTGAAGAGTACTGGAGGTAAATCCACACCTTTTGTAGGTTGATTCATGTATGTATTTTAATTATTTGTAAAACTGAAAAAGTTTTAAAGTTATTTAAAATGTAATGAAATAATATAATATAATGTAATGTATTTAGTGCTGGGCAATCGATTAATCGCGATTAATCGCATCCAAAATAAAAGTTTGTGTTTACATAATATATATATGTGTGTACTGTGTATAATTATTATGTATATATAAATATACACGCATGCATTTATATATTTAAGAAAAATGTTATATTTATATATAAGGTAAATTATATATACGGTATATACATGCAAATATTTCTTAAATATATACATGAAGGAGTGTGTATTTATATATACATAATAATTATACACAGTACACACATATATATTATGTAAACACAAACTTTTATTTTGGATGCGATTAATCGCGATTAATCGATTGCCCAGCATGTAATGTAATGTAATGTAATATATAATATAATATAATATAATATAATACATTTTTTTGTTTTTGTTTTGGGAAGTCTCGTTATATGGCATTTCCCAACCTCAGCTAACCTTGTGTTGCAGGGACCACATGACTTTGATTGGACACATTTTATTTTAATGACACTTTCTTTATGATATCAAGACCGTTTTATCAGCCTGACATTTTGACTTTATTCCCCCAACAAATACTAAAATGAATTTTAATACAGAAATCAAAATATTCTCCTCATAGCAGAGGTCTATTCAAGTCTATATCACTGATCTATATAGAGAATTATCATTTATATAGATCAGTGGTCTATATGCATTTTTATGTATTTTTAAATAAAAAATAAACTACTGAATTCTTGTATTTGTTTATACACAATTATCTTGATATTCAACTCTCTGGGTCTTTTCTTCCCAGTATTTATATTTATTATTAAGTCAATCCATTACTCATCAGTACTTAAAATGCATGTCAGGTTAATAATTGAAAGCTGGTAGTAATACATGTTTGCAGGAGTCAAGCAACTTGTCTTGATGTTTGTTTGGATCTGTGTGCATTGGACTTGACAGATGTGTTTGTTGAATGACGTTTGAACACTACATAGGCTGACATAACAAGACAATGGGACAGAAAGGCACAGAATGTTTTGTTTTTCCAAGAGTGTGATTGTATGTGGTATGTGGTTTGGAATGAACGCTTCACTTTACTGCCAGCGGTCAGAGAATGCAAGGCTTTGACCATGAGACGTGTGTGGACCGTTCAACATCTTTATAAATGGTTTGTGCTCTCTGGGTTGTGTTGTCCCTGTGGTATGAATGACATTCTTGTTCTTGCCTTTTGTAAACTCATTCATTGTGTGCTTGAGGTTATTTTTGATGGGGCTGTGCTTTTAATCTAAAGGCAAGCTCTGAAAATAAAAAAAATTAAAATGTAGATCATTTTGATGAGTGAGCTGTTAATGATTTGTCTTGCGTCCTGCAGTCTCTCACATCCCTCCTTTACTGGTTTTGCCCTCTCAGGAACTATGTACTGAATATCTCTGACGGCATTGGGAACTTTGGGGAGGTGCGTCTGCCTATCCTGGGATGTCTGGCTGTGTCATGGGTGGTTGTGTTCCTCTGTCTTATCCGAGGAGTCAAGTCATCAGGCAAAGTGAGTAGAACATCCATTCACCAAGGTCATGGGATCGATTCTCATGGATATTTAAAGGGTACATAACACATCTTGAGTATCTATAGAGTAGTGTTGCATCCTTCATGTCTCCGAAGAGTTTTTAGTTTTATCATATTTATAAAAGACAGATACGCTGTACCGATTCTTTCAGAAAACAGCCGAGCTCGTGCAGGCGTGCAGTGGGCGGAGCTAAAGAGACACGAGCACACACACACACACACACACACACACACACAATACATCATGGCATTATCCCTGGATAACTTTCGATTCACTATACGTTGGTGTTGTTCACATTATATGCACTTACACGCCGATTGCCAACAAAACACACACATTTGATGCAGTTTCACTCACCGCCTGCGGTTTCCACTCGTGACCGGGAACAAACACACACACACTTGCAGAACTCCGGAAAAACAAACTGCATCCACTGTTCCCTTAACACTGGGTTATTTGGGAAGCTGAACAAGGTTATCTTTCCCTCACACCAGAAACACACTTCTTTAGTGACATTGTTGATTTTGTGGTCTAAAAACACAATGCCAGCGCTGCCGACGGCTCCCGTAACCCGAACGAAGCTGTTGACAGACGTGCTCTTGTTCTCGCTCTGGGTGACGTGTGTGTGTGTGTGTGTGCTCATCCGGGAGAAGTGCCCATACAACCAATTCCACCCTTTATGACGCCATACTCAGACATAGTATGATACTTGAAAAAAACTTTCCGAAACTTGTTTGAATCCTGAAGGAGTGTATTTGGCACAGAAATACTCCGTCATACAGCCAACTCGTTTTGTTAAATTTTGTCCATGTTTAGCATGAGAATCAACTCTTTAACAGTGTAAATAAGTCAGAAAGCATGAAATAGCATTAGACCCCCCTTTATATGCATATCTTGAATGATCTTGTGATCTTGAATCCACTGCAGGTCACTGTAGATTAAAAAATGAATCTAGTGTACAACTTTCAGAGTTTTACTCCAGAATTATATATAAAAAAATGACTTGCCGTCACTGAAACTGAAACTGCATTAAAATTGTTTTTTTCATTGAAGTAGCAGAAATTAATTAAAATATAAATATTAGACTAAAAACGTAAACTTAAAAAACTTGCACAAACAATAGAAAAGCAACTAACTGAAGTAAAATAATGTGAAGTACTGAAACTGGTATAACTAAAACAGAGAAAAAAAATGAAATCTATAGAATATAGAGATAGAAGACTAGATTAAAGGGATAGTTCACCCAAAAATGAAAATTAGCCCACGATTTACTCACTCTCAAGCCATCCTAGGTGTATATGACATTCTTCTTTCAGACGAATACAATCAGAGTTATATTAAAATATGTACTGGCTCTTCCAAGCTTTATAATGGCAGTGAATTGGGAGCCCAAAATTTGAAGCCCAAAAAAATGCATCCATCCATTATAAAAGTGCTCCACACGGCTCCAGGGGTTAATAAAGGCCTTCTGAAGAAATAAAGGCCTTCTGAAGAAAAATATCCATATTTAACATGTTATAAAGTAAAATATCTAGCTTTCGGCGGACCGCCTTCCATATTTAACTTACGAAGAAAGTGTAACGCCTCTCGCAGTTCAAAATGCTTACGCTACGCCCGACGTCATAGCTACACCAGTTACACTTTTTTCGTAAGCTGAATACGGAAGGCGGTCCGTATATTTAAAGTTTTAAATATGGATATTTTTCTTACACAAATGCATCACTTCACTTCAGAAGGCCTTTATTAACCCCCGGAGCCGTGTGGAGCACTTTTATGATGGATAGATGCACTTTTATAATGGATAGATACACTTTTATGATGGATGGATGCACTTTTATGATGGATGGATACACTTTTATGATGGATAGTTGCACTTTTATGATGGATAGATGCACTTTTATGATGGATAGATACACTTTTATGATGGATGGATACACTTTTATGATGGATAGATGCACTTTTATGATGGATAGATACACTTTTGTGATGATAGATGCACTTTTATGATGGATAGATGCACTTTTGTGATGGATAGATGCACTTTTATGATGGATAGATGCACTTTTATGGACTTCAAAACAGAAACAGCCATTCACTGCCATTATAAAGCTTGGAAGAGCCAGGACATTTTTTAATATAACTCTGATTGTATTCGTCTGAAAGAAGAATGTCATATACACCGAGGATGACTTGAGGGTGAGTAAATTATGGGCTAATTTTCATTTTTTGGGTGAACTATCCCTTTAAATAATACTAAAATAGCACTGCTTACCATACATTAAATTTCAGGCATGTGTTTTTCTTACTGAGTTTTAATGTTATGTCTTTCCTCAGGTAGTGTATTTTACAGCGACCTTCCCTTATGTGGTGCTGACCATTCTCTTCATTAGAGGAATCACTCTTGACGGAGCCGTCAGTGGGATCAAATACTATTTGACCCCTCAGTGGCAGAAAATTCTAGATGCCAAGGTCTGTACATTGTACAACAGCAAATTTGTGCATAACTGCAAGTGATCACTGAGGCTATACATCATAATGTATATTTTGTGTTCTGTAGGTATGGGGGGACGCCGCCTCTCAGATTTTCTATTCGCTTGGCTGTGCCTGGGGTGGGCTTATCACCATGGCATCCTATAACAAGTTCCACAATAACTGTTTCAGGTAATAATAATATAATAATAATGTGTCATTTTAAACCATTTTTAACCTGTAAGTATTGAGTTTTTGATTAGAGCTCTGTATTGTAAGTGGTGACTTGCTTTTTTTATGCATTACTCTGTAGCACCCCCATGTGGCTTGTACGGATAAATGCATAGAAGAACGTGTGTTAACTGAAATAAAGAAATGCAAGAATTTCAGCTCCAAATATATGATTGCAAACATAATCTAATTATTTGTGTATTCAAACAGAGACAGTATCATCATCAGTGTAACAAACTGTGGTACCAGTGTGTACGCTGGCTTTGTCATCTTCTCCATCCTGGGATTCATGGCTCATCATCTCGGGGTGGATGTGTCAGAGGTGGCCGATCATGGTCCAGGCCTGGCATTCGTGGCCTACCCAGAGGCTCTAACACTGCTGCCCATATCTCCGCTCTGGTCCCTGCTCTTCTTCTTTATGCTCATTTTATTGGGCCTGGGCACTCAGGTATTCCTCGTTTTGTAAAATTTTCATATATGTCTCTTTACAGTTCTTCCAAGACAGCACAACATTTTTCACTTTTTTTTCTTTTCTTTTATCTTTCTTTTCTTCACAATTTTCTGTAATTACACTATCGATCAAATGTTTAGGATCTGTAAGATTTTATGTTTTTGAAAGAAGTCTTTTGTGCTCACCAAGGCTGCATTATATATTACTCCAGTCTTCAGTGTCATACTGGGGGATTCTTTGATGAATAGAAAGTTCAAAAGAACATTATTTATTTGAAATAGAATCTTTTGTAACATTATAAATGTCTTCAGTTTTTTTCATCAGTTTAATGTGATGTTGCTGAATAAAAGTCTTAACCTAGAAAATAAAATTAAAATTCAACCTGAACCACTCCAGTACTGTGTACTGTTAACCATGGGGAGAAAAGCAAAAAAAGAACAGTTGTTGTATTTTTAAATGCTATGTACCAACATCTGAATTAAAACCGTACACAAATTTCATGTGCACAAAATAAAATATTGACTTTTCAGTTTATGCATATTTAAAAAAAAAAAAAATGTACAGATGAAAGTCAAAAAGCCAATTTAAAAGGTTGTTTTTTTTGCTAAATTAGAAATAATGTTTCTCCCGCACTTTGGAGAGCGTCCATGCTAATCTAATGCAGCTGATTTGATGTGTTTGGGTCCGTGTACTTTAGCATCCATTCATTTTTCATTTTTTAACACAGAAACAAAAACAAAAAAAGAACAGTTGTATTTTTAAATGCTATGTTGAATACCAAAATTTTAATTAAAACCATATACACAAATTCCATGCACACAAAATAAAATATTGACTTCTTTTCAGATTTTTTTATTACGTTTTGCATCTTTATAAACACAGATTAAAAATGGACAGTTTAATGTTGAAAAAATGTCAATTTACAAGTTTTCTTTTGTAAAAGTATTGTTTCTCCCACACTTTCGAGAGCCATGTCTCTGAAACCATGATATAGTACATGACTTGATTTTAAACCTGAAACGGGCATTGCAGAACACCTGTCCCAACATGATGACAGGCGAGATTGCTCCCCTCTTGTTCCCGTTAAAAAGTAAACCCATTCTCACTCATGAGGGGTCCGATACTGTCGCATGTCCAACAGAAATGCTGTCACTACTGACGGCAACGCGCCGACGCGGGACATTCTTAAAATCGCTTAACACGCTTAATGTGGCTTAATGTACTAATTCAGTACACATTTAGTACTGTAATAAACATAAGCAGATGAGCCCACAATATGAACGCAACATTTATTAGCCTACACGTTAAGCCTTCTTTTCCTAAAATAAATCTGTGTATTGACGTAAAAACACTAGAAATTAAATGTAGCATATTTACATATAAAAAAAAAAACAAGTTGTATATAATTTATATTATTTTTAATAAAAGAGTAATATTGTATACGGAAAATTAGCTTGTATCTGCTAATTCTATTAATCAGTGTTAAAATAAAAAAAAGATTTCATTTCTGGTTTAAAAAAGGAAAAAGGAACCATTTCTTTCCCCTTCTCCTTTTATGTATTTTTTTGTTTTTGTTTTGTTTTTGACAAATGTACCTACATTATTATTTTGCTGCTTTGCTGCTATTTTTTCAGGAAATGTCTTGTTTAACAAGCGATTTATGTAAACAGTGATATACAATTCCTTTTTTTCTCGGTGTAGTTCTGTCTACTGGAGACTCTGGTGACCGCTATAGTAGATGAGATTGGAACTGACTGGATTATCAGAAATAAGACCTACGTCACGCTTGGAATCGCTGTAGTAGGCTTCCTCCTAGGAGTGCCGCTGACCACACGGGTAAGTAACAAACACATTTGAGCAAACACACACACACATACGCATGCCCTTTATCCATGGATTGATTGTTGTGCTGTGTGCGATACAGGCAGGGATATACTGGTTGCTGCTTATGGACAATTACGCTGCCAGTTTCTCTCTGGTCGTCATCTCTTGCATCATGTGCATCTGTATTATGTATGTCTATGGTGAGTCCTCTAAGTCACTTTTTACATGCTGTATATAAAGGCCACAGTAGCTGGATGTAAACCGAGGTGTTCATTTCTATGTTGTGTTTCCACCCAGGTCACAAGAACTATTTTCGAGATGTGGAGATGATGCTAGGCTTCCCTCCTCCAATCTTCTTCAGGATCTGCTGGAGATTTGTGTCTCCTTTAATTATTAGTGTGAGTAAGAGGTTTTTCTGATTCAAATTTGTCTGAATCAGGTATCGTTCAAACTATATCGTTCAAACTAATCCTTTTTGTCTCTCTCTCTTCACAGTTCATTCTGATTTTTACTGTGATACAGTACAAGCCTATTACCTACAATGACTATGTGTACCCTGGTTGGTCATTGGTCATTGGGTTTGCCATGGCTTTGTCTTCAGTTATCTGTATACCTATCTATGCTCTGTTCAAGATTGCTGTGTCTGAGGGATCCACGTTTGTAGAGGTAAGATGTGTTCTGCTTTAAGTGCCCTACACAAAGAAATTAATCATACTTTGGAAAAACATGTTTAAAAAAATCATGAACGCTTACATGCAATGAAGACTCCTGTGAAGTGTGTAGCCTAATAATAGCAAACAGTTTTTAGGATTTAATTATTTTTATTTTTTACATGGAATGGGTCCTTTCATTGGCCCACGTTGAAATCACATAACTAGTCCAAGCGGCAACCTCCCCCAGTTTCTCTTGAAGCCAATACGGAAGTGACAATTCATCGACTGGCCGCTAGAGACAGGCTCCAAAAGAGAGCAGAATCTCATTGAGCCCCATGTTAAAATGCCCAACTTTACAGCAGAAAAAAACATGTTTACAGCCTGGTACAAATTGTGGTTTTGGTCTATACAGCTAATTTTGCCCTTCATGACAACTGTGAGGGGGGTGAATTTTTTTATAACTCATTCGTTTACATTATATAAAGCCTTAAAGTTCTGCATGATTAAGGGCGTGGCCACTTTGAGTGACAGGTGGATTGGCGTTTGTCTGCTGTCTGTTAGTCATCACGTCATCTCAGCTCCACCCACGTCCCGCCTCTTTGCCCATTTTAAGTTATCCGGGTGTGACGCGCGGTGACGCGCTACCAAGATGGCAACGGCCAGCTCGACCCTACTTTACGCTTCAAAACTGCTCTTCAGAATCCTATGGGTGACGTCACGGACACTACGTCCATATTTTTTTCAAAAGTCTATGAACTAGTCAAATACTTCTTGAAAATGAAAAAGTCAGTGAATTGCGCCATCTATAGTATGGAGGAAATTTCCTCCTTGTTCGTCCTATTCGGTATTTGATCTGCTGTCCATCTGAATACTTCTACGTTTTGTTCTTGGTGGAAATATGCCTTAAAGGGTTAGTTCACCAAAAAAATCATTTACTCATCCTCATGTTGTTCCAAACCCGTAAGACTTTCGTTCGAAACACAAATGAAGATATTTTAATGAAATCTGAGAGATTTCTGTCCCTCCATTGACAGTCTATGCAACTACCACTTTGATGCTTCAAAAAGTTCATAAAAAGATTGTGAAAGTAATCCAAATGAATTGAGCGTTTTCGACACGATAGCTTTATATGATGAACAGATTGAATTTAGTCTTTTATTAACATATAAACATTGATCAACAGACACATTAGATATGGTAAACGGAAGCTCACACATGCTTGCTTGACGTGTGAGAACCAATGAGGTTCATTCTCGTGTGTTACGCAGCACGTTTGAGCAAGAACCAATGAGATTTGTTCTTGTACGTCAAGCAAGTATAGTTGAGTTTCTGTTTATGTTCGCTAATCAATGTTTATATGTGAATAAAAGCCTAAATTCAATCTGTTTATCATTTAAAGCGATCGTGTCTCTTCAGAAAATTTGGACTGAAACCGCTCGATTCATATGGATTAGTTTTACGATCTCTTTATGAACTTTTTGAAGTGACAATGTTTTGAACGAAAGTCTTGCGGGTTTGAAACAACATGAGGGTAAGTAAATGATGACAATTTTTAAATTTTCGGGTGAACTAACATGGGCCGTAGCCAGAACTTATTTTCATGGGTGACCAGGTAAGACCCAGTGATTTTATTGGGGTGGCCAAAAAAAAAAAACCTTCAAATCTAGAGAAGATTACTGTATATCCTGTGTGTAATACCTTAAAACGGATGTGGAATTGAACACACATCCAACGGATTTCATGTAACTGCATGAAACAAAGTGGTTAAACTGTATAATTGTTCCTATGATTGCATGATTGCAAGTTTTCTTCCATATGAGTCTCCGTATACCGTAACCAGTAGAGCTCTTTGAGTAGCCTATAACCGATCAAACGGCTTATAGTTGTCAGTAAACATTGCAAAAAAATGTTTAAAAGGTTTTTTTTTTAAGTTATTAAAAATGCAAGGGCGTGTTCATTTATATTTTCGTTGCGTTGCAAATTGCAGTGCAAATGGTTGTGCTTTCTTTGTGCTATCACCGGATATGTGAGTGAGCATGTATAATATTTGTTAATTTTGTAGGCTAAACCTTAAGGGTGTTTTTCCCATTCCATTGTGCTAATTTTCCATTCTTTTTCTATGTAAACATGCGCTTGAAGAACATTTTTGACCGTTGCGTTCGCGTCTCGCTCTGGTGTGTTTTTGTTTATGCTCGTAAAGTTGCCATGTCCACTTATTATAGGCGTCTTTGGGCTTGTTATTTTTCCCATATTAATAGGTAAAGTGACAACTTAGTTCAACTGGAGTGTGTACATGGCCTTTGTGCCAGTGTCAGTTCTTTTTAACTGAGAAAAATCTAAAAAAAAAGCCGTAAAAAAGCTTGCGCAACAGGGGTGGCCAGAGGGGTAGCTACGCCCCTGGAACCAACCCTTTAAGAAAAAAAAATAGATTCTCTAGATTTAGCTTTAAAGTATGCCAATCCTTTCGAACAGTTGTTAAACCAACTCTTACCTCTGCAGCGTTTGAAGAACTCCTTGAAGCCTGACCTGGACTGGGGCCCTGCTCTCCAGGAGCACCGCAAGGGACGATACGCCACCACAGGTCCTGAATCTGTGGAGGTGTGCCCTCTCAAAGAAGAGCTGAAGGATGAGGGGAAAGAGAAACTCAAGGAGAAAGAGGATGAGATCGGTCTGACCATCCCAGGAAGCAACGGCTCCACATTGAACCCCACACCCAGCGCATAGAGGAGCCCCTCCACACCCTCCCCCCAGGACGGTTCCCATTCCCACACTGCGGGACAGGCCACTCTCGCTGGAGACCTTTACATATTGTAAGGGCTTTATGAAATCTAACCTCTAGAGAAATTGGTTGTCATCCAAAACCTTTTTCTTTTTGTTCACATAATTTAATACTGCAGTTTTTTTAAAGAAAAAAAGACATGTTCATATACAGGAGGTGTTTGCATACACGCAGTGTGTATATAGCGCATTGTACAATATTTTCACTCTGTGTTTAATGGTCTGGAGATTTGACTGTAGCAGCACAAGGAGCTACAGTGGGATTTGGCTTGTGTGTGTGTGTGTGTGTGTGTGAATAGTGGCGGCAGTGCTGGTCAGGTTTAAAAGCTGAAGACCAAATATTCTTTGTGGCAATGTTGTAATGGCACTGTTAAGGGGAGTGTTATTTTCAGTTTCTGTTTTGTGCCTATTGTCTTGTTTGGGAACCATCTCATTCACAAGCCAATATTGGTTTTTCAATGGCCAATGCTGATGTCTGAGAGCAGGGTGGCCGATGGTCAATATAATGCCAGTATGTTAAATAAAAGGACCTTTTAACACTGTATTAACTCAGAATCCGCTTAAAAATACAAACCAGTGCATGTCTATTGTCCATCGACTAGACTACTGGTACATTTTGGAGCTAAAACTTTCGTTAATCGGCCAAGTAGACTGGCTGATACCAATGCATAAGAATAGGCCAAGAGAATATCAACTCTATTTCCCTTTTAAGTGAGAGCAAAAATACAAAACAAAGGATATTTGGTCTTAAGCTCTTACTGACTGAGGTATCTGGACCGAGGCATATAACTTCTCAAGCCAATTCTCAGGGTTACACACAATTTGCTTTTTTGTGAAACATTTTCCAACACCTTGAGATGATTTATTGCTTTATTGCTGAGTGTTTGACATGAAGGAGAGGGATTTTCATGTAGGAGCTTCCACATGAAATGCCAAATCTGTCTAGTCTTCCGGGCATCTCGAGCCGAGGCGTCTCCTGAGCGAGGGGATCACGTGTGCGATAACAGAAGCAGCTAGTTCATCGTTAGATTCAGTACTGTAGTATGCACACTAACCCTGCTCTTCACAGAAAACGAGGCATGTTACCAAAAACATGTGCACAGACCTTTGTATTCTGATGATTTAGCTGGTGTGTTTGTGTTTGTGTGTGATTTTATGTTGTCTACACGTGTTAAGAGACTTGAACTGGTGTGTATGTGTCATTTAAAGGCATCTGGCTGTGCTGAGCCATGCAGTTGTGTGTTTGAATAAGGGTTGAGGTTGCATGCAGAGCGATCAGAGGTAAACGTAGCATCAGTCACACTCACTGTGGTTTGTGTAATTGTTGGGTAGTCAGCAGTTGTTCCTCGTATTGTTGTGAATAACATCAAATAGACTTGCGAGACAAACAAAATCTGATTTTTACAAAAGAAACCACAGCGTATTAGGTGCGTTACGTTTTGGTAGGCAATAGGGAGGGAGATACTTGGATTGAGAGTTTGGAAGTTGGTATGGCTAGATGCTGCTTATCATATCATTCCAGTGACGTATCAACAAGGCCTCACTACTTAGGATGCATACGGTTGCAGTGGCACATATACATGGATAGAGAGTCCTGATTACACTGTGAATTTGTCTGGGATGTTGCCTGACGCCTTTCAACAGGGAGTCTGGCAATGTAGCTGCTAACGTGCTGACGCATCACGTATTGAGACTTCTGATTAAACGGCGAATCGCTGTGTATAGTCAAGTCAAAGTAGTATTGGTATTTCTCTTCTGCCTTGTGCAAGAAAGCAATACCTATGTGACGTTCTGCTTCTGTCATTTTGAGTCGGAATGAGGAGTTTGTGGAGGAACGCGATTTATAAGAATAAAATACAAATAATACATACAAAGTCTCAGCTTTGAAATTAGCTTCATTTTCTTATGAAATTTAAACAAATGTCGTTTTAACGCTCTTTGATGTGGCCTGACAGATCGCGAGTGAACGGATCATTTCTTCCTCTTTACTACTAGTTATAGTAGAAATAAACACCAGAAGGTATGTCGAAAGATACAGTACAACTTACTGAACGTGTCTCTCATGTAATCGTGTTTCAATCGTGGAAAGATGTCAATAAAACAGCTTGTGAACAATGTCACCTGACATTACATGTACCCCAAAAAAGCCATTCAGTGTCCATTGCTTGTTAATTAGAGGGGGAAACAACCGTAGAGAGGTAAATACAAGTCATTATATTTTTACTTAACATGTTATTGATGTCGTAATGGTAAATTTCTTACGTAATTAATTAATTACTTATGCTTGTTTAATCTCTAAATTCTATTTAAAAAATAGTTTGGAAACGTTTGACGTCAAAACGTGTTTTTGACAGCCACTATTTAATTATAACTCAGTGTAAACATAATTATATATAAAAGATTTTTATAGACCAGGTCCTTGAAATCCTTGAAAGTTTGTGAATCTGAAAGAAAAAAAAAAATTCAAGGCCCTGGAAACTTTTTGAAAATAAACACACATAGATACAGGTCCTTGAAAGTGCTTGAATTTATTTTGTGCAAAAAATCCATATTATTCCGTCCGGTCCGCTAATGTGTTATTTCACCAACACTTCGTGTCCTATGTATACTAGCTTGCTTGATTTATGTTAGTTACACGCATTTACGCATTACGTTAAGTGTTTTGCGCGTGAGGTACTTTGTGTTGTACGTTGCCATGACGTTCACGTGCACGAAACTACTGTGATGGTACCTCAACGCTTTCAGTGCTTACACCGAACCCAAATATGACTGTATATTGTGTTCAATTAACATAAAACATTTGTGATTATCTGTTGCCCAAATATTTAATGTAATGTTGAATTGCTTTGCTTGTTAAGATAATGTGAACCCATGAGGCAAGAAAAACTTAAAAGCATATTCATATATCTTAAAACTTCTGGTTACATGAGCCTAAGCTCTTTTCAATCAAATCCATGCAAATATTAATATCAGATCATTTTAAAATACAGTATAGGATGTATCGAATATTCTTCAGTTTTATGCAAAACAGGAATACGACAAATAGATCAGCTCTGTGTCATATGGCCAAAAATAAATGCAAAAAAATGCTTTTTTGCATAGTTGACACATAAAACTGTAACAATGTCTCTTACATGATGTAACCTTGCTCTCACTTGAAATGTGTCCCCACATTAAGTCCTTGAATTTGAGGGTACTGGACCTGGAAAGTCCTTGAATTTGAAGTTAACCAAGGCGTGGGAGCCTTGATAGACATTTAGTTCATAAAACTCTATATGTGTTTATGGGTGAAAACGACTCAAAATGATGGAGCAGGTCACAGATAAAGTCAGTATTCAAAACCTGATGGCATAATAGTCTAGATCATTGTTATATGTACATTTTATTAATCTCTGCATGAAGGTAAGGTATATATATATATATTCAAGATTTTATCCAAAAATATATAAAACACAATCTAACTTTAAAAAGTTAGAAAAAAAAAAAGAAAGACAAAAAAAAGAGGAAAAAAAAAAAAGATGCAAGAAGAATAAAAGTAACCCTGCTGCCTAACAGGATGTATGGGACACTCAGGGGAGTAGTTAGAGGTTCATTGGTCTTTGTGTCACAGACTCTAGCTTTTCCTCTGTTAGACAGTGGGTGCAGTAGACAAGAGGGTTACACTTTATTTTACGGTGTCATTGTTTCAGTGTAATTATATATTACTCATTAAGTGCTGAGTAATATTAATTAACAACCATGTACTTACTATAGGGTAGGGTCGGATTAGGGTTTGGTTGAGGGTTAGTTGCATGTAATTATGCATAAATTACTGTTGTTGTTGTTATTATTATGGTAAGTGCATGTAACATATGTAACAAGGACACTATAAAATAAAGTGTTACCGATTAGAGCAGCAGTTTAGGAGACTAACAGCACTTTTATTTACTGGTTCACTTTAGCTGGCTACGTACACAGTAGCTACAGTATGATTAATCGCTGTCGCAAATGTGAATGCACAAGATTGAAGCCCTCTCATTTGTCTGACGTGTGGTCCTCAAGACCTTGAACGTGGCATGAAGTTTATCTGTCTGTCTCTAGGTACTGCAATGTGAACAGACCTTGACATGCAAACTCTTTATATATAACAGTAGACATGTTATGTGTCAGTGCCGTTCTTGCACTGTTCCACACCTCTAGTTCTCTCTCTCCGTTGTACAGTAATGTAAAAAAAGACAAAAATTCAACTGATGTGTGTGTTTTCTGTTTTTATCAGGGTGGGTTGCTGTAGTGGGGTTTATTTTTAGTTGTTTTTACTTTATTTCCTATGGTAACGTAGCTAATGTTATGTGTACAGAGTGCTCTGTGTAGTGGACGTTCGGTCACTGTTGATGTCGTAATTTTAATCAGTGTGTAATGATCTGTTTTTGCCATTTAACAGAAATCTACCTTTCTAAGAGATTTTTCCTTTTTATTTTTATAGTACTAAAACTGTATTTTATCATCAGTTGTAACATTTTTAGCTACATTCAGTGACACTACATTTCCTCCCCCTTAAACCTCCTCAAACCAGCTGATCTCAACTTAAACGCATTGCCAAACGAAGGCTTTGGAGTTTGGACTGAAACTTGAAAAATACAGGAATGCTTTTTACACAAGCGTCTGATCAAACAGAAATCGTTTATTGATGAGAAAGGACACCATCTAAAGCCAACAATGTTATATCTTCATCAGTATTGTAAGTGTATTTGTAGCTCTGCAAAACCCTTTAAGAACATTTCTGTCAATTTCATTCCCATGTATTCTGCACAATGCACAAGAAAAACCGAGAAAGCACATCCGATTGCCTGGAAAGAACGTTTTAACATGTATGCTGATCTTTGAATCATTTCGAAATGCATTTGAAATGATAAAAACATGTCATGTCAATCTGCTATTGGAAAGGAAAAAATGTATTTCTGAGAAGAACCAAACATGCAATTTGCTCCTAATTTGACTCGGCTCTCAATAATGTGGCAACAATTAGTTTGTAAATTGAACTGTTATGGAATACATCTTCAAATGACATGACGGGGATGCGAACAAGCAAAACAAAAATATATGCACATAAATACCTCTAGGTTCTAGATGGAAATATGTATCGAGCACAATTTTGTGGCTGTATAAAGTGAACTATAAACAGAATCAGCACATCTCAAATGAAACTGTGAATTATTTTGCTTACTTACCGAAATGTTTATTCAAAACAGCATCGTGTATTTTTATGTTGTTACAGCACTTTAAAAAAAAAAAAATGTACGTGTTTGAAAGCAACAGAAAATAATACATAACTGCAAAAAGTAAAACCTGTCTCTCCCATGTCCTGTATCCTAAAAGAAGAGACGTCATCACAATAGTGTGTGTGTGTGTACTTGTGTGCTCATGACAATATAAAACAGTGAAGTAGCAAGACAAGCACAATGACATGAGCTCAGTACTTTATCAAACATATCTAACCATGTCTTTTCCATTTTAGGGCCAAACTGCATTGAAATTGTCTTAGTCATGTCAGCTGTATATCTTAAACTGTTCAATTTGAAATGGTAAATAAAGTTTATTTTAAAGATCAACTTGTGGTTTGTGTTTTATCTCTATGGGTAAGGGCCATGGCTTTTCTCCTGAAAAAAAAAAAAAAAAAAAGTGTTTTAACGACAAAAACAACTGAAATGTCTTCTCAAAGAGAACTGAGCAGGCTGTTGGGCTGAGGAAGGCACAGGTTCCTCTTCCGCCCCCTGCTGGCTGTTCTCTGCACTGCAGGAGGCGCGGGCTGGAGATGGTCTAGGTCACCGTTTCTGGTCACCTCCATCTTTAGGAGGAAGTCTTTGACGGATCCAGATGCTCTGACTGAGGCTGCTGGGACCAGTCTGAAGGCTGAAGCTCTTACTGAGCTTCCTCTGTACTTGCACCCTTTGTCCACATGTTCCAAAGCAGAAGTAGGGCTCGTGGATTCAGCACTTGAAGAGCTCATTAGTGGTGGATCGCTCCTGATGTGGTTTGTGTCGCTGGGCGGACATGGTTTCAAATGAGGAATTGTTGCATTTGATGGTTTTGGTCTTTCTGAATCATTTCCAGACAGAGCAAGATCACTCGTCTCCCTTTAAAAAACATGATGCTACATTTATGCCAAAAGAACCTTGGATCAAATACGTGACTGTCGGATACAAAGCATTATTCTAGAAAGGTGATCTGACCTTGCATGGATTTGTGGGTTTCTGGTACTCTGATTAATTGTGTTGGAGCAGCTTATTAAACTCTTGACGTTCAGATCCCTCTGAATGAGTCTCCGTTCCTCTTTGAGCTCTGAAAGACAGCAGAGAAAACAAGAAACCAGTGATACTGCTCCAAATTTTATGAAAGCTCGTTCATAAAATAAAGAACAAACTGCATTACACACTGGCTGACATTGTTTTTCATCAGCCCAAAGAGATAAAAACAAAGGAAAAGTGTGCATAAGAATTCAGTGGTGAACCACTAGATGGTGGTGATACACAATTTAAAAGGCCATGTCACATTTGGAGACATTTACAGATTTAAAATAAAAATGGTTCAATGATCATTATCATCTCAAAAAATATGCAGAAATGCTCAACAAAGGAGACTGCAGGGCACCAGCCGAATATGTTAGACAATGTCTTGTTTTAGTTCAGTCTGCCTGTAGGCTTTTTTTTCTGAGACAAAAGCGCATGAAAAGTGAATTGTTTTGTCAAGATGAATAAGCGCTTACCTGCTACAGTGGGTTCAGGACAGACAGGTTCTGTCTGAGCACTGGCTCTCGCAGACTCAAGGTTTTCCTGTGATAAAACATCTAATCAAGTCAAAGGATTTCAACACCATTATACTTTCACTCTCTCCACTAAGTTTGATGGCAGAGATTTTTTTCCCCTCAGATGTAATACTGCAGACGTCTACGAAATCACCTTTGTTCTATGAGTTTACAGAATAGCTATCACTCTAAATTTAGAAGTGGTTTCCATCATTTCATTTTTCAGTGAATGCCACAATTCTGTGGCATCTGTAATCAATATTCCTGCCAAAAAAATCCACTTAAGCCAGTCTAAACTGGTTTGCTGGCCTTAGCTGGTTTAAGGTCTCCCAGCCTGGTCAAACTGGTGTTTAGGTGGGCGCTCAGTTAGTCTCCCAGTCTGGTGAGAGAAGAAGAAAAAACCCTTTTAAAACCAGCCGACAGACCACCCTGTGAGAACAGCAAAGACCAACAAACCATCTTAGGTTGGTGTAAGATTTTTTTTTTAAGCAGAGGAACCTGCTGTTTTTTGAAAACCACAAAAATATTAAGCAGCACAACTCTTTTCAACATGGATAATAATAAGAAATGTTTAATAAGCATCAAATCAGCATATTAGAATGATTTCTGAAGGATCATGTGCCACTGAAAACTGGAGTAATGATGCTGAAAATTCAGCTTTGATCACAGGAATAAATTACATTTTATAATGATATCAAATTAGAATTATTTGGCAATATTACAGTTTTTCTCCCAACTTGAACAGTAGTGTGTGTATATAATATTCCATCAGTAATTGTTACAATTCTTGTTAGATTAAAAACCCGAAAGAACAAAAAAAGATTGTAGCGAGATTTACATTTCTTATGTCTGTTTACTTTTTTTTTTTTTCACTAGAAACTTTGTATCTGCATCAAGAATAAACTGCCAAATTGCTTTACAGATAAAAAAAATAAGAGTAATCAGATTGGAAAAAGTGACAGATTTACCATAAAAAAAACACCATCTCTTAGGCTTCATCACAATAGTGTTGATGCAGACCCAGAGCTCACACTGCGCTAAATGATTCCACAGCACTGCTCCACTGAGACTCGAGCTCTTAAAACGGGACTCCAAACCACATGCTTTCACTGCAAAGCCATGGATCTGCATTAGCCCACATGTTGTATGGCAGAGGAGAACTATTATTACACCAATCTGCCTGCTGCCGTGATTTATTTGCTCTGAGTCACTGCTATATCATGTAGAGTCATGCTTTCTGCCCAGCACATGCATACACTTAAAATGAAACAAAAACAGAGCTTTCTGAAGTGAGCGCCGTCACTGCCAGCGTACGGGAGACTATTCATTTTAGCCCTGTGGTCTGTGGGCAGCGGTATAACCCCAGAAGCCAGCTGGAAAAGAAATAGCAAAGCCGTAGTTATGAGGCAGGTCACTGAAATCTAAGACCAGAGGGAGGCAGGACGCCCTCTGCCACACTCACTCCACACCAGATGTCTGTGGGACAGGGTTATTAGCATTAAATAAAAACATTTCATTAGGCCTACTTGAAATAAAATAAACATTAACTGAAATAAAACATTAAAAAAACAAACTTATTTTATTTCAGCTAATTGCCAAGGCAATTGTTTAATTTAAGTTGGAGTGCTAAAATAACTAAAACTACTGTAAATAAACTAAAACTTAATCAAGACGATATACACCGATCAGGCATAACATTATGACAGGTGAAGTGAATAACACTGATTATCTCTTCATCACGGCACCTGTTAGTGGGTGGGATATATTAGGCAGCAAGTGAACATTTTGTCCTCAAAGTTGATGTGTTAGAAGCAGGAAAAATGGGCAAGCGTAAGGATTTGAGCGAGTTTGACAAGGGCCAAATTGTGATGGCTAGACGACCGGGTCAGAGCATCTCCAAAACTGCAGCTCTTGTGGGGTGTTCCCGGTCTGCAGTGGTCAGTATCTATCAAAAGTGCTCCAAGGAAGGAACAGTGGTGAACCGGTGACAGGGTCATGGGCGGCCATGGCTCATTGATGCACGTGGGGAGCGAAGGCTGGCCCGTGTGGTCCGATCAAACAGACGAGCTACTGTAGCTCAAATTGCTCAAGAAGTTAATGCTGGTTTTGATAGAAAGGTGTCAGAATACACAGTGCATCGCAGTTTGTTGCGTATGGGGCTGCATAGCCGCAGACCAGTTAGGGTGCCCATGCTGACCCCTGTCCACTGCCGAAAGCGCCAACAGTGGGCACGTGAGCATCAGAACTGGACCACGGAGCAATGGAAGAAGGTGGCCTGGTCTGATGAATCACGTTTTCTTTTACATCACGTGGATGGCCGGGTGCGTGTGCGTCGCTTACCTGGGGAACACATGGCACCAGGATGCACTATGGGAAGAAAGCAAGCCGGGGGAGGCAGTGTGACGCTTTGGGCAATGTTCTGCTGGGAAACCTTGGGTCCTGCCATCCATGTGGATGTTACTTTGACACGTACCACCTACCTAAGCATTGTTGCAGACCATGTACACCCTTTCATGGAAACGGTATTCCCTGGTGGCTGTGGCTCTTTCAGCAGGATAATGCGCCCTGCCACAAAGCAAAAATGGTTCAGGAATGGTTTGAGGAGCACAACAACGAGTTTGAGGTGTTGACTTGGCCTCCAAATTCCCCAGATCTCAATCCAATCGAGCATCTGTGGGATGTGCTGAACAAACAAGTCCGATCCATGGAGGCTCCACCTCGCAACTTACAGGACTTAAAGGATCTGCTGCTAACATCTTGGTGCCAGATACCACAGCACACCTTCAGGGGTGTTTTGGCAGCAAAAGGGGGACCAACACAATATTAGGTCATAATGGTATGCCTGATCGGTGTATATAAAGTAATAAAGTATATAAACTTTATTTACAAAAACTAATAAAAATGAGAAAGCACAGATCAAAATAAACTACAACTTTACCTACATTAAAGTGGAAACAGAAAATCTAAAAATAAAATCGAGTTCAAAATATTCAGAATTTTTTATTAACACAAACTAGGAGTAGCAACATATTAAAATAATGAAAGGCAATATTTAGAAATAATTAAAATATAAATAATACAATTCAATTCTAGAAGCTTCCAGAACTAAATGTTTTTCAGGTTTAGACTTTATAAGCAATGAATTCATTGTTAAAGGGATAGTTCACCCAGAAATGAAAACTTTGTCATAATTTTTGGGTGAACTATCCCTTTATAAACTGCAACAGTAAAATGACTTTTCCAGTCATCTGTGATCACGAGTTTAATGATTTTTACTCAAAAATAGAAATGTAATAAAATATTTTAGAGCTTGACATACAGTAACTAGAAAAATGTATATTAATTATCAACATTTTCATGACGTCATAAGAGTTTATCCATTTCCATCACTTTTCCAGTGGCCGGTTGCATAAACTGCTTAGACTACTTATTTAGTCATCTCAGTTTTTTTCCCTTCAAGGCTCGTCCTAACATTTTAAAGTCAGTTACATAAAAAGGTAGATTGGTCTAATTTAAATTGGAAAAGTAAGAATGATTACCTCTTGCCTAATTGGTGGGTCAAAATAAGACAGTCTTAACATAGTGGCTATTGGCCAGGTCTAGAAATCACACTTTGAAAATGTCCTTATATAATACGGTTTTTCAAGACCATAGAAACCATGTTAAAGTGGTCATCAAATAAAAATTGTTGTTGTTGAGGGAACAAATTAAAGTAAGAAATATGACAGTTTTAATCTTCCTCTTTAGCTTGTTTTTATGTTTTTATATTATTTTATCTCTTTCATGCATAGAGGCCACTACAGTGGGAAGCTATTCTTGTATATGAATGGGTTTTGATGGCATAGTTGCACATTAACCTCTACAGTGGACCCTCGCGCATCATCCTATACACTGCTGCCAAGTGGAAAGCCGATGTATGTCAATTTTTTCTTCTCCAAACCAAGATGGCCGATGGCCAGTCAGAAATGCCAAGTTTCTCCTGAATATCCATCCATTCCTTCTATAGAAACTATTGGAGGTAAAAAAAAATGTTGTCACATCAAGCAACATCTAAGGAGTCAAATCATTGTTACATTTTCCAAGTATTGATTTTAGATTGGGAGGAAATTCTGATGAATTATCTGTCCACTAAATTGGACATCATGCATCATTAGCTATATTTGAGCCACTGTGACTGTTGTTCTTGAAAATACTTCATGCAGTAACTTTTTTGGCTTTAAATAAATGTATTTGTGTTATTAGAATGTAATTTGCATTTACATCAAAAAGTAATGTGATTACGTAATGTACGTTACTTGTATGCTTTGCTTTGTTACATCAAAAAAGTAATCTGATTACATAATGCACGTTACTTGTAATGCATTACTTTACTCCTTACATCATAAAGTAATCTGATTACATAATGCACGTTACTTGTAATGCATTACTTTACTCCTTACATCATAAAGTAATCTGATTACATAATACACGTTACTTTACTCCTTACATCATAAAGTAATCTGATTACTTATGCATGTTACTTGTAATGCATTACTTTACTCCTTACATCATAAAGTAATCTGATTACATAATGCACGTTACTTTACTCCTTACATCATAAAGTAATCTGATTACATAATGCACGTTACTTGTAATGCATTACTTTACTCCTTACATCATAAAGTAATCTGATTACATAATGCACGTTACTTGTAATGCATTACTTTACTCCTTACATCATAAAGTAATCTGATTACATAATGCACATTACTTGTAATGCATTACTTTACTCCTTACATCATAAAGTAATCTGATTACATAATGCACATTACTTGTAATGCATTACTTTACTCCTTACATCATAAAGTAATCTGATTACATAATGAACGTTATTTTACTCCTTACAACATAAAGTAATCTGATAACTTATGCATGTTACTTATAATCTGATGGAATCACAAATTCAACTTGTAAATTTACTTGTAAGTCTACTGCTCGAACGGGATCAAACTCAATTGCATTTGCTGATATATAATTGATTTTATATCAATTTATTAATAGGTTTGTTAAATACACACAATATTGCTGTGTTATTACCGTATTATGTTTAATACATTATCTCAGTTAAAACCAAAAAACGCATATTGTCCATTCAAGGGGACATCCGAAAATCTCTTTGAAAAATGTGTAAAAAAAAAAATCCTTTTTTTCATGCCCTAAGAGCTATAAAAACAAACATTTTTGACTAAGGTTGTCATAATTCATGCATGAAAGGGTTAAATGAAATTCAGCCATCTTGTGGCCCCCTTAGTGCTGAGACCCCCAGTTGCAGGCTCCAGCGCTCTGGTTGAGAACCACTGATCTACATCAAATTAATTTTTAAATGAGACATTAAATTCTTGGCTAGCACTAATGTCTGATTAACACTGTTCAGATTAAATGAATTTCTCTCCAAAGACCAATCATTTAATTAAAATAAACAATCTATGCCAGGAGAACTGTTTAATTTCTTCACCATCAAATTTAATGGTATGTGACAGTGCACAAATACCAGTCCAAAGGGAACATTATGTCCTGGTTTGGCACTGTCAATAATGTGCCTGTCGATCTAAGTGAACTTTAAGATCAGCACAGTTCATGTGACAAGTTTTGTCTGTCCACCCAAACGTGAAAATGCTGCGACATATGACGTAATCACAGCCAATCAGAACATATCTGATGCTTAATATATTGTTTTGTGTGGTGGAGCGCATTTGTACAGCATGCCAACTGTACGTGTCCAGGAGTTTATTTGAATGCTTCAAATAGTATGCATATGCGTGTTAAACAAAAACAAATGCCGTTGCCATTTGTTTGGCACTGAGAGTCACATCTGTGGCAGAGAGTGAAGCACGGATGGCACGTAGTAGAAACCTGCAGTTCCTCTGGCTGATTGAGAGGAGATCAGGCTGACACTGTGTGTTTGGCTGCATAGATGGAATGGGCTAGTTTAGCACAGGAGTATTCATATACTATAGAAGATTGCTTATGTAACACATCAAAAGGAACAACTGTTCTATATTTCACACTTTACATAACTGTTCATGTAAGGTGTAATTATTAAGCAAGTACTGGGTAATTCAAATAAACTATCTACTGAATGTATAATTAATGAGTGGTGCTGTACATAATTACACATTGTTTGTTATTAGTGCATATTGTCATTGTTATTGCTAAGGAAAGAATTATTATTATTGTTCATACTTAGGCTTATGGAACTGAATAAACGCCATTATATTATAATAAACTTAAAAGGCACATGATTGATACCTCAAATAGTGTTTTTTGCAGAGAAATGATTGGGCCATTTTGACCTGGCAGATGATAAAATTAGCAAAAAAAGCAAGCAGCGATGATGGACCACCATCACCCCATGGCTTTAGAAAATGGGGTAAATATAGGTAAATACATCAAAAATCTGTTTTACATCTGCCATGTCTTGACATTATTCTGACCCCGTTTGAAGCAGTTCAGGTAAATATAAGCGGCTGATTTCAAGTTTTAAGTGACACATTTCCTGCTGCCAGTTGGTGGCGCTATGACCGTAACTTGCACTAGTCACATCTATGTGTTCAGCTTAATGAGAACTACAGTATATGTGTATCAGGTTTCATACATATACATGATATATGCACCAAATTTATTGACTATTCAAGCGGGAGCTGTAGAGCCCCCAGCCAGCTTTTGCCCAGCCCGAATGGCCGATGATTCTGATCTCTGCAGAGTTTCTGAGCATGTTAAGGGCCTCTAAAGCCCTTTAAATGTTGAAAAAAAAATACTTAGGAGAACAATAGGGACCTGCACACTTTCAGTGATTGGGCCCTAACAAAACAACACAGACATATTATAGAACATAGACAAAACAACATAGACATATTATAGAACATAGACAAAACAACAGACATATTATAGAACATAGACAAAACAACAGACATATTAAAGAACATAGACAAAGCAACACAGACATATTATAGAACATAGACAAAATAACACAGACATATTATAGAACATAGAACATAGACAAAACAACACAGACATATTATAGAACATAGACAAAACAACAGACATATTATAGAACATAGACAAAACAACAGACATATTAAAGAACATAGACAAAGCAACACAGACATATTATAGAACATAGACAAAATAACACAGACATATTATAGAACATAGACAAAACAACAGACATATTAAAGAACACAGACAAAGCAACACAGACATATTATAGAACATAGACAAAATAACACAGACATATTATAGAACATAGAGAAAACAACATAGACATATTATAGAACATAGACAAAACAACAGACATATTATAGAACATAGACAAAATAACACAGACATATTATAGAACATAGACAAAACAACAGACATATTAAAGAACATAGACAAAGCAACACAGACATATTATAGAACATAGACAAAACAACACAGACATATTATAGAACATAGACAAAACAACACAGACATATTATAGAACATAGAGAAAACAACATAGACATTATAGAACATAGACAAAATAACACAGACATATTATAGAACATAGACAAAACAACACAGACATATTATAGAACATAGACAAAACAACACAGACATATTATAGAACATAGACAAAACAACACAGACATATTATAGAACATAGACAAAACAACACAGACATATTATAGAACATAGACAAAACAACACAGACATATTATAGAACATAGACAAAACAACAGACATATTATAGAACATAGACAAAACAACAGACATATTAAAGAACATAGACAAAGCAACACAGACATATTATAGAACATAGACAAAACAACACAGACATATTATAGAACATAGACAAAACAACACAGACATATTATAGAACAGACAAAACAACACAGACATATTATAGAACATAGACAAAACAACACAGACATATTATAGAACATAGACAAAACAACATAGACATATTATAGAACATAGAGAAAACAACACAGACATATTATAGAACATAGAGAAAACAACATAGACATATTATAGAACATAGACAAAACAACACAGACATATTATAGAACATAGACAAAACAACAGACATATTAGAGAACATAGACAAAACAACACAGACATATTATAGAACATAGAACATAGACAAAACAACACAGACATATTATAGAACATAGACAAAACAACACAGACATATTATAGAACATAGACAAAACAACACAGACATATTATAGAACAGACAAAACAACACAGACATATTATAGAACATAGACAAAACAACACAGACATATTATAGAACAGACAAAACAACACAGACATATTATAGAACATAGACAAAACAACACAGACATATTATAGAAGATAGACAAAACAACACAGACATATTATAGAACATAGAGAAAACAACACAGACATATTATAGAACATAGAGAAAACAACATAGACATATTATAGAACATAGACAAAACAACACAGACATATTATAGAACATAGAACATAGACAAAACAACACAGACATATTATAGAACATAGACAAAACAACACAGACATATTATAGAACATAGAGAAAACAACATAGACATATTATAGAACATAGACAAAACAACACAGACATATTATAGAACATAGACAAAACAACACAGACATATTATAGAACATAGACAAAACAACACAGACATATTATAGAACATAGACAAAACAACACAGACATATTATAGAACATAGACAAAACAACACAGACATATTATAGAACATAGACAAAACAACAGACATATTATAGAACATAGACAAAACAACAGACATATTAAAGAACATAGACAAAGCAACACAGACATATTATAGAACATAGACAAAACAACACAGACATATTATAGAACATAGACAAAACAACACAGACATATTATAGAACATAGACAAAACAACACAGACATATTATAGAACATAGACAAAACAACACAGACATATTATAGAACATAGACAAAACAACACAGACATATTATAGAACATAGACAAAACAACATAGACATATTATAGAACATAGAGAAAACAACACAGACATATTATAGAACATAGAGAAAACAACATAGACATATTATAGAACATAGACAAAACAACACAGACATATTATAGAACATAGACAAAACAACAGACATATTAGAGAACATAGACAAAACAACACAGACATATTATAGAACATAGAACATAGACAAAACAACACAGACATATTATAGAACATAGACAAAACAACACAGACATATTATAGAACATAGACAAAACAACACAGACATATTATAGAACATAGACAAAACAACACAGACATATTATAGAACATAGACAAAACAACACAGACATATTAGAGAACATAGACAAAACAACACAGACATATTATAGAACATAGAGAAAACAACATAGACATATTATAGAACATAGACAAAACAACACAGACATATTATAGAACATAGACAAAACAACACAGACATATTATAGAACATAGACAAAACAACACAGACATATTATAGAACATAGACAAAACAACAGACATATTAGAGAACATAGACAAAACAACACAGACATATTATAGAACATAGAACATAGACAAAACAACACAGACATATTATAGAACATAGACAAAACAACACAGACATATTATAGAACATAGACAAAACAACACAGACATATTATAGAACATAGAGAAAACAACATAGACATATTATAGAACATAGACAAAACAACACAGACATATTATAGAACATAGACAAAACAACACAGACATATTATAGAACATAGACAAAACAACACAGACATATTATAGAACATAGACAAAACAACAGACATATTAGAGAACATAGACAAAACAACACAGACATATTATAGAACATAGACAAAACAACACAGACATATTATAGAACATAGACAAAACAACATAGACATATTATAGAACATAGAACATAGACAAAACAACACAGACATATTATAGAACATAGACAAAACAACAGACATATTATAGAACATAGACAAAACAACATAGACATATTATAGAACATAGACAAAACAACAGACATATTATAGAACATAGACAAAACAACAGACATATTAAAGAACATAGACAAAGCAACACAGACATATTATAGAACATAGAACATAGACAAAACAACACAGACATATTATAGAACATAGACAAAACAACAGACATATTATAGAACATAGACAAAACAACACAGACATATTATAGAACATAGACAAAACAACAGACATATTAGAGAACATAGACAAAACAACACAGACATATTATAGAACATAGACAAAACAACATAGACATATTATAGAACATAGAACATAGACAAAACAACACAGACATATTATAGAACATAGACAAAACAACAGACATATTATAGAACATAGACAAAACAACATAGACATATTATAGAACATAGACAAAACAACAGACATATTATAGAACATAGACAAAACAACAGACATATTAAAGAACATAGACAAAGCAACACAGACATATTATAGAACATAGAACATAGACAAAACAACACAGACATATTATAGAACATAGACAAAACAACAGACATATTATAGAACATAGACAAAACAACAGACATATTAAAGAACATAGACAAAGCAACACAGACATATTATAGAACATAGACAAAATAACACAGACATATTATAGAACATAGACAAAATAACACAGACATATTATAGAACATAGACAAAACAACACAGACATATTATAGAACATAGACAAAACAACACAGACATATTATAGAACATAGACAAAACAACATAGACATATTATAGAACATAGAGAAAACAACATAGACATATTATAGAACATAGACAAAACAACACAGACATATTATAGAACATAGACAAAACAACAGACATATTAGAGAACATAGACAAAACAACACAGACATATTATAGAACATAGACAAAACAACATAGACATATTATAGAACATAGAACATAGACAAAACAACACAGACATATTATAGAACATAGACAAAACAACATAGACATATTATAGAACATAGACAAAACAACACAGACATATTATAGAACATAGACAAAACAACACAAAACAACACAGACATATTATAGAACATAGACAAAACAACACAGACATATTATAGAACATAGACAAAACAACATAGACATATAGAACATAGACAAAACAACATAGACATATTATAGAACATAGACAAAACAACAGACATATTATAGAACATAGACAAAACAACATAGACATTATAGCCGGTGTTGTTATTGCTAAAACTAAGTCTATTTTTTTTTCATTTCATCATTGAAATAAATAAAATATTAGATGAAACTTAAAACTTAAAAAATGTAAACATACAAAAATGAGAAATGTTTAGACAGTTAGACCGCTAACTGAAATAAAATAAAAAAGCTAAATAGAAACTAATACAAACCCGATTCCAAAAAAGTTGGGACACTGTACAAATTGTGAATAAAAAAGGAATGCAATAATTTACAAATCTCATAAACTTATATTTTATTCATAATAGAATATAGATAACATATCAAATGCTGAAAGTGAGACATTTTGAAATGTCATGCCAAATATTGGCTCATTTTGGATTTCATGAGAGCTACACATTCCAAAAAAGTTGGGACAGGTAGCAATAAGAGGCCGGAAAAGTTAAATGTACATATAAGGAACAGCTGGAGGACCAATTTGCAACTTATTAGGTCAATTGGCAACATGATTGGGTATAAAAAGATCCTCTCAGAGTGGCAGTGTCTCTCAGAAGTCAAGATGGGCAGAGGATCACCAATTCCCCCAATGCTGCGGCGAAAAATAGTGGAGCAATATCAGAAAGGAGTTTCTCAGAGAAAAATTGCAAAGAGTTTGAAGTTATCATCATCTACAGTGCATAATATCATCCAAAGATTCAGAGAATCTGGAACAATCTCTGTGCGTAAGGGTCAAGGCCGGAAAACCATACTGGATGCCCGTGATCTTCGGGCCCTTAGACGGCACTGCATCACATACAGGAATGCTACTGTAATGGAAATCACAACATGGGCTCAGGAATACTTCCAGAAAACATTGTCGGTGAACACAATCCACCGTGCCATTCGCCGTTGCCGGCTAAAACTCTATAGGTCAAAAAAGAAGCCATATCTAAACATGATCCAGAAGCGCAGGCGTTTTCTCTGGGCCAAGGCTCATTTAAAATGGACTGTGGCAAAGTGGAAAACTGTTCTGTGGTCAGACGAATCAAAATTTGAAGTTCTTTTTGGAAAACTGGGACGCCATGTCATCCGGACTAAAGAGGACAAGGACAACCCAAGTTGTTATCAGCGCTCAGTTCAGAAGCCTGCATCTCTGATGGTATGGGGTTGCATGAGTGCGTGTGGCATGGGCAGCTTACACATCTGGAAAGGCACCATCAATGCTGAAAGGTATATCCAAGTTCTAGAACAACATATGCCCCCATCCAGACGTCGTCTCTTTCAGGGAAGACCTTGCATTTTCCAACATGACAATGCCAGACCACATACTGCATCAATTACAACATCATGGCTGCGTAGAAGAAGGATCCGGGTACTGAAATGGCCAGCCTGCAGTCCAGATCTTTCACCCATAGAAAACATTTGGCGCATCATAAAGAGGAAGATGCGACAAAGAAGACCTAAGACAGTTGAGCAACTAGAAGCCTGTATTAGACAAGAATGGGACAACATTCCTATTCCTAAACTTGAGCAACTTGTCTCCTCAGTCCCCAGACGTTTGCAGACTGTTATAAAAAGAAGAGGGGATGCCACACAGTGGTAAACATGGCCTTGTCCCAACTTTTTTGAGATGTGTTGATGCCATGAAATTTAAAATTAACTTATTTTTCCCTTAAAATGATACATTTTCTCAGTTTAAACATTTGATATGTCATCTATGTTGTATTCTGAATAAAATATTGAAATTTGAAACTTCCACATCATTGCATTCTGTTTTTATTCACAATTTGTACAGTGTCCCAACTTTTTTGGAATCGGGTTTGTAGAAAAACTAATAAAAATTAGAAAAAAACAACACAATTACTTAAACTTAAACTAAAATTAAGTTAAAGGATTTGTTCACTTTAAAATGAAAATTAGCCCATGATTTACTCACCCTCAAGTCATCCTAGGTGTACATGACTTTCTTCTTTCAGACGAATACAATCTGAGTTATATGTGACCCTGGACCACAAAACCAGTCATAAGGGTCAATTTTTTTAAATTGAGATTTATACATCACCTGAAAGCTGAATAAATAAGCTTTTGTTAGGATAGGACAATATTTAGCCGAGATACAACTGTTGGGTTGTAAAAAAAAAATCTAAATATTGAGAAAATTGCCTTTAAAGTTGTCCAAATGAAGTCCTTACCAATGCATATTACTAATAATAATACATTTTTGATATATTTACGGTAGGAAATTTACAAAATATCTTCATGGAACATGATCTTTACTTAATATCCTAATGATTTAAAAGAAAAATTGATAATTTTGACCCATACAATGTATTGTTGGCTATTGCCACAAATATACCCGTGAGACGCATGACTGGTTTTGTGCTCCAGGGTCACATATTAATAATTATCCTGATGCTTCCAAGCTTTATACTGACATTGAATGGGGCTCACAAGTTTGAAGCTCAAAAAAGTGCATCCATTCACCATAAACGTACTCCACAAGGCTACGAGGGGTTAATAAAGGCCTTTTGAAGCAAATCGATGGGTTTTTGTAAGAAAAATATCCATATTTAAACCTTTATAAAGTAAAATATCTAGCTTCTGGCAGACTGCCTTCAGTATTCAACTTACGCAGAAAGTGTAGTGCCTCTCGCAGTTCAAAACGCTTACGCTACGCCCGACGTCATAGTTACGCCATTACACTTTTTTCGTAAGCTGAATACGGAAGACGGTCTGCCGGAAACATCAGGATATTTATTAATATAACTCTGATTATGTTCATCAGAAAGAAGAATGTCATAGACACCTAGGATGTCTTGAGGATGGGTAAATCATGGGGTAATTTTTATTTTAAAGTAAACTAATCCTTTATATTAACTTAAGACAGAAAATATTAAAAAAAAAAACTATAATAATATAATATAAATACAAAAATAACACTGATACTAGCAACCATTCATATCACTGTATCATCATGGCAGTGATTTTTGCACTTTTCCCTCACAAATAAAAATACAATTGAGATTACTAAAGTAGGTAATTACAGTAATTTGTAATGCAGTGTTGCATTTTTTCCTTGTAATAACAATATACATGTAAGCAAATATAAGATCAACTCTCATTCCCAAAGGCAGAAACTAAAGGAGAGTCAAATACAAATTTGCTCTGCAGTTTTCAGCTGCACTAAACAGAGCTCATTGAAAATGGTTATTAAGCAGTTTGTTTAATCTGTAAAAGCAGTTTCACAGTGTTAGAACACTCAGAGTTGGGTTTTGGGAGCTATCATATTAATAAACTATGCTCTTCACTTCAGGAAACTTGCTTTTATGTCTTGCAATACTTATTTCACAATAAAAAAAAAAATGCAGCAGTTCAGAAGGGAAATCTGATCACTGACCAATCGGACCAATTTGTAGAAACCACAAAGAAAGCTCAGAAAAGAAAAGAAGAGAAAAAAAGATTCATCCACGCTCCTGATCCAGATTCATCATGAAATTGATGTTGCAATCAAAAGCAGTATTTATGTCAAAATGAGCCCTTACCTGCAGGACCTGCACGTCTCTTTTCAATGCTTCAGATTCTTCGGTTAGGATTGACCTGTCAATCAAACGAGGACATCTTTTTTAAAGGATTAAATACATATATGTGTTCTAAATCAACACTCATGAAGTGGAATGAGGAAAAATATATATCAAACAAGCAAAAAGCCATCATTTTAAGTAGTACCAAGAATAAGATACACATAATTATGGCAACTATGAATAACTGTCTATATTCTGTGAAATTATGGGTTTCCAAGAAATAGGGGACCTCTTCTTATTTAAGTACTTCATACAAAACACAAGTTTAAGTTTAAAAAGAGTTTTTATCTGGGCTGGACTTGAACTGCTACACCATGGACTCTTTTCCAGATCAGCGGGGAAGCAAAAACTGGCCTACTTCTTCTCCGTTACATAAGCATTGTAGTCACTTAAACTCTCTTCACTTCTCTTTTAAGGCTAAGGAATCTTACATATGTCGGGTTCTGGTATTCATTTGCTCACAATGAGGTCTTTTGTTCTGATGGAGGGATAGATCTGGCTGCTCGCTCCAGCTCCCCTCCTATCTCAATTCCCTGCTGCCCCGCTGAGCAGGACTTACTGTTTGCATTCCTCTTAGCTGGGTGGAGGGTTACACATGCCTGGCAGAGAAGGAGAGGATGGGAGGGGAAGGGAGGGTGGTAAAGGGGTTGAACGAGTATAAAGGTTGGACTAAAATAGAGGCTTAGAGGGTTGGTTCACCCAAAAATGAAAGTTCTGTCATCATTTACTCACTCTCATGTTGTTCGAAACCCATAAGACTATTGTTCATTTCGGAACACAAATGAAGATGTTTTTAATGAAATCTGAGAGTTTTCTGTCCCTCCATCCCTCCATTGACAGTCTACACAACTACCACTTTGATGCTTCAAAAAGTTCACAAAGAGATCGTAAAAACTAATCCATATGAAATTAGTGGTTTAGTCCAAATTTTCTGAAGAGACACAATTGGGTGAGAAACGGAAGCTCAAGCATGCTTTCATGATGTGTGAGAACCAATGAGGTTCATTCTCATGTTACGCAGCACGTTTGAGCTTCAGCAAGAACCAATGAGGTTTGTTGTCGCACTCCAAGCAGGTTCGGTTGAGCTTCTGTTTATGTTCTCTGATCAATTGTTTATATGTGAATAAAAGCCTAAATTCAATCTATTTATCATATAAAGCGATCGTGTCTCTTAAGAAAATTTGGACTGAACCGCTCGATTCACATGGATTACTTTTATGATGTCTTTATTAAGTTTTTGAAGCGTCAAAGTGGTAGTTGCATAGCTGTCAACGGAGGGACAGAAAGCTCTCAGATTTTATTCAAATATCTTTATTTGTGTTCTAAAGATCAACAAAAGTCTTACAGGTTTGGAATGACATGAGGGTAAATATATATATATATATATACACACACACACTATATTGCCAAAAGTTTTTGGACACCTGCCTTTACATGCACATGAACTTTAATGACATCCCATTCTTAATCCGTAGGGTTTAATATGGAGTTGGCCCACCCTTTGCAGCTATAACAGCTTCAACTCTTCTGGGAAGGCTTTCCACAAGGTTTAGGAGTGTGTTTATGGGAATTTTTGACCATTCTTCTAGAAGCGCATTTGTGAGGTCAGGCACTGATGTTTTACGAGAAGGCCTGGCTCGCAGTCTCCGCTCTAATTCATCCCAAAGGTGCTCTATCGGGTTGAGGTCAGGACTCTGTGCAGGCCAGTCAAGTTCCTCCACACCAAACTCGCTCATCCATGTCTTTATGGACCTTGTTTGAACAGGAAGGGGCCATCCCCAAACTGTTCCCACAAAGTTGGGAGCATGAAATTGTCCAAAATGTCTTGGCATGCTGAAGCATTAAGAATTCCTTTCACTGGAACTTATGCCGAGTTCACACTGCACGATTTTCAAACTGGTCGGATCACTGCTCTTTTCACACTGCATGACTATCTGGGGTAGCATTCAGTCACTGCTGTGTTCACACTGCACGATGGGTCGGCGACAGGGGGTTTCACACTGCATGACTTTTCAAGAGGAAGAATCGCCGACAACTCTGTCCCATCCGCAAACTACGTTTCACAACCAAACACACGCGAGAAGTGACAAGGAAACAACGCGAGATCACACGTGCATCAGACCGGAGTTCTCGCGCGAGACTGGAATTGTTATTAAAAATGATAGACTGCAGAAAGCTTGCGATCCAAATTATTTGTGCGCTGATTTGCAACAAAAAGGAGAAAAAGAAAAAAAGCAGCAGGAAATGGTTGGGGAGACGCAGGGAGCAATGATTGTGTTCTGCAAAGAGAGTTGGAGGTGAATAAATAATTTTGCAATGTGCTGCGGCTGGTCAAGCAAATGTTTGTGTTTTGTTTCTGTCTTATATAATTGAATAAATATATATTAAAATACTGATATTCTGGTCTATAACTCCTCCCCGAACCTCCCGCTGCCCTGTATCTCGCTCTCTCATTGGCTGTAGGTCATCGCCGATGTCATTTTCAGTCGGAACACGTTTCACACAGCAGGATAATGAATCGCCGACAGGTCCAGATATTTAGTATGCCAAATATCTCATGGGCGTCGGGGACTCATCTGCGATTCTCTCTGATCGCGTCTTTGATCATTCACACTGCGTGATTGTCACTCACGTGCACGAGCACCGATTTGCCTATGATTTCGGGCATTTGTCGGCAATTTTGCAAAACCTGTCGGCGAGTCAAAAATTTGGGGCGGGCAGTGTGAACTCGCCATAAGGGGCCAAGCCCAACCCCTGAAAAACAACCCCAGACCATAATCCTCCCTCCACCAAACTTTACACTTGGCACAACGCAGTCAGGCAAGTACCGTTCTCCTGGCAACCACCAAACCCAGACTCGTCCATCGGATTGCCAGACAGAGAAGCGTGATTGGTCACTCCAGAGAACACGTCTCCACTGCTCTAGAGTCCAGTGGCGGCGTGCTTTACCCCACTGCATCCCACGCTTTGCATTGCACTTGGTGATGTAAGGCTTGGATGAGCTGCTTGGACATGGAAACCCATTCCATGAAGTTCTCTACGCACTGTTCTTGAGCTCATCTGAAGGCCACATGAAGTTTGGAGGTCTGTAGCTATTGACTCTGCAGAAAGTTGGTGCACTGTGTGCTCCCAATACTTATATATACAATATAGTGTATATATATATACAGTGGGGAGAACAAATATTTGATACACTGCCGATTTTGCAGGTTTGCCATGCAATGTCATGCAATAAAATGCAAATTAATTATTTAAAAATCATACAATGTGATTTTCTGGATTTTTGTTTTAGATTCCATCTCTCACAGTTGAAGAGTACCTATGATAAAAATTACAGACTTCTACATGCTTTGTAAGTGGGCAAACCTGCAAAATCGGCAGTGTATCAAATACTTGTTCTCCCCACTGTATATATACACTCACCTAAAGGATTATTAGGAACACCATACTAATACTGTGTTTGACCCCCTTTCGCCTTCAGAACTGCCTTAATTCTACGTGGCATTGATTCAACAAGGTGCTGAAAGCATTCTTTAGAAATGTTGGCCCATATTGATAGGATAGCATCTTGCAGTTGATGGAGATTTGTGGGATGCACATCCAGGGCACGAAGCTCCCGTTTCCACCACATCCCAAAGATGCTCTATTGGGTTGAGATCTGGTGACTGTGGGGGCCATTTTAGTACAGTGAACTCATTGTCATGTTCAAGAAACCAATTTGAAATGATTCGAGCTTTGTGACATGGTGCATTATCCTGCTGGAAGTAGCCATCAGAGGATGGGTACATGGTGGTCATAAAGGGATGGACATGGTCAGAAACAATGCTCAGGTAGGCCGTGGCATTTAAACGATGCCCAATTGGCACTAAGGGGCCTAAAGTGTGCCAAGAAAACATCCCCCACACCATTACACCACCACCACCAGCCTGCACAGTGGTAACAAGGCATGATGGATCCATGTTCTCATTCTGTTTACGCCAAATTCTGACTCTACCATCTGAATGTCTCAACAGAAATCGAGACTCATCAGACCAGGCAACATTTTTCCAGTCTTCAACTGTCCAATTTTGGTGAGCTCGTGCAAATTGTAGCCTCTTTTTCCTATTTGTAGTGGAGATGAGTGGTACCCGGTGGGGTCTTCTGCTGTTGTAGCCCATCCGCATCAAGGTTGTGCGTGTTGTGGCTTCACAAATGCTTTGCTGCATACCTCGGTTTTAACGAGTGGTTATTTCAGTCAAAGTTGCTCTTCTATCAGCTTGAATCAGTCGGCCCATTCTCCTCTGACCTCTAGCATCAACAAGGCATTTTCGCCCACAGGACTGCCGCATACTGGATGTTTTTCCCTTTTCACACCATTCTTTGTAAACTCTAGAAATGGTTGTGCGTGAAAATCCCAGTAACTGAGCAGATTGTGAAATACTCAGACCGGCCCGTCTGGCACCAACAACCATGCCACGCTCAAAATTGCTTAAATCACCTTTCTTTCCCATTCTGACATTCAGTTTGGAGTTCAGGAGATTGTCTTGACCAGGACCACACCCCTAAATGCATTGAAGCAACTGCCATGTGATTGGTTGATTAGATAATTGCATTAATGAGAAATTGAACAGGTGTTCCTAATAATCCTTTAGGTGAGTGTATATATATATATATATATATATATATATAAATAAATAATAGTAATTAATAATAAAACGAATAAAATAATATGATTTAACATTGTTAAACATTTAATCAATAAAATATCTATTTTATTAAATATAAAATAATAAATTCATTTGAACTTTTAATTTAGATTAATGAACATTATTATTTACTAGTATTACATATTTATCTTAAAATAATATTTAAATACATAAAAATAATAAATACATTTATTTATTTAATTATTCACTGTTTAATTAATTTAAAATGATTTAATTTATTAATGTTTGTCTAAAAAAATCAAATTAAATCATTTAAACACAGGAATTCAGATGAAAAGCATTTTAAGATCAAGAGAAACCAGTTCAGTGAAGTGTGTCCAAACATTTGACTGTTAGTGTATGTGTGAGCTTACAGACAACCCAAAATCAATTTAGAACCAGCAGTAAGTAATGTAATCCTAGATGAAAGTGTGAGCATGAGCAGTCGTGGAAAGAGGGAAAGAGAGGAAGGTGAGGAAGTCCAACATTCTCTTCTCACAACAGCATGTTTGCACAAGAAGGAGCATGTCTGGTCTGCATCCATAGCCAGTATGAGCACATGTTGAGCAAAGGAGGGAGAATACTACCCTGAGGAATGTGTGTTCCACAATATTAACTTCACTGCACAACAGGATCAAACTGAAAACGGACAATCTTGCTGGCTAAAAAGTCATTATATTATGTACACTGCCTCGGGTGTAAACAAATTATTCCAACATTATCTGCTTGATAAAAAAGTAATTGTGTTTGTTATATGCATGGAATTAGGACTGACATTTTACTTAGTTGTTCACAGTTTTCATAATAAGCTCAAAGCAATCCTCAGTGACTTGCATTTGAAAGTGAGCATCACCGTGCCCAAAAGAGCAGAGCAACTGAATTGAATTCTTTGAAGGGTGCAGTGTGTATAGAGTGATTGAAGGAAATTAATAAATTTATCAAGTGTGCATTAAATTGATCAAATATGACAGTAAATACATTTATAATGTTACAAAAGATATCTTAAATTTCATTTAAATAAATGCTGTTCTTTGAATTTTATATTCATAGAATGATTTCTGAAGGATCATGTGACAATGAAGAGTAATGATGCTGAAAATTCAGTTTTGCCATCACATGAATAAATTATTTTAAAATATGTGACCCTGGACCACAAAACCAGTCATGTGTCGCACAGGTATATTTGTGGCAATAGCCAACAATACATTGTATGGGTCAAAATGATCGATTTTTCTTTTATGCCAAAAATCATTAGGATATTAAGTAAAGATCATGTTCCATGAAGATATTTTGTAAATTTCCTACTGTAAATATATCAAAAATGTATTTTTATTAGTAATATGCATTGCTAAGGACTTCATTTGGACAACTTTAAAGGCGATTTTCTCAATATTTAGATTTTTCTGCACCCTCAGATTCCAGATTTTCAAAGTTATATCTCAAATATTGTTCTAACAAACCATACATCAATGGAAAGCTTATTTATTCAGCTTTCAGATAAATCTCAATTTCAAAAAGTTCACCCTTATGACTGGTTTTGTGGTCCAGGGTCACACATATTAAAAATAAAAACAGAAAATAGTTATAAAGAGACCACATGCCCTTACCTGAGATGGGTCACAACTTCATCTATATGGGTGATGTTTAACTTGTGTCTTAAGGCCTTGATTTCTTCCTCACAGCTGGAGTGCGATGAGAGGCTGGAGATTGACCTGAAAAAAAGAGTGCTATTCAATACTTACAAACCCAATCAATATCATCAACTTCCTTCATACAGAAGTACACTCACAGCTACATACAGTGGGGAGAACAAGTATTTCATACACTGCCGATTTTGCAGGTTTGCCCACTTACAAAGCATGTAGAAGTTTGTAATTTTTATCATAGGTACTCTTCAACTGTGAGTGATGGAATCTAAAACAAAAATCCAGAAAATCACATTGTATGATTTTTAAGTAATCAATTTGCATTTTATTGCATGACATAAGTATTTGATACATCAGAAAAGCAGAACTTAATATTTGGTACAGAAACCTTTGTTTGCAATTACAGAGATCATACGTTTCCTGTAGTTCTTGACCAGGTTTGCACACACTGCAGCAGGGATTTTGGCCCACTCCTCCATACAGACCTTCTCCAGATCTTTCAGGTTTCGGGGCTGTCGCTGGGCAATACGGACTTTCAGCTCCCTCCAAAGATTTTCTATTGGGTTCAGGTCTGGAGACTGGCTAGGCCACTCCAGGACCTTGAGATGCTTCTTACGGAGCCACTCCTTAGTTGCCCTGGCTGTGTTTTTCGGGTCGTTGTCATGCTGGAAGACCCAGCCACGACCCATCTTCAATGCTCTTACTGAGGGAAGGATTGCAGGATTTTAATCCATGACGGCGTAGTGTGTTACTAATGGTTTTCTTTGAGACTGTGGTCCCAGCTCTATTCAGGTCATTGGCCAGGTCCTGCCGTGTAGTTCTGGGCTGATCCCTCACCTTCCTCATGATAATTGATGCCCCACGAGGTGAGATCTTGCATGGTGCCCCAGACCGAGGGAGATTGACCGTCATCTTGAACTTCTTCCATTTTCTAATAATTGAGCCAACAGTTGTTGCCTTCTCACCAAGCTGCTTGCCTATTGTCCTGTAGCCCATCCCAGCCTTGTGCAGGTCTACAATTTTATCCCTGATGTCCTTACACAGCTCTCTGGTCTTGGCCATTGTGGAGAGGTTGGCGTCTGTTTGATTGAGTGTGTGGACAGGTGTCTTTTATACAGGTAACGAGTTCAAACAGGTGCAGTTAATACAGGTAATGAGTGGAGAACAGGAGGGCTTCTTAAAGAAAAACTAACAGGTCTGTGAGAGCCGGAATTCTTACTGGTTGGTAGGTGATCAAATACTTATGTCATGCAATAAAATGAAAATTAATTATTTAAAAAATCATACAATGTGATTTTCTGGATTTTTGTTTTAGATTCTGTCACTCACAGTTGAAGTGTACCTATGATAAAAATTACAGACCTCTACATGCTTTGTAAGTAGGAAAACCTGCAAAATCGGCAGTGTATCAAATACTTGTTCTCCCCACTGTATGTTTGAAACACTGACCTGCTTCCAATCTCGCTCTGGCTTGATGAGGGTCTGGTAGGTGATTTCTTTTCACACCAGCCGTCTGGACTCCCCTGTCTCTGTGTGCTACTGCTGCACAATGCGTAACTCACCACACTAGGATTGTACTGGGCCATGACCTCCTCTTCATCCCTGTGACACACATGTAGACTCATTTACTGACAGTGAGAATGACAGAATGGTGAAAGTGGAAAGTGCTAGCACAGTTTCACTGTGATCTTCTAGCACCGTGATTCCCAAGCAGGGGTACTTGTAAAAAATTTTGACCGAACAGTATTTATATCTTTTTTTTTTTTTACCTCGAATGCGATCTATGTCCAACAGCCGTCAGCACGCGATGACTTCCGATGAGTGAGGTCAAATGTACACAATATGGCGTATCTCAATCGGATACAAGCGGCGGAAGTGATCTCTCGCGCGTATCTCTACGCCATATCATGTACATTTGACCTCACTCACCGGAAGTCATCGCGTGCTGATGGCTGTTGGACATAGATCGCATTCGAGGTAAAAAAAAAAAAGATATAAATACTGTTCGGTTTCTCGCACAAACCGATCGTTTCGTGATTCGTGAAAAATTTTCATTTTTGGGTGAACTATCCCTTTAAACCTAAAAAGAAAATTTGACTTAATTGGATTTAATTTATAAATAAATGTGCTGTTAGGTCTTCCTCAAGAAACCTGTGAAATAAATATTTCTCATTAAATATTTGGAGAGTCTCTTTCTACACAGTATTGATTTTTTTTATTTATTTTATTTAAGTGCACTAAAATGAACGAAGATGCTGAATGATATCCAGAAAAATATCAGATAAGAGGAACACATTTCTGGTTCGGTTCCTTTACGAAAAAGAAGTATACTTCAAAGTTCATTTTATGAAGTATACTTAAGTAATATTCAAGTATATTTTTAAGTATACTTTATGTAGTAAGTATACTAATATCAATGTGTACTAGTAGTAAACTTGTAAGTGTACTATTTCAATACTGCTTGGGACTAAATTGGCCCACTTTTAGTATATAAAAGTAAACATTTATTAAGTGTACTATAAGTGTAACAGTAGTAAACTTTAAGTGCACAACTAGGTGTGCACTTAAGTGTAACAAGTGTACTAAAAGTGAACTTATAAGTATACTAGTAGTTTACTGTTTTAATAAAAGTAGTACATTTTTTAGTTTATGAAAGTACACTTTGAAGTGTACTCTCAGTAAACTACTAGTTTAATAGTTTATACTGCAAGTATACTTGTAAGTTTTTTGTAAGTGAACATAACATTATACTTATAGTACTAACACTATTATATATTATTTTTGCTTTTTCAGTATACTACTATGTTCAAATGTAGATATAAATTGTTTATACTTGAAATATACCTTTAACTGTACTTTAATTTTAAAAACATTTTATTATAGCTTCATGCATCCTTTTTTATCAACACTTCAATGTACATCAATTTCATAAATCAAGGCAACATTTTAAACTAAATGTTGAGAACATTTTTGTCAAAGACGCCTTGATCATATTCAGAACGATGATCAAATACAGATGGAGTAGATTGAGTCCAACAACACACCCAAAGCGTCACAGTCGTTCCTCTTCATGGGTTCGACATTTCATTTGGTAACATTAAGCAGTTTTGATTTACATGCTGTTTAATGTTTGATGATCGCGTTATTTTACATTTGCGTGAGCAATCTTCTATCACTTGTTTCAGTTGCTTCTTCTCCTGTTTTTTGATCCGGAGATTCCGTAGTAGAAGAAGCGTAATAGCGTCTGGTCGTCTAGTCTTGGAAGACTAGATGACACCCCACAAGAGCTGCAGTTTTGGAGATGCTCTGACCCGGTCGTCTAGTCTTGGAAGACTAGACGACCGGGTCAGAGCATCTCCAAAACTGCAGCTCTTGTGGGGTGTTCCCGGTCTGCAGTGGTCAGTATCTATCAAAAGTGGTCCAAGGAAGGAACAGTGGTGAACCGGCGACAGGGTCATGGGCGGCCAAGGCTCATTGATGCACGTGGGGAGCGAGGGCTGGCCCGCGTGGTCCGATCAAACGAGCTACTGTAGCTTAAATTGCTCAAGAAGTTAATGCTGGTTCTGATAGAAAGGTGTCAGAACACACAGTGCAGTTTGTTGCGTATGGGGCTGCATAGCCGCAGACCAGTCAGGGTGCCCATGCTGACCCCTGTCCACCGCCGAAAGCGCCAAAAGTGGGCACGTGAGCATCAGAACTGGACCACGGAGCAATGGAAGAAGGTGGCCTGGTCTGATGAACCACGTTTTCTTTTACATTACGTGGATGGCCGGGTGCGTGTGCGTCGTTTACCTAGGGAACACATGGCACCAGGATGCACTATGGGAAGAATGCAAGCCGGCGGAGGCAGCGTGATGCTTTGGGCAATGTTCTGCTGGGAAACCTTGGGTCCTGCCATCCATGTGGATGTTACTTTGACACGTACCACCTACCTAAGCATTGTTGCAGACCATGTAACCAGACCAGATTCATGGAAACGGTATTCCCTGGTGGCTGTGGCTCTTTCAGCAGGATAATGTGCCCTGCCACAAAGCAAAAATGGTTCAGAAATGGTTTGAGGAGCACAACAACGAGTTTGAGGTGTTGACTTGGCCTCCAAATTCCCCAGATCTCAATCCAATCGAGCATCTGTGAGATGTGCTGAACAAACAAGTCCGATCCATGGAGGCCCCACCTCGCAACTTACAGGACTTAAAGGATCTGCTGCTAACCAACACAATATTGTATATGTATGTATATATCAATAACAATTTATTAGGCAATTGCACCATTTAAACCATAATATATACATTAAGGTTTAAAAGGTGCAATTGCCTAATTACCTTATGGTATTGTTATTATTTCTTAAAAACAATAAAATATGGGGAAAAAAGCATCTCAAATAATAAAAACATAATGCTGATGTTTTCAGTGAGAAATAAATAAAATGGCTCTCTTGGTCCTTGCTGTAATCTTAAAACAGCCTTGCTGAGTGCATGAGAGAGGCTGAAGGCAACACACAAAAAGGGAGCAAAAGCCCTTTATCCACAGCCATGTTTTCTAACTATAAATCAAGCCTGGACTTGATGTTAGTCCATGGACACCTCTTTGAAATGTTATTGTAAATAAGCACAAAGGTTTGCATTTGGAAATGCATTAAACTAATACAGCTTAAGTTTAGATTTGATAACAATTGCAGGCTGACAGCTTCAGTTTAGCCACAATTAACCATTTCCATTCAATCCTTTATAAACAACAAGGAACTACCTTTAATCTATTAATACAAACATATGAGGCAGAAAAGCTAGATTACAGGAAAACATCTGAATAGCCAGAAATACAAAAAAGATGAAGCAAGCAGATGGTCCTTTCTCACTCAAAGACATTATTCAGACGTAAAGCTGTGTATCACTTTCAGCCCATTGTTGCTCACATCTTCCCCCTTTCTTTTTTTAGCACTGACAGGATACAGTTTGCATGATTGTGGGGCTTTTGTAGCCTGATGAAAAGAGCCAGGAGACGTTAACAAGCATCTCTGACCGAATCGTGCATCGCGAGCAGAGGTTCGACGCCCATCTCTGCTCTGCTCATATAGAGGGGATGTACTGACAGGAACAGAGGCTACATTGTGGGCACAGATCCGTAAGCAGCTTAGCAGTGTTCACAGAGGAGGGAAGGGCATACTCCTGCCAACAAAGATGGCACAGAGGAGCCGCCACATCAAAAAGAGGAGAAAAGAGTAAAATAAGAGGCCCTTTCAAAACACCCCTTCATCTGCACTTATAATTTACCTACATGTGAAATACGCTATGCACACAACTTTCTCTTTCCAGCCTTCCTGCACTGATTGTTGTGGTATCACTCTCCAGAGATTTAAGAACCCTCCTTTGGTCGGCTTTTAAAGTCTCAGCTGTTCGCAGTTCACGCATGAACTAGGGTTCTCTCTCAATGGCCATTGAACAGAGACCTAGCATAAAGAAACAGGTGCAGCTTGACTCCATACAGCCACAACAAATCACGCAGACAAGGACTAGACCACACAGGAGGGAGGGGAGGCCATCGGCTGAGAGGGGAAATAGTGCCGCTAACTAGATCCATTAAATTAATTCCTTTCAAAAGCCTTCTTGCCCACGTTAAAGCGCGGAAAACGCCATTGAGTCGACGGCTTCCTGCTTTGGCCCGCATCAGGTGCCGGGAAAGCTCCAAACCTGGAGCAATATGAAAGAGAAGTAATCCAGATCAGCAGCTAAATTATGTCACCAAAGGAAGTTAGTAACAAACAAACCATAACTGACATTGAAACCAAACAAGTTTACACCCCAATGCTCATATGCAATATTTGTTTCCGGGTGACAGAGCCAATTCTTTTCAGCAATTTGAGAATGAATCAAAGTGTTTTCTCTGATGGACTGTACCGGTACTCGCCAAACACCTGCTCCTGATTTGCCATGGCTGAAAAGAGAGCTTTTTGTCTATTAAGAGAGAAGGGCTATAAGGAATACAAATATAGGCTCAGCAAAGAATAATGTAAATAGTTAACCAATGAAATCGACGTAAAGGATTTTATTGTTGAAATAATGTGTTAAACATTAAAAACCTTTCAAAAGAAGACCTTCTGTAGACATTCTTTCCACTGTCTAGCTGGTTGCTGAGAGAAGATTGCCCCTCCTGCCTGACTGGTACCTGTAAATATCTTCTTCCTGGTGCATTGTTATATTAGACAAGGAGCCACAAAAAGTAACAAAGAACCCTGAGAAAGAAAGGTCACTAGGCAACAAATTAAAATGTAATCATAAATGGCTACAAATTTAAAAGCAAACAGAACGTGACCTGTCAAACAAACCAGACACAGTCCTTACTGCTAATGTAACTTCATTTAAAGCAGTCCTTTTGTGATGTGCTCCTATGCCTGCTCCAAGCTTTAAAAGTCAATGATTTATCAGCAAGCATTTTTTAAGCAATGCTACTTTACAAAAGCAAAGCCCTGACCTATGAACTCACTCCCAGTCAGCGGAAAAGAATACTTTGGGTCTCCATTAAGGTCAGAACATTCATTCGTCAAGTCAGGGAAAGCAATTACAACACCCGCAGATGAGACTTAACACTGAGTTGTAGATCTTCAGATGAAACATTTCAGTTGGAATCTATTGAAAATGTTCATTTTAAAAATGACTACAATTTTAAGTTAATATAAGTAATAAAGTTAGCTCATCAAACCATGACTGTATTGAATATTTTTGTTTTTATTTAACAATTTTTAATTTATTGGTATCGCTCGATATTGGATTTTTAAGTGTGTATGCTCATTTCTTTCATTTTTATTTAGATTACCTTTGCCGTCATCTAACAAGCTGACTTAAAATTAAGCTTTAAAAACAATAACTTAATAACACTATTAAATGTAATCTTTAGCAAATCATTGCGATGCTTGAATTTTGTATTGTTTCGGCTGTACAGCAGCTCTAGAAGAGAATAGTGTCATTGTCCAGCTTAAGTAAGTTCAGTGTTGATTTATTTCGGTGGTAAAAATCATTAAGTTATTCATTTAGTTCATTTATCTATACAGCAGCTTTGGAAAACGGTGATGTCATCATCCAGCTCAGTTCAGTTCTCATTCAATGGTGTCACTGCAGTCAGATCAGTAATATTGTTGAATATTAAGTCACATTGATATTGTCGAATCTTGTCACATTTAAAATGTTTTTCATGAATAGCATAGAATTTTAATGTCAGCTTATCTATAAATCGGAGCGTGGACTGAAATAGTCCTAGCTTTGCCTGGCCAATCTTAGGTGAAAGATCGGATCTGCTGGAGACATCCAACATATTATTTAGGCGCGCCGAAAGAAATCCACAGAGAAAGAGACAACCAGTATGGGGAAGTCCCAGAGCAAGCAGGGAACAAACATAAATTATTCTGAAATGTTAATTGAGAAATTGAGAGATGAGACCATGTTGATGATCTGAGTCTGTGGTAGAGTAGTGAGTTTAATGTGAAACTCGAGGTCGGGGACCAAATCTGTTCTGGTTACATTTGCAGAGCTCTTCCTGTCCGATTTTAGGTGAAAAATCGGATCTATTGGAGACGTCCAATAGATCACTTAGGCGTGCTTAAAGAACACCACAGACACAGTACAATCAACATGGGAAAATCTCACAGTAAAACAAGAAAAAAAATATGATTACACCAGTGTTTTGCCAGATGAGAAGTTTAACTCTGAATCTTATTTTTACTCTTTTAATTCCTTTTATGACTGTATCATCTTTGTATCTCTTTTAATTCCTTTTATGACTGTATCATCTTTGTATCTCTTTTAATTCCTTTTATAACTGTTTTAATTTTCCTTGCTTTTATTTGATTATTTTAATTCCCTTTTCTGTGTAAAGCACTTTGAATTGCCACAGTGTATGAAATGTGCTATAAAAATAAACTTGCCTTGCCTTGCCTCGCCTATCTGTATCAGCCAGAATTTTAATATATATCATTATAAGAGATCCAGATCTTCATGTCTAGTGAATGGCTTTTAATAAAGTTTATGACTATCAACAAGATGTCATAGGTTAAAAGTCTTTCAGAACTATGATAGTTAATAGGGCTGGGTATTGACACAAATTTCACAATTCGATTCAATTTTGATTCACAAGCTTGCAATTCGATTCGATTCGATTCAATATCGATTATTTTGAATATCAGGTATAATACATGGCAAATTTTCTCAAGGAAAACAAATCTCTTAACTAATGCTGTAAGCTATGGGAGTCAGTTGTAGCCTAATAGACTACATTAGCCTACTATAATATTGAAGGTAAAAATTAACTGATATATATACAAACGCTTAAATTACACTCAGTGATGTTTTTTTTTTATAATAATAAAGTTATAACGTTAACTTTACAATTACATAATCATATTTCTACTCCAATTCGTTTTTTTAAATATTAACATTTAAATGGTGGCTGTCATAAAAACTTGCCAGATTTATTCATACATGCATTAAATATTGAAGAACATTAAAAAATTATAATGAATATGTAATAATATAATATGGTACATATATTTAGCAAAATGCTGCTCTCTAGAGATATTTTTCTAGCTGACTAACGAGTTTATGGACACTGGATATGGTTTTTCTGAGGTAAATGTGACGTTACATGACATTGTTTATAAGCTGTTTTACTGACGTCTTTCCACGGTTTAAACACTGATTGAGCGATTCCATGTGACATGGATTTCGGTAAGTTTTACTGTATCTTTTAACACACTTTCAGATGCTCATTCATGTTTATTTCCCGCTGTAACTGGTATTATGGCGGAAAAGAAGATCAGTTCACGTGCCGCTTCTCTTGAGCCAGAGCGATCTCACGCCACAGCGCCAAAACTGTATTTATGTTTTTGAATTTCGTAATAAAATGGACGTAATTTGAAATCTGAGACTTTGTTTCATATCAATAGTAACAAAGCACAAAGATTATTGCGATTTATTGGATGGGAGGTGCGCTACAATGCTCTGTTCATTCATCAACTGAAAACAGGATGACTAATCGATTCTTGGGATTTAAGAATCGATATCGGTTCGTAAAATGAGAATCGATTAAAATCGATATTTTTGACCCAGCCCTAATAGTTAATGTTAATTTTTTGTTAGCTTTGATAGATAACTGTTAAAGTTAACTGTTGTGTTGATATAATGTTTGAGGCTCGATGTCTGTTGTATAACAGTTGAGGATCTGTGTTGCATAGCAGTAATATTATAATACTGTATCTTCCTCACCTGCCCTGTCTGGCTGCTTTTTCCCTCAGTGTGAGCAGCAACAATTGAATCTCTGCTTTTAGCAACTCTTTAACAGCCGGGGGGTCAGCCAGAGGGAACACGGGGGCTTCTGGCCTGCTGCCCTGCTCTGAGTAATGGAGCTCCTGCCAAATCTTCTCCCACATCTCCACCTAGAACAGGTCAACAGAGGAAAGTGTTACAGGAGAGTGCCATTTGGCTCAGCTTTGTATGAAATGCACTTTCCAAATCCATGTTACAAGCTGCTCTGCAACTAGAGAAATGCAGCCAGTTGGTCAACATCTCATGATAAGCGTCTGTAATCTCTGAAGTGTGTGTAAGAAACTGGAAATTTCAAGGGGATATTGAAAAAATCCATGTGTTATTCTCACAAACGGCCCACGTGAGGTGAAAAGCCAGAGAGGGAAATGAAAGCCTGTCACGGCACAGGCGATGTCTGCACTCTATTACCAATCTCCACACCTGTCTTGGTACTTTCAAGTTTCCCTCGGACTCTGAAAATACACTTCAAAGCTTGTCGAAGGCAATGCAAGACAGAATAAAACCAGCTCCCTGAGAATTCTGATCCTGCTGTGCCCGCACGAAACCAACTTCAAGCCTAAATAACTCAGCTGAATACAGGCCAGCTTCCTCTTATTTCCACTTCAGAACCTGGGGTTCAGGATGTGCACAGGCACCGTAGAGACATTTCAGGCTTAAATATGTAGCTGAGCCAAATGCAAACCTTGATACAAAAGAGCATTTTTCTTTTCTTGTTTATTGACTTTCATCTTTTTTCTGAAAAATGTTCTCAAGGACAAGCTCAAAGGCAAAAGTGAAGCAGTGAGAGAGGAAAATTGACAGAAAAACAAGTCTTAGCAGAGCAAAGTTTCTTGCATTTTTGTTTTGCAGCATAGTTATAAACTTTACTGGGGTTCAAAATAGGTCTTACTGACAAGGGAAGAAGCCCTTGGTTGCTAAGGAAATGCATTATCATAATCACTATTTGCAGTGAAAATGTATAAAATTGAACACATATTTTAGGCATTAGTATGCCTTACTAAATCTTAGAAGTCCTTATTCAGTGTATACATATGAACAGCAGAGGGGTTTTTAAACAGAAGGTAATAAATCCTATTTAGTGTTCAGAGGAAGGAAGAATCACATACGTCTTCCATAGACAAGTTTCCACCCACTACTTTCATATGCACATGCCTGTCTGCGTATAGCGTGAGAGCCTATGCAGTTTGTGAAAGACAATTTATCTTTGAAAGAGTCAGCTCTGAAACAGTCCCTGTATCTGTTCAAATAAGGTTTGCATTCCATGCACTGAGATAATTCACTCTTGGGAGTTGTAATTTAAAACTGGTTTAAAGTCACACGTCAGGGGTACACTAGCACGCTTGTTAACGGAGACTTGTTCTATTTCAGTGTATAAAATCATAAAACAAATGCATTTGTGAATGCAGAGCAGACAATTGTACAACATTAACTTGTAAGCAAACTGAGGTCTTTCAAAAAAACACATACTTAGAAAGCACAAATGTTTAAAAGATATAGTCAAACCAAAAATGATTCAGACACCAGATATTATTTTTCACTAGTGTGTGCAGGACACTATAGTTCATTTATGCAAGTGAGGATAGTAAAATAAAGTAAACTGTGACATATTATATCCAAAAATTCTTCATACAGTGACTACCAGTAAAATTGATAAAAATGTGTGAGGCAAAATGATTGAGACACTTTGAGCTGAGCATGTTTTGCTGAAGTGTTTGTTCTTTAATTGCTAATGTGACCTTTGACACCACAGACTGAACTAAATCAAGCATTGCTTGGTCATTGGTTGAGCTAAATTGGTATTATCTAATTGTGTTCTTAAATTTAACAGCTGATTGGTTGATTGTAATCCATTACATCCCTTTCTATCAAAGTTATCTGACATTATCAAGATGAATTTGTTCTGACACAGTTTAACTCTGAGTTCTTGTCATATTTTATTACCATTTTCTAAACTGTGATAATGTGAGAAAATGTTGAAGGTGTCTGAATAAATTTTGGTTTGACTGTGTATATATATATATATATATCACATTCTGTTGTATCTTACTAGACAGTCTGATGCATAAATATGCCTCATTTACCTCTGAATACAACTCTGCGTACGTATCAATCAATGTATCTCCAAGTACTGCTCGGATCTCAGGAAACTCAGAGCAGGGGACATTTTCCTTCACTAAATTCCACACAGATTGTTGGCGTTGGAAATTGTCCATGAGGCCGCTATTTCCAGAGCTGAGCACAAAAGAGCTAATCACTGGAGTGCATTCGGTGTGTCCATACTGGAGAGAAACTTGCTGGAAATAAATACATAGAAAAATAAATATAGCCCTACATATATTTAAAAATCTCATACAGCATTCAAAGGCAGTGATAAACTCCACGAGGGGAAATAGCATGATAAACAAACATAATGCGTAAATAAGTACGACCTTTAATGAACTTTAGCAACGAAACGTTAAACTAATATTTGGTGGCTTTAAATGTTTAAGATAATGAAACAAGCATGATTGGAGAAAGATTTAAGCTGGTATACATTTGTGCAAGCATGTACAGTAGTTTTAGAACAAACACATTCTCCACAGGCGGATACTCACCAGAACAACCGTAGCTTCCTGTATCAGTGTAAACATTCCCGTTCCTATGGAGACAGACTTGCGCAGTCATATGATTGGCTGAAGGACTCGTGATAGTGATCTTCGTTCGCACCATAGACTGTAAAAAAAGATGCACCTAGTGTACATTACAAATTACCTCATCTTTTTTCCTCTTCAGTGATTGAATTCTATTAATATTTCTTAGAGTTGTACGCCTGAATGTAGGATTGTGCATTAACTTTTTCATAACATATAATATAAAAGTTCTATATAGCATAGGTATAAGGATGTTGATCACGTCCATTATCATGCATAAACTTTTATTTTTATTCATTAGCATGTATAACCTACATTTAGAGTAGAAACAAAGCATATTTAGTGTCGCTGCAACATGATTCTGTTCTAAAAGTTATTCCCCACTCCTCTCTAAAAGCAAAAAGATTGGACAATGCACAGTGATAAATGTCATAAATCGAGCTTAAATTTTAAAAGCAACCATCACAACCATTTTAAACTCTCAATAGACACACAAAGTTGCAATAAAAGCGAATGCCTCATAAAACTACAGCCTATCAATATTCTGGTATTCGGCTGTCACGTGTAAATTGAAACATAACCCAGGAGGCGTAAAACTTTCCCTGTGCGCAAATGCCTCCAAAGCGCGCACAGCCCATTCTGACCATGAAACGCATGTAAACTTTATCTAGTTTAGTTAAATAGACGTTTGCAATAGCAAGTTATTGAATATAACATAGCAGTTTCTATTTATGGTGCATGTGCAGGTCTTGTTTTTGGGACTGAGAAGTTTTCGGTGATGGGCATGGCGCTACTCTGGGGTTCCCCGGTGAGTTTTCTTCATGTCTGGGTTACCCTGTTGATCTGCGGCCAGTGTGCTGTGGCTTTTTCGGTCGCTGGACAACAAGAGACGACCTGCGAGGCGAACGGCAGTGTTTATTATGTGGGCGAATGGTACTTTTTAGACTCGGATCATTGCACCCAATGCGAATGTACAACAGACGGGTCTGCTTGCGCGCGGACTGAGTGCACATCCCTGCCTGCCGCCTGCATCCATGTCAGCCATTACCCGACAGACTGCTGCCCGAGATGCGAGATGGTCGGCTGCGAGTACTGGGGAGAAGTCTACGAACTGGGGCAACAATTTCAGGTGAACTTCAATGTGTCTGTAATACTCTGCATACAAGGGTTACATATAGAAAGAATTTTTTTTTTTTTTTTTTTTTAAACTAAATTACAATATTTTTACACAGTTAAGTTGATTTAGGTCTGAATGCTTTCTGGCTTTATATTTTTCGTTTTAATTGCTCTTTCGCGAGCCCTGGCTGCACCTGTAATAAATTCATGTTGATGTAAAATTGAACGCAATAGTGACAAAATAAAACAGTTTAATAATACATCGACAATAGCCTAATTGTTTTCCATAGGCCACCTAACGTTTCAGTTATTTTAATTTCTTTTCCCTAGGTGGTGACTTTGTTTCAAAGGGTTGGTATTGGTCCCAAAAGGAAAATTTAGAATATGTAGCGGCATCACGTGGTTCATGATAAAGTTAATAATGTTTCCATTAGTGGTGGAGATTTTAAAGGGATAGTTCACCCCAAAAAATTAAATTAGCCCATGGTTTACCCTCAAGTCATCCAAGGTGTATATGACATTCTTCTTTCAGATGAATACAGAATACAGAGACTGGCGTTCCAGCGTATGACGTAGGACGCAGGCGTAGCGTAAGTTCCGGTGATGAACATGGAAGCGCAGAAGATAGAGCAAAACAAAACTTGGTTCTCGTGAGAACTAGCATATTCTCACCGGAGCGTCCTACGTCATACACTGGAACGCCAGTCTCTCGTACACGCGCGTACGACAGTTAGCGGAAGTTAGAGATTACAGTTTGTAAAGTTTTAAATATGGATATTTTTCCTACACAAACGCATCGCTTTGCTTCAGAAGGCCTTTATTAACCCCCGGAGCCGTGTGGAGCACTTTTATGATAGATAGATGCACTTTTATGATGGATAGATGCACTTTTATGGACTTCAAAACAGAAACAGCCATTCACTGCCATTATAAAGCTTGGAAGAGCCAGGACATTTTTAATATGACTCTGATTGTATTCGTCTGAAAGAAGAATGTCATATACACCTAGGATGGCTTGAGGGTGAGTAAATCATGGGGTAATTTTAATTTTTGAGTGAATTATCCCTTTAATTCATCTCAGTGATTCCTTTGGCAGGCTATGTTATAACTTTGCGCCAGTAGGTGGCAGTAATGAGTGAGTGTTATTAAATCATTCACTGAACCTATTTGTTAAAACACTAAATCGACTGAATTATTATTTTATTATCCTTTATTTAAACAAATCAAGTTTGTTAACAAGGATCTGCTGTGCTGAGAAATCTAGGTACACAAATACTTCATATTTAGAGATCGACCGATATATCGGTTTCCCGATAATTTTTCCCATAATCAGGTATCGGGTTTGTAATATCGGATTCACGATAAATTGCGTGCAAGCCCGTCAGCACTGCGTCTGAGGGGAAATGAGTCAACAACGGTGTTCGAAGGTAAAATAACTTGCATCCCTTAATTAATAAACTTTATTTAACATAACAGCAAGTAATGCACAAATAAGATAGGCTATGTATGTTATGTAGTTTAACTTGGCGCTAAAAATAGAGACGAACTCACAGAGTCACGTAATTCGTCATGTCCCAATAAAGACATAACTTTACATTCATGAAATAAAACAGCCATGAATGAGTGCATGTTGGAAATAAAAGCGCTGAATTTATTTCTCTCTCTGTTGTCTATGCTCGTCTCGTGAAGTCGCGTTCAGCCGTTCAACTCACCGGGTTGTTGCTCCAGCATAGTCACCATGTTTTAACAAGACCCACTCGTTTAAAATTCCTTAAATTATATTAACGTCTGCTATATAACATTTATATAATAAACATCTAAATAATTACAGCTCTGTGGAAATGAATTATCAGGCCTATCTCCATGAGAGACGTTCTGTGTAAACGCATAGATGAAAACAGCGCTGTCATCAGCATACAGCATATTCCTAATCTAGACCGACAAAAACATTATTAATAATTCTGATAACGTGCCAGATGAGATGGACTCTGTAATAGCGATGATTTATTCGCTGTTTTGTTTATTTTTCTGACAATTTTTGCGTATTTCCAGAGAATATTCCAGCGCGTTCCATTCTCTTCACTCTTTAGTCTATTAAACAACACATAAACCTTTTAAAACTGTAGTTTAAAACGAATACTTATATTTATGCTTATATTGATGGGGAGTTGATAGACTCACCTGTCATTTATTTATGTTCTCCATTTGAAAACATTAGACTTTGTACATTTATTTTGTTAAATAATTTTCTGTTGTTATAAATAAAAAGATGCAACAGCAGTAATGTTAAAAAGACACTTTAGTGACAGTGCACTGTATTTTTTTTTTTCCAATTGCACTCTTTCAGACTCTATTTATTGATGTAGAAGTGTGTTTTGTTTTGTATGCAAGAAGTGAAATTGCAAATATTACAGTGTTTAAAAAGTGTTAAAGGGGTCATGAATTGAGAAATCAACTTTTCATTCAGCCTTTGATATATAAAAGTTCATCATGATATAAGAATATCCTGTAAGTTTCTGAGCTGAAAACTTACTTGTTAGTCAAAGAAAAGCTTTTATTGACACCAGGCCCAGCAAACGCTCAATCTCAGAATATGCCACACCTTGACGTCATCGTGTGGTGAAACGCCGCCTCAACAGAAGAAGAAGTACGCCTGATTCTGTAGCTCCGCCCACCGACTCGTGGAGCTAAACTGATCGCGCTACAGAGCAATAAACATGCCGAAGATTGCAGGATATTGCGCTGTGCCTGGTTGTGGAAGAACACAGTCGCTGCATAAGCTTCCTTCGGTTTCCAATATTAGGAATGCGGTTGAACTTTATTTTTAATGAAGTTCCAGCTCACGTGCGTAAGACATTGCACGTTTGTTCACCGCGGAATCGTTTGTAAACAAGATACAGGTCGAGACTGGATTTGCAGACATATTGAGATTAAAACACAATGCTGTGCCTTCTATATTGGATCCGACAGGAATGGTGCAACACACTTATGTGTGTAAAACATGTTTTATATGTTATAGTATTGCATTGTTACAGATCTTTGATATCTACTGATTATGTTGCGGAAGTTTTGAACATGCTGATTTGTCTGCAGTTTTGCTGATGCAGGTGCTTGGCTTGTGTGTGTGTGTGTGTGTGTGTGTGTGATGCGCGGTTCGTGGATATATCCACCGATCGGGCGGGCCAAGTAATAAAAAATAACATTCATATTAATTGCGGGTGGATGAGAGATAAATAATTATGTTAGTTTGATAAAGACATTTTGCGAGCCCTGTGGGCGGATTCCGGTTGCCGTTTCGCCACATTGGAAGTTTTCAAAACAATTCCCCATATGTACTGACGGGGGAGCTGAAACTTATGCTGCGTTCCAGGCAGGTTTTTGAGCCAGTAAATTACGACTTCAAACCACGACTCACGACTTTGTAGCGCTCCAGGCAAAGTTACGCCAAACTGCCTGAGCGCAAGGAATCATGATAGCTAGATGTAAACAAAGCATGGCGGACCATACGGGGCTTTTGCTCATTTACAATCATTTCTATCGCCAAAGGTGCTTACTCCTTGCTTATTTGAGGTAAACGGAGGAGAAAAAACGGCGCATAAGGCAAGAGAAGCTGTTATACCTTTTATTTTACATTATTTGTATATTTGTAAATGTATTTGGTGTTAATTTATTCTTGCACTCAATGGACTGAAAACTAGCTAACGCTAGAAAAGCTGCTGATAATGCATAACATTTGCTGATAAATAACGTTAGAGCAATACCTTATTTTAATAAACGATTTGGTTTTTAATGTACGACTTTAATAAACACCGCATCCGTAGGGGCTGCCATTGTTGTTGTTTCGCGGGCTATGTGACATCAGAGCACGTAACTGGGAGTACATTGATCTAGTAGAGTTGGGTGGGAAGTCACGGGTTTGGCTGCCGTTCCAGTGCACTTTCACGGGTAGAAGGTTGGAAAAACACGGGTTACGGGTTGCCTGGAACGCGGCATAATTATTATGCAAAACTGTTATCCAATCATAGGAGTGGGCGTTTACTTCCAAGTCTTCAGTGCGGCACGCCCATAAAAACTGAGCGTTCCAGGAGAGAGGCTCAAAACCAGGGTAGAAAATAGCCTATTACTTATTCATTATGATGTTTTTGAATGTAAAAACCACGCAAACGTAATAAGTTGACCTCAGACAACAGTATAAAAAAATAAAAAAAGCCAGTTCATGACACCTTTAAATAAAACAGTTTGTTCAGTTCAGTGCTGTTGCTATAATTGTGAAAAACAGAAATAACAATAAATAAATATCCGTTCTATATATCGGTTATTGGGCACATAAACATGCAAATAATCGGTATCGGTTATAAAAAAATCTATATCGGTCGATCTCTATTCATATTCAAATCGGATCATCGTTCAGTGAAAGGGGATGTTGGTGCAACATGTTAAGCTCCTGGGGTCCATCTAATGAAATGCTCCTGAAAGGGAGAATGATTCGATCATTCACGGACGAAATAGCACTAGTAATAAATCTGTGTCCGTAGTAACAGACATTTCTATTTAGTAAGATCACTGAGTAAAACTAGCACTAATTATGCCACTTTGTCTTATAGGTTGGATGTACTTTTTTTTTGTAAACTCAGAACAAAAGCAGCCCTTTGTTTCTGAAAGATAATTGTTTGATTTAAGCCAGTTCCTACCCATTCATGAACATATTTATTCATTGTGCAAGTTAAAAGCTAATACAGTAGGTTTCTTTTGTTCTGAGTCAAGGTGAAGAACACATCTGATGCACACTAGACTGGATTCATAAACGGCAATTTAATACTCTGTTTAAGGAATTGAAGAATGAAATATCTCTGGTGGCACAGGCTTGGAAAATGCGGGGCTTATATGTGCTTCATTATCTCCTTGATTTGGTTATTATGGCTAATGGGGAAGCCCTGAGGGGAAAATTGAAGCCTTCTGACAGACTCCAAAGAAGTACACTTTGCCTGAGCTGACATCATTTTCTTCCAGTCCATTTAACCCAACCTCCAGTACTGTCTGAACCACAGGTGGTAATGCGGCTGCTACTTAAACAGTCTTGTGGGAGTGGAATTTGATCACATTCTTCACATGTAGGACGTTAAAACGCAGTGTTGGATTGGCACAACATCAAATGTCTGCATTATGTATACAAGCGAGCAATTTGATAGTCCTGCTGGTTCTGTTTAAAAAGCCTTTTTGAAGAATAGAGTAAGACATGTATTTTGATGGAGTTGCAGCAGTTGATAACCTACTTTAAACTGATGATTTGCACTTGATTTACAGCCCTCAGCATGTGAGGAGTGTACCTGTTACAGCGACGGCATCGCCCGTTGTCAGGTAGCAGATTGTGCCCCTCCACCATGTGTTAATCCAGTCTATCAGAAAGGGGAATGCTGCCCTCAGTGCAAGGACGGTAAGTGGCACTTGATTAAAAACTATACATAACATGAGGCATGCATATATTTTCATGAATATGTTTTCACATACACTATATTGCCAAAAGTTTTGGGACGCCTGCCTTTACATGCACATGAACTTTAATGACATCCCATTCTTAATCCGTAGGGTTTAATATGGAGTTGGCCCACCCTTTGCAGCTATAACAGCTTCAACTCTTCCACAAGGTTTAGGAGTGTGTTTATGGGAATTTTTGACCATTCTTCTAGAAGTGCATTTGTGAGGTCAGGCACTGATGTTGGACGAGACAGTCTCCGCTCTAATTCATCCCAAAGGTGTTCTATCGGGCTGAGGTCAGTCAAGTTCCTCCACACCAAACTCGCTCATCCATGTCTTTATGGACCTTGCTTTGTGCACTGGTGTGCAGTCATGTTGGAACAGGAAGGGGACATCCCCAAACTGTTCCCACAAAGTTGGGAGCATGAAATTGTCCAAAATCTCTTGGTATGCTGAAGCATTCACTGGAACTAAGGGGCCAAGCCCAACCCCTGAAAAACAACCCCACACCATAATCCCCCCTCCACCAAACTTTACACTTGGTACAATGCAGTCAGGCAAGTACCGTTCTCCTGGCAACCGCCAAACCCAGACTCGTCCATCGGATTGCCAGACAGAGAAGCGTGATTGGTCACTCCAGAGAACACGTCTCCACTGCTCTAGAGTCCAGTGGCGGCGTGCTTTACACCACTGCATCCCACGCTTCGCATTGCACAAGCTAATCTGACGGCCACACAAAGTTTGGAGGTCTGTATCTATTGACTCTGCAGAAAGTTGGCGACTTCTGCGCATTGTGTGCCTCAGCATGCGCTGACCCCGCTCTGTGATTTTACGTGGCCTGCCACTTCGTGGCTGAGTTGCTGTTGTTCCCAATTGCTTCCACTTTGTTATAATACCACTAACAGTTGAGCGTGGAATATTTAGTAGTGAGGAAATTTACTACTAAAGGTGGCAATCTATCACGGTACCACGCTTGAATTCACTGAGCTCCTGAGAGCGACCCATTCTTTCATAAATGTTTGTAGAAGCGTCTGCATGCCTAGTGCTTGATTTTATACACCTGTGGCCATGAAGTGATTGGAACACCTGAATTCAATGATTTGGAGGGGTGTCCCAATACTTTTTGGCAATATAGAGTATGTGTAAACATATTTACACATGTAACATGATAAATTTTTAAGCTTTATGTTCTATGCATTTTAAAAATATATTTCCAATGCTTCACATCTGTGAATATATTACATTTCTATAAGGTTTTTTTTAGAATTTAAAAAGAAAACATTGCCATGGCTGTAAGGCTGATTAAACTTCTATGCAATTGCCTTGTTATTGGCTAATGCAGTATGACATTCTCATAGCCTCCACACATGCATGGAGGACACAGTTGTGTTTGGTCTTTGGTAATGATGCTGTAGTGTATGTAATATCTTCATATAATTAATTCAATAACAGACGGGGAGGTTAAGATGCCGGGCCATGTGCTAGACCGGTTTCTGCACCTGAAATAAGATAACGCTCCTTATGAGTTTAGCTTCCACCGTATTGTTTTTTTCTGTACACTGTTAAGTATGAAGGCAATTATAGTGTTTATAAAGACTAAAGATAAGGGAGGCATGTAGGCAGCCAAAACAACACACATAAATCAAAGCAACACACAAAGCATATATTCTTCACCAATGTGATAAATGGTCAGTTCCTCAAATGATGTTGCATTTTTCTGCCTTACAGTTAATCTACAGTAACTTCAAATTTAAAGTAAAACCTTATCTTAAACATTAAACTCTCTAAATTGTGCCATTATCTACACTCTACGGCTTCCTAATTAGTGGAGCTTGCTGAGGTTTTGCAAAAACTCTTGACCTTAAGTATTTATATTCTGCACATAACCTGTCTAGTTTGTGCTACAGACATGAATGATACCCAAAGTTGTGCGGCCTTTTGTGGAGAGGTGATCTGGTACTTTTCTATGCATTATGAATTTAGATTTTTGCAATTCAAAGGATAAGACAGGAGAGAGAAAAAATCAAGTATTAAAGAGACTTGAGGGGCTTTTCTGACGTCAACTAGAAAGCAACCACTTGGCAACAGGCAACACTCAGAATAGCATAGCAACCATATAACAACACAGTAAGAAACAGCTCAGAACCACCTTAGCAATCGCATAGCAACACCCTAGTATAGTGGTTCTCAACCAGGGGGCCGCAGGATGATTTAAATTAAAACTATAGTAAAATAATACATCTTAATTATAATGCTTAAAACACAAAATATACACAAGGTATAAACTAAATATATATTTATTTATTTTTAATTTACCCCCTCAACATCTATTATTTTATATATACACCGATCAGGCATAGCATTATGACCACCTTCCTAATATTGTGTTGGTCCCCCTTTTGCTGCCAAAACAGCCCTGATCCGTCGAGGCATGGACTCCACTAGACCCCTGAAGGTGTACTGTGGTATCTGGCACCAAGATGTTAGCAGCAGATCCTTTAAGTCCAGTAAGTTGCGAGGTGGGGCCTCCATGGATCGGACTTGTTTGTTCAGCACATCCCACAGATGCTCGATTGGATTGAGATCTGGGGAATTTGGAGGCCAAGTCAACACCTCAAACTCGTTGTTGTGCTCCTCAAGCCATTCCTGAACCATTTTTGCTTTGTAGCAGGCGTAATATCCTGCTGAAAGAGCCACAGCCACCAGGGAATACCGTTTCCATGAAAGGGTGTACATGGTCTGCAACAATGCTTAGGTAGGTGGTACGTGTCAAAGTAACATCCACATGGATGGCAGGACCCAAGGTTTCCCAGCAGAACATTGCCCAAAGCATCACGCTGCCTTCACTGGCTTGCCTTCTTCCCATAGTGCATCCTGGTGCCATGTGTTCCCCAGGTAAGTGACGCACACACACCCGGCCATCCACGTGATGTAAAAGAAAAAGTGATTCATCAGACCAGGCCACCTTCTTCCATTGCTCCGTGGTCCAGTTCTGATGCTCACGTGCCCACTGTTGGCGCTTTCAGCGGTGGACAGGGGTCAGCATGGACACCCTGACTGGTCTGCGGCTATGCAGCCCCATACGCAACAAACTGCGATGCACTGTGTATTCTGACACCTTTCTATCAGAACCAGCATTAACTTCTTGAGCAATTTGAGCTACAGTAGCTTGTCTGTTTGATCGGACCACACGGGCCAGCCTTCGCTCCCCACGTGCATCAATGAGTCTTGGCCGCCCATGACCCTGTCGCCGGTTCACCACTGTTCCTTCCTTGGACCACTTTTGATAGATACTGACCACTGACCATATACAAACCCGATTCCAAAAAAGTTGGGACACTGTACAAATTTCAATATTTTATTCAGAATACAAAATAGATGACATATCAAATGTTTAAACTGAGAAAATGTATCATTTTAAGGGAAAAATAAGTTGATTTTAAATTTCATGGCATCAACACATCTCAAAAAAGTTGGGACAAGGCCATGTTTACCACTGTGTGGCATCCCCTCTTCTTTTTATAACAGTCTGCAAACGTCTGGGGACTGAGGAGACAAGTTGCTCAAGTTTAGGAATAGGAATGTTGTCCCATTCTTGTCTAATACAGGCTTCTAGTTGCTCAACTGTCTTAGGTCTTCTTTGTCGCATCTTCCTCTTTATGATGCGCCAAATGTTTTCTATGGGTGAAAGATCTGGACTGCAGGCTGGCCATTTCAGTACCCGGATCCTTCTTCTACGCAGCCATGATGTTGTAATTGATGCAGTATGTGGTCTGGCATTGTCATGTTGGAAAATGCAAGGTCTTCCCTGAAAGAGACGACGTCTGGATGGGAGCATATGTTGTTCTAGAACTTGGATATACCTTTCAGCATTGATGGTGCCTTTCCAGATGTGTAAGCTGCCCATGCCACACACACTCATGCAACCCCATACCATCAGAAATGCAGGCTTCTGAACTGAGCGCTGATAACAACTTGGGTTGTCCTTGTCCTCTTTAGTCCGGATGACATGGCGTCCCAGTTTTCCAAAAAGAACTTCAAATTTTGATTCGTCTGACCACAGAACAGTTTTCCACTTTGCCACAGTCCATCTTAAATGAGCCTTGGCCCAGAGAAAACGCCTGCGCTTCTGGATCATGTTTAGATATGGCTTCTTTTTTGACCTATAGAGTTTTAGCCGGCAACGGCGAATGGCACGGTGGATTGTGTTCACCGACAATGTTTTCTGGAAGTATTCCTGAGCCCATGTTGTGATTTCCATTACAGTAGCATTCCTGTATGTGATGCAGTGCCGTCTAAGGGCCCGAAGATCACGGGCATCCAGTATGGTTTTCCGGCCTTGACCCTTACGCACAGAGATTGTTCCAGATTCTCTGAATTTTTTGATTGATATTATGCACTGTAGATGATGATAACTTCAAACTCTTTGCAATTTTTCTCTGAGAAACTCCTTTCTGATATTGCTCCACTATTTTTCGCCGCAGCATTGGGGGAATTGGTGATCCTCTGCCCATCTTGACTTCTGAGAGACACTGCCACTCTGAGAGGATCTTTTTATACCCAATCATGTTGCCAATTGACCTAATAAGTTGCAAATTGGTCCTCCAGCTGTTCCTTATATGTACATTTAACTTTTCCGGCCTCTTATTGCTACCTGTCCCAACTTTTTTGGAATGTGTAGCTCTAATGAAATCCAAAATGAGCCAATATTTGGCATGACATTTCAAAATGTCTCACTTTCACCATTTTATATGTTATCTATATTCTATTGTGAATAAAATATAAGTTTATGAGATTTATAAATTATTGCATTCCTTTTTTATTCACAATTTGTACAGTGTCCCAACTTTTTTGGAATCGGGTTTGTATATATATTATTATTATTATTATATATATATATGACCATATATATATATTATATTATATATTATAAGTTATTGAAACTTCTGGAATCACAAAATTAAGTGTGGTTAATTCAATATATTGACACTCTCACAAACAAATGCAACTTTGCATTTGAAAAACAAATGCAACTTTGTCATAATTAAAGCAGAGTATACCAGAAGAAATATTATATCATATGTGGGTGGCCTTCAAACACTTGTTTTGGGGCCCTTGAGTCAAGATCTGCCATTGTTTGAGCACACAGATAGTCCCATCCCAAAACTCAAATTATTGGTTGAGTTAGTGTTGCGGTGTTGGGCTGGTCAGGGTCAAAACAATGCTTTAGTAACACCACAGTTTACACTTTTCTGAGAAATCAACCTATGAATGGCTTTTATATAGCTGTCTTTGTATGTTAAGATGGGATATTTTAATTAATGGGCCTCATTATTCATCTTTCTCTTTGTGGTTCCAGGGCCCAACTGTTACGTGAATGCCTCTAGGACTCAAGTTATCCCTGGAGGTGAGCCAGTGTGGGTCGACTCCTGTACTAAATGTCGATGTCATGACGGTCAGGATGCAGGTTATTGGGAAGGAAACAATCTGGCAACGTGTTCCCATGTCCGCAACTGCCAGCCTGACAAGGGGCTAAACTGAGGAAACAGGTCAAAAATGGGGTCATCTGTCATCCCCATTTATACAATGGATGACAAAAACTCAGCAGATATCTAAACCACACTTCCTGATGAAAGTGCCTACAAGCTTTTAATGATTAAAAAACAGTCTATTAGTATTCTAACTAAACATTTAAAGGGTTAGTTCACCCAAAAATGAAAATTCTGTCATTAATTACTCATGTTGTTCCAATCCAAACCCATAAGACATTCGTTCATCTTCGGAACACAAATAAAGATCTTTTTAATGAAATCTGAGAGCTTTCTGTCCCTCCATTGACAGCCTACGCAACTACCATTTTCAACAAAAAGGTAGCAAAGCCATCTTAAAAGTAATCTATATGACCCAAGTGGTTTAACCTCGTTTTATGAAGCGGCACGAGTACTTTGTGCAAAAAAACCCCAAAACATAATTTACCACTTTATTTACAAAATATTAATCTCGCATGCGCACGTTCACGAGAGCACCATGACGCATGCGCATTGTGTTGAAACGAGAGCAGACGTTGCGTAAACACGCATTGGAGATTAATATTTTGAAAATTATTTGTACATTTTTTTGCACAAACAAAGCACTCACGTTGCTTCATAAGAGGTTAAACCACTGGAGTCACATGGTTACTTTAATGATGTCTTTACTGCCTCTCTGGGGCTTGAAAGTGTTAAGTTGCGAGGCTGTCAATGGAGGGATAGAAAGCACTGAGATTTCATCAGAAATATCTTCATTTGTGTTCTGAAGATGAACGAATGTCTTACGGGTTTGGAACGACATGAGGGTGAGGACTTAATGACCCTCATTAATTATTTTTTGGGTGAACTATGCCTTTAACATTACAGTTGTTAATGTAAATTGTGTCGGTATAATATTGCATTGACTTACTAAGGGATATTCCCTAATGAACCAGATAATAGAGATTAGTTTTGAGACACCTTTTTGGCATGGTTAAAAAAAAAAAATAGCACAGTGAGCATATTACATTGTTTATATGCCTTTTAGTATCTACAGTTGTGTTTAAAAAAACGTTGACATTGGGCACTGTGTAGTTCACCTAGAATCTTTGTGAGTGACGGAATCTAAAACAAAAATCCAGAAAATCACATTGTATGATTTTATTGCATGACATAAGTATTTGATCACCTACCAACCAGTAAGAATTCCAGCTCTCACAGACCTGTTAGTTTTTCTTTAAGAAGCCCTCCTGTTCTCCACTCATTACCTGTATTAACTGCACCTGTTTGAACTCGTTACCTGTATAAAAGACACCGGTCCACACACTCAATCAAACAGACTCCAACCTGTGTAAGGACATCAGGGATAAAATTGTAGACCTGCACAAGGCTGGGATGGGCTACAGGACAATAGGCAAGCAGCTTGAGAAGGCAACAACTGTTGGCACAATTATTAGAAAATGGAAGAAGTTCAAGATGACGGTCAATCTCCCTCGGTCTGGGGCACCATGCAAGATCTCACCTCGTGGGGCATCAACGATCATGAGGAAGGTGAGGGATCAGCCCAGAACTACACAGCAGGACCTGGTCAATGACCTGAAGAGAGCTGGGACCACAGTCTCAAAGAAAACCATTAGTAACACACTACTCCATCATGGATTAAAATCCTGCAGCGCACGCAAGGTCCCCCTGCTCAAGCCAGCGCATGTCCAGGCCCGTCTGAAGTTTGCCAATGACCATCTGGATGATCCAGAGGAGGAATGGAAGAAGGTCATGTGGTCTGATGAGACAAAAAAAGAGCTTTTTGGTCTAAACTCCACTCGTCGTGTTTGGAGGAAGAAGAAGGATGAGTACAACCCCAAGAACACCATCCCAACCGTGAAGCATGGAGGTGGAAACATCATTCTTTGGGGATGCTTTTCTGCAAAGGGGACAGGACGACTGCACCGTATTGAGGGGAGGATGGATGGGGCCATGTATCGCGAGATCTCTTACTGAGGCATTGAAGATGGGTCGTGGCTGGGTCTTCCAGCATGACAACGACCCAAAACACACAGCCAGGGCAACTAAGGAGTGGCTCCGTAAGAAGCATCTCAAGGTCCTGGAGTGGCCTAGCCAGTCTCCAGACCTGAACCCAATAGAAAATCTTTGGAGGGAGCTGAAAGTCCGTATTGCCCAGCGACAGCCCTGAAACCTGAAGGATCTGGAGAAGGTCTGTATGGAGGAGTGGGCCAAAATCCCTGCTGCAGTGTGTGCAAACCTGGTCAAGAACTACAGGAAACGTATGATCTCTGTAATTGCAAACAAAGGTTTCTGTACCAAATATTAAGTTCTGCTTTTCTGATGTATCAAATACTTATGTCATGCAATAAAATGCAAATTAATTACTTAAAAATCATACAATGTGATTTTCTGGATTTTTGTTTTAGATTCCGTCACTCACAGTTGAAGTGTACCTATGATAAAAATTACAGACTTCTACATGCTTTGTAAGTGGGCAAAAATGCAAAATCGGCAGTGTATCAAATACTTGTTCTCCCCACTGTGTGATTTTATATATATATATATATATATATATAAAATGTGTGATCTGAAGTATCGTAGCTTGTATGTTTATATCATTTTCTGCTTCAAATGCATGAAAACCAAAGTATGTTCAGATTTCAAGACTTACAGTACTGCCATGCAGGCATGGAAACAGCTAATGTAGCATGAAATACAAACAAACTAACCTATCATAAATGAATCGTATAAATAAAGCAGGCTAATTTTTGCTTTATTTCTGTTCTGATGCTTCATTAAAAGCTGTGGGAATATTGCTACTTTTTTGAGGCCTGTATTTGCAGCAATGATACAGAATCTACACAAATATTAATAAACCACAAGTGATCTATGTGTCTTGTCTTATTATCCCATATATAAATTTGGAGGATGTTCGTGATGTTGTATCTACTAGTTTATTGCAGCATCTGTCACATAAAAAATAACTTTTTGAGGAACATATTATTGAGTTTCCTCCACATGGCTGACAGTTTAGAGATACGATGTTCCCTTTCCAATAAACTGGCATGTCCCTGAGCAGTGATTTGGACTGGTGCTGGTAAAAGGTGTTAAAATAATCAGATGTAAATATGAGATTTATTTCTTTGTTTGGATCCATTTTGTTTTGCATTTTGCACACACAAACAACATTAACATATGGCATTCTACATTCGTTCCACCTAAGAAACCCAGTAACCCACCATAAAATTCTTGTAGCATCAGATTTATTGATTGTATACAAAAAGTATGTTTGATATGACATAATGCATTCTATATAAGATATAGTATTTTTGACATTCAATGTACAAAAACCTTGATAGACACAGCAAGTCTTTAAAAATGTGCCCCAGGCGTGAAGACTCTGAGGCCGTCAGTTTCTTACGCAAGTCATTGTGTAGGTGTGGAATACTTGCCCACTTCTGTCCCTCTCTCACATAAACTAGCATCGAGCGCAGATGGAGTTCTTTACGGAGAATGACAAAAAGGGTAAAAAAGGGTGATGAAGGAGAGAGGGTGAGCATTACGTGTAAGTGTGTGTGTGTGTGTGTGTGTGTGTGCGAGTTCTCAAGATGGGAGGGTTTGCTGACCCAAGGGTGAGATAAAAGAATGGCATCAAAATAAAAAGCGCATTCATTGTGGCACTGGTGTGATTTCACAAACTACGAAGCGAGAGTTGCTGAAGTTAACGGTGAATATATAGCATCCTGATCTCAAGGACAGCATTTGTGCTTCGCAAGGTTGGTAATGAGAGTTGTGCAAGCTTCACTTGATTGCATTTGTTAGCACAAGAAATATGACAAACTTATGGATGGAACAATAAGATGATCGTATACATGTATGAATGGACGTATATACTTTTATAAACGGCAATGAAACATTTCTAATATTATCAAATTCCATCTAAAAGAATATATCTACATCGACTTTAATGCAGTTTAATTGCCACTGGGGCAAAATAAGAATGAATTAAGATCAAATTAATTGATTGTAATTTTGTGAAAAATGCATTTTCATCGTCTTCACTAATAAGAACCATATATATTCTTCACATGAAGCCCTTAAAGGTGCACTCAGTAATTTTATAAATATGTAGGTAAAAGAAATCTCTTTGCTCACCAAGTCTGCATTTATTTGATTAAAAATACAGTAAAAACAGCAATATTGTGAAATATTATTACAATTTAAAATAAAGGTTTTTATTTTATAAATGTTAAAATGTAATTTATTCCTGTAATGGCAAAGTTGAATTTTCATTTTAGAAATCATGCTGATTTGGTGCTCAAAAAACATTTCTTATTATGCTGTGCTGCTTAATATTTTTGTGGGAACATTGATACATTTTTTAAATAATTTTATGATGAAGAAAAAGAACAGCATTTATTTGAAAATTATATAAATAAAATGTATTTATTGTCACTTTTGATCAATTGAATGCATCTTTGCTGAATAAAAGTATCAATGAAAAAACGTACCCAAAACTTTAAGACAGTATATAGATAACTGCCTTACTGAGCAATTTCACTTGTGAAATAAATTAGTCATGGTAGCATAAATCTACACTACAAAAAATAAATAAAAAATAAACTTTTATTAAGATTTATGCATTTCAATTAATAGTAAAATTCCATCAAATTAAACTGAATAATCCTTACACATTTTAATTGAACAATCCTTAATCAATTATTCAATTAAAATGTGTAAGGATTATTCCATTCAATCTGATGGAATTTTACTATTAATTGAAATGCATAAATTTTAAAAAAAGGCTTGAGTGTATGATGACTGCCATATCAATCAGTGCAACCAACAAAACGTGACTGAGTACACCTTTAAATTGAGAGGTTTGGAGGGAAGTTTCCAGAAGAAAGACTACACATTAAAACAGATCATGCTGTGTCAGGCCTGCGACAGTGTGTGTCTTCAATATGTATCCAATATGTTGGAACTAGTTCCGTTTACATATGGACTGCTTTAATCATTTTTGAAACAATTATGATAATGTAAATGACAAGCACTCAGCAACATTTTTTCTCCTTCAATTTAATATGTGCCTTGATACAAGAACACAAAAAAAGAAATAATCTCATCTCGCGCCGACTGAAACCGATAATTTTCATTTGCCAAGCATTTCGGAATGAGCATAATGTCTTTTTAATACGGATATTGACTTGAAATCTCATTCGAGCTGAAGGTTTCAGGATTCACTGCATTCTCCAACTGTTCTGAGCATTTAAAATGCAGGTCACAGAGCTGGAGTAAATATTACTGAATATAATCAATGAATAGTTCTGAATATACTCGACTATGTGCACAGAGAGGGCATCTGTCTTTAAATTCAACTCTGGACATAATCTTTAATGCTATTAATACAGGAAAAATAAAAGAGCTTAAGGCAAAATTGTGTCAGGTAAGTATTAGCAGTTATTTCGCTTGATGGCGAAAGTACAAATACAGCATGGCAGAAGTGATGCACTTTTAACTGACAGGTAGCAGCAACCATGAGACAGAAGTGATGAAACACTTGAGGAAACCGCTATTAGTGACACAGTGACTGCTTGGGTCAGCAGTTAAGACAACACAAATGCACACACAGAAATGAAATAGATTGGTGAGGCTAAACTGAAAGGCATGAGGAGAAAAGGAGAGGAAACGTGTATTTTAAAAAGGTCAGGGAGAGTGTCTGCATGGGCTCTCATTAATGACATCCTCTGTGCTGGGCTGAAAGAATCATCGATAGCACAAAAGAACGTCCACATACTGCGCAGAAAAACCGATAAGATAGACAAAATAGCTTGAACTCCTCTCACATTTACCCCTCATAAAACATCTGAAGGCATCAGCTTGGTGTTTTCAGGCAGTAAAATAAAAGGGAAAGAAGGAATAAGGAACTGCAAAACAACTTTAAGAGGCTTGCAAAGTATCATAAAGAAAAGCATCTCAATACAGTTCAGATCTTTTCGGAAGAGGTGAAAACGGGGTCCAAAATTAACAGTCGCCAAATGCCAATTGCGAGTGAAAAACGACAGTGATGAATTATTACTTTTTTTAAACCTAGACCAATCTCATGTTCATATATGATTTTGATTTTGATGTTTTTTGTCATCCCGAAATCCAAATCCATGTAAACATAAATTATCGTACAAAAGTTTGCGGTCGGTAAGATTTTTTGATGTTTTTGATAAAAGTCTCTTAAAGGCTGCATTTATTTGATTAAAAATACAGCTAAACAGCAATACTACAAAATTAATTTGAATTTTTAGCAGCCATGACAATAACAGTTCAATGTCATGTGATCCTTCAGATATCGTTCTAATATGCAGATTTTATTGATTTGAAATAGAAAATATTATAACAAATGTAAAAGTCTTAATGTATAATACCGAACTATTAATTGACTGAAGTATTAATTTCTTTAATAAAAAAAACTTTTGAGCTGTATATGAATATGTACTGTATATGAATATTCTTCACATTAAACTATACCAAAACAAATACATAAAAGAAAAACTATTATAGGTCCATGTTTTTATGACATTTTTACAAATCAACAAAGGCTAAATTCAGCTTCTCTCACAAATATGCTACAAAAAAGCTAATAATAATTCCTTTGTCATAAGGACAAAAACGTTCTTATAAAAAATGCCAATATTAATTCATGGCCAGAAAGACATAATTGCGGTCTGTAAAATTTCTCAATTCACTCAAATTGGCAGGTGTGGCGAAAGGTTGATTTTGGACCCTGTGTAGTGGATGAATATTTTATGATACTGGAAATATCAGAGCATAATTTATATATAGCCTCTGTAAATGATCCTCAAAAGAGGTGCGAGACTGTAAGACTGAACGATATGGGCATTATTTGATCAAAGCACCCATAACTAACTTCATCCTTCAAGTTTTTAAAAAAGCCTTGATATATGACAGCTCTAAATATGAATCTTTGAGGCAAATGAAAGTAAACAAAGAAAGAGTGGCTTGTAGCACAGTCAGTTTTGAGCAGGTGGTGATAGATACAGAGGTTTGATCATCAGTAACTTCTACAGAAGCTCCTCTATCTCCAAGCAAAAGTTCTTGCCGTTTCTCCAGGCAGCCAGAAGATCTGCTGTGATGATCCACTAGGACCATACTGACTGACACAGTCATGTGCTTGTAGGACTAGTCCAGATCCAGTCTAATCACATTACATAACTGTCCCCCAAGTTCCCATGATAACACCCCGACGAGGGTATCATCCTCAGAAATGCCGAGAAGTGTTTTCATGGTTGACGAAACTCAGTTTAATCCCAAGAGACGATACAAAATAAAAGAGAGGAGCGCAAGAGACACAATCCAAAGAGCCAACTTCAAGCACCGATTTATCAACCTCACATGATCCACCAACATCTGAGATACGAAAGAAGAGATCTGAACACTGCAAGCATCGCAGGTACAAAGACACATTCGTTTTTTAAATGTACAGTATGTTCTGACTGACTTACATCAAGTGACCAGGCTGTTCTTTGTAGAGCATCGCCAGATGTCACTCGCCAAAACCAGAACTGAACAATCTTCCCATCAACAGCCTAAAAGCTTGCATTGATCCTCAAGGTCTGAAAAAAAAACAGCCATTGGGGTATAATGATGATGTTTCGGTCCTTCCAGACACCGTGTGCACATCTCGATCTGGATCAGGATATAAATCCACATCAAGCTTCCATGTATTCCTGAGAACTAACCAGCATATCACTGCTGTACCATAGGAAGGTGACCCTGGGCAGAGTTTGTGTGTGTGCGTGTGTGTGCTGAACATTAGCAAGGTCATGGTATCTCGGTCAAGACCTGGTAGCTCTCTATCCTTTGAAGGGTCTGGGAGGAGGCTTGCCGATCTCTACGGAAATGTTGGTATAGAGCGGATACTTCTTCACAGACACCACTCTGTACATCAGCGAGCTGATCCCATCTTTCCTCATGGTGTTCTTGGTGTTCTGGATCTTACTGAACCTAGAGAAGGAAGAAGAAATACAAACAGTATTAGCTATGCCATGGATTTACAAAATCCACAAAGGGCTCAAACTAGACTTGATGAACTCTCAGAACAGAAAAAATGCACCTTTGGTGGTACAACAGCTTGGTTTAAAGTACCTTCAAAATGACATTTTTGTATCTTATTTAACCCTAAAAGGTTCTTAGTAGTAACTTAAAGGGTTAGTTCACCCAAAAATGTAAATTCTGTCATTAATTCCTCCCCCTCATGTCGTTCCAAACCTGTAAGACCTTCGTTCATCTTCAGAACACAAATGAAGATATTTCTGATGAAATCCGAGAGCTCTCTGACTCCTCCATAGACAGCAGTTTAATAAACACTTTCAAGGTCCAGAAAGGAAGAGAAGAAATCGTCATCAACGAGAATACTTTTTGTGTGCAAAAACAAACAAAAATAATTACTTTATTCAACGCTTGTTCCCGCGCATGCGTCGGTGCTCACGAGAACAGCATCGGCTGCCGTAGATCTCGAGAGCGCTGCACTATTTACAATGTAAAAAAAGCAGCAAATAAGTATTCTTGTCGCTTCATTAAATTAAGGTTGAACCACTGGAGTCATATGGACTATTTTAACGATGTCTTCTCTTTCTTTCTGGACCTTGAAAGTGTTCATTAAACTGCTGTCTATGGAGGGGTCAGAAAGCTCTCGGATTTCATCAGAAATATCTTCATTTGTGTTCTGAAGATGAACGAAGGTCTTACAGATTTTGGGTGAACTAACCCTTTAAAGGTACAGTGGGGAGAACAAGTATTTGATACACTGCCGATTTTGCAGGTTTGCCCACTTACAAAGCATGTAGAAGTCTGTAATTTTTATCATAGGTACTCTTCAACTGTGAGTGACGGAATCTAAAACAAAAATCCAGAAAATCACATTGTATGATTTTTAAGTAATTAATTTGCATTTTATTGCATGACATAAGTATTTGATACATCAGAAAAGCAGAACTTAATGTTTGGTACAGAAACCTTTGTTTGCAATTACAGAGATCATACGTTTCCTGTAGTTCTTGACCAGGTTTGCACACACTGCAGCAGGGATTTTGGCCCACTCCTCCATACAGACCTTCTCCAGATCCTTCAGGTTTCGGGGCTGTCGCTGGGCAATACGGACTTTCAGCTCCCTCCAAAGATTTTCTATTGGTTTCAGGTCTGGAGACTGGCTAGGCCACTCCAGGACCTTGAGATGCTTCTTACGGAGCCACTCCTTAGTTGCCCTGGCTGTGTGTTTCGGCTCGTTGTCATGCTGGAAGACCCTGCCACGACCCATCTTCAATGCTCTTACTGAGGGAAGGAGGTTGTTGGCCAAGATCTCACGATACATGGCCCCATCCATCCTCCCCTCAATACGGTGCAGTCGTCCTGTCCCCTTTGCAGAAAAGCATCCCCAAAGAATGATGTTTCCACCTCCATGCTTCACGGTTGGGATGGTTGTACTCATCCTTCTTCTTCCTCCAAACACGGCGAGTGGAGTTTAGACCAAAAAGCTCTATTGTTGTCTCATTAGACCACATGACCTTCTCCCATTCCTCCTCTGGATCATCCAGATGGTCATTGGCAAACTTCAGACGGGCCTGGACATGCGCTGGCTTGAGCAGGGGGACCTTGCGTGCGCTGCAGGATTTTAATCCATGACGGCATAGTGTGTTACTAATGGTTTTCTTTGAGACTGTGGTCCCAGCTCTCTTCAGGTCATTGACCAGGTCCTGCCGTGTAGTTCTGGGCTGATCCCTCACCTTCCTCATGATCATTGATGCCCCACGAGGTGAGATCTTGCATGGTGCCCCAGACCGAGGGAGATTGAACTTCTTCCATTTTCTAATAATTGCGCCAACAGTTCTCACCAAGCTGCTTGCCTATTGTCCTGTAGCCCATCCCAGCCTTCTGCAGGTCTACAATTTTATCCCTGATGTCCTTACACAGCTCTCTGGTCTTGGCCATTGTGGAGAGGTTGGAGTCTGTTTGATTGAGTGTGTGGACAGGTGTCTTTTATGCAGGTAACGAGTTCAAACAGGTGCAGTTAATACAGGTAATGAGTGGAGAACAGGAGGGCTTCTTAAAGAAAAACTAACAGGTCTGTGAGAGCCGGAATTCTTACTGGTTGGTAGGTGATAAAATACTTATGTCATGCAATAAAATGCAAATTAATTACTTAAAAATCATACAATGTGATTTTCTGGATTTTTGTTTTAGATTCCGTCTCTCACAGTTGAAGTGTACCTATGATAAAAATTACAGACCTCTACATGCTTTGTAAGTAGGGAAACCTGCAAAATCGGCAGTGTATCAAATACTTGTTCTCCCCACTGTATGTATTACTATTCTACTAATATGCAACTTTTAGGGGTTGATAAGGTACAAAGTTAGCCCCAGTGAAAAGCTGTTGTACCCCTATTTTTTCTGACAGTGAAATACCAAAAGTCATTATGGACTAATAATCTTCTCCTTTAATCTGCAGGTCCCAAATTAAATATGGCAGCCATGGCACAGGTTGGAAGTCAATAATCTCAATGACACTGGTTCTGCTGTCTTGTAACTACCCAGCAAGCAATAGCCAACATTTCACCATCTCGGTTAACTATAGACCCAATATAGTCCGGCTATAGTAACCCATTTCTAGCCAAATTATCCTTGAATTTGGTTATATATCGTTTTTGCCAAAATAACATGTGAGATGTATGATACTGCAGCATGTAAGCAAAGTCAACAGTGATTACAAGGTGTTTGGTTTGATTTCTTTGACATGTTCATGTTCTCTATTCTTGGGCTAGGGTTAGACGTCTATTAAATTTTCACTGACGGCCCAAATTTTGCCTTGTTTTAGCCTAGACGTCAGGGCTGTGTTTGGACGGCTATTAGACGTCTTCTAAATGCAAAATTGCATGCTGGGTAAACACCACGACCTGCTCCATAGGTGCCATTGTTGATTTTAGAGCTGCAGATAAAGGTTATCAGTTAAAAGCATTACTTTTGGGTCTATTCATAACACAAAAACATCATTTGGCTTCAGGAGACTTGGGATATAGCGCACAAGTCGTGATCTTTTAATATTGATTTTTAATTTTTTTTTTTTTTTTGAGCTTGACAGTCCATACTCATAGGGATTTGCTCATTCATTCTTCAAGGAAAACATACATGTTTTGAACACAGTGTTTTCGGTGGACTATTCCCTTGGTAAGGTTCGGGTCTCATGCCAAATGTACTGTAAATGCTCAAATGCCAGAGCATAGAGCTAGTAAAGCCAAGCTCCTTGGTTTAACTCCCAAGAATTGTCCTACTGATAAAACAGATACTTGTAAGTCACTGCCAAATGAGAATGTCAAATAAAGGTAAGTAGGAGCACTTACATAGGGTTATACCAATGTCAACCAGCAGGGGGTGAAATAACATTTATAAAAGTGCACAGAGCATCACTCTCACAAAGAAAAAACAAACGGACCACATTTCCCTTGTATGAAAACAAATGTTAATTCTATGAGCCACATTGGAAAATTTTAAACACTTATGCGATATAACAACTTTTATATAACACGTTTTTGCAATTTAATACAGAGAGAAAAAGAGCATTTTGATCTTGGCTCTGAAAGATAAAAGAAAAAGAGATATTAGCATATGAGACTCCCATGGTTTATCAATAAAATGAGAGGTTCTTTAAGTTCAGCTAGAAAATCAAAGTAGAGGAGTATTCAGGATTCAGTATTCAGCAGTGTTTTATATTACATCTTAACCTCCCATCCCTTAAGATACTTAAAATGATATACATTTCGGCTTTAACTGAAGAAGAACTGTACTAATAAATAGGACACTTGCTCTGAAAAACGCCACAAAAGTAGGAAAGGGAGTTCAAGTTGTCCGTTAAAGGGTAGCTTGATTTATGCAAGGCTATCAACTTCCATATCAGTGTAGGTACCACGAAGACTATTAGAAAGTCTGCAGATAATGATTTATGTACACTGCTTGAATGAAATTAAAGTATTTGAGAGGGCTCACACTGAACTAGAATTAATATTCATGCAGACCGGTGTGCGGCAGCACTAACTAATCCGAGGAAGGTTGATGAATAGTAGCACGGTTCCTCCGGCAAGCATAACGTCTCATTATGGAGGCTGATGCTCTTCTGCAGACTGACCAAACAAAGACGGCTGTGGCAGTAACAGAGCTGAGGAGAGGGCAACCATTCATCAATTCTAGCAACTCTTTTTTTTAAATAACGGTGCGCTTGGCGAGCACAGCTATTTACTCTTCAGCTCTGCATCTCTATGCAGTATGTCTCAAAAACAAATGACCTAAACCTTAAATAAAACTTAAAGTGCCGGGAAGTAACTTGAAGCTACCACAACCTAAAAGATGCAGGAAGTATCAGCTGCCCTATACGAAAATATACATTACTGTTCAAAAGTTTGAGGTCAGTAAGTAAAAAAAAATCAGTAAGGACACATTAAATTGATCAAAAGTGACAGTAAAGACATTAATATTTCAAATAAATGTTGTTCTTTTGAACTTTGTATTCAACAAAGAGTCCAATATCAAGCAGCACAACCGTTTTCAACATTGATAATAATAAGAAATGTTTCTTGAGCACCAAATCATCATATTAGAATGATTTCTGAAGGATCATGTGACACTGAAGACTGGAGTAATGATGCAGAAAATTAGGCTCTGCCATTAAAGGAATAAATGTGACCCTGGAGCACAAATCCAGTCATAAGTCTCACGGGTATATTTGTGGCAATAGCCAACAATACATTGTATGGGTCAAAATTATCGATTTTTCTTTTACAGTTGCAAGAAAAAGTATGTGAACCACTTGCAGAATCTGTGAAAATGTGAATAATTTTAACTAAATAAGAGAGATCATACAAAATACATGTTATTTTTTATTTAGTACTGTCCTGAGTAAGATATTTTACATAAAAGATGTTTACATATAGTCCACAAGACAAAAAAATAGCTGAATTTACTAAAATGACCCGTTCAAAAGTTTATGAACCCTTGATTCTCAATACTGTGTGTCGTTACCTGGATGATCCACGGCTGTGTGTGTGTTTTGTGATGGTTGTTCTTGAGTCCACTGTTTGTCCTGAGCAGTTAAACTGTCCAATGTTCATCAGAAAAATCCTCCAGGTCCTGCACATTCTTCAGTTTTCCAGCATTTTTTGCATATTTGATCCCTCTCCAGCAGTGACTGTATGATTTTAAGATCTTTTCACACTGAGGACAATTGAGGGACTCAAACACAACTATTAAAAAAGGTTCAAACATTCACTGATGCTGCAAGCGGTTCACATACTTTTTCTTACAACTGTATGCCAAAAATCATTAGGATATTAAGTAAAGATCATGTTCCATGATAATATTTTGTAAATGTCCTACTGTAAATATATAAAAAATGTATTATTATTAGTAATATGCATTGCTAAGGACTTCATTTGGACAACTTTAAAGGCGATTTTCTCAATATTTAGATTTTTTTGTACCCTCAGATTCCAGATTTTCAAATAGTTGTATCTCAGCCAAATATTGTCCTATCATAACAAACCATACATCAATGGAAAGCTTTATTCAGCTTATTCAGATGATGTATAAATCTCAATTGCAAAAAAATTACCCTTATGACTGGTTTTGTGGTCCAGGGCCACAAATGACATTTTATACATATATTAAAATAGAAAAATAAACTGTAATAATATTTCACTATGTCACTATTTTTACTTTAGATCAAATATAATGCAGCCTTATTGAGCATAAGCATCTTGTGAAAAAAAAAAAAAACATTAAAAAATCTTACCAAACCAAAACACAATTAAATATCCAATATCGACCAATACTTCTAAATACTGTATAAGATATATCATGCATAGCTTAAGGTTAATTCTGACTGGTTGGTCAGCACTCTGAATAGGGAAATGTCATAGTGATGTAAAGTCTCATACGAAACATGTTAAAGAGAAATTTTTGGGGACAAAAGTGAGACTTTGAGGTACAAAAATGTCAGGCTCTTGAGAATAAATGTATAACTACTAAATGCAAGCTACATGAATACATCGCCCACCCTACAGTTATAGACAAATTACAGGGGAAACCTATACATTAACACAGGAAGTAAGAAAAATACAAAATAAGTAATGCCTGAAAGAGCTGCATAAATAAATGTCAGTAGTCCACAGTATTTCAGCTTTCTTCATCAAATATCCTGCTTAACTTTAAAAGGCTGTTTGAGACTAAACCTCTTATCACATGCAAACGAGCCATCTTAGAATAATCCCCACAAGTCTCTAATGGAGGCAATAAAATTTAGAGAGGAAGGGATCATACGCTAAATGACTTCCCATTATTCTAGTTATGGTGCTAATCAATTATTAATCAGATGCCCAGATGAGTTGTGACTCTGCCACCTACGCTGATGCATGTCTGTGTGTTATATCAGCCCTGGCAGAGTAAGGGAGTGTTTCAGGGATGCAGTTGATCCATCAATCTCAGACCGTACTTCCTGATGTATTGATTGTCATCTAGCCGCAGTGCCCACGTCTGCGTCGGTCTGTGGATGTGCATCATCATACGGATGGCTCACTTATTTAGCACACTTAAATGGAGCTTTTTCTGACTTTAAGCCAAAATAAAACCGCTGTAAAATTGTATAACTATATAACTTGGGGTTTATACTGTATATAACCTGCATTGTATCCTGTTAATTTTATCCTGCAAGGTTTTGTTAGAGCAGCCCTGGGTTAATTGAACAGCATAAAAAACTGTTTCAGCGAACTGGTTGTACTGAAGGCGGATCTCAGCGATTGACACTGCATCATTTTACACGTTTGAGACAGAGCACAAACAAATGACCTGTCTGTGACAACAGGCCTACTTTAGCGTGACATGTTTCAATTCATTAACTTCAGCACAGACACCTCATTCATTTCTACCAGCGTTCTTCTGTCCTCTCCAGTGAAAATGAGTTTAGCATGCGCTCGTGGCTCTCTGGGTGGGCCGCACTCATTACTTCAATTGTCTGAGCCACTTGTAGGAAAAAGACAAAAAGAACAAGGGAGTGCGAGACATAAATAGAGAGATAGTGAGTGAATGAAAAAGAGAGATCAAGGGAAAAAAGAATGAGAATGAAACCGAGCAAAAGAGAATAAATCACTGACTCTTATCTTTGCACAGTGAGAGCTGAGGGAAACCTTCTACCAGAGAAAAGACCAATCCTAACTTTTAATGGCATTTCTTTTGCTTCTGTCTTAACATTTCGCTCAAAGCTCTCCCAAGATTGACAACCACCAAGAAAGAATGGACCAACCTGCAACTGCAGGAATCGTTTTGCAATTAGTTGCTCCGCTGTGAAGCTTTTCTACCTGGGAACAATCTGGCTCACAGCCCAGCGTCCACGGATGGGCTTATTGACTCATTGATTGTGCTATTTTACACTCGGTGACGTCTGAGCTATTCAAGCATAAAGAACCTCCGCCAGCTGGCATAAACACACACAATCATATTTAGGAGACTGAATGCATCTTAAAAAGGACAAAACTTTCTTATAGCCCCAGATAATTGAGTGACAAAAGCTGGACAAAGTTTGCAATACAACAAACTAGCAATGATACTGGGTGACTAACTGAGTGGATGAGTGTTCCCGCTTACATATTCATAGTCTATTTTTCTTTTGACAAAAATGTTTCTTAAGTTCAGGAAATATTTCATGCTCTATGTCATATTTTACTAAATAAAATGGAATATAATTTTAATCAATAAAAATGACTAATGACAAAAATCCTTGTAACTGTCAATGTGTAGAAATATAATAATAAATAATAATGAAGACCACCACATTTGAAAAATCAACATTTTGAAAAATATATATAAACATCAAAGATATCAAATAAAAAGAAATGTTCCTTTGCTCTGTCCTGAATCAATCCTGGTGTAGGTGATTCGGGTGGTGTGGCACTGGCTTTGTGGTGTGTATTAGAAGGTTGGCACAGTAATGGTGATTAAATGTTGCTTCTTGGTGGTAGGCGGTGCATGAGAGCAGGCCTGACCCTTCTTGCAGTCTTGAGGAGAGCCATTTCCTACTTTTATGGGTTTTATTATTGACACATATGTATTTTAATTGGTGTTTTAATCTTTGATGGTCTGTGTTAGAACAATAAAACTGTTATTTTGATAAACCACGTTTGATGCTTGTAATCGAATATTGTGAGCTCATATTTCCTACACTACATTATCATATTTTCTTCAACAATATGTCTTAATTAAAATAGTTTAATTATCAATGTGTTTATTGAATAAAAAGTGTCACATTTTTAACAGTAATGTTTTTGAAGATACACTATATTGCAAAAAGTATTGGGACGCCCCTCCAAATCATTGAGTTCAGGTGTTCAATCACTTCCATGGCCACAGGTGTATAAAATCAAGCACTAGGCATGCAGACGCTTCTACAAACATTTGTGAAAGAATGGGTCGCTCTCAGGAGCTCAGTGAATTCAAGCGTGGTACCGTGATAGGTTGCCACCTGTGCAATAAGTCCATTTGTGAAATTTCCTCACTACTAAATATTCCACGCTCAACTGTTAGTGGTATTATAACAAAGTGGAAGCAATTGGGAACAACAGCAACTCAGCCACGAAGTGGTAGGCCACGTAAAATCACAGAGCGGGGTCAGCGCATGCTGAGGTGCACAGTGTGCAGAAGTCGCCAACTTTTTGCAGAGTCAATAGCTACAGACCTCCAAACTTCGTGTGGCCTTCCGATTAGCTCAAGAACAGTGTGTAGAGAGCTTCATGGAATGGGTTTCCATGACCGAGCAGCTCATCCAAGCCTTACATCACCAAGTGCAATGCAAAGCGTGGGATGCAGTGGGGTAAAGCACGCCGCCACTGGACTCTAGAGCAGTGGAGACGTGTTCTCTGGAGTGACCAATCACGCTTCTCTGTCTGGCAATCCCATGGACGAGTCTGGGTTTGGCGGTTGCCAGGAGAACGGTACTTGCCTGACTGCATTGTGCCAAGTGTAAAGTTTGGTGGAGGGGGGATTATGGTGTGGGGTTGTTTTTCAGGGGTTGGGCTTGGCCCCTTAGTTCCAGTGAAAGGAACTCTTAATGCTCCAACATGACTGCACCAGTGCACAAAGCAAGGTCCATAAAGACATGGATGAGTGAGTTTGGTGTGGAGGAACTTGACTGGCCTGCACAGAGTCCTGACCTCAACCCGATAGAACACCTTTGGGATGAATTAGAGCAGAGACTGCGAGCCAGGCCTTTTCGGTGCCTGACCACACAAATGCGCTTCTAGAAGAATGGTCAAAAATTCCCATAACCACACTCCTGAACCTTGTGGAAAGCCTTCCCAGAAGAGTTGAAGCTGTTTTAGCTGCAAAAGGTGGGCCAGTTCCATATTAAACCCTACGGATTAAGAATGGGATGTCATTAAACTTCATGTGCATGTAAAGGCAGGCGTCCCAAAACTTTTGGCAATATAGTGTATTAACAAGGATGTACTGTCAAAAAATTACTTAAAATTAATAAAACATATCTCCCTTTAACAGTCAATTATAAACATTAATTGAATGTTACATTATGTTAATAAAGCAAAATAGCACAGCAATAATTTTAATGATAATTCACTGCTGAGACTAGATTAGGTCTTGGCTGGTTAGTGCTGGTTTGGTGCTGACCTAGTTGTTAGACCAGACAAACAATCCTGTTCACCAACTTGCCATGGCGGTGTTTGGAGCAGTGAAGTTAACTGCAAGAATACAATCTGCCTGAAGACTGTAAAATGGCAGTAATATCAAGCTATGTATTATATCTGCAGTGCAAAGGGCTCTGCTGTGTTTTAGATCAATAAGTCACAAAAATAGGATAAGTGGTGTGATTTAACACTTCCTAACAGGGCTTCTGAATCTTAAGCATTCTCAGGCACAGGCAGTGGGCGCTTTCACACTACCCAGCGATGAGGTGGCAGGAGAAAAGGGTCTTACCTCTGGGGGTTTGGCTCATTGTGCTTGTCTCTCTCATGCTTGATCATCCTGTAGCGGCCGATTCTCACGTCAGGCCGAGACACTTTCATCCCATTTAGTGTGATTCTGACAGAAAGTGGGAGAACAATAGAGAAGAATTATGGTTAGCATATATGAGGTTTCATATCAACTGACTGATTGGCCTCACGCAGTCACAACATCGTCTAATGACTGTCATAGTCGTGGTTTAGACCCAGCTCAAATTACAAACACTTTCTGTCTGTCCACATTCCTATATGTTCAGAGTATGTACACAATTCGATGAAGAACTTGCATACAGTGCTATATCCACCATTGTTTTTGGACATGAAAAGCTATGAAAACAATCCATCCAACCCCATATAAAATAACAACCATGCAACAAAAAATATAATAATATAATAATACATTTTAATATAACATTTTTAATATTACTACTACTAATAACAATGGTTGTTTTATAATAATAATAATAATAATAATAATATATTAACAATTATTTTTTGTTGTTGTGGAGGTTTATATTATTATTAGTAGTAATAATTGAGAATTGGTAATAATAATATAATATTTTATATTAACAACAGTTATTATTATTATTATTATTATTGTCATTGACGTTTATATGATAATGATTATTATTATAATTATTATTAATATATAATATTATTATTATTATGGACTTTTTAATAATAATAATTGAGAATTGGTAATAATAGTAATAATAATAATAATATATGAACAATTATTTGTGTTGATGTGTATATTATTAATATTATTATTGTGGACTTTTTAGTAATAACTGAGAATTGGTAATAATAATAATATTATTTTTTATATTAACAACAATTATAATTATTATTATTGTCATTGATGTTTATATAATCATAATAATAATAATAATAATAATAATAATAATAATAATAATAATAATTATCATTATTGTTATTATTATATTATAATTATGGACTTTTTAATAATAATTGAGAATTGTTAATAATGATAATAATAATAAAAATAATAATAATAATAATATTATTAATAATAATATATGAACTTTTTTTGTTGTTGTTGATGTTTATATGACTATTATTATTATTATTATTATTATTATTGTTGTTGTTGTTGTTGACTTTTTAGTAATTGAGAACTGGTAATAATTTTTATATTAACAACAACAATTATTATTATTGTCATTGATGTTTATATTATTATTATTATTATTTTTGTTTTGAACTTTTCAATAACTGAAAAAACTATTAACTGTTGTTAATAATAATAATTATAATTTTTTTTTTAAAGATCATTTGGTTCTTATGTGGTATTGAAGTAGACATTAGTTTGACTTTACTCTCAGTGACTTGAGGCTTTCACTAATTAACAAACAATGAACATCAAGCAGCTACAGCTAATCAAAGACTCGTTAACCCACACGAATGCCAGAAAATGTCAAATGAGCAGGAAACAAGGCAGAATGAAAAAACAAAGCAAAATAAGTCAGTAGCTGAGAACTGTATCGGGAATGTTTGCTTAAGAGAGCAGCCAGACCAGGCAGCTCCACACACACCCAGCCTGGAGTACAATCCCATTTGTTTGAGTAACTACAGCTTAGAGCGACTCAGGATTGCTTGAACAATCCAACCATTCTAATCTCCCTGCTTGGCTCCAGGTCTTGGCATTAGTGCAAATCTTATGTTTGTCATGTGAGCATCGTGTCGCTCGAGCACTGAGCCTTGCGCTGCATTTCCGAGGGATGACGCTTTTCTTAAATTATTTGATTAGATTCCCGAGGAGAATGAGGGCATGCCTATCCGTGTGTGTTTGTGTGTGATCTTATGATTTATTTAATTTTTTTATATACCTCATCCTAATAATAATACAAGAGCAAGGCCTTTGTCATAAATAATGTAGCTAGAAGGATTGAAGGTAATCTCTGGGTATTCTTGACCCAGAAACAGAAAGAAGATTCCTGAGGGCCTGAGATTATAATGAGAGAAAAGACAATGTAAACAATAATGAAGACTGTATAAAAAAGTGGATTTGTAAACGTTACTGAGGACGAAATTTGACAGTGACCACATTTGCATGCAAATTCATTTGGTCATTTGTAACCAGTTCTTTGTACATTTTAAACAACTGTAACACAAGACTGCACATTATGGACGAAGCAAAGTACCTCACCTTAGAAAAAAGGACTATGCAGAGCGATGGCGCTTTGATATACACCGATCAGGCATAACATTATGACAGGTGAAGTGAATAACACTGATTATCTCTTCATCACGGCACCTGTTAGTGGGTGGGATATATTAGGCAGCAAGTGAACATTTTGTCCTCAAAGTTGATGTGTTAGAAGCAGGAAAAATGGGCAAGCGTAAGGATTTGAGCGAGTTTGACAAGGGCCAAATTGTGATGGCTAGACGACCGGGTCAGAGCATCTCCAAAACTGCAGCTCTTGTGGGGTGTTCCCGGTCTGCAGTGGTCAGTATCTGTCAAAAGTGCTCCAAGGAAGGAACAGTGGTGAACCGGTGACAGGGTCATGGGCGGCCAAGGCTCATTGATGCATGTGGGGAGCGAAGGCTGGCCCGTGTGGTCCGATCAAACAGACGAGCTACTGTAGCTCAAATTGCTCAAGAAGTTAATGCTGGTTCTGATAGAAAGGTGTCAGAATACACAGTGCATCGCAGTTTGTTGCGTATGCAGACCAGTCAGGGTGCCCATGCTGACCCCTGTCCACTGCCGAAAGCGCCAACAGTGGGCACGTGAGCATGAGTCGGTGGAGGGTGTGTGACGCTCTGGGCAATGTTCTGCTGGAAACTCTGGGTCCGGACATTCATGTGGATGTAAATTTGACATGTGCCACCTACCTAAACATTGCTGCAGACCATGTACACCCCTTTATGACAATGATGTTCCCTGGTGGAAGTGGTCTCTTTCAGCAGGATAATGCGCCCTGTTACACTGCACACATTGTTCAGGAATGCGTTGAGGAACATGATGAAGAGGTGTTGCCCTGGTTCCCAGATCTCAATCTGTGGGATGTGCTGGACCACAAATTTGATCCACGGCAGATCCACCTCACAACTTACAGGACTTAAAGGATCTGCTGCTAACATCTTGGTGCCAGATACCACAGCACACCTTCAGGGGTCTAATGGAGTCCATGCCTCGACGGGTCAGGGCTGTTTTGGCAGCAAAAGGGGGACCAACACAATATTAGGCATGTGGTCATATATATGTAATTTCTGTGCTATTAGCAGGGGCGGAGCTATGGGTTGGCCTGGGTGGGTCTATTGACAGCTTGCCCACCCTGTCAGAGCCAGGGAAATACATTTTTACAATTTTACATACAATACATACAATTTTCTAACGTTTAACAATTCTTCAAAAATTATTTTAAATGTGATTTGTTTTGTCATGCATTAGAACTCTATTTTTAATAATAATAAGAATATGCTAATTCGTCTCTTCAGTTACGTGTCGCCAGTAGTAATGCTATGTTCTTCTTCATTCCAATATCCGGATTCCAACTAGCAGCGCCCTTTTTATGTTATTACAAAAATGGCTAAACCGCTATCTATGATGCATTAAAGAAAGAAACACATCTTGACAAAGATGACAGGACGCCATAACACTTTTGAAAGAGAACTAACAGATGATTAGGTTTATGACAATACCAACATCTTCAATTCAAAACCCAGCCGACTCCGACTTGTTTAGAACAGACATACAAAGTAAGCTATGGGTACGTTTTTAGTCACGGGTCAGAGGCGGACAGTACTGAAGTATTTCTACATTTTTCAAGTATATGTACTTTATCAGTGTTTTTCTTTGGAAAACTTTTACTTCACTACATTCCAAAGCATAATGTCGTACTTCTTACTGCACTACATTTCATAAATAAAAGTTTTTCTTTTTTACCTTTAATACTGAATTACATTAAAAATGTAGTACTTTCTTACTTGTACTCAAGTAAAACTTTGAATTACTTTTACTTGAGTAAAAGTAAGAAAGTACTACATTTTTAATGTAATTGAGTTCCGCGTGTCATACGTCATTACGCCATTTCTACGTCATTGCACATGCAAACCAGTTTTGGTTTTCAATCTGATCAAGTGTTTATGTTCTCTCGATCAGATTAGAAAAGGAATAAACCACCCCTTTCAATACGATCAAAATTTCATTTGGATCGAGAGGTATGTATATAAAGGCACTTCAGTCCGATTACTAATGGATTATTTGGTTGTACTCGTGTAGACGTCTAGAGTGAACGTGAGCGTCCGTCCAACATATCTGCACCGGGAGCACTTTTTACAACTATTTGAGGCTGTTCACACTGGACACATCAAATGAAACTTTATAAACTGGAACATTTGTGTTTCAGAATGAGTGCATGAAGATTGTGTATTGAGACGTTCATTGTAGCATTTTGCAATGTAATGCCCCGTTCCCTACATACTTCACCTTTAAGTCATGGGTGTTTATAGTGCCGCGCAGGGACCAGTCCGTCAAATTTTTTTTCTTCCAAATTAAGCTGGTTAAACTGGGGTGATGCAAATTATTCCGGCCCACCCACACTTTTAGATGCCCACCCAACATCTACTTTCTGCCTCCACCACTGGCTATTAGTGGCTATATTTGTGATTATGTCAGACCCAGGGTTTAAAGGCCTGGTTTCACAGACAAGGCTTAGATTAAGCCAGGATTAGGCCTTAGTTCGGACATTTAAGTAGCTTTTATAAACGTGCTTAAGAAAAAAATTACTGGCTGCATCTTGAGACAAAACAATGGCACTGACATATTTTAAGATATATCAGTGCAAGTTATTTTCAGTTAAAAGAGCTCAAACATGCAGATATTATTAAAAATCATGAAACAATATAGGCAATGAGAAAAGTTTCTTTATCCCTTTGGTCAGGTGATCTTGTTAATCTTATTTATTTTTATTTTTTTGTCTTGCTGTCCAGTTAAAATCGCATCATTCATAAAACAAGATAAATCGTTTTTTAATGCTTTAAGAATAATTATAGCTTAATGTATTGAGGTTCATACTTATAGCAAGAAATATATATATTCAAAACAGGTGAAAATAACTATTTCAAGTATGTTCTGAAAAAAACAAGATTTACTATCTTATACCATTTTAAAGATGTTTATTTAAAAATACTGATTATGAATGCAAAATATAGAACCTTGCCTAATTATGAAAAAAACAAAAACAAATCTGGGCTAGCTATTTTTAGCTCTTCTGCTCTGATGTGATTTTGGCTGGGATCAGTTCAGTTCCAGGTATTTGAAGGAGGTGTAAACAGATGACAAAAAAGCCATGTTTTTAATTACTCTTGTTCTGGACACCTGCAGTAATTTGGCTAAACAGCCATGAGCCTCAAGCAAGACGAGGGTTAAATGCCTTGGAGCCGGATTTGTATTCATTATTATGCACATTATACACACATATTACCGCATTTATTCGCTGAACATTTTCATACCATACGATTCGTTCGCAACAGTGTTTCCTTGAACTCTCTGGCCTTTCACGCTCGGCTCAGACAGCTGTGATTACTCTGGATCCGCCGTGCTTTGAGAGTCATCTGATTGGGGGGAAAAAGCCAAATGCTGTGCCGTATAAAGACCTTGGAAATCCATGTCGAATATCTGAAAGATTTGTGACTTCTTTGCCACTGCATAGAAAAATTAGTCTTTTTTGGGTTAAGAACAAAACAAAAGATGCTACTAAATTAACCTCAGCCTTACAGCCAAAGAATGCATTAAAACACCTGCAGGGAGAGAGCAAAAGTGGAAAATAGGTGGGGAAACACTCATTACTCAAAACAAAACAAAAGACAAGCATTACTATTGTACCGTAATAGTGGTAGATGATGAAATAACTAGCAGTGTCTCTATTAGCCAAGAATCAGTTTTGTTATTAAGGTAATGTTTGCTTGAATGCTGATGTAATAATGAATAGTGTTGAATGGAGATCTGTTTTGGCTCGTAGTTCTTGATTGGATTAACTGAGAATTTTTCTAGATGTCCTTTCTTTCTTCCTCCCTGCAGTTCATTTAATTGCATTAGACCCTCGGAGTGGAGGGGAATTGGAATCATTACTATAACTTCATGTCTTGCTGGCAGAGCAGAAATGGGAAAGGAGCGGGAATAAAAGATAGGCCAGACGTAGAGGGAGTGAAACAGACAGAAGGTGAGGAAAGAGATGGAAACAGTGAGAGAGAAAGGGAGGGGCAGAGGAGTGGTCATACGATATGGCAGAATGACTGACCTTGTCTGGCTTTCTTCTTCCATTACAGCCCTCCCCAAACACACTCCCCTTCCCTCTCTCTGTTTTTTGTTCATAAACTGTTTGAAATATAATACTACTGTACTGATTACTGCACAGTATATACAATTCCTACTATTTTTTTTTTAATACATAAAACAATATTTAATAAGCTTTATTTAATATGTTCGACTGTCATCTGATTACTGCAATTTATATACTGTATTAATAATATATTTGACATTTTTATATTTGAGTCATTTTATGGAGGAGTGCCAAAATAAAATGCGAAATACATAGATGCATTTAAACATTTAAACAATTGCAGCATTTTTAATAAAATATACAAATTGATTTCCTTTAAAAAAACCCACCATTGGCTAAATTTTAAGGCAAGTAATGCATTGTTATTTATTATTAACGTTTGAAACATGAATTAAATAAACAGTTTTAAATCAATTTAATTAATTAATTAAAAATAATTAAATTAAATTATTTTATCAATTTACATTTTTATTTTTCACTTAATAAAATTACATTTATTAAATAATTGTGTTTTTTTTTTTAAAGTGACACTCATAGTTCTCCATTATCACATGACCTGGTTATTTTATTTTTATTTTTTTATCTCGGAAATATCAGCCACTGTTCAGAATTTTACCAACATTCCTCCTGCTATAAAAATAAAGTCAGCTATGAAACCACCAAAACCTGCTAAATGTGCACACTTGATGCTGAAGTCCATGGAGTTGCACACACTCAGACAAGGGGTCAGATTTACTAACAGTTTGCGGCAGCGCAAACCCTCTTTTGGCGTTAAAAAACTGTCAGGATTTACTAAAATTTATGGGAGGAGAGTATTTAAATGAATTTACTAAGGTTTGCGCTCGTCAATTTACTGGTGTTAGCGTCATTATTTACCGCCCAAAAAAGATCTCTTGGTAGATTGCGTTGGTCATTATGGAAATGATCCGGCTGCGTCTGTGTTATTTAATGTGCGCATTGTCAGCAGATCACGCGCAAAACTTTCCACTCCCATCGGCGCTTTTATGGGATTGTGCTCTCACGCTAATTTGCCCTGTTTAGTAAATCTGGCACTAGGACTGTTGAATGCCGTCAAAAATATTTTTACTGCTCGTTTTAGTCCAGTCTTGCCAAGATAGCTTATAACTATTCAATTTCAATTTAAACTCCACAGTGGAGCACACCTGTCTACTGCCTTCCACTGTCTCCTTCTTGCTGCACTGTATGGGAAATGTCCCTCCAGGGCTTCCATCCTCTCATTCTATCAAAGAAAGAATGATGGGCTGTTTCTCTTCACATGGCTAGAGGGTAGAGAAAAACTCTCCAAAGGCTTTTTTTTAACTTCGCTCTTTGATTCAAGCCAGTCTGACAGAACATTTGTGCATGAGGCCAGAACAGAATCATCTGGGTCCACTATCCTCCCTCACACACATCCCTTTGGGCTATTTCTTTCCACAATGACTTCACTCCAAAGCACGCAGCGATGACCTTCTGTCCAGCTTGCAGAGCATGATAGTTGCTGCTTCTTCCATTAAGACGGTTTTATAGATAACGCCTCTTCTGGTGACGACTTATTTAAAAAAGAAGATTATTATGAAACTTCCGTAAAATTAGCTACTTTTTGACGACAAATACAAGGGATTGTCCACATCTGGAGTTTGATAGCATGGTTTACAGTACAGTACAAATTACAGTAATACTTTTATTCAGCAAGAACAAAATAGTAAAAAAGTGACCATGTAAGGGATAATCCACGGCTAGCTGTGCATTAAAGGAATTTAATGCACGACATGGAGGCAAAGAACCGCCCGACACGAAGCGGAAGTGCATTAAAATCCCACTTATGCCATGGTCATTTGCCAACATTGAAAACTTAAAGCTGTTATTGATGTTTGCAGCGTAATATTTGACCGGAAGGATTAAACTGACGTTTTTTTTAGTCAGTTACGGCTCATGAGATCTAGCATTCTGCACACGTTATCAGACACAGAGATTAAGTAGTGCGTAAGATTACATTTATTTGAATGAATGAATTATAGCATTTATTTGAATTATATATTAGAGAGAGAGAGAGAGAGAGAGAGAGAGAGAGAGAGATTTGTACCTGCGTCTGTTTAGCGTCTCTCTTAACAACAAAGATGTGTTTATTACTTAAAAATAGTGATGTAACCCCATCGCTGCTGAGAAATATAAGGTAGTGATCCAGTAGCTTAGCTATTTTATTGGTAAAAGTCGCGGGGCGGCGTTGATAAGTTTCTGTGCTCCTGAATGTTTGTGTGTGTGTGTGTGTGTGTGTGTGTGTGTGTGTGTGCAGCCCGATCTCCGCTCTGTGTGTGAGTGACGTAAGCCTATGTGTGTGTGCGCTTCAATGAAAACAGCGCATTAATATAGAACGGTGATTCAACTGACTTGGAACTACCTGTGCATTAAACGATTTAACCTTCCAGCCAATCAGAATCGAGTATTCAGACAGACCATGGCATAAAAAGACTTAATTTGTTACAAAAAATATATATATTTCAACATGATTTCAACATTAATAATAATAAGAAACATTTCTTGAGCACCAATTTCTGAAGGATCATGTGACACTGAAGACTGGAGTAATGATTAAAAAAATGTAGCTTTACCATCACAGGAATAATTATTTTTTAAATCAGGGCTACAGACTAACTTTCTCTGAGAAAAAACAATACGAGGACAGATTAGAGCCGAGAACCACAAAAGACCATTGGGGAACTAGACCATTAGACCACTAGACCGTTAGGGATCACAAGAAAAGTTTGCAAATCTATGCATTTATTCACATGAAAAATCTTGGCACTAACGAAATATTGTGTTTAGATGCAAGAATTAAACATGAGTTCTATATCGATAAATTAAACCCAATGAACTATTGAAATTGATTTCTGGACATCTTAATATTATTTTATTCTGCAATTGTTATTGTACATATTTTACATTTGATATAACATTGTATTAGCAATGCTATATCAGATATACCCCCCCCCCCAATACACACACCTGTCCCACCCACTTTTTAAAACAAAGTCACACCACTGCCTGTAAAATTATTTTAAATTGTAATACTATTTTACAATATTACTGTGTTTACTGTATTTTGATCACTGCATTTTTGTATGGTGAGCATAAGAGACTTCTTTCAAAAACATTTGAAGAATCCTACCGACCCCAAACTTTTGTATATATATGTTTAAATCAATATATAATATTATATATTATATAATAAATTAGCTAAAATGAATTAGCATGACATGGCAAAATAATTACTAAACTTATAAAATAAAGAATATTTTCATCAAAAGACAAAAACTATGACCATAACAAAAACTGTTTGCAGTTTCAGTGTAGAAAGTTAACAGTTTCAGTGCAGCTGGAGAATGACCCTCTGACTCTGTCATACATTTAATAAAAAATAAATGAATAAAAAAACAAGGGCAGAAATGGCTTCTTGCCATTGGTGGCTGACCTTTGCTACTCCTTATCAGTGTGGCATCTTTGATCAAGCCTGCTTGAAGACACTAATGGATCATCTGTAATGCTGCAGGATCAGCTACAGCAAGAAACAAGGTTTCTGAACACTAATGCTAGCTGCCTTTACAAAAACAAACTAAAACCCAATCCACAGAGACGGTCCAGCTATGGCAGAGGGGCACGTCCGCATAGACTGACAGATTTTAAGAAGCCGCGCTGCAGAATTTCAGGCTTAGAGAGGAGGATGTCCATTTGCACTTGGGCTCACACTGTCAGACTGGTGAACTTTAAAGATATGGGAAGAGAGGAAGTTGTTCTGACAGGCACTGGGAGTCCCTGGAGCTCCCAAACTGGTTCCAGAGAAGTGACAGTATGTTCGAGTAAACCTCCACCCAGAGGACCTGAACAGGCGAGCGTCTGAGTCTGCGCGTCTCTCCACCAGTCAGGCAGGGAATTCGAAGCAGAACGCACAGCTGGGTCCACAGGCCTTTTACTCTTACATCTTATCTTTGAAGGACTGCTCACAGCTGACTGCACTTTAGGCCACTATATCACCCTATCTGAGAAACAGCACACACTCATCCTTCAGTGATATATCAAAGCTGTAGATCAAGTCAACAGTGGCCTCAAAAAGTGCTTGGAAGAACTACATTTCTCAGAAGCATTTATACAGTTACTGGTCTTTTTTTAGAGAGTGTATGAAGTCATCTATATTTTATCATTTAAATTGTATTAAAGGTACTTTTATTAAATGCTTTGCTTTAATTTATTTCAATAAAAAGTCACTTTATTGTATAACAAAAACACTGTAGGCAATGCATCATTATTTTTGGTCTTGCTTTGTCATGGACTTAATTTTCTAATGATTTGTAAATAACAAATGAATTGCCCAAGTTGTTTTCTTGAGGTCTTGACTTAAAAGTTGCTTTCTATTGGGTTTTTCTACACATTTTTTCTTGTTTTCTTGGTAACGACTACATTATGCATGAACAAATTTGTGAGAAATTCTCTTTTGAGAAGGTGGCTACAACTTTATTTGTTGTCGATACACTATAGTAACTCTGAGATCAAAAGAAAACAACTTTCGTTTGGTTGAGATCTCAAGACAAGAAGAAAGAATGAATGCATGGCCACTTAAGGCTTCTAAAGTATAATGCAATAACATCACAGACATTGATAAGTGTGTACGTGTTTAATATTTACACTAACATTCAAAAGTTTGGGATGATTTTTTTTCTAAATAAATTACACTAGTTTTATTCAGCAAGGAGCATTAAACTGATCAAAAGTGACAGTAAAGACATTTATAATGTTAAAAACGTTTTCTATTTTAAATAAATGCTGTTTTGAACTGTCTATTCATCAAGCATCACAGTATATAAATACACACACATGCATGTATATATTTAAGAAATATTTGCATGTATATACTGTATATATAATTTATCTTATATATAAATATAATTTTTTTTATAAAAAATATAAAAATTTTCTTAAATATATACATGCATGTGTGTGTATTTCTATATACATAATAATTATACACAGTACACACACATATATTACGTAAACACAAACTTTTATTTTTGGATGTGATTAATCACGATACATTTTTCCCCAGCACTAATATTAATATATTGATATTTAATATTATTTGAATATAGGCCTATTTTCTGTCTAATTATTGTGTGTTACTTTAAATAAAAGTGTGGTTATTTTATTTTATTGGCTTGTATTTTTTTAAATTCAGATTCAGTAAAATTATTGAATTTAATTAAATAATAATAATACAATTATACAAAAAACTATTTAAAATAAATGAATAATTATTTTAAAAAAGTAATTTTCTGTTTCGGTTTTCGGCCAAGTGTATCCAGAATTTTCGGTTTCGGTTTCGGCCCAGAATTTTCATTTTCGGTGCATCCCTAAATAATATTTCACAATATTACTGTTTTACAGTTTTTTTTGATCAGTGCAGCCCTGGTGAGCATAAGAGACCTCTTTTAAAAACCATTAAAGAAACCTTACCGACTTAGACTTTTGAACAGTAGTGTATGTTTAAATATGGTATCAATATCAAATTAAACTGAAATTTAACTATGTATCAATTTTTTATTTGTTGTCCTGGCAAGGGTGCTCATTTCAACACAACTAAACCATAAAATGAACAGTAAGAAAGTCCAAAAGATCAACAGATAATAAATGCAATACATGCAAGAGCCACAAAAATAAACTCCTTCAAAACACCATTGAGTTATTTATATTCTCCCAATAAAAGCAGCTCAGCTCGAGGTCTCAGCGGAAGCTCTTGCTTTTTTGTGGATATCATTTTTTACTTATGTAATCTATCTAATCGTGTCACAAAAGCAGTTGGCAAAGGCAGAAAAAGATAATGTGAGAGGTGTGCTTTATCACACCATCCAGTTTCCGCCATCTACCGTCGATGCAACCCCAAACAACTGAAAAGAGTGACATATGGGACATTTCTCCATGAGTGTTATCGCTGTTGCAAGAGCGTGTGTGCCCTGATATACTGCAGGTTTTGCTCTCTCATCACCTGAGCGTGGAAAAATGATAGCTAGTGAACACGCAGCTATTCATTATCTGGAGAGACAGGCATCAGGCAGCAGAGCGTCATCTATTCACACGTTTCTGTCTGGACATGGTGTAGATTTGTGAGTGGTGAGAATATATATACAGTGCAGCTGCTCCCTGCAGAGCTGCAGATCCCAGAGAAAGAAAAAGACCTCGAAACAGCGCAAGGACACTGTTCAGTGACAAAGTGACTGTTTCTGATGACGCATGCTTACTCATGACTTTTTAAAAAGCCTGTCTACAACATTTCAAACCCTGTCTACCAGACCTCAAAGCAAAATGACATCCTGGAAAGTCGGTCAAAGTTTGCCAACAAAAAGTGCACAGGGTAGCCATCTAAAACCGTAGACAAATTATACTGATATGATTCATTTAGAATCATCAATCATCAACCAAAACTGCTAATGTGTCACAAATGACATGCAAAAAAATAATTAGAAAGGACCACAGTGACACATTTCGGCATAACAGCAATTTCAGCAATCATAAATAACTCAGAATATGTGCATTTCAGGTTTAACATCAATTTGTCAGCATATAAATCATTTTTAAAAAGGTTTGTTCTAGAACCACTAGCCAAAGTGACATTTACATTATAACCTACTTTTTTTAATTATTTCTTTTTAATTTAAGAAAAGCGCTTAGACTAATACATCATTTAAATAAAACCTTTCATTTTTAATAGCCTCGTCTTTGCTGCTCACCACCTGAACAACTGGTGTGACAACTGGTTTGGTGGGAGAATATCTTATCAAACGAGTCCATAGCAACATACAAAGGAATTAATTAGACCTCATTAAAAAACAGTGATCAACCATACAACGACTTCTTTTCGTTGGTCAGAAAAATATTCTGACAACCTGTTCAAAATTAAGTGGGTTTTCAAACTTTTTCATGAAAAGTTCATGACCCCTTTAAATATATCTCAAATAACAATAAATTAAATAAATATATTTGCAAAATTCCCTCAAACTTTCTCCACACCAGTTTGAAACTCCTGATTTAAAGTCAACATCTATTTTCTAAATACATGTTATTAATATTAATTACAAACTATTCATCCATGTATGTGTTATATTTTTTTTTTACATTTTTCTTTGACCTCATCATTTTTCTAACTTCTCTCTAGTGACATATGCAAGACTTCTTCAGTCATCTGCCTCCGGTTTTCAACGCCCACATCTCTAAATCTGATCTACATTTTTTTCTTTATTTGATAATCCATTACACTCGGATGTATGTCACAATACGGGAGAAAATATCTGACATTACTTTCATTTTATTGTGACTTTAAGCCTTGTCTGTGAACCCGGGAGTAAGTGATTTAGGACTGGTCCTTTGAGCTAGTCCCAGACTAAGATGCATGTTTGAGCTGTTTTAACTGAAAGCAACTTGCACTGACATATCTTAAATTAAGTCAGTGCCATTGTTTTGTCTCAAGAGGCGCACCAGGAATGTTTTTTTAAGGCATTTTTATTAATGTTACTTAAATGAACTAAGGCCTAATCCTGGCCTAATCTAACGCTGCCTTCACATGCTATCAGAAATTTCATAATTCCCACTTCAGAAGTCATGATTACGAGCTTGCTGCATTCAAGTGCTTTGTTTTTCGGAATGAACAGGAATCATGGAGGTCACCAGGTTTATTCTTGCCTATTTATTGGGAAAATCTTATTAAAACCAACATTATATGTAGTGTCACATGCACTGACAACCATATAAACATTTACAGTGCTATCCAGCTTTCTGCCGATTCTTTAATTTTGGTCAAATGCAGGCTATTTTCGCTGTGTATAAAACATACAATACGTTTCAAATGATTACTCTTATATATAAATATGCACTACATTAATGACAAGACAAGACGACCTAGCTGTTTTGGGGAAAAAACTAATAAATCATACCTATCTCGGTAGTAGTTCTCCCCGCCACCATGTTTAAAGTTTATGGCATGCCCATCTCGGGAATTTGGGTATCAAAATTATTTCCGAACTTCCCAGTGGTAAACACGACATCAGAGGGCATTCATGTGCAATTTTTACCTAGGAAACTCATATTTACAATAATTCTGATAGCATGTGAAGGCACGTCTGTGAAACCGGGTCCTACAGTATAAGAGAGAAAGATGGCATATTTATGGACTTACCTGTTGTAAATGTCGTCATCTTCACCTCCCCAGCCCCAGTACTCATTTGGGAAGCCATTGATTTTGAGAAACTGTTTTTTGCTAAGGCCGGACACCCCTCCAAAGTACCCTGCATAGGGCAGCCTGCAAGAAGGAACAGACCACAGTCAGCTGAAACACAATCAAGCATCAAGTGTCAAATCTGAGAGCGCACGACCCTATTATCATCAATAACACTTTCGCCAGTAATACTGCCTCTAATGACTGTATCTCAAATGGTCTATTCTTGTCTGTCCATTTGGAATGTATGGTTAAAGGCTTTGGATTCCCATTAGATTAGATTTTTGATTCAAGTGTAGAGTGGAAACCTCATTCTGTAGGTTCAGTTCTCTGAACTAAGCCCTTTAGTCAGCCAACTGAAGCATTTGAATTTGACAAAATTGCATCTTGTATGAGTGATTCTAGAGAGCCACAGAGTCCTCCCACAGGGGATTCAACATTTTCAAATGATATCTGATCCTTCTCCCAAATGTCTTTCATCACTTCTCTCCTGGTTGCCACCCCTCAGGCCCGTCAGTTGAGCTACAAGGAGGCCCTGTAAAAGCTTAAGTGCGCCATACACTGTAGAATCCGTTTCCGCTTGTAGGAGTACAGCTCACGGCGCAAGAGGCCAATGTCAGATCATTGTCTACAGGATTAAAGGCTGATATAAATTTACATACTGCATTGCGATTCAAAGAATGAATTAAAAGGCCTTGGTGGTTCTCAGATCTAAGTCATATATTTGACCTTTAAACCACAGAGCGATATGAAACGTCTCGGTTACGTATGTAACCCTCGTTCCCTGAAGGAGGGAACGGAGACGTACGTCGGAACTGACCGACGAACTGGGATCTATTTTCAGAGACCAATCTACTTCGAGTGTTATAAACGAGCCAATGAAGATTGGCATGCGGTTGACGCATTCCACGACCCGCCCCGCATCGCGGGTATAAATACGGAAGTGGAAGCACCGATACCGCTTTTCAACTGAGGAGACGAGTGACTCGGGCCTTCAGCTGAAGCACAGCACCTGGCGACGGGACGTACGTCTCCGTTTCCTCCTTCAGGGAACGAGGGTTACATACGTAACCGAGACGTTCCCTTTCAGTCGGTCACGTTCGACGTACGTCGGAACTGACCGACGAATTGGGATCCCTACCAACACGCCAGGGATGCTGGCCCTTCCAGCGCCCTGCCTGAGCTCACTGGACCACACCTATGTTGGAGTGGGAGTCAGGGCTCTGTCACTGCTGGTCAGTCACTGCTGTTCCTGCAAGACCCACTCAGTGTGACTATTGGATAACGCTGGAAAAGCGTGCCCGTCTCGTGGAGATGGTACGCTGCGGAGCCACGTCCTTCAGAGGAAGAAGAGGTGGCGGAATACACATAAGGACTAACCTATCAGGGTAGTACTACATATGGCAGTCTCTGGGGTGGATCCAACCTGATCCCAGGGGGGAAAGAACACCACCAGAGACGACAGAGCGGGCTCTGTCAAGGGAAAGACACAGGGCTAGCCAAGTAGGGTAGCTGGTACCGTGGAGAATACACATATGGGGTTGCCGTTAGGGAACCGCTACATATGGAACCCAGCCTACACACACGTTCCACAAGCATACGGGTGCAGGCCTGGCGTCAGACGGCCGCAACGTCTGACACCAAAGGGGTGACGGAGGAGCTCGACAGGGTTAGCCGTTTCCGGGGAACACAACTGGAGATAATAGACGCACGTATCCAGCCCAGGGGGCGGGAGTGGCGCTGCAAGCCGACACTAGAACGGGCACTTAGCGCTACTGGCCACTAGGGGCAAGGATGCGGGAAGATACCGGCTCTACACGGAGGCTATAGAATCTAGCGAACGTGTTAGGTGTCGCCCAGCCCGCAGCTCTACATATATCTGTCAGCGAGGCGCCTTGGGCCAGCGCCCAGGAGGAAGCTACACTCCTTGTGGAGTGCGCACGCACCCCGAATGGGCAAGGCACGTCTTGGGACTGGTAAGCCAAGACGATAGCATCCACTATCCAGTGGGCTAACCTCTGCTTGGAGACAGCCTTTCCCTTCTGCTGGCCTCCGTAACAGACGAAGAGCTGCTCTGAGGTTCTAAAGCTTTGAGTTCGGTCCACGTAGGCGTGGAGGGCGCGGACGGGACAGAGCAAAGCTAGGGCTGGGTCTGCCTCCTCCGAAGGCAGCGCTTGCAGGTTCACCACCTGATCCCGGAAGGGAGTGGTAGGAACCTTGGGCACATATCCAGGCCGGGGTCTCAGGACAACGTGAGAGTTGGCCGGCCCGAATTCTAGGCACGATTCGTTGACCGAAAGTGCATGCAGGTCCCCTACCCTCTTGATTGAGGCCAATGCAGTCAGGAGCACTGTCTTCATGGACAGGATGTTTAACTCTGCAGACTGCAAAGGCTCAAAGGGAGGACCCTGAAGTGCTCTGAGCACCAGGGCTAGGTCCCAAGAGGGTATCGAGGTTGGACGAGGAGAAAAGCAGAGAAAGCAGGGGGATCGGCTTCCTCAGGGGGATCGGCCAGGGAGGAGTGTGAGTTCGGAGAACCAGGTCCGGTTGGGCCAGTAGGGCGCAACTAACAAGACCTGCTCCTCGTCCTCCCTGACCTTGCACAGTGTCTGTGCGAGAAGGCTCACTGGGGGAAACGCATATTTGCGTAGGTCCCGGGGCCAGCTGTGCGCCAGTGCATCCGTGCCGAGGGTGCCCCCGGTCAGGGAATAGTACAACTGGAAATGGGTCGAGTCCGGAGAGGCGAACAGGTCTACCTGCGCGGCTCCGAAGAGGTCCCATATCAGCTGGATATCGTCAGACCATATCGTCAGACCACCCTGACGGTTGATGTACGCAATGGCCGCAGTGCTGTCCGTACGGACCAGCACGTGCTTGCCCTGTAGCAGCTTTTTGAGGCGACCCAGGGCGAGACGTACTGCCAATAACTGATGAATTGATGTGCCAACTCAGTTGGGGCCCCGTCCACAGACCCGAAACTGTGTGCCCGTTGTACGTGGCCCCCCAGCCCGTGGATGAGGCATCCGTGAAGACCACAGCATGCCTGGACACCTGTTCTAAGGACACTCCCGCCCGTAGAAACGAAGGGTCCGCCCAGGGGTTGAAGGTTTGGCGACAGTAAGGAGTAACTGAGACCCGGTACTTGGCACTCTGCCATGCCCATCTCGGGACTCGGTCGTGAAGCCAGGGTTGAAGCGGTCTCATATGAAGCAATCCGAGCGGCGTTACCGCGGCTGCAGATGCCATATGCCCCAGGAGCCTCTGAAAATATTTCAGTGGGACCGCTGTCCTGCCTTTGAATGTATTCAAGCAGTTCAACACTGACCGGACTCGCTCCTCTGTGAGGCGCGCTGTCCGGTTGACCAAATCCAGCTCCATACCGAGATAAGAGATCCTCTGTGTGGGACAGAGTTTGCTCTTGTCTCGGTTGACCCAAAGGCCCAACAGGCTGAGGTGGCGGAGCACCAGGTCCCTGTGTTCGCACAACTGATCCCGGGACTGGGCCAATATGAGCCAGTCGTCGAGATAGTTGAGAATCCGAATGCCACGTTCTCTGAGCGGAACAATGGCTGCCTCTGCGACTTTCGTGAAGACGCGAGGCGACAGGGACAGCCCGAAGGGCAAGACTTTGTACTGATATGCCCTCCCCTCGAACGCAAAGCGTAGGAACGGTCTGTGTCGAGGGAGAATGGAGACATGAAAGTACACGTCCTTCAGGTCGATAACTGCGAACCAATCTCGGGGACGGATGCATTCGAAAATGCGTTTCTGCGTTAACATTTTGAACGGGAGCTTGTGCAGGGCCCGATTTAGAATGCGCAGGTCCAAGATTGGTCTTAACCCACCCCCTTTCTTGGGTACAATGAAGTAGGGGCTGTAGAACCCCGACCTCATATCGGCAGGAGGAACCGGCTCGATCGCGTCCTTCGTCAGCAGGACATCGATCTCCGACCGCAAGACATGGGCATCGCAGCTCCGCACAGTGGTGAAGAGGATGCCCCTGTACTTGGGCGGCCGGCGCGCGAACTGAATCGCGTAGCCGAGTCTGATAGTACGGATGAGCCAGCGAGACGGCCTGGGGAGACCTAGCCAGGCTCCCAGAGACCGAACAAGCGGGACCAACGGCACCACAGACGTACCCGGGGTGGGGCAGCGAAGTGGAGTACACAGACCCGACTCGAGAGGCCCCGGAGGCGGCCCGGAGTGTTGTCTGAGTACTCCAGGGTGGGGCAGAGTGTGGGTGAGGAGGCCCGGGGGCGTCCTCGGTGCCCACACTGCTGCCCCCTGGCGAAGGGGAGAGGGGAGAAAAGGAGTGGCAAGGCCCGGGGGCGTCGCACACTGCCAACCTGGCCCTCTTGGGGCCCAGGGAGGGAGGAAACTGCTCTTTTATTGAGAATGTGGGTACCGCTGGACTCCGGAGAGCCAGCGGCAGGATGTTATAAAGACCAGTGGTGACAGTGCGGACACCACCTCCCCTGGAGCAGCTCCTCTTCTCCCTGGGCTGCCCGTCTCAGGGCCGCTTGCCCTTGCGCTTGCCGGCGGACTTCGCGGGATCCTGGACGGGTTGGGCAGCACCCCTACGCCCGGCACCCTGCTTCCCAGGTGGAGGCTGCTGCTTGGGCTTAGCAGGGGCGGAGGCGGATGCAGGGGGACGCCCTCGGCGACGAGCAGACGGAGGTGCTGCAGCCGGCGACTGGGTGGAGGCAGCAGCAGGTAGCCGGGGCAGAATGTTCTTGATCGCCTCCGTCTGCTTCTGGGCCACCGAGAACTGCTGGGCAAAACTCTCGATGGCGTCGCCGAAGAGGCCAGCCTGGCAGACAGGGGCGTTGAGGAACCGTACCTTGTCGGTCTCACGCAGTTCCTGCATAACCCCTGGGTCGGAACTACCCTCGTGCAGTTCCTTGAGCGCTTTGGCCTGGTAGACCTGCAGGAGCGCCATGGCATGCAAAGATGACGCAGCTTCTCCACAGGCTGTGTAAGCCTTGCCCGTTAGTGCGGACGAGAACTTACACGCCCGGGAGGGGAGACGCGGATTTCCACGCCAGTCAGTAGCGGTCTTCGGACACAGTTGCATCGCTACTGACCGCTCGACTGGGGGGATCTCCACGTAACCCTTAGCTGCGCCACCATCGAGGGTAGTGAGGACGGAGGAGTCAGTCGATCGATTTCTAGCGTTGTAAGGCGCTATCCACGACTTCGTGAGCTCCTGATGCACTTCCGGAAAGAAAGGTACTGGGGCGGGGCGCTGAGAACCAGCACGGGCCGTCCCGAGATACCAATCGTCCAGCCGCGAGGGTTCGGGACACGGTGGAGGGTTCCACTCGAGCCCACCACTGGCGGCGGCCCGGGCAAGCATAGCCGTGAGCTCCGGATCGGACTCGGGCAACGCTACCACACCGGAAGGGGGTAGCGCAGCCGAATCCTCATCTCCGGAGTCCATTAGCTCGTCCCCTGATGCAGCTATCGAGACCATGTCCTCAGCCGGAGCCCCGAAAGTAGCCCCGGAGCCCCCGTGGGAAGGACCAGGCTGCTCTTCCGGAAGCTCCACCGGCGCAGCGGAGGGGGGAGGGGCCCGAGGAGCCTGTTGACCCGGCGCGAGTGCCCTCACAGTAATCCTCAGGTCTCCACCAAAGGCATCAGCCAAAGTAGCAGGCCTCTGCTTCGCAGCAGGAGGGCCACTAGATCGGGGGATGCGCAATGGGACTCCACCCCGTCTGAGGTATTTGAGTCTAGACCGCAATACTGCGATGGTCATGTTCCCGCAATGGGAACATGAGTCATCCACGAAAGCCGCCTCAGTGTGCTGAACGCCCAAACACGAGAGACAGCGATCGTGTCCGTCAACTGGGCACAGATAACGACGGCATCCAGAAACACACGGTTTGAATGACATCTTAAAAAAGACGCAGGGTCAAACCGTGTTGCGCGTCTTTTAGAAAAGGAAAAAACTGCTCCGATCAGTGCCGAGGCACACAGGGGAAATGACCGCGGCTCGCAGCGGTTCAGGGGTGCAAGCCCGCTGAGAGCACTCACAGGAAAAACGCCCAGGAAGCTGTGAGAACAGCTGTTTGTTTTTCTCTCGCGATCACCACTGTAGGGCACCGTCACACCGACACCGGAACTGGAGCGATCCTCTTCACGAGACTCAGTTACAAACACTCTTCGTAGGAACACACCAGAAGGTACTGTTCGGCTCCGAAGTTGAAAGCGATATGCGGTGCTTCCACTTCCGTATTTATACCCGCGATGCCGGGCGGGTGGTGGAATGCGTCAACCGCATGCCAATCTTCATTGGCTCGTTTATAACACTCGAAGTAGATTGGTCTCTGAAAATAGATCCCAATTCGTCGGTCAGTTCCGACGTACGTCGAACGTGACCGACTGAAAGGGAACCACAGATTTATATTTCAAGCAAGTGTTCGAAGCCTTCAAAGAAATGCTTTACTGGATGAATACAGTCTGGAAGAGCATTGAGTGGTTGAAAACACGGTCTCTGTGTCTCCTCTTTTAAGAGGCCCACTGGGCTATGGGCTGGCAGGTGCATCATGGGTAGCCGCCCGGGGTTCGCCTTGGGCTACTGCAATGTGTGTTGCCAATGACAGCAACCACATGCACCTACGCAAACAAATGTGCGACATAAGGGAGAAAGAGAAGCAAGAACCTATACGTGCACACACACATAAACGCGCTCATGTGTGCAGCAAGCTCGCGTTAAAAGACAACAAGCTAAAATTAATGAGGCCATCTGCTACAGCAGCAGTCTTCACAGAAACAGTATGGTTGAAGTTTCTTCACACACTCATGGTCTGAGAGCATGCAATTCTCTAAAGGTGCCCCACTTATTAAATGCAGAAACGTTACAGAAGACACAAGCCAATAGTGTAAATCACTCACAGAGAAAACAGAATTATTATCCCACAGACAGTTCACGCTTCGGAGAAGGTCAGTGGCACTTGTTTAGTAACGTATTGTCTGGCTGTCCAAAGAGAAATAAAAACCAAATTCAATAAGAGTTCAAATTTTGCCACAGCACCAAGCAGGTACTGTAGTTTTGTTAACTGTCACTCCTGCTATTAGCGTCACACTGACAGACAGAGCTTTGGTGAAATGTGGCTCCGAATAAAATGCCATTGATACTTTTAAGGTTGTCAATAAACAGGTTGTTTTTAATGCCATACAAAAGCTAAATGTGACCCTGGACCACAAAACCAGTCATATGGGTAATTTTTTTAAAATTGAAATCTATACATCTGAAGCTGAATATGCTTTCCATTGATGTATGGTTTGTTAGGATATGACAATATTTGGTTGAGATACAACTATTGAAAATCTGGAATCTGAGGGTGCAAAAAAATCTAAATATTGAGAAAATCACCTTTAAAGTTGTCCAAATGAAGTCCTTAGCAATGCATATTACTACTAATAATACATTTTTTATATATTTACGGTAGGAAATTTACAAAATATCTTCATGGAACATGATCTTTACTTAATATCCTAATGATTTTTGGCATAAAAGAAAAATTGATAATTTTGACCCATACAATGTATTGTTGGCTATTGCCACAAATACACCCGTGAGACGCATGACTGGTTTTGTGCCAAAACTGGGTCACAAATGCAGTAACTGCACCAATAAATAAACTGTAAAAAAAAAAATATATATATATACAGTATAATGTATACAGTAATATATAACAAATTAAAAACATACAAATATAATAATATATTATTATTATTCAACTGATTGTTTACTGGTTATTGTTAACTTCCCAACACTGCTCACATTTTAAGATTGAGGTTGATTTCAAAAAGTGAATTCCCTGAGGATGGCACAGAGTTAAGATTGTCTTGGCCCTTTCGGCCCCTCACACAAAGACAGGAAATTAAACACCATGGAGCAAAGGCCAACGTGTCTTCTGCCGACAGAAGACAGACAAAATTAATTTCAAGTTTGACAAAAACGTAATACGGAGAATCTTCACCAGTGTTTCTACATATCTCCAGCTATTACATTTATAGAGAACTGGTATGCCTCAGCTAAATAATTGTCTGCCTTGGAAAATGAATACACATCCTTGTCAAAGCTCCAGGTCTGTCTAGACTGGCACAGCACCTGACAAATGAACTTTTGATACATAATAATTCAGCTGCATTCTCAAAATGACAAAGCGTCATAAGACATATATCTTCCCTAGTGGGAAAAAAAAGAAATTAATCATCAGAAGCACAGGCTTTGACAGACAGCCCTCAAGCTTTGGCTGTTTGATTAACTGTGTTTTCTGCAAAGAAACAAAGACAAATACAGACATGGCATCTATTAATATGTATGTAAATAGCAACAAATGCAGCCCAGCATATTTGTAATAAACTCTGGCTAAGGCACAATTCTACAAGGATATTAAATTCATATAAAACATACCACTGATTTTATTTTATTGCATTTGCAGGCTTTGTATATGAGAGTTCTGATTATTTATGTATCAAAAGGGACCAGAACTATAAAAGTGAGATAAAATGATATATCAAATACAGTGTGTCCTACACTTTGTGGTTCCCTCAGTATTTAATGTTACCTGAAGCCGAATTTGTCCATGGCAATGGCAAAGTGACGGGGCTGGTCGTAACAGTGGTAGAGGTTCCGGTCGTCCATAGGGATTAGATCCACATCACTGAAAATGAAGCAGTCGTATTCTGCGTCTTTCAGAGCCTCCGTGTAGCCAACATTAAGCAGCTTGGCCCGATTAAAGGTGTCCTCACCAAGCTGAAACACAACAGAAAAAATGAATGAATAAATAAATAACAGCTCAATTGCTATAAGGACAATAAAAAACTGGGTAACACTTTATCATAAGGTTTAATGTTAGTTAACATTAGTTCACTACTTTAGTTAACACAAACTAAGAATTAACACTAATTCTACAGCATTTATTAATCTTAGTTCATGTTTATTCCAATATTTACGTTATAACATTAGTTAATGCACTGTGAACTAACATGAACAACTGTATTTTTATTAACCAACATTAACAAAGATGAATAAATACTGTAACAAATGTTCTGCTCATTGTTAGTTCATGTTAGTTAATACATTAACAAATGAGGCATTGTAAAGTGTTACCATTTACACTGCAACTTTATTATTTTACTCTCAGACAGCGCTTACACATTTCATAAAAATAAGCATTCAGCACTCAACTCAACAAACTTCCAAGGGGTCCTATAATGCCCCTTTTTGCAAGATGTAAAATAAGTCTCTGATGTCCCTAGAGTGTGTATGTGAAGTTTTAGCTCAAAATACCCCACAGATCATGTTTATAGCATGTTAAAATTGTCACTTTTTGAGGGTGAGCAAAAAACTTTCAGGAAGAGGGCGGAGCTTCAAGAGCTCATGTCAGCAGCTCTGATTACCTCACGCAGACACAAGAGGCGAGAGAGATGGAGAGACTCAAGAAGAAGTGACAACATGTAGAATGCAACAGGATGTTTCTGAATGGTTAGTTGATGAATGTATGTAGCTGATGTGGAGTTTACTATCTTCAAGTCATTGATTAGCATATTCTGTCATGATAATCTATGAATCGCTGGTGTGGGAACTGTTGTAAGACGCACAGAGCCAGAGAATATCTGCTGCATGAAGAGAGAACAGGTATAGTTTAGTTTAATTATGGTTATGACTTATGTTGTCATCTTGCTTTATCTTGTGTTCGTACTGTATTGCAATAAATATGAAAGACGGATGCGACAGTTTGAGCGACTCCCAAATGTGCTCTACAACAACAACTCCACTTCCACTTTCTCAGCCCAACATGGCCTCACCCCTTTTGTTGCTTGTTCCCGGGGGGCGGGGTTTATGTACATTTTAGGGTTAGTGATGTCACTAATCAGCGAAGAAGCTCGTTGTAGTCCCTACCAGCCGTTTGTTGTAGTCCTTAAAAAGCGATTTCTTTAAAAGAATATATCTCCCTTTGCATTGAACTTTGAGCATTGTAACTTTGCAGATGTTGTTTATGCTCAGACAGCAACACTACACACTAACTAAAGTTTAAAAAGTGAAATCATAATCAACAACCCCTTTAAAATGATTTAAAATAAGACAAAACAAGTGTTAAAAAATAAAGATATTTTGTAGTATTTGGTTATTTTTTTTATAATGCATACATCTTTCTAGTTATGTCAAGCTCTAAATATTTAATTGGGTAGAAATTGTGAATGGGTTGGGGGAAAGGGAGGGGGGCATTGTTGTTGCGTTGAAGTCAAAAAGCTTGAGAACCACTGTGCTAGACCGTCTGAAATAAATATATTCAATTCCCTCTGTTAGATGTTTCCACTGTTGCTACAGTAAATGCATTCACAATGAACCAAAAGAAAAGTCAATAATAATAATAATAAAAAACATGTCTAATTTGGTGCAATAAAAGTCTATAAACACACAGAATGGGAGGCCATGTAACATCACAGCACCATGTGGTGTCTTAAACTAATAATCCAGTGTGACAATAATCCCATGTAATCCTGTAATACCTGAGATTTGGCCTAATAATCCAAAGGTGTGAACTACTGCCACAAATCTACTGCCTTTTCAGCACAATGCCTGTGGATCTGCACTACAAAAGCATTACCAAAATGATTAAAGGATGCATACGTGAGCCTTTGAAGTGTTGCATTCACTGCACAACCGCAGCTGTAAACAGTGATGAACGTCATCGGATGCAAACAGAAGCGCCTCTCGAGCAAAGCTTTAGCAAGTGAAATCTTATTTCACTACGCCGATGCTAAAAAAGTAAGGAAAATAACTTAATACTAAGTGACTTCTAGCTTCTATCAATATTTATCCTAACATCAATTCTCTCAGAGGCCCAGAGGAGAGAAGACACTTCAATATACGAGAGATAAATGGAGAAAGAGTGAGGGGGGCAGATAAGGCAATATCTTTAAGAGACGTAAAATAGCTTTTTTCATCAGCAAGGGTGCTCATTAAACATTACTGGGCTCATTTTTACTAGTTTAATAAGATTTATTCCTTATGAGATGGCAGACAGCTCAGGCAAACACAGCAGTAGATGTCTGGTAATAACACACCTCGCTAAAAACGACAGATTTATAATAAGGACATTCTCACGACTTAGCATTTCTCATCCAAGAAACCAGCTCCAAGACAGTGGATATGTGGACATCATGAACAGATGGTTTTGGAACAAAAAAAGTGTAATTATTTTTAGAAAAAGGACCATCGGAACTAAGCAATCATTCTAAAGTTTCAGCTGTGAGGTGTTTGGCTGGTTTTGCATGGTTCCAACACGCCGTGAAGTAGGGTTGATTATGAAACAGGTGTAGTACCGTCCCCTCATTAGCCGACTTGCACCTGTTCTAACTCATTAACCTCAACAGGGACAACGGCTCATCTGGGAGGTGTTATATTATCCTATTTTTGGGCTACATCATCAAATCAAACATAAGTGATTGTAGTCTTGTGCACAGTTACATGCACAATATTGCCAAAAGTATTGGGTCACCCCTCCAGATCACTGAATTCAGGTGTTCAATCACTTCCATGGCCACAGGTGTATAAAATCAAGCACTTGGCATGCAGACGCACAAACATTTGTGAAAGAATGGGTCGCTCTCAGGAGCTCAGTGAATTCAAGCGTGGTACCGTGATAGGTTGCCACCTGTGCAATAAGTCCATTCGTGAAATTTCCTCACTACTAAATATTCCACGCTCAACTGTTAGTGGTATTATAACAAAGTGGAAGCAATTGGGAACAACAAAGGGTGGGCCAACTCTATATTAAACCCTACGGATTAAGAATGGGATGTCATTAAAGTTCATGTGCATGTAAAGGCAGGCATCCCAAAACTTTTGGCAATATAGTGTATATACACCGATCAGGCATAACATTATGACAGGTGAAGTGAATAACACTGATTATCTCTTCATCACGGGACCTGTTAGTGGGTGGGATATATTAGGCAGCAAGTGAACATTTTGTCCTCAAAGTTGATGTGTTATAAACAGGAAAAATGGGCAAGCGTAAGAATTTGAGCGAGTTTGACAAGGGCCAAATTGTGATGGCTAGACGACTGGGTCAGAGCATCTCCAAAACTGCAGCTCTTGTGGGGTGTTCCCGGTCTGCAGTGGTCAGTATCTATCAAAAGTGGTCCAAGGAAGGAACAGTGGTGAACCGGCGACAGGGTCATGGGCGGCCAAGGCTCATTGATGCACATGGGGAGTGAAGGCTGGCCCGTGTGGTCCGATTAAACAGACAAGCTACTGTAAGGACTTAAAGGATCTGCTGCTAACATCTTGGTGCCAGATACCACAGCACACCTTCAGGGGTCTAGTGGAGTCCATGCCTCGACGGGTCAGGGCTGTTTTGGCAGCAAAAGGGGAACCAACACAATATTAGGAAGGTGGTCATAATGTTATGCCTGATCAGTGTATACACATGACAGGCTGTGTGTCATAGTGATTTGATTTTACCATGGTTAAGGGTGCTGTTGGACACCTAGAGCTTCCGAAACCCACTTTACTGTGTAGAATCTGGTTTCCATTACAGATTTGCGGCAAACTTTTGCAACATTTTCTAAATGTTGATAAAAAACGATTACGAAATGACGCCGTTTCCATTAAACAATGTTATGTGACTAAAACAATTTTTTCCTCTCGCGATAAGTCATTCCAAAAATCATGGCGACGGAGTTGGTAGGTTTACGTATATATCGCAGTCACCGCACTAGCCATTATTTTTAATCAAAGGAGATGTAGGCGTGTTATCCAAGCATTAGCACACGGACCGTTGGCTGAACGTCTGATGCATATGGCACACTTTTCTGGAAACACTTTAGGAGTTTCAAAGTCGTCATCTGATTGGTTGAATTCTACAGGATGTCCACGAGACATGTGTGTTGCGTTCTTTAATGGTCCGCCTGGAAACAAATGCCCTGACGCCAAACCCCCTCGTGGAAGAAAGCCTTCGTGTTTACAACTGTGACAATGAGCGCTTACCAGGACCAATAAACGCTGCAATTTCAAAAAGAATGTGAAGTTCGCGGCTCCATTGTTGCAGTAAACTTGCACAACATTCTTGAAGTAATAATTTATAGATGAATGGTCTGTTATCGCAGGGACATTGACTTTACATTTTCACACCCCTAAACATGACGCGGAACAAAGCGAACTGTGATTGGTTGCGTTACATATCAGTCAAACCTCCTTTTGGGCAGTCCTTGGCCAATGAAAAGCAGAGAAAAAGTCCAGGCCTTCTGCCGTCAGTCTGAAGGTCTGGCTACGCGAGACTATCCAAGCATTAATGGCAAGGAAAGCCCCTTATACTTGGGAGCGGCCACGTATGAGGTGTTTCTGGGAGGTTATAGTACGCGATTTCACAGAGGAGGATTCAGAATGATCATGTGACGCCAGGTGACCTGTAAATGCGGGACCTGTAAAATCGTAAATTGCAGTTTTGCGATATATGTAATATAATAATTCAAACTGCCTGAAAAACCACCTCATGCAAGCATAAAAACATTTTTGCATTATATGGGAGTTTTGCAAAATTGACGTGTTTCCATTGGGCGTATTTTCAATTCGCAATTCCAATTTGCGCAATTTGAAGGGTAATGGAAACGCAGCTACTATAACACATAAATTAATTTCTGTTTCTATAAATTGGAAAGAGACACCAATGATCAATTAATGATTAAATATATTGATGGTAATAATTAGAGTGAACAATTCTTCTGCCAATTATTATCACGATTGGTGAGAGAAATTTAATCGGTTAATATTTGGCCATTTTAGGATTAACATGATCATATAAGAGTTTTTAACGTTTTTGAACATCTCTTATGCTAAAATACAGTAAAAACAGTAATATCGTAAAATATTATTACAATTTAAAATGACAATTTTCTATTTCAATATATTTTTAAAATGTATATATAAAATGTTATTCCTGTGTTGGTAAAGCTGAAGTTTCAGCAGTCTTATGATCCTTCAGAAATAATGCTGTCTTCACATGCTATCGGAAATGTCCTCCTTCCCACTTCTGAAGTCATGTTTATAAGCTTGTTGCATTCAAGTGCTTTGTTGTCGGAAAGAACAGGAATCATGGAGGAAATTAGGTTCATTCTTGCCTATTTATTGGGAAAATCTTATTAAAGTCAAAATGATATTTAGCGTCCCATTCATTGACAACCATATAAACATTCACCGTGCGATTCTGGAATTGCGGTCAAATACAGGCTATTTTTGCTGTGTATAAAACAAACAGTATGCTTCAAATGGTTATCCATATATGTAAATAAGCAGGCGATGTAGCTGTTGTGGAAAAAACTACTAGTCACAGCAGCAATCGTTTTCCCCTCCCCTTAAAGATTATGGCCCGCCCACCTTGGTAAATCTCTGAGCTTCCCAATGGTAAATACGACTTGAGAGGGCGTTCATGTCCAATTTTTAACTAGGAGACTTGTATTTATGATAATTCTGATTGCACGTGAAGGCAGCATAATTTCAATAAGCTGATTTGGTGCTCAAAGAACATTTCTCAGTTTTATTAATGTTGAAAACATATTTTTTTTGTGGAAATTGTGATTTTTTTTTTTTAGGATTTTTTGAGGAATAGAAAGTTCAAAAGAACAGCATTTATTTGAACTTTTGTAACATTATATAAATGACTTTACTGTCACTTCTGATCAATACTGTGTATCCTTGCTAAATAAAAGTATTAATTTCTTTAAAAAATACCTATTTGACATATACTGTAAACAGTAGAAAAACCTATAATGGTGACATGGTAACATGGAAATACCATGGTATTCTCTCGAATACCATATGGCTCGTTTCCACCAAGCGGTACGGGATTCAGGACGGTAAACCCTGATCTTGCTTGCGTTTCCACCACCAACAGTACCCTTACTTGATAGGCGTAGTGTATGCTGGAAAGTAACGATCGATGTCATTCTTGCACGAAGAAGAAAGCAACACAGTAAACAACAATGGAGGACATACAGCAGATCTTGTTCTTATGTCTCAGCATGTGGCTGTTTGTCACAAGACAAAAAAAACATTGGGCCCTATTTTATCGATCTGAGCTCATGGTCTGAAGCTCATGGCGCGGGTGCACTTAGGGCGTGTCCGAATCCACTTTTGCTAGTTTAACGATGGAAAAAACGGTCGGCACGCCAGGCGCATGGTCTAAAAGGGTTGTCCCTAGTCTCTTAATGAGTCATGGGTGTGTTTTGGGCGTAACGTGCAATAAACCAATCAGAGTCTCATCTCCCATTCCCTTTAAAAGCCAGCTGCACTCGCACCATGGCGGATTCGCTATTTACATGCGAGTGGAAAGACTGAACGCTTCTCCAGAGAGGAATCCTTTTATTTGTAATATTTAAAAATGTGTGTGTGCTGCTGCGTGTCCCTGTGTGTGTAATAAGCAGAGTGTACGCACATTGTGCACCCGCCTAAATAACACAAAAAATACTGACTTTAGAGCAGATTTGTGTTGGTCAATGGCGCAGTCGTTTTCAGTTCCTCAAAATAGCAACGCGCCAACAATGCTCCTGAACACACCTGGTTTTCAGACCAGATGCCCATGGGTGAACAGACGCCCCAGTCCATTTGCTATTTCAACAACGTGGAGCTGGACGTGAAAATGAGAATTGCGCTGGGCTGAAACTAGCAAAAAACACTTGCGTCGCATTGCACCGGGTGTATGACAGAGCCCTCTGTGTTGCAATGGTCTCGTGTTTCAACTGTATATTAACACGCCTCTTGTGTTGTCATTCCCCTTGTAGCACGCGTGAAGTGACAATACTCTGTCAGTCTAGCTCCACCCTTTAGGTACCGGACTACTGTGCTAGTAGTGACTTTGGTATTTTGGTACCATTCACAACTTCTGACAATCGAAATGGAAATAATTGTGTAGCGTACTGTACATCCTCGGTGGAAGCGAGCCATTAGAGTACCATGTAAAATACCATGGTACATGAATATGGTTATATAAATCCTCATACAAGTTTGATCTAAACCCATCACAAACAGCCCAAATCTCCACTGAAGGTTGTTTCTAATTGTAGTTAGAGAAAAATAATTCTCAGCTGGAGCTCAGTAAATAAAACAGCCTCCCTCTTTCCATCAGTACCACGCTGAGAAGTACAACGACTCTGTTTCTTAACCCAGACTTAAACCACTCAGCTTGACGTCTGAGAGTCACATCGGCCTCCAGCTAGAGTCTCCTTCTATAAGCTTATCGCAGCCATGTCAGTTGCTCAATACTTGCTCTCTGAGAAGCAATTAGCTGTATTTTTTTATCTGATGATCACAATGATAGCTAATCACAATCCCTCGCTCGCTCTAGGTCATGAGACAGGATCCCTATAGCGGCACACTTAAGGCCAACCGGGGGATCCTACCCGGACACCGTTGCTATGGAGACAGATTAGGACCAGGGCTCATCCTGAGAGATTGCATTGTGCATTTTCTTGTGCAGGTGAGTGTGTGCAGGGATGTGTGTGTGTGTGTGTGTGTGTGTGTGTGTAAGCCTGCATTATCAGTCCTCAGCAGGCTGACCATATCATCCAGCGTGCTATCGATGCCAGAGCTGAAGGCTACAGAAGAGAGGACAAAAAAAAAAAAAATTCAGGAGTGATCCGGATCAACCCGAGTAACAGGGAAACTGTGCGTGAGAGAGACAGAGTGAAAGAACAGAGGGAAAAAAAGAAGCTTCCAGAGCTCAACAGCAAGGACGTTTTTTTTCTGCTGATTTTGTATATATATATATATATATATATATATATATATATAAACACACTTTATTTTACAATGTAACATTAGACATAGCCCAAAACAAAACATAAACAAATTTCTGTCCCTTTTTATATCAACTTTAAATAAATGTATTGGCTTAAACAACGATGAGAACAATAATAATAATATAATTGCTTTTTATATTTAATAATTTTTTGTAATTTTAATAGTTTTGTTTCTGCATTCTGACAATTAAATGATCATTAAACTACAAACCCGATTCCAAAAAAGTTGGGACACTGTACAAATTGTGAATAAAAAAGGAATGGAATAATTTACAAATCTCATAAACTTATATTTTATTCACAATAGAATATAGATAACATATCAAATGTTGAAAGTGAGACATTTTGAAATGTCATGCCAAATATTGGCTCATTTTGGATTTCATGAGAGCTACACATTCCAAAAAAGTTGGGACAGGTAGCAATAAGAGGCCGGAAAAGTTAAATGTACATATAAGGAACAGCTGGAGGACCAATTTGCAACTTATTAGGTCAATTGGCAACATGATTGGGTATAAAAAGAGCCTCTCAGAGTGGCAGTGTCTCTCAGAAGTCAAGATGGGCAGAGGATCACCAATTCCCCCAATGCTGCGGCGAAAAATAGTGGAGCAATATCAGAAAGGAGTTTCTCAGAGAAAAATTGCAAAGAGTTTGAAGTTATCATCATCTACAGTGCATAATATCATCCAAAGATTCAGAGAATCTGGAACAATCTCTGTGCGTAAGGGTCAAGGCCGGAAAACCATACTGGATGCCCGTGATCTTCATGGGCTCAGGAATACTTCCAGAAAACATTGTCGGTGAACACAATCCACCGTGCCATTCGCTGTTGCCGGCTAAAACTCTATAGGTCAAAAAAGAAGCCATATCTAAACATGATCCAGAAGCGCAGGCGTTTTCTCTGGGCCAAGGCTCATTTAAAATGGACTGTGGCAAAGTGGAAAACTGTTCTGTGGTCAGACGAATCAAAATTTGAAGTTCTTTTTGGAAAACTGGGACGCCATGTCATCCGGACTAAAGAGGACAAGGACAACCCAAGTTGTTATCAGCGCTCAGTTCAGAAGCCTGCATCTCTGATGGTACGGGGTTGCATGAGTGTGTGTGGCATGGGCAGCTTACACATCTGGAAAGGCACCATCAATGCTGAAAGGTATATCCAAGTTCTAGAACAACATATGCTCCCATCCAGACATCGTCTCTTTCAGGGGAAGACCTTGCATTTTCCAACATGACAATGCCAGACCACATACTGCATCAATTACAACATCATGGCTGCGTAGAAGAAGGATCCGGGTACTGAAATGGCCAGCCTGCAGTCCAGATCTTTCACCCATAGGAAACATTTGGCGCATCATAAAGAGGAAGATGCGACAAAGAAGACCTAAGACAGTTGAGCAACTAGAAGCCTGTATTAGACAAGAATGGGACAACATTCCTATTCCTAAACTTGAGCAACTTGTCTCCTCAGTCCCCAGACGTTTGCAGACTGTTATAAAAAGAAGAGGGGATGCCACACAGTGGTAAACATGGCCTTGTCCCAACTTTTTTGAGATGTGTTGATGCCATGAAATTTAAAATCAACTTATTTTTCCCTTAAAATGATACATTTTCTCAGTTTAAACATTTGATATGTCATCTATGTTGTATTCTGAATAAAATATTGAAATTTGAAACTTCCACATCATTGCATTCTGTTTTTATTCACAATTTGTACAGTGTCCCAGCTTTTTTGGAATCGGGTTTGTATTTAAATGTTTAAGTTTAACAAGCTACAGTACAATTCTGTCAACTGGCCCGGCTACTCTAAATGTGAGTGAAATGAAAAATCCAGTAGAAAGACAAGAAAGTATTAATTTAGCTGACGCCTTCATCCAAAGTGACACAGAGCACACTAATGAGATCAGAGTACACCTTTGCAGCAAGCTGAGTATCAGTGTCTTGATCACAGATCACTCCTTGCGGCGATCAAACCTTCCGGTTAACCAGTCCTTATGCCACGCCGTCTCCAGAAACTCTCTCTCACCTAAATGAGGACACCATATGTTGCACAAGCATGCTAGCATCAACAGACCGCTTACAGTGAGTGTTTTATACGTGCTACGTTTTGACAGGCTCTCTTGTTATGACCTATTTTTTTTTCTGCTCACTACTATAGAAATGGTTTGTATAGTCAGTACCATTTCTAAAATACTCAGAGGAAATAACAGCTCTCTACAGAACTGCTGTCAAGCATTAAGCTCAGAAACAAAAGTTTCTCACTGTTGAATGACTGTGCCGGGGCAGAGATCGCTGCTAACGCACTGCTGGAAGTTTTGCTATTACAGTTAGCTTGTTCTGGAAGTTGCTTTGATTTAGGAGAGAGTTGCCTCATTACTGTTCCTTGCTGACACCTGCCAACTTCTGTAGCGTGAGCAGGGCTTAATTAAAACCATGCTTCAAACATGCGTTCATGTCTTATCAACGGCTGGATGAGAGGCTCCGAGCCCGAGGATGAGGCAGCGCTGGCGACCATCCAAGCAAACTAATTTACAGTAATGACACAGTGGCTATGGAAGCTCAGAAGAAAGGCAGCTTACAGACAAACCCCAGCCATTTCTGAGGATTCAATTTGAGTTTGTCTCCATTTCATCAATAGCCTGACATCATGAGGATTAGTGCGACGAAACGAGCCACTGCTATCAGATGATTCATTACGATCAGAGCACTCTCTGCCTCTTTACTTCTTTACTTCCTCTTCCTTCCTTCTTTCCTGTCTCTCTCTTCTCTTTTCTGTCCTTCTTCATTCCTTCCTATCTTCATCGTCTTTTCACTTTCCTTCCTTCCTTCCACCTCTTTGGTTTTTCTCTTTCTCTCTCTTTCTTCTTTCTGTTTTCTTTCTCCCATCCTCTTCCTTCATTCTTTCCTTCCTTCAATTTATTCCTGCCTTCCCTCCATCCATTTTCCTTCTTACTTACTTCATTCTATTCTTCCTTCCACCTCCTTGGTTTCTCTCCCTCTATTATTTCCTTCCTTCCTTCCTTCCTTCCATTTTCCCACTTTCTTCCTCCTCTCTTTCCTTCCACCTCCTCTATTACTTCCTTCCGTTTTCTTTTTTTCCTTCCACTTCCTTCATTCATACTTTCCCTCCTTTCATTTTATTTCTTCCTTCCGCTGAAGGATCATTCCTTCCTTCCTTCTAGTCACCATTCTTTCCTTCTTCACCTTCATTCCGACTTTGCTTTCCTCATTCTTTCCTTTATTTCTGTCCTTTGCTCTCTTCTTAACTTTTGCTCTTCCTTCCTTCCTTCCTTCCTTCCTTCCTTCCTTCCATCATTCATTCCTTCTTCACCTTCATTCCGACTTTGCTTTCCCCTACCTTTCCTGTATTTCTTCCTTTCTTTGCTCTCTGTTTAACTTTTGCCCTTCCTTCCTTCCTTCCTTCCTTCCTTCCATCATTCATTCCTTCTTCACCTTCATTCCGACTTTGCTTTCCCTACCTTTCCTGTATTTCTTCCTTTCTTTGCTCTCTGTTTAACTTTTGCTCTTTCTTCCTTCCTTCCTTCCTTCCTTCCTTCCTTCCTTCCTTCCTTCCTTCCATTCCATTCCATTCCTTTATTTCTCCCTTTCTTTCATTTTTCCTTTCCCTTCCTCTCATCTTTCCTTTCCCTTCCTCGTTTCCAATCTTTCTTTATTTTCTTGTTTTCACTACCTTTCATCGAGTGGTGGACCGCAACAAAGTATTCATCTGTTCTCGAGTCAATAACTCACTGATTCAAACGATCTGGTCAGAGCGAGTCTCCAGCTAACAATTCACTGAAGTGATGAAAAGTCTGACTGAAAATGAGCCAAGAACTGGAGATCCTCGGAGCTTGGGTGTGTGTGCGACTGATGGCGTGAAAAATCATTTATTAATAAAGAGTTTATGATTTATTATTGTAAATGAAAATCATATTTAGGTCACAACAGTAAGCTGTTTGTAAACTAAATCTGCTGTAAAAGAAATGAGCTGTCTAAGCCCACTGTATGAAATGCTTGAATGTGGACATTACCGTCTGAATGGTAGGTTTTAGGTAAAAACTAAACATAACATTGAAATAATGTAAATGAATGCCCATGCATCTTCCCCTCTGCTGTAAGAGTTACAAATGATATAAAACTAGTATGTTTTGCATAACGTTCTTCTTAAAAAGTTAACACATTTTGCCCTATGGGACGTCTGTTTTCATATTATATGTTTATATTTGTCAACACACATTTACACACATTATGTTTTTCCTAATTTCTATATAATATACATTATGGTATATTTTGTTACTTTCAGTTCTTTGCACACTTGAATTATCAGTAGGAGTTATCAGTGTATGAAAAATACAATGACAAGATTTGGTAATTAAAAATAAATGTTTTCTAACTTGCGGATCAATACATACAGTGGGGAGAACAAGTATTTGATACACTGCCGATTTTGCAGCTTCGCCCACTTACAAAGCATGTAGAAGTCTGTAATTTTTATCATAGGTACTCTTCAACTGTGAGTGACGGAATCTAAAACAAAAATCCAGAAAATCACATTGTATGATTTTTAAGTAATTAATTAGCATTTTATTGCATGACATAAGTATTTGATACATCAGAAAAGCAGAACTTAATATTTGGTACAGAAACCTTTGTTTGCAATTACAGAGATCATACGTTTCCTGTAGTTCTTGACCAGGTTTGCACACACTGCAGCAGGGATTTTGGCCCACTCCTCCATACAGACCTTCTCCAGATCCTTCAGGTTTCGGGGCTGTCACTGGGCAATACGGACTTTCAGCTCCCTCCAAAGATTTTCTATTGGGTTCAGGTCTGGAGACTGGCTAGGCCACTCCAGGACCTTGAGATGCTTCTTACGGAGCCACTCCTTAGTTGCACTGGCTGTGTGTTTCGGGTCGTTGTCATGCTGGAAGACCCAGCCACGACCCATCTTCAATGCTCTTACTGAGGGAAGGAGGTTGTTGGCCAAGATCTCGCGATACATGGCCCCATCCATCCTCCCCTCAATACGGTGCAGTCGTCCTGTCCCCTTTGCAGAAAAGCATCCCCAAAGAATGATGTTTCCACCTCCATGCTTCACGGTTGGGATGGTGTTCTTGGGGTTGTACTCATCCTTCTTCTTCCTCCAAACACGGCGAGTGGAGTTTAGACCAAAAAGCTCTATTTTTGTCTCATCAAACCACATGACCTTCTCCCATTCCTCCTCTGGATCATCCAGATGGTCATTGGCAAACTTCATACGGGCCTGGACATGCGCTGGCTTGAGCAGGGGGACCTTGCGTGCACTGCAGGATTTTAATCCATGGCGGCGTAGTGTGTTACTAATGGTCTTCAGGTCATTGACCAGGTCCTGCCGTGTAGTTCTGGGCTGATCCCTCACCTTCCTCATGATCATTGATGCCCCACGAGGTGAGATCTTGCATGGTGCCCCAGACCGAGGGAGATTGACCGTCATCTTGAACTTCTTCCATTTTCTAATAATTGCGCCAACAGTTGTTGCCTTCTCACCAAGCTGCTTGCCTATTGTCCTGTAGCCCATCCCAGCCTTGTGCAGGTTTACAATTTTATCCCTGATGTCCTTACACAGCTCTCTGGTCTTGGCCATTGTGGAGAGGTTGGAGTCTGTTTGATTGAGTGTGTGGACAGGTGTCTTTTATACAGGTAATGGGTTCAAACAGGTGCAGTTAATACAGGTAAAGAGTGGAGAACAGGAGGGCTACTTAAAGAAAAACTAACAGGTCTGTGAGAGCCGGAATTCTTACTGGTTGGTAGGTGATCAAATACTTATGTCATGCAATAAAATGCAAATTAATTATTTAAAAATCATACAATGTGATTTTCTGGATTTTTGTTTTAGATTCCGTCTCTCACAGTTGAAGAGTACCTATGATAAAAATTACAGACTTCTACATGCTTTGTAAGTGGGCAAACCTGCAAAATCGGCAGTGTATCAAATACTTGTTCTCCCCACTGTATTAAATGTTTGCATAATACTTAAGTACATTAAAAATAAAGTACTTTTAGTCAAGTAAATTGAAAATGAATACTTAATACTTTTACTGGAGTAATATTCTATTAGGGTATCTGTACTTTGACTCAAGTACTTGTTTTGTTGTCCACCACTGCTTTCATCTGACTGACTGACTTCCTCCTATCTCCCTCCTAGCCAGACAGAAATATATCATGGATAAAGCAAGTGTTTAGTGAAAATAACCATACAATGATAAGAGGGTTATTGTCATTCTCTCCAGTACACGAGAGGCCAATGAATTATTGCCGTTCTATCAGTGCACCATTTAAATATGGATTATCACTGGGCCTACATCAGCCTTGGAGCAGATCATTACAGTAAGCCTTACTAGAGTACGCAACACCAGCGCCCACGCTCACATTGTCCGACTGACACTAAATCTATACGATATTCTAACAGGCCACAGGGAATTAGGAATTTCTCATTATAAACAAATCACTCAAACAAAGCGTAAGGCTGCCGTCTCTCACCAATCTTTCTCTCGGCCGAGCGTGAGGCTTTCGAGTAAACAGAAAGAACGGGGCATTCTGGGTTGAGCTGAAGGTCAGAATCACCTCGCAGGGAGTATGATTTTGATCACATCCATTATACATCTGCAAATCAAATGCAGTGAGAGAAACACTCAGTGGTATGGACTCCATAGCAGCTTTCATTGGCCAAGAGGCCGCCTGACTGACATAAAGAAATCAATCACGTTCGGTTTTGTTCAAAGTCATATTTAGGGGTGTAAAAATGTAAAGTCAATGTAACTACAATAGCAGATCAGCATGTAAAACTTCTGGACATACATTTTAATGAGTCTATGCCTGAACTTCACATACTTTAAAAAATCCAGCATTTAGTAGATCCTGATAAGCACTCATTGTCTCAGTTGTAAACACGACAGCTTTCTTCTTCCATGAAGGGGTTTTACGTCACGATGGCATTGTTTTCAGGCAGACGACTAAAGACCGCGACACACACGTCTCCCGGAAACCCTGTAGAATTCAGATCTTCGAAACTCCTGAAGTGTTTCCCATTTTGTGTGCATTATCCATAGACGTTCAGCCAGACGTTCAGTCCATGGGTGTGACATCTGAGTCTGAGACTAGTCGTTCCTCAACTCTCAATGATTATTTTTGGTCTTCGTATTATACACACACAGGGTTGGGGAGTAACGAAACACATGTAACTTAGTTACGTTTTTAAAATACAAAATTTGATTATTTCATTACAGTTACATTTCAAAATGGATGGTAATCAAATTACAAATTACCGAAAAGTATTTTAGATTACCAAAGTGATTACTTTGAATTTTAATGTCATTTATTTCATTTAAACATTAATGTAAACTGTAACTGGCAATTCATGTAAACAGCGACTGGTGATTCTCAGACTCTGACAGTCTGCAAAAGCATCCTAAGATACAGTTCTGCTCATAAGTTTCATACCCCTTGCAGAATATGCAACATTTTAATAATTTTAACAAAATAAGAGGGAACTGGGATCATAAAAATTGCATGTACTTGTATTTAGTACTGTCCTGAATAAGCTATTTCACATAATAGATGTTTACATATACTCCACAAGACAAAATGACATTAAAAAATGTACATACCCTTGAATCTTAGGTCTGTCATTACCTGGATGATCCACGACTGTTTTCATGTTTCATGTTAAGTCATTTCTTTAGGTGATTGCGACTTTTTATCTCACATTTCGGACTTTTTATCTTGCAATTGCGAGATTATATCTCACAATTCTGACTTTTTTGAGAATTGTGAGATATAAACTCGCAATTGCAAGTTATAATGTCCAATTATGAGGGGGGGGGGAAACTGAATTTTTTCTCAGAATTGCGACTTTAATAAAAAAATAAAAAAAGCTAATTGTGACTTTTTATCTCACAATTCTGACTTTATAACACGCAATTGCGAGGTTAAATCTCGAGAAAAAAAGTCAGAATTGTGAGATAAAAAGTCGCAATTACCTTTTTTATTTTTATATTTAGTGGCGGAAACAAGCATTTAGAGCAGGGGGTGAAAACTTTTGAACAGGATGATGCGTACATTTTTCTTATTTTATTTAAAGATTTTTTCATTTAGTACTGCCCTTCAGAAGCTAATAACTACATGTTTCCCAGAAGACAAAATAAGTACAATTCAAAAAGTTTACACAAGTGTAAAAGTTTACACACCCCAGATCTTAATGCATTGCCTTCTTGAGCATCAAAACTTTGTTCTTTTTTCTAAGATTGTCTACATTTTTTTGCTTCAATAAATATTGTGGAAAACCGATGTTGTTTAAAATAATATGCAGAGGAAAACCAAGTCCTGTGTTTGGTGGTCCCTTTGTGTTACATACCTTATTAGTATTCCAAAGTAGATTAAAGATTAAATTACAAAACTTGTGTAATCTAACGAAATACATTACAAATGACTTTTTAAAGCATGTATTTTGTAATCTGTACTGAAATACATTTTGAAAGTAACCTTCCCAACTCTGTACACACACCCTCCATTGCCTTCAGCGGGTCTGGGCCAGGTCTGGTCGATCAAGCAGTTTAGGGGATCTCAACGTCCCTATGGGTGGCACTAGATGAATCATACACTGTGTTGCTAGCAATCATCTTACATTAGGGCTATCAGAACATCTGCTAATAAACCAGAGAGAGTTGCTGCAAGTCCCCCTGTCAAAGTGAGTTACTGCAGTCTTCAGTAACACTTGAAGAGAAGAGAACTCTTCCTCTTCAAGAAAAGGGCTCTATGTTTCTCTATATACCCAGTACAACTAGGCCTTGCTAATTTGATTTTGATATGTTGGTATTAGTCCAGTGGCTTAGGATGCATGCCATGTTTCTCTCTTCGTTTTATTGTTTGTTCTGAGCAACACCGCCACCACAGGGATCTCATGCAAGAAATCGCAATGAGGCACTATTAATCATTCTGTGCTAACAAGGGACAACATGCATGTCCAGTCTTATTTTCGTTCCCTTCTGTGTTTTGTGGACTGTAAAGTAAATGATAAATTACAAAGCATGACAGTATCAGTATCACGAGGCAAGAACTGGCATGAAACTTGCAAAAGAAGTCTGCCTCTGTTTCTTGAAATTTTCTGTACAACATACCGTTTCTTGTTAATAGGACAGATTTTCTTTCAGGGTTTCTGCAGGTTTTATGAAGGTAAATTTAAGACCTTTTTAAGAACAATTAAAGAAAATTTAAGGAATAAATCGAAGGGAACGTAATAGGTCAACATGTTCTCTAAATGTAAACGTCTAAGCACACAATGAGTTATATTAGTGACACTTCAAAGTTTGAAAATACAATTTCCAACAGATCTTTTTTTTTTGGGACAAAAAATAGCTTAAAGTTTGAGAAGAAATCTTGGGAAATCTTATGAAATTTTATGATTGAAACAAGAACAAATATCTGCCAATGGGTTCATAAAAATCAACTTAATTCAAATGCAAGTACAATCTTCATACCTAGTGACAGATATTTGTTCTTGTTTTAAGCAAAAACTCACTTAATTTCTTCATTTTGCATGTCATTAGATGTATCTTGATTTAAGGATGTTTTGAATTTGTCCTGGAAAACAAAAATCCCGAGGAAGAACATCATTTTCTGCAGTGCATGCAATTTAATTTAGGGCCCTATGAAATCTGTTTTATTTTTGTTTTATAGTTTATTCTGTTATTGACAGATTTAATGGTTAGATTAAATCTGACTGACTTTCGTTCATCTTCGGAACACAAATGAAGATATTTTTAATGAAATCTGAGAGATTTCTGTCCCTGCATTGACAGTCTAAGCAACTTCCACTGACTCTTCAGAAAGTTCATAACAAAACGAATCCATACGAATCAAGCGGTTTATTCCAGATTTTCTGAAGAGACTCGATCGCTTTATATGAAGAACGAAAGTCATGAGAAAGTCATGAGAAAGTCAAATGATGACAGGATTTTAATTTTTGGATGAACGATCCCTTTAAGTGTTCTGATCTACTTTTAAATAATTAATCAAAACAAATTTGACAAATTCCATGATATTCTGCATTATACAGTAAATTCCATTTTTATTAATGGATTCTGCAATTCTATCCATGTTTCCTGCATCGCAGAAATCATAGGGCCCTAATTTAATGCCATGATATTGAATTTAAGACTTTCTGATCCAATTTAAGACATTTTTAAGGCCTTAAATTGTGGAAGGTCAAATTAAGACTTTTTAAGACCCGCGGAAACCCTGTCTTTGTTCCTTAAGAAGCGCACTCAGAAAAAACAATGTTAATTTGGAGGTACAAACCCGATTCCAAAAAAGTTGGGACACTGTACAAATTGTGAATAAAAACAGAATGCAATGATGTGGAAGTTTCAAATTTCAATATTTTATTCAGAATACAACATAGATGACATATCAAATGTTTAAACTGAGAAAATGTATCATTTTAAGGGAAAAATAAGTTGATTTTAAATTTCATGGCATCAACACATCTCAAAAAAGTTGGGACAAGGCCATGTTTACCACTGTGTGGCATCCCCTCTTCTTTTTATAACAGTCTGCAAACGTCTGGGGACTGAGGAGACAAGTTGCTCAAGTTTAGGAATAGGAATGTTGTCCCATTCTTGTCTAATACAGGCTTCTAGTTGCTCAACTGTCTTAGGTCTTCTTTGTCGCATCTTCCTCTTTATGATGCGCCAAATGTTTTCTATGGGTGAAAGATCTGGACTGCAGACTGGCCATTTCAGTACCCGGATCCTTCTTCTACGCAGCCATGATGTTGTAATTGATGCAGTATGTGGTCTGGCATTGTCATGTTGGAAAATGCAAGGTTTTCCCCTGAAAGAGACGACGTCTGGATGGGAGCATATGTTGTTCTAGAACTTGGATATACCTTTCAGCATTGATGGTGCCTTTCCAGATGTGTAAGCTGCCCATGCCACACGCACTCGTGCAACCCCATACCATCAGAGATGCAGGCTTCTGAACTGAGCGCTGATAACAACTTGGGTTGTCCTTGTCCTCTTTAGTCCGGATGACATGGCGTCCCAGTTTTCCAAAAAGAACTTCAAATTTTGATTCGTCTGACCACAGAACAGTTTTCCACTTTGCCACAGTCCATTTTAAATGAGCCTTGGCCCAGAGAAAACGCCTGCGCTTCTGGATCATGTTTAGATATGGCTTCTTTTTTGACCTATAGAGTTTTAGCCGGACACGGTGAATGGCACGGTGGATTGTGTTCACCGACAATGTTTTCTGGAAGTATTCCTGAGCCCATGTTGTGATTTCCATTACAGTAGCATTCCTGTATGTGATGCAGTGCCGTCTAAGGGCCCGAAGATCACGGGCATCCAGTATGGTTTTCCGGCCTTGACCCTTACGCACAGAGATTGTTCCAGATTCTCTGAATCTTTGGATGATATTATGCACTGTAGATGATGATAACTTCAAACTCTTTGCAGTTTTTCTCTGAGAAACTCCTTTCTGATATTGCTCCACTATTTTTCGCCGCAGCATTGGGGGAATTGGTGATCCTCTGCCCATCTTGACTTCTGAGAGACACTGCCACTCTGAGAGGCTCTTTTTATACCCAATCATGTTGCCAATTGACCTAATAAGTTGCAAATTGGTCCTCCAGCTGTTCCTTATATGTACATTTAACTTTTCCGGCCTCTTATTGCTACCTGTCCCAACTTTTTTGGAATGTGTAGCTCTCATGAAATCCAAAATGAGCCAATATTTGGCATGACATTTCAAAATGTCTCACTTTCAACATTTGATATGTTATCTATATTCTATTGTGAATAAAATATAAGTTAATGAGATTTGTAAATTATTGCACTCCTTTTTTATTCACAATTTGTACAGTGTCCCACCTTTTTTGGAATCGGGTTTGTATTACTGTTCCTGGTGACCTGGTCATAACATTAAGAATGAAAACTTTAGTAAAATCTGTCATTTCCATGTCAGATGCAATTGTTTAACTTGCTGGAAAGTTACAGAAATGTCAGTTTGTCTGAGAGGGATAAATCTACATAGACTAGATTTTATGAAGGAGGGCTGAAGTCGAGATGTGGGTGAGCATGAGATGCATGCTAATGTAATGTAATAACGTCGCTGGCCTCATTTTCGTTAATCTGTTCGGCTATTGGGGCTTGTAGGATAAAAGAGACCCTGCACATCAGCAGGTGATTAATATATACTCAGCTGTCAACTGGTATGGAATTTAGATAAGTTGCGCAGCATGAAGAGGCTTCATAAACCAGGCTTATGAAATAAATGTGCTACAAGTATAATGCTGGGAGACAGGTGGGTGTTACATCAACACTCTTCTTTGACAGGTGTTGGGGGAAGGGGAATTTCACAGACTTAATTTAACTGCACAATGTGAACTGTGAAAATGTCAAACATATTAACAGCTGGGCTATATTCACAGCCAGTGTCTGGCAATGGGATGTAAAGGTTCTTATTATGCAAGTTCATTAAATGTATCTCTAATCTCTAAGTTTCCTTTTGTGCTGGAAAAAAAAGGTTTTTTTATATTTATATGAAATTGATATATAGTCCAACAAAGACTTAGTCATAGTTCTTCACAGAAAATAAATCACACTATAAAGCAAGCGCTGTTTGCTGTTTCACAAGTTCTCACAAGTTCTCACATTCATACAAATCAATATGCAGTAAATCTTGAAATACCCTTTAAAGGACATATATATAGCAAAATTATTTTTATATACAACAAATATTTTTAAAATACATTTGATAATTGTAAGTGAAGATGAAGAACGAGGTAAGTGGCAATTTATATATTTTTGCACTTTGATTGAAATACTTCTCCTGAACCTTCACTACAAAGTCCATTTAAAAAAACAAGTTCTCATAAACGTGCACATATTAAAATTAGGGCTGTCAAACTATTAATCACATCCAAACTAAAGGTTTGTGTTTACATAATATATATGTGTGTATTGTGTATAATTATTATGTATATATAAATACACACTCATTCATGTATATATTTAAGAAATATTTATATATACCATATATATATATATATATATATATATATTTATATATTTTATTTTATATATATTTATATATTTTATTTTATATATATAAATATTTTATATATAAATATAATCATTTTTTTCTTAAATACATATGTGCATGTGTGTGTATTCAAATATACATAATAATTATACACAGTACACACACATATATTATGTAAACACAAACTTTTATTTTGGATGAGATTAATCGATTGACAGCACTAATATATATATATATATATATATATATATATATATACACACACCAATCAGGCATAACATTATGACAGGTGAAGTGAATAATACTGATTATCTTTTCATCACGGCACCTGTTAATGTGTGGGATATATTAGGCAGCAAGTGAACATTTTGTCCTCAAAGTTGATGTGTTAGAAGCAGGAAAAACGGGCAAGCGTAAGGATTTGAGCGAGTTTGACAAGGGCCAAATTGTGATGGCTAGACGACTGGGTCAGAGCATCTCCAAAACTGCAGCTCTTGTGGGGTGTTCCCGGTCTGCAGTGGTCAGTATCTATCAAAAGTGCTCCAAGGAAGGATCAGTGGTGAACCGGCGACAGGGTCATGGGCGGCCAAGGCTCAGTGATGCACGTGGGGAGCGAAGGCTGGCCCGTGTGGTCCGATCAAACAGACGAGCTACTGTAGCTCAAATTGCTCAAGAAGTTAATGCTGATTCTGATAGAAAGGTGTCAGAATACACAGTGCAGTTTGTTGCGTATGGGGCTGCATAGCCGCAGACCAGTCAGGGTGCCCATGCTGACCCCTGTCCACTGCCGAAAGCGCCAACAGTGGGCACGTGAGCATCAGAACTGGACCACGGAGCAATGGAAGAAGGTGGCCTGGTCTGATGAATCACGTTTTCTTTTACATCACGTGGATGGCCAGGTGCGTGTGCGTCACTTACCTGGGGAACACATGGCACCAGGATGCACTATGGGAAGAAGGCAAGCCAGCGGAGGCAGTGTGATGCTTTGGGCAATGTTCTGCTGGGAAACTTTGGGTCCTGCCATCCATGTGGATGTTACTTTGACACGTACCACCTACCTAAGCATTGTTGCAGACCATGTACACCCTTTAATGGAACGGTATTCCCTGGTGGCTGTGGCTCTTTCAGCAGGATAATGCGCCCTGCCACAAAGCAAAAATGGTTCAGGAATGGTTTGAGGAGCACAATAACAAGTTTGAGGTGTTGACTTGGCCTCCAAATTCCCCAGATCTCAATCCAATCGAGGATCTGTGGGATGTGCTGAACAAACAAGTCCGATCCATGGAGGCCCCACCTCGCAACTTACAGAACTTAAAGGATCTGCTGCTAACATCTTGGTGCCAGATACCACAGCACACCTTCAGGGGTCTAGTGGAGTCCATGCCTCGACGGGTCAGGGCTGTTTTGGCAGCAAAAGGGGGACCAACACAATATTAGGAAGGTGGTCATAATCTTATGCCTGATCGGTGTATATATATATATATATATATATATATATATAAACACAAACTTTTATTTTTGATGCGATTAATCGTTTGACAGCCCTAACTAAAATACTACTTGTGAAAAATAACTAAGTTGGCATTTAAATGTGAAACTTTCCCAATTTTTTATTTATCCCTGTGAGATTTGTGCAGGTTTCAGCCACCTGAAATGTCTATGCATCGAGAGAGCAAGAAAAGTCTGTGGACCCCAGTACCCTTAAGAGATGATGTCAAGGCAAAGAAAGTCTGCCTTAGTCCATGTTCAGGACATGCTGTTCACCCAGCCTATGTCTTAATCTTCAAGTATCGCCCTAAGCCATCGTGCAAACTGTTCCTAGTCAGTGACTCAGCCATTCAGACTCTCTGTTGGGCTCAACTGTTTTCATGAGCTCACTGACACTACCAAATCTTATTACAGGCATCCAGGAGGTCGAGCCGAAATGCTTCCGGCGCTCACATTACAAAAGCACTGCACTGACATTTGGAGAGAAGACTTTCAATGCTAACAATCCAAATCAAACCAATGATAGCAGTGGATTGACCAGCCTGACACCAGTATTAATCTCTGAGAGACGGCAAACCACCTCCGCTTCAGCAGCACAAGCTGAATGGCCTTTACAGCTGAAGTGTTAATACTGCAAACAATCAGACCAGTCTACTGTACGAGACCCACTGCTGTGTGCCGGCTAGCGCATGATCCTCTCTCTATATGCCTCGCTGGCCGAGCTCCAAGCGTTTCCCTCCTGAGGGAGGCCCCTGATGTGTTACGTTGTTCTTCATAACGTGTAACAGAAAGCTAGCCCTTGATCCACCATCCCAAATCCAATAAGCAAAGTGTATGTAGCCACATTCGTGAGCATCCTAAATGGGTTATGTTTGTGAGCATGAGTGAGAGAGAGACGCTTGGTCTCTATAGAGGTACTATTGTTGGTCTATTTAAAGAGATAGTTCACCAAAAATGAACATTCTGTCACTATTTACTCACCCTTGTGTTTTTTCAAACCCGTATGATGTTCTTTCTTCTGCAGAGCAAAAAAAAGAGAACATTTGTACTACTGTTCTCATGCTGTTTTTGCGTTGATAATAAATGGGAACGTACGCCTTTAAGCTCCAAAAAGGACACAAAAACAACATTAAAATATCATAAAAGTGGTACATACAACTCACAGACTGTATTCCAAGACTTTTAAAGCCATTACAGCAGCTTTTTTTATTCATTGAAAATATTTGGCGTGTTCATGATATGTCAGATTCATGAACAAATCATTCTTTGAAGGAATCAGCTGGTCCAATTTACAAAACAAATGATTCCTTAATGAATCAGACTGATCTGGAGTTCCACACACTGACGCAACAATCCAGTTAACAATTCTCATACAACACTACTGTATTGTATGACTTGGTATATATTATGTGTCATAGAGTTGTAAAGAGTACCTGAAAACCACACTTGAGTAAAACAAGAGAAACTGACTCCAACACAAGTTACAAGTCACCAATTCCAATACGACTTGAGTAAAAGTCTTAGAGTATCTGATTTTAACAGTACTTGAGTATTTTACTCGTACTGAATGTAGGCTCAAAGATGCACTAGTGCTCAACGACTAAGAAACATGCCAGTGAAAATAAGAAACAGTTGATTTGTAAGATGAGAAATTATGTTCATTTTCTAAAATCTAAATAAAACCGAACACCTCAATATTGCAATAAATCAAGGTCAACGCAGCAGCATCTTAAACATCTACAAACTCATGAGTCTCAGTTAAGCTCAAGTGCACAAAAAGGCCATAAGTAAACCAATATACTTCAAAAAGGTCTCGTCAATATAGAGGATAAATAAAATAATGTTAAGTAAAATTAAATAGTCAAAGCCTTCTTGCACTGGATGTGCTGGTTTCGGCCTCATCACCAGCTGCAGTCATGAACTCATCTCATAAATCAAACACCAGAGATTCATCAACTCCCTGCTAATACACTCGCATTCACGTAAAGTAGCCTCATTGACAAGTTTGGGTGAGCAAAGGCAAAACGCACAAGATATAGTACCTGGCGAATGTGATTTCTCTGCTTTATAGTAGAAACAAACTGCTGCAGAAAAAGTTAGGTGCCATGCAAAATGTAATGTGTAACTGCATTACTCAACACAAATGTATGAAAAAGTACATTTACTTATTCATAAATGTAGTCAAAAAGTTGCTAATATATTTGATACTCAGTAAAACAACAAAGTAGCCAAAAAGATACTTAAGTACAGTAACAAATTACATTTACTCAAATACTTTACACCACTGCATATGTACTACTTTAATGATACTTTTATGGTGCTTTGAGTCCTTTTTGAAGATTGAAAGCTTCAGTCGTTGTACATTCTACATGGAAAAGAGCGACTTGGACAGTCTTTAGAATTCTCCTTGTTAGTGTGCTATACTGGATTGAAGATGCAATAGTACTGAAGTGCCACAAGTGAAGAACCATTATTTGTCAACACACTCCAAATTAGACCAACTGTACGTTGTTTGGAGTTCTGCGGAGACGATCAAGGCATGCAGCCGCACCATCTATACCCCAACCACTCCAAAGGAATCGTGAAAAATATGAATGTCATGAAAGAGAGGGAACACAGATGTACTGAAATCTAGTGGAGTTAGCACAGCTACAATGGCTGCAGCGCTGTGCCAAATCAAAATTCTGGCAGTGTGCATAAGCATGCGGTCCCACGAGGCTCAGCTGGAGCACAACCAATCACATTCTGAACCCTTCTTATTATCTCCCTAAACATCTGCCCCATGCCTCTATGCGACTCAGAAAAGAGAGGAACCATTTGATTAATGATTCAGAATCGCTCTCCTGAATCGTTAAACACATCTGCATCAGCAACCTTGTTTCACAAAGAGCAGGATTCTGTCGGGATGCCTGACCTGAATCTGCTTTAAAGAAAATCATTTGAATCTAAATAAAATACTGAATGCTGATGTCAATGGAAATTACAATGAACAATGTTTTGAACATTTGAGACTGGTACTGGCATTTAAGGGAAACTACAACAAAATTGTCAAAATACATGTGTGTATATACAAATTCAAATAAATGCTGTTCTCTTGAACTTTCTATTAAAAAAAGCTATACTATCAAAAATCCCGAAATTGTTTTCAACATTTATAATAATAATAATAATAATAATAATAATAAGTGTTTCTTGAGCACCAAATCAGCATATTAGAATGATTTCTGAAGGATCATGTGACACTGAAGACTGGAGTAATGACTGTTGAAAATTCAGCTTTGTCATCACAGGAATAAATTACATTTCAAAATATATTAAAATTGAAAATAGTTTATTTTAAAATATAATAATTATTCACAATATTACTGTTTTTACTGTATTTCTGTTCAAATAAATGCAGTCTTTGTGACTTCTTTCAAAAACATTTTTAAAAAAGTATACAGACTTCAAACTTTTAAAGTGCCCCTATTATGCTATTTTAAAGTTTCCTAATTTTGTTTTGGAGTTCTCCAACAACAGGTTTCCATGCATCAAAGGTCAAAAAACTGTTTCATTTTCTCATAATATACATTGCACATCACCACAATGTTCAATGATTCTCAAACGACTCGATGGATGAATCAGTCTCTCTAAATCCCTCCTTTCCGCGAGCCTGCTCTGCTCTGATTGGCCAAATGGCCCAGTCTGTTGTGATTGGTCTACTCTGCTCTGATTGGCCAGACGGCCCAGTCTGTTGTGATTGGTCTACTCTGCTTTGATTGGCCAGATGGCTCAGTCTGTTACGATTGGTCTACCGCTTACAGCGCGTGTCGGAAGTTAACGGCCATTACCATAACTGTTTTACAGCTGCGTCCGGAGGCTTCCTCAGTGATTGTACACACTGTAAAGACAGTAACGATTACATAAATTTAACCATATCAATCTGAGCGTGAGTCTGATGATGAAACATTGGAAGAGCTAGTTATTCAACCCGAACCTCCATCGCAAGGCTTGAGCAGGCGTTTCTCAGTGATAAGCTGCTCAGTTTGACGTACATTATGAGATGTTGAAACTGTAATTCCTCACTATCAGCATTACCAATTGTGCGTACATCAACAAACCGATGTGTGTGTGTATTTCTAATTAATTGCGGTGCGCATGTGGGAACTGTATCAATAACAGCACATACGTTAGCCGAGCACTAACTTGAATGACTGATGTAACATTAAAGTTTGCAAAGCAAATCTTACATCCTTTTACTCAAAGTAGTAAGAACGACAGACAATCTGCATTAATAGACACAGGTTTAGGTAATAGTGGCCCACAGGTGATTTGCAGAAGTATTTCAGTAAGACAGTAACAATGTAAGTTAACCGGAAACTTAAGCTGAACGTATACTTCGTTTTTTACGTGTACGCTAGCGTATGCGCACAGTCGAACGCACAGCCTTGTAAAGTATACTTCTTTTGACGCATGCACAGTTTTGAGCAATCTCTCGCCACAAGTTACAACCCATGTAAATACTGCAAAAAAATTAAATGCGCATGTGCAACCTGCACGTACAAAGTACATGCGGCTGCAAAAATCTGTACTATCAAAAATCAGTACGCACATACTCTTCTGATGCTGAAATTCGCGTCACACACTGTGCGCTGACCCTCGCGTACGCGTAAAAAGTGAAGTATAACTCTGAAATGCTCATACTTCATAACTGAAATACTCATATGCTTCTGCATTCAGCAGCCAATCAGTGAAGGTTATCAGTTTTCATTTCGCAGGTTATCCATAATTGATTTCAGATAAACTGTGTTGATTTGCTCCACTCTAAAACCAGATCAAACTCGGCCAGACTGAAATCCTTGAATACAGTGTAGGACTTTTGCAGCTAATCTAACTAGGGTTAGGCCATAATTGGACCGCCTCCATGCCTGACCTCAATTTCTCACTACTTAAAAGGTCAGGCTTCAGGGAGTCTTTCTGCCTTGGTCTCTTGCTGGCAACACAGAAATGAAGAACAGAACTTGAGGACATGAGAAGAAGAAAAAATCAATTATGAATTTGCATTAATTTTGGCTAGTAGGCTATATGGAGAAACATCTACAGTATAGGGATGTGACGGTGAGGAAATTTTCCCACTGGTTAATCAACATGTGATAACACCGGTAATACCGGTATCACCGACGGGGGCTTTTAAATCGCTAATTCTGAACCGAAAGTAAAGTGCGCACGGCCGCTCGGGCATTCATAACGGAGCGCAGCAAAACGAGTGTTTTCAATGAATTCCTGTGGAAGCTTCCATAGTAATGAACTGAAAACGCGCCAGTGGACGCGCACCGTGAATGACAGTGCGCATTTTACTTTCGGTATAGAATTAGCGCCAATTCGGGGGCGGGTTGCTTGAATGGTGGGTTCATTAGCCTATTATTCTTAATGAAAAACACAACAACAAAACAGTACAATGACAAACTCACTTAAATAGGCGCTTTTACATTTCGCTTTGAAACCAAATCTTCCGTGATCATCTTGTCATTCAGCTCCTTGCTCTCATGATAAATGAAATCTGACTCCTGCTGCTGGTCTGTGCTGCGACTTCGGCTCATGCTTTATTAAGCAGACACATTCAGTTTTTATTTGTAGTGTCTGTTGTCTAACTGAACTAAATAATTTTATTACTATAAAAAAATCAAAACAACGGTGGGGGCAGTGCCACTGTGGGCAAGTGATGTAACACCGTCAACACCGACTATCGTAGCAAGCCTACTACAGTAAGTACCATCTGTTCACGATATTCATTAAAAATCTTGCTGGACAGTCACGGTCACCCTACATAAAAAAAATGAACATTCTGCATGTATTTAAATAACTCCTTTTGTTTTTCACAGAAGAAAGAAAATCACAGGTTTGGAAAGACATGAGGGCGATTAAATGATGACAGAATGGTGAAGTATCCCTTTAAAAAAGTATGACCCATGAAGGATAGACAAATAAAATGGACAAAAGACAAATGCAGTTTGTGGGAAAAAGAAAATGGACAACAACCTACTGAAGCATTGTTTTTGCCTGTCTGTTGGTTTTTATTCAGCTATAAACTTAATGTACCATGTAAACACAGATACATAGTAAAGCAGCTTGTTGACTAGTGCATTGTAAAATATAAATATTTTCTTTTTCAAGGATACTGTCTATTAAATGTGAAAAAAAAACACATCAACAATAAAGAGTCCTACAAACATATCATGCATTACCAGAGCAGCGGGCCAAGTTTACAGAAGCACATTTTTTCCTCATCTGTCGGCTCCTTGGAGCGTAACACTCACTCTCGTAAACTGCTGTCAAAACAGTTCCTGCCTAAAAGAGCCCCAGACGGGGAGGGCAAGCAATTAAAGAATTAGACCTTAATATTTCTGATGATCTTTAGTCTGCAGCTGCTAATAGAATTGTGCATTTAAACGCGAGTGTGCTTTAGGATGAGCTTTCTTGATTTGTGTTGCCTATGCGTTTAACTTTAATTACAAATCCCATTAGTCTTAAAAACGGTGCATTACACTGGCAATTTGATAAACAGATGGCATGACTCCCTACCTCACATTCAGCACAGCACTCCACTTTGAATATGGGGAAAACATCATTACTTTCACTTAGGAGCCCTTGCCCACTAAAATGAGCCAATTACCAAAAAAGACGCTTGATCATTTTAGCTGTTTGTCCTTCAGAAGACATGCAAGCCAGCCAGCAATTTGCATTCCTCCTCTGGGTACGTGTGTGTGATGTGCACGACGATTAGCTGGATATGTGCCTTGATATTCTCAATTGGATGTGGAATATCTTATTATTTTTCAAAGAAAACAAGAGAAACACTCTATATAGTTTCGCCTCTTGCTATGTCACAGCCAGCTTGGTTTCGTCCTAAATCTATTATTAATGAAGACCCAGAATTAAACATTTTATGGGAATAGATGCACTTGACCACAATTTCCAAGTAGTCAAGGTTAGAAACTTTTTGAGGGCTTCCTCGCACAGCTGTTACAGTAAAATGCTAAATAAATAAATAAAATAAAGCGCTAGTGTTATAATGCCTGATGTGCAACAGGGATTCAAGGTGAACATGTTAAAAAAGTAAATAGTAACTGCCAGTAGTGAGGATGGTGAGACAGGAGAGTAAAATAAGGGCCTTTCATCTTAAATGATGTATTAGGCCTGCCACACAAGGTCCGGAGGCAAAGAGCCTCGTGTGTTCGTGACCAACACTGTGATACGCCAACTCTCTCTCTCTCTCTGTGCTTTTAGGGTAGTGCCCATGGGACTTTTCCACTCTGAAAGACAGCCTATTACATGGTCAGGGCTGAGGAGTGCGGTCTCGCCTAGATTGAAAGTGTGGCAGGTGGATAATGCTGACACTCACACCATGGCCCTGGCTAAACGCATGAGTAGGTGGGTGTACCGCTGGAACAGGGGTCAAGGTGCCAGGCAGTGAGGAGCCGCACCATTAGTAGAGTCCAGTCTGTCCTTTTGTAGTCTCAGTCTGAGATGGCATAGTCCATAGCCTGGATGCCAGCCGAATTTAGCCCTGCCCAAAACAGAGGTCGGGAAGTTCGGTCTGGACTTGATCCGTTGTGGAGCAACTATGCTCGAACCAGAGCTGTTCGGACCAATCAAATTGTCAGGGCGGGCTTTATACGATGATGGACAGATGATCAACAGTAACGTAATCATCCACGTCACCAAAGAGCGTTTGGGTTGAATTCGTTTACTAAACGGAGAACTTGTTCGTATATGCATTTACCTTTACTACTTCTCTCAAAAATGATGATCGTGTTGGTAAGTACTCCGTGTATCCTTAAATTCTTTTTACAACAACAGCAAAGATCGTTTACACTCATCTTCTTCTACTTCTTCCAGCGTGCGTGCAGTTGAGTTCTGTTGACTATGCGTTGCTCAACATACGTCACTTACTCCGTTGCTCTGATTGGTTGTAGGTCTATCCAATTGAGTGCAGAGGCATTTTCTTTCCTGGTTCGGTTGAAACACGCCCCATAATCACAGCCCAATGGAGCAGTATCAGACTCATATTCTGACTAGAATCTGAGTATGACGACGTCAGGCTACATAGTCCACCCACAGAATGTTGAATGCATATTGCTACCAACTGAAAATACTTTCTAGTCCGAATGGCTAAAGCCCTATTCGCACGGGATTAGTATTACCTGGTGACCTCTAGTCAGTTTTAATAATTGCGGAGGTTGTCTGTGATCTTAATCCCGTGCGAATCGGCCATGTCTGTAATTTGTAAAGTAAAAATTCCCCCGCAAATGACCTACCATATTTCGCCGAACACAGAGGTCCTGTGATAATATTAGTCCCGTGCGAATCAGCATCTCTGTGATTTGGCCAGGATTTGGCGGGGTCATATATAATTTTTTCAAGATTTTTGCCTTTTTATCCATCTTTTGCAAAGAATGGAGGCTGCGTTGGAGTGTTTTCATAGTATTTTGGGTGCTGGGTCATATCGCTGTATACACCATATAACTATACAATTTGCAGAAAGAGAAAGCTGAAAACCATAGAGACAGAGCGACACACGTCATAATCTGAAAGCCACGCCCACTGGGGGAAAACAATCCAACCCTATCCATTGACTTTGTATTGCGTGAAGCGGTCTCCTTGCCATTTCTGACTTATAACAAAAAACAGAACAATGCCTAAAAGCTGCTATGTGACAGGGTGCACAGCAAACAAGCTAAAAAAACCCAGAACTAAGTTTTTATAAGCTGTTGACCTAAAAAAAAGAGCATTTAAGGACACAAAAGTGGATACAGACAATTGAGACAGAACGCAACGGGTCATATTACTCTGAGAACTACGCCTACGGATATGCTAAAATATAATATATAAAACCGCCATTTGGATATTTGACTTACCAGTGACAAAATGTTTACTGCACACGTAGGCATACTGAGTGTCAGGATCCCACAATTTACCTGTTCTTCCTGCTGATGCTTCACGTCTTATTGCCTGTATGCACTTTTGTGTCCTTAAACGCTCATTTTTTTGGGTCGACAGCTTATAAAAACTTAGTTCTGGGTTTTTTTAGCTTGTTTGCTGTACACCCTGTCACATTTAGGTAATTTCTACATCACACAAGGTCCCCAGATAATACTAATCCCGTGTGAATAGAGCTTAACTCACACAAATTTACAGACATTTAAAATTTAAAGTGCAGACACACAGGTGTCTTAATGGAGAAATAATTACTGGATTTGTGAAATATTGCAAGGTTAGTAGCATAATGGATGGATGGATGGATGGATGGATGGGTACAGTATGTCTCTTGGAATAATGGTTGATGGCCAGAATAAGGTGCAGCTTAGTCAAAGATCTGGCTAAGCAAGACAACAAGTCTCTGTGAATTAATACTGGCAGGTACTGAACGCCAGCAAAAGTACATAAAAAAAAGAGAGACTGTGAAATTTAGGAAAATGCACTGCACATCAAAACAGCTGTGATGTGCTTGTTTGTTTATTTCATTTCGTTTGAGAGGCAGAACTGAAACCGAGTCTGAGAAACGTCCTTGAGAAGAACCACAAGTGAAAGCAGATGAGTGAGTACTTCAAATTTTATCTCCAGAGAAACTCAAGCTTGTATAGGTTTAGGCTGAAAGCAACACATTTTAGATGCTGGACGTGCTGAGAGCTGCTCGCAGCATCTCCAGTACTTTCTTCAAATGTAGTCTAATACTGACAATGGGGGGTGGGCAACGGCTATATGGTTAAATTCAACAAAATCACACACCATTGAGATATAAAGTGATTGATTACACTGACCTGGTACCTGGTGCAAAACCCCAAACACAAACCCTGTTGCAGAGTGAGAATGAAACATTACATCATTAAAATCTTTTCCATCTGGATGTTTATATCCCCCGATCCCCTGCAAGCTTTGAGAGGATCCACTCTTGCAACCTTCAAAAAATGTATTTTTGTCTCACTTCTAGATTTTGTTCGGAGGTGCCGTAATGGATGAAGATGGCGGATGAATTTGTAGACTGTGAATAACTGAGAAGGTGGGAAGAACATTATGAAAGCCATTAAGCAGCGGCCACATCAGACACAAAGCTCAGATGACATCAGCATGCCCCGGCACACAGCTAGCCCCCCCCATAACGCTTATCCCTCAGAGACAAAAACACAGCTCAGAACAACTGCAGCCACTCAACTACATTAATATCACAAATTGGAGTCAGGAGGAACAGATAGCCATAGAAAACGAATAACCACTTTTCACTGAGTTTAAATGGAATATGTCAGTCTTGCAAATTAGGCTATTTTTGTCCTATTTAAAAATGGAGAATCATGCTCCAAGGATCCAATCAGGGTAATACTGATACCCATTAAAGGGATAGTTCACCCAAAAATGAAAAGTTGAACAGTTGACAGTAGACATTGGCCACGTTTCCACCGAAATTACCCAGAACAATTTGTCCCAGGAACTTTTTCCTCCCCAGACCTGTTGCAGTCTGCATTTCCATCGCGGTCTAAAGTACCATGAAGATTAGCCCGGGACTGCGTGCAACTTTCCAGTTCCCACTGGATTTCATCCTCCGCATAAAAGCTTAATAAAGCCTGAACCTCGTCGTCAGCCCATCTGTTGTATTTTTTATGAGTCAACCAATCAAAATGCTGTGTGAACTCAACCAATCAGCATGTTCAGCGCCCAAGTCCCACCCCCGAAAGTTCCTGAAATTTGAAAAACAGGGACATTTTGAGGGGGACATTTTTTACCCGGAACTTCATTTAGACCCTGCGGTCGAAACACACCGAGTACCACCCCAAAGTCCCTAGTTCCTGGGGAAAGTTCCTGCGGTGGAAACGCGGCTATTGACTTCCATAGTAGGAAAAAATAATACCATGGAAGTCAATGGCTATCGTCAACTGTGGTTACCAAAATTCTTCAAAATATCTTCTTTTGTGTTCAACAGAAGAAAGAAACTCATACAGGTTTGGAATAACATGAGGGTGAGTAAACGATGACAGAATTTTTATTTTTGGGTGAACTATCCCTTTAAGATGAATCCCAAGGTCTATTGTTTACTCCAATAACATGTTTCTTCACCACAAAAATAAAGTGCTCCTATAAATAGCCAATCCATGAATTTATCAGGAAGGAAAATAAAAAAAGGCCAGAATCAAGTTGATGTTTCAAATAATAAACTGAGTTAGAGGCTAATTAAACAGACTATTATACAGGCTTCCCAACATTTTTGTTCTGCATCTGCATCATCTTATCTGACAGACACACAGATATCATTTTATGTTTTATTATATAAAAAGATCATCAAAATCAAAAAAGATGGATGGATGCATGGATGGATGGATGCATGGATAGAAGGATAGATGGATGGAAGGATGGATGGATGGATGCATGGATGGATGGATGGATGGATGGATGGATGGATGGATGGATGGATGCGTGCATGCATGGATGGATGGATGGATGGATGCATGGGTTGATGGATGATGGATGGATGCATGCATGCATGGATGGATGGATGGATGGATGGATGGATGGATGGATGCATGGGTTGATGGATGGATGGATGGATGGATGCATGCATGCATGCATGGATGGAAGGATGGATGGATGCATGGATGGATGGATGATGGATGCATGGATGGATGGATGGATGCATGCATGCATGCATGCATGTATGGATGGATGGATGGATGGATGGATTGATGGATACATGGATGGATGGATGGATGGATGGATGGATGCATGGATGGATGGATGGATGGATGGATGGATGGATGGATGCATGGGTTGATGGATGGATGGATGGATGGATGCATGCATGCATGCATGGATGGAAGGATGGATGGATGCATGGATGGATGGATGGATGCATGCATGCATGCATGCATGTATGGATGGATGGATGGATGGATGGATTGATGGATACATGGATGGATGGATGGATGGATGGATGGATGGATGGATGGATGGATGGATGGATGCATGCATGCATGGATGGATGCTGTTGAGTACAACAAATACACAAAAGCTGAAGCTTTTCAATGAAGGTCACGGGGAAAAGCACACAGTAGCACAATGAAATTGCCACCAACAGGACACATCATTCTCTCCCAACATACTGCTCCATTATATCTGGGCAACAGCCTAAAGCGACAGCACTGATTATCAATACTGACCCTGAATACCCAGTCTCCTCTCTGCTCTGAGAGGGTACGGCACAGGGACTGCTGAACACATAATCTCGATTAAGCAGAGCTGGCAGACTTCAGCTCTCAGGTGAACATAGCAGTTCTCAGATCAGTCTCAGTAGGGGTTGTTTTCATGTTGTGGCAGATGCCTCCCCAGCAAGGTCAACTGCTACGCTGAGAGAGACAGATGAAACATAAAACTGAGACAGAAAGGGGGAAAGTTTCAGCTGAGACCATTATTAATTTTTTATCTCAAAGTATGCCATTACAGTCTCAGCAGTATTATAAGCAATAGATCTAATAGAGCTCAATCTGGCAAGGCCAAGCAATGAGACATCAACAGCTTATTCGGCTGCTTTATAGTGAGGGCTGAAGAAAAACAATCTTCTGTATACATGCAGTCTTTTCTTCTTGATGCATTGCACACACTGTGCTCATTGCTTTCTTGTACGTGAACACGTAAATAGAATTTTTTTTACACAAATTGTTATGTTGACTGCATTCATGTACCCATTCATGTATCCCTGTTCAATTCTAATACTAATATTTTTCTTTCATTTATGGGAAAGTTTATCAATAACTTCAAAACAGCATTTGGCCCCAAACTAGAGGTCAACCGATAGTGGATTTTACCGATAACCTTAACTAGGTTGGACCACGCTGGCCGATAACCGATTAATCATTCGATAGTTTTTAAAATAGTTACTGAATGAAAACAAATATAACACATAAAATAGTGCTGAACTTTAACACAAAAAAACAAATCAGTGGATAACGAATTTATAAAAGCGACCAGTTGTATATAAACTAATGCAAATATATGGTAACAATCGTGGCATTAAACATTTGGGTCGGGCTTGCGTATATATTTTGGTCACACTGTTTTAACCGCTTGAGGTACAACTGCTGTTCTCCACTAATGAAGCATCTAATCAACAAATTAATTACTTTATAATGATATGAAAAGATAAAGTATACATACCGTTTCATTGTCCATGTGGTAGTTTTTATTTCGCCTCTAGAGGCCGCTCTCGTACTGTATATTGACAGCGGACCCTTCTCAGCCGTGCCAGCGAAGAACGCAACACAGAAAAACTATCAGTATGGATTTTTTGCTGATAACCGATTGTTCCAGCAGATGGTTATCGGTGCCGATTAATCGGTCAAAACCGATCAATTGGTCGACCTCTACCCCAAACTATACCAAACTAGCTAGCCCCTACTGAGTGATAGCTTGCAACCTTGTTATTAAAGGATTAGTTCACTTCAAAATGAAAATTTCCTGATAATTTACTCACCCCCATCTCATCCAAGATGTTCATGTCTTTCTTTCTTCAGTCGAAAAGAAATCAAGTTTTTTGAGGAAAACATTCCAGGATTTTTCTCCACATAATGGACTTCAATGGCAACCAACGGTTGAAGGTCCAAATCAGTGCAGTTTCAAAGGAAGGGCTTCAGAGGCTCTGCACGATCCCAGCTGAGGAATAGGGTCTTATCTATCCAAACCATCAGTAATTTTCTTAAAAAATAAAAAAATGATATACTTTTTAACCACAAATGCGCGACTTCGGTGTTGTGTTTCTTCACGACGTATGATGTGATCACGTCGGAAAGGTCACGCCCGTGACGTAGGTGGAAGTACCGACCCAGTGTTAAAATGAAAGTCAACAAAAGACTAAATCAAACGGCCTTTACAGAAATAAAGGTAAAACAACGATGTCGGACAATTTTAAAGTCGGAGGAGAACATGAGATGGAGTTTTTCGGCACTGGGTCGGTACTTCCACCTACATCACGGCCGTGACCTTTCTGACGTCATACACCATGAAGAATCACAACACCGAAGTCACGCATTTGTGGTTAAAAAGTATATAATTTTTTTATTTTTTAAGAAAATGACTGATGGTTTGGCTAGATAAGACCCTGTTGCTTGGCTGGGATCGTGCAGAGCCTCTGAAGCCCTTCCTTTGAAACTGCATTGATTTGGACCTTCAACCGTTGGTTGCCACTGAAGTCCATTATGTGGAGAAAAATCCTGGAATGTTTTCCTCAAAAAACTAAATTTCTTTTCAACTGAAGAAAGAAAGACATGAACATCTTGGATGAGATGGGGGTGAGTAAATTTTCATTTTGAAGTGAACTAATCCTTTAACCTTGTTTAACTTGCAACATTGTTATCCATTCTGTCATTTTTAAAACAAATATATAAATAATATATCATTAAAAATATAAATATTATAATATATTATACATCATATAAATAATTGTATACGTTTAAAACATTTGATTTACATAAAACAAATAAATCTATTTATTTGGATACTTAATGTTTTTTATTCAAAAATTGTAAAAATTTATACTTGTAATTTTTTAAAACTTTTTAAAACTCTATTTATGGACAGGGCCCATTATTATTATTATCTTCACGCAGGAGGTCTCCAATCCAGGTGCTGATAAGACTCAATCCTGCTTAGCTTTAGTGGGTAACCAGTGCACTAAAAGGAAGAAAAAATTCCTATGCGCATACATGTCTGCCTACAATCCCAAGTGAGGCTCTTTGACCGGCAGAAAAGAGATAAACCTTGATAGGTCTGAGATCTTCTAGGAGGACAAAAAAATCAATGGAATCAACGGGGAAATGAAAATTAAATGCTTTCCCTCTATATTATTTCCCAAGCCTTCTTGACACAAAGGCAATAGTAGTGAATTCTATAACACTTAAAAAATATACCATATACAGTAGATTTTATATATCCAGATTAGATTCTCTTTCAATTCAATTTGTAATACAAGCTTTTAGTTACTTATTTAGAGCATGAATAGCTACTGTACGACAGCTTAAATAGCAGAACAAATGTTGATAGTGCTTGTGCGCAGTCCGGTCTCATTTTTAAGCTTAGAACGAGTTGGAAATCCCGTACATTTCACTAAAGTAAGTGAAAGGAAGGCAGGATCAATATTTAAATTCTGTACAGTTAAATATGTAGATTTTCTAAATGGCAATACAACCTACTAGAAATCTGGTAGCAGTCAGTCCTGAAGCACTTCTGATTGGAAAAAAAAACCAGTTAGAAAAAGAGTCTGAAATTGGTATTCTGATCTTTAAAGAAGAAATATTAGAGAAGACATTTTAATTTGCTATTCAATGAAAGTAGACATGCCTGTTTGATTTCATCTGCCTTTGGTAAAATATGTGGTGATGGAAGTGAGCTTGCTTTGATACCTATTAGGGATGTCAAAAGCACTGTTGCTTTGCTACCAAGTGATGCTAAAATAAAAATAAATAAATAAATAAAATGTACAGTGGGGAGAACAAGTATTTGATACACTGCCGATTTTGCAGGTTTGCCCACTTACAAAGCATGTAGAAGTCTGTAATTTTTATCATAGGTACTCTTCAACTGTGAGAGACGGAATCTAAAACAAAAATCCAGAAAATCACATTGTATGATTTTTAAGTAATTAATTAGCATTTTATTGCATGACATAAGTATTTGATACATCAGAAAAGCAGAACTTAATATTTGGTACAGAAACCTTTATTTGCAATTACAGAGATCATACGTTTCCTGTAGTTCTTGACCAGGTTTGCACACACTGCAGCAGGGATTTTGGCCCACTCCTCCATACAGACCTTCTCCAGATCCTTCAGGTTTCGGGGCTGTCGCTGGGCAATACGGACTTTCAGCTCCCTCCAAAGATTTTCTATTGGGTTCAGGTCTGGAGACTGGCTAGGCCACTCCAGGACCTTGAGATGCTTCTTACGGAGCCACTCCTTAGTTGCCCTGGCTGTGTGTTTCGGGTCGCTGTGCCCCAGACCGAGGGAGATTGACCGTCATCTTGAACTTCTTCCATTTTCTAATAATTGCGCCAACAGTTGTTGCCTTCTCACCAAGCTGCTTGCCTATTGTCCTGTAGCCCATCCCAGCCTTGTGCAGGTCTACATATTTATCCCTGATGTCCTTACACAGCTCTCTGGCCTTGGCCATTGTGGAGAGGTTGGAGCCTGTTTGATTGAGTGTGTGGACAGGTGTCTTTTATACAGGTAACGAGTTCAAACAGGCGCAGTTAATACAGGTAAAGAGTGGAGAACAGGAGGGCTTCTTAAAGAAAAACTAACAGGTCTGTGAGAGCCGGAATTCTTACTGGTTGGTAGGTGATCAAATACTTATGTCATGCAATAAAATGCAAATTAATTACTTAAAAATCATACAATGTGATTTCCTGGATTTTTGTTTTAGATTCCGTCACTCACAGTTGAAGTGTACCTATGATAAAAATTACAGACTTCTACATGCTTTGTAAGTAGGAAAACCTGCAAAATCGGCAGTGTATCAAATACTTGTTCTCCCCACTGTATATATATAAAGTAAGAATATAAGTTATTCTATCTGATCAACAGTCTGGAGTACAGTCTCTTTAACTGATACAGTACACGCAGCTACTTTTAAATACTCACACGTGTAGAAGCATGAGCACTGTGAGGAACGCACATGGCAATGCAGCTGCGAGCAAAAGCAGTCAAATGCATGTAAATTATGTAAACAAAGTGGGTTTTTTTCTTAAGTGAGCATAAACAGGCGGAGCAAAAATAAAATATCACATTTGTGCATTGGGCCTTACAGTGTAAATACAGCCGAATAGACCTGCCACTATCTATTACCGTATGCCATTAATATTAATCAAACAACAATACTGACAGAAAAACGAAAATAAATAAATAAATAAATAAATAAATAAAACTCACTGCTTTAGTAATTTTAGTATGTATGTAGAAGTCTCTCCAAGGCTGGATTTAAAATGCAAATTATAGTAAAAAATAGTAATATGGTGAAAAAATATAAAATTTTAAAAGAACTGTTTTCTATTCTAATATATTTTAAAATGTAATTCATGTGATGGCAAAGCTGAAATAAATGGATGGATGGATGGATGGATCAGTCCTTACGCCATTCTTTAGTGTCACATGATCCTTCAGAAATCATTCTAATATGTGACCCTGGACCACAAAACCAGTCATAAGTCGCACGGGTATATTTGTGGCAATAGCCAACAATACTTGTTTTTGTATGGGTCAAAATTATCAATTTTTCTTTTATGCCAAAAATCATTAGGATATTAAGTAAAGATCATGTTCCATGAAGATATTTAGTAAATTTCCTACCGTAAATATATCAAAAATGTATTATTAGTAGTAATATGCATTGCTAAGGACTTCATTTGGACAACTTTAAAGGAGATTTTCTCAATATTTAGATTTTTTTTTGCACCCTCAGATTCCAGATTTTCAAATAGTTGTATCTCGGCCAAATATTGTCCTATCATAACAAACCATACGTCAATGAAAAATTGACCCTTATGACTGGTTTTGTGGTCATATGCTGATTTGGTGTTTTTCTTATTATTATTAATGTTGAAAACAGTTGTGCTGCTTAATATTTTAAATTTTTTTTCAAGATTCCTTGATGAATAGAAAGTTCAAAAGAACATTATTTATTTGAAATAGAAATATTTTTTCTTTACTGCTATTATTGTCCAGTGTACAATAATGATAATATTCATGTTAGATAACTAAAAATTTTGGTTCTATTAAATGTAACGTTTTGCTTGTAATTGGTAATATGTATTATATGTTTTAATTGAAGTACTGTATGTTCACTGACGTATTGGGACTACCTTAATTTGAACAAGATCCCAATGATTGGATCATAGATTCCCTGTCGCTAGCTAACAGATAGTGCTGACAGTGCAGGAGTGTAGGAGATCTGGAGTGGCCATGGGAACTGGCCTCTAATCACAACAGAAGATTAGACACAACACGTCTATCTCAAGCACACACCAAGCGTCTCTCTCGCTCCTCATGGCTCTACCAAGCTGGCAGCCGTTTCACTGGAAATCTTAGGAATTGTATCTAATCTCATTAGAATGACAGCACATAATACTGCACTCACCCCGATACCAGAACCACAGACAGCACAAAACAATGACACAAACACAACAGGAAGAAACCTTTGTGTTTGCCAAGTGAGTGACATGGAATAACATGTTCGGTTGTTTCCCTGTTGGCTCAACATCCAGTCTGCCTGAGCTCGACTTTCCTCATCTGCAAACAAATAATGTTATTTACTCTCATTCCTTATTCATCCCTACGTGAGCAAGAGGCAGACAGGTGGAGAAAAAGAACAGCGCAGGAAATGACACGCTGATAGGCCGCTGTGATGACATGGCATCTTAAAGGTCAGCAGTGACGGCAGTTCCACATCATAAATATCCTGCATCCCCAAATGCCCTCAGATGAAAGCAGGATCCTTTAATCCTGTGTCTTAACTGCAAAACTGAAGAACATGAACTTGAAAATCTCAGATATCACACATGGAGCAAAATCCTGCAGGGGTTTGGGTCAATACCAGAATTTTAGCTCCGTTACAACACCAGCTTCTAGTACCATGGTATCAATACTCAATAAATAAACAGCCTCTGGCAACTGATGAAATGAAACAAGGACTGTCAATATATTTAATATCTCAATGTCAATAATCTGCAAATAATCTTGTGTTTTTACCCGGAATAGTCTAACATTCGATGCTTCGATAGGAAGAGCCTGATTCGACTATCAATCTCACAGTCGAATCTTCGCAGAGGTGTTATGAAACGAGGATCAAGCCATTTTGGCTATATGGGGGTGCTCAATAGCCCCTAATGGAGATTACATGATTACTCCGCACTGTTTACAGTAAGGTTTTTAATAGTTTTTCTTTTTAAAATGCGCTAAATGATCATCTTTGACCGTTGCCACGTCACGCAGCTTTTTCAGCGTGTCGCGCTCGAGACCCAGCCTTCTTCTCCATTCATCAGCACTGCGGCTCCAGTTTGGTACTATTACACGTGTCTCGTGGTTTTAAGAGCAAAAACGCGTTCTGTTATGCCTTTCACTCAGACGTCAAAATATGTTGTCAAATTGAACAGATAGTGAAACTAAAGTGCTTCTTTTCATGTGGGTGAATGAAGACAACAGCGCAGCATTTAAAGGGTACATAACACACACATTTTCTGCCAGTCTCATGTTAATCTTGAGTACCTATAGAGTAGTGTTGCATCCTTCATATCTCAGAAGAGTCTTTAGTTTTATCATATTTATAAAAGACAGATACACTGTACCGATTCTTTCAGAAAACAGCCGAGCTCATGCAGGCGTGCAGTGGGCGGAGCTAAAGAGTCACACACACACACACACACACACATACACACACACACACACAATGCATCATGGCATTATCCCTTTGGATTCACTATATGTTGGTGTTGTTCACATTATATGCACTTACACGCCGACTGCCAACAAAACACACACATTTGATGCAGTTTCACTCACCGCCTGTGGTTTCCACTCATGACCGGGAACAAACACACACACTTGCAGAACTCCGGAAAAACAAACTGCATCCACTGTTCCCTTAATGCTGGGTTATTTGGGTTATATCTTTCCCTCACACCACAAACACACTTCTTTAGTGACATTGTTGATCTAGTGGTCTAAAAACACAATGCCAGCGACGCCGACGGCTCCCGTAACCGAACGAAGCTCGTTGATGGGCGCGCTCTTGCTCTCGCTCTGGTTGATGGAGATGTGTGTGTGTGTGTGTGTGTGTGTGTGTGTGTGTGTGTGTGTGTGTGTGTGAGCGCGCTTATCTGGGAGAAATGCCCATACAAGCAATTCCGCCCTTTATGACGTCATACAGGGCCATACTCGAAAAAAAACTTTCTGAAACTTGTTTGAATACTGAAGGAGTGTATTTGGCATCGTTTTTTTGACATTTTGTCCATGTTTAGCATGAGAATCAACTCTTTAACAGTGTAAATAAGGCAGAATGCATGAAATAGCATTAGACCCCCCTTTAAAGATGACTGACATCACAGAATGTGTGAACGGTCTCTTACTGGTAAAAAGACAGAACGCCGTTGCTTGTGTGAACAGCATATTTGTGTATTTACTGGTAAAGTAATTCTGGTAATTTCCGGGCAATTTCCCGGGACTGCTGTGTGAAATGGGCTAATGTCTGATTTCACACAGAACTACCGGTTTTCCTCGCACACAATTTGAAAAGACTCAAACGGACACAGGCAGAGTGAAAGACTGGATTGTTAGGGTACAAGTGATTTCAAAACATTTCAGTCGGTTCTAATGTGATTTTTGGATGCTGTGGACGTTTAGCTAAAAAGACTGCCACGTTAGGCGTTTATTGTTGTCTCTGCGGTTAAAAAGACAGTGTCGACAATTCTGGCTAAACTTTCATTATTTTAATAACATCTTTATTTTTATTTTATTTATTGATCGCTCAGGGTTATCTAATTTAGAAAGGTATATTCTGTTCTAATTTAATTCTGTAAATTAATTTTTGATTGTTTTTTGGTGTTTTGCGCTGTACTTAGAGCTCGCACAGGCAATTTAGCCGATTTAATTAGGTTTGCCTACATGTGAAATAATCCTGTCTGCAGTGTGGCCTTTCTGCAGTTATTTATTTGTTAGGTTTATTGATCCAAAATGTTTTTATACATTTTCTTCTATATCTTTGTGTGGTGATCTGTACATTGTGGCTCTAAAATGAGGAATCATTTTACGAATGTTTATACCCCCCCCCTCACCCCACTCCACCCCACCAAACCCCCCCCCCCCCCCACACACACACACACACACACACACACACACACACACACACACGATTAGACTATCAGTCGACTATAGGCAAGACTTCACAATTCTAATTCGACTATGTAAATCCTTAGTCGGGGACACCCCTAGTTTTTACACTAAAGATTTGGTAAGCAAATCTGACAGGCTGGTGATCTTGCATAATACATGTCAAAATCTCATACATTATGAAGGAAGTATTAGCATAATATTATCATTAAAACAGACTTTAAATTTTCTTGTAGATACAAGAAACATGAGGTAAAACGTGAGGGCTCAATGAGGGTAATTTGTACTTAGACATCTGTGAAAAACATAAAAATGAGTAATGCTAATACATCTTGCAGAATTGAAGCCTATCGTGTTGTATTAGTGAGTACAGGTTTACAATCTGCATATTAGCTTGGTCTGTGCATCTGGGAAGTTGTCCAGTGAACACGATCTGCATGATGGGAGGCAGGGAAACATTGGCCTGTGTCCCTGGCAGCCCCTACCGAGACACAGTCCTCGTCCTACCCTGCACAGCGCTATCATAACCAGACATGGCAACAATCAGCTGAAGCAAGAGGAGGCGGCCAGCGGCTCCCCATGTGTGGTGAAAGACAGCTGGAGGATGTCTGAAGGTTGAGAAAGAACAGACAGGCAAGAGTATTTATTGCATTCAAGAGGAATGATTTCGAGACTGAATAATGAGTCATGCCCTATATGTATGAAAGATACTATGGGAAATAAACAATAAAACATGCATTTTGCAAGGTCAACATGAAGCTACATACAGGAGAATTCATTTATCCATCTATAAATATATACACTACCGCTCAAAAGTTTGGATTTATTTATTGGATTTATATTAGAATGATCACATGACACTGAAAACTGGAGTAATGATGCTGAAAATTCAGCTTTGATCACAGGAATACATTACATTTAGAAAACAGTTCTTTTAAATTATGTAATGATATTTCACAATATTACTGTTTTTTACTGCATTTTTTTTTTTTTTTAATCAAATTAATTCATCCTTGGTGAGCATAAGATACTTCTTTCAAAAACCAAACCCAAACTTCTGAATGGATAAGAATATTTATCAAAACTATAATTGAGCAATCGGCCAATCAGTGGGCTGTCTGAATGACTACACTCTAAAAAATGCTGGGTTACTTTTTTTAACCCAAATGCTGGGTTCAGCCTGCTGGGTCATTTTATTGGGTTATGTTTAATATTTTTACTCAGTGCTGGGTAGTTTTTCTGTAACTCAGCTGCTGGGACATCACATACCTACCCAATGCTAGGTCAATGTAACCCAATGTTGGGTAGTCTGTGCCAAACCGGTTAAAACTGAACACGTTTGTCAATGGTCATTTTGTGTTCTGTTCTAAGAGAAAACTTCCTGAGGGGAAATTAAGGTTTGTATTACATTGTATTCCTATCAAATTATTACTGTACAAAGAGGAAAACGCCTCACAGTTTAACCCCTAGAGGACTGCAGTTTTGGGGTCCTTTAGAAGTTTTGACATGCTCTGACATTTGTGCTTTTTTCAGTTGCTTATAAACATATTAATGGCAAAAGTGTCATTACATTGTGTTCAGCACAAATTGGGCTACCATAATATGTGAGCAGCATGTATGTACATGCTTGTGTTTTTGAGAGAATAACGTTTATGCATGGTTTTTGAAAAAACAAAAAATTTAAGACACTCAAATAAGTCCACAAAACAAACAATAGATATGTGTCCACAAGTCACTTTTGACTAATGGGTTTTGTTACCTAGAGTTTTTGCTTCAAACTGATGTGAGAATCATTGTGCCTACTCATTCACATAAAACAATATATTGATTTAAATTTTGTAAGACACTTTTTCTTTGCAAAGCCCGTATGCAAAGAGGCGTGAACGATCATGAATAATGCTGTGATTTACACCTGAGAGGACAAAAGACCCGCATAATGAGCCGCATAATGAATGAGCCTTTGAGTCAGGAATGTGACAGAGGGGAACTCTTTACAAAATGTACAAAATAAATATTTTTTTTGTAGTTTATTTAGAATATAGTATATATAGAATATAACAATATAAAGTGAGAGCCAAAGGCACATTACAAAGACTATATTTTAAATTATTAAAAGATTTGACATTACTATTTTTAATGTTTTAATGTTTTGTATTTTACAGTAAACATTTGATAATCTGTCCAAAACAGGCCAAAGAAATCTAAACAGTCTTACGTCTATGACATTTTATGTAGTGTATTTGTTATATTATAGAGCTTATAAATGTTAATCTGCAGTTTAATACGTCACACAGACACACGCAGGATTCATATTTAAACGGTCTTTTTGCGGTTTAATATTCACAGACACTAACAGAATATACTCACAATCATCGGCTGGATCCGTTGCTCTATAAATAAACAGCTTTTCTTCTGAGGTAAATTATAGCATCATGTTTGTTTTCTTTATTTTACAAAAAGCACAACATTTTGTTTTTATTGTGAGTGTACACAAATAAAAGTAGAAACTTAACAGATTATAATGATGTATAACACTTGCCTGAATGATCAAAATCGACGGAGTATTTTGAGTCTCTTTCGCACTGATAAGAAAAAAAACGAGGTGAAGTCGCTGGCGACTTTGCCGACCTCAGAGTGTTAACTTTTCTGTTTACATGTAAGTCACAGCTAACGTCTGTTGGGAACGCTAGCCGAACAACGTGCCAGCGCCACCAGGAAGTTTCAGCTCCCGCCAAACGAATGCGCGACCAGGCCTGAAACACGACGCGACATCGCTGTCCTACCGCCGTGCGCTCCACTGACTATAACAGGAGCGCTGCTGATCTAGTGCACTAGCACTATGTGTTTGACGGGTTGAAACTTAAATATCTGACAGACGAGACGGCACAAGGTAAAGCTGTTTTTTATGTAACTTTTCAAAAATTTAATGAACTGAAACAGGCTATTGATAGCAGTTTTCTTCCCAGAGATTCCCATTGGCTGCTGTTGCTGCTCCTGTCACGTCCTAAAACATTTACTAAATGTTTTTGAGTATTTTATGAATGTAAAAGACTGACTTGCCATTGAAAAAAAAAAATTGTATATGAACTGTTCCTGTCCTATATATATATATAACAGAGATTAGTGCATTTTTATTATTTAAAATGAAAAATCTTTAATATTTGACCCAGCACTTTCAAAAAACGACCCAGAAAATGGGTTAATGTATAAAACCCAACAAGCTGGGTAAAAATAACCCAGCATGTGTTCTGTCCAATATTTACCCAGCGCTGGGTTGCCAAATAACCCAGAAATGGTTGTTTTTAACCCAGCATTTGTAGTTAGAGTGTAGTTAGTCAACTTTTCTACTTTTCTAAGTGGGTACAAAGACAGGACACACTGCTGTGTTCAAAAACGGCCCCCAAAAAGACAAAAACTAAGAAAAAGTGCATCTGCATATCAAAAATAGCAAAGTAGCATGCAGAGCTTCAATATAGTAGCTGACAGATATGCAAAATAGCTGTAATTTAAGATATATACACATCTTTAATTGCACAAAATTACTACGAGTTCAGACAAAAGAGTTTTGGATAAGGATTATGCCAACAATGGGAACATTTCTCCCCGCAGGTGATCTGAAGTACGACGTAATTGTGCTGCTGAAGAAGCTCTGCTTCAAAGGCGATGAGACACAACTTTTCTGATAGAGTTTGTCTAGAGTTTTAATTCATAGTCTATAAAATATCCCTAATTAAAATAATTGGCTAGCTTCTACCAAGTGACAGATGCAAACACCATCTGACAGGACGTACAGACTTTAATTATTTACATTTAGTAGGGGACAGCAGGGCACAACCTCAGAGTTCAGAGTATTTATTTTTTCCCTCATTAATTTCACACGTCTAGTAGAATTATGTGGTTTTGTTTCATTAATACAGTGTATACTTTTTTCTTGATTTACCCTGAAAGAATGGAAGTGAAATGTGACAACATGCCCCATAGGTGGGGTACATTGTACCATGAGCATATGACAGATTAAAATGTTATCTGATACAATCAAAAAAATATACAAGACAAACTAAAATATTTTGTCAATAAAATACAATTATTAACTTTTTCATATAAAATAATGGCATTTTTTAATCATTAAAAATAAACACATTTTTTAGTTTGACAACAAACACATCGCAAAACACAGCTATACATCATAGTTCAAAACATAATAATTATTAATCATTTCTGAACACTGACTCTCAGTCATTATTCACCTTTTTCTCATGGTTTCTCTATAGAATTCATAAAAGTATAGAATATAATATCATAGTTCTAATAGGTGCTCATTGTGACAACATGCCCCGCCTGCACAACCCCGGCTCGTGTCTTCTGCTGTTAGATCAGCATTAAAGAACTAGCTCAACTGTTAAATAACAGACATAAGATTACAATAATATCAGATTTGTCTTAAAACAGAGATGAAAAATTAACTTAAGAAATGTACTTTTGCTATGGTTAAATAAATGTTTAGTGATATCTTCCAAAGATTTTTAAATTTTGGTATTTTTTCTCTATATAGTGTTGATATGCAACTACTAAATACACTAAGTTTAGTCATGCTGGCATTTGTGGAAAGTTTTAAATCATGTGTGTTACAACTAACCCGCGTTACTTTGTGCCCCGTTCACCCCTATTTTGTTTTTTTGTTATTACTCACCAACTGAGAACCACTGGATGAATCTAGTGTAACTAGTCAAACTCACTAATCAACAGTTGGTTGGTGAAACTTGTTAAGCCAGAGTGTGTCAAACCTCCTGAGGTGGTCAGACGTGAGAAGAACTGAGGTAAAAAAAAAAAAAAGCACATTTCCAAACCCAATGTTACGACACTTTTGGGACATGACAGCATTTATCCGGCAGCTCAAAGATCTGAAGAATTAGCACATCTCCCCCCATTCCTGGGTAAAGCAGCCTCACTTAAAATCATTTAACACTCTAGTGAGCATGATACATGAAGCGCTCCCAACTGTCATCCTGCGGAAAGTGTGAGAGTGGAAGAGGAAAAGACAAACAGGTAGACGAGAGAGTCCTTATTGACCTGCCTTTAATGTTTTTTATTTTTTCAACACCTGTCACATTCTATTGTGTTCACATTACACAGTGTGTTTTCTGCTGGGTGATACTGATGAAGAATGACTCAACATAGGCAGTGTTTGTGTGTAAACCTTAAAGAGAAAACCTGGCTGAACTCAGTGTCTGTCCTCTTTGCATTAACTGGACGAGATCCAGCGAGATCAAAACTGTTTCAGTTCAACGGCAAGCAGCAGAGGTCACGGCAATGATGCATCGTCCTCATAAGATTCACTGATCTGTGACCGTCGCTGCTTAAACAAAGGAGTCAGCAGGGCAGCTTTCCTGAAGTAATGCAAATCATTTGTGAACATATGAATGTTTGAAAGGGGAAATCTACAGTCATAGAGGGCACGTTTAAAATAATGCTCATTATATTTCACTTCGATCTAATGAGACTGTATTTTATAAACTCTGACTCAAGATCAAGAAAAAAGAAATAAAGGTTTCTATACACTTTCAATTCCTTAATAATGTGATAAAAGGAGGGTTGTCATTAAAATGCAGTGCCTCTGGAATTTAATAAAAGCAGATTTTCATAAAGTTGTGATTTTATAGCATTTTTCATGGACTGCAAGTTTTAAACATCATTACATCTAGAGCAGAATTTGACAGTGATAGTTCACCGAAAAATGAAAATCCTGTCATCATATACTGTTGGTATGACTTTCTTTCTTATGTGGAACACGCACACAAAAAATATTTTAGAGAACAGTTTATCCACATAATGAAATGCAAAGGGTTCCAATGATGTTTTGACACCCCTGAGTTTCAAAATATCTTATTTTGTGTTCCACAGTGAACAGTACAGTTTTGTCTGCTGTGGTATGCATGATACAATATCAAAAGACAATATATATTTTTATAAAAAGGAAAAGTTGAAAATGGAGGGAAAAAACTAGGATAAATATAGGTATTTTTTATAATGAAAACAGGTCAAAACGTTATGTTTTTTACATGTAAAATGAAGCAGAAATGATTTTCCATCTTGCCAGCCAGTTGAATAAAAGATGCTAAAGAAAGATTGCAGTGAATACAAGCAATTTAGCAACAAGATGATAAGAAAAGCCTGTGGAATTGCACATCGGAACATGTCTTCAGCAGACTTTGCATATTTCATTTCCTTTTCTTTTCATTTTATGTCAGTAGATAATGAATAATTGTCTGAAAAAAATACTTTCTTCAACTAAAATAATAAAGATAATTGCACTCTGTATTTCAATGTATCATGTATTATGTTATATTATCAACACAATGGATAATGATTAATACATCGACACAGCCTTCAATCATAAGTGAATTAAGGAACATTTCTAAACTGCACTTTATATCAAAACGGCTCACCCAGAAACTGGAGAGACACAAACGTTTGTTATATAACATATGTAGTGCTTTCAAAATTGAAAGGGTTCTGTCGTCTTTGTCTCCTAATGGTAGGTAAACAGGTACCCTGAATGTACCAGCTACTCCAACGAAATGCACTCACTTAGCAAACACCATGTTCTGAGAAGCGAGGCAAAAACACTGGCCTTCAGCTTATTCTGTTGCTTATTCTTAAACTATTCTGTGACACTGAGCTGAGCGTGGAAATTTACTGTTACTGCTTGCATGAAAACGCAGAATGCATAATGTCATAATGGATCGTGTGCGTGTGCATATGGTGTGCGTTCCTCTCTGCTCAGCTCTGACAGCGCAAATAACTAGCTACACATTTTACATTTTTGATGAGACCCCCTCAACACAATTTGACAGCACTGCTTGACTAAACAAAACAGATGAATCTTAGCATAAGTTTTTTGAGTCAGAAAAGGAGATTTGTGTGATATAAGATAGACTTCAAAGACTACAATTTCAAATATAACAGAAAGCTGCAAAAGTGTGGATAAGTAAATTCTATAATAAGCTACCACAAAGAAATTGAATTACGAGCCTTTAGTCACACACAATCCAACAAGCAAACCGTCAAACCTCACCAGAAAGAGCAAGGAGATGGGCCCTATTTTACCGATCTGAGCTCATGGTCTGAAGCGCATGCCGCGGGTGCACTTAGGGCGTGTCTGAATCCACGTTTGCTAGTTTAACGATGGAAAAAATGGTCGGCGTGCCAGGCACATGGTCTAAAAGGGTTGTCCCTAGTCTCTTAATGAGTCATGGGTGTGTTTTGGGCGTAACGTGCAATAAACCAATCAGAGTCTCATCTCCCATTCCCTTTAAAAGCCAGTTGCGCTCGCGCCATGGCGGATTCGCTATTTACATGCGAGTGGAAAGACTGAACGCTTCTCCAGAGAGGAGGATTTGTAATATTTGGCATGTGTGTGTGCTGCTGCGCGTCCCTGTGTGTGTAATAAGCAGAGTGTATGCGCGTTGTGCACCGCCTATAGGCTCATATTACTAACACGCCCTTTAAATAACACAAAAAATACTGCGCTATTGACTTTAGAGCAGGTTTGTGTTGGTCAATGGCGCAGTCGTTTTCAGTTCCTCAAAATAGCAACGCGCCAACAATGCTCCTGAACACACCTGGTTTTCAGACCAGACGCCCATGGGTGAACAGACGCCCCAGTGCATTTGATATTTAAACAACGTGACGCTGGACGTGAAAATGAGAACTGCGCTGGGCTGAAACTAGCAAAAAACATTGCACCGGGTGTATGATAGGGCCCGACGCATTCTTAATTTAAAAATAGTCGGATGGAGCACAACGGAATGGTACAAAACATTCTCAATGTGCATTTTAAAAATGTTGAAACAGCTGTGAACACTTTTTAACTAAACATATAGCGTTCATGTCAGGAGATGCTGAAAAAATATGCAATGCAATGGCTAAAGAGAATTATTATTTTTTAATTCAGCAAAGATATATTAAATTGACTAAAAGTCACAATAAAGGCATTTAGAAAAACAAAATTGTACTTTTTAATTTATTACTTCTAGCCAGAAATAAATGACATTTTAAAGCTGCAGTCCGTAAGTTTTGCCTCTGTGTCGCCATCTCTGTTTGAAACCTGCAATTGCAGTTATTTGCGGCGTTATCATTTGTACGTGAGTTGTGTATCGTCACGGCTCCTCAGCGTGGACGAATCTAATGTTTTGAGGAGTTTGTGTGGCTGTCATTCATTCACCGCACCGGTGTGGATACTGTGCTTCAGAATCACAGATTCTACGTCTTGGAGTATAACCTAAATAAGAATTTTCACCGGAAAATGTCATTTGAACAAGTAATTAACACATCTGCCACTTTTGGGAACAAAACATTACAATAAATCACGCTAACAACGGTGATTAAATCTAACGATCGCTCATATAACGTCAAACCGTGCAAATTATTATTATTGTTATACTTTGTTCTCAAATTGTTAATGTTAACACCATTAGCATTGCGTGGCTACGTGTATTTAATGTTTATGTAGATTTCAATTTCCGTACAGTCTAATATTTTGCTTTTGACTACGGGTGAATCTCCAGTTGTCACTGATGATTGTCATTTGGGCCTTACAATCCGCCATCAAAATGATAAGTTTAATCAGAGAAAAGGCTATAAATGCTCCGCCACCTGCAGCATCCTCACATGCGCTACTACTACTAGCCGGACTCCTTCTTTATGTATACAGACGTGACGTAAAGACGCAAAGACATGCTCGAATTTCCAGCGGAAATCCACCATACCACTCTAATTATAACACATTATTACAAGCTTACCGTTGTGAATGGGGCTAAGGTAAGGAGAGAGTTTTAAACGCTGGCTTGTTGTGTACTTGCTCAAAAATTGATTTTGGATCATTTTTAACCAAAAAAAGTTATGGACTGCAGCTTTAAAATATTAAAATAGAAAACAGTTATTAGCCAAATGGATTGCTGTGAACTCTAGGACAGTGATAAACTTACTGTACGTTCAAAAATATATTGACTATTCTGCTATACTCATCATCATTTATTTATTTTCACATTATCTTCCTCTGAGGTCTTTTCTCAGCAAATACTGATTTATGCTGTTAATCGTGATTAATTTAATTAACTAATCAGCATATCCTGTAATTAAATAGAATAAAATTTGTAATCAATTGACAACACTGGCTAAAACTATTTAGTCTGCAGTTATCTGTGATTGCGAGGCTGAGCCTGAGGAAGGTCCAAATGCTTTGCATTTTAAAACAATTCCAACTGTCACATGGATAAAGACTGCACTAAAAAAACTGACTAGTTTTATGTCCCTGTTCAGTGGTTTTAAATCTTGGCGATAAAAAGGTGCTGTGCTGATGAAAATCAATCTGTCACATATTTGACCTGCATTTAGTGATGCGATGGCTCTAAGAAAGGGAAGGTAACCTTAGCCCATGAGTTCAGCTGATGCTCCATCCATTACAGACTCTTTGCCCATATTTGTTACTCCACAGATAGATCTCTCAGCGCTCACCGCTCGACAGATCCCGTCATTACTCTGCAAACTTTAAAGATGGATAGCTGCAAACTTTTGATCGCACTCATTAACCCAAACAACAGGCCTAGGCAGACAACAATGTGGCAAGCAGGCTAATGATTTCTCATGGCCTTGAACATCTCTGACACCCCTCCAGGGTCACTCCACACATAGAACAACAGACTGATGAAAGAGGGGGAGGCGGAAGAGAAGCGATGCTTCCAGCTGTTTTCACAAATGGTTCGATTGCTTGGGCCAAATCAGTTCAATCCTAACCATCTTCCCCTACCCCCACAGATCTCTTTTCTTGTGGTATTTTTCCAGATGTTGGAGGAGATATCAACGGCCATGACTGCATCATTGAAAAAAATATAAATAAGCAAATATATACTGTATAATATATAACCATATATATGAGTTCCAAAAAACAAACAAAACGGATATCTGATAGCAAATCTGTTGAATATTAACAAACAAGCCAATATGTTAATTAATTAGCTACTTCCGCACAAAAGCAGTTTATTTAGCATTCTAAAGGCCAAGTTACACTGCACCGACAGACGCCGACCAACGGCAACAGACACTTTGTCAGGTTTTGTCGGATCAGTGTGTTACCTGTTGGCATCTGTTGGCATTAGTCGGCACTTGTTTTCGGGTCATGGAATGTCTGAGAAGTGGCGTACTGTAATCTGGTGATTGTCCATGTTGTTTGGCGTCTAACGGTGCAGTGTGAATTGGCCTTCAAGGGATAGTTCACCCAAAAATGAAAATTCTGTCATCACTTACCCAAACCTGTATGAGTTTCTTTCTGCTGTTGAACACAAAAGAAGATATTTTGAAGAATGTTGGTAACCAGACAGTTGACGGTAGCCATTGACTTCCATAGCAGGAAAAAAATACTATGGCTACCGTCAACTGTCTGGTTACCAACATTCTTCAAAATATCTTCTGTTACAGGTATCAGGTTTGGAATAACATGAGGCTGAGTAAGTGATGAACTATCCCATTAAAGTATCTTCTCCATTGACTTCCATTCAATAACAACAGCCTCTTGTCTCCCTGTTACCCATTACACTTTTTAGCTAACTTTGACAACATCCCCTATGGTAGAGGTTTTGATATTTGGCTTTTCATCAATGTGAGTAGCACAGTGAGTAGACCTAATATAAGTAGCTGTTTTTCATTGAAGCTAGATGATACTCCAGAGAAGAAGGTGAACCATGTCTTTGAATGGAGAATAACATTTTACTTTTGCTTTGTGGTTTGTTGATGCGAAAATAGCATTCACACCAACCAAATGAACAAACTCTGACATTCCTGCTGGAAAATCCAGATTTAGATGGTGCTTGTGTTTTGGCACATGGTGGTTACTGGTTTCTAGCTGGTCACTATCTGGCTGTTAGTCTTAGACCATCAACAAACCAACTAACAACTTAAAGGCCACAATGTACTCATGGTAAAGTTTTTTTCGTTCTTTGCTTGGAGGTAAAAAGAAGTTTGAAATACCAGAGAAGTGGTAAACATTTAATGAACATCCCAATGCTACCTGCTTCCCTCTCATTAACAAAAAAAAACACAAAAACAAAAATGACAGCGGTGAGAAAACAGCAGTTAAGAAAGCATCTGATCAAAGCGATAATGAAAACCAGTCATAAGGGTCCATTTTTTGAAATTGAAATTTATACATCATCTGAAAGCTGAATAAATAAGTTCTCCATTGATGTATGGTTTGTTAGGACAATATTTGGCCGAGATACAACTATTTGAATATCTGGAATCTGAGGGTGCAAAAAAGTCTAAATATTGAGAAAATCGCCTTTAAAGTTGTCCAGATGAAGTCCTTAGCAATGCATATTACTACTAATAGTATATTTTTGATAGGTAGGAAATTTACAAAATATCTTCATGGAACATGATCTTTACTTAATAGCCTAATGATTTTTGGCATAAAAGAAAAATCCATAATTTTGACCCATACAATGTATTGTTGGCTATTGCCACAAATATACCCGTGAGACTTATGACTGGTTTTGTGGTCCAGGGTCACATATGTTTGCACCAGCTCTGGTATTCAGTACTCCAGTCAAGTCACGTCTCATTTATTTATATAGCAATTTAGACAATAGACAGCTTTAAAGCAAGCAGTTTTATAGTATTAAACATGAAAACACAGCGTCCCTTGCAGTTAGAATTACAAATTCAATTTTAACTATAAAGCAGCTCTCCGGTGTGTTCATGTTTTTTACTCACATCTGACCTGGGTGGACTGAACAGAAGAAATTAACCCACGAAGATTTCAAAAAAAGATCTACATATCGACAGTATTATGTAATCAAGTCAAGTCGCCTTTATTTAGTGCTTTATACAATACAGACTTTCAATACAGTTTCAAAGCAGCTTTACAGATAAACAGAAAAATATTGATCAGTGGTGCAAACACAAATTCTGCTGGAAAGCAGCGCAAAAGAGACAACAGTGCTATTATTCAGCTGAAATCAGTTCATTGTTGATTGAGTTTGGTTCAAGAACTGTGTAAAGTTAATCAATTATGGAAGATCAATAATATTACTGAATATTATTCCAAGGAATAATATGGCAAGGAAACCAAACTCCATCAGGTGACAGAAATGGAGAAAAAAACCCTGTGAGAAACCAGGTTCAGCCAGTTCTCCTCTGGCCAAACAAACGAATATGATGTGATCATTACGGACCAATGGTAGTTCGAAGGTATTTACCAGCTGGAGTTTTTTTTTTTCTGGAAAGTTTACTTTGGGAAGCGGTTTTGAAGTCCCGAATCGAACACCAAACAAACTTCTTTTGGTCTGATTTTGTTCGAAATTACACCATTTCGTTATTCAATTATGCTTGAAGTATATCCGGGGCCTTAAGTTGGTAAAGTTGGTTTTTCAAACTTGATTGACTAGCTTAGATTTGTTAATAACCATCTTAGACCAGCTAGAAACCAGGAATCATGTTCTAAAACACAGATTCTCCAACAGGGGTCATATGGATTCAGGGCTACGTCAAAAGCTCAAGTGTCCTACACAAACACACATACACACACTAACCTGGTTGATGATATAGATCCCATAGTCGATCTTCTGTCTGCGCAGGACAGGGTGCAGGTAGTGAAGCCAGTATTTCAGGTGGTTGTCTCTGTGCCTGAATGGGATGATGATGGCCACCTTTTGTTTTGGCCGGCAGTCCGGAGGAGTGTACTTCCCCCCTTCTGTCACATTAGGGTTCTCTCTCTGTACCCGCTCGAGGGTTATCTGGGAGCTGAATTCAATGAGGAGACGCCCCACTGCAGAGCAGAAAAGAGGGTCAGTGAGATCTTATGAGCAGTTTCAACAGCATTACTTTACAGCAGAGTGAACCTGAGAATGATTTAAGTTATATTATTTCAATACAATCATCACAGACTGTCTGTCCAGCAGAGGGAGCGCAAACATTTCTTTGAATCCCGCTTCCTCCTCATTGATCCACAGATCTTAAGTTGAGACAACCAATCGATAAAGTAGAGTAAGGCTTGATTACACGTTCATACAAAGTCTTTGCACAAGTCTTAACACTAAAAGATTTAGCAACTTCACCTAGCCACAATCGAATCCCTATTTGCTGGTGAATTGACGTAGTTTTGGCCACAGGGATTTCAACAACACTCATTAGTGAAGGAGTCTATGCTGCTACTGAATATGTATGGAGGGCCATTTTTAGGTAACAGCATGATGTTTTCTCATCTGATCATAAAGAGTCATTCTGTTTAGGAAAATCGAATGCACAGCAAATCAGCTACGCTAACTGAATCAAATATGGTAATGAAGGAAAATATTAGATAAACATGTCTAGATCAGACCCGAGCATGCTACCTTTCAAGGGCGATTGAGTTTCTTTTATCAAGCAAGCCTTTTCCATGATCTGTAAATCAGGCAAAAGCAATGGCTCTTAAACTGTGGTCCGTGAAGGATTTCAAGTGGTCTGCAAGCTGATTGGCTAATAACTGGGGCTAAAAAATAAAGCTAAATTAACAAAATAATTAGACTTGGCAAGAAACAACAAATTAACTTTAACACTGAACTGAATCGTTAAATCAGCTCATAGCAATGAATTAACAAATTGTGTTAACATTAATTTGAGATAAAGTGTTTCTGTTGTCTCACTTCAGTTGTACAACACTTGTGAAATACAAGTGAAGCTTGGTCGAGTCGGCTCATTTAGGTTCATCAGCTAAAAGTAGAAGTCTCATTTTAATGGAATAAGAAAACAGATGGAAAATTCTGGATTGGTAAAAGTGAGGCTATTTCCATAGGGATGTACAAAATAACTACCATATTAGTTAACAGACAAAACTGATTTATTTTATTAGTAACAGCCTAACAGTCCATATTGAATATATATATAGGCTACTGTTTAGTTACTCTTTGTTTAGGGGTCACACTTGGCTTTTTCACGGTCAAAAGTGACCGAAGCCTTAAAATGTAACTTTTTCCCCCTAGGAAAACCAATGTAATATATTTTTGTTCAATAATATTTTTTGATTATTATTTAGAATTTTGAGGGTATTTTATGATACTATGCAATGTTTATATAATTTTTGTTAGCTATTTTTCCCCATTAAAAAAATAATAATAAAAAAATTCTAATATATTTTTAATTATTTTTCAATTAAACCAGTATTCCACGTTAAAATAGAGACAAGGCATTTAAAATCCAATTTTTGGAAGGTAGATTAGTGCCATCTGGTGGAAGTAAAAAAAGAAAAACTAGATTGCTATATAGTTCTATATAAAGTGGCTTATAAATTCTCTAGTGTTTTAGACATAAATACTTATTTTTATTAAGTTATGGATTTGGATTTATACTTAGACATTCTCAAAGACTACTTTTTGTCAAGGTTACATTTTTTTTTTTAATGTTGATTTGAAGTGTCAGTTTTTGCATTAATTTTACTACATTCAAAGAGAGGAGAACATTTTATTACACATAACATCAAAATTCAATAAAAATTTAACAAAAATGAACAGGTATGTTGTATCAAAGCTTAATAAATCTGGGTCTGATCTGATTTTAACCTCTTATTTGAGTCTTTTGGCTCAATTTTACCATATTGTTACAGCCACACCAGTTCATTTGTGTGTGTATAATATCGTGGTTTGTGTGTGTCTGTAAGTGTGCTTACGTGAGTGTGTTTGAGTGTGTGTGTCTGTTTTCCACTCTTGATGTTTTAGAGTGTAACATCTTCCTTGCTGTTTGTTTTTTTACTGCATTGTGGCTGAATTATTGATTTTATTACACACATTTGCAAAAACAAGCTCTGTGTTATAGTCGCGCTGGTAACACTTTATAATAAGGCTTCATTAGTTAACTACATTAGCTGACATGAACTAAGAATGAACAATACTTCTACAGCATTTATTAATCTTAGTTGATGTTAATTTCAACATTTACTAATACATTATTAAAATGAAAAGTTGTATTAGTTAACATGAGTTAATGCGCTGTGAACTAACATGAACAAAAAATGAAGAACTCTATTTTTATTAACTAACATTAACAAAGATTAATAAATACTGTAACAAATGTATTGCTCATTGTTAATTCATGTTAGTTAATACATTAACTAATGTTCACAAATAAGACCTTATTGTAAAGTATTACCGATGCGGTAAATGGATTTCTAAGATTTTAAATGGTTCTGTTCTTTTGAACTTTAAAATACAAAATAGTTATTATAAATTATATTTCACAATATTACTGTTTTTACTGTATTCTGATCAAATAATTGCAACCTGGGTGAGCACAAGAAACATAAAAAAAATCTTACCGACCCCAAACATTTGAACAGTAGTGTATACCAACATGTACAGTGTAGACAGTGTAACTCTAAAGTATAAGTAGGTCACAGACAGTGGTTATAAAAGAGCAAACATTAAGCACCAAGTGAAATCTGACCCTTTGAAACCTGGAAGCCTTATGGAGATTACAGAAATTGAGCTGACCTTGGCAGAAGCAGCATCACATCACTTTAGATGTGAAGAACAGCTGCTTTTTTTGTAAACATCTCACAGACTGCTACTCTATTTTGGGAGGCAGAGGACAGGTCCGGTTAAAAATACATTTAACGTTGGTTGTAAGCGAGGCCTATTGCTGCACCTGTGCTCGTTTGCCTATCAGCCACATCATTAAAATAAGCAGCAGCAGGTCTGCAGGGTTATGGATGTAATTGAGACACTGTGCCTGTCCAGAGATAAAGGTACTTGCCCTTAAAGGACCTTCTGAATGCAAGATCAGTGTATTTATCTTTACCATTTATTCAATCAGCTTCGTTGACTGCGACAATTTCATATTCAGATGTTTATAATGACATTACCTATCTGTGTGTGTTGCACTGTCCTCATCCTGTGCTCACTCGGATTGTTTCCATAAATAAGCTATAATTGGCCGCTCCTCATGGACACAGAGAGATAGAACGGAAGAAAAAAGGGTTGTTGTGTCCACTTCTTATGAGACGCAGCAGCCACCAACCTAATTACAAGCTCCTTCTTTCAATAAATCCAGGCTCCTTTGAAGTGATCTCTACAAAGGCTCATTGGATCCAGCTACTTATAATTAGCAGCGTTATATGAGTAAGGCAAGCAGTCAAGTGGTAGCGTGGAAGGCAATGGAGAGAAAGTGGTCTTGAGAGATGAATACCTCCAATAGTGGCTGGCTGCTCACGTGTTCCCTCCACTCTCTCCAAATAACCGAGGCCATTGATAAGACTGGAGGAGGTAAACAATTGCCTCCGGTTTTTCCGCCACCTCATCATGACATGTTTAGTGTTCAGGCTATAGTCTCGGCTTCAGTCAACACACTTAAAGATTGTCTGATGAACACTGAGCAGTAATACACCACTTTCAGTCTCACTGACTGGCTACTATGTTATTTCCAGGAGGGTTAGGTGACTTGATTATAAAATAAAACATTAATTTATTAATAACAATATAATAATTTATTAAAAACAAAACATATTTTTACTATATTATTATTAATATGATTATGTTTTTTTACTATGATTTGCCATTTAATTTGACTGAAATGAGTATTGTTGCTGATTTATGTATTTATTTGTTTAGTTATTACATTATTTATGGTTTTTACTATGATTTGCACAATATTTGCTGATTTTAAATACACTATATTGCCACAAGTTTTGGGACGCCTGTTTTTACATGTGCATTAACTTAATGACATCCCATTCTTAATCCGTAGGGTTTAATATGGAGTTGGCCCACCCTTTGCAGCTATAACAGCTCCAACTCTTCTGGGAAGGCTTTCCACAAGGTTTAGGAGTGTGTTTATGGGAATTTTTGACCATTCTTCTAGAAGCGCATTTGTGAGGTCAGGCACTGATGTTGGACAAGAAGGCCTGGCTCGCAGTCTCCGCTCTAATTCATCCCAAAGGTGTTCTATCGGGTTGAGGTCAGGACTCTGTGCAGGCCAGTCAAGTTCCTCCACACCAAACTCACTCATCCATGTCTTTATGGACCTTGCTTTGTGCACTGGTGCGCAGTCATGTTGGATCAGGAAGGGGCCATCCCCAAACTGTTCCCACAAAGTTGGGAGCATGAAATTGTCCAAAATGTCTTGGTATGCTGAAGCATTAAGAGTTCCTTTCAATGGAACTAAGGGGCCAAGCCCAACCCCTGAAAAACAACCTCACACCATAATCCCCCCTCCACCAAACTTTACACTTGGCACAATGCAGTCAGGCATGCTTTACCCCACTGCATCCCACGCTTTGCATTGCACTTGGTGATGTAAGGCTTGGATGAGCTGCTCGGCCATGGAATCCCATTCCATGAAGCTCTCTACGCACTGTTCTTGAGCTAATCTGAAGGCTACACGAAGTTTGGAGGTCTGTAGCTATTGACACTGCAGAAAGTTGCCTCAGCATGCGCTGACCCCGCTCTGTGATTTTGAGTTGCTGTTGTTCCCAATTGCTTCCACTTTGTTATAATACCACTAACAGTTGAGCGTGGAATATTTAGTAGTGAGGAATGGACTTAATGCACAGGTGGCAATCTATCACGGTACCACGCTTGAATTCACTGAGCTCCTGAGAGCGCCCCGTTCTTTCACAAATGTTTGTAGAAGCGTCTGCATGCCTAGTGCTTGATTTTATACACCTGTGGCCATGGAAGTGATTGGAACACCTGAATTCAATGATTTGGAGGGGTGTCCCAATACTTTTGGCAATATAGTGTGCATTATTGAAATATAATCGTCACGAACAGGTCTTCAGTTTTTCCCAGTTTCCAACCTATTGAAAATAGCATTACCCTGTTGGACTCAAAAAATACACTGGCCTGCCCTAAAGGGACTTTGACTAAGTGCATCCAACACATCATTATATAACATCAGCCAGGCCACCATGGAGGATGAGCCCATGAAACTGTAATATACTGTACTGAAGGTGCTTCAAAGCACAAAGGGTTTATTACCTGGATCTCTTGGCCACACACACACACACACGTTTATTGGCTTTCTCACTCTAATTCTCTCTCTATCCCCATTCCACTTTCTCCTGACCCCTGCAGAGCTCTAGCATGGCTCTCAGGCCAACAGCCAACAAAGTTACACAACATCACCACAAATAATAATGTAGGCAGCTGGAGCACAGGAGAAAGGGAGAGAGAGGGAAAAAAGAGGAGAAAAACATACTGTACTGTAGAGAGAAAGGGAGTATGAGAAACAAATCCTGTCAAAAGCACAACCACTTCACCACCACACAAATGTCACCCACTGGGTCATCGTTGGAGGGAAGGTCTCGCTTTTCTTGTTCCTGTAGTATCTGTAAAATCTAGTTAACATAAACTGGGTTCAAGCTCAATCCAATTATTTCTCTTTACTTTGACACCTGTTGTGATGCTCAAATCCAAACAATGAGAACATCCTTCACCTGGCGATAACCTTTAACACAGGGCGTTTAGCCAAACGCTAAAAACTCTGATCTAAGGGAAGGGAATGTGTTCTGCAGCTGAGTGCTTCCCCTTTTTCTGTTACGTCACATTACATTATTCCTTACTTTTTGTCATATTCTTGTAGTGACTTTTAAGGAATAGGTCACCCAAAATTTTTAATTTAGTAATTTACTCACCTTCATGTCATTCTGAAACTGTATGACTCCTTTTCTTGTGTAGAACACAAAAGAAAATGTATTTGGGGTATTTTTTTCTCCACACATTGAAAGTCATTGAGTCCAGTGCTGTTTTGGAACCCACTGACTTTTGTTGTTTGGACAAAAACAGTTTTTGAAAGATCCTTGAAAATATTTTCTTTTGTGTTCGGCAGAGGAAATAAAGTTATACAACAGTGGTATTCAAATGGCGGACTGTGGTCAGGTTCCGGACCCCGACTTGGTTCCATCTGGACCGCGCGACATAATTGTGGCATTTTACCATTTCTACAGATTAAAGTGAGCAGCGCGTCTAAACAACAGAGCGGTTCACACCACAAGCGCTCAGTGTCGTTTACAGTAATGATCTTTTGCCACTGTATCCTCTACTATTCTTATCTAGAGCAAAACACGATTTATTCAAGCCCTTTCCGTTCCGTGCACATTGCTTCTCTCTCCTGCTAAAGACATAAAGCGCCACATTAAGAGCTGCAGATGATGCAATTATTTTAACAACAGTAGCAGAAACACTTTGAGCAGCAAAATAGATACTTTTGCTAAAACACAGCAGAAAACGAGAATGCAACATACAATTATTTTCATCTGTCATACTGATGCCTCCGACCCTTTAACTAAACCAGGTTTGTGACAAGTTAACGTGTGGCACCTTTAGATGTTTATTTTTTTCCCCATACATTTAGCATTATTAATCAGCATATTAAGAGCATTTCATAATAAACAATGTTATAATTTGGAAATGTATTTATAGATGGCAAGGGAAGACAAAAAAACATTGAAATTAGTTTAGATTATGTGCGTTGTTTAGTTTTAGTAGTTTATTACTTTGAGAAAATATAAAAATGGTCCATACATTTCTTAAGAGGTAAACCCTGCACCCCCATATGTTTTCTCAGTCACAGGGCCTTCTATGTGCCATACATATAGGTATTTGTTTAGTTTTATATTCAGTGAAATATTTACTCTTTTTGGTAAATAACTAAATATTGGTAAAAATTCTTAGACATCACTGCTTTGGCCCTCGGGGCCCAAGATTCTCATCTTTGATGACAACTTTGAGTGTTTAGGATTTTTTCTTTTACAAAGTACTACGGCTTCCCCCATGGAAATGTATAACTGTTTCAAAAAAATATTGTCCTGACCTCCGCTGGGAAGAAAATATAGAGACTGGACCTCTAGGAACTGTAATTGAATACCCCTGTTATACAGGTTCGGAAAAACATGATTGTGATTAAAGAATTTTTTGGTGAACTATCACTTTAATATTAGGATGGTAGGTTTCTCTTTAGGTATTCAATTAGCAATCAGCCAATACTGACTGTATAGCTGCTCCATTGAATTTTATTCCAATTTAATTCTACTTAAAGGTGCGGTATGTAGGACTGACATATGTGTATGCTAGTGGTTGAAATGGGTACTGCAGTCCAAATTCAAGATATTGGAGATCGTTGTTTGCCCCGCCCCCTCCTCCTCAGACTTGACGCTCACGCGGGTTGCCAGCATAAGGACACGCAACAGAAGCGAGCGCAATTGACAATGAAAGCCACACTGTAAGTTGATGAGTTGATTTATCCACGTTTTAATATGCTCTCGTTCACAGAGATTTTTAGATGGATGCCGAGGCTTTTTAGGTCGGGTAGAATCTGCGATCTCTGACCCAGTTTGTTTGCTGGCTTCCACGGCTGCTACAATACGCTGTGTTTTCCGCCAACTGGCAAACCTGTGGTGTCGAAATACTATTGGGTAAACTGGCAACGTGCGTTATCACACAGACCAAAACAAAAACAGACATTACGACACAGAACGTACATTTCAAAGCCGAATAACTGGCTATAGCGTTGTTTTTCTGAGAAACAAGTAGGTTGATTTAGCATGTTTCCTAAATATCTGCAAACATATTATGGTATTTTTATGCTTTAGTAAAGTGAAAAACTTACATACAGCACCTTTAAAATTTCAGTTCGAACTACAATTCTGCACCCTGTTCTACCACAATTCAGATTCAATATGGATTCTGGAATTTAATTGGAATTTAAAAAGCATTCTCAATTAAATTCTGACAGGTAGAGAACCCTTAAATATATAAATATGGGAGTCATTCAATCTCCAAAATATATCATACTAAGGTATTTCCATCTGATATGATCACTGTACCGTGGGGCTTTTTTGTGGGGGGCCATTTACTCAAGAGAGGATGAAAAGTGTGATTAGTCAGCAAACGTTTTTTAAGACACCCCGGGTCATTCCCATGTTCTACGGCTACGTCTCCAGCTATGGTGATGGAGTGTTGGCCGCCCGGTGAACTACACAGCAGAACCACGTGGCTGGAAGTGACCACTGATGCAGAAGAGAGAGAGAGAAAGAGGAAGAGGAAAAGATGAACAGATGGAGGAGTCACTGAACATAACACTGCACACTGAGAGCCATGAGAAGTAAAGCAGTAGAGGGAATGATGGTAGGGAGGAAAGAGAGAGAGAGAGAGTGGGAGGACAGAACTGGAGGCGAAGAGTCGGAGAGACAAAAAAGAGAGAATGACAGAGAAATGGGCTTCGGGACATGAGTAAGGGGGTGTGGGCAGGAGGAGAGAGCTGTAATGAATGTCTCTAAATTTTGAGATGGCACTAGAGCTAGGAGATATAATGAATATTTGGCAATATATTCACAATGATGATTTTTTTATTATTATAAAATCTGTCTCCTTTTTTGCAACTTACAATGAATGGATTTGTTATGCAACATCACTAACAGTGAGATTTTTCTTTTATTCAGGAAGGATGCATTAAATATTAAACATTAAACATAATAGCATTAAACATAATATAATCATTTAACAAAAACATAATAAGAAAGCACTGAAAATTCAGCTTTGCCATCCCAGGAATAAATTACATTTTAAAAAAGTAAAATAGAACCTAGTTATTTTAAATGGGTCATGAAGTGGATTTTTTTATTATTTTATAATATTTCCTGAGGTGCCCTTGTATTGTTAGTATTATACTGTAAGTATTTGTGTGGTACTGTTGTGCGCAAGTGCTGCCTACAAAGTCACTGCCTGATAAGGCAGCAAGGCACCAAGTCAGCTGCCTAAGTTTTCAGACGCAGCCACAAAGAGAGGACAACAGATGGACGGACAACAGACAGACAGTCAGTCAGACAGATAGATAGAGAAAGAGAGAGAGAAAGAGAGAGAAGTCTCCAGAACAGACTCCTTTAGGCTGTAGAGATGAAACACCAGACTACCTGTATCATACCAGCTGGTCCACACACCTCATCCATGCAGAAAACCAACTGCTAGTGGGCAGAGCGGTGCTCAAAGCAACACAGCTCTGTACATATCAGATGTTTAATTAAACCTCAGCAGGTGCTAGTTCAAAGTCAAGGTGCACAGAAACATTCAAGCCAAACTACCTTTTTGCCACTTTTTATACAGAGTACAAAAAGTCAAGCTAATGTTTATATGAATATAATATGCTTTATAAGCCAATTACATTTTACATTCACATATACACCGATCAGATCCTAATATTGTGTTGGTCCCACTTTTGCTGCCAAAACAGCCCTGACCCGTCGAGGCATGGACTCCACTAGACCCCTGAAGGTGTACTGTGGTATCTGGCACCAAGATGTTAGCAGCAGATCCTTTAAGTCCTGTAAGTTGCGAGGTGGGGCCTCCATGGATCGGACTTGTTTGTTCAGCACATCCCACAGATGCTCGATTGGATTGAGATCTGGGGAATTTGGAGGGCAAGTCAACACCTCAAACTTGCTCCTCAAACCATTCCTGAACCATTTTTGCTTTGTGGCAGGGCGCATTATCCTGCTGAAAGAGGCCACAGCCACCAGGGAATGCCGTTTCCATGAAAGGGTGTACATGGTCTGCAACAATGCTTAGGTAGGTGGTATGTGTCAAAGTAACATCCACATGGATGGCAGGACCCAAGGTTTCCCAGCAGAACATTGCCCAAAGCATCACACTGCCTCCGCCGGCTTGCCTTCTTCCCATAGTGCATCCTGGTGCCATGTGTCCCTTAGGTAAGTGATGCACACGCACCCGGCCAGCCACGTGATGTAAAAGAAAACGTGATTTATCAGACCAGGCCACCTTCTTCCATTGCTCCGTGGTCCAGTTCTGATGCTCACGTGCCCACTGTTGGGGCTTTCGGTGGTGGACAGGGGTCAGCATGGGCACCCTGACTGGTCTGCAGCTATGCAGCCCCATACGCAACAAACTTCCATGCACTGTGTATTCTGACACCTTTCTATCAGAACCAGCATTAACTTCTTGAGCAATTTGAGCTACAGTAGCTTGTCTGTTTGATCAGACCACACGGGCCAGCCTTCGCTCCCCACGTGCATCAATGAGCCTTGGTCACCCATGACCCTGTCACCGGTTCACCACTGTTCCTTCCTCGGACCACTTTTGATAGATACTGACCACTGCAGACCGGGAACACCCCTCAAGAGCTGCAGTTTTGGAGATGCTCTGACCCAGTCGTCTAGCCATCACAATTTGGCCCTTGTCAAACTCACTCAAATCCTTACGCTTGCCCATTTTTCCTGCTTCTAACACATCAACTTTGAGGACAAAATGTTCACTTGTTGCCTAATATATCCCACCCACTAACAGGTGCCGTGATGAAGAGATAATCAGTGTTATTTACTTCACCTGTCAGTGGTCATAATGTTATGCCTGATCGGTGTATGTATATATATACAGTGGGGAGAACAAGTATTTGATACACTGCCGATTTTGCAGGTTTTCCTACTTACAAAGCATGTAGAGGTCTGTCATTTTTATCATAGGTACACTTCAACTGTGAGTGATGGAATCTAAAACAAAAATCCAGAAAATCACATTGTATGATTTTTAAATAATTAATTTGCATTTTATTGCATGACATATTTGATCACAGACCTGTTAGTTTTTCTTTAAGAAACCTTCCTGTTCCCCACTCATTACCTGTATTAACTGCACCTGTTTGAACTCGCTACCTGTATAAAAGACACCTGTCCACACACTCAATCAAACAGACTCCAACCTCTCCACAATGGCCAAGAACAGAGAGCTGTGTAAGGACATCAGGGATAAAATTGTAGACCTGCACAAGGCTGGGATGGGCTACAGGACAATAGGCAAGCAGCTTGGTGAGAAGGCAACAACTTTTGGCGCAATTATTCGAAAATGGAAGAAGTTCAAGATGATGGTCAATCTCCCTCGGTCTGGGGCACCATGCAAGATCTCACCTCGTGGGGCATCAATGATCATGAGGAAGGTGAGGGATCAGCCCAGAACTACACGGCAGGACCTGGTCAATGACCTGAAGAGAGCTGGGACCACAGTCTCAAAGAAAACCATTAGTAACACACTATGCCGTCATGGATTAAAATCCTGCAGCGCACGCAAGGTCCCCCTGCTCAAGCCAGCGCATGTCCAGGCCCGTCTGAAGTTTGCCAATGACCATCTGGATGATCCAGAGGAGGAATGGGAGAAGGTCATGTGGTCTGATGAGATAAAAACAGAGCTTTTTGGTCTAAACTCCACTCGCCGTGTTTGGAGGAAGAAGAAGGATGAGTACAACCCCAAGAACACCATCCCAACCGTGAAGCAGGGAGGTGGAAACATCATTCTTTGGGGATGCTTTTCTGCAAAGGGGACAGGACGACTGCACCGTATTGAGGGGAGGATGAATGGGGCCATGTATCGTGAGATCTTGGCCAACAACCTCCTTTCCTCAGTAACAGCATTGAAGATGGGTCATGGCTGGGTCTTCTAGCATGACAACGACCTGAAACACACAGCCAGGGCAACTAAGGAGTGGCTCCGTAAGAAGCATCTCAAGGTCCTGGAGTGGCCTAGACAGTCTCCAGACCTGAACCCGATAGAAAATCTTTGGAGGGAGCTGAAAGTCCGTATTGCCCAGCGACAGCCGCGAAACCTGAAGGATCTGGAGAAGGTCTGTATGGAGGAGTGGGCCAAAATCCCTGCTGCAGTGTGTGCAAACCTGGTCAAGAACTACAGGAAACGTATGATCTCTGTAATTGCAAACAAAGGTTTCTGTACCAAATATTAAGTTCTGCTTTTCTGATGTATCAAATACTTATGTCATGCAATAAAATGCAAATGAATTACTTAAAATCATACAATGTGATTTTCTGGATTTTTGTTTTAGATTCCGTCACTCACAATTAAAGAGTACCTATGATAAAAATTACAGACTTCTACATGCTTTGTAAGTGGGCAAACCTGCAAAATCGACAGTGTATCAAATACTTGTTCTCCCCACTGTGTATATATATATATATATATATATATATATAAAATATGATTACTATTATTTGTAGAAGTTTCCTAGAAAAGCAATACTGTGGATAATTTTTACCAGAAAAAGAGTGACAAAGACTGCACAAGTGGCTAATTTCTAACAGTGTTCTGATATTCAGAGAAAGAATTATCTTTGTAGACCTAAACATCTGTTGCTTACAATTCTTTTTCTCTTTCTCATCTTTAGTGTTTGATTATTAATGATGACATGATAGACAGCAGGAGATCTAATAAGCTGCATGCACACTAATGCACAGATCTTTTTTGAAATATAAGATGTTTTTATCCTGTCTATTTATGCCTTAAAATATTGTCTGTTTACATTAATTTTGTATCATAAAAAGCATTTAGAGATACAAGTACATTTAGCACACAGTCACATACACAAGCGCTCTTCACAAAGTGCATGTGAGCATTTGAAATTGAAAGCAGCCTTCTGTCAGTGAGTTACATATTTTTTATATATAAGCCCACTGTATTCTAAACGACATAAATGATGCCTTCACAGAGCATTTGTAAGGAAAATACCGATGGGCGAGACTGCGCACTGCAAGCGTAACATCAAGCACAGCGCATATCCAGTGCAATGATGTCAGGACACAGACGGAGGCAGAGGGGTAAGTGAACACAGAAGTTTATAGAAACAGAGACACGAATACAGGCAGATGATGGATGCAGTTGAGTGCACTTTGCGACCAGTCACTTAGCTGAAGGATAACAGGTATTTCTGTTGCAGGTGAAGGGATCAACGAGGAACGAAGAACTGGAGACAGAAGACGGCTGGATGAGGACTCGGGAAACTCAGGTAAGTAGCGGGTAAGGAGTCCAGGTACGTAAGGAGTCCAGGTACGTATAGACGAGACCAGACAATGATGTGAAGGGAGTGAGTGTTCTTATAGTGTCCTAGATGATGAAGTGCAGGCGCGGGTGATTAGTACTCAGGAGACTGTGAAAGAGTGGGTGGAGATCTGGTGACAATGCGTTGGTGGGTGTTGGCTGTGACTCTGTGACAGTACCCCCTCCTCCACGGGCGGCTCCTGACGACCGGATGGGGCGACGACGACGGGGTCTACCTCGACCCCGAGGAGCAGGGCGGTCCGGATGTTCGGCGTGGAATTGAGTGATGAGCGAGGGGTCGAGGATGTCGTGACGGTTGACCCAGGAACGTTCTTCTGGCCCATAGTCCTCCCAGTCGACGAGGTATTCAATCTGGGGACTCCATCGTCGGGAGTCGAGGATCGCCCGCACCCGGTAGATGGCCTCTTCTTCAGCGACGTCGGGAGGAGGAGGTACCGCACTGTCACCAGGATCTGTGAAAGGAGAAGGCATGGGTTCAGTGTGGGGCTTCAACAAGGAAACATGGAATGAAGGTGAGATACGATACTGTGCAGGGAGGTTGAGACGGTAGGTGACCTCGCTGAGCTGCCTCTGTATGGTGAATGGACCTATGTACCGGGGACTCAGCTTACGGCAGGGCAGTAGGAGACAGATGTCCCGTGTTGAGAGCCACACCTTCTGGCCAGGTTGGTAACGAGGAGTGGGACCCCTTCTGGCGTCAGCATGCCTCTTGTGTCTCCGGACTGCCTGCTGGAGATGGACATGAGCTGAGTCCCACACTCTCTCGCTCTGCTGGAACCAGTGGTTGACAGCTGGAACCTCTGAGGGCTCACCCGACCAGGGGAAGAGAGGTGGTTGGTAGCCCAAGACACACTGGAATGGGGTGAGCCCGGTGGTGGTCTGCCGGAGGAAATTTTGGGCATACTCCGCCCAGGGTAGGAACTGGCTCCAGCTGTCCTGGTTCCGGTGGCAATATGACCTCAGGTATCTCCCGATTTCCTGGATCTTGCACTCAGTTTGGCCATTGGTTTGTGGGTGGTATCCCGAGGACAGGCTGACTGACACTCCTAGGAGCTTGAAGAAGGCGTGCCACACTCTGGAAATGAACTGGGGTCCACGATCGGACACAATGTCTTCAGGAATACCGAAATGACGGAATACATTGTGGAACAAGGCTTTGGTGGCTTCAAACGCAGTGGGAAGACCCTTGAGGGGTATGAGTTTACAAGCCTTGGAGAATCAGTCCACGATTACCAACACGCAGGTGAAGTTCTTTGATGGTGGCAAATACAGTGGGGAGAACAAGTATTTGATACACTGCCGATTTTGCAGGTTTGCCCACTTACAAAGCATGTAGAAGTCTGTAATTTTTATCATAGGTACTCTTCAACTGTGAGTGACGGAATCTAAAACAAAAATCCAGAAAATCACATTGTATGATTTTTAAGTAATTAATTTGCATTTTATTGCATGACATAAGTATTTGATACATCAGAAAAGCAGAACTTAATATTTGGTACAGAAACCTTTGTTTGCAATTACAGAGATCATACGTTTCATGTAGTTCTTGACCAGGTTTGCACACACTGCAGCAGGGATTTTGGCCCACTCCTCCATACAGACCTTCTCCAGATCCTTCAGGTTTCGGGGCTGTCGCTGGGCAATACGGACTTTCAGCTCCCTCCAAAGATTTTCTATTGGGTTCAGGTCTGGAGACTGGCTAGGCCACTCCAGGACCTTGAGATGCTTCTTACGGAGCCACTCCTTAGTTGCCCTGGCTGTGTGTTTCGGGTCGCTGTCATGCTGGAAGACCCAGCCACGACCCATCTTCAATGCTCTTACTGAGGGAAGGAGGTTGTTGGCCAAGAACTCGCGATACATGGCCCCATTCATCCTCCCCTCAATACGGTGCAGTCGTCCTGTCCCCTTTGCTGAAAAGCATCCCCAAAGAATGATGTTTCCACCTCCATGCTTCACGGTTGGGATGATGTTCTTGGAGTTGTACTCATCCTTCTTCTTCCTCCAAACACGGCGAGTGGAGTCTAGACCAAAAAGCTCTATTTTTGTTTCATCAGACCACATGACCTTCGCTCATTCCTCCTCTGGATCATCCAGATGGTCATTGGCAAACTTCAGACAGGCCTGGACATGCACTGGCTTGAGCAGGGGGACCTTGCGTGCGCTGCAGGATTTTAATTCATGACGGCGTAGTGTGTTACTAATGGTTTTCTTTGAGACTGTGGTCCCAGCTCTCTTCAGGTCATTGACCAGGTCCTGCCGTGTAGTTCTGGGCTGATCCCTCACCTTCCTCATGATCATTGATGCCCCACGAGGTGAGATCTTGCATGGTGCCCCAGACCGAGGGAGATTGACCGTCATCTTATACTTCTTCCATTTTCTAATAATTGCGCCAACAGTTGTTGCCTTCTCGCCAAGCTGCTTGCCTATTGTCCTGTAGCCCATCCCAGCCTTGTGCAGGTCTACAATTTTATCCCTGATGTCCTTACACAGCTCTCTGGTCTTGGCCATTGTGGAGAGGTTGGAGTCTGTTTGATTGAGTGTGTGGACAGGTGTCTTTTATACAGGTAACGAGTTCAAACAGGTGCAGTTAATACAGGAAATGAGTGGAGAACAGGAGGGCTTCTTAAAGAAAAACGAACAGGTCTGTGAGAGCCGGAATTCGTACTGGTTGGTAGGTGATCAAATACTTATGTCATGCAATAAAATGCAAATTAATTATTTAAAAATCATACAATGTGATTTTCTGGATTTTTTAGATTCCGTCTCTCACAGTTGAAGAGTACCTATGATAAAAATTACAGACCTCTACATGCTTTGTAAGTAGGAAAACCTGCAAAATCGGCAGTGTATAAAATACTTGTTCTCCCCACTGTATGTCATGAAATCAGTTCCCAGGTGTGTCCACGGTCGGCGAGGTATCGGTAAGGGAGTCGACTTCGACGACGAATGGGAGGTCAGGGTTCGGATGAACCAGGATCGGAGTGGTGAGGAAAGCTTCTTGGAGCTGGTGGAAGGCATCTCGGGCAGATGGGGTCCAGGACAGAGACTTGGGCCGGCCTTTGAGGAGCGAGGTGAGGGGTGAACTGATAAGACTGTAGTTGTGGATGAAGCGACGATAGAAATTTGCAAACCCCAGGAAACGTTGTAACTCTTTCACAGTAGTGGGTAATGGCCAATTGCGGATGGTTTCCACCTTCCTCTGGTCCATTTGGATGTCGTGTTGGTCAATGAGGTAGCCCAGGAACTGCATGGAGGTGGTATGGAACTCGCACTTCTCCAGCTTGAGGTATAGATGGTGTTGACGTAGCTTCTCGAGGACCTTGGCGATGTTGAAGAAGTGACTGAAGAAGGTGGCGATGGTGGCTGTTACGGGGGCGTTGGCTTCCCAGAGGGGCTGGGCCCACTGCAGCACTCGTCCTGAGAGCAGGGAGATGACAAACGCCACTCAGGCGCGCTCGGATGCGAAGAGCTGAGACTGGGCTTCCAGATAGAGCAAACACTGAAGGAGAAACCCACTGCAATCCTCCGCCGCACTGGAGTATGTCGCTGGTCGGGCCATGGGACTGACAGAAGCAGCTGGAAAAGAAGCAGTGGGTGCTGGGTGCAGGAGTGCTTGGCGAACAGCGTGCACGAGATCTGCTGGGACTGTAGGGGAAGTGCTCGTGGATGGCGGTTGTAGTGAGGATCGTACTGCGTCGACCAGGGTGGCAAACGGCTCCGGAGCACGATCCCCGCCTGTGTCCGAGGCACTCTGCATGAGGTCTGGTCTTCTGTCAGGACACAGACGGAGGCAGAGGGGTAAGTGAACACAGAAGTTTATAGAAACAGAGACACGAACACAGGCAGATGATGGATGCAGGTGAGTAAAGAACACGCACTTTGCGACCAGTCACTTAGCTGAAGGATAACAGGTATTTCTGTTGCAGGTGAAGGGATCAACGAGGAACGAAGAACTGGAGACAGAAGACGGCTGGATGAGGACTCGGGAAACTCAGGTAAGTAGCGGGTAAGGAGTCCAGGTACGTATAGACGAGACCAGACAATGATGTGAAGGGAGTGAGTGTTCTATATGTGTTATAGTGTCCTAGATGATGAAGTGCAGGTGATCAGTACTCAGGAGACTGTGAACGAGTGGGTGAAGCGTAGAGATCTGGTGACGATGCGTTGGTGTTGGTGGGTGTTGGCTGTGACTCTGTGACAAATGAAGCCTGCGAATGTCCTTGTAATTCACTTCAATCTTCCAAACTTTATGAAAGACTATTTTATGGTAGGTTTGAGTGGTGTGTGTGTGTGAAGAATTGGAAGCAAGCAGAATCTGGGTGTTTCTAAAGCACATCTGCGTTTAAAAACTAAGCTCAGAATCGATCCAGAATTTTTGGAGAGAGAATTGCGGTGCATTGATGCATCGATTTTTTTTCTCCCACCACTAACAACTACTATAAAAGTTTGAATAATCATTCAAATGCAGTCCCTACCACAACTATAACAATAATAACACAGAGGAACAATAACTTTGGAATCACACTTGACAGCCAATCAGAATCCACCAAATGCCACCAGCGCTTGAGCCTGGCAGATGAAACAACTGCATATGCTTATAATAACCAGAACATTACCAGACGCTAATACAAATAAAATAGTTATGATTATCTTCATAGTTATCGCTCATGGTGTGAACGGGCCTTTCAAGTTTCAAGTTACATTTTTTGCACTGAGTCTGAGTTAAAACATATCATTGAATTTAGATGACCCTCAACCACTGTTGGGTAAGTTACTCTAAAAAAGTAATTAATTACTAGTTACTAATTACATCTTCAATAGTGTAATTAGATTACTGTACAAATTACTCCCTCCAAAAAGTATTTAATTACTTATTACTAATTACTTTCTAAATCCTATATCAACCTCGACTAGTAAAGTGATTCAAAGATAGACATGAAACGGCTCTTTTAATTCATTCAAATAAATAATATAAAACTACATTAATTATTCTTATTAACTGACCAAACTCTTACAAAAACTCTACCCTCAATGCAGTGGGGAGAAACAGCCAGTGTTGTCCTTTACAGATCACTGGAGAATATCAGCGTACCCTTTCGTAGCGTTACTCATTTGATCCAATCACCATATATTTGAACTCTTCTCCCCTCTTTCTGACCATCACAATTTAAAATTTCACACAGACGGGTACAATAGGGCATCTAAATGCCTCTATCGCCCCGGGACTCAATAATTCATTGTCTCTGCTCTCAGTGGCAGATCAACACTGTCCGTGGAGCTCTAGAGTTACATCCAGCTCAATAACACATTGTTTAGCACAGTATAACTTCAAAGGTGAAGACTGAGGTGAGGAGATAACCTTTCACAGAGGGTACGGTTTCACCCTGTGCTCCTCCATTCGGCATGTGCCAACCTAAATGGACTGATTTTTGGACATGCCGTGCTACTTGATTGGCATTTCACAGAGCGACTTGGTGACTCACTGACAGATACTAGAGCCCTTGATGGAGCAGCCCCATCAGTGCTGGTGTCAGTCAGCCGTAAGTAAGGCAGACGCTGGGGAACACTGGGAGTGATGAATGCTAGCACGCTACACTGCGACTGGGACACAGCATCAAGTCAAAGCAGGTGCTTATAAATGATAGCATTCAAATATTGCTGTGCTAGCATGCTAAATAACTGCTTAGAGACAAAGAGTCACGCTGACAACAGCGAGATTACCCATGAAGCAGATGAAAGGTGATTTTGATAAGATCTCTCATCAAAACAAACAACATACTACAACTCTTATTCCTGATCAGTCACTCAAGGTGTTTTGATGCTGTTTAATATTAACACCACTTTTAAAAAGTATTTGTTTAAGAGTTAAAAGCCATGCACCAAAGAGACCAGCTACAACAAAACTTTGATTTGAAGCAAAAAGCTATTTGAAAATCTGACAAAAACACAAAGGTACAAGTCTGTGTACTTAGCTTTAATGAGGGAATGATGTTGATTATATATACAGAAACAATATATTTCATACCTGCAAACTCCATTGAAATAGGTGAAATGAAGCCCATGCTTATAATGAATTATAGCCCCATTTATACTTATTTATAAGTAAGTATTACTATTCTATAAATATATTTATAAAGACTCATTAAGACCTATACTGCATTATCAGAACAGTTATAGTTAATCTATAGTAAATCTATATTTCCTTGGCCATATGCATGGTATTGCTTATACTGTAGCAGTTTGAAATTATACTTTAAAAAATAATGTTGCAGTGTTTTTTGCTACTATGTAACATCAAAAAAAAAAGATATTTTTTCAACTGTTTGCATTAATGATTTCTTTTTTTATTTTATTACTGGAATTTTTTTCTTTATTTTATTACTGGAATTTTATAACTGGGAATTATTGTTCATTAGTTACATTTACAAATAAACAACTTAAAATGTATAACGAGCACATGATTTCTTAACATTTGATTTAGAAAAAATTGCATCCGATGTTTTCACTTTACTTAAAGCCATCAATGATGCATTTATAGAGGTTAGTAACTGTATTATCACTCACAGTAAGTATTTATAAGAACACAACACGGCTATTAATAACAATATATTCACTTATTTGACAGAAATCTGAATGACTAAAAAGTCACTATAATATAATAACATTATAGCAATGCAGGCTGCATCTTTATAAATGCATTCATGGATTCATATGACTGACTAATTAATACTTATAAATCAGTGTATAATGGATTATGAGCATGTGCATTGAAAAAGCAAATGCATGACTTATAAGTAATTACAAAAATAATATGACTATAACTGTTCTGATAATGCAGTATAGGTCGTAATGAGTCTTTATAAATATATTTATAGAATAGTAATACTTATAAATAAGTATAAATGGGGGCTATAATTCATTATAAGCATAAAGTGTTACCAAAAAGGTTAGTTTTTTGACAAAAACTTTAATTTATTAAAGTTATTAATTAAAATTAAACTTTAATTTAGTTTATTAAAAATGATAAACTTTTCAGTCTTATTTTTTTACTAAGAGTCCACGGATTTGCATGAATCACGTGAAGGGCCTATTTCGATGTCAAATTTCAATGACAAATTTTGCCGCAAGGCAACGAGTTTGCAGGTATGAAATTTTGTTTTATTAAAGGTTTATAAGTTATCGTACAAAATAATTTCCTCAATGTAGAAAATTAATGGGATTTTTACTTCTAGAACCTGACTTTTGTAGTCCATTAAATTTACTCCATTGGAATTCTCTATTCTGATTGGTCAATACTGGCATTTAGCGGTAAAGTACAATGCTGTATATCAGTCCGCTCATCCGGGTAACTGCGCTACTTTCATGTCTCATCTACTTTCGCACATCTTGCATCTCAGTTATTGATTGCAGTGAAAATTAAGTGAAAATTGAAAGGACTTAATTATTGATATAACTAATATTACTTGTGTTCATCTTGTTGCTTGGGTGATTGTTTTGTACACTGGGTTGGACTATTTTTCTTAGAGGAAGTTTTTATATAATAATATACAGCTAAAATTAGAAAATAATTAAAAACAACGGCTGATTGAAAAAAAACACTTTCATTGCAATATATATAGAAAGACTTGTTTCTCTTAGCAGAAGTTTTAATCTAGAATAATCTGAAATAATTTAAACACAAATTTCATGTCCACATATATATATATATATATATATATAATATATATATATATATATATAAAATACATGGGCATCGGAAGCAAAAAAAATGTGGGTGGGTCCAAAAATTTTGGCGTAAATGCCATTTACATTAAGTGCAAATAGCTCGCCTTGTTTACTATAAACGCCTGGTTGTGACAGACCATGTAAAGCGCTTTGAGTACCCAGAAAAGCGCCATATAAATGTAACAAACTATTATTAATTTGACAAAATTACGGAAGACATCAAATTACTTACAGTGGTAATAGTTTAGGGGTAAGGCACATGGTAGAAAGTTTTGATGCAAATCGATCTGAGGTTCGAATCCGCCTTTTGCCAAACTCGCTCTACTCCCTTTTCTCATCACATATCAGATCGGAAAGGCATTTATTGGAAATAAATGGAAATAAAGCATCTAACGTGTGTTTAATAATAAAGTGTTTATCGGTTAGGGGTATGTGAACAGACATGCACTGAATCAGAGACGGTAAAAGTGAGTGGGTGCAATATCATTGGTCTTAAAAAGTGGGTGGGTCTTGTCCCGCACACATACAATGGTTCCGACGCCCATGATATAATATGCTTTTTTTTTTTTGGGGTTGATTAGTAATGTAATAGCAGAACAATGTGCAGTCAGTCGGTCATTATTACAAAATAAACTGTGAAGGGATGCAGCTGACTGTACGGGCCTGTTTACATCTGGTCACATGCGTTTTCTCTGATCGGATAGCTATCCGATCGTGAAAAGACACGGTGTAAATGCCCTATGAAACGCATCCGAGACTCAAACCACTTCAGGAGGTGATTTGAGACGCATTATTCCAAAAGAAACAGGACACGTGTACAGTAAATGCATCTGGTTGTTGAAGCCACACACATTAGTTTTTTTTCCCTCCCAAAATGGTAAAAATGTGTAAGAGCGTGTTATACCAGCTCCTGGGAAACAAATATGACAGCGTTACTGCAACACGCGTCATGGGTAAGATGACCGCCGCATCTTCATTAAAATTAGTGAGACTAAATTATCTTACCAGTGCTGATATTGCTTGTGCTCTCTCTCCTATTTTGGTTTTTGATATTTTAATTAGCTGAAGATAAATAAAATGCACTGCATATCTGTTGCTTTTGTTGATGTGAACTCTGTTGAATTTGCAAATAGCACGGGAATTGAAGATTAGATTTATATTCGTTTTGCGGAGATACATTTATGTGTAAATGGAACGGTTTTAACAAATCCAATAGCTATCCGATCAGTAAAAATGCATGAAGTGACCAGGTGTAAACAGGCCCAATATTATCCCTTACATAGCAGTGTCTGCAGCCATTTCTCACAGAAGCAGCTTCAGTCCATCTCACTTACCACCAGCACTATTTCTGTAATGAAAAGGTGCCATATTCGCTTTCTTCTATAAGTGAATCATAAGACTCACTTCATGTACACCACATCTTTTGTTCAATACACAAAAACATCCTTTTCAGATCCTGCCAATCCTCTCACATAGTGTAGGTCCACTCAGCAACACTGAGTGTACAAGATAAGAGCAAAACCGCTGACTGGACACAGAGATCATCAAGCACTAGTAGCTCACAGGCATCTGAAATGAAGAAAAGATGGAGGAAGCCATTAATGATGACTCATTCCCATTTCCTGTTGTCCTGACTAATGATTGTGTAGCAAGAGAGACATCTTCCTGTAATTCTAATTAAAAGACGAGAGGTTCTTATTCTAGGAGCCCTCCACGAATTCAATCCCACCCCAAAGAGACATATAAAAAACAGGTCTAGTAAGATGTGTGAAGAATTCTGAACAGCAATTTCTGTCAATAGTAAATATAAGCAGCATATGACTCTGGCTCAGTGTTATAAATGAACTGTATAAGGTGAAGAAGCAGCCTAACTGCAGAAACATCACATTGTGCTTTAATTCTGACAGTGTTTGTGCCTGCATAAGCAATGTATTTATGCAGGCAGTGTGAAATTGTAACCTATTTGTAACGCAGCAAAATAAATATGCACTGCTTCTGTCTGCAGTGTAAAACAGGCATAAAGGATTAAAATAAAAAAGAGAGCAAATTAAATATTTTATCAGCCTTGATTTCAGTGAATATTCTACGGAAGCCCTGAACTGCAAGGTGGAAAAAAAAGAGAAGAAAACCTATCTATTTCGAGATATTAAGTCATTTCGACATAAGTCGTTATTTCGACATATCTCGTTATTTCAACATAAGTCGTTATTTCGACGACATATCTCGTTATTTCAACATAATATCTCGATATTACGACATAAGTCATTATTTCGACATAATATCTCGTTATTGCGACATAATATCTCGTTATTACGACATAAGTCGATATTTCGAAATAATATCTCGTTATTTCAACATAACTAATTTTGACATAATATCTCGTTATTTCAACATAAATTGTTATTTCGACATATCTCGTTATTAGAATGTCCTCTTATTATGTCTAAATAACGAGATATGTTGAAATGACTTATGTCGAAATAATGAGATATTATGTCGAAATAACGACTTAATATCTTGAAATAATGAGTTATGTTGAAATAACAAGATATTATGTTGAAATGACTTATGTCGAAATAACGACTTAATATCTCTAAATAACGAGTTATGATGTCGAAATAACGAGATATTATGTCGAAATAACGACTTATTATGTCGTAATAACGAGATATGTCGAAATGACGTCGTAATAACGAGATATTATGTCGAAATGACATGTCGTAATAACGAGATATTATGTCGAAATAACGACTTATGTCGTAATGAGATATTATGTCGAAATAATGAGATATTATGTTGAAATAATGACTTATGTCGTAATAACAAGATATTATGTCGAAATGACGTCGTAATAACGAGATATTATGTCGAAATAACGACTTATGTCATAATAACGAGATATTATGTCGAAATAACGAGATATGTCGAAATAATGACTTATGTCGTAATAACGAGATATTATGTCGAAATGATGTCGTAATAACGAGATATTATGTCGAAATAACGACTTATGTCGTAATAACGAGATATTATGTCGCAATAACGAGATATTATGTCGAAATAATGACTTATGTCGTAATAACGAGATATTATGTCGAAATAACGAGATTTCTTTTTCTTTTTTTCCCACCTTGCGGTTCAGGGCTTCCGTAAATATTCACACAAATATTTGTACATCACATGAAAAAACATTAATGAATAGTGATTTAAAAAAAATCCTTGTAAAGAGTACTGAAAACATACTGACCTATTCCAAACCTGTATGACTTTATTTCTTCTGCTGAACACAAAATAAGATTTTCTGAAAAATGCTGACCTTCATCGTATGGAAAAATAAACACTGAGACATTTTTCAAAATATCTTCTTTTCGGTCATACAGAAAGAGGTACGGGCGATATAACCAAAATCTTACATCACGATATGAGAAATTTTATTTCACGATAACGATATATAATCACAATATAGTTATTTTTACTTTAAATAACGTTTTTATGATATCAACATTTTTGATACCATTGAAATTTCATAATTCTTATCACCATTTTCAATATCATTTAAAAAACTAATACTAGCTTAAAAAATAACTGATGACAAGTAAACTGTGATAAAGAAAGAGCAAAGAAAACAAACTACAATAGAACAAAGACACAAATGACTGAAAGCAATAGAAATACTACATAAACTGTATAAAAATCAAATGTATTAAAAACAATGCATAGTCTTTACAGTGTAAATTAAATATATATTTATTCTTATTAAAGGGTACATAAACAGTTTCTGCCAGTCTCATGTTAATCTTGAGTACCTATAGAGTAGTGTTGATCCTTCATATCTCCCAAGAGTCTTTAGTTTTATCATATTTATAAAAGACAGATACACTGTACCGATTCTTTCAGAAAACAGCCGAGCTCGTGGAGGCATGCAGTGGGTGGGGCTAAAGAGTCACGAGCACACACACTCTCACACACACGCTGGTGTTGTTCACATTATATGCACTTACACGCCGATTGCCAACAAAACACACACATTTGATGCAGTTTTACTCACCGCCTGTGGTTTCCACTCATGACCGGGAACAAACACACACACTTGCAGAACTCCGGAAACACAAAATTCATCCACTGTTCCCTTAACGCTGGGTTATTTGGGAAGCTGAACAAGGTGATCTTTCCCTCACACCAGAAACACACTTCTTTAGTGACATTGTTGATCTTGTGGTCTAAAAACAAAATGCCAGCGCCGCCGACGGCTCCCGTAACCCGAACAAAGCTTGTTGATGGACGCGCTCTTGCTCTCGCTCTGGTTGATGTGTGTGTGTGCGCTCATCGGGGAGAAGTGCCCATACAAGGAATTCCGCCGTTTTTTGCCATCATACAGGGCCATACTCGAAAAAAACTTTCCGAAACTTGTTTGAATCCTGAAGGAGTGTATTTGGCACAGAAATACTCCGTCATAAATTTTGTCCATGTTTAGCATGAGAATCAACTCTTTAACAGTGTAAATAAGTCAGAATGTATGAAATTGCATTAGACCCCTCTTTAAAGTTACAAAAGTGATTCAGTCAAAAGCAGTGAGAGATTTTCTCTCTTTTTTTGTTGTTTGATTAGAATTAATAATGACCGCAGGTAAATTTGGATGCTGTCACTTTAAAACCAACTGCACGGATTCAATATATGTGTGCGTTTTCTCTCTCAACTGTTAACGTTCACTTAAACATAAGTGTTTACGTGCAAATACATGGTCACTTTGACACATAGGTATGTGTATTACCTGTTCAAGCACTCAAAAAGCACTCAGTTCAGTTCTCACGCGCTCTGTCTTATGTCGTGCATCTCTCAGACAGAGTGCGCATATACTGAAATGATTTATTTTTTGCTGCTAATTGTGCTTCAACTATTTAAAATCACCTGTTTTTAAACACCAATGCTTAAAAACGCATGAAAATGATAAGCTGACTACGCAGGACAGCAACATCACATGAGCGCAAGCGAGATAGAGACGACAGTCCAAAATCTCTACCGGTTAATCGTGTATACCGGTATATCGTCCACCCCCACATACAGGTTTGGAACGAGCAGGGCTGGAGCTGAACACTGCAGGAAGGTAGATCTCCAGGAACAGGACTGGCCACCCCCGTACTAGATAGTTCTCCAGTCGAAGATTCTAGCAGTGTTCAGAAATACACCAGGTCGGACCAGTGCTGGATGTCAGGTGCATTCTGGGGAACTCTGGAAATGATCTCCCCAGTGTTTGCAGGAGTTTTCCCATTTGTGTCCTGCTAAACCCAGGCAACCGGATTCCATCTTCCTCACTGCACATGTAACAGATTTGACTTCCAAACAGGCTAGAGCCCTGGGAATAAAAGGGCCAGCTGAGAGAGACACAGAGCAAAGACAGAAAGGATCCTTTTGTTTGGGGCTCCCAGCTGCCATCATCCGCAGTCAAACCGGGCCTTTCATGTGAAACCACAGAAGCTGGGCCAACCAGAGGGGAAGGCAATCTCACACCACTACCTCCATAGGTAATGAGCAGCAGCCGGAAGCACCACCCTAGAGCTGGGCACACACACACTTCTGCCAAGCCCTTCTAAAGGGTGCCATGAAACCAGGCCTATCAATAGCAAAGCTGAAAACAAGTTTGCTCTCAGAGAAGCAAAGTAATGTCTAGAAATAGAAAAGATCAATCATCTCAATAGATTTTGATAACACTTTCTGGACTATGTTTAGATAGTTTAGCCATATGAAAAAGTTTATCTTTATTCTTGCAATCTCTCTTCTCAATGTTCTATTCCAGTACAGATGCAAACTGCTGTGAAATTGTGCTGTTTCCTTCACTGCTTTTGAAACACCTTTCAAAACACCAATCCCTTTTAACTTTATACTTCAAGGCCAAAACCAAGTAAAAAGAAACAAAAGTTAAAAATAAAATATTGCAGTGTTTCCTTCAGGATTTTGTTTTTGCAGAGAGGGCACCAATTCACTGAGAGTATTGCATCTTTAGATCTGTTAGATTACATCCATGAACTATGGAGAAATCCTCTCTCGGGACTGTTTATTCTGTTTTTACTATTACTGTTTTCTTTACTTAAAATATACACCGATCAGGCATAACATTATGGTATTCCTAATATTGTGTTGGTCCCCCTTTTGCTGCAAAAACAACCCGTCGAGACATGGACTCCACTAGAACCCTGAAAGTGTGCTGTGGTATCTGGCACCAAGATGTTAGCAGCAGATCCTTTAAGTCCTGTAATTGCGAGGTGGGGCCTCCATGGATCATCCACATGGATGGCAGGACCAAAGGTTTCCCAGCAGAACACTGCCCAAAGCATCACACTGCCTCCGCCGGCTTGCCTTCTTCCCATAGTGTATCCTGGTGCCATGTGTTCCCCAGGTAAGTGACGCACACGCACCCGGCCATCCACGTGATGTAAAAGAAAACGTGATTCATCAGACCAGGCCACCTTCTTCAATTGCTCCGTGGTCCAGTTCTGATGCTCACGTGCCCACTGTTGGTGCTTTCAGTGGTGGACAGGGGTCAGCATGGGCACCCTGACTGGTCTGCGGCTATGCAGCCCCATACGCAACAAACTGCACTGTGTATTCTGACACCTTTCTATCAGATTCAGCATTAACTTCTTGAGCAATTTGAGCTACAGTAGCTCGTCTGTTTAATCGGACCACACGGGCCAGCCTTCGCTCCCCACGTGCATCAATGAGCCTTGGCCACCCATGACCCTGTCGCCGGTTCACCACTGTTCCTTCCTTGGAGCACTTTTGATAGATACTGACCACTGCAGACCGGGAACACCTCTCAAGAGCTGCAGTTTTAGAAATGCTCCGACCCAGTCGTCTAGCCATCACAATTTGTCCCTTGTCAAACTTGCTTCATTTCCTGTGTGCAGAACCATGAATATGCAAATTAGCCCCGCCTCCACTCACTCGCACCAGCTCAGAGATCCACTCGGTCAGCATTTACTCAAGTTACTGTAGTAAACACTGCACAATGGTATCGCTCTTTATAACGTCGGACACATAACGGTAATTGATATGATTAGTCTTTTGCTTGACTACGTTATCAAACAGCTAATAATGTGTTGCTAATGTTACACAAACCATGTTCGTTCACCATCTCAGTCTTCCTTCTAAAAATCAGCATCCTTAGAAACGCTTTAAACATCAGAACGTCAGTGGAGAAAGGGATATAGTAACATCGTAATATACATCATATACATAATTCAACCGCTATATTGCTAAATGTACCTGATTTTTCATATCAACAGAAAAATATAGTGGGATAGCCTGGCTTCTCTTGAGACTACCCTGCTTCAGAGCGGTCATAGTTAAAGCCCGCCCGCAAGTTGACACGTTTTTGGTTCACTGGAGTTTTAAGGAGATAATTCTCATCAATGGTGTTGTCTTATGAATTTGCACATGGTTTGTCTTAAAGCATATTAAAAACACAACATAGACATATAAACAACATACCGACTATATATTGACAGCCTATATTTTTCCACGGACACCCAGAATTAACTACAGGATGCTGTTAATTTAGTAAATGATCCTTGAATCTAGTATTAAGTTTCCCTAATGGTGTGTGCACACCAAAAGTGAAGCGAATATTTGCATAGCGTTACACGCTCTAGATTACTCGCACGATCACTTGTATTTCACGTCACTCGCGTTTTTATTTGCGCCATGAGGAGTCTTCACGCACATCAACAACAACAACAACATTTATTTCTGTGCTAACTTTGGCTAATGCCAGTGCTAACTTAAACTCATAGCTAGAATCAAGTAACATACACATATTTTCATCATTTACCAGCTAGTCCAACTTCCTCGCTTACTTTTCTCCAAGCTCTCTCCTTTTTTGTCCCGTCTCTGTATGAATAAGAAGTTGTGTCATAAATTTCGGGGTGGCCGCAGACGGCTACAATAATGCTCTCCTCCAACTTCTGATACAACCGGACGTGTCAAACTGGATGTGTCAATGAGCTCTTCGCTGATTGCCCTGCGTGACTACGTGTCATGCACATTTCCCGCTCGAAAAATCACGGAAGGCACGATTGAGACGATTATCGCGAGTTTGCTGCAATCGCGTTGCCCATACTGCGGTGCGAATTTGCATCTATTCGCGTCTTTGCATTGACTTTATATGTAATGTTGTATGTATTCGCTTTTGGTGTGCGCACACCATAAGACCCTCAATTCACCCAAAAATAAAGGTTATAAGGGTTAAGAGTTATATATAAAAACATAGGAATCAACAACTTAAAACATTTAATAAAGCAGAACAGAATAAAACACCTGCTTCACTCTAAAACTAAACATGTCTTCCTTTTAAATGCAGTGATTTCGTCACAAATATCATCGTTTTTGAGATTTTCTTTGTTTTGTAAACAGAACTGATGCTTTACATATTCTATATTTCACCTGCATATTTCACAAGTCTAGCCAACAACTGCAGAATGAACATAATGCTCGAAAAATATACCATAAACAGGATACAATCCATAGAAATAAACGTGCAGTGAGGTCATGACCCACATGGCTGAGAACCCATGCTGTAAATCAAACAAAAACATAAATAGTTGTTTACAGTTTACAGCCCTCATGCAATAGCTGTAATTACATTTAGACTTTAAATAAATCTAAATTAGCTGTTAGTTAAGTCTACTAATCACTACAAAGTGCTACTGTTTGAGGTCAATGGTTTCAGCTGATTATTTTAAGTTAATAACCTCTTAAAAGAAGCTGAGACTATGAGCCAGCAATTACACTCCAGAGCACATTTGCATTGTGCATTTTCATTTTATCTGCTTGACAGTCATTTACAACCTAAAGCCCTTATCAGGCTGTTTGCTGAACATAAGATGGCAGTATCAGAGGCCGTCAGTACTTAGTACACTAAAATGTTATATTTTGCCTTCCGAGAACAACATATTTCCAGAAAATATGCCATGCCCCTGAGCCAAGTGCTTGTGTATGTAATTAATAATTAGTGAGATTTCAGCTTGGCAAGCCTTTTCTGAAGAGCTATAATCCTAGTTCCCAGAAGGTACTGTGATCACTTCCTCCAGCATTGAACACTGCACGTCCTTTCTATACAAAACAAGCCCTGTCTTTGTTCAGGAATTCAGCAACTGATTGCAAAACTTTAGAAATCCACAGACAGTGTAGTTGTGTCTCAAATGAGGCAGAAATTCTCAAAACCCACATTCATTTAATAAAATACTGTACATGAATGTGCCGACGGTCAAAGGAGGAATCCATAAAGCTGCTATGTATTTCGATTGGTCCCTTTTCCTTGAACGAGCCATAAATATGACCCAACAGAAGCCTCGGGCAGTTCTGATGGCCGCAGTGAAATTATACCCCACTAAACTGGCTTTCATGTCCATGCTGAGAACTCAGAGCAGGGTTCCAGTGTAATTGGAGTTTGGGCCAAGCGGTTTGAGGGCTTGTTACTGGCTCGGCCTTATCATTCTGTGGCCGCACCAAAGCCTGGGGTTTAACTGGGCCACATGCACCCCTCCACTGCCAGCTGGAGAGATATCTGAGCAGAAGGTCTATAGCTGAAAATGATTTTGATTGAAAGCTCTAAAGCAGACTTTTGGTACTGACCATCAGTTCTGAATTAATCCCGAAACACAAGTCTTATAAAAGCTGAAAGAGACAAGAGAAAAAATAAAAATGATTTTCAGCTGATTCAGCCAAACCGAGAGTCGACTTGAACAGAATGCAGAACACAAGCGACACATTCTGTGCCAGAAAGGAAAATGTGAACAATTTGTTTTGTCTTTCACAACTGAACAAGCCAATATGTATTGTGTCTCTTATGTAGATTATACTAAGGCAAACTTTTGATGAAATGAGCTCTGCAGTGAAATCTACAGAAATACAGGCTTGGACAGGTACACTCAAACACATTTTGTTCAAATTGCTGATCATATGTGAATTCATAAGTGAATTTATTTACTGTGTTTATTTGTAACATTAATACACTAATGTTCAATAGATTGGGGTCAGTTTTTTTAAAGAAGTCTTTTATTCTCACCAAGGCTGATAAAAAATACAGTAAAAACAGTAATGTTATAAAATATATTTACAATTTAAAATAACCTTCTATTTAGTTTATTCCTGTAATGGCAAAGCTGAATTGTAGGCAGCCATTACTCCAGAAATCAATATAATATGCTGATTCGGTGCAAAAGAAACATTTCTTATTATTATACTGAACATGTTGAAAACAGCTGTGCTGTGTAATATTTCCTGGAAACATTCAGGATTCTCTGATGAATATACACTCACCTAAAGGATTATTAGGAACACCTGTTCAATTTCTCATTAATGCAATTATCTAATCAACCAATCACATGGCAGTTGCTTCAATGCATTTAGGGGTGTGGTCCTGGTCAAGACAATCTCCTGAACTCCAAACTGAATGTCAGAATGGGAAAGAAAGGTGATTTAAGCAATTTTGAGCGTGGCATGGTTGTTGGTGCCAGACGGGCCGGTCTGAGTATTTCACAATCTGCTCAGTTACTGGGATTTTCACGCACAACCATTTCTAGAGTTTACAAAGAATGGTGTGAAAAGGGAAAAACATCCAGTATGCGGCAGTCCTGTGGGCGAAAATGCCTTGTTGATGCTAGAGGTCAGAGGAGAATGGGCCGACTGATTCAAGCTGATAGAAGAGCAACTTTGACTGAAATAGCCACTCGTTACAACCGAGGTATGCAGCAAAGCATTTGTGAAGCCACAACACGCACAACCTTGAGGCGGATGGGCTACAACAGCAGAAGACCCCACCGGGTACCACTCATCTCCACTACAAATAGGAAAAAGAGGCTACAATTTGCACGAGCTCACCAAAATTGGACAGTTGAAGACTGGAAAAATGTTGCCTGGTCTGATGAGTCTCGATTTCTGTTGAGACATTCAGATGGTAGAGTCAGAATTTGGCGTAAACAGAATGAGAACATGGATCCATCATGCCTTGTTACCACTGTGCAGGCTGGTGGTGGTGGTGTAATGGTGTGGGGGATGTTTTCTTGGCACACTTTAGGCCCCTTAGTGCCAATTGGGCATCGTTTAAATGCCACGGCCTACCTGAGCATTGTTTCTGACCATGTCCATCCCTTTATGACCACCATGTACCCATCCTCTGATGGCTACTTCCAGCAGGATAATGCACCATGTCACAAAGCTCCAATCATTTCAAATTGGTTTCTTGAACATGACAATGAGTTCACTGTACTAAAATGGCCCCCACAGTCACCAGATCTCAACCCAATAGAGCATCTTTGGGATGTGGTGGAACGGGAGCTTCGTGCCCTGGATGTGCATCCCACAAATCTCCATCAACTGCAAGATGCTATCCTATCAATATGAGCCAACATTTCTAAAGAATGCTTTCAGCACCTTGTTGAATCAATGCCACGTAGAATTAAGGCAGTTCTGAAGGCGAAAGGGGGTCAAACACAGTATTAGTATGGTGTTCCTAATAATCCTTTAGGTGAGTGTATATATATATATATATAAACATAATTTACTTTAAATTTACTTGAAAATTTACTTTAAGTCTTTACTGTTACTTTGGATGAAGTTATTCTGCAGGGATGCATTAATTAATTTTATTTTTAAAAACAAAACAAAAAACTTACGGATGCCAAACTTTTAAACCGTACTGTGTACAAAACAAAAAAGGTAATTGCTTTATATATTTATATGCAATATGATTTCATATATCAAAAAAGTTACTTTGTTTCTCGTAATTACAACTTTATATCACACAGTGTGGGTTTATTTCTTATTTTAAACCTTCTCACAAATACCTTGTAAGGTGGAAACTGGTTTCAATATTTATACACAGAGAACGTAGAATCTTAATTAAAAATGTAACTGTGCAATATGTGGAGAAATTTAGAAATGAAGCATGGAAAAAAACGCAAGTGAGATGGTAACCCATACAAAAAAGTGCATTAACTCTTTCCCCGCCCGCTTTTTTAAATAGTTTTTAAGTTGGCTGTTCCCCGTATTTTGCTGTATGAATATCTGAACATGAAAAAAAAAAAAGAACAAACCCTCTGCTTTTAAACAAAAAGCTTCATGCATTCTTTTTTTTTAATCAACAATTGAATATAAATAAGTTTCATAAAAAAAGCAACATTTTGAGCAAAAAGCTGAGAAAATCACGTTTTTGTCAAATATTACATCTAGATCAGATTAAGAATGACGATCAAAACATAGATGGAGCCGATCGAGTTCATCAACACCCCCAAAGCTTCACAGTCCTATCGCTCGTCCTGGGATTTCATTCAGTAACATTAGGCAGTTTTGATTTATATGCTGTTTAATGTTGATGGTCGCGTTATTTTACATATGCATACAATTACATATGCTATTGCTTGTTTCTGCATCTTCTTCGCCTGTGTTTTCAGTACTCTTTCAGAAGATGTGTAATAGCACCCCCTACCTTATAACAGTGTAAAACACGGAAAGCCGGAAAAACACGCATTTGGCGGTGAATCGTTTTTTCATAAAAGATGAGATAACTCGTCAATGGCAGGGAAAGAGTTAAACAAAAATACAATATTAAAGGGTACATAACACACACAGTTTCTGCCAGTCTCATGTTAATCTTGAGTATCTATAGAGTAGTATTGCATCCTTCATATCTCAGAAGAGTTTTATTAGATTTATAAATGACAGATACGCTGTACCGACTCTTTCCCGAAAAAAGCCGAGCTCCGGGAGGCGTGCAGTGCATGGAGCTAAAGAGTCGCGTGCGCGCGCACACACACACACACACACACACACACACAACACACTCTTGTACAGAACACAGAATCACTGATGAACACCTTTGGTTTTAATGAGAAAAAAAAACTATACGACGGTGGATTCGAACCCAGAACCGAACCTCAGACACGCTCGCCGGACAAACGCTCTACCACTGGACCACAAATCTATGTGAAGAATCCCAGGACTGACAATATTGTATTATGCTATAGTTAGGAGATGTAATGTTAAAGATGAAACTATCACGTTAAACATGACATCTCATGACTTCCCCCACTCACCCACTTTTTAAAATAAAGTTACGCCACTGCATGGCATTATCCATGGATAACTTTGGATTCACTATACGCTTGTGTTGTTCACATTATATGCACTTACGTGCCGATTGCCAACAAAACACACACATTTGATGCATTTTACTCACCGCCTGCAACGATCTGCAAATCCAACGGGCCTTGCTTATAAAACATTCGACACTGTAGATGCCAGGAAAACACTTGAAACACAAACTGCATCAACTGTTCCCTTAACACTGGGTTATTTGGGAAGCTGAACAAGGTTATCTTTCCCTCACAACCGAAAACACACTTATTTAGTGACATTGTTAAAAAATCCTTCTCGACTTACAGGTTCAATCAAGAAAAAGCTAAAGTTCTAAATAAGGTTAAAGATCCTACACTTTTTTTAAATGTTAAGAAAAAGCCTGAAAGGTTACAATAGCATTCTACCGTGATAGAACAGAACCTCCCAGAATACAGAAAACACCAATAATACTAGTTAATCATTCATAGTCCTTGCATTGACAGACATTCCAGAACATTGTGCTATTGAATGTGCCCATCTAATAATGATGAGAGGAAAACTGCAGTTCAGACACTTCCATTTTCTTCCAGCCCTCAGACTTTTCTAAGACTAGACATAGAAGTAACTGTAACTAGCACATCAGTGCTGCAACAATTCCATTCTCTTTATTAGTGTGAGAAACAAAACCTTTGAGCCAGATCTCCAGAGGCCGCGGCTGCATGATCAATACCGCTACAGCGTTACTGCTGGGATATTTACAGTGGTGACCTACTTCCTCAAGGTACAAGCCATTTACTGGATATATGCTTCAGCCATTTCACCAGGCAAGCAGTCCAAAACACCTTATAGTGGTTATGTGGCAAAATCCTAGAGAGATATACCGGTATTGACTTGAGAAGTTTATATGCCTTATATATAGAAATTTATCAGGGTGTATCATGAATACACACCATTTATGATAAGCCAGTCTAAATAATGTTAATTCCATACTGATACTTGACAAGCTCAAGAACATTAACTTTTATGGCTACTGTGAAACAACACACCACGTCCTCAAAAGGAACAAATCTGAACAGCAGCATTTACTTGTAAAACATCTACAGTTTACTTCTTAGTTAAGATGCTGAGCCATTAAAACTATTCTCCAGCCAAACTTTTCATCAGTTTCATTATGCAGCACCTAAAGTCTTCATGATTTATGAGCACCCCACTTACTAGTGGATGTCGCTGTGTACTGTCTTTAAATCTAATGAATAGAAGTCGTTCATCCGTGGCTGACTTTAACTACCACTGACAATGACTATACAGAACACTTTTCCCTCAGTTTTGGGATTTGGTTGATGGAACAGGACAATAACAGTGACGAAAAACCTTCCAGGGGTAAACAAGGACTGTAAACAAAGACAAATTGTTCTACTCTAAACTGTTTAAACAGAACAAAATGTTCTGTTACCCCTGCAATTTTCACTGCAACAATCAATATGCATCAAAGAACTGAACAAATGCTACAAAACTCACATGAAACATAACAACAGAAGGTCTTTTTTGATACCAATTCAATCAAAGTGTTACATCGCCTCTTCTGTCTTCTTTAGAAAAGAATCACAAAACATGTTAAGGAGTATTCAAGCAACTGTCATAAACAGAACTATCAGAAGTTTATCTTGTTGATAATACTGCTCTTTTTTTCACAAGATTTTAAGAAAAGAGTGCTGCTTTCAAGGAACTTGACTTACTTTTATTCATACACACACTTTGTCACCGCTGAACTGTAAAATATAAAGTGTTCAAAGAACTTTAATGAAATCAAGGAAAAAGTTTGCATGGCATTTGTGAGTTCAATTCATTTAATTATTTAAGAAAATGACAAGCAAACTTAAAATGTCAAGTTGCCATGACTTAAAATCTGCCATCTTTAAAGGGATAGTTCACCCAAAAGTGAAAATTCTGTCATTGATTCCTCACCCGAAATCGTTCCAAACCCGTAAGACCTTCGTTCATCTTCAGAACACAAATGAAGATATTTCTGATGAAATCCGAGAGCTCTCTGACCCCTCCATAGACAGCAGTTTAATTAACACTTTCAAGGTCCAGAAAGGAAGAGAAGACATCGTTAAAATAGTCCATGTGACTCCAGTGGCTCAACCTTAATTTAATGAAGCGACGAGAATACTTTTTGTGCGCAAAAACCCCCAAAAATAACGACTTTATCCAACAATCTCTTCTCATCTGTGTCAGACTCGTACGCTGTTGACGTAGTAAATACAGTCGTTATTTTTGGGGGTTTTTTTGCGCTTCATAACATTAAGGTTGAATCGCTGGAGTCACATGGACTATTTTAACGATGTCTTCTCTTCCTTTCTGGACCTTGAAAGTGTTCATTAAACTGCTGTCTATGGAGGGGTCAGAGAGCTCTCGGATTTCATCAGAAATATCTTCATTTGTGTTCTGAAGATGAACGAAGGTCTTACGGGTTTGGAACGACATGAGGGGGAGGAATTAATGACAGAATTTTAATTTTTGGGTGAACTAACCCTTTAACTATTTTAAACAGTAATCCAACCCACCTGCTATGCTTGTTTTTACTTCAAAAAGTGTAGTATACACAAACCAAATGCACGAAAAACTAGTCTATTTAGTATTTTTGGCATTCTTTGCTTGTTTTAAAAGTGATCTTTTTTGTTTGTTTGTTTGTTTTACAGTGCATGATGTAACAAAACAATGGAAACCAGCCATTTCAGCAGGCCGAATTTACCATGTATCCTCTCCCGCTCTTCCTCTGTTCCTAAAAACAGTTTGAATGTAGCAGAGAAAACTTGAAAAGACCTTCTGTCAAAGAGGAATTTGCCAGAGCTTAAGGATTACATTCCTCTTTTTAAAAATCAATTACTGTGGCATGCAGTTGTTCTCTGGTAGAGCTCACTCTCTCGTTCATTACGTTGTCCTTGAAAAGTGACATGGAAACTCTCAATATTGCGGCAGTAAACGGACGACCTTGTGATCGCAGCTGAAACACAAATCTGTAGAAACGTATTTTGTTACAAGTACCAAAAGTGGTCGACCAGCATTATTTCCTAATTGCACGAAGCACAAAATCCATTTGTCACGAATCAGATGTGACATGTGATGCCACTGGCAGGTATTCTCAGAGACAGCGTCCACTTCTTACCACTCCTCAACATTGCACCTTCATAAAAATCACCTGACCAGCTTAATGTCACTGTGTGGGAGTGACTCATCATCAGAGACATTCTCACGGCTCTTCTCACATTTTGGTGGCCATGTTTCAGTTGCAGCCATTCTTATCACTGTGAAGGACGACACAAATCAAATGAGGATATAACAGTTTTTTTTAAACCATGGAAGCCAGCAAATATATATACAGTCAAACCAAAAATGATTCAGACACTAGATATAATTTTTTACTAGTGGGTGCAGGACACTATAGTTCATGTAATAATAATAATAATCTTTAGTTTATATAGCGCCTTTAAAAAGTACATCTCAAAGCGCTTTATAAGCATAAACATATAAATGCACATCATACATGTAACACAACAAAAAAAAAAAAAATCACATAAAAGCCATTCTGAAAAAATGGGTTTTAAGAGCAGATTTAAAAACACTAAAACAATCAGCCTGTCTGATCACAATGGGAAGTGAATTCCATAGTTCAGGTGCACAAGTGGAGAAGGCCCGGTCACCCATAGAGCGTAGACGGGTAGGAGGTACAACTAAAAGACCTGAATCAGAGGAGCGGAGATCACGTCTAGGAGTGTAAACAGTTAAAAGTTGAGACAAGTAATGTAGAGCCTTGTAGGTCAGCATGAGAATTTTAAAATCAATCCAAAAACCTGACAGGTAGCCATTGCAGTGACTCTAAAACTGGAGTGATGTGTTCGCTTGTCCTGGTCCTTGTAAGAATTCTAGCCGCAGAATTTTGAACTGACTGTAATTTATTTAACGTAGATTTTGAGACCCCAGCCAGAAGAGCATTGCAATAATCAATGCGTGAAAATACAAAAGTGTTAATAAATTTTTCAGCAACAGAAAACGGGGGCACAGAATGTTTCTGAGGTAAAAAAATGGACATGGGGATCAATCGTAAAATTTGTGTCGAATATCACTCCCAAATTTTTTAATTTACCTTGAAACTCCAGAGCAGAGCCTTCAATTTTTAGAGGTAAAGGACTAGATTTATTAATTTGATGGGGTGAACCGATAAGCATTACCTTTGTTTTACGTATCATTATTGAGACACAGACATCCAAATTTTTACCTCAGATATGCAGTGTTCAAGAAAGCTTATGGCTGCATTATCACCCGGTTTTGTGTGGATGTAGATCTGGGTGTCATCTGCTTTAGACTGAGAGATCTTAACAGCTGACCAAGAGGAAAGATGTACATGCTAAAAAGAAGGGGACTCAAAATTGAACCCTGTGGGACGCCAAATTGAACTGAACCAACTTTAGACTGACGTCCACCAAGGGAGATAAACTGGCGCCGATCTGAAAGATAAGGCTTGAACCAGTTTAACACAGTGTCAGTAACCCCAAAGATGTTTTTCAGGCGAGTGAGTAACAGAGAGTGATCCACAGTGTCAAACGCTGCACTTGTAAGTGAGGATAGCAAAATAAAGTAAACTGTGACATATTATACCCAAAAATGTGGGAGCAAAATGATTGAGACACTTTGAGCTGAGCATGTTTTGCTGAAGTGTTTGTTCTTTAATTGCTAATGTGACCTTTGACACCACAGACTGAACTAAATGAAGCATTGCTTGGTCATTGGTTGAGCTAAATTGGTATTATCTAATTGTGTTCTTAAATTTAACAGCTGATTGGTTGATTGTAATCCATTACATCCCTTTCTATCAAAGTTATCTGACATTATCAAGATGAATTTGTTCAGTTTAACTCTGAGTTCTTGTCATATTTTATTACCATTTTTTAAATTATAGCGAACATACTGTGATAATGTGAGAAAATGTTGAAGGTGTCTGAATAAATTTTGGTTTGACTGTATATATATATATATATTTTTACACTTCATATGTAATTACAATTTTGGAGCATTAAAAAACATCTTTTTAAAATAAACTGTATTCATATTTTATTTTGTACAGGATTTCTTATAAAAAAAAATGAAGGCAAGACTTTTTAGATTTCAGGTTAATTTAATGCTAAACGTACATTCTCAATCTCAACTATATTACAGATCATTTTAATTTTTTTTATGACAGATGCTTCATTTATGTCCTGATTTCTAACAGAATATTTTTATATTATTGTGTCTATGTTTTAGAATATGCAACTTGTTATATTAGCAACCTGAAAAATGTTAAATGTTTCATGAAATAATAACTCATATTTAATAGGAATATTATTATATTTTTCCCCACAAGGTAAAACATGCAATGAGTCCTGATGTCCCTTACAGAGGACATAGCAAAAATAATAATCTGCCTTTAAAAATCACAAAATGACAAAAATAAATTGTTGGGTCCCAAAAGGTTTAAGTGTTTACCACTGATGTTTGCTTTTGTGTCTGCAGGAAAACACTTATTATTATAATAAAATTTTTATTATTATTATTAGATTTGAATACCCCCAAATCTATGAATTCTGTCAAATTTAAAACTGTGTTTAAATAAAAATAAATAAATAAATAAAAGTCAGTAAAGTACTTCTGCCAAGAGCATGATGCCAATGAGATTCATCATCATATTCTCAGAGCTTCAAACGTTTTGAAATGAGAACTGGAGTCTCTCCAACTGGCATGAACGTGACATTAGTGACAGGCTGTATTGATCTCACCTGTGTCCACTGGATAAACCAGACGGGATGAGAGGTCACTTATCCTGTTAGTGCAATAATAGCCATCAGTTTAAGCTTATTGTATTAACAGGCCTTGGCCTAATCCAATATGTGCGCATCAAATCCTTTGATCTCTTTTAGGACATACCCCTGATCTCCCAGAGCCGGTTTTCCTTACATAATCCAGGGAAACTTTACAAACACAATGCATGAATAAACAGTTCTAATAAATAAGCAAATGCCTCTGAGTAAATCAACAGAAACTGACACTAACTGAAATGTTTGTCTAATTAAACTAGCTGTAAATGAATAGATAAAAAAACAATGACATTCTGTTCTCCGTTTCTGAGGTTTCGTATTATAAGCGGTGTTATTGAGAGTGGTTTATGTGAAATGAAATGGCTGCGCACACATCTGAATTTTAAATTTAGCCACGTATCCATCCTATAAAAAATATATCCGCTCCAGACATTCACACTCTCTGCTCAAAGACTTCCATCACAGCAATCACAGGAAAAAAAACAACAACGATTTTTGTAATCCCCTTCCAGATGACAATATTTGTCCCCTGTTTTGTCATTTATCATTTGGAAAAGCTCGCTGCTCATCTAGTTAAGGCACCAACGTCTTAATGGCTTCCCGGGTGTTATGGAGGAATGAATGCAATTTTCTCTGCCGCTGTAGCGCTTGCCTCCTTAGCTCCTTGAGTTCACATTTGGCATTCATTGATTCTGTCTACAATCTTCTCTCAGACACTGAACCGATGTGACAATCTTAATACTGCTGCCCCATTAACTATCATATTCTGAGGATCCGCTGAGCGTCCAAACAGACCAGCAGTTAATCAAAACCAGAAACACACACCACAGCACAGGCAAGGTTATTAAAGTTAACAAAACTAAAAATAATAAAAATTGTTTTCATTAATAATTTCATAATTGAAAAAAGCTGTAATAAAAAATTAAAAATAATATAATACAATATATAACACTTTAAATAAGGTCTCATTAATGTATTAACTAACATGAACTAACAATGAGCAATACATTTGTTACAGTATTTATTAATCTTTGTTAATGTTAGTTAATAATAATACAGTCGTTCATTCATGTTAGTTCACAGCGCATTAACTAATGTCAACAAATTCAACTTTTGATTTTAATAATGTATTGGTAAATGTTGAGATTAACATTAACTAATATTAATAAATGCTGTAGAAGTATTGTTCATTCTTAGTTCATGTTAACTAAAGTAGTTAACTAATGAAACCTTATTGTAAAGTGTTACCTATAATATAATATAATATAATATAATATAATATAGCATAACATATTATATTATATTGTGTTATGTTATGCTATATTATATTATATTATATTATGTTATGTTATGCTATATTATATTATGTTATGTTATAATATAATATAATATAGCATAACATAACATAATATAATATAACATAAAATAATATAATATAACATAACATAATATAATATAGCATAACATAACATAATATAATATAATATAATATAATATAATATAATATAATATAATATAATATAATATAATATAATATAATAACTAAGTAAAATAAGTTGAGGTTTAAAATGACTAAAACTGAGATAAAAATAAATTAAAGCTAAATAGAAATATTAAAAACTAACTAAAAAAATAACAAAAGTACATAACAAAATTACTTTACTAACTTAAACTAAAACAAAAAATATAAAAATAAAAGCTAATTCAAAATATTAATATTATTTATATAGTATTATAATACTAAACAGCCTTATTTAAATACAGATTTCCGTTTCCAGAGCACTTTGCCGTCTTTGTGATCAAGGGTTGATAAGCTTTTGCACCTCATAAGTCAATTCATTACATCAACTTCTTCCCTTAAAACTGATTTATCTCTTGCCTCTTTGAGGACTCATACAATCAGGTTGATCATATTAAATGTTGCTGAATTATCAACGCTTTTCATTTCTATTTCCTCCACTTCAAATGCACAAATAAAAAATGGTTGCTTAAATATCTGAGAATCTGTAATCTCGCTGAAAGCAATTAGTTTCTGATGAGAAAAACAAGACGTGATCATATGAGCAAAGCCAGAGCCAGTCAACAGCGATGAATTAAGAGATGAAATAAGTGGACAAGAATATTTCACTCTTGCAAAAATGCCACCTTGTACAATTTTACATGTTTTAAAGGGGACATAATATGCAAAATTCACTTTTATAAGGTGTTTGAACACAGATGTGTGTCCACAGTTTGTTTAAACAACCAGCCTATAATGGTAAAAATCCACCCAATACTTTTTTTTATAACCCCCATTAATCATTATCAATCTCTCATAACAAGCTGTTCCAGATTTCCCCCTACTCCTACGTAAGAGTAGGGAAACCCCGCCCATGACTGTTGATGATTGGCCCTTTTAGCATAGACACACCCCATGTTTATATGCGCAAATCATTTTACGCATGACTGCTTCATCAAGAGGGTCAATACCAACGCTTCGTGCTATAACTTCATATCCAGAACAAGTAAGAATGGCACTTTATATTCTGTGAATGTTTGCAAATTTCCTTTCTGACTGAGCTTTCTAGAATGCTGTACGGCTATTATGGCTAAAGTTACCATCGTCTCTGACTGTATTCACAGAGACTAGAGCTATGTCGTTAGTTTTATCCTGAAAACGCTCACCGTCTGCGGAATTCATAAATGCACATTTATTATGCATTGTGTAGTCGGGTGACGGATGCAAGAGCACCTATACAACAATTTATAGATTAACATGACGGTACATGCTAGTCGATGAGTTGAATCAAGATAACTCCACAACAACTAACGTTACATAAATGATCCACTAACCATTCAGAAACGTTCAGGTGCGTCTAAAAGTGTCAACCTCTTCCTGAGTCTCTTCATCTGTGTCCGACTCCGGTTCAAACATGCAAGGCTGAACTCCACAACTGGTTATTATTATGACATTTAGGCTGAGTGAGATTCGCCTGTTTTGTTGTTGATGTTGTATCTGAAGCTCGTGTAAAGGAGCCGCTGGAAGGGGGCGGGGAGCAGCAGCTCATTTGCATTTAAAGGGACACACACACAAACAGAGCGTTTTTGCTCACACCCAAATAGGGGCAAATTAGACAAGCTATAATAAATGATCTGGGGGGTATTTTGAGCTGAAACTTCACAGACACATTCTGGGGACACCAGAGATTTAAATTACATCGTGTAAAAAGGGGCGTAATATGTCGCCTTTAACTACACATACATAAAGGCCGCCGTACAACTGAGCATTGCTCAGCGGATGAAAATTTTCCATTATAAAGTAATACGTGAAGGTATTCTTCTTTTAAGACAAGGAACATTAAGTTTCATTACAGTTGAACTAAATATTCAGCGAGCGTGTTGGCGGAAGCAAGCAGGCACTCCAGGGAAGGTGAGGGGCGAGGCATGGACCCGACTGGGTGATGCCAAAGAGCTATTTATACCTTCTGCTCAAGCAGAGAAGCCTACAGACCCTGGGGTGCCCTTTCAAAAGGCACGGGAGTATTAGAAAAACACTAAAAAGCTGTTTCACTATTACTAGGCCACAGGAAATTCCATGTACCAAGTAAAAACCGAAGAAGGATAATAAATAATTCATGAGAGAGATCCAAGAAGCATCTTAAACAAGGCTGAAATGGATGAACAAAAGTGCATCTTTGCTAAGGCTTTAATGAACTATATCTTTAAAAACTGAGAGCGGACTGAACGTTGAACTGAGATTATTACAATTTTGCTTCTCAGTCGTATTCAATTTTCTGTACGATTATATTACCGCTGCAAAGTTAGAGAGGAAAATGCTGATGTTTAACTACTTGGCTAGACTTTTTCTAGACCTTTCTTCATTAAGAAGACCTAAATATGAACTTCAATTAAAAAGAGAGAGATCAAATGCCCGGGGGTGCCTGGAGGACTAACCATAAGGGACTGAACCAAGATTCTTTAAAGAAAGTCTAACAGCACTCCCAAAAAAACTTACAGGACCACCATTAAAAGGAAAAAAACCCAGAGGGTCCCATTCTGAACTTAAAAATAAATAAATTAATTAAATAAACAATTTTTCCTCCATTCAATTTTTCATTAATGATTTGAAACTGATTCTTTCCAGTTTAAAGGGTACATAACACACACAGTTTCTGCCAGTCTCATGTTAATCTTGAGTACCTATAGAGTAGTACTGATCCTTCATATCTCCCAAGAGTCTTTAGTTTTATCATATTTATAAAAGACAGATACACTGTACCGATTCTTTCTGAAAACAGCCGAGCTCGTGCAGGCGTGCAGTGGGCGGAGCTAAAGAATCTCAAGCACACACACACACACCCACACACACACCCACACACACACACACACACACACACACACACACACATCATGGCATTATCATTGCATCATGGCATCATGGCATTATCCCTGGATAACTTTGGATTCACTATACGTTGGTGTTGTTCACATTGTATGCACTTACACGCCGATTGCCAACAAAACACACACATTTGATGCAGTTTCACTCGCTCGTTAATGGGCGATTGCTCTCGCTCTGGTTGATGTGCGTGTGTGTGTCTGTGTGTGTGTGTGTGTGTGCTCACCCGGGAGAAGTGCCCATACAATTCCGCCCTTTATGACGTCATACAGGGCCATACTCGGAAGAAAACTTTCTGAAACTTGTTAGAATCCTGAAGGAGTGTATTTGTCACAGAAATACTCCGTCATACGTCCAGCTCGTTTTTTTAAATTTTGTCCATGTTTATCATGAGAATCAACTCTTTAACAGTGTAAATAAATCAGAATGCATGAAATAGCATTAGACCCCCCCTTTAATGATTTGAAACAGATTTTTTCCAGTTTAATAATTAATAGTGAAATCACTAACTAAAACGGTGAGATCATAACGCCCTTGTTAATACATTCATGTTTCGAATGATGAATAAGAACATGCTGCATAAATTATGCATAAGAGTAATTTTATAAGCGAGTTTTTGAAGTTCTTGAGTAGAAACTGTGGAACATTAATTCAAATACTGTTTAAAGGTACCTGTAAACAAACCATTTTATAGATTTATGTCTACATACACATCTTACACACATGACTGATTGTTGACTGAAATTGCCCTGAAAAATTTACGTGCAGAAGCAGTGCAGCTTAAAGAGAAAATACTGCTTGCCCTAGTGAAAGAAAATGGGCTGACTGCCAAAAAAAATTTCTACTGCTAACAAAGCACGGAAAATGAAGTTTCATTTTTTGAAAAAGATGTGTCTCCTTAATACTATTCCTGAACTACACAAAATAGTACACTACTCTGTCTTGGTGCCAACCCCAGTTTGCTTCCTAAGCTCTTTTACAACATACAGATCGCTGGTCTTACAGTATTATTAACACATCGTGGCAGCCTGACAACCCAACTAGCAAGCAACTGACTCAACAGAAAGAAGAAAAGGCATATGCACATTATACTGTATCCATATTATACTGTCCATGAAAACTGCCAATTATCACATCTACACTCTCTGACTTCAACTTTAATACTTTTTAGTACTTGTTCAGCAGCAATATAGAATTCATCAAGAAAAGTGATGAATTAAAGGGATAGTTCACCCAAAAATGAAAATGACCCCATGATTTACTCACCCTCAAGTCATCCTCGGTGTATATGACATTCTTCTTTCAGACGAATACAATCAGAGTTATATTAATAAATGTCCTGGCTCTTCCAAGCTTTATAATGGCAGTGAACGGCTGTTTCTGTTTTGAAGTCCATAAAAGTGCATCTATCCATCATAAAAGTGCATCTATCCATAAGTGCTCCACACGGCTCCGGGGGTTAAAGGGATAGTTTACCCATTTGACGGGTGACCCAAAAATTTGATGTCTATCTGCTTACCCCCAGGGCATCCAAGATGTAGGTGTCTTTGTTTCTTCAGTAGAACACAAATGAAGATTTTTAACTCCAACGGTTGCAGTCTGTCAGTCGTATAACGCATGTCAATGGTAACACAAAACGATCGGTTTGTGCGAGAAATGGCGTATCTCAATAGGGTACAAGTGGCGGAAGTGATCTCTCGCGCGTATCTCTACGCCATATTGTGTACATTTGACCTCACTCACCGGAAGTCATCACGTGCTGACGGCTGTTGGACATAGATCGCATTCGAGGTAAAAAAAAAAAAAAATTATATAAATACTGTTCGGTTTCTCGCACAAACCGATCGTTTCGTGTCTTAAGACATCAATGTGTCGTCACGAGCCGCAGGGTTTAATATGGATTTGTATGTGTATGTTTTTTTACTCTCATAGTTCTCATACTCTCATGTGTTACCATTCACATGCATTATACGACTGTCAGACTGCAACGGTTGGAGTTAAAAATCTTAATTTGTGTTCTACTGAAGAAACAAAGACACCTACATCTTGGATGCCCTGGGGGTAAGCAGATAAACATCAAATTTTCATTTTTGGGTGAACTATCCCTTTAATAAAGGTCTTCTGAAGCAAAGCAATATGTTTGTGTAAGAAAAATATCCATATTTAAAACTTTACAAACTGTAATCTCTAACTTCCGCTAACTGTCGTCCGTGCGTTCACGAGAGACTGGCGTTCCAGTGTATGACGTAGGACGCTCCAGTGAGAATATGCTAGTTCTCACGAGAACCAAGTTTTGTTTTGCTCTATCCTCTGCACTTCCACGTTCGTCACCGGAACTTACACTACGCCTGCGTCCTACGTCATACGCTGGAACGCCCGTCTCTCGTGAACGCACAGACGACAGTTAGTGGAAGTTAGAGATTACAGTTTGTAAAGTTTTAAATATGGATATTTTTCAGAAGGCCTTTATTAACCCCCCGGAGCCGTGTGGAGCACTTTTATAATGGATGGATGCACTTTTTTGGTCTTCAGATTTTGGGCTGCCATTCACTGCCATTATTTATTTATTTATTTTATTTTATTTATTCTTTAATAAAGGGACAATACACTTTAATAATACATAAAAATATGTAAAAATGCGCCAGATTTAGCAACACTGGCTAATTTTCATCCGTAGTCCCTTGGCAGGTTGTTGTTAAGGACAAGGACAAGACAAAACTAAACAAAAACGAAAAGAGTATAACAAAATGTCTATAAATGATCACAATTTTGATTTAACAGTAACCATTTTTTAAGATTTTTTGAGAAACCACAATGACCTATAAATCACAACTTTCAACTATCCCTTTAAGAACAAACAAAACAAAACAAAACAAAACAAAAAGGGCTGGACTGTCAACACCCTTTCAAATGTCAATCAAAAAGCACCATCTTAAAGCAATAGTTCATTCAAAAATGAAAATTCAAAATGAAAAGAAGTAGTTGGAGTATGAAACAGCACGATGGTGAGTAAATGATGACAGAATTTTCATTTTGGAGTGAACTATCCCTTTGCCTTTTCCGATCTCTCTCATTGTTTGCATCTCACCTCTCACAAAATCTTTGTGCCGAAGTGCTGGCTGTGCCCCTTCCTAAAGCGCTATCTCTGAGATGAGTTTTCCCCTCTTGCTTGATGTAAACCCAAGGGAGAGAAAGATGTCAGCAGGCCGGAGAGAATGTCTTTTCCTCCTTATGGAGTCAGTTGTCAGCTTCCTGTAAGTCGCCAGCTGGTCGGCAGTTTCATTGGAGAACACTCACGGACAGAACGCCACAGGCTACAGCATCCCAACACATCAGCTCTATGAGACACTTACATGAGTTACTACTGAAGCTGAACAAGCTGAACTATTCGCTTTGGCAGGTGCACTTGTCGTATTTAAGGCATTATTTTGATGAATTAGTCAAAATGAAAAATTAACATTTTTCTAATTTAATACAAATTTTTGTTGATAATGTTATCCAGTATTCCTGAGAATTATCCAAACAGCATCTTATGCTTAATTGTTACAAATTTGCTCACATTTGGTTTAGTGATGCCACGATATTACAATTCTGGCGTATAGTAAATTAAAGCAATAAGCCCTAAGAAGCCATAGTTTACTAAATTTATAACAGCTAAGGGGCGTTGTTAGAACCTAAAACCCCTCAGCTGTTATAAATTCACTGTAAACCACGGCTTCACGGGGCTTATTGCTTTTATAAAACGGTTACCACATAATACAAATATTAAAGCCAAAATGCTATATACACTCACCTAAAGGATTATTAGGAACACCATACTAATACTGTGTTTGACCCCCTTTCGCCTTCAGAACTGCCTTAATTCTACGTGGCATTGATTCAACAAGGTGCTGAAAGCATTCTTTAGAAATGTTGGCCCATATTGATAGGATAGCATCTTGCAGTTGATGGAGATTTGTGGGATGCACATCCAGGGCACGAAGCTCCCGTTCCACCACATCCCAAAGATGCTCTATTGGGTTGAGATCTGGTGACTGTGGGGGCCATTTTAGTACAGTGAACTCATTGTCATGTTCAAGAAACCAATTTGAAATGATTCGAGCTTTGTGACATGGTGCATTATCCTGCTGGAAGTAGCCATCAGAGGATGGGTACATGGTGGTCATAAAGGGATGGACATGGTCAGAAACAATGCTCAGGTAGGCCGTGGCATTTAAACGATGCCCAATTGGCACTAAGGGGCCTAAAGTGTGCCAAGAAAACATCCCCCACACCATTACACCACCACCACCAGCCTGCACAGTGGTAACAAGGCATGATGGATCCATGTTCTCATTCTGTTTACGCCAAATTCTGACTCTACCATCTGAATGTCTCAACAGAAATCGAGACTCATCAGACCAGGCAACATTTTTCCAGTCTTCAACTGTCCAATTTTGGTGAGCTCGTGCAAACTGTAGCCTCTTTTTCCTATTTGTAGTGGAGATGAGTGGTACCCGGTGGGGTCTTCTGCTGTTGTAGCCCATCCGCCTCAAGGTTGTGCGTGTTGTGGCTTCACAAATGCTTTGCTGCATACCTCGGTTGTAACGAGTGGTTATTTCAGTCAAAGTTGCTCTTCTATCAGCTTGAATCAGTCGGCCCATTCTCCTCTGACCTCTAGCATCAACAAGGCATTTTCGCCCACAGGACTGCCGCATACTGGATGTTTTTCCCTTTTCACACCATTCTTTGTAAACTCTAGAAATGGTTGTGCGTGAAAATCCCAGTAACTGAGCAGATTGTGAAATACTCAGACCGGCCCGTCTGGCACCAACAACCATGCCACGCTCAAAATTGCTTAAATCACCTTTCTTTCCCATTCTGACATTCAGTTTGGAGTTCAGGAGATTGTCTTGACCAGGACCACACCCCTAAATGCATTGAAGCAACTGCCATGTGATTGGTTGATTAGATAATTGCATTAATGAGAAATTTAACAGGTGTTCCTAATAATCCTTTAGGTAAGTGTATGTATCAATGCAACTTGTAAAATCACGAAAAGCCTTACTTCCGCTGGAAAAAAATAGTCCCTTACCGTGAACAGCAACAGAAGTTACATTATTACGCCATTAGATGGCGGCAAAGACTGTCTTAATGAGTGAGTCAGTCAGTAGTGAAGACTTTTATATTGAAAGGACTGTGAACACGGGAACAAGACGCAACTGACAAATGCTTTGACTAGCGCTGTCAGTGTCCGGACCAAGCGTGCCGCACACGTCCTGAAAAGTGAAGCCAAAATGCCTCGATCGCCCCCAGGTGGTTGGTCCCAGTATAGCTCATAAACCCCGCCCCCTCCATGTATTCTAATGGGACGCGAGACAAACTAAACAATCAAATTACACTTCAAATAACTTTTTTTTTTAGGTAGTCATTTTAGGTCGTTTTTATCACGCTGATAAAAGGACATTGGCGACTTCACTTAGATAGTGATAGTGAAGGGGCGTTGTCCATCTTTTTTTACAGTCTATGGTCAGGACATGGTAAAACCCCATAACTGTTAAAAGGACAAGATATCGCAGCGGACATTCAAACTGATTTTTTTTATTATGAACATAGGACTGACCTGAAGGAAAATGATAAATCTGAATGCAGGTAACTTTAATACACTCGGTCACTCAATCTCTCTCTCACAATACTCTTCTACATAATACAGTAAGCGAACAATATCAATTTATCGTGAATAAAACACAGCTATTGACCAGTCAGAATCAAGGACTGGAACTAACCGTTTTATAAATATATATTTTACAATTTAACATTTATATATGTGACTCATGCTGGCAAAATGAGTCAGACTGAGCAAATTTCCAAAAATAAGTTATTCATCAATTAAAAAAATGAAATGATTTGTTGGAATCGGACAACAAATGACTGAGCTACACCTGTTTGAAGTCAATGGAGTCAGCAAAGTCAATTTTGAGAAAAATCTAGTTAAAGTTTTCTGAAAGTTCCAAAAAAAAAATCACCTAGCAACCATACCTTAAAATCCCTGTTAATAACACCAAATTTGGCACACCCATATCTATAGGGAATATCTATAGGGAAAATATATGTTCAACTTTACTGAAAATATTTACCATTGTTACCTATCTGATTTTTCTGCTTAGCAGTCAGTTTGAGAAGCGTGTCACTGGTTAAGGGCTATCCATGTAGCAAAATTATGCAACAAAATATAAATTATAATTTAATATTTTAATTCAGTCATGACAGTTTCATATTGTGTCCTTGCCCAATCATTGTTCAAGATTTGCTACATTAAAGGGGTCATGAACTGAGAAATCAAATTTTCCTTTTGACATATAAGAGGTCATCATACTATAAGAATATCCTGTAAGTTTCAGAACTGAAAACTTCCTTGTTAGCCCAATAAAAGCTTTCATTGACACCAGGCCCAGCAAACGACAGGTTTTTCAAAGTGGGAATCTATGACGTCAAAGGGAGGCAAGATCAACGCCTACTTCATCACTGCCTGTTCAGCCCCGCCCACCGATTCACGCATGACATGAAATAGAATAGGTAGCCTAAGTAACATAGGCCTACGTGGTGTTAAACCAGATCGAGCTACCAAGCAATAAACATGCCGTTGAGGATTACAAAATATTGTGCAGTGCCTGGGCTCGACAGTAATGCAACATGTAAGCAACTGTGTTAATTCTAATTCTACATCTGAAATGTAATGATTGATGTACAGTCAGATGTTCTTTGTCTGTGTGTCAGTAAATCAAACCAGTGACTAAACGTCAACTTGCGTTGTTTCTCTTAGTAGGATGAAAATAATCTATAGATCTGAATATAATGCCATAGATCTAAATATAATGCCATAGATCTGAATATAATGCCATAGATCTGAATATAATGCCATAGATCTGAATATAATGCTATAGATCTGAATATAATGCCATAGATCTAAATATAATGCCATAGATCTACAGTGGGGAGAACAAGTATTTGATACACTGCCGATTTTGCAGGTTTGCCCACTTACAAAGCATGTAGAGGTCTGTAATTTTTATCATAGGTACTCTTCAACTGTGAGAGACGGAATCTAAAAAAAATCCAGAAAATCACATTGTATGATTTTTAAATAATTAATTTGCATTTTATTGCATGACATAAGTATTTGATCACCTACCAACCAGTAAGAATTCCGGCTCTCACAGACCTGTTAGTCTGTTCGTCACTCATTACCTGTATTAGCTGCACCTATTTGAACTCGTTACCTGTATAAAAGACACCTGTCCACACACTCAATCAAACAGACTCCAACCTCTCCACAATGGCCAAGACCAGAGAGCTGTGTAAGGACATCAGGGATAAAATTGTAGACCTGCACAAGGCTGGGATGGGCTACAGGACAATAGGCAAGCAGCTTGGTGAGAAGGCAACAACTGTTGCCGCAATTATTAGAAAATGGAAGAAGTTCAAGATGACGGTCAATCTCCCTCGGTCTGGGGCACCATGCAAGAGCTCATCTCGTGGGGCATCAATGATCATGAGGAAGGTGAGGGATCAGCCCAGAACTACACGGCAGGACCTGGTCAATGACCTGAAGAGAGCTGGGACCACAGTCTCAAAGAAAACCATTAGTAACACACTACGCCGTCATGGATTAAAATCCTGCAGCGCACGCAAGGTCCCCCTGCTCAAGCCAGCGCATGTCCAGGCCCGTCTGAAGTTTGCCAATGACCATCTGGATGATCCAGAGGAGGAATGGGAGAAGGTCATGTGGTCTGATGAGACAAAAGTAGAGCTTTTTGGTCTAAACTCCACTCGTCGTGTTTGGAGGAAGACGAAGGATGAGTACAACCCCAAGAACGCCATCCCAACCGGGGACAGGACGACTGCACCGTATTGAGGGGAGGATGGATGGGGCCATGTATCGCGAGATCTTGGCCAACAACCTCCTTCCCTCAGTAAGAGCATTGAAGATGGGTCGTGGCAGGGTCTTCCAGCATGACAACGACCTGAAACACACAGCCAGGGCAACTAAGGAGTGGCTCCGTAAGAAGCATCTCAAGGTCCTGGAGTGACCTAGCCAGTTTCCAGACCTGAACCCAATAGAAAATCTTTGGAGGGAGCTGAAAGTCCGTATTGCCCAGCGACAGCCCGAGACCTGAAGGATCTGGAGAAGGTCTGTATGGAGGAGTGGGCCAAAATCCCTGCTGCAGTGTGTGCAAACCTAGTCAAGAACTACAGGAAACGTATGATCTCTGTAATTGCAAACAAAGGTTTCTGTACCAAATATTAAGTTCTGCTTTTCTGATGTATCAAATACTTATGTCATGCAATAAAATGCAAATTAATTACTTAAAAATCATACAATGTGATTTTCTGGATTTTTGTTTTAGATTCCGTCTCTCACAGTTGAAGAGTACCTATGATAAAAATTACAGACTTCTACATGCTTTGTAAGTGGGCAAACCTGCAAAATCGGCAGTGTATCAAATACTTGTTCTCCCCACTGTACAAATAAAGATAATTTTAGATGTTTAACTGCTATTTGGAGCATTGGGAAGTTGAAATGAAGTTTCTGCCTGTGGATGGTTCAGAAACCTCTCGGATTTCATCAAAAATATCTTAATTCATGTTCCGAAGATGAACGAAGGTCTTGCGGGTTTGGAATGACATGAGGGTGAGTAATTAATGACATTAATATTCATTTTTGGGTGATCTAACCCTTTAAGCTCTAATATAAAAACATTCGGTAACACTTTATTTTACAGTGCCCTTGTTACATATGTTACATGTACTTACCATAGTAATAACAGGGTTTGTACAGATACTGTAAAATGAAATTCCAGGACTTTCAAGGACTTTTCAAGGACTACAATCAGAGATCTCACTTATCAAACAATATCTTTATTATCTTTTAAAATCTAACAAAAGGTAAATAGAACAAAAAAACAAAAAGGTTCGAATAAAGTGCAGCACAATGACTGGTAACTTTAACTACTGAAATATATTATGACAAAGATATCGCTTTCCTTATTCAAATTGATTTTTTTTCTCTTATGAATATATGATTGACCTGAAGAATGAAAGCTGTATCATATACTATCATATTTATATGAGCAATATCACGCTCATAGTCATGCGAAATGGCTCTATATCAGATGGGCTGCAGCATTAATTTTGCGTGAAAATATTGTTTTATCAATAAAATTAAACACTAATTTCACATTGTCTTTCAATAATTTAAGCACTTTTCAAGTACTTTTTCATAAACATGGCTGTTTTCAAGGGTTTTCCAGGACTTAAATTTCACTTTGTACGAACCCTGTAAAAACAGTAAATTATCCACAATTACATGCAACTAACCCTCAACCAAACCCAAATCCTACCCTAACCCTATAGTAAGTACATGTTGTTAATTAATATTAATCAGTACTTAAATATATAATTACACCTTAAAATAAAGTGTAACCCAACATTCTGTTTGTGACACCATGTTGTTGGCCATTTCTAACGCATTAATTGCTTGTGAGTAATTATAACACGGAAGGCCTCCTGCCGTTTATGTGGTGGCTGACAGTGTGACACAGCTCCCCTCCAGGAAGACGGCACCAGTGAGTCATCATCAGCCACAAGCCACACCTGCCAGCTGGGAAGCAATCTACCACAGACCCTCAGATTTCCCCGCAGGCCTCTGCTGCAATAATATACAGTGGGGAGAACAAGTATTTGATACACTGCCGTTTTTCCAGGTTTGCCCACTTACAAAGCATGTAGAAGTCTGTAATTTTTATCATAAGTACTCTTCAACTGTGAGAGACGGAATCTAAAACAAAAATCCAGAAAATCACATTGTATAATTTTTAAATAATTAATTTTCATTTTATTGCATATTTGATCACCTACCAACCAGTAAGAATTCCGGCTCTCACAGACCTGTTAGTTTTTCTTTAAGAAGCCCTCCTGTTCTCCACTCATTATTTGTATGAACTGCACCTGTTTGAACTCGTTACCTGTATAAAAGACACCTGTCCACACACTCAATCAAACAGACTCCAACCTCTCCACAATGGCCAAGACCAGAGAGCTGTGTAAAGACATCAGGCATAAAACTGTAGACCTGCACAAGGCTGGGATGGGCTACAGGACAATAGGCAAGCAGCTTGGTGAGAAGGCAACAACTGTTGGCGCAATTATTAGAAAATGGAAGAAGTTCAAGATGACGGTCAATCTCCCTCGGTCTGGGGCACCATGCAAGATCTCACCTCGTGGGGCATCAATGATCATGAGGAAGGTGAGGGATCAGCCCAGAACTACACGGCAGGACCTGGTCAATGACCTGAAGAGAGCTGGGACCACAGTCTCAAAGAAAACCATTAGTAACACACTACGCCGTCATGGATTAAAATCCTGCAGTGCACGCAAGGTCCCCCTGCTCAAGCCAGCGCATGTCCAGGCCCGTCTGAAGTTTGCCAATGACCATCTGGATGATTCAGAGGAGGAATGGGAGAAGGTCATGTGGTCTGATGAGACAAAAGTAGAGCTTTTTGGTCTAAACTCCACTCGCCGTGTTTGGAGGAAGAAGAAGGATGAGTACAACCCCAAGAACACCATCCCAACCGTGAAGCATGGAGGTGGAAACATCATTCTCTGGGGATGCTTTTCTGCAAAGGGGACAGGACGACTGCACCGTATTGAGGGGAGGATGATATCATGTATCGCGAGATCTTGGCCAACAACCTCCTTCCCTCAGTAAGAGCATTGAAGATGGGTCGTGGCTGGGTCTTCCAGCATGACAACGACCCGAAACACACAGCTAGGGCAACTAAGGAGTGGCTCCGTAAGAAGCATCTCAAGGTCCTGGAGTGGCCTAGCCAGTCTCCAGACCTGAACCCAATAGAAAATCTTTGGAGGGAGCTGAAAGTCCGTATTGCCCAGCGACAGCCCCGAAATCTGAAGGATCTGGAGAAGGTCTGTATGGAGGAGTGGGCCAAAATCCCTGCTGCAGTGTGTGCAAACCTAGTCAAGAACTACAGGAAACATATGATCTCTGTAATTGCAAACAAAGGTTTCTGTACCAAATATTAAGTTCTGCTTTTCTGATGTATCAAATACTTATGTCATGCAATAAAATGCAAATTAATTACTTAAAAATCATACAATGTGATTTTCTGGATTTTTGTTTTAGATTCCGTCACTCACAGTTGAAGAGTACCTATGATAAAAATTACAGACCTCTACATGCTTTGTAAGTGGGCAAACCTGCAAAATCGGCAGTGTATCAAATACTTGTTCTCCCCACTGTACATGTTCTACACGCACCTGGGACCGGCACGGAAACGTGCTTGCTGGAAACGTCTGCAAAACGTCTCTCAAAACTAACATCAACAGGTCAGCTCTTGTAAACAGAATGATGGAAAGGGTGCGCCAAATGCAATCAATGTTCATTTGTGAAATCTCTTTGGGGTGATAACAGCTCAATGGCATCTCAATCAAGATGCTTTTTCAAAATGTTTACAGTTTTCTAATCACCAAAGAGCGAGCGTTCAATGCAGACGCACTTGTCTTGGCTTGACAGCAAACATCAAATACGCATTACAGTGGGATATTGAAGACTAAGCAGCGCTGCCAATGACAAACTGAAATGTGGCTTTGAACTCGAGAGGGTGGGACGGTCTCATAAACAGCCTGTTCCACACTTTAACAGCTAAAGCATCTGGAAACACTGGATTTCTTTGAAAACGGTGGTCGACACAGGGTCCTTTGTACTTCCTGCAGCTACAAGCAGGAAGGAGGGCGCAAAAAAGTGGGAATACAGTACAGCGTTTTCATTTGAACACTCCCTGTCAAAGTTCCAGTGAAGACACTCTGCCTTACGGATGAGGCAAAATCTGATTTCATGAAGAGCCCCTAAAGACATCCATCAAATTCTCTCAGCATTTTGGGCCCTGAGTGTGAAAATAACAAGTTTTGAGATGGCCATCTTGGGTCTCTGTCATTACTCAAGAGGGTAGGCATGAAAAATTATGAAAACGGAGGAAGAGAGAGATCCCTGAGCAGGCTAGACAGCAAACAAGTCATATGACACAGCTCAACTCCCTCCAGAGCCCTGCTTTAAACTCATTAGAAGGATATGGGTGGCAAAGGCCCGCCGCTTGCAGGCATATCAAATAGCTGCTGCACATTCATTATGAAGGTTTGCCCAATTATGAGCTAGAAAATGCAGTGCAATGACATCGTAATTAATTAGATTTTTTCTTTTCTTTATGCAGATGGATTATACTACTCTGGAAGAAGTATTTTGTCTTATAATGTACAGAGATTTGACTTCCTGCTGCACAATAATCACTTCACCTCTATTTATTCTGCAGTGAACAGACTGACATAGTAGTATAAGATAGTAAATTGGTCCAGACCTGTTCGTCTACAGCTCATTTTCTCTGAACACGTCACACACTGCGTAAGACACCGGTAATAAAGCGGTTCGGAGGATGAAATATAAGTGCGCTGAAGAGCATGCTGATGTTAAATCCATTTTAACTCCCCAGCCAGCTCGGAAAACAGAGCGAGACAACGGCTTTTACAGTAATTGGAGTCTGCAGAGAATCCATTATGGCTCTGAGATGGGGAACAGTGGCTGGGGTCCTGCCCACATGTCCCTTATAACACACCAGTCATCGTCTGCTTTCAACTATTCAGGCCACTAATTGAGAGTTTCGAGGCTTGAGCGCCTTCCATGCATTACTGTCTCTCGTATTATTCATATTATTCTTTTCTCTCGCACAACACAGTGTTTGACCGCTGTAGTTACATAAGGGATTTTGTTCTTATTTTTACGAAGGTCCAAAATAGAGGCCTGATCTAGTTCCTTGTCAAGAGCTTCCTGTCACAGAAGACAAGGTGTCGTCTGGCCAACAATTATATCCACCTCAGTGTGTAGTTGCAGTTTTCCACCAAAACAAAAGGGTTTTTACTCTTGAAAGAGAAGAGATTTTAAGAAATGTACAGCAATTAAGTTATTTGTGACCCTGGACCACAAAACCAGTCATAAGAGTAAGTTTTTTTAAATTGAATAAATAAATAAGCTGAATAAATAAGCTTTCCATTAATGTATGGTTTGTTAGGATTGGACAATATTTGACAATCTGGAATCTGAGGGTGCAAAAAAATCTAAATATTGAGAAAAAAGCCTTTAAAGTTGTCCAAATGAAGTCCTTAGCAATGCATATTACTAATAATAATACATTTTTGATAGATTTACTAGGGATGCACCGAAATTTCGGCCGCCGAAAATTATCGGCCGAAAATGGCATTTTCGGTTTTTGGCCGAAAGAGAAAAAAGGCCGAAAAATATGAGCCGAAAATATGCCGCCCCGCCCATCCGTGTTCGGCGATCAGGTTTCACTCTCTCGCAGCATGTTTTGTAACTTTGCGAGCGGCTCCGCTTCCGAAGATGCACAGCTTCGAAACGACTGCTCCGTGTTCCGCTCCGTGTGTGCGCCGCGTGCAGACATGACATTTCTCCAGACTTGTTTCTGTTTGCACTAGCCTGTGCTGTAATATGGTATGGTATAGCCGTGCTGGGGTAAAATGACGCTACCCTCTCATTCACTGACCCGCTCCTCTCTCTCTGCTCACATGCTCTGATAATAATAGTTTTCTAGGACTATACATTATTTTGATAATTGGTCAAAAAATAAATCTGTTAAATCTGAAAATTGAATTTCAGATTCAATTTGAAAATAAATTTGAACTGAACTGAACGAAGAATAATATATTGATATTAATATATTGATATTAATTAGTGCTGGGGAAAAATTAATCGTGATTAATCGCATCCAAAAAAAAGTTTGTGTTTACATAATATATGTGTGTGTACTGTGTATAATTATTATGCATATATAAATACACACACATGCATGTATATATTTAAGAAATATTTGCATGTATATACTGTATATATAATTTATCTTATATAAAAATATAATTTTTTTATAAAAAATATAACATTTTTCTTAAATATATACATGCATGTGTGTATTTCTATATACATAATAATTATACACAGTACACACACATATATTATTTAAACACAAACTTTTACGATACATTTTTCCCCAGCACTAATATTAATATATTGATATTTAATATTATTTGAATATAGGCCTATTTTCTGTCTAATTATTGTGTGTTACTTTAAATAAAAGTGTGGTTATTTTATTTTATTGGCTTGTATTTTTTTAAATTCAGATTCAGTAAAATGATTGAATTTAATTAAAACATCTAATAATAATACAATTATACAAAAAACTAATTTAAAATAAATGAATAATTATTTTAAAAAAGTAATTTTCGGTTTCGGTTTCGGTTTTCGGCCAAGTGTATCCAGAATTTTCGGTTTTGGTTTCGGCCCAGAATTTTCATTTCGGTGCATCCCTAATATTTACGGTAGGAAATTTATAAAATATCTTCATGGAACATGAGCTTTACTTAATTAATGACTTTTGGCATAAAAGAAAAATGGATAATTTTGACCCATACAATGTATTGTTGGCTATTGCCACAAATATACCCGTGAGACTTATGACTGGTTTTGTGCTCCAGGGTCACGTTTAAAGTATTTATTTCTAACTAATAAACTATTTGTTTTTTATTTTACACTGTAGTTGTATTACAATGATAATATATTTGTCTTTGACTAATAATAATCTTAATAATAATAATTATTATAACTATTAATTATTATTTTATTGTTATTATTGTTATTTGTCATTATTATTATTATTAATTATTAATCAGAGCTGAGAGCCTGGGGGATCTCAGAAAGATTTTTAATTATTATTATTACTTTTTATTATTATATTTTGTCATGATTTCTTCACTTTCACACAGCATAAGTAGGTGCTCCAATTAAACCCTCATGCCTTTTTTGGTGAAAAACATAAGGCAAATTTTATTTATTAGTTTAATAATAGCGTACTATGTCACAGCACTATGCTATGTCACAATTTTCATTTCCTTTTGATTTAGTGTGCAGCCCTAGCGCTCATACTTTTCTATATGTGCCACATAAGTACCTATAAGAACTTACCCAGACCAGGAGGTACCTCTGGACATGGTGGTAATGGCTTAGGGGTTGGAGGAGTGTGGTTTGCCTCTGGCTTGGTGCTGGGCAGAAGGTGGTCAGCTGTGGCCAGGTAGCTTGCAAAGGTAGTGTTGGGCCTTCCACTGGAGAAGTTATAGTAGTAGTGGTGGGGTCCTCGTGAGCTGTTCGCTCCACGGCCATTGTTAAAGCGGCTGAAGATGTCGAAACGCTGGCTGTAGACATCGAAGTAGAGGATCATCATGATGAGGAAGTGCACTAGGCAGAGCAACAGCACAGCCTTGCAGATCCGCTCCAGGGTCCGGCCCAACATCAGCCGGCTCATGGTCAAAGCCACACGGCACGCTCCGCTACACGCATCCGGTCAACGTCACCTCTCCTCTCCAATCACCTACAAAAAAAGAGAGGGGAGTTACATCACACTCATGTGCATTTATGATTTAACTGTCTGGTGAGAACAAACTTTGATGCCCATCAGCCTAAGACCAAAGCATAAATCTTCTAACTGAAGCATCATGTAGCTAAACTGTATTGTTTTATTTAGATAATCTCTATTGCAGCAGACAATTACTATTTAACCAAACACTAATTATGCTAATACTATGTCAGAGTATCTTCCCTATAGCTGTGCAAATGCTGCAGTAGCAGATGTGCTAATAATTTGTATGTACTTGAATGCTACAGTACATACACTATATTACCAAAAGTATTGGGACACCCCTCCAAATCATTGAATTCAAGTGTTCAATCACATCCATGACCACAGGAGTATAAAATCAAGCACTAGGCATGCAGACGCTTCTACAAACATTTGTGAAAGAATGGGTTGCTCTCAGGAGCTCAGTGAATTCAAGCGTGGTACCGTAGGTTGCCACCTGTGCAATAAGTCCATTCGTGAAATTTCCACGGTCAACTGTTAGTGGTATTATTACAAAGTGGAAGCAATTGGGAACAACAGCAACTCATCCATGAAGTGGTAGGCCACGTAATCACAGAGCGGGGTCAGCGCATGCTCAGGGTCACAGTGCACAGAAGTCACCAACTTTCTGCAGAGTCAATAGCTACAGACCTCCAAACTTTGTGTGGCCTTCAGATGAGCTCAAGAACAGTGCGTAGAGAGCTTCATGGAATGGGTTTCCATGTCCGAGCAGCTCATCCAAGCCTTACATCACCAAGTGCAAAGTGTGGGATGCAGTGGGGTAAAGCACGCCGCCACTGGACTCTAGAGCAGTGGAGACGTGTTCTCTGGAGTGACCAATCACGCTTCTCTGTCTGGCAATCCGATGGACGAGTCTGGGTTTGGCGGTTGCCAGGAGAACGGTACTTGCCTGACTGCATTGTGCCAAGTGTAAAGTTTGGTGGAGGGGGGATTATGGTGTGGGGTTGTTTTTCAGGGGTTGGGCTTGGCCCCCTAGTTCCAGTGAAAGGAACTCTTAATGCTTCAGCATACCAAGACATTTTGGACAATTTCATGTCCCTTCCTGTCCCAACATGACTACGCACCAGTGCACAAAGCAAGGTCCATAAAGACATGGATGAGTGAGTTTGGTGTGGAGGAACTTGACTGGCCTGCACAGAGTCCTGACCTCAACCCGATAGAACACCTTTGGGATGAATTAGAGCGGAGACTGCGAGCCAGGCCTTCTCGTCCAACATCAGTGCCTGACCTCACAAATGTGCTTCTAGAAGAATGGTCAAAGATTCCCATAAACACACTCCTAACCTTGTGGAAGAGTTGAAGCTATTATAGCTGCAAAGGGTGGGCCAACTTCATATTAAACCCTACGGATTAACAATGGGATGTCATTAAAGTTCATGTGCATGTAAAGGCAGGCGTCCCAAAACTTTTGGCAATATAGTGTATATCATTTAAATCAGTAGTTCTCAACTGGTTTTGCTTTAGGATTCTACAATGGACATCAAGTGGAAATCTGACATAAGCATCTGGTTCAAACGTACACTACCGTTTAAAAGTTTGGGGTCAGTAAGGTTTTTTACATTTATTTTTTTTATTTAGCAAGAATGCAATAAATTGATCAAAAGTGACTGTAAAGACAAAGCAAAGTAAAAGATGTATATTTCTGAGTGAAGACTGGAGAAATGGCAGCTACAAATTGTAATAATATTTCACAATATTACTAAATTTACTGTATTTTTGATCAAATAAATGCATCCTAAGAGACAAAAAAAATATGTTCAAAAACATTGAAAAAAATCTTGACAACCTGGAACTTTGGAACGGTAGAAATTTTGGTACCTTGATATTAACATTGACTATTAATAGTAAGTTCATGGTTTCAATGTTAATGTCATGTAATGTTATGTTATGGTTTTGGAAATTTTAACCAGTCTATGTTGCCATATGCTAGTGTTTCTCCTATCTTTTCAAATCGATTGATTTCACTATCTTAGCTATGCATGACTATATAGTTAGTTGTATTTTAATAAATGTTTTATCCTTCTTGTCCACAGGTGGGAACAGACCCACAAACTGTGAAACACTGATTTTAATCATTAATTGTTAATTAAATGACCAACAATCTTGCAAGTTCAATTTTCAACACTAAGGTTATGCCACATTTTAATTATAGAATATGATTGCTTTGTACATTATAAGCTGTTTCCATTCACCTTTTTTATGCATGTTTTGGGAAATCACATAAATACTAATAAATTCTAAAAAATTTGCATAAAAACCTAATTGAGGCGGATACATTTTTCATCTGATAAGAAGACATGCACATAAACTACGATGGAAATATATTTGCCGAATAAATCCCTCTATGCGCAAAAACAAAGTCGCGTGACTTTGCCTCAACAGAGGATGTGATGGATAACTGGACTAACCAGGGAACCAATCACATCACACAGCATCTCAAATGTTGGTTTGGTCGTTCTGAAACGCCTGAGCCAAAGTCTGTCATTTATCGTGTTTCGTCTGCACGCTCTGAGGTGAAAATCATTTATGATGTAGCGAAAAAAAAGCCACAGTGGCTTCCTCGATTGCAGCAATTTCCCAGGAAGTGGCGATTTTGTTCTCTTGAACACATGGGATGGAAACGATGCTTTATTCTAAAAATGTTTAATGCGATATTCCAATTTTGCACATAAATGAAATTCGCAGCTTTGCATGGAAACATAGCTATTGATCCATGCCTATTATTATTCATATGCAGTTCAAAACAGAATACTATTGACCATGCCACTGAATTATCTGAAACATAAAATCCCTTACTCACAGCATTATTCTTCTGTATAATATTGATAAAGAAAGTCCAAAGTCACTTTCAAACCTCATTAACCATGTGAAGCAAAAATAAATGTAAGAAAAATCTATTCAAGACTGTAATTTTGCACAGCAACTGTGAAACTGCAGCTTTCTTCAGGTTTATTTGGGATAAACTAGAAAACACTTAATAGCTGTCCAAATCTTGCTGTGAGCAATTACAATGTTAAAGGGTTTTTCCAATCAACACTAAGAGTAAGAAGCCAAAGGCAATGAAGTTTACGCAGACTACAGACTACAGCCTGAAGTCGAGACCTGCGGCTAATTTCTTTCTCTCACTCTCTCCTGGCGTGATCGCTGGATGAAACTGGATGGGAAAGCCTCTTGATTTCACACATGGCCAGCTGTTGAAAGCTCCCCCGCGGCAGTTCGGATGGGGGGGCTCACATCAGCAGCTTGCAAGTGCTAACGCACAGGCTGGCCATGTAGTGGAGGAAGTATAAGATATACTGATCTCTCAACACATGCCGCGACTGGGCCCGTAACTACACCTCACCTGCACCCCACCCCGTGTATCATGTGTGACTCCTCTGCAATAACCATCATCAGCACTAGGGAGAAAAAACACTGTTTGACACAATTCACACAGCTCAGCCTGGTTTGAGCTCCTTTAGGGGATCGCTCAACACTCACCAACCCCCATAATGAATCACACCGGCAGTCACAGACACAGAACCGAGCCAACAATACAGAGTTACAGAGAGGAGGGTGAAGAGGTGGGGAGGTGCAAGGAGTCAACAGACAGGAGAAAGATAACAAAAGCACAGAGAGAAAGACTATACAGTCGAATTTCCATACTTCCTTGAATTCAGTGAAGAACCTACATCTTGACCGAATGAAGTACGTTCTGTAAGTATGCAGGTGTTATAGATTGCCTTTAAGTTATCCAAATGAAGATTTACTTGAATTTAATATCATCCACTTTTAAAATGAATTTTTTTTACTCATTATATTCAGGGGAAAAAATACTTTCTGGAAAATTTCATCTTTCTGTAAATGTCTACTCATGAGAAATCACTTTCTTTTTTCCTCTCAAAGTAAACATGGACGCAGTGCCCGTGACGTCACCCGTAGGTTTCCGAAGAGCATTTTTGAAGCCTAAAGCCGGACGTCGCCATCTTGATCGCGCGTCACTCCCGGATAACTGACAATGGGCAAAGAGGCGGGACGTGGGTGGAGCTGAGGTGCCTGGTTGCTGAAACCACGCCCACCTAGCTCGACCATAGTGGCAATCCACCTGTCACTCAAGTGGCCACGCCCTTAATTATGCAGTATTATAACTTTAAGGCTTAATATAATTTATATTAATAATATAATTCACCCCCCTCACAGTTGTCATGAAGGGCAAAATTAGCTGTATAGACCAAAACCACTTTCTGTACCAGGCTGTAAACATGTTTTTTTCTGCTGTAAAGTTAGGCATTTTAACATGGGGGAAATACAGATTTGACTCCCTTTTGGAGCCTGTCTCTAGTGGCCAGTCGATGAATTGCAGTTTAAGTCACTTCCGTGTTGGTTTCAAGAGAGACCGCGGGAGGTTGCCGCTTGATAGTAAATGAAAGAGTAACTTCTCAGGGTTAGTTTTTCCACATGCTAAAAGAGACAGGGCCCAGTATATGACAAGTTGCCATTATACAGCTTCCTACATCTAACATCCTAAAGTTATTCCTTGTATGTTATGGAGAAATTTGCACTGGTCAGCAAGCAGCTTTTAAAATAAAACAATATTTTTCCTGTAGACATGTTGATTTTCTAAGTGAACTATTTTGAAATCTAAGGGCATTTTCACAGCTGGTTCGTTTGTAGCGTTTGTTTCAGAACCTGGTGCGTTTTCTCCCTTAGTTTGGTTTATTTAGGCATATAAGAACACGGCAATCACTCTCAGATCCGCACCAAAATCGCTCCAAGATCGCCAAAACGAGGTGGTCTCGGCCTGACTGAAAACGAACTCTGGGGCGGTTTGGTTGAGGTGAGAAAGCAATACGAACCAACGGACCAAGCGCTATCATAATTCACAGCGAAAATGTCAATCCATCTTGATGAATGACGCAGAGGAACGTAAACAGGTGAAATCTGACCAATAAGAGGTTTTACTCACATGTGACTTGCACAAACACATTTTGATATGTTTTGAAATGTTTCCTTGTGAAAGTGAACCGAACCAAGAAGAAAACAACAAAGCAAACAATCTACAGGCCTGAAAAGTTCATTGTCAACTCTTTTGTGACTTGTGTGACTTGAGCAATGACCATTTCTGGGAGGTGTGTAGTATAAATACATTCCTGGACATACACTACTGTTCAAAGGTTTGGGGTTAGTACGATTTTTTAAATGTTTTTAAAAGAAGTCTCTTGCTCACCAAGGCAGCATTTTTTGAATCAAAAATACAGTAAGAACAGTAATATTGTGAAATATAATTTGCTGAGTAAAAGTATTAATTTCTGTATTCCTGGAATATAAAAACAAATTCCAAATCAGTTAAAGCATGAATACAATTTAACCATGACAAAAAAAAAAGAAAGAAAAAGAAACGCACTTACACTTAAAGGGATAGTTCACCCAAAAATGAAAATGACCCCATGATTTACTCACCCTCAAGTCATCCTAGGTGTATATGACTTTCTTCTTTCAGACGAATACAATCTGAGTTATATTAATAAATGTCCTGGCTCTTCCAAGCTTTATAATGGCAGTGAATGGATGTTTCTGTTTTGAAGTCCATAAAAGTGCATCTATCCATCATAAAAGTGCATCTATCCATCATAAAAGTGTATCTATCCATCATAAAAGTGCATCTATCCATCATAAAAGTGCATCCATCCATCATAAAAGTGCATCTATCATCATAAAAGTGTATCTATCCATCATAAAAGTGCATCTATCCATCATAAAAGTGCAGCTAACATCATAAAAGTGCATCCATCCATCATAAAAGTGCATCTATCCATCATAAGTGTATCTATTCATCATAAAAGTGCATCTATCCATCATAAAAGTGCATCCATCCATCCATCATAAAAGTGCATCTATCCATCATAAAAGTGCATCTATCCATCATAAAAGTCCATCTATCCAATGCATCTATCCATCATCATAAAAGTGCATCTATCCATCATAAAAGTGCATCCATCCATCATAAAAGTGCATCCATCCATCATAAAAGTGCATCTATCCATCATAAAAGTCCATCCATCCATCATAAAAGTGTATCTATCCATCATCATAAAAGTGCATCTATCCATCATAAAAGTGCATCTATCCATCATAAAAGTCCATCTATCCATCATAAAAGTGTATCTATCCATCATCATAAAAGTGCATCTATCCATCATAAAAGTGCATCTATCCATCATAAAAGTGTATCTATCCATCATAAAAGTCCATCTATCCAGTGCATCTATCCATCATCATAAAAGTGCATCTATCCATCATAAAAGTGTATCTATCCATCATAAAAGTGCATCCATCCATCATAAAAGTGCATTCATCCATCATAAAAGTGCATCTATCCATCATAAAAGTCCATCCATCCATCATAAAAGTGTATATATCCATCATCATAAAAGTGCATTTATCCATCATAAAAGTGCATCTATCCATCATAAAAGTGCATCTATCCATCCTAAAAGTCCATCTATCCATCATAAAAGTGTATCTATCCATCATCATAGAAGTGCATCTATCCATCATAAAAGTGCATCTATCCATCATAAAAGTGCATCTATCCATCATAAAAGTGCTCCACACGGCTCCGGGGGTTAATAAAGGCCTTCTGAAGCGAAACGATGCGTTTGTGTAAGAAAAATATCCATATTTAAAACTTTACAAACTGTAATCTCTAACTTCCGCTAACTGTCATCCGTGCGTTCACGAGAGACTGGCGTTCCACCGTATGACGTAGGACGCAGGCGTAGCGTAAGTTCCGGTGACGAACGCGGAAGCACAGAGGATAGAGCAAAACAAAACTTGGTTCTCGCGAGAACTAGCATATTCTCACTGGAGCGTCCTACGTCATACACTGGAACGCCAGTCTCTCGTGAACGCACGGATGAGAAAACATTTTAAACAGCCATCAATGTACAATAGACCAAATGAAGAAACAATACTTTTAAAAAAATAATAAAATATATGTATAATGTATAATAATACAAATATATAAAACCCTTTAAAGCAAAATATTTTGAAAGTGTTTTTAAAGGTGTTTTTTTAAGGCATAAATATAATTAAAAGCACATAAGCACAACTTTTTTTCTAATTTGGAAATCAAACTTCATCTGTTTCACAAGGTCTTTATTAACCCACTGGAGCCGTGTGGAGCACTTTTATGATGGATAGATGCACTTTTATGATGGATAGATACACTTTTATGATGGATAGATGCACTTTTATAATGGATAGATGCACTTTTATGAAGGATAGATGCACTTTTATGATGGATGGATGCACTTTTATAATGGATAGATGCACTTTTATGAAGGATAGATGCACTTTTATGATGGATGGATGCACTTTTATAATGGATAGATGCACTTTTATGAAGGATAGATGCACTTTTATGATGGATAGATGCACTTTTATGATGGATGGATGCACTTTTATAATGGATAGATGCACTTTTATGAAGGATAGATGCACTTTTATGATGGATGGATGCACTTTTATAATGGATAGATGCACTTTTATGAAGGATAGATGCACTTTTATGATGGATAGATGCACTTTTATGATGGATGGATGCACTTTTATAATGGATAGATGCACTTTTATGAAGGATAGATGCACTTTTATGATGGATGGATGCACTTTTATAATGGATAGATGCACTTTTATGAAGGATAGATGCACTTTTATGATGGATAGATGCACTTTTATGGACTTCAAAACAGAAACAGCCATTCACTGCCATTATAAAGCTTGGAAGAGCCAGGACATTTTTTAATATAACTCTGATTGTATTCGTCTGAAAGAAGAATGTCATATACACCTAGGATGGTTCGAGGGTGAGTAAATCATGGGATAATTTTCATTTTTTGGTGAACTATCCCTTTAAAAGGAGACACCCAGCTCACAATTTTCTGCATTGTTGTCTTTTCATCTCCCGTGGACTTATGGGACAAAGAAGTGTCCAGTGGTTGCACACTTCAGCCCCAGCAGATGCAGTATATCGTTCACCAACTATAACAAGAGACCTGAAATCAGACTCAGACTCGCTCACGGTGCCCTCTAATTATCACATTTCCTCTGATCATTCAGGTTAACAGCCAAGGAAAGCCACCGGAGGCTGCAGATTCTGCATCTTTTTCTGGAGCTGCAGCTGTGGGTGGATGTTTCAGCACAGTAATGGTCCTTAATATAGGACATCAATATAACACTAACCCAATAAGACTGAGGTCACTCTAAGTTGCTACTCCATTGACATATGGTCTTCTCTCAAAATCACATTTGCAAACTGCTTTTGCTGTCATCAGTTCCTTCTCAAACTTTACTCTTCTACTAGGGAAGCATACTTGCAAGTTTGTCTCAAAGAATATACTGTATATACACTGAAGTCCCAAAACCAAAGCTACTGAAATATTCATCACAGCTCCATGGGCCTTGTAGAAAAAAATAACTCCCTTCAAAATTCTGAGTAAAAAGACTTCTTATTACCACACATAGACCATCATTCCTTTAACTTCACGTCTTACCCATCAGAGTACAAAGCACTTTCTAGCCAAATTTCAACTGTCATCTTGGGGGGGAAAGCAATACAGAATGTTATTAAAATTAATTAGTAGGATAATATCAAGCCGCTACTCTTTTCAAATGCCATCTAATCAATTCTTCAATAAATGGAACACTTCCAGATGCTCTAGAATAAATTCCACAGGATTGCGCACATCAATTTAGTAAATCCACTTGACTTAACTGTAATATTACTCTCAAAGAGGAACTTACTATGCACTGGGTCTCAAAGCAGGGTTTCTGCAGGTTTTATGAAGGTAAATTTAATACAATTTCCAACAGATCTCCATAACTTTTTAATTAATTGTACAAAAAAATAGCTTAAAGTTTGAGATAAGAAATCTTGGGAAATCTTGTCAAAGTCATTTTATGATTGAAACCAGAACAAATATCTGCCAATGGGTTCATAAAAATCAACTTAATTCAAATGCAAGTACAATCTTCATACCTAGTGACAGATATTTGTTCTTGTTTTAAGCAAAAACTCACTTAATTTCTTCATTTTGCATGTCATTAAATGTATCTTGATTTAAGGATGTTTTGAATTTGTCCTGGAAAACAAAAATCCCGAGGAAGAACATCATTTTCTGCAGTGCATGCAATTTAATTTAGGGCCTTATGAAATCTGTTTTATGTTTTATAGTTTATTCTGTTATTGACAGATTTAATGGTTAGATTAAATCTGACTGACTTTCGTTCATCTTCGGAACACAAATGGAGATATTTTTAATGAAATCTGAGAGATTTCTGTCCCTGCATTGACAGTCTAAGCAACTTCCACTGACGCTTCAGAAAGTTCATAACAAAACGAATCCATACGAATCAAGCGGTTTATTCCAGATTTTCTGAAGAGACTCGATCGCTTTATATGAAGAACGAAAGTCTTATGGCGAGTAAATGATGACAGGATTTTAATTTTTGGATGAACGATCCCTTTAAGTGTTCTGATCTACTTTTAAATAATTAATTAAAACTTTGACAAATTCCGTGATATTCTGCATTATACAGTAAATTCCATTTTTATTAATGGATTCTGCAATTCTATCCATGTTTCTGTCACATGTCTGTCTTGTCCTGTAGAGCACATGTGGTGTGTTTATCATGTTTTGGTTGATGTCATGTCTCTGGTCTCTTGTTTACCCCGCCCATCTTGTTTCCTGGTTATTGTTTAACTGGCCCCACCTGTTCCCCTCCTGATTTGTTACCCTTTATGTCTGCAGTCCTGGGCTGGATCGTTGTTGGATGTCGTCTGCCCCTGTCGTGTTCCCTGTTTACCTTTCCTGGTATTTAGGTTTATTCCATGTTTGGTTTTCCCCCTTGTGGGTGTTTTGTTTATGATTGTGTTATTTTATTATTTACAATAAATCTTCTCTTCCTGCGAATGAGTCCTCGCTCCCTTTTCTACCCACTTACCCCTGACAGTTTCCTGCATCGCAGAAATCATAGGGCCCTAATTTAATGACATTATATTGAATTTAAGACTTTCTGATCCAATTTAAGACATTTTTAAGGCCTTAAATTGTGTAAGGTCAAATTAAGACTTTTTTTTAAAGAAAAAAAGCCTCTGATGAAAATGCCAATGTTAATGAGGTTACATTTTGAACAATCCAGAAGTTATCAATTTAGTCTCAATAATAAGCCAAGACCCTGAATCAAATATCGTCTCACATTAGACTAACTTAATAAACTACAAAAAAGAAAAAAGATTGGCACTAACACAAACTCAAGCAGTGCAGGCTGACCCATAACAGAATTAGCCAGAAACAGAGGCTAATGAATATTTTACGTCCCACCTATGTCATAAACTAATGGGTGAAAAAAGCAAGGATTTTACATTGACACAAGGGAATCCATTAAATAAACTGGCAACAAAATGTGTACAGCATCTCTATGCTTAATCTTTTATAACCAACAGCCCAAACTGTGCTACTTTCTCGGTTTGTATTATTCATGTTGGTCTTCAACCCAACATTCACTAAACAATTACATTAACTAAACATTAAAAAGAAGAGATCAAAGTGTTTGCAGCACATGATTGTATAAAATCTATTTTTAACTTGCATTTACTGTGTTATTTAGCAAGACTGTTGAGCTACAGTTGCAAGAAAAAGTATGTGAACCACTTGCAGAATAAATAAAAACTAAATAAAAGAGATCATACAAAATGCATGTTATTTTTTATTTAGTGCTGTCCTGAATAAGATATTTTACATAAAAAATGTTTACATATAGTCCACAAGACAAAAAAAATAGCTGAATTTATAAAAATGACCCCATTCAAAAGTTTATGACAATTGAGGGACTCAAACACAACTATTAAAAAAGGTTGAAACATTCACTGATGCTTCAGAAGGAAACACGATGCATTAAGAGCCGGGGGGTGAAAACTTATTGAATTTGAAGATCAAGGTAAATTGTACTTCATTTGTCTTCCGGGAAACATGTAAGTATCTTCTGTTGCTTCTGAAGGGCAGTACTAAATGAAAAAACTTGATATTTAAACAAAATAAGAAAAATTTGGACATCTTCATCCAATTCAAAAGTTTTCACCCCCCGGCTCTTAATGCGTCGTGTTTCCTTCTGGAGCATCAGTGAATGTTTCAACCTTTTTTAATAGTTGTGTTTGAGTCCCTCAGTCGTCCTCAGATCTCAAAATCATACAGTCACTGCTGGAGAGGGATCAAATATGCAAAAGATGCTGGAAACCTGAATAATTTGCAGGAGCTGGAGGATTTTTCTGAAGAACATTGGTCGTTTAACTGCTCAGGACAAACAAGAGACTCAAGAACAACCATCACAAAACACACACACAGCCGTGGATGAATCAATGGTTCATAAACTTTTGAACGGGTCATTTTAATAAATTCAGCTCTTTTTTTGTCTTGTGGACTATACACCAATCAGGCATAACATTATGACCACCACAAGGGTCAGCATGGGCACCCTGACTGGTCTGCGGCTATGCAGCCCCATACTCAACAAACTGCGATGCACTGTGTATTCTGACACCTTTCTATCAGAACCAGCATTAACTTCTTGAGCAATTTGAGCTACAGTAGCTCGTCTGTTTGATCGGACCACACGGGTCAGCCTTCGCTCCCCACGTGCATCAATGAGCCTTGGCCGCCGCCATGACCCTGTCTCCGGTTCACCACTGTTCCTTCCTTTGAGCACTTTTGATAGATACTGACCACTGCAGACCGGGAACACCCCACAAGAGCTGCAGATGTTCTGACCCAGTCGTCTAGCCATCACAATTTGGCCCTTGTCAAACTCGCTCAAATCCTTACGCTTGCCCATTTTTCCTGCTTCTAACACATCAACTTTGAGGACAAAATGTTCACTTGCTGCCTAATATATCCCACCCACTAACAGGTGCCGTGATGAAGAGATAATCAGTGTTATTCACTTCACCTGTCATAATGTTATGCCTGATCGGTCTATGTAAACATTTTTTTATGTAAAATATCTTATTCAGGACAGCACTAAATAAAAAAATAACGCGTTTTGTATGATCTCTTTTATTTAGTTAAAATTATTCACATTTTCACAGATTCTGCAAGCGGTTCACATACTTTTTCTTGCAACTGTATATCATAATGATATAGACTTAAATAAGAGTCAAAATGAATATTTGTATAATTTTTTAAAATTAGAATGTTATGAACATACACATAAGGACACAAATACAATACCATCATGGTTTCAGCAAAACTATTAAATGGCACAACTGTTTTCAACATTGATAATAATCATAAATCATGTGACACTGATGCTGAAAATTCAGCTTTGCCATCACAGAAATAAATGACATTTTAAAATAGATTATAATAGAAAAGTAATTTTACACAATAGCCTAGTTTTATAAGAAGCAGTTCTATTTAGAACCGAAGGACAACTTGTAGGCCTCAAATTGAACAGTTAAAGATGTTATTCATGATATGAAGAAAAATAACTGTGGGAATTGTATGATGTCCTTCCTAAAGACAAAGCAACAGCTAGAATGGAAAAAGAAACAGGTGAAGCACAGCATGAGTGACTCAATAGAGAAACATCTGGTGGAGTGGGAGAGATGTCTTGCGCTTCAGAAGCCACATCTGTATCCGGAAATGACAGATTCAGCCATCTTCTACTGCCTAAAGCAGTTTCCAACAATATATTAATCACTCTCTCGTGCTCTCTTTTGCACACTGTAGAAACTTCCATATGGGACCGTGACATTAAAATGGACAGACCGCAGAGTTCTGGGAGATTTAGGTGGGCAGCCTCTCCAGTTTCTCCATAATTCAAAATGACGTTAATGGCTGCACTTCACAAAAGACTCATCAGTCATCTATTTACAAACTGCCTAGCTAGATGGAGGCATAAATGTGAGATTTAATGGCTCAGGAACCACAGATTCTGGTTCTGGTCCGATGACAGATTGTATTGAGAGCTATAATTGATAAACACTAATGTGCCATAATGCATTTGGGTGATTCTTCAATTAGGAACCTTTTTGAAATATTGACAAATGGAACTACTTTTTCATGTCCTGGAATAAAAACATGATTATTATTGCCATTGATACATAGTTTGTGATGGTAATGACTTGTTTGGAAAAATAAAGTCTTGCTAACACAAGAAGTTAGCTAGAAGTCAATTCAGTTTGAATCTATAAAAAAAAAAAAATTAGAATTATAAGTCTAAAATAACAGATATCAATAACCAATAAAATACTCTGAAGTCATGTGGAAAAACTTTATTAGCAGAATTCTGATCCACATGTGGTCCTCCGTTGCTTCTAACCAAATATATTTTCTTGTAAAATCAATTGTTTTCTGAAATGCTTGGTGTGATGGTAATGGTAACAGCATGGAGACCGTATTTGTTATGTATAAATGTGACCATAAATGGCAATTCAAATTAAAAAAATTGTTTTTATTTTCTTAGGGAAAATTACAAAGTAGTTTCCCAATTTGAATGCATTTTTATAAATAAACTATGGAAGGAAAGTTAAAAAGTATGGGTAGGGGACAAGCCCAAAAATAGGCTGACAAATTTAACCTATTGCTTGCTGACATCTTTAACAGTGTAATTAAAGGGATAGTTCACCCAAAAATTAAAATTCTGTCATTAATTCCTCATCCTCATGTCGTTCCAAACCCGTAAGACTTTCGTTCATCTTCAGAACACAAATGAAGATATTTCTAATGAAATCCGAGAGCTCTCTGACCCCTCCATAGACAGCAGTTTAATTAACACTTTCAAGGTCCAGAAAGGAAGAGAAGACATCGTTAAAGTAGTCCATGTGACTCCAGTGATTCAACCTTAATGTTATGAAGCGATGAGAATACTTTTAGTGTGCAAAAACAAACAAAAATAATTACTTTATGCAACAATTTCGTTCTGGCCTGTGTCAGTCTCTTACGCTGTTTCCGAAGAAGGTCTTACGGGTTTGGAACAACATGAGGGTGAGGAATTAATGACAGAATTTTCATTTTTAGGTGAACTATCCCTTTAAATAGATTAAAAAAAAAAAAAAAATATTGGCCAGAACCATTTCTTGAAAAAATCCGGGAGAAAATACCCCTAATTGAAGACTTCCAACCGACATGTTCTTTCCTATCTTTTTTAGCATTTACAACAATGCAAAAAAAAACTTCATAAACTCGGCCTGGCCCAACAAGCTGTGCTTTTCTTTACTGGAAGCGTTTTCCATTTTGGTCTTCCTCCGAGATCAAAAAGCCCTGTAGCCACCCTCCTGCTCTCATTCAAAATACAGGAGATGAAAACACAATTCACCTCGGAGCTCTTCTCATCATGATGGAAAAACTCATGCTCTCTTATCAGGCTCATTTTCAAACAACATGCCAAGACTTGACATGAGGGGATTCGACCCATCCAGGGAAATTAATTAGGCCTAGAGACGCCAATCAGGCCCTGACTTTGATGTTTAAAGGCAAGAGCATGTTTAATAGGGTGGCAGCACCAAGTAATCCACTCTACAGACGGGCATCTTCAGCATACATGTGTGAGGGACTGCGGCTGTCAGCGGAGCTATGATCAGTACTAATCATCTGCTCAGAATAAAGGGCAAAACAACTGAGAAAGGGTTTTCTCCAATGCTTTACTTTCAGGAAAACTACTCAAATTATAAAACCAAAGAAAAAATTGATTGGTACTCAAGCAACTCAAGCAACGTACTAAAGCACGTTTTGGCTTTTAAAAATCAGAAATGATCTTCCATGAAGATCCACAGAAAATTATATATATTGGAGATGTCAACACGAGAACTGGGGCTTAACTTTAAATTAAGTGCAATTACTTGTAAATTAATTTAGACTTGAGCAGATGACCCAAGACAGGTCATTTCTTCACAGGGTAAAATTTGAGCTTCCAACCCATTGACTTAATAACAGAAAATATGTATGTAAAAAAAAGCTGTCAGATGTAAAAACATCTAATTTCCTACAGCATCTAATTCCCAACAAGCCAAAATCAAACCAGCCACATTCAAAACAGTATTTACAGAGTACATAACACACACAGTTTCTGCCAGTCTCATGTTAATCTTGAGTATCTATAGAGTAGTATTGCATCCTTCATATCTCCCAAGAGTCTTTAGTTTTATCATATTTATAAAAGACAGATACACTGTACCGATTCTTTCTGAAAACAGCCGAGCTCGTGCAGGCGTGCAGTGGGCGGAGCTAAAGAGTCTCGAGCACACACACACACACACACACACACACACACACACACACACACACAATACATCATGGCATTATCCCTGGATAACTTTCGATTCACTATATGTTGGTGTTGTTCACATTATATGCACTTACGCGCCGATTGCCAACAAAACACACACATTTGATGCAGTTTCACTCACCGCCTGCGGTTTCCACTCATGACCGGGAACAAACACACACACACACTTGCAGAACTCCAGAAACACAAACTGCATCCACTGTTTCCTTAACGCTGGGTTATTTGGGAAGCTGAACAAGGCGATCTTTCCCTCACACCAGAAACACACTTCTTTAGTGACATTGTTGATTTTGTGGTCTAAAAACACAATGCCAGCGCCGCCGACGGCTCCCGTAACCCGAACGAAGCTCGTTGATGCATGCTCTCTTGCTCTCGCTCTGGTTGATGGATGGATGTGTGTGTGTGTGTGTGTGTGTGTGTGAGGCCATACAAGCAATTCCGCCCTTTATGACGTCATACAGGGCCATACTCAAAAAAAAACTTTCCGAAACTTGTTTGAATCCTGAAGGAGTGTATTTGGCACAGAAATACTCCGTCATACGTCCAACTCGTTTTGTTAAATTTTGTCCATGTTTATCATGAGAATCAACTCTTTAACAGTGTAAATAAGTCAGAAAGCATGAAATAGCATTAGACCCCCCCCTTTAATGTAATTGTTAATTAGCTACAATTTTTACAAATTAATTGTCATGGACACCATAAATGTCTGAATATTCACACAATACATATTTGTATGGAATGGCAATCAATCACTCATGTAACAATTTACAATAAGGTCTCATATGTTAACATTAGTTAATGCATTAATTAACATGAACCAACAATAAACAAAACATTTTACATCATTTATTAATATTTGTTAATGTTATGTTATGTTTATGTTCATGTTCACAGTGTTTTAACTAATGTTAACAGACAACTTTTGAGCTTACAAATACAGTAAATGCCAAGATTAACATGAACTAATATTAATAAATGGTGTACAAGTATTGTTCATTGTTAGTTCATGTTAACTAATGCAGTTAACTAATGTTAACAAATGAAAGCTTATCTTGACATTGCCATGCACACTTTTAGTATCTTAAATACTCTGAGGCCAGCAACAAGCCAAGCAATATCTCACACCAAAAAAGTGTGAAACTTATCACACATGAAGGCATGTATGAACTTGTGAGGTGTGGGTATAACTAATCTTTCTGCTGAAAATCTCTATTGCTCTGTTTCCAAAACCAAGAGAGTTGCCATACAGAGGGAACATGGACGTGGAAGGCCTGATAATTTTACAAAGATCCATTTTTTAATAAATAGACAAATAATCTATTGATATAAAATTGCTTTGCATGCAGACCTAGCCTGCATATGAACATTTCTGTCATACCACAAAACACCATTCCAAAACAAACTGAATTTTAATTAAATCATAAAAAAAGTTGTTGACATGATCCAAGAATCTGTAAAAAATAGTACATAGTCTAAAATATTTTCAAATTGCATTATTCGACCACTAATATTGCCCTAAGTGCTCCAACATTTCTATTAAGAATTTTGAAATGAACATCAAAACATGATTCCCTCCTCTGTTTGTTGAAATTGGTTCATTAAAAGCATTGTTGCTCTATGAAAGTGGACATGCTACAAGTATGATTTCAATTAGACAACAGACTGATCTAACAGCGTGAAACATAACATGATGTGACATTATATTTGGAGAATAATGTGATACAGTATTTTGCATGTCACACCATAAACAAATAAAAAAAAAAACAATTAGTCACACTGTAGTCTTATATTTAATTATAGACTGCATTTGAAATAAATAACTACAGTACACACAAAACCATTGTACTATTGTTTTTTTTTTAAATATTCTATTATCCAAACAATTATTAATTCAATTAAGATGTTACCAGACCCTGTTTTGATACATTATTGGGAAAATTATTTGAACAATTACTATTAAAATATTATTAAAATATTTGAGCTTATGCACATGAAAATCATTTTGCTTTACTTACAGTTTGATTAGTCAAATTTCACTTAAAGGGATAGTATTTAGCCACATCTTCTGAAATGTGCACGTCTTTTTTTATCCCTGGTATACACATCGTTTGTTTGTTTGCTTTTTTTTCTTTTTCTGAGGACTATTTTCAGTAAATAATTACGTTTTGTGTGAACTACTAAGGGGCCATTCACACAGAACATGTTTTTGTGGTTAAAAACGCGCGATGCAGGGCAGTGGAACAAAAAAAGTTGAATTTCTTTTAAAGGGATAGTTAACAAAAATAAAAACTCTGTAATCACTTACTCACCCTCAAGTTGTTCCAAACCTTTATGAGTTTCTTTTTTTCTGCTGAACACAGAAGAAGATATTTTGAAGAATGTCGGTGAACAAAAAGTTGCCGGACCCCACTGACTTCCATAGTATTTTTTTCCCACACTATGGAAGTCAACAGGGTCCATCAACTGTTTGGTTACCGACATTCTTCAAAATATCTTCTTTTGTGTTCAGCAGAAGAAAGAAATTCATACAGAACGACTTGAAGGTAAGTAAATGATGACAGAATAAACTATCCCTTTAACTTGAGCGCCGCGTTCTTAGAACAGCATGTCATTCACGAGGCACTGCAAAAGACACGAGACACAAGCACAACTGTCAACCACGTCCATCTAGCGTGTGTTCGTATAGAAAAACTATGGAAAAGTAGCACAGTGGAATGCAAAAACGTGTTCATTGTGAACAGCCCCTAAGAATGGAGTTTAAGGGCCCTATTTTAGCGATCTGAGCTCATGGTCTGAAGCTCATGGCGTGGGTGCACTTAGGGCGTGTCCGAATCCACTTTTGCTAGTCTAACGACGGAAAAAACGGTCGGCACGCCAGGCGCACGGTCCAAAAGGGTTGTCCCTAGTCTCTTAATGAGTCATGGGTGTGTTTTGGGCGTAACGTGCAATAAACCAATCAGAGTCTCATCTCCCATTCCCTTTAAAAGCCAGTTGCGCTCGCGCCATGGCGGATTCGCTATTTACATGGAGGAATATAAACACCCTCAACCTGACGAGTCAGTTTAAATACACGTGTGTATTGCCACGACTGGTTAAATAAGTAGCATTTCATTCGTCATTACTGCAAATAGGTCATTCTGATACATGCAATGACTATCCATTATGACATGTAGGCATTTTTATCTTTATGTACACAATAATAATCTTTTACATTGTAATCCTTTTATTTGTAATATTTGGCATGTGTGTGTGCTGCTGCGCGTCCCTGTGTGTGTAATAAGCAGAGTGTACGCGCGTTGTGCACCGCCTATAGGCTCATATTACTAACACACCCTTTAAATAACACACAAAATACTGCGCTATTGACTTTAGAGCAGGTTTGTGTTGGTCAATGGCGCAGTCGTTTTCAGTTCCTCAAAATAGCAACGCGCCAACAATGCTCCTGAACACACCTGGTTTTCAGACCAGACGCCCATGGGTGAACAGACGCCCCAGTGCATTTGATATTTAAACAACGTGGAGCTGGACGTGAAAATGAGAACTGCGCTGGGCTGAAACTAGCAAAAAACACTTGCATTGCGCCGGGTGTATGATAGGGCCCTATATGTTTAGGGTTTAGCTAAAAAAAAAACTAAATAAAAAAAAAACAACAACATATTTTCTTGCTTCCACTTTCACAAACCAGTGACAAAAAGAGAAGGGGATTGCATCCACTCAATTACCAACACAGCCATATGGATGTGAGGTAGAGGGGTCAGTGGCATGACATGTCATAGCCGTGCAGGTCTAAAGAGTTGATAAACACTCATGGCAGCCAGTGAAGAGAGTCGAGCTGAGAGTCACTGGCTTCTGGCTACCATTTCATTACTCCGAATACCAGCCTCCCTATGGACATGACACCATTCACCTCAGCTGGCACGTATCCCTAAACCTGTGCTCTAGAGCTCTGCAAACACCATACTCTGCATGCCACTTACACTTCTATTAATGTAAAGAGATTTTTATCTTGCTGTGGAGGGATGTTAAAAACGGAGGAGGTCACTTTTTACAACTCTTAATTTGACTCTAAATAAAAACTTAATGAATCAGACAAAGATATTGATATTCGGTATATGAATATATGGATCTGGGACATAAAGACCTTCGTTAATCAAGGTTATTGGCATGTTACCACTCCTATAAGTTATTGAAAACAGAACCATATTGACAAGTAAAATGTCTAATAGCCTAAAGTGTTCTCCATCCTGCCAATACTTTGAGATTAATTTAAGATTATGTCATTTCTTTTTATGTAAAAACGTTTTTCTTCTATCTGAAGTATAACACTGTGAAAACTGTTCACACTGTTAAAGGGATAGTTCACCCAAAAATGAAAATAACCCCATGATTTAACCCTTAAGCCATCCTAGGTGTATATGACATTCTTCTTTCAGACGAATACAATCAGAGTTATATTAAAAAATGTCCTGGCTCTTCCAAGCTTTATAATGGCAGTGAATGGATGTTTCTGTTTTGAAGTCCATAAAAGTGCATCTATCCATCATAAAAGTGTATCTATCCATCATAAAAGTGCATCTATCCATCATAAAAGTGCTCCACACGGCTCCGGGGGGTTAATAAAGACCTTCTGAAGCGAATCGATGGGTTTATGTAAGAAAAATATCCATATTTAACATGTTATAAAGTAAAAAAATCTAGCTTCCGCCAGATGACCGTTCGTAAGTCGACTTACGGCAAAAGAGTAACCCCTGACGCGATGTATGACGCAGGATGTAGGAGTATCGCAAGCTTTGACGCCTCTCGCGGTTCAAACAAATAGGGCTGGGCAACAAACTCAAGCCCCTCTTCTATTATATCGAAATCCTCCAACATTTCTCTAAAAAATTCTCATTTTAGACTTCTAATTCGTGCCCGGTGTTTTGTTTTGCTCTATTCTCTGCATTTCCGCGTTCATCAATACGTCATGCGTCATGGTTACTCTTTCTCCGTAAATCGATGCATACTACCGTCTGTCAGAAGCTAGTTATTTTAGTTTGTAAAGTTTTAAATATGGATATTTTTCTTACACAAACGCATGGCTTCGCTTCAGAAGGCCTTTATTAACCCCCTATGTGGAGCACTTTTATGATGGGTAGATGCACTTTTATGATGGATGGATGCACTTTTATGATGGATGGATGCACTTTTATGATGGATAGATGCACTTTTATGATGGATGGATGCACTTTTATGGACTTCAAAACAGAAACAGCCATTCACTGCCATCATAAAGCTTGGATTAGCCAGGACATTTTTTAATATAACTCTGATTGTGTTCGTCTGAAAGAAGAATGTCATATACACCTAGGATGACTTGAGGGGGAGTAAATCATGGGGTAATTTTCATTTTTGGGTGAACTATCCCTTTAACTTACATCCGGATAGAGTCAAAAAAGAAACGCTGCTTGCTTCACATAAATAGTCTCATTACAATAATTACACTAGTGGGGGAAAAACAAGGTCTTTCACAATGCATCATTCACGGACTACTAAAACACAGGAAAACTAAAACACTGCTTTAGTGAAGAATCCTAAATCAATTAAAAGAAAAGAAAAACATGTTGTTTTAAGCTTCAAGCTGCTTTAGCAATACACCAGTTAGAGCTGTCAAGTTCAAATTGGGTTACAAATTCAGACTCAGCAAAACATCCCAAAAGAAAATCCCACCCACTAATCGCTAAAGATTAAAATAAGTTTAATTAGATGCTTCATATTGAGAGGTATGAGGGTAAGGCCCACATACTGAAAATATAATTCCTTGACCTAAGACGATTTTACCACATTAAGAGTCAGCTTCTCTGCCTGCAGGCTTCCATCTTCCTCTGGCTGTAAATCTGTGGCCAGCACCTGTTCAGTGGGATGCGGACGTGACATCAATTTCAGATTGAATGGTACTCCGCTTGAAGACCCACTCAGATACTCTTTCAATCTTACGACAAGCATAGCCCACACTTTTCAAAACACACTCAACTCAATACTGTGATGTAAACATCACTTACAAGATCCTCTGCTGTGTTGTTACCTTCACTACAATAGCTTAAATATGCGAGAAAATGCTAGGTCTGAAAATATGGAGGTGTAAAAAGGAAATAAGATATGATTTTAAAATGTCAGTTGGAGGCTACTGATGTTATATTTAATCTTTGCAGATGCACCAAATCTATTCAATTGATAGAACTAATGCAAAAAAATTAATTTCAACTTATATCTGTGTTTCAGAGGTACTTGTGTTACGTTGGAGGCAATGCGTAGACGAGACGTTATTTTAAATACTCCATGTCAATAATATAGCCACAATTTAATTTAGATTTAATGTAGAAAAAAGCTTACTTATCTTTTTAAGGGTAAAGATTTATTCAATTTTACATAACACAATATTCAATTGCTTTGACAGCATAATGCCTAAAACCCTAAAATAACCAGAAAAACTGGACAAAAAGACAGCTCAGATACTACACAAGCTTTTATAAAATTGTATAATATATAAAATTATCTTTTACTTTTTATATTTTTTAATATTTAGTTTTAGTCATTTTATTATGTGCTTTTAGTTTTAGTAGTACTTATTCTAATTTTCATTTATTTTTTTAAGTTTTTCATCTAATATTCATTTTTAATTTCAGCTTTAATTTCAATTTATGAAAAAAATTAATAGCTTTAGTTTTAGTTAACAATAACAAAACTGCTTAACATTTCTGCTTTTAAAGGGGCCATAACACACACAGTTTCTGCCAGTCTCATGTTAATCTTGAGTATCTATAGAGTAGTGTTGCATCCTTCATATCTCAGAAGAGTCTTTAGTTTTATCATATTTATAAAAGACAGATACGCTGTACCGATTCTTTCAGAAAACAGCCGAGCTCGTGCAGGCGTGCAGTGGGCGGAGCTAAAGAGACACACACACACACACACACACACACAATACATCATGGCATTATCCATGGATAACTCTCGGTTCACTATACGTTGGTGTTGTTCACATTATATGCACTTGCGCGCCGATTGCCAACAAAACACACACATTTGATGCAGTTTCACTCACCGCCTGCGGTTTCCACTCATGACCGGGAACAAACACACACACTTGCAGAACTCCGGAAAAACAAACTGCATCCACAGTTCCCTTAACGCTGGGTTATTTGGGAAGCTGAACAAGGTGATCTTTCCCTCACACCAGAAACACACTTCTTTAGTGACCTAAAAACACATTTCGTGGTCTAAAAACAAAATGCCAGCGCTGCCGACGGCTTCCGTAACCGAACAAAGCTCGTTGATGGATGCTCTTGCTCTGGTTGATGTATGTATGTGTGTGTGTGTGTGTGCACTCATCCGGGAGAAGTGCCCATACAAAAGGGAATTCCGCCGTTTATGACTTGAAAAAACACTTTCCGAAAGTTGTTCGAATCCTGAAGGAGTGTATTTGGCACAGAAATACTCCGTCATACGTCCAACTTGTGTTTTGAAATCATGTTTAGCATGAGAATCAACTCTTTAACAGTGTAAATAAATCAGAATGCATGAAATACCATTAGACCCCCCCTTGACGTCCTCCAAAAATTGTATCCTCGAGAAATTGAGAATGATTTTTTTCATTATGCCACAAATGCCAGTCGATTGAGCTTAACTTGTATTGAACTCAGAATATTCCTTTAAGGCTAACTCGAGCAAGACAACATTTCAGCTGCCTTATTTGAACAGCAGGCTGTTATGTAATGGAGTCCTTTTACTCTTTCAAAGTTTGAATTCTGAATATCACAAAGGTAAGTCATTCCCTGAGAAAAATGTGAACCAGAACGGCTAATTACAAGACAGCATTGTCTCAATACACAGTCTATATCACAGCACACAAACAAGCTGAAGAAAGGCTTGGGTGGCTGCGCTCCAGCTCTGTTATAGCATGTGAGCTCCACAGACCGCGGCCCCAGCTTTTGCCTGCCTCAAGTCCAGCTGCTCACTCAACTCAGAGCCAAGAGACAAATTAAACCACCGCAGCTGAAGCCTTCGTTTGGACGGACCTCCAAGTTGGCATCTGGATCGACTTAGACATAATTATCCCCATTCACCTAAATACCCCTGCAACTCCCCAAAAAATAAACAACAACCGACAAACACATTCTGTACTCCAGTGCAAAACTAGACTTGTCTGATACTACAAATAACTCGTTATTTTCATGCTCATGAGTTCAGAAAAACGAACTTTAAACTGTTGAGGAAGAGACAAAAGCCGGTGTACAAAACAAAGCTGTCCACTTCATGCCACCTTTGTGTCACGGGGTCTTACTGTTCCCATGACAACAAATCCCAACACCCAATGGTTTCGCTCTATAGACATGCCTCGTGTATCTGTTCAGCATAGCACAATACACATTGATCCCTTATTTCCCATCAAAACCATTCCCATCATGCAGGAAAAGGGCCGCAGCAGACTCAAAAGGCCATTTATCTCTGGTGGATGGAGGTAGATTAGCCAAACAGAGCAGCTCCTGTTTAAAACAAACTGTAAAATTGACCAATGGACAATCTGCCCTTGGGCCTTTCAGATATCAAGAGCTTAAAAAGCAGATTGTGTGGGTGAATGAGAGGAACAGATACAGACGCTGAGAGAAAGTCACTTGGAGAAACTGACGAGAACTAATGGACCACATATCAGACAACAGTAAATGAGTACAACTTAAAACTCAAATTGAAACCTTATTTAACTTTCCATCCTTTCCATTCCAGCATTCAAGTTCACCATCACACCACTGATAAATCAGGATAAAACAACTGGAGTAGCCTATCAGAACAGAATCGGAATAATTGGAAATAACTGTGTATAGTCTAATTTGTTACTCTGTGTAGAGTATTAAAAAAAAACAGGATTACATTTTATTTATTTTACATTAAATATTTATTTATTTAGTAATATGTGACCCTGGACCACAAAACCAGTCATAAGGGTGCATTTTTTGAAACTGAGTTTTATACATCACATGAAATCTGAATAAATAAGCTTTCCATTGATGTATGGTTTGTTATGATAGGACAATATTTGGCCGAGACACAACTATTTGAAAATCTGAGGGTGCAAAAAAAATCTAAATATTGAGAAAATCGCCTTTAAAGTTGTCCAAATGAAGTCCTTAGCAATGCACTAATAATAATACATTTTTGATATATTTACAGTATTACAAAATATCTTCATGGAACATGATCTTAATATCCTAATGATTTTCGGCATAAAAGAAAAATGGATAATTTTGACCCATACAATGTATTGTTGGCTATTGCCACAAATATACCCGTGAGACTTATGACTGGTTTTGTGCTCCAGGGTCACACATATATATATATATATAGTACTGGTTAAAAGTTTGGAAACATTAAGATTTTTAAATGTTTTTGAGAGAAATCTCTTCTGCTCACCAAGGCTGTATTCATTTGATCAAAAATACAGTAAAAACAGTCATATAGTGAAATATTATTACACTTTAAAATAGCCGTTTTAATATAATTTAAAATATAACTTATTTCTGTGATGTCAAAGCTGAATTTTCAGCATCATTACTCCAGTCTTCTGTCACACGATCCTTCAGTAATCATAGTAAAATGATGATTTTGTGCTCAATTATTAATGTATTTTTATTTTTATCAATGTCGAACTTGAAAACCATTTTTGCATGCTTAATATTTTTGTGGAAACATTTTTGACAGGATTCTTTTATGAATAGAAAGGTAAAAAGAACAGCATTAGTTTGAAATAGATTTATTTGTAACAATATAAATCTCTTTACTGTCTGATTTACAAATTAATGTGTCCTTTTTTTAATAAAAGTATGTATTATTAGTACTATATATTACCGAAACCTTTGAACGGTAGTGTATCATGGTTTCCACAACAACAAAAACCTGTGTTCAACTGTTTTCAACATTGATAATAATAATAATAATGAATGTTTCTTGAGCAAAATCAACATATTATGATTTCTGAAGGATCATGTGACACTGAAGACTGGAGTAATGATGCTGAAAATTCAGCTTTGCCATCAGAAAACAGTTATTTTTGTAACAATATTTCACAATTTGCCATTTAATCAAATAAATACAGCCTTGGTGAGCAGAGCATTAAAAAATCTTAATGTTTCCAAACTTTTGATTGGTACTGTATATATAAGCCAGACATAAAATTCAGAGCAGGATCAAAATAAAGACTAGACAGTGTGTGTGTGCTAAAACTTCAGTCATTACTGAGACCAGTGTGTGTTAAAGGAAAGTTAAAGAAAGAAAAAACGTTTGCTTGCAAGTGAAACAAACAGCCCTAAAACCCCTTAACTTTATATAACAAAACTGTCTCAATGCCATGTACTGTATGAGCTAATGAGCAAATCTGATATTTTTATGAATGGAACTGTTTAAGACTGTATTACAATTTGTGAAATTAACAAGATATACTGCAATCACCGATTAAATAAAAAGGGAAGACAGCTGCATGTTAATTGGACCCCATAAACAGCAGTCGCCCTGAGACTAAAGTGCCATCATGTGCTCTCATTAATCATTTACTAATCAAAAGGTTAATAGGAAAATGTTTATTATATGCCATACTTTTGTAAAGATCCTGGAAAGCTACTACGCAATATTCAGAAACACTGTGAAGTCTGTAAACATCATGTTATTGTTTATAAAAGATGGTATCCAGATATTAAAATGTACCTATTCATGCTTAAGAACGAGTACAGGCATGAAATATGACTTTAATCATATTTTAAATCACTCTTTTAATGTATAACCATGTGTGGGTAAGTCTTATAATTTTGTTTGTTATTAAAGAGAATCTACAGTGATTTAAAGATGCATTGTAAGGCATTATAAATGCATTAGAAATATCATTATAATGCATTAAACACACAGGTTTCATACAAAGTGTTACTCTAAATTCTTCGGCCACAAAGCCACACATGTCCTGGAGACACTGGGCAAGATGCTGTCCATGGATGCTGTGGGTACCATTACACAGCATCATCATCCCTCTGCTTATGCTGGGAGGAGCTGAAATGTGCATTTCGATGAAAGAAAATGAGGAAAAATGATGGTATTGTGATCTTGCCAAGAGTTAAGATTGTATAGGGAGCATATCTATGTGGAATATCTGTACGCCTTGATCAAGATGGCAGGCAATAAAGATAGCATGTGATATTAAGGGAAAACAAAGAGCATCGTCCAAAGGAAGTCGAGCAGAGATTAAAATGTTTCACATTTGCAAACCATAAACATGCAATTTCTTACCTCGTTCCTTTGCCAGCCAGGGAGCTCCTCTAAAAGGGATTCATCTTTGTTGTATTCACTTCAGCTGACTGTCTATTTCGGAGGAACTGTCAGGTTTAGCATAAATGTGTCATCTGTGTGAAATACAGTTAGTTTTATCATAATATCCACAAAAATTACTTGCCGGATAGCGTTATTTCTTTCTGCGGATAACGCCGATTAATTCATTTTTCGGAAAGAAATGCACACTGATGAAAGGATTATGCCATATTGCAGGAACATTATATTTCTCCATGTTGTCCAGAGCCCTTGACAACAGCGTACACTCCAGTGATGAGACTGAATATTTTGCCGTGTATTTTCATTTGGCCGTTCTGTGTTTTTGCGAGGAGAGATGATGGGTGTGCGAATAAAGGAATAGGGAGGCAGGTTTTCTTTAGTACGGAGACTCGGAAGGTTCAATCGGAGGTCTGCTTGGTCACCGCAAGAGGGCGCAGTTAATGTCGATAGGTGTCGAGCCATGCATGTACTGTTTTGTTTTGGAATTCCTTTTTTGCCTCGGTTGAAACACAGAAATACCACTGGAAGCATCCTTGTCCTTTGCAGCTTTTCTCCTTCTCGGGAGCGAGAGAATCAGACATCCATCGTGGTCCATTCTTTGGCCAAACATTTGTTTAGGTTTAGTCAAGAATGAAATGTATCTCTCTTACTACAATCACGGTTGACAGGTGTTGCTCACTCTACATTTTTGTTTCTTAAAAGGTTACCTTATTTAAGGTAAGTTAAAAAATAAATAAATAGCAATAAGCAGCCACTGTGACAAGCGATGCACCTGCTAATGAACCGGTGTTGCGTCCTTTGGCGCCATCTGGTGGATATTTAAAGCTGTCACCTGATCGCAACGCTGCATTTAATAAATCATAAATAATGTTTAGTTGTATACATTGGCAATTTTCAAAGTATGATATTTTGATGTTGTATTTTTAATTTTGCTTTGATTTAGGGGAGACCAGGGCTAGTTGTCAGACTTTAAAAAAAAAACGTGTAAATTGTGAAAGGTAACCATATCAAAATATCAAATCATTATTGTGGCTAACAAAAACTGATTATTAAATTCTGTAAAATGACAACATATAAAACACATGTGAAAACTTGACCATTTATATAATTATATAGGCTAGATGACTTTTAGCTGCGTGTCAGTGTTATTGTTGACTTTTTTCCTCCAACAGCTATAGCTAAACATTGTTATTAATATTTTAGTTTGGAGCGTAGAATTCACAAAATGTCTTCTAAATTAGGGGGATTTTGATTAAATAATAGTATGAAATAATTGATAATATAATTTATCAATAATATCTTATTGATAATAAATGTTTCCTGAGCACCAAATTAGCATATTTGAATGATTTCTAAAGGGAATTGGAAAAGATTGTTGCAGTCTGAATTGACAAAAAATCTTTTTTCTTCAGGTGGAGCCAAGAGAATCTGGAAAACGAGCAGGAAGGTGGCTGGCCGCACACTGGATTCAGTACAGACTAAAGAAGTATCAAAACATTTTTTATTTTATAGATTGCATCGTGCAAAAAGTGCAAAGTGCATGTGAATTAATAACAAATGAACTGTTCATTTGCACGATGCAATCTATAAAATAATTTTTTTTTGTCTGTATTGAATCCAGTGTGCGGCCAGCCACCTTCCTGCTCGTTTTAATGATTTCTGTGGATCATGTGACACTGAAGACTGGAGTAATGATGCTGAAAATTCAGCTTTGATCACAGGAATACATTACAAAATGTACTAAAATGGAAAAGTTATTTAAATTGTAATATTTTACAATATTACTGTTTTTGTATTATTGTATTCTGTATTATAATCAAATAAATGGTGAGCATAAGAGACTTCTTTCAAAAAAACAAAAAAAAAAAAAATCATATCAACCCCAAACGTGAATAGTTGTGCATTTCCTCCTGCAATATGGTAATGAGGTGGTCAGTTTTCTATTGGCTGATCGATTATGGAATGTGCAGCTCCACATCTATTGTGTAAAACACTAAAATATAGATTCATATTTAGTTTGGAGCACAGATAAATGTTTTTATGTTCTAATTTTAGGGGTATTTTGATTAAATATTAACATGAAATAATTGATAATATATCAATAATATCTTATTGATGATATATGTTTCTTGAGCACCAAATTAGCATATTTGAATGATTTCTGAAGGATCATGTGACACTAGACTGGAGTAATGATCAGCTTTGATCACAGGAATTAATTACATTTTAAGATATATTAAAACAGAAAAGTTATTTTTTGTAATGTTATTTCACAATATTACTGTATTATCAAATAAATGCAGGCTTGGTGAGCATAAGAGAGAAAAAAAAACTGCTGATTGTGCAGTTCCACGCCTATAGTGTAACTAAAATATAAATTAAACATTAGTCTTGTGTTAACCTAGTGTTTGAGATATAGCTATGCGATGCTACTGCTAATACTGTACAATAAACAGAAAAGACTACATTTTTTCACATTTCTTTTTTATTTCTTCAAGGACGATTATGGAGTCTAGAGGATCCACTTGTACACATCAAAACAATGGAATCACCACATTAACATATTTAACAATCACTGAAACAGGAGAAATGGTAACAAGGTCATCTTTACCGCACAACTCCTGAACTACTAAACCACAGACGGCCGATCCAGGTCCTGGAAGCCACCTAAAGCAGCCTCGCCGTGTGATCCACCAGGAGTGGGCTGAACCACCGAGTCGTTACAACCAGGTCTAAGTTGGAATGTTTCAAAATAAACACTTGCATGTAAAGAATGAGAAAAAAAACAAAACAATAGAAATTAATGCATCACTCCATAAATCCAGTTTCACCTTGCAGTGATTCGCAAGACTATAGTGCTTTACAGATGGGGTATGCAGTTTGATTGATCATTATAACTTAAACAACAGAAGATGATTTTTGGACATTCAGCGGTTAGTAAAATCATGTTTAGCATGTACCTTCACAAACACATCATAGATAGAAAAGCATTTAAAGGTCAACTGATCTTACAAGTTTGATCGTGGTTATAACCAGTGGTATTTATTCAGTAGATAACCTATGGACCTTAGCGAGGGGAAAACGTCATATTAAATTGTACGTGAGTGAAAATAAGCCTGCGAGAAATAAATGGGTTGTTGTACTGTTAAATATTTCAGCTGATGCAAAACTGATCCAGTAAAACCTACAGCCTTGTTTTTATTTGCGTTAAAATAAATATGGCATCTAAGGTCTGTAACCAATTAAAGTCCACCTATGGTCTCCTATCAACTTCCTAGATAATCATTTTCAGAATTACCTGAACAAAGATGAGCTTTGAGTTTAGACATTATACAGTAATGACAGGAACCTAGGGGATAAAGACCACTTCTTGCTTCCGAAACAAAATGTAAACAAAAATCACAAGACAACTAGGGAAATACAGAATGGCAAACACCCTCATGCTTCACAAAAGAAAGGAACAAAACAGCTGCTTTTAATATGTACACACATCAGATTATTATATCCTCTTATTTTTAACCAAGCAGAACTCAAGAGAGCCCTACAAAGTGAGGGTCCACACTGGTAGAAATACAATTGGAGACTGGTATTCTTTTTTTTTAACATTTGGTATAACTGTTTTCTCAAAGATAGTGTTCAGTAGCAACATGAAAAACACAACACATGAGAGTGAGATCCGGTCAAGCACACCAGGTGTCATCACGCAAATACAAGAATATTCCTGCATACGGCGATCAAGAGAATACTTTACGATTTACAGTCATCCAAAGCAAAGAACCACACTAATGCAATTTATCACTTTTCTTGTACTGTACAGAACAAATCACAGGGAACTATATATTGAGATTTGAGATGATTACAAACATAACACCCTGACCAGAACATTGGGTCTACTGACAGTCTTTTCTCTCTGCAGGGTCATTGTTTATATCATTCGGCTATTTTAATAAATAAAATACCTCTTGAATAAAAGAAAAATTCTAATATTTAAATTTGATATTATGAAGGTATGGCCAAAAACATTAAGTGACGTTTTCATTTTCAAAATTATGAGATGCCAAACTAAAAGAGATCTGCCTTTGACATCATCATGCACTCTTTTTAAGACAAATTGGTGCACACACAATATTTCAATCTTCAGAAAATGGTGGTTAAAAACAGACACAAAGGAAAATACATTTAAATAATTTACTATGTATTTACACCTCCTGTTTGCACCAGCAACACAGCATCTTTGATCTGTAGGTCGTGTAGTCATCTAATCTCCCATTTTTACTTTCGATGTCTAAACGGAGAGAAAAAAACAACGTTAATGATTATACAGGGAAAAAAAATGAACAAGGTTAACAGGGCTAGAAAAATATTCTCCTGAAAAGACTGAATATTGAATGTGTTTTAATAGGAGTTGCTCTTGTGTGAATTTAAGTATGCATGTCAGATCAATTTACAGTGTGTGACTGGAAATGGTGATCAAATATTAATTTTCAAGAGGGTGGTCATAAGTAGCTAGGTAGATATTAATGAGAAATAATTCAAAAGATCATCCTGCTGGAAGCCAGATGGGGAAGAACATGCTTCATGACAGCACTTTGTTAGGTAAACCAAAAGTTTGTTCACATGAATGAAGTGAAACTAAAGGTCAATATTAATAGCAAGAGCAAAATGAAAATGTATTTTGGCCATTCACATGCTTAAATGTAAGATGCAATCTAGGGGTGACCCCAAGTAGTCTAAGATTTGATAGGAAGAGCCTGATTCGACTATCAATCTCACAGTCGAATCTTGGCAGAGGTGTTATGAAACGAGGATCAAGCCATTTTGGCTATATGGGGGTATGATCGCGCTAAATAGCCACGTTTCCACTGTCGGGCCAGTGTGAGCCAGGGCTTTCATCGGGCCGGGCTGGGCTAATAGCCTCAGACCTGTAGCACCGAGCCCAAAACCACACTGCGTTTCCACCGTCGGGCCAGAAGCTCCGTGGCGCTTCACTAAAACCCGCCGGTAACACGCCTCTCTGGAACACGTCACACAAACCCATAATCTCACCAACAAATGGAAGTTTTATCAGAAAACTAATCAGAAAGAAATCACTGGAAACTGGCGAGATCGCAAAACCAACATGATAAAAGCAGACGTTTGTTGGCATTTTTGTCGTTTACTTAAAGATTTAAAACCCAAGCATCATGTTTTACCACAGTTTTACAATGATCAGTGATACATTGATCATAATGAATTAATCTGTGTCAAGACTGCACATTAGTCACACAGAAATAAAGTGGTATTTACCGTTATTTCACAAAAGAAAGAGGACACACGTACTTATTCAGTCGCATCTGTTTCTGTTTATTTCTAGTCACGGGACAGTTTATCACATTTAGAAAGAACAATCACTTCTACATATTTTCCAACAAAAATACGCTCTGAGCAGCTTTAGCACTCTCTCCCGTCCCAATAGTTATATTTTCAGTCAGAGAAACAGAGGAAGCTCCCGAAAACCGGAGTTGCTTTATTTTATGACATGCGGCGCTAAATATGGATATCAGACAGTCCGGTATAAAGAGACGAGACACACTGACAGATAAAAATAAATACATGATATGTCTGATTTCTTCAAGCATTTACTATGGTAATAGTTAGCGCAAATAGTCTTTTGCATGGCATATAAATATTTCTGCCTTATACGGTGATCAGAATCCACATCGGATCACAAACACTCGCTGCTGTCTGAAAGTGAGTTTTGAGCTAAAATGATTTTAAAAGTCTGAAAGTCATCCAGACTCAGATAAACTCTGCCTTTGTTCGTAACCACTCCTCAAGCCCGAGCTGGCCCGCTTTGGACCAAGGTATTCGGCGGGCCAAAAAACACTGGCCGTTGGCCCTGAGGAAGACTCGACCAGGCCCGATCAAGCCCCGGAAGTGACAGTGGAAACGCGACTGGCCCTGGCACGCACTAGCATGCCCGCTTTTGTCCCGACAGTGGAAACGCGGCTATTGATCATCTTTGACCGTTGCGCCGCGTCTCACAGCTTTTTCAGCGTGTCGCGCTCGAGACCCAGCCTTCGAGACCGGTGCGCTCTGCAGTTTGATACTATTATGCGCGTCTTGTGTTTTAAAGAGCAAAAACGCGTTCTGTTTGATCACTCCCTTATGCCATTCACTCAGACACATTTTTTTTTAGGGTACAAGTGATTTCAAAACATTTCAGTCGGTTCTAATGTGATTTTTGGATGCTGTGGACGTTTAGCTAAAAAGACTGCCACTCCAGTTAGGCGTTTATTGTTGTCTCTGCGGTTAAAAAGACAAAAATTCTGGCTATTCTTTCGTTATTTTAATCATTTCTTTATTTTTATTTTATTTATTGATCACTCAGGGTTATCTAATTTAACTATTTGTGGCTTGTGTTTTTAATATGTTCTTTAGGCATTTTGCACACATTTCTGCACCTTGTGACTTGATTCTGACTTGCTTCGTTTTTTATTTTTAATTACTAGAAAGGTATATTTTGTTCGAATTGAATTCTGTAAATTAATTTTTGATTGTTTTTCAGTGTTTTGCGCTCGCACAGGCAATTTAGCCGATTTAATTAGGTTTGCCTACATGTGAAATAATCCTGTCTGCAGTGTGGCCTTTCTGCAGTTATTTATTTGTTAGGTTTATTGATCCAAAAAGTTTATACATTTTCTTCTATATCTTTGTGTGGTGATCTGTACATCGTGCCCCCCACCCTCAGCGGTTGTAATGACAATAATACTACTGTGCATGATAGGACCAGATACACTCTGAATTCTTGTTTAAAATGAATATCCACAACAAATAGTTACTCGGTGTAAAAAGGCCTTAAAACTAAGATGAGAGTGTCATTTAAGTTCTCTCATTCATTATTTGGGTAATCAATAAAGGCCACTCATAAAGGCCAAATGCTTTTGTAAAATAAGTACAATATGTTATTGAAAACAATGACATTTATAATTAAAAACAGCAATTTGCTACAGTATGGATTTCAAAATGTTTAATTGAAAACCTAAAATGTCTTGTACTTTAATATTCTCTGTTGTCAGTAGAAATCAATTGATGAAGTCTGATAAGGTCATACTAACAATTCAAGGCTAATGATTCACTGCTAAATGCAAACGACCGGAACAGGACTAAAACTTTCACATTACATTTGTATGTATCTGGCAGATGATTTTATTTTTAATTAAAAAAGAAAACGTTTACTTTGAACACATTAAAAACTAAAAGCTATGCTTTATTTAGTGAACAATGATGATAACAGCTTATATTAAAATATTGCAGAAGACACATGTATAGTAATTTCAGAAAAAACACTTGCCTGTAAGATGGCTACGATCACTCCAAATAGTCCAATGGCACTGCCGAAAATTTCAACAATGAGGATCTTGACAAAGAGGCTGGCATTCTGGGCATCAGCCAGGGCAGCTCCACTGCCCACGATGCCAACACAGATGCCACAGAAGAGGTTTGAAAAGCCAACAGTGAGTCCAGCACCAAACATGGAGTAACCTGAAAAGACAGCACCAATGTGTCATCCAAATTCATTCGGTCACTCCAAAGAAGCAAAAAAAAAAAATTATTTCACTCAAGATGAGAAGTGATTTAGAATCAAAATGCACCTGCTTGGTAGTTCCTTGCCCCAATAGCTTCTGGAGTTGTGCCACTGAAGTTCTAAATGACATTGAACAAAAAAAAAAAAAAACAATAATTGACAAACAACTATGTAATACACAGGGTTCCCACACCTTGGTTAACTTCAAGGCCTTTCCAGGTCCAGTACCCTCAAATTCAAGGACTTAATGTGTATCATTTAGACAGAGCAGGCATCATCTTTGTCAGTGCTGGTTAATGTTGGGCTGAACTTGCTGTTTATAACATGTTTCCGCTGTTCGACTAATTCAGCAAGCAGTAGCGCTTCTTCCTTTTGGATTAAATCACAAAATCTAGGCTATATATAGGCAGGTCAGTTAACAGCACACCAGTTTAAACATGGTTGAAAATGTGTTTATCTTTCATTTCCAATGTGTATATCATAATGTATTCTCTTGAAAATTCTTTGTCAAATGTGTGTTGAATGTAAACTCCTCTTAGGAAGTTCACCATTTAATGTCAATTTATCTGAGAATATTCTTAAATAAGAAAATCTATTCAGTGATTGGTCCATGCCTATGTCGTCATCCAAAATCCCGTTTGTGGCACAGCAAAGTGTCGTGAATCATCTCTAAGACTGACACTTAAGATTTAGTCCTACACTTCACTTAAAGTACGACTGAGATGCTTGATAACTAACTTTTAAGCACAGCTTTGAGCCAAGTATTTTTGTACTCTTAAGTCAATTCTTAGCAGTGTTCCTGTGAGTAATTCTCAGAGGCTTGATAAATACGGGCCCTGATATTCTATTTGTCGTATTTCTGTTTTGCATAAAACTGAAGAATATTCGGTACATCCTATACTGTATTCTAAAATGATCTGATATTAATATTTGCATGGATTTTATTGAAAAGAGCTTAGGCTCATGTAACCAGAAGTTTTAAGATATATGAATATGCTTCTGAGTTTTTCTTGCCTCATGGGTTCACATTATCTTAACAAGCAAAGCAATTCAACATTACATTAAATAAAAAATTTGGGCAACAGATAATCACAAATGTTTTATGTTAATTGAACACAATATACAGTCTTATTTGGGTTCGGTGTAAGCTCTGAAAGCGTTGAGGTACCATCGCAGTAGTTTCGTGCACGTGAACGTCATGGCAACTTACAACACAAAGTACCTCACGCGCGAAACACTTAACGTAATGCGTAAATGCGTGTAACTAACATAAATCAAGCAAGCTAGTATGCATAGGCCACGAAGTGTTGGTGAAATAACACATTAGCGGACCGGACGGAATAATATGGATTTTTTTCCAGAAAACTTCTTGCACAAAATAAATTCAAGCACTTTCAAGGACCTGTATCTATGTGTGTTTCCAGGGCCTTGAAATTTTTTCCTCCCAGATTCACAAACTTTCAAGGATTTCAAGGACCCGTGGGAACCCTGAATACAGCTAATTTAAATGCTGTAAAATCTCAGGGAAAACATATGCTCTCTTTTCTAAACCTCTAAAACCAATGCGTTCAAAGAAATGGGTAAATAAGTTTTAACTTACCTCTGCCAAATTGCTAATGACAATTGCCATGATGATCCCATAAATGGCAACAGCTTCACAAAAGATAATGCTAGAAAAAAAATAAAAAATAAATGAACTGTCACCAAGTGCAAATGTGAGCCAAAAAAGCCTTAGGCAAGCAAATAAACCTGAGTTACAAAACAGACGGAATCATAAGGAATAAAAAATGCTCATCTGACAAAAGCGGCATGAGCCAAAAAAAAAAAAAAAAAAAAAAATTCCTTTTAGTGACTTTTGCCTCAAATTTGACTAAGGCATTTTAAGTTTTTTTTTAGGGATGCACCGAATATTCAGCCACTGAAATTTTTCAGCCGAAAATGGCCCAAAAGTGCATTTTCAGTTTTCGGCCGAAAGACTTTTATCACCGAAACAATACGGCCGAAATGTTGTGATGACGCAAACAGAAACCGCGACCTGCACGTGCTTGTCTGAAGCAACATGTCTGCGGTGTGGACGTATATCAGTGTATCTGAGAAAGACCCACGGACAGCGATTTGCAAAACATGTAATGCCGAAATTTCAAGAGGGGGTGCATCTGCAAAGACTTTCTCCACGTCGGGTTTAATTTATCACCTGAAATCCAAACAATCCGATCTCTACGCTGAATATGAGAGGAACGCGGCACAGAAAAGGAAAACACCTCCAAGCACGCCCACTCCGTCTGTGGCGGACGTTTTTGAAAAGGCAAGGAAGTTTCCCAGTGATGGTGTCAAGGCAAAGGGCATTACACAAAAGACTGTGGAATTCATTGCCTTAGATGATCAGCCATTCTCTGTCGTAGATGATGTGGGATTTCGTAGGCTGATCGAGCACATTGAGCCCCGTTATGTCATGCCGAGCAGACGACATTTCTCAGAGGTGTGTTTACCTGAGCTGTTTAATGTTGTTGCAACTCACGTCCATGAGCATATGGCTGCAGATAGTTCAGCAATCAGTTTCACGACAGACATATGGAGCTCAGACGTCAGCATTACCAGTATGCTCAGTCTAACCGCACAATGGATCGACGCTGATTTCCAGCTGCAAAAGATTCTGCTCCATTCACAAGAGTTTCGAGGGTCACATACAGCAGCAGCCATTTCTGATGCATTCGCCAATATGTTCGACACCTGGCATATCGACCAATCTAAAGTGCATGTCATTGTCAGTGACAATGCAAGAAATATGACAAAAGCGATAGAAGACAGCCAGCTGAAGGGAATACGGTGCATGGCCCACACACTACATCTGGCTGTGAATGAGGGAGTGTTGTCTCAACGCAGTGTTTAAGACGTACTGGCTATAGGCAGAAGAATTGTTAGCCATTTTAAACATTCTCAGCTGGCCTATTCCCGCTTGTCTATGCAAGATCAGTTTGGAACACCAATAAAACGGCTCCAGCAAGACGGGAGTACGCGGTGGAACAGCACGTTTCACGTTGCAAAGCCTCTTTGCGCAAAAGCGAGTCTTGGCTGCATATAGCGCAGACCACGAGCTCCCCGCGACATTCACTTCACACCAGTGGGTCTTAATAGAGAACATTCTCTCTCTTTTTGCCCCCTTTGAGCAGCTAACTAAAGAGATCAGCTCCTCTGATGCATCTGTAGCGGACGTTATTCCTTTAATCGCAGCACTAAAGCGTCTCCTAAGCAAAGTGGTTGAGACGGACCACGGAGTGAAAACAATGAAAAGTACACTCTTAGAGTCTGTTAGCACACGTTTCACTGAGATCTATTCGGATCCTCTGCACTTCATCGCGACTGTACTTGATCCGCGTTATAAAGACCATTACTTGGATGCGGAAATAAAGCAGCGCGCACGAGAAATGATCCAGGCCGCGATGGATGCGGAGAACCCGCGTGGAGACGGAGACGGATCAGCGCCCAGCGCAGGAGAAGGAGATCAGAGCGCAGAAAAAAAGACTCGTCTCTGCACCAGATGAGGGGCATGCACCCTCGTTGTCTTATATGTTCAGTGAAATCCTGCAAGAAAGTGCCTCAAATAATAATAATAATAATAATAATAATAATAATAATAATAGGTAGGCTATTCTGTTCTTAGGCTACTATATATGTGACTATCAGATTGTAGCCATATTTCTGCTAGATATTTTTTTAATTTGATAAAAATGTTTATTTATGCACTGGCCCTATTTAAATACACTCTCTCAAATCTTTCTCAAATGTCAGGCAGATGACAAGCTCAACTGCTCAACAGCTAGATGGTTATCTGTCTGAAGTCCTCATCCCCATAAGTGATAACCCTCTTGCCTACTGGAGAAGTAATCACGGCCGCTTTCCTGACCTGGCAAAGATGGCACGCAAGTACTTGTCTACTCCGTGCACAAGCACTGACAGCGAGAGACTGTTCAGTGCAGCAGCTCATGTTCTCGATGAGAAGAGGAACAGACTTCACTGTGATAAAGCAGAGAAGCTACTCTTCATCAAGAAAAACCTGCCACTTTACCTCAAGAAGTAGAATGGGCTTGTCTAGTGTTTAAATATTTATTATCCACTTTGCACATCTGCAATTCTTGGTGCATTTGTTGTTGTTAAAGTTCTACAGTTAACATATGGGCTATGGCAGTCTTTGTTTTGATACGCTTATGTTGAAGGCCTACAGAGAAAATATTGTTGTATCTTTAAGCAGTTGCACTTGTTCTGAATGCACTTTCTTGTAGTAGTCCTACAGAGAAAAAATTAAAATGCACTTGACCTAAATGCACTTTTTTTTTTATGAGAGAACATTTAATTTTAAAACCTTTCTGCAGGCCAGTACATTATTATTTAATGTACACATGAGTGGGGTCAAGTTAAACATTTTAGTTTGAATTTTATTTTATACTGTGCATTGTTGCAATGTGCTAAATAAATATTTGCATAATTTGTAATTGATTTATTCTTTGAAACTTTAATATTAATTAATGCAATTGCAATGCCTTGATTTTAGTAAAGTTAGTACACAGTCATAGCCATAAATGCAATGGTACTAATAATTGGCATAATTTCTTTCGGTGTTTCGGTTTTCGGCCTTGGTTTCCTCTTTTTCGGTTTTCGATTTCAGCCAAGAATTTTCATTTCGGTGCATCCCTAGTTTTTTTTTTTGTTGTTTTTAGCCAGGGGTGTCCAAATGTGCTCATTTTGAACCTCGATTGTCTCTATCAGACTATCAGGCAGCAAAAAATCTTCTTGTGTATCTTTGCACATAAAACTTGAAAACATTAAGCACGCTGCATATACCTGACAAGATTTTTAGTCTTGATTCTAGGGGCTTTGACACCACCACCAATGATGCTGGACCCAGTGATGTAAATCCCCCTGCACAAGTCACAAGACAAAATACATCATTTTCCACATACAAGTATGCGACTGACTGTTTGTTTAGCACAATTCAAATAATATATATATATATATATATTATATATATACACACACATACACACACACACAACAAAAGGAAAATGCTGCAAGTTGTTGCATTAGAATATATTTTAGTGAGTGAGATACTGATAAAAAGAGCTGACTGCTTCTTTTTTATGGACCTCTATTCAACTAAGCACTGCAGAAGAGGATACGGAAAACTGTACTACAACATGTCAAAATTTCCCATATGTTGTTTTTTCTGAACTGTCAGCTTTTGTGACAGACTAAAATGAGGAAATGGACAAACTCACCATGCAGCTCCAACAACAGACAGAGAGATGGCCAGGCCAATTCCAAGATTAGCCCACATAAATGGAGAAGTCTCTGTTAAAAACCTGTGACAGAAAAGGTTGATTATCTAGAGATCAAGAAACATTTAATTAAAGTCTTAAGTTAGGTCTTGTAGATATCAGAATTATTTAACAAATCTTGCTGAACACATACCATGCTATATCAAATCGAAATCCAAGGTCAAAAATCGTATAGCAAGTACCTGTGGAGAAAATTTTTTTTTACTTGATTAGTAGTGTTTAAAGAGATAGTTCACCCAAAAAAAAAAAAAAAAAAAAAAAAAAAAAAAAACACCCTCAAGCCATCCTAGGTGTATATGACATTCTTCTTTCAGACGAATACAATCAGAGTTATATTAATAAATGTCCTGGCTCTTCCAAGCTTTATAATGGCAGTGAATGGCTGTTTCTGTTTTGAAGTCCATAAAAGTGCATCTATCCATCATAAAAGTGCTCCACACGGCTCCGGGGGTTTCTTCTGAAGCGAAACGATGTGTTTGTGTAAGAAAAATATCCATATTTAAAACTTTACAAACTGTAATATCTAACTTCCGCTAACTGTCGTCTGTGCGTTTACGAGAGACTGGCGTTCCACCGTATGACGTAGGACGCAGGTGTAGCGTAAGTTCCGGTGACGAACGCAGAAGCACAGAGGATAGAGCAAAACAAAACTTGGTTCTCATGAGAACTAGCATATTCTCACCGGAGCGTCCTACGTCATACACTGGAACGCCAGTCTCTCGTAAACGCGCGTACGACAGTTAGCGGAAGTTAGAGATTACAGTTTGTAAAGTTTTAGATATGGATATTTTTCTCAGACAAACACATTGCTTCGCTTCAGAAGGCCTTTATTAACCCCCGGAGCCGTGTGGAGCACTTTTATGATGGATGGATGCACTTTTATGATGGATAGATGCACTTTTATGGACTTCAAAACAGAAACAGCCATTCACTGCCATTATAAAGCTTGGAAGAGCCAGAACATTTTTAATATAACTCTGATTGTATTCGTCTGAAAGAAGAATGTCATATACACTTGAGGGGGAGTAAATCATGGGCTAATTTTCATTTTTCCCCCCTTTTAATGTACGCGTTTAATTTAAACCAGAGTTTAAAAAGTATAAAAGTTATCTAGTTTTCATCTAAACCTAAAAGAAACAAAAATAGAAATCAAAGCAGTGGCATAATCTGAATAAATGGCAAAACATGGATAGACTTTTTTCAGAATCATAGAGCGTGTGTGTGAAAGCTCACAGTCATGTGAGAGCCATCTTCCTCATTTAGTCATAAAACCCTGTTTAACTGCCTATTATAACTACAACTACTATAAAATAAAATAAAAATCCACATTGGCTACATATTGAATTGTGTTGCTTTCCTGTGCGATTGTGTGGAGAGGAACAGAATACAAATACTAGAGAAACATTTTAACTAGCTAACAGAATAATTACGTTCTCCTCAGAGCAGGTGTATGTAATACTCAATGACAGCCTTTAAAATTGTTAAATGTTTACACCAATGTTGTATAACAACTACCTTTAATAGCATTAAAATTATATTTAAATTACTATTTGACGTAGTCGTGCTAGTGTATAGCAGCTAACGTCAGTTGCGGCTAGCCAAAAAAAGGCTAAAGAAACACGAGAAACAGAATTATAAAGATATCTGCGTATGAATCAAGTAAGTTAAAGATGAAGATGAAGATGTGTGTGTTGTTTACGTGCATATGTCAGCAGGTCTCATTAGCGCTTACCGACGATCAGGATGGTCGTCCAGAAGGCCAAAGTGACCCCAGTGTATAAAATCGCGTGCCCGTTCATCATCCACTCCACCAACAGCGCCAGTTTTGCTATCTAAAGGTTCTCCCACGATCAAACCTAAAGCTACTGTGATGTTATTGTCTGTTAGATTATTGTAACTTAAAGAGAAACGGATTCCTGTAAACCCTTCGAAGCGGCGAAGGCTGGAAATCCTGCATCCATCAGAGGGGAAGGAGTCACCAGCTGATCATGTGACGAGCTCGAGCTGTGCACGTGACTCAAAACGTCACTCTGTCTTTAGTGATGTCAAGCGCTGATCTCCGGTCAGCTAATATTGGTTTCCCTTGCCAAGATTCACAGTGTTACTGGAAAGATTCATTGCTGATAATATTTTAAATACTTGTTTTTTTCTTATCCTATAAGTATGATTAGGTTATTGTATTAAGGACCATTGCTCAAAGGATGCTGGTTTCATTATACATTTTATTTTTATGTAAATTCCATATCCACAAGTGTAAATTTACAGTGCTTAAGCAGATTAAAATGTGCATAGACGTAATGTCAAAATCTAAAAATAGAAAAGCAATTAAAACAACTGCAATATTTTCATTTAACATTTTCATATAAAAAGTAGCCTATTTATGTTTATTCAACTATATATATATATATATATTGGTTTCCCTTTGTCAATATCTAATAACAAACATAAGCAAGTATAATTTAAACATATTCATAGAATTGAGCTACTTTTACAGAGAAAACATAGATGATCATTTGTTTTGGTACTGCCCGTTGTACGCCAAAAATAAATGAATTATTTATTATTTATACGTTTATTCATGAATAAATTAATATTTCATATACCCTACATATTGATATACATTTTATTTTTAACATATATTGTCTGTTGTCTATAAACTGTTATGTTCATTTTCATAAGATTAATAAATGAATATTTTCTGGCAAAAAAAAAGTTTTTATGGTTTTTAAAAATAGATCTATCTACAGTGGGGAGAACTAGAGATTTTGCAGGTTTGCCCACTTACAAAGCATGTAGAGGTCTGTAATTTTTATCATAGGTACTCTTCAACTGTGAGAGACGGAATCTAAAACAAAAATCCAGAAAGTCACATTGTATGATTTTTAAGTAATTAATTAGCATTTTATTGCATGACATAAGTATTTGATACATCAGAAAAGCAGAATTTAATATTTGGTACAGAAACCTTTGTTTGCAATTACAGAGATCATATGTTTCCTGTTGTAACGATTCACCAGTGTGAGTGCCCCTGATCACCACCAGAGGGCACTCCAACCTGGACTGTCATTCCATCATAGACTACATCACCCATAATCCTTTGCCCGGACTCATCAGCACTCACTGTTTACACCTGTGTCTCATTACCTCTGCCTATATCTAGCCTGTTCACCCTGTCATTCTTTGCTAAGCCTTGTTTTGTTGCTACACTGCACTTCTGAGCGGTCTCACCGGTTTCATGTCTCTTGGTTTGTTGGTTTTCTTGCCTGTGTCCCAGATTACCCTTTTGCCTCTGTCTCCTGCCTTGTTTGTCTGTTTGGACTGCTTACCTGTGTTTTGACCTTGCCTGTACTTTTGACGACGATTGTGGATTACCCTTCTAATAAATACTGCATTTAGATCCTCAACCTTCGTGTCTCGGAGCAGTTTGTAACACCTGTAATTCTTGACTAGGTTTGCACACACTGCAGCAGGGATTTTGGCCCACTCCTCCATACAGACCTTCTCCAGATCCTTCAGGTTTCGGGGCTGTCGCTGGGCAATACGGATTTTTAGCTCCCTCCAAAGATTTTTCTATTGGGTTCAGGTCTGGAGACTGGCTAGGCCACTCCAGGACCTTGAGATGCTTCTCACGGAGCCACTCCTTATTTGCCCTGGCTGTGTGTTTCAGGTCGTTGTCATGCTGGAAGACCCAGCCACGACCCATCTTCAATGCTCTTACTGAGGGAAGGAGGTTGTTGGCCAAGATCTCGCGATACATCATCCATCCTCCTCTCAATACGGTGCAGTCGTCCTGTCCCCTTTGCAGAAAAGCATCCCCAAAGAATGATGTTTCCACCTCCATGCTTCACGATTGGGATGGTGTTCTTGGGGTTGTACTCCTCCTCCTTCCTCCAAACACGGCGAGTGGAGTTTAGACCAAAAAGCTCTATTTTTGTCTCATTAGACCACATGACCTTCTCCCATTCCTCTTCTGGATCATCCAGATGGTCATTGGCAAACTTCAGACGGGCCTGGACATGCGCTGGCTTGAGCAGGGGGACCTTGCGTGCGCTGCAGGATTTTAATCCATGACGGCGTAGTGTGTTACTAATGGTTTTCTTTGAGACTGTGGTCCCAGCTCTCTTCAGGTCATTGACCAGGTTCTGCCGTGTAGTTCTGGGCTGATCCCTCACCTTCCTCAAGTTCACTGATGCCCCACGAGGTGAGATCTTGCATGGTGCCCCAGACCGAGGGAGATTGACCGTCATCTTGAACAACTTCCATTTTCTAATAATTGCACCAACAGTTGTTGCCTTCTCACCAAGCTGCTTGCCTATTGTCCTGTAGCCCATCCCAGCCTTGTGCAGGTCTACAATTTTATCCCTGATGTCCTTACACAGCTCTCTGGTCTTGGCCATTGTGGAGAGGTTGGAGTCTGTTTGATTGAGTGTGTGGACAGGTGTCTTTTATACAGGTAACGAGTTCAAACAGGTGCAGTTAATACAGGTAATGAGTGGAGAACAGGAGGGCTTCTTAAAGAAAAACTAACAGGTCTGTGAGAGCCGGAATTCTTACTGGTTGGTAGGTGATCAAATACTTATGTAATGCAATAAAATGCAAATTAATTTAAAAATCATACAATGTGATTTTTCTGGATTTTTGTTTTAGGTTCCATCACTCACAGTTGAAGAGTACCTATGATAAAAATTACAGACCTCTACATGCTTTGTAAGTAGGCAAACCTGCAAAATCGGCAGTGTATCAAATAATTGATCTATCGATCTAGTAAGGTGTACATTTTCAAAACTCTTAGTACAAAAATCCAAACTGATCACACTTGTAACACGGCTAGTTATTCTTTCAAAACCTGATGTAATGCTTTCTTTCAGTTGCACATTATTTATTTTTTTTAGTCCACATAATTATTATTTTAAACAAGATTTGTACTACAAGATATTGTAATACGTAATGAGAACATTTGGTTTAATCACCGAAACACAGATCATACTGTTTTCAATTTAGTACTTTTAACTATCATTTAATTTAATAGCAAACAATGCAAGATACATTTCAAATCATCCTTGTTGCTGAATTATCTACAGTAACACAGGCTACAGATGCCACATAAGAAAATACACTTACATTACCTAACTTATGTCATCGAATCCATAATGTTTGTAATAGTATCTACTCAGTGTGTTATCAAAAGGTGAGATGAAGTTATGACCCAGCCATGAGGCTCTGGGCTATAGAACACAGTTTGCTGCCAATACAGTAAATGTTCTCACTGTACCATATGACAATCTACTGTAGTTGACCTTTATTAGGGTAAGTTACAGTAATGTGGCAGTCTCTACCATGGTAATCTGTTTACAGTGTCACATGGCATACATACTGTAATGTAAAATGCTGTATTTGATGCCATCTGTCTCACTTCTTATCAGTCTGATGTTACACCGTCATTGACTATTTCCTCTCCCTTATACTCTATTCTGCTTTGTTTACATATTGCGAATCTTTCTGTCTCACACACACACGCATGTCTGGTTCGCTATCTTTGTGGGGACTTTCCACAGACGTAATGGTTTTTATACTGTACAAACTGTATATTCTTTCCCCTTACACTAACCCTACCCATCACAGAAAACTTTCTGCATTTTTACATTTTTTTAAAAACTCATTCTGTATGATTTATAAGCTTGTTTCCTCATGGAAACCTCATGTTTCCTCTTGTCGTTAGGACAAGGATTTAGGATATTGCCATCTTTATCCCCATAATGTAGAGTTTACCGGACCCCACCCACCCCACACACACACTTTGAACATAGTGGTTATAATCGCTTATAATGTAAAACAAATTCATTATGGTTAACCATATCGGAAATTGCAAACAAAGTAGAAACTATGTCAGTAGAATAAATATCTATAGAAATCTATAGGTGTACCAAATGATTAATTGATTAACCATTAAGATCAGTTGGATTAAATAATAGACAAATATATTAAACTGAACGAAAAGAGAAGCAAATCAAAAGTTTGATAGTAAGAGCTTTATGAAATGCAGTTACTGTGAAGGAAACATTTATATAGATGAAACACTTATTTTGTGTATGACACAAACACAATTGAAAATATGCTGAAATGTTTGAAAAAAGTGCATCTGTTGTGATATTAGTACTATGTACATTTTCAAAACTCACCTTGCTTGTGAAAATAGTACCAAAGCGAATAAAAAAAACAAAAAAACTGTAAATGTCTTGCAGTTCATCTTTCAACCAGACGATGGCAGTAAATTCCCAATAATGAGGAAAATCTAAATTCAGGCGATTGTCAGAAGAAAATCCATTGATGTATCATCATTCTAATCTAAACCTTAAGAGAAAATGTCTACAGTCCAGTTGAAACACTCAATCTAAGTAATGGTGCTTGGCTAGTGCAAATACTGTGTCATTTCTGACAGAAAGGACAGTGTGTTTTTCAAACAGACATTAGACATTACGACTGATATATCCTCTGTGCCCTCTGAACTGTGAATTCTTGGAAGATGGTGGGTAAACAGGTAAAATATGTGTAAGATAGTTTTACATGTAGCCTATTTGTCAGTCACACACGGATATAAGCGTCTGGGTTCTGCAATACAGGCACCACGGGAGTCTTATTCCCAGTGCTAGTAGAGGTGAGCTTCACACCAATTTCCTCTCTTCACCTGTCTGTACCTGAGAAATTCATCACTTTAGCAAACAGTGAAGTCTATGAACAGGCTTTATTAACTTTCTGTCCTTGTGGCAAAGTCAGGCTTGTTCATTTACTATTGACAGCAGGCATGTGCGCAGATAGACCCCAAGTGATGCTCAAGTACCTGCCCTTTTGATGAGTGCCCTTTTTAAGTCATAAGTGCATTTTTTTTATTTTTTTATTTCATATTTTAGTTTTATTTCAATTTGGCCCATGGCATCAATTTTCAATTAAGTGTGTGCCTGAAAACTGCATTAAGTTCTAATTCTGCGAGACTGCACAAGCCTCTGGCCTTGTTCTTTCCCCTCATCTACTTTCCTCATAGCCATCACACAAATCAAGCGGAGCAGCACTGGTGACAGCCAGGTAACCGTAGTGTTTACCTTAAAGGTGCAGTGTGTAGTATTTGAGGATCTATTCACAGAAATGCAATATAATATACATAACTATGTTTTCAGTGGTGTATAAAGACCTTACATAATGAACCGTTATGTTTTTATTACCTTAGAATGAGCCATTTCTATCTACACACACACCGCGGGTCACCTTACTGTGAAGTCGCCATTTTGTGCCGTAATGTTTCTACAGTAGCCCTAAACGGACAAACTTCTCTACAGAGTGCTAGTCACTCTCTGCTCTCTCCGACGACAACATTTTTGTCCTGTGTCGGCCACCGTAGCTTCTCTATGTGCTTCGAAAGTGAGGGGTGAGTGGTGTCTGATTGCAATTCACAACCTCACCGCTAGATGCCGCTAAAGTTCACACACTGCACCTTTAAAGCCACAATATGTCATTTTTCGCCATTAGAGGTCGCTTATTCAAAACAAAGGCATAGCTTGTGATTCCACGGAGCATTTATTCTGCCGCAGATGAGCGCTTCCGCTTCTTCTGGTCAAGCGTATTTTGGGGGAACGCAGCGCTGTTTTATCCTATTACATACATTTCAGTGTGTTAAAGTTATGTTATAATAGAGCTGGGCGATATGGCCAACAAATCATATCTCTGTATTTTTTGGTTGAATGGCGATACGCGGTATATATCCCGGTATTTTCTACGTTTTTCTATTTGGATAAAAAAAAAAAAAAAAAATCTGTATTTATTTTAATGATAATTAATTTTATTTCACATCCTGCCCAATGATGTCCTAAAAACAATGTTGATATTGAAGGATATAAACAAATACAGTGAATGTAATGTAGGCTATGCAATATATTATGTGCAAAAAGGGGGTTAAAATCACATTACATTCTAACAGTGTAACATTACAATCTAAAAACAAAATTAATAATTTACTAAACTAAAAATGAAAATAAAAACAAAGCATATTAGCCTACATTTGATTACCCCATTATAATGGTCACTTTCATAAAACTATACTTTACTTGTGGGTTTAAAATTCCACATATGGCACATTTATTGTCCAACAACAAATATTTTAGAAATATGTATATTTTAGTCAGAATGCTCCGTCTGTTTGTCGCGCATGCACGCGGCGGCGCTCATTCACGGAAGCCTGAATTTAAGCAGAGATTCACTTGCAATAGGCTCGTCCTCTCCGGACAGCAAAATGGACATATTTGCATGACTTTCTAACATTTACAGATGGAGAATATACCTGTGAAATGTAAGTTATGCACTGAGGAAAGTTATGCACATTTCAAACGCATTAAACACCAAGTATTTATATGTCTGTCAGCACAAGTAGCCGATCTCTCAGAGCATCTGACAGGGCAAGCTGCTTTAAACTATACGTGTTAACTATATCTTACCAGTTATTTTGAAGCCCTTAATATAAAGCATGTGTCATGTTGAGGACAAGTTGTATCATGCACTTTCCCTGCATCAGCTCACTCTGCGTACTCAGCTATTTTTCAGATGCGTTCGTATCAAACTACTGTATATCGATATAAACGGTATTGCCTCATTCCATATCGTCTCTATATATTGTACAAACTCGATATACCGCCCAGCCCTATGTTATAATGCTACTCTGTGCGTTCGCTCGGCGCTACTATGAGACACTTGTTCACACTACAGTGAGCTAGATTGATATTAGGCATGGTAAAACATGGTACTTGCGGTAAATCAAGAAAACCCGATTTAAACAATAACACTGTGTCGAGCTGTAGAACAATGATTAGTTTTCTGTTGATGAATGTATCCAAACAGTTGCTCGCCTGTCTAATAAAACATATAATATATTAAAGCGTCTTTGGTGTTTCCATGGTTTCTCCAAAATAAAACGGAAATCGAGGGTAACGCGGGTATGATGTCCGTGTCCTGGTTAAAATTGCTTATTTCTCTGGATTTAAACATTCTTGGAAACATTTGGGATAATGTAAGTACACAAGTCAACAAAATATATAACACTGTTCTAGATCTCTAAATCTTACATATTGTGCCTTAAGCTTCACATTGTCACTGCTGTCAAATTAAACCACTATTACAATATCTACATAGAGCCAGCCTAACTAGACAATAGCCCTACATTAAGTTTAACAACAAAAAAGGTTGGCGTAAAATATTGTTGTGCAAGGTCGGAAACGCCACCCAAATTAATAATAAAAAAAGCCAGAAGTTGTTGTCCTGGTGAAACCTCAAAACAAATGTGTGCTCTTTACAGGACATCCAGAATCAAAACTGTGACATGTATGGTGTCAGAGAAATTCACTAAAATGAGGTTAAAGCCTTTATGTATAATGCATCATAAAAGTATTTTTAATGCTGTAATTATGCCTTGTAATACACCTTATAATGCATTGTATGGTCTCATATGCATTATAATACTTACCTATTCATTGAACACACCTTTAGAAAGTATAATGCATTAAAACACATGACAATCAACTAATTTCAGAATCTGCAAAGATAAATGCATTTTAACTTTGGTTACAATTATTTATGAAAAGATATAATGTATTACAATGTACATTCTTAATACCTTTATGATAAGTTATACATAAGTATAAGTAAAGTATTACCAACATTTCATATGCTGAAATACGACTTCTATTTCACACTGAGTTTTGATAAGAGACTTAAGTGAAGCAGTTTGAGGCAAGTTCCATTAATGCAATTCACAATTTTACAATGGAAATGTTACATATCATTGAGCCACAGTCCTCAGTATCTAATTAATTAAGTGTGAAAGTGTTTGTTTTTTAATTAGAGCTATTAATGAGTTATTAAAGGTGCTGTAAGAGATTACAGCTACTCAATAAGACGTCCTCTCTCCTAAACCCAGCCCTCCAAAGACAGATCAGAAAACTTGAACACGTCAAAGGCAGCGAAGCAGAGAACGCTTTGTGATTGGCTGAATTATTTATTTATTTTTTTTCAAAGCCCGGCTGTCACAGAGAAAAGATGTGATGTAACTGACAAAAGCGTTTTTAAATGCTCATGTACATTTAAAAATATTTATAATGAGATAAAGCTGAAATAAAACAAAATATATTAAATGTTAAATGAAAAACCTTAAATGAAAAAAAAAAAAAAATGACTAAAAGTGAAATAAAAATAAAGCCAAATAGACGTGATTCTCCTCTTATTGAATGCATGGTAATTTTCCAAATCTGCAGGGCATCATAAAAGATTTATGATTCATTTTCTATCATTGCTATATTATTCTGTTCTTTTCTCATGTAACTGAATACAAGCTGTGCGATTATGCAAGCTGGCACTGAATTCCATCCAACCAAAAGATTGCATTTGTCCTAGAGACAGCCACTGAGTCATCCCCTATATAATCAGTTTAAAACATTACATAGCTGGATGGGGGACGAGAGACAATTTCAATGAAATATCTCCCTGGGTTAAGTGAGGGAAATTGAAGTGCAAACAACAGTGTAACCAAATCAATGTCCTAAGTGTGTTTTATTCATTCTAGGCACATCTCCACAGCTAAAACTCAGAGAGCAAAAAGCTTTTCAGCTTTAGTAAATAGGACTTAATGAATGTCAAAGCCTATGAAGCATATGTGAGCGAAAGTCACAAAACAAGGGTGCATCTGAGAGCACATGATGTATTATAATTTTAACATCGCTCGGATGAATGGAACATATGTCCAATATCAGCAGGCCTGGAGCGGTGGATTAATAAAAGGCCGAATGATGCAAACCTGACGTTCTATTCCAGCTCATCCGGACGTGTTGTTATGTGTCACATAGGGTTGGGTGCCATTCACATTTTAACCCTTTTTTCAGTACTTTAGGGATGTTTACCTCAATAACTGTGCAGAAAGTGTTACTGACATCATGCCAGAGCTGCCTTGGTCGCTGTCTGCCACTGTCTGTGATGTTTGTAAACTGTAATATTTACCAGTAAATAGTAGGCTACTTAATTAATTGAATTGAACTTTTTTTTCTTCTATGAAAATATTTCCCACAAATTCTGTGTTGTGTATTTTCTGGTAATCAAACATTAATTTAATGTATCTTTTAATTTAATTAAACAAACTTTTTGTCAAACAAAGTGCTGCACACCTGAGCTTTATACTGTTCAAATTAAAACATGGAAGAAAAAATGTGATTTATTACTTAAAAATAACGTTTTGATAATTTATTATTATTACATTAGTGTTAGTATTATTATTACATTGAGACTTATCTAAATTGTACTGTACAACAGTAATATATTTGTCAAGTTAAACCGAACTTTTATTTTGCCATGAAGACCTTTGAGTTTCTGTGTTTATGATATGACCGTAGTTTTTCTCAAATGAAACGGTGAAATGCTCATGAAGTGACTCTCAGAGCGGCTCTGGAGATGAAGTTTATGCATTCATGTCCTCTATGAGATGGCAGAGATGGAAACATATGGCAAGCCAAAGTATTCATATACGCTTGGTCAGGCGTCTGATTGCGCACTGACACGTCAAAAGCGTGCGATTTGACAGCAAAACGTGCGTCCTTGATGCCTGATTTACCGGGGTCACGGAAAACGTTTTTATATCAAAGCGCACGTCCTCAACGCATGATTTGCTATTTAAAAAAACGTGCGTTTTCTTATTACGACTTGCTGCCACCTACTGGCAGTTTTATAGTTTCATATAAGCCTGGTATAATTGCATTTTTCCCAACATTTCATATTTCTATATTTAAAATGTTATATTTAGAACATAAATCTAAAAATCTCATTACATTATTTAGGCAATTGTAATTACAGTGTAAGTGGATTTTGATAAATGGTAAGATGGATTTTGTTGATACTGATTTCATTTAATTCTTATAACAGCCTAGTGTAATTACTTAAAAAGATGGTCAACAATATGTAACTTTACTTTATAAGAGGTGTGCCCTAAAAAGTGAGCATGCAATTTTGAGAACACCAAGGAAAGAGCATGTTCTTTTAGCCTGTTTGGATACTTCAAACACAAGATTGCACTGCCTGTTTGGTTTACCTGTTTACACGTTAATAACGTGCGTTTTGTCCGACTCAAAACGCGTGATTTACCATAAAAACGCGCGTTCTTAACGTGCGGTCTGTCGGAAAACGCGCGTGACCCCAAAGCGCACGTTAAGAAGGCGCGTTTTTATGGTAAATCACGCGTCGAGGACGCGCGTTTTGCTGTCAAATCGCACGCTTTTGACGTGTCAGTGCGCAATCAGACGCCTGACCAAGCGTATAGGAATACTTTGGCTTGCCATAGTAACACGCGACCGTCACGCGAGATTCAGTGTGTGTGTGTGTGTGTGTGTGTGTGTGTGAGGTAAATTAAACCGCATTTCTGCGCCATTCGTCCGCACAGAGACACGCAGGACATGCAGGATTCGTATTTAAATAGTCTTTGTGCGGTTTAATATTCACAGACACTAGCTATATCCCCAGATACGTTCTCAGGTACCGAAATTTAGCATCGATTGTTTTAATGTGAATCGGTACTCGGTAGTACCGACGTAATTCGGTCGGTGCCTTTAAAAGTACAGAGTTCGGTACCCAACACTAGTGTCACACAGAGGTGTAAAGAGTACCTGAAATCCATACTTGGATTAAAGTACAGATTCCTTACAGCGAAAATGACTCCATTACAAGCTACAAGTCACCAATTCCAATCCAACTTGAGTAAAAGTCTTAGAGTATCTGATTTTAACAGTACTTAAGTATTTTACTCATACTAAATATAGGCACAACGATGCACTAGTGCTCAACATCTAAGAAACATGCCAGTGAAAACAAGAAACAATTGATTTGTAAGATGAGAAATTATGTTTATTTTCTAAAATCTAAATAAAACCGAACACTTCAATATTGCAATAAATCAAGGTCAACACAACAGCATCTTAAACATCTACAAACTCATGAGTCTCAGTTAAGCTCAAGTGCACAAAAAGGCCATAAGTAAACCAATATACTTCAAAAAGGTCTCGTCAATATAGAGGATAAATAAAATAATGTTAAGTCAAATGAAATAGTCAAAGCCTTCTTGCACTGGATGTGCTGGTTTCGGCCTCATCACCGGCTGCAGTCATGAACTCATCTCATAAATCAAACACCAGAGATTCATCAACTCCCTGCTAATACACTCGCATTCACGTAAAGTAGCCTCATTGACAAGTTTGGGTGAGTAAAGGCAAAACACACAAGATATAGTACCTGGCGAATGTGATTTCTCTGCTTTATAGTAGAAACAAACTGCTGCAGAAAAAGTTAGGTGCCATGCAAAATGTAATGTGTAACTGCATTACTCAACACAAATGTATTGGAGTAAAACGTACATTTACTTATTCATAAATGTAGTCAAGTAGAGAGTAAAAGTTGCTAATATCTTTGATACTCAGTACAACAACAAAGTAGCCAAAATGATACTTAAGTACAGTAGCTAATTATATTTACTCAAATACTTTACACCACTGGTGTCACATCTCTGCATTCTGAACCGAGCAGATGGAGCACAGTCCCATGTGTTCTTAGTGTCAGGACACTATCAAGAGATGCAGTTCTGCAGCTTTTCCTGCTAGATTAATTAAGAAAGCGCCCCGGTGGTGAGCTGTACGTCAAGTTAATTAAACCGGGCTCACAAGTCCTGCATTAATCTTAAATCCCAACACTTGAAAGCTTCTCACATGTTTTGGATAGTTTCTTTGAGAAAAATGAGTACAGATAAGACATTTTTGAGGAGAGTAAGATTTTGATTGCACATTGAAATGAAGGACACATGAAAATTGCCTTTTTTTTTTATCAAACTGTGAAACTCTTTCTCCCATGGAGTAATGAGAAAAGAATTCCAGTCGGGAACATTATTTGCATTTTGACATGTCCTTGAATAGGAACTCGGATGGCCTGCCAGCTCTTTCCAGTAATAGTTTTATGACAAACAAAAACAGCTTAACCACCTCATTACAGCAGACAGACATTTTTCTTGCAGCGTAACAGGTAAATGGAGCCAGTACAGCTGCCTTGTGTTTTTAAATGGGGTGTGGTGTTCGCGATGATTAAGGATCTGGGCTGCTCACTGAAAGCCTGTGGATTCAGTCCCAAGTATGTGAGTGACCCATCTAGAGAACACCGTCATAAAGATCACAGTCCTTAGTAAAACCCTGAACTGCCTCAAGAAGCTCCTTGCAATTATTTCACTGTCGCTTTAGGGGGAAAATCAGCTGCAAGACAGCCAGAAAAGCTGTGGTTCACAGTGCAAACCTATAATGAGAGAGTGCAGATTGAACATCTCAACTGCACTATTTGTCACAGGTCCACTGATTGCTTTTCCAAAACAGATCATGTGTCTCGCATTAGAGTGAATATCGCCTGCTGTTAAAATCCACCTTTAAAAAACTTTTTTAGGTTATTTTCTGTTTTAAAAAAAGACTCCACCATTATTAGATTTTTATAGCTCACTGATCCACAGTATGTTAAGATCTGTTTCAATCTGCTATTTTTGTACAGAAAAGAATAGCATCAAAGATGCTCGATTTCCATTCTTAAATTCTGAGCTGTCCTTTTATGTTAAATTTCAAGAAACACAACTGCAGTCAATGTAAAGGGAAAAATAACAAGCAAAGAGAAGCGATGCCTGAAACAAATCAGCTTTGTTGTGGACAAATAGTGAGAGGATCAAGGGTTCATTACTATTGATACTGATCAGTCAGAAGGAAACAGATGACTATGAGCTGCATACATTTCTGCAGTATGCATTAAATATAACAATATGCATGTTCTATTATTATACACGTGAATGGCAAAAACCTAAATTCAAATCACATGCAAACAACTGTCAGTCCTGTCTCTATTAAACATAAATTGAAAGTGGGATTGCATAATAGCTCAGAATCAGAAAGGGCTCCTGTTAATCAGAGAAAAGAAAGACCTAGGAATGAAAAATACTTTGCTATTGTATTGTGTTTACAGAGCCCACATCAACATACCTCAACAAAAGTGATGTCTATGAATCATTTATGCAACAACAAGAGTGTTTTTTTGTCTAACTATTGAATACTAGTCATTAGCAATGATTAAGAGGTAATTTCATTTGCAATTGTGGAATGAATGTTGAATAGCTTAGTTTGACTAGCAAATATGACAAACTGTCTCTGGTGACCTCAGTATCTGTGCACCAAATCCTGAAGGATGAATCATGTCTTCTGCAATTATAATAGAGCACTTATATATAAAGTACTTGAGCGGGTCATTACTGTAAAATAAAACCAAGGCTGACTACTCTGAATATATAAATAGGGAATGGGAATGGGAATGTGATGGGAAGTCTGATTCTTTTCTGTGAACTGGTTCTTTCAGACAGTTCGTTTCAAAAACAATTCACTAGTTCGTTTAGGAAATCACGCGATGACATCACATATACGCAATTCTATTATTAAAGGCACAATATGTAAGATTTTTTGCATTAAAATATCCAAAAAACACTAAAACAATATTATATATTTTGTTGACTTTACATTATCCCAAATGTTTCCAACAATGTTTAAATCCAGAGAAATCAGCTATTTTAACCAGTGTAACGTCCTGTGTCCATGTGTCACCTGCCGTGCTACCCTTGATTTCCGTAAAAACCATGGAATCAACAAAGATTTAATATTATGCGTTTTATTAGACAAGTGAACAACTGTTTGGATACTTTTATCGACAGAAAACCAATCAGACCTACTTTAGGTGGACTTAACTACTATGTACTAACATTTAAATTAATCATTTGATACAATGCACTTTTTGTGTACATACATGTTTTTACATTGTACTTACATTTTAAAAATTAACTGCATGTAATTACATCTGTAATTAATTTCTGTAGTTACATTTATAATTACACTGTTGACCCTTCCCTTACACCTAACCCTACCCTTAAACTTACCCATACCACCACACCCGTCCCTAACTTTACCCTTAAACTTACCCACACCACCACACCTGTCCCTAACTTTACCCTTAAACTTACCCACACCACCACACCTGTCCCTAACTTTACCCTTAAACTCACCCATACCACCACACCTGTCCCTAACTTTACCCTTAAACTTACCCATACCACCACACCTGTCCCTAACTTTACCCTTAAACTCACCCATACCACCACACCTGTCCCTAACTTTACCCTTAAACTTACCCACACCACCACACCTGTCCCTAACTTTACCCTTAAACTTACCCATACCACCACACCTGTCCCTAACTTTACCCTTAAACTTACCCACACCACCACACCTGTCCCTAACTTTACCCTTAAACTTACCCACACCACCACACCTGTCCCTAACTTTACCCTTAAACTCACCCATACTACCACACCTGTCCCTAACTTTACCCTTAAACTTACCCATACCACCACACCTGTCCCTAACTTTACCCTTAAACTTACCCACACCACCACACCTGTCCCTAACGTTACCCTTAAACTTACCCATACCACCACACCCGTCCCTAACTTTACCCTTAAACTTACCCACACCACCACACCTGTCCCTAACTTTACCCTTAAACTCACCCATACTACCACACCTGTCCCTAACTTTACCCTTAAACTCACCCATACCACCACACCTGTCCCTAACTTTACCCTTAAACTTACCCACACCACCACACCTGTCCCTAACTTTACCCTTAAACTTACCCATACCACCACACCTGTCCCTAACTTTACCCTTAAACTTACCCACACCACCACACCTGTCCCTAACTTTACCCTTAAACTTACCCACACCACCACACCTGTCCCTAACTTTACCCTTAAACTCACCCATACTACCACACCTGTCCCTAACTTTACCCTTAAACTTACCCATACCACCACACCTGTCCCTAACTTTACCCTTAAACTTACCCACACCACCACACCTGTCCCTAACGTTACCCTTAAACTTACCCATACCACCACACCCGTCCCTAACTTTACCCTTAAACTTACCCATACCACCACACCCGTCCCTAACTTTACCCTTAAACTTACCCATACCACCACACCTGTCCCTAACTTTACCCTTAAACTTACCCATACCACCACACCTGTCCCTAACTTTACCCTTAAACTTACCCACACCACCACACCTGTCCCTAACTTTACCCTTAAACTTACCCATACCACCACACCTGTCCCTAACCCTACCCTTAAACTTACCCATACCACCACACCCGTCCCTAACTTTACCCTTAAACTCACCTATACCACCACACCCGTCCCTAACTTTACCCTTAAACTTACCCACACCACCACACCTGTCCCTAACTTTACCCTTAAACTTACCCACACCACCACACCTGTCCCTAACTTTACCCTTAAACTTACCCATACCACCACACCTGTCCCTAACTTTACCCTTAAACTTACTCATACCACCACACCTGTCCCTAACACTACCCTTAAACTTACCCATACCACCACACCTGTCCCTAACTTTACCCTTAAACTTACCCATACCACCACACCTGTCCCTAACTTTACCCTTAAACTTACCCATACCATCACACCTGTCCCTAACCTTACCCTTAAACTTACCCATACCACCACACCTGTCCCTAACTTTACCCTTAAACTTACCCACACCACCACACCTGTCCCTAACACTACCCTTAAACTTACCCATACCACCACACTCGTCCCTAACTTTACCCTTAAACTTACCCACACCACCACACCTGTCCCTAACTTTACCCTTAAACTTACCCATACCACCACACCCGTCCCTAACTTTACCCTTAAACTTACCCATACCACCACACCTGTCCCTAACTTTACCCTTAAACTTACCCATACCACCACACCCGTCCCTAACTTTACCCTTAAACTTACCCATACCACCACACCCGTCCCTAACTTTATCCTTAAACTTACCCATACCACCACACCCGTCCCTAACTTTACCCTTAAACTTACCCATACCACCACACCCGTCCCTAACTTTATCCTTAAACTTACCCATACCACCACATCCGTCCCTAACTTTACCCTTAAACTCACCCATACCACCACACCCGTCCCTAACTTTACCCTTAAACTTACCCATACCACCACACCTGTCCCTAACTTTACCCTTAAACTTACCCATACCACCACACCTGTCCCTAACCCTACCCTGAAACTTACTCATACCACCACACCCGTCCCTAACTTTACCCTTAAACTTACCCACACCACCACACCTGTCCCTAACTTTACCCTTAAACTTACCCACACCACCACACCTGTCCCTAACTTTACCCTTAAACTTACCCATACCACCACACCTGTCTCTAACTTTACCCTTAAACTTACCCACACCACCACACCTGTCCCTAACTTTACCCTTAAACTTACCCATACCACCACACCTGTCCCTAACTTTACCCGTATCCCACCTCAATATCAGCAAAAGTGTTTTACAATACAATATGAACACAATAAGTACATTGTACTTATTTTTGATGTAAGTACATAGTAGTTAAGGCCACCTAATATAAAGTGGGATCAACTAATCATTGTTATAGTTCAACACGGTTAGTCTTATTGTTTGAATGTATTGTTTTCTTGATTTACCACAATGTTTTTACCATGCCTCAGAGACAACACTATGTTGTCAAGTGGCTAACATAGCATAATCAGAAAGAGCTTTATTTGTAGTAACAGTAATATAGCATTTTCTCCACCATACAATATGTTTTGACATTAATTGCATTCCACTTAGCAACACAAGTTATCTAGCTTTTATTAATATGATATTTGATCTAGCTTACTGCAGGTGTGCAACAAGTGTCTCATACCAGCCACCGAGCGAACGCACAGAGTAATGTTATAACGTAACTTTCAACAAACTCAAATGTATTTTGGTATGACTGTTTTGACCAAGTAAAACAGCGCTACGTTACCCCACAATTTAAATTTGTCAGATAAAGTGACCTATAAGAGTAGTAATTCAGAATTTGCGGCTATTTAATTATAATGAAATAAAATAATGTGAATCAAACAAGTTCAGGGACGAAGGAGCCGGACGTTAAACAACTTTGAACGTAACTTTAATCATAAAATATGCATAAACAACAAAATGAAAGAAGCGTTGGCAGCCCGATTGCAGCATAATAAAAACAGCAATGTAAAATGTCTCGGGCTCTCGGCCCCGCCCTGCTTCTTATCACAGTAACGTTAAAGGGACAGTTCACCCAAAAATGAAAATTAGCCCATGATTTACTCACCCTCAAATCATCCTCGGTGTATATGACATTCTTCTTTCAGACGAATACAATCGGAGTTATATTAAAAAATGGATAGATGCACTTTTATGGACTTCAAAGCAGAAACAGCCATTCACTGTCATTATAAAGCTCGGAAGAGCCAGGACAGTTTTTAATATAACTCTGATTGTATTCGTCTGAAAGAAGAATGTCATATACACCTAGGATGACTTGAGGGTGAGTAAATTATGGGATAATTTTCATTTTTGGGTGAACTATCCCTTTAATAAAACTTTAATATACATTAGTTCACTCATGAACATGATTTCTGCCTGTACCATCAGATTGCTTTCCATCGGCTGTGGAGGTGAAGAAGAAATCCCACAATTCCACGCTCATTCACGGTGTCATCAAGCTACACCTTTGAAAAAGCAACCTCTGGCGGCGAAACTTAAATACTGTGCCTTTAAAGCTCCCAAATAATGTGAAACGCGGATGTTTTACATGTCTAAAGCATATAAAGTGAATAAAGTAGTCTTAACTCACCTTTTTTACGATTGACCAATCAAAATAATGTATTCCATCGAGCAGGTTTTATACACAAAGTATTCCGTGTAATAAAACCTGCTAAGCCATCCATGGCTTGTTCATATACCTATATATCTGAAAATTGAAATATATATCTAATGCAAACTATATAGCTGAGCCTGCTACATCCAAACTTAAATGTTTTGTTCCAAAAGCGAATTGACAAAGGACACATTGTGTTACTCTTTACATGTTCTGTAGTTGAGAGAAAACATGCTGAACCATTAGATACCAGACACTGCATTATTAATTCTTTATTATATTATTTTAAAATGATTTTGGGTGGTTTAACCGCAGTCCTTATGAAAAAGAAAACGTTGGCATGGTTACCAGCTTCAGGTCCACAGCTTGCATCTTTCTCAACCACATTGTCCATTATGAGCTCACTGAACTGTAGTCAAATGACAGGAGGTATTTCTATTAGAAGATTCCTTACTGTGATATTTTAATACATATAAAAGCCTCTGCTCAAGAGTAACAATCTCCTGCAGATAAGCACACTCATCTTTTAGAGGTAAGTTTAATGTACATGCACAATTTATTATGCATTATACAGTTTTTGATGTTGTTAATAGAGAAGCGCACATAATGAGTGCTCAAAATGAAGTCATACAGAAAGCAAAGATGTGTAAAACTGGTAAGATTGCGGTTATAGCCAAATGCTTTACCTGGTTAACTTTAATCTTAACTCAGAAATACAATGTTTAGCTTAATAGTTGTTCCGTCCCTGTTACCATTTCAATATAGACGAGGAAAATTCCACACAGACTGTCACTTTATTGCAATTATTATAAAAAGCTATTTCATTAGGATATTCATTAAATATGCATATTATATGAATAATGATATTCACATTCTGTATTTAATAGGAAAAAATAGGCTCCAAAGTCTGATGTATTATTCATGGTGCGCACTACAGCAAACATCACTATTACTATAGTTCATAATTACAGTTAGGGATTTGATTACTTTTCTAAATTTATGATTTTCGCCTGGTGCCAATTTGCAAAAGTTTTACAAAATGCATACAGTGGGGAGAACAAGTATTTGATACACTGCCGATTTTGCAGGTTTTCCTACTTACAAAGCATGTAGAAGTCTGTAATTTTTATCATAGGTACTCTTCAACTGTGAGAGACGGAATCTAAAACAAAAATCCAGAAAATCACATTGTATGATTTTTAAATAATTAATTTGCATTTTATTGCATGACATAAGTATTTGATCACCTACCAACCAGTAAGAATTCCGGCTCTCACAGACCTGTTAGTTTTTCTTAAAGAAGCCCTCCTGTTCTCCACTCATTACCTGTATTAACTGCACCTGTTTGAACTTGTTACCTGTATAAAAGACACCTGTCCACACACTCAATCAAACAGACTCCAACCTCTCCACAATGGCCAAGACCAGAGAGCTGTGTAAGGACATCAGGGATAAAATTGTAGACCTGCACAAGGCTGGGATGGGCTACAGGACAATAGGCAAGCAGCTTGGTGAGAAGGCAACAACTGTTGGCGCAATTATTAGAAAATGGAAGAAGTTCAAGATGACGGTCAATCTCCCTCGGTCTGGGGCACCATGCAAGATCTCACCTCGTGGGGCATCAATGACCATGAGGAAGGTGAGGGATCAGCCCAGAACTACACGGCAGGACCTGGTCAATGACCTGAAGAAATCTGGGACCACAATGTCAAAGAAAACCATTAGTAACACACTACGCCGTCATGGATTAAAATCCTGCAGCGCACGCAAGGTCCCCCTGCTCAAGCCAGCGCATGTCCAGGCCCGTCTGAAGTTTGCCAATGACCATCTGGATGATCCAGAGGAGAAATGGGAGAAGGTCATGTGGTCTGATGAGACAAAAATAGAGCGTTTTGGTCTAAACTCCACTCGGCGTGTTTGGAGGAAGAAGAAGGATGAGTACAACCCCAAGAACACCATCCCAACCGTGAAGCATGGAGGTGGAAACATCATTCTTTGGGGATGCTTTTCTGCAAAGGGGACAGGACGACTGCACTGTATTGAGGGGAGGATGGATGGGGCCATGTATCGCGAGATCTTGGCCAACAACCTCCTTCCCTCAGTAAGAGCATTAAAGATGGGTCGTGGCTGGGTCTTCCAGCATGACAACGACCTGAAACACACAGCCTGGGCAACTAAGGAGTGGCTCCGTAAGAAGCATCTCAAGGTCCTGGAGTGGCCTAGCCAGTCTCCAGACCTGAACCCAATAGAAAATCTTTGGAGGGAGCTGAAAGTCCGTATTGCCCAGCGACAGCCCCGAAACCTGAAGGATCTGGAGAAGGTCTGTATGGAGGAGTGGGCCAAAATCCCTGCTGCAGTGTGTGCAAACCTGGTCAAGAACTACAGGAAACGTATGATCTCTGTAATTGCAAACAACTTAAACAAACTTATTTGGTTTCTGTACCAAATATTAAGTTCTGCTTTTCTGATGTATCAAATACTTATGTCATGCAATAAAATGCAAATGAATTACTTAAAAATCATACAATGTGATTTTCTGGATTTTTGTTTTAGATTCCGTCTCTCACAGTTGAAGAGTACCTATGATAAAAATTACAGACTTCTACATGCTTTGTAAGTGGGCAAACCTGCAAAATCGGCAGTGTATCAAATGCTTGTTCTCCCCACTGTATAATCTCTGCAGTCTCTAAAATGTTTTACAACATTAAGCATAAATAAATTCCTGAACATAATGAATGACGGGATACTTTTAGCCTCAAATACCACTCCAAAGCGTGATAGTGTGTGTTAAGTGTACTGCACTTTGACATTTTTTAGACCAGGGACGGTCTTGTACACTCACTTCCTGTCACGTACACACGCTTTCAAGTGGCCAAGACAGCAATTGTGGCTATTTGGACAGGCCCTCTGTTTCCTTTCAGTTTAGTTCCTTAGTTACTAATTCCTCCTTGTTTGTTTACCCTGGTTACTGATTAGTCCCACCTGTCTAGTACAATTATACTCCCCGTATTGTTCTGTTGGTTGTCAGTTATTGTGTTTATTAGAACACACACAGCAGATGTTAACAACACATGTTAGCAGCAGATCCTTTAAGTCCTTTAAGTTGCGAGGTGGGGCCTCCATGGATCGGACTTGTTTGTTCAGCACATCCCACAGATGCTCGATTGGATTGAGATCTGGGGAATTTGGAGGGCAAGTCAACACCTCAAACTTGCTCCTCAAACCATTCCTGAACCATTTTTGCTTTGTGGCAGGGCGCATTAACCTGCTGAAAGAGCCACAGCCACCAGGGAATACCGTTTCCATGAAAGGGTGTACATGGTCTGCAACAATGCTTAGGTAGGTGGTATGTGTCAAAGTAACATCCACATGGATGGCAGGACCCAAGGTTTCCCAGCAGAACATTGCCCAAAGCATCACACTGCCTCCGCCGGCTTGCCTTCTTCCCATAGTGCATCCTGGTGCCATGTGTTCCCCAGGTAAGTGACGCACACGCACCCGGCCAGCCACGTGATGTAAAAGAAAACGTGATTCATCAGACCAGGCCACCTTCTTCCATTGCTCCGTGGTCCAGTTCTGATGCTCACGTGCCCACTGTTGGCGCTTTCGGCAGTGGACAGGGGTCAGCATGGGCACCCTGACTGGTCTGCGGCTATGCAGCCCCATACTCAACAAACTGCGATGCACTGTGTATTCTGGCACCTTTCTATCAGAACCAGCATTAACTTCTTGAGCAATTTGAGCTACAGTTCCTTCGTCTGTTTGATCAGACCACACGGGCCAGCCTTTGCTCCCCACGTGCATCAATGAGCCATGACCCTGTCGCCGGTTCACCACTGTTCCTTCCTTGGAGCACTTTTGATAGATACTGACCACTGCAGACCGGGAACACCCCACAAAAGCTGCAGTTTTGGAGATGCTCTGACCCAGTAGTCTAGCCATCACAATTTGGCCCTTGTCAAACTCGCTCAAATCCTTACGCTTGTCCATTTTTCCTGCTTCTAAAGCCCGGCATACACTGCACGATTTTTGGTTGTCCCAGGCGAAAGATTGCCATCGTGAAACAATCGTGACGATTTCTGTGATCGTGGCTCCTAATCAGTGGTCCTATGTCGTACAATGAGAGAGGTTCAAAGACGGCTGTTGTCACAATCTTGAGACCAAAGATAACCTACGATCATTTTCTGACAGTGTCAGAAATTCAGCATGATCATCACACAGTGTGTTTGCTGCTACGTCCTACGTCTACTGACCAGCCAATAAAAATGCGACATGAAATCAACGTGACATGGCGCTAAAACTGCTTACCTCAAGCTCTTTTCCCTTCCTCTTTCGCCGCATCCTCTTTTTTTCAGCACACAAATACTACAACTGCCAAAGTGTGATTCATCACGGTCTTTTTGTTTACCACTAGCGCATGCTGATGACGTTTTATTCTTCTATAGAAACGTGCATTGTAGCCTACGAGTCAATAGTTGTCATCATCGTACAGTCTACATACATGTCGTACCTAAGTTTAATAGATCCATGTCGCACAGTGTGATTTGTAATGATCTTATAGGATTGCTAAAATCGTGCAGTGTATCCCAGGCTTAACACATCAACAATTGAAGACAAAATGTTCACTTGCTGCCTAATATATCCCACCCACTAACAGGTGCCGTGATGAAGAGACAATCAGTGTTATTCACTTCACCTGTCATAATGTTATGCCTGATCGGTGTATATATATATTAGGGTTATAACTTTTTGACTATTTTTCAAATAAAAGATTTCCTGTATCATAAATTGATGAACTTTTGCTTAAAAATAATGAAAAAGGCCCTAATTTCTCTGTAAAAAAAAAAGTCACCCCAGATCAAAAATTGGAACAACCAAATAGCGATGGATGATATTTACACTGTGAAAATAGTGAGATATTCTATTTACACCATGTAAGCAGTTCTTTGCAATATGTGTAAATAGTAATTAGATGCTATTTATACTTTATTTTGAAATAATATGCAATAATAACATAGAGTGTAAATGATTATATTTATTAAAATTATTAAATGGACGCCACCTTAATGGGACAATAAAAGCCCTCCCTACACCGACCCCTAACCCTACCCAATAAATACTTTTATTATTAAACATTTCGTTAGGGACTTTATTTCCACTTTTAGAACATTTTCTTCATTTTTATTGAAAGTAAATGCCTTTCCGATGTGATATGTGATGGGAAAATGGAGAAGAGCGAGCTCGGCAAAAGGCGGAAAAACATTAATCCTTGAGCCTTACGCTTTACTGACTACACCACTGAAGACGTTGAAACACACACGTCTTTTTTTTATCTTGTTTGGCCCGACCAGGCATTGTTAGGCGGAGCTAGTGCAAATAACACTTGCCAACAAGGCACACTATTTGCACTTAGTGTAAATAGACACTCCGATTATGGCAACGTTACTCCTTCTAAGTAAGTAGCACTTCCTAAAACTTCCTAGAACTTTCTAGGACTATTAAGAACTTTCTGGAATTTTCTAGCACTGTTTTTCTTGAACAATCCAAATCTTGGTATACAATACTACATATAGGAGAGAGGGACAGAGAGGGACAGAGAGAGAGAGAGAGAGAGAGAGAGAGAGAGAGAGAGAGAGAGAGAGAGAGAGAGAGAGAGAGAGAGAGAGAGAGAGAGAGAGAGAGCAAACAACTCAGCTTGATACTTTTTGATATTTGTTTCAGTAGCAATATATAATGTCAAGGTGTTATGGTGTTTGTTCATTGTTTTTAAGCAAAAGTTCATTGATTTATGATACAGGGAATCTTTTCTTTGAAAATATATAATATATATTATTTATATATATATACACACAGTCAAACCAAAATTTATTCAGACACCTTCAACATTTTCTCACATTATCACAGTTTATTCGCTATAGTTTAGAAAATGGTAATAAAATATGACAAGAACTCAGAGTTAAACTGTGTCAGAACAAATTCATCTTGATAATGTCAGATAACTTTGATAGAAAGGGATGTAATGGATTACAATCAACCAATCAGCTGTTAAATTTAAGAACACAATTAGATAATACCAATTTAGCTCAACCAATGACCAAGCAATGCTTAATTTAGTTCAGTCTGTGGTGTCAAAGGTCACATTAGCAATTAAAGAACAAACACTTCAGCAAAACATGCTCAGCTCAAAGTGTCTCAATCATTTTGCTCCTAAATCTTTAGCAATTTTACTGGTAGTCACTGTATGAAGAGTTTATGGGTATAATATGTCACAGTTTACTTTATTTTGCTCTCCTCACTTACAGAAATGAACTATAGTGTCCTGCACACACTAGTGAAAAATTATATCTGGTGTCTGAATCATTTTTGGTTTGACTGTATATTTATATGTATATATAGCTTTCATTTGTTTTATGAGTTTTAGCAACATTTCAACAATTTTTAAGTTACACATTTAAGTTTATGTAATATTTATATTTTATTTCAGTTTTATTTTATTTAATGAAAACTTTTTGTTGACCCAAAAATGAGAATTCTGTCATTAATTCCTCACCCTCATGTTGTTCCAAACCCATAAGACTTTCGTTCATCTTCAGAACACAAATGAAGATTATTTAAATTAAATCCGGAGGGACAGAAATCTCTCAGATTTAATTTAAAATATCTTCATTTCTGTTTCGAAGATGAACGAAACCCAAAATGGGTTTGGAACAATGGTTTTGTCATTTTTGTATGAACTTACCCTTAAACAATAACAACATTGTTTTGGACCCCATTGATTTTCACTGTATGGACAAAACCCACCTAATCCACATTATTTAAAATAAATTATTTTGCATTCTCTAGAAGAAAGTCAGTCATTGGAATGCCATGAGGGTGAGTAAATACATTTTTATTTTTGGACGAACTAGGAGTTTAGCAACCATCCACTCAGATTTTCTTCAGAAATGCCGTGTTTTAATACAATCCCTAAAAGGTGAAAAAAGCCAGATGTTTCTACATCACAGTGTCAGTCTTATCACTTCAAGAAGGCTTCTGGATGTTTACTTTTACTGTTTTTGCCCATTTTACAAGCCCATCACTCATTTTTCCTGGAACATTGACTGAGTGGACCAAAGCCTGTAATTTCAGTCAGAAAAGAGCTCTGGGTAGATTGAACTTTGTGACTTCAGAGACAACATTCCCCTTATTTCACCCCATATTTCACCAATGCTTTCATCATGTTACCATCAACCAAAAAAATCAACACTAATTATCTAACTCTTGACAAATCTGAAAGAAGCCAAATTTAGCCTGCCATATAGGTGAACATCATCTCGCTTGATTACCAACAACAGCATGAAAAGATGTAAAAATATAATCTTGGTTTTAGTTTTTTTTCCCACTTCAGGGTCTATATAATCTCTAGTTTCTATAATCAGCACCTCTTCAACTGAAACAAACCACTGAGCCACTGTGATCAAATGGATGCTGCAGTTGAAACCACACAATGTTTCAGGTACTTACACACAAGGTTTCATAGCCTCTTCAAGCCCCATCTATCACCAAGAGACACAAGACATTTTGAGAAATGTCATTTCAGACTTAGTTTAATTCATACAGACAGAGAAGCTCGTGTGAATTGCAATTTGGAGCCACTTCATCGCCAATTAGCCAGCTCTGTGATCATCAACAGAATCCCTACCAAATTTACCGTACAACTTTTCTGAAGGTCTTATTCATGCAGGTATGTAAGTGCTTGGTGAGATCATCAAAGCATTTCCATTTGAAAGAATTCTTGGTAATAATTATGTTGAAGTGGCTATGCTCTTTTTACCACCATCTGTTTGCAACTGTCACAGCAACAGTCACCTGAAAGAGCAGGGTCTGTAAAATACTTCCCAGACATCAAATACTCGTAATTAGATCCATTGACACAAAGAAAATATTTCTGTGCAGACAGATGTGTTTTTTGGTGTTTGCCGTTATTTGGCTTATATCAAAAATGCCCTCTGATGTGAATTTGCTATGTATTGGATATGAAAGCAATCATTGATGTCAAAAATATTCTATTTGATACTCTAGGAATGTGTACATTATTCCTGAAATATATGTATATTTATTAGGACAAATGTTTAGCATGTGAATTGCATTTACAAAAGGACTATGAGACATACACTATATTGCCAAAAGTATTGGGACGCCCCTCCAAATCATTGAATTCAGGTGTTCAATCACTTCCATGGCCACAGGTGTATAAATCAAGCACTAGGCATGCAGACGCTTCTACAAACATTTGTGAAAGAATGGGTCGCTCTCAGGAGCTCAGTGAATTCAAGCATGGTACCGTGATAGGTTGCCACCTGTGCAATAAGTCCATTCGTGAAATTTCTTCACTACTAAATATTCCACGCTCAACTGTTAGTGGTATTATAACAAAGTGGAAGCAATTGGGGACAACAGCAACTCAGCCACGAAGTGGTAGGCCACGTAAAATCACAGAGCGGGGTCAGCGCATGCTGAGGGTCACAGTGCACAGAAGTCGCCAACTTTCTGCAGAGTCAATAGCTACAGACCTCCAAACTTTGTGTGGCCTTCAGATGAGCTCAAGAACAGTGTGTAGAGAGCTTCATGGAATGGGTTTCCATGGCCGAGCTGCTCATCCAAGCCTTACATCACCAAGTGCAACGCAAAGTGTGGGATGCAGTGGGGTAAAGCACGCCACCACTGGACTCTATAGCAGTGGAGACGTGTTCTCTGGAGTGACCAATCACGCTTCTCTGTCTGGCAATCCCATGGACGAGTCTGGGTTTGGCGGTTGCCAGGAGAACGGTACTTGCCTGACTGCATTGTGCCAAGTGTAAAGTTTGGTGGAGGGGGGATTATGGTGTGGGGTTGTTTTTTTAAGGGGTTGGGTCCGGCCCCTTAGTTCCAGTGAGAGGAACTCTTAATGCTTCAGCATACCAAGACATTTTGGACAATTTCATGCTCCCAACTTTGTAGGAACAGTTTGGTGATGGCCCCTTCCTGTTCCAACATGACTGCGCACCAGTGCACAAAGCAAGGTCCATAAAGACATGGATGAGTGAGTTTGGTGTGGAGGAACTTGACTGGCCTGCACAGAGTCCTGACCTCAATCCGATAGAACACCTTTGGGATGAATTAGAGCGGAGACTGCGAGCCAGGCCTTCTCGTCCAACATCAGTGCCTGACCTCACAAATGTGCTTCTTGAAGAATGGTCAAAAATTCCCATAAACACACTCCTAAACCTTGTGGAAAGCCTTCCCAGAAGAGTTGAAGCTGTTATAGCTGCAAAGGGTGGGCCAACTCTATATTAAACCCTACGGATTAAGAATGGGATGTCATTAAAGTTCATGTACATGTAAAAGCAGGCGTCCCAAAACTTTTGGCAATATAGTGTATGTTGGTGATGTGTGCATCATAATGAAATCACCCTTCCTCCTTGCATATTCTCTCAGCAATCATTATGTCACAATAGTCAGAAAAATGTAAAAAGCACTGAATCGCCTCATCAATCAACACACTGCACTCATGGTTCTGGCTGCACGTGTCCCACAGATATTCCAGCAGTCTGGTAGCCTCATCATGAAGAGCTTGATTGAATTCAGTGGGGAACATGTAGAGATGCTGATGAATAGGTTTAGGAAAGGCTAGAAGAAAGAGTTTACCCTCAATGGGGTGGATAGATTTTCCTTTGGCATTGGCTTTGAGATTAAAGTGAGACTCACTGAGGAATTGTAGCCGGCGGTATTTCTGTTGCCTGGGGTACTGATGTTTTTGTCTCCTCCAAACAATCACTACAGAAAAAACTCCACGGATTTTTAAAAGAGACAGAATGTATAGTTCTGCAAATTGGAGCACTCTGGCAGCTGCCATCTCACCTATGAAGAGGAAAAACACAACACAGAGATAAACATATTATGAGGGACGTGCACTTTTGCAGAGCTGTGTTAATAAAGATTGACCCAGATGGTTTATATACTTGGTGGGAATGGTTGCTAAGTGACAAAATGCCCATCATTTATACACCTATTTAAAGCAACAAGTGTTTATTTTTTATTTACCTTCTCATCTAAGACATTACACCTAGTTAACAAAGGTAAGTTCAAAGGCAAGCTTAGTGAGAGCAAATACATTTATCAAGTTATGTTAAAGACTTCTATTTTATTAACAGGAGATAAAAAAGTACAAACTGATAATGCACGGCACCATGTTGCAAGGATCTGTACACAATTCCTGGAAGCTGAAAACATCCCAGTTCTTGCATGGCCAGCATACTCACCGGACATGTCACCCATTGAGCATGTTTGGGATGCTCTGGATCGGCGTATACGACAGCGTGTTCCAGTTCCTGCCAATATCCAGCAACTTCGCACAGCCATTGAAGAGGAGTGGACCAACATTCCACAGGCCACAGTCAACAACCTGATCAACTCTATGCGAAGGAGATGTTGCACTGCGTGAGGTAAATGGTGGTCACACCCGATATTGACTTTTTTTTTGGACCCCCTAGGACCCCCCCCCCAGCAGAAGACCCCACCGGGTACCACTCATCTCCACTACAAATAGGAAAAAGAGGCTACAATTTGCACGAGCTCACCAAAATTGGACAGTTGAAGACTGGAAAAATGTTGCCTGGTCTGATGAGTCTCGATTTCTGTTGAGACATTCAGATGGTAGAGTCAGAATTTGGCGTAAACAGAATGAGAACATGGATCCATCATGCCTTGTTACCACTGTGCAGGCTGGTGGTGGTGGTGTAATGGTGTGGGGGATGTTTTCTTGGCACACTTTAGGCCCCTTAGTGCCAATTGGGCATCGTTTAAATGCCACGGCCTACCTGAGCATTGTTTCTGACCATGTCCATCCCTTTATGACCACCATGTACCCATCCTCTGATGGCTACTTCCAGCAGGATAATGCACCATGTCACAAAGCTCGAATCATTTCAAATTGGTTTCTTGAACATGACAATGAGTTCACTGTACTAAAATGGCCCCCACAGTCACCAGATCTCAACCCAATAGAGCATCTTTGGGATGTGGTGGAACGGGAGCTTCGTGCCCTGGATGTGCATCCCACAAATCTCCATCAACTGCAAGATGCTATCCTATCAATATGGGCCAACATTTCTAAAGAATGCTTTCAGCACCTTGTTGAATCAATGCCACGTAGAATTAAGGCAGTTCTGAAGGCGAAAGGGGGTCAAACACAGTATTAGTATGGTGTTCCTAATAATCCTTTAGGTGAGTGTATAGCATACTCCAAAATATTGACAAAATTAATTTTTAGCAGATATACGCTTTTAAAAATTTACATTTGAAACAGCCTTGAACTTGGTTTGTTAGCTTCAGTTACCACTATGCAAATGATATTTGTCATCCTATCAGCGCCAACACATAAGGTTGTTATCAATTGTAAAAGTTGTGGAGCATCAATTACTTTCCCCCTCCGTTTTCTTAATTGTTTTGTCCCATGAAGCATGACCACGGGCTTCTATGAATGACAAATTGAAAAGCAAACCAATACTGTGTAAAGTTTTAGCTTCTAACATCTGTGCCTTTCCAGGCGAAATACATGGAGAAATGAAATATAATGTTTATGCAATGGCACTAAACACTACGTTTCTGTATTTGCACAGCTGTTATATCCCCTGGCACATACTAGATTAGATTTAGCTGCCAGGATGCAACTGAGAAAAAGGTCAGAGTGATGCTCTTTCCCACAAAGGTTAAAAATAATAACAAAAAAAAAAAAAAAGATTATTTAAAAAAATGTTCACAATAATTATATTTTAAAGAGTGCTCTGGGCAAATTTCTAGCCTCAGGTTCTGCTCTGTATGTATCTACAGTCATTTTTTGCAATTTTTTTTTTATTGTCTTGTTTGCTGCAGGGCATACATATTTCATGACAGGATTTCTAAAAACTGTTATCGATGCAGTCAAGCCTTTACCAATTATTTCCATGGTCAAGTATTTACAAATAATACACTCCACCCCTGCAGTGAAAGAGATATGATGCCCATCGTGCCCGTGGAAGACTGGCCTCCCAGGAGCTTTGTGAATAAAGCCTGTGGACATGACACTTTTGAAGCGGAGACATTCAGCACATCTGAACGCTGAGCCGAAGCAGACCCCAGTCCCCAGTGACTCAGAGAATGCCAGAGGCAGAATACAAATTTATGGTTTCCTATGACCTTCAAAACCACCAGACAGGCATACTAAGTTTTAAAGGCTGAATGTTCAACTAAACCTTTAGTGCTGTAAGGTGTGCATGCTGCCATTTATGTGCAAGAGCGATCAAAGTACAATGACTGATCACATCAATGATTCCTTTGCTTTTCATTGTGTGCCTGTGTGTGTTACACGTTTCAGATAGTATGAGCTATCACTATGAACAACATCTAATCTGATTGAACTATTTTCATTTTCAGCAGATGTCAGGTTTGGATGTTGTTAAAACATAACGGCAAACAGCTCTGTTGGGAGAGGTATGAATCATTTTGCAAGGTTTTTTTTTTTTTTTTTTTTTTAAAGTTGGCATAAAACGAAAGTTGCGATAGTCTTTTTTCCCCCTATATGACATACACGCGAGTGAAATGGTTAATGGTAAAATGTAGGTCATTGTGGTTTACTATGGATCCTTTACACGGACTGTGATGATACGTTATCAACATCACAAATCTAGTAAAGTTTTTAATATTAAATGCACATTTATAACGCTATACGAAATTACAAAAAAACGGCTGAGGGCTGAGTTGACGGCAAATTTGAAATCTTTCTCTCTTCTGACTGCTATGGCTTGTTTCCGCCACTGAATAAAAAAAAGAAGGTAATTGTGACTTTTTATCTCACAATTCTGACTTTTTTTCTCGTAATTGCCAGTTTACATATCGCAATATTGGAAAAAGAAATTCAAAATTGCATGATAACTCGAGTTATAAAGTCAGAATTGCGAGTTTTAAAGTCGCAATTGCAAGTTATAAAGCCAGAATTGTGAGATAACTCGCAATTCGGACAAAAAAAAAAAAGTCAGTCTTTTTTGCTTAGCATTAGAGTTTATAATTCGCAATTGCAAGTTTATACCCCACAATTCTGAGAAAAGAAGTCAGAATTGCAAGATATAAACTCGCAATTGCTAGAAAAAAAGTCAGAATTTTTTTTTTTGTTTATAATTCGCAATTGCAAGTTTATATCCCGCAATTCTGAGAAATAAAGTCAGAATTGTGAGATAAAAAGTCAATTAGCTTTAATTTTTTTATTCCATGGCAGACACAATCGTCCATAGACTCTCTATATTTGTTTCCTCTTTTGGAAAGTCCTGGAAACTGAGCAATGCAAAAACAAAAAATATATTTGCTGTCATCTCGCATTCATCGCGATAGCCTTTTACCCAACTATGACAGCTTCTGCTTCTAAGAATCCCAGATATGAAGGCTTGTGATCTCATGTGAGTGACAGGTTGTCCAGTCCTCGCGCCGGTAAACACATCATCAGAGAAGAGAAGACATGTTGTTGCAAGAGAGAGGAAAAGTTATTTTGATTAAAGATTACGAGGGCACATGAATTTTTAAAACAACAATGGTGTGCACGAATAAATCATTCATAATAATGCTGCAATATTCCATAAAAAACAAGAATTGATTTCAGAAAGAAAGAATTTCAGTGCGTGAAATATCGTAATATCAAAAGCCCAACTCGAACGCAGGAGCTTCCCAGCATGTACTGTACACCTGCAGGCAGCAGAAATTCTTGAAAAGAAATACAGCAATCAGCCAGTCCTTATTGCAGAATGGACTACAACGCAGAGCAGACTGTACATCATAATGACTGCTCATTAAATAAATAAATATGGAGCATAAAATATTGATTTGATTTCTTACCTATAGCTATCACCTTAAAGCGTACTCTAAGAAAAAAGTAGTCAACTACAACATACAAAACAATCGAACTGTTACAGTAATACTAAAACTGAAGTCCTCCGAGGTAATTTCCCCTACAATCGATAACTGAGATGCAAACAAGAAAGCGAGTCTGTGGTGATATCCAGTCAAAAACATATCAACAGCATTGCTGATGGAGCATTTTAGGAAATATCAGACAACTAAATGCCATGATTGACCAATCAGATTCAACACTTTAGTTTAGGGTCCAATTCTCACTATTAACTAGTTGCTTATTATCATGCATATTACTAGGATATTGGCTGTTTATTAGTATTTATAAAGCACATATTAATGCCTTATTCTGCATGACCATATTCTGCATCCCTTAATCCTACCCAATACCTAAACTTAACAACTACCTTACTAACTATTAATATGTAGTAATTAGGAGTTTATTGAGGCGAAAGTCGTAGTTAAAGGGATAGTTCACCCAAAAATGAAAATTAGTGCATGATTTAACCCTCAAGTCATCCTAGGTGTATATGACATTCTTCTTTCAGACGAATACAGTCAGAGTTATATTAAAAAATGTCCTGGCTCTTCCAAGCTTTATAATGACAGTGAATGGCTGTTTCTGTTTTGAAGTCCATAAAAGTGCATCTATCCATCATAAAAGTGCATCTATCCATTATAAAAGTGCATCTATCCATCATAAAAGTGCATCCATCCATCATAAAAGTGTATCTATCATCATAAAAGTGCATCCATCCATTATAAAAGTGCATCTATCCATCATAAAAGTGTATCTATCATCATAAAAGTGCATCCATCCATTATAAAAGTGCATCTATCCATCATAAAAGTGCATCCATCCATCATAAAAGTGCATCTATCCATTATAAAAGTGCATCTATCCATCATAAAAGTGCTCCACACAGGGGGTTAATAAAGGCCTTCTGAAGCAAAGTGATGTGTTTTTGTAAGAAAAATATCCATATTTAAAACTTTACAAACTGTAATCTCTAACTTCCACTAACTGTCGTACATGTGTTCACGAGAGACTGGCGTTCCAGCGTATGACGTAGGACGCTTCGGTAAGAATATGCTAGTTCTCGCGAGAACTTTTATGATGGATAGATGCACTTTTATAATGGATAGATACACTTTTATGATGGATGGATGCACTTTTATGATGGATAGATGCACTTTTATAATGGATAGATGCACTTTTATGATGGATGGATGCACTTTTATGATGGATAGATGCACTTTTATGATGGATGGATGCACTTTTATGATGGATAGATGCACTTTTATGATGGATAGATGCACTTTTATGGACTTCAAAACAGAAACAGCCATTCAGTGCCATTATAAAGCTTGGAAGAGCCAGGACATTTATTAATATAACTCAGATTGTATTAATCTGAAAGAAGAAATTCATATACACCTAGGATGACTTGAGGGGGAGTAAATCATGGGCTAATTTTCATTTTTGGGTGAACTATCCCTTTAATAGTAAATTAATAGTGAGAATTGGACCCTAATCTAAAGTGTGACCGATTCAAGAATTCCAAAGAGCCATGTAATAAAAAAAATAATCTATATATACTCTAAATATATTGAGCTACAACATTTTATGACTTTGTTATTTTTATGACAAAGTTCCGGAAATGTAACCTCGCAATCTTGCTCAAGAAGTCCTTATGCAGTGTTACTTGAGGTAACGCAATAATGACTGTCAAACGGTGATTAACTGCATTGCCATAGATAAGAGTGAATGTGTCACAAACGCAGGTGAAGATTCCACCGTCGGCCACCAGAGGTCGAACTCACCAGAGTACTAACCTCCATTTCGGACTTCATTTCCCATACACCCTCACTCCTGGACTGATTACTGCACACCTGTTCCTCATCACCTTGCCTATATAAACTCTGCTCTCACACTTATTCAATGCAAAGTCTTGTTTGCCTCGGCTGCATTTCTGAGCGTTATTCCCTGTGATTATCCTGCCTGTGTTTGACTCTGCCTTGGACTACCGTTTACGACCCTGTTCTGCCTGCCCTTGATCTTTGTGTGCCTGGACTCTGATTCTCGTTTGTTTGCTGCCTGCCCTGACCTATTGCCTGTTATGACCACGATTGATGCACTGCCTCTGATATTGCTGTTCACCCTGGTTTACCGACCCATGCCTGCTTTTACTGTGAATTTGTGTTATTTTAATAAACTGCACATGGATCCCAATCTGCCTGAGTCCTCGTTACAGAATGTTAGGAAATATCAGACAACTAAATGCTGCGATTGACTAATTAGATCTGAGTATATATATACTCAGTAACACTATTTTAGGCTTCAATTCTCACTATTAACTAGTTGCTTATTAGCATGCATATTACTATTAGTATTTATAAAGCACATATTAATATCTTATTCTGCATGACCATATTCTACATCCCTTAATCCTACCCAATACCTAAACTTAAACACTACAAAAACTACTTTAACTATTAATAAGCAAGGAGTTTATTGAGCCAAAATTTGTAGTTAATAGTGAATGTGTACTAAAGTGTTACCATATACTCTAAGTATATTGAGCAACAGCACTGGCTTGTGTAATATTGCTTTAATATTAAATTTGAAAAATGAATGATGAACTTTTTCCAAACAAAAACAATTCTGATCATAATAAGCAAGTTCTTGTATTAAATGCGTGCAATTATAGGCACTGTAAGGGGGTCAAAGAACGCTTGTTGAATTGTATTGAATAGATACTGTGGGAGTGTTCTTCATCGGTGTTCAGAGGGACCGCTGTGCTCTTATCTGAACAGTCAGACCATGATTGTAGGTCTAATTGAATTGCTCGTTCATAGTCTGAATTTGATTTGATTTGCACCAAAAGTGCATCTATACCGATTTGTAAGGGGAAAAGAAAGCTCAACAAAAGATATCCAATATGGCAAGTCTAGAGTGCACAGTCCCAAAAAGCAGTAATTGTGTGTTTCCATGATGTGGCCAATAATTTCTAGGTAAGAATGATGTGTTGTGATAGTAGAACAAATTGTATCACATTGATCTCTTTGATTGCACAGGGTTGCATATCTTTAGGCTATGTGTATATTACGGGGTAAATACCATTTATATTTTACTCTCTCTGCACACAGAGCAGTGGAACGAGAGAGAGAGAGAGAGAGAGAGAGAGAGAGAGAGAAAACCCTAAAATTGTTGCTAGGCGACCTGACATCAGTTCTTCCTTCTACAATCACTTTGTTGCCCACATGTGTGCAGGCTGAGTATAAAGCCAATGGGAGCAAATCCACTCCGTCTTTGAGTGGATACTGCTCGCAGGGCTCCTTTTTCAAAGAGCTGAAGAGAAGTCAGACAAATTGCGGCAATCATCTCCCTCAAACACCTGTCTACCCGCCAAACTCCCTCAGTGACTAGAATGAGGTTTATGAAAGTACAACGCCAGATTCAGACAACTTTTTCTTAATATTTCTTGGATTAGTGGGGATGAGGATTTCGTCACTGCTGAGAAGAAGAAACTTGAATTTTTTCATCTTGTTTTAAGGTCTTTCTTAAGACTAAAATCATGTTTCCTAGTGAAGACTGGAACTCAAGTGAGCTGTTGAACAGCTCCTTTGGAAACTCCTCTGTGGAGGATACTGAGGACGAGGAGCACCCCTTCCTGACGGATGCTTGGCTGGTGCCGCTCTTCTTCTCCCTCATCATGCTGGTGGGGCTGATCGGGAACTCACTGGTGATATATGTCATCTCCAAGCACAGACAGATGAGGACGGCCACTAACTTTTACATCGGTGAGTTTCAGACAATTCCCTTTTTTTCCTGTACAAAACCTTTGGAACCTTTCACCAGATTAGACAAGCTCTATAAGCATTCACATTAAAAAAAATAAAATAAAAAAAAGCTTCTAAAGACATTTCTTTGCTTTTGAATAATATAGGCTATTGTCAGTGTATTATATTTGTTATTTTCATTATTATTATTCTTGTTTTTATGCTTTATTTTTTGTAAAAAATTATGCTCAGACCTACTGTATATGTGACCCTGGACCACAAAACCAGTCATAAGGGTCAATTTATATTTATATTTTTTTTATTTGGCAGAGATACAACTATTTGAAAATCTGGAATCTGAGGGTGCAAAAAAAATCACCTTTAAAGTTGTCTAAATGAAGTCCTTAGCAATGCATATTACTACTAATAATACATTTTTGATATATTTACGGTAGGAAATTTACAAAAATATCTTCATGGAACATGATCTTACTTAATATCCTAATGATTTTTGGCATAAAAGAAAAATCTATAATTTTGACCCATACAATTGGCTATTGCCACAAATATACCCGTGCGACTTATGACTGGTTTTGTGCTCCAGGGTCACATATATGAAGCACTTTGAATTTCATTATATGGAGCTATACAAATAAATTCTTATTAATATTATTATCATATATAAAATTATTAAATATGATTATTTAGTACTCTATGCAAGCACAGTGAGATGCTGTGACAGGAAACAAATTGAAGTTCAACCGCTTATTGACATTATATTTGTGGTAATGATTCATTAACCACAGGATGATGTGCTGTCATGTACCTAAGAATTATTGCATTATCTCAAGGAACACTGCGCAAGGACCTCTTGAGCAAGATTGCGAGGTTAGGAAATGCCTTAAAATTGAGTGACTTAATAACCAGAAATGTCACTATCACTCAAAGCCTATATGTTAGTATTTTAGTATTTGCAATTTCACTGTATTTGTACTTTTAGTCTTTGTGCAGAGAAGTTATCATCAATCTGAGCATGACAGGCAGTCAGATTAACATCCATTTTCAGTTTTGCACTGTCAGAGCTGGCATTTCCGTCTCTAATCATTCTTAACATTGTTTTAACTTCACAATATTTTAAGAATTGGCAGAATCCCTGAACCCCTTGGAGATGACAGTAATACGAACAGTGCCATCTCACATTGCACATTCAATTTTGCATACCTATTCAGATGAAACAGATCGTTCATTACACATGTATTTCATTCCTCAGCTAACTTGGCTGCCACTGACATCATTTTCCTGCTGTGCTGCGTGCCGTTCACTGCTACTCTCTACCCTCTGCCTGGCTGGATATTTGGGGACTTCATGTGCAAATTTGTTGCTTTTCTCCAACAGGTAAGAAGAGCACCCTAAGGAAAAACAGAGCACAAAAAGTAGAGTTTAAAAACAAGATTTTTTTCCTTTTGTGTAGTGAAAATGTGTCTCTGCTGCACCATTCCAGAATGCTTTTGAGGACAACGGCCATACCGACAAAGCCACTGTGAAGTAGAAATTAGGATAAATAAATGTGTAAGATCAATGCTGATAGGATTCTGCACTCAATACGGTACCCAACAGTGTCAACCAGCAATACATGGATTTCTACACTGATTAAGACCTATACAAAAGTCTCTATTTTTAATAGAAAATGATTGTTGGGTAGTGACGCCACAACATGTTTTAGAGTTGGGGATGGCCGATTTGGCAATGAAATGAATTAGCTCGAGTCACGTTTCCTAATGTTCATGACCAAATGTTTGTCTTGTCTTTGTGGAAATACTTCGGTTGTATGGCCCTGCAAAAATATCATGCATATCTTTTAATACTAATAATACTAATAATAAAAATATATCTGTTCTGAGATGTCAAAACTGAAATTCAGGATACATTTAGAAACAAATGTAGTTGGTTTGGTAGCGGGGTGTGTAGAGATTAATCACTGCACATTTTCTGATTTCCGCACATATTTCGCAATCAATGTACCTCTCTGGACACGTTCAGCAGAGAGAATGCCGCTCTAGAAAAAAAAAAAAAACTAGACTAAAAAACTAAACTAGAAAAACTAGAAAAAATGTGCCACTATTTTGCTAAACTCCAAAAAACATACCTTTACATACAATTCACTGCAGTTTCCAGCTAAAATGTCCACTAGTGGCAGTAAAACACCCACAACTTTGATTTCTTTTCACAAAAATTATGATTATTGATTAATAAAGACGTATTTTTGAGCAGTTCCTTGCATAATACTATGTTTTGATCTTGAAACACTTTTACCATAGTGCATGATTTGTAAACTATACATTTTGATGTTTTCATCACATAACCAGCTCCATATACAGGCTTTTCTGGCATAATAAACTTTCTCGGTAGTCACAATAACAGAGCTTGAAAAAGCAAGCTAAAATGTAATGGTGGATTCAGCAAATGGGTGTTTTAAATCTTCTTTTGTTAGTACTATATTAGGGAAGGGATTAGTGTAGGTAGCATGTTTTTTTAAAGAAACATTAACCTTTTAGCACCACTCACCAGACATTTCATTTCCATACAAAAACTAACGGAATAATGCTTTGCTGACTCACGTTCATCTGTTTCGGATAGAAATTAATGTGCCGTCAAGTGCTGCGAAACTTGTAAGAAGCAGAAGAGCATCATTTTGCAGAAATTATGTCACCATGTGCACATTTTCCCAGTGGAGTTGGTAAAAAATAAACAAATTGGTAAAGGAAGTGACAGAAAGGCGTCTGTACTTTTTTAAAAATTATATTCGGCGCTAAAGCTATTGTGAACCATGACACAGATGTGCTTTTAATGCAAGTCGAGAGCTAAATATTTGAATACTCAGTAGGGCTGGGCGATATGGCCAACAAATCATATCTCGGTATTTTTTGGTTGAATGGCGATACACGGTATATATCCCGGTATTTTCTATGTTTTTCTATTTGGATAAAAAAAAAAAATCTGTATAAAAAAAATCTTTAATAATAATTTTATTTCACATCCTGCCCAGTGATGTCCTAAAAACAATGTTGATATTGAAGGCTATAAACAAATACAGTGAATGTAATGTAGGCTATGCAATATATTATGTGCAAAAAGGGGGTTAAAATCACATTACATTCTAACAGTGTAACATTACAATCTAAAAACAAAATTAATAATTTACTAAACTAAAAATGAAAATAAAAACAAAAGCATATTAGCCTATATTTGATTACCCCATTATAATGGTCACTTTTTAATAAAAATATACTTACTTGTGGGTTTAAAATTTCACATACGGCACATTTATTGTCCAACAACAAATATTTTAGAAATATGTATATTTTAGTCAGAATTATTGCATTTCTATTCTATTGCACTCCGTCTGTTTGTCGCGCATGCACGCGGCGGCGCTCATTCACTGAAGCCTGAATTTAAGCGGAGATTCACTTGCAATAGGCTCGTCCTCTCCGGACAGCAAAATGGACATATTTGCATGACTTTCTAACATTTACAGATGGAGAATATACCTGTGAAATGTAAGTTATGCACTGAGGAAAGTTATGCACATTTGAAACGCATTAAACACCAAGTATTTATCTGTCTGTCAGCACAAGTAGCCTATCTCTCAGAGCATCTGACAGGGCAAGCTGCTTTAAACTATACGTGTTAACTATATCTTACCAGTTATTTTGAAGTCTTTAATATAAAGCATGTGTCATGTTGAGGACAAGTTGTATCATGCACTTTCCCTGCATCAGCTCACTCTGCGTACTCCGCTATTTTTCAGATGCGTTCGTATCCAACTACTATATATCGATATAAACGGTATTGCCTCATTCCATATCGTCTCTATATATTGTACAAACTCGATATACCGCCCAGCCCTAATACTCAGCGATGGGGATGTGGGCTAAAAGTGCTGGCGCCCCTAGTGTTTTGGAGTAACTTCAATGTTTAAGCGTAGCAGTACTTCAAACTTTTTTTTTTTTTCTTTTTACAGTGAAATGTTTAGTTAAACACTGTTAATGTCACAGGTGTGTGCAGGCAGGAAGGCAAAGACAGGTAAATATAGTTCTCAAACGTAGTTGAATATAAAGTATTCTCAAAGTAGGCAGACAGGCAATAGCACAACACATCTAACATAACTGTGACCGGACAAAGACCAAAGTGAAAGGGGAGAACTTAAGTAGCAAACAGAAACGAGGTGATTAAACAGACACAGCTGAACTAAATGAACACATAATGATGGTGACCATGGAGACAGACGAGTGGCGGGAAACTGAAAAAAGAAACATGTGACAAATGAAAACAAACTGAAAGTCCATGAACAAAACAGAACATTACTGTGACAGTTAACACTGAATAAATCTCACTATGATTTTAAATTAGATATACTCTAGTATTTTTAGTTGTATAGGCTATTATTGTAAATAGTGTAAATCACCTTAGTCGAGATTCATTCAAATACCCTTGTTTTGGGGCCAGATACAGCTCTGATTAAATTATATTTAATATGATATATGTTATGAATTTAAGATGATTGCCTTAAGTAGCTTCAAGCATATAGGCGGAGTTTCACTTTTGTGCTTGGGGGGGCACTTGGGGTATAATTTATATTATTATAAATAATAATAATAATAAAGGAATTGAATAATTAAAGGATTAAAAGGGATTTAAGGGAATAAATAAATAAGAATGGTAAAATAAGTTCTAGGTCGAATTGTAGTAGGCTAATGAAGTAGTCAATTTAAACTGCAAATAATATTTTATTTTAAAATGTGTACAGATTCACTCTTATTCGTATGTCTAATATGTAGAAGATGCAAACGTTTTTTGCCTTGTCGTCACATTTATTTATGAATTACATGAATCATGATCGCTTTTTTTAATTCAAAACGGCGAAATTTCATAAAAAGTTGAGTAGTTTGCATCGCTAGATAGTCTATTACTGTTGCTAGCTAGATAGATATATAGGCTATTATTGTAAATAGTGTAAATCACCCTAATCGAGATTCATTCAAATACCCTTGTTTTGGGGCCAGAAAAATACAGCTCTGATTAAATGATATTTAATATGATATATGTTATGGATTTAAGATTATTGCCTTGTTAAGTAGCTTCAAGTACTTTCTATTAGCAGATTGTAGCATCTAACTACTTTTTCCAAAAGGATAACACGCAGTTGTAGTTCAGCTACTTCAAAACTGTAGTTTATAGCTTGGCAAGCGGTCTCTCTCTCTGCAGCAATACTTAAAAGAGTAATCCAGCCATACAGAATATACATCAAAACAGAAAACCATCACGGAAGAGAAATGCTCTGAGGAATATCAAGTTGTTGTTTTTTTTTACATTTGGGTACACATGGAGGAAGAACATCTTTTTGTGTGGCATTTGAACATTATGATTCATCCCTCATTTCATGTAGATAATAGAAGATGTGAGTCAATCTTTATTCACTGCCTCATGAGAGACTGCATCGGCCAAACAGAAAAGTAGGACACAGTATGTTTATAAAACCATTAAACATAAGAAAAAAAAAAAAATGCAACAAAAGGGATGTCAGCCCAAACATATGGACTAGTTAGTTACTTGTTTCAGCTATGCTTTGAAGTAAATTCACTTAAAGGGTACAAAACACACACAGTTTCTGCCAGTCTCATGTTAATCTTGAGTACCTATAGAGTAGTGTTGCATCCTTCATATCTCCCAAGAGTCTTTAGTTTTATCATATTTATAAAAGACAGATACGCTGTACCGATTCTTTCAGAAAACAGCCGAGCTCGTGCAGGTGTGTAGTGGGCGGAGCTAAAGAGAGCACACACACACTCACATGCACACACACACAATACATCATGGCATTATCCCTGGATAACTTTCGATTCACTATACGTTGGTGTTGTTCACATTATATGCACTTACGTGCCAATTGCCAACAAAACACACACATTTGATGCAGTTTCACTCACCGCCTGTGGTTTCCACTCGTGACCGGGAACAAACACACACACTTGCAGAACTTCGGAAACACAAACTGCATCCACAGTTCCCTTAACGCTGGGTTATTTGGGAAGCTGAACAAGGCGATCTTTCCCTCACACCAGAAACACACTTCTTTAGTGACATTGTTGATCTCGTGTCTAAAAACACAATGCCAGGGCTGCCGACGACTCCCGTAACCCGAACGAAGCTCATTGATGGACGCGCTCTTGCTCTCGCTCTGGTTGATGTGTGTGTGTGTGTGTGCTCATCCGGGAGAAGTGCCCATACAAGGAATTCTGTCCTTTATGACGTCATACAGGGCCATACTCGAAAAAAACTTTCCGAAACTTGTTTGAATCCTGAAGGAGTGTATTTGGCACAGAAATACTCCGTCATACGTCCAACTCGTTTTTTTTAAATTTTGTCCATGATTAGCATGAGAATCAACTCTTTAACAGTGTAAATAAGTCAGAATGCATGAAATAGCATTAGACCCCCCCCCCCCCCCCTTTAAATAAGCAATATTGCAGTGCAATTGAAAGTAAAAGAAATGTTACAGTCTGTATATGAAAATCTACTGAAAATCTGTTAATTCAGAAGTCTTCATTCTTAGTTGTATTTAATTGCTGTATGAATAAACATCTTATACTGACACCAAACAACAGATTTCATTTGTAATCACTGTAGGAGGAATACCTGCATAAATTCAGCTGTGGTTTTGGCCTTTGCTAATCCTGTACTCTTTATACGGGTTTGGCCATAAGCCGCTGTGAAGCTTATCGTGTTGTAAACACAGGCCTCCTCAGATTGAGGCTAAACACACCCTTTTTTTAAATCATTAGATACCTTGCACAAAAGATGATGGGATGGAACAGCTCTTTGTTCACACCTGTTGCATCAAAGAGCTAAGGGATAGTTAAGCTTGCATTAAAAACACCCGGCACAATGGTTGACTTCATTCTCTAAAACCTCTCCTCCTACCTGATTCTTTTATTTTAAGATGAGCAATCAGGTACTTCAGTTCAATTAATTCACCAGACAAATCCACAAGTGAATGAGGCTGTTTTTTTCTGTCTAGAATTAATTCAAAAAGCGTTGAGCTAAAGACTGGCCTGTTTTGAAAGCATTATGCGGATGTGTTATTGATGTGCTAGATTTTAGATTACTTAAATCCATTTTTATGTTTACTCCAGCGCTCTGGAGCGCATCTGTCTTGCATGTACTGATAATGATGTGAACACATGATAACAAAAGGTTTGGCAATGTGTAGGTGACCGTACAGGCAACATGCATCACTCTTACGGCGATGAGTGGAGACCGTTGCTATGTGACTGTGTATCCACTGAAATCCCTGCACCATCGGACCCCCCGTGTCGCAATGATTGTTAGCATCTGTATCTGGATCGGTAAGTCATTTAGTAGAATTATACGGCCTACATACACAAAACGTTGCTATAATGTTATTAATATCAATAAAGGTGACACCATTATAACAGGCAGGCTGTATTCTCTCTATAACTGCAATGATTATTCCACTTTATTTAATGTAAATACAACTTAATCTCCATCCACAGCATCTGCTGTTGATTATCACATAAATAATAGGCTAAATTACATGTGTTAGCATGCAACTGGTGTGACAGGCAGCGTTCACATTGACCACGTTCTTTATGTGAGGCTGGAAAAGAAGGCAGCATCTCAAGACGTATTTTAAAAATTCTTAGACACAGTGTGATGTGCAAGCCGTTACAAGTCTTAAAATCTAGCCGCGCAACTGTCGTGCAACTGTCGAAAACGTCCTTCTAGAGTATGTTTACATAGAAAACAATTAAAAAGCAGCACAATGAATCACAAAAACACGCTCTGGGTGAACATGGAATATCTTTAATCTAGCCTTGATATCATTATTATTAGTACATAACGTTTGCAAATTCATTTGTGAAAAAATTATACACTAAATTGCACAATATGGATGTATCGGCAACATTTAAAAAAAAATATGTAAAGAATATATATAATTACTGTATATTAGTAAACTATATTTACAATATAAATGTAATTTGTGAATTAACTCATAGAGATTTTTGCATTTTTAAAGCTGTGTCCTTTATATTATATATACTTTTATATTTTATCATTTGTGGTATTGTAGTTTTGTAGATATTTTAGATGCTGTTAATACGTTAAAAATGTGCGTTTCATTGTCTAATTAAACACACGATATGTCATTACCATGTAAACCTGCTAAGTTTTGCACGTTCACATAAGGATAACAAATTATACATCAATAACACGTAACCAGAGGTCCATCCACGTAGAAAAGTACTCCCACTTCAACATTGTTTGTTACATTGAGACATACAGCTCAAAAATCAAACTTTATTTTGGTCACACTTTAGATTAGGGTCCAGTTCTCACTATTAACTACCTATTAGCTACGCCTTTTGCCTCAATAAACTCCTAATTACTGCTTATTAATAGTTAGTAAGGCAGTTGTTATTTAGTTGTTATTTAGGTATTGGGTAGGATTAAGGGATGTAGAATATAGTCATGCAGAATAAGGCATTAATATGTGCTTTATAAGTACTAATAAACAGCTAATATCCTAGTAATATGCATGCTAATATGCAACTAGTTAATAGTGAGAATTGGACCATAAACTAAAGTGTTACCTTTATTTTTACTGAAGAATTAATGTAGGCTAAATGCTTTAACAAAAATCGGCAACATTTAAAAAAATGTTAAAGTATGTAAAGAATATATATAATTATTGTATATTAGTAAACTATATTTACAATATAAATGTAATTTGTGAATGAACTCATAGAGATTTTTGCATTTTTAAAGCTGTGTCCTTTATATTATATATACTTTTATATTTTATCAAAAATGCAAGCTTCACATATGTGACCCTGGACCACAAAACCAGTCATAATGGTCAATTTTTTCAATGCTTTCCATTGACGTATGGTTTGTTAGGATATGACAATATTTGGCCGAGATACAACTATTCGAAAATCTGGAATCTGAGTGTGCAAAAAAATCTAAATATTGAGAAAATCTCCTTTAAAGTTGTCCAAATGAAGTCCTTAGCAATGCATATTACTACTAATAATAAATCTTTGATATATTTACGGTAGGACATTTTCAAAATATCTTCTTGGAACATGATCTTTACTTAATATCCTAATGATTTTTTTTGGCATAAAAGAAAAATCTATAATTTTGACCCATACAAAGTATTGTTGGCTGTTGCCACAAATATACCTGTGCGACTTATGACTGGTTTTGTGGTCCAGGGTCACGTGTTTTAAACACCAGTGCATGACAGCACTCAACTGCATTTCACCCAGAATACTCTATATGTAAAAGATTAAAAATGAACTAATATTCAAATTCTCATCTTACCCTCTCTTATGCAACAAGGTTCCTTCATTCTTTCCATACCAATCTTCCTGTACCAGAGGCTTGAGGACGGCTATTGGTATGGACCAAGAAAATACTGCATGGAGAGGTTTCCATCAAAGACCCATGAGAAGGCTTTCATCCTCTATCAATTCTTAGCTGTGTATCTACTGCCTGTCATTAGCATCTCCTTCTGTTATTCCTTCATGTTGAAGAGAGTGGGACAGGCCTCTGTGGAACCAGTGGATAACAACCATCAGGTATGATCGTAGAACACAACCATGAGTGATGACACTCCACTGAATGTATATAAAAGGCTATACGCTCTTTGAACTATAATTCAGGTGTACATGCTCCTGAGAGGTTGTGAAATATCTTTTCTTCAAACAGTAAATACAAAGTAGTTGTAGTAGTAAACTTTTTATTTGGTAAAATAAAAGTAATTTAAGGCCAAAATAAAAGACAGTGCCCTGCAAAAATAAATAAATAACTGGAAATGCTACTTTTAAAGATGCAGTGAGCGATTTCTGAGAAACGCTGTTGAAAGTGGATCAAACCGAGCACCACAACACACTTGTAGCCAATCAGCAGTAGGGGGCGTATACACTCATGATGGGGGAGGAGAGAGAGTGAGCAAGAGGGAGATTTGAAGAAAGACTGTAGAAAGAGAAATGGCTGAGAGACATTACAAAAGAGAAAAGGTCAGAGGAATATCACTGGAAAAAGAAGGGTTATGATCAGGCAAGAGCTTTAGGACCCACATTAATATTAGAAAAGCTTTCCAGCGCTGGAGAGACCTAAGCCATTAAGGTGAGTAACATACACTATATTGCCAAAAGTTTTGGGACGCCTGCCTTTACATGCACATGAACTTTAATGACATCCCATTCTTAATCCGTAGGGTTTAATATGGAGTTGGCCCACGCTTTGCAGCTATAACAGCTTCAACTCTTCTGGGAAGGCTTTCCACAAGGTTTAGGAGTGTGTTTATGGGAATTTTTGACCATTCTTCTAGAATTTGTGAGGTCAGGCACTGGAACTAACCCCTGAAAAACAACCCCACACCATAATCCCCCCTCCACCAAACTTTACACTTGGCAAAATGCAGTCAGGCAAGTACCGTTCTCCTGGCAACCGCCAAACCCAGACTCGTCCATGGGATTGCCAGACAGAGAAGCGTGATTGGTCACTCCAGAGAACACGTCTCACTGCTCTAGAGTCCAGTGGCGGCGTGCTTTACCCCACTGCATCCCACGCTTTGCATTGCACTTGGTGATGTAAGGCTTGGATGAGCTGCTCGGCCATGGAAACCCATTCCATGAAGCTCTCTACGCACTGTTCTTGAGCTAATCTGAAGGCCACACGAAGTTTGGAGGTCTGTAGCTATTGACTCTGCAGAAAGTTGGCGACTTCTGCACACTGTGCACCTCAGCATGCGCTGACCCCGCTCTGTGATTTTACGTGGCCTACCACTTCATGGCTGAGTTGCTGTTGTTCCCAATTGCTTCCACTTTGTTATAATACCACTAACAGTTGACCGTGAAATACTTAGTAGTGAGGAAATTTCACGAATGGACTTATTGCACAGGTGGCAACCTATCACGGTACCACGCTTGAATTCACTGAGCTCCTGAGAGCGACCCATTCTTTCACAAATGTTTGTAGAAGCGTCTGCATGCCTAGTGCTTGATTTATACACCTGTGGCCATGGAAGTGATTGAACACCTGAATTCAATGATTTGGAGCGGTGTCCCAATACTTTTGGCAATATAGTGTATGCAAGTAAGTTTTGCTATGTTTCACAGAACCAAGATATGCTGTTAATTTTAGCTATAGTAACAGCACACTCTGGCAACTAACAGCAAGCTGTTGCTCTTGTGTACTCTATGTTCATTTGTTTTTCTTACTTGTCATTCTTAAGTATTCCCTGTAGTGATGGGAGGTTCGGATCATTTTACTGACTCGGATCTTTGAGTCTCGTTCAGCAAAATGAATGAATCTTTTTAAGTCATTTCGTTCCTTTCAGCAGAATAGAACTGAAATTACATGTTACATGTTAATAGTAAATTTACACAAAACATCAACTTGTTGATCACATTTAGAATAAGAAAAAACTATAATGCAGCCAAGGCCAAATTATGAGAAACAGAAATGTTAGGGGCTTTCGCATTGGAGGAACATTTTAATGGTTCCTAGAACTATTGGTGGAAGTAGCCTACTCGCTTTTTGGCGTGTTTGCACCGCAGGGACTGGAAGTGATTTTAGCTCTAGGAATGCCTTTTGGGGGAACTAAATTAGCTCCTACTTCAGAGTAGGGTCTAACCCAGGACAATAGGAACTACGTAAGTGTCGGCTGATTGGCCGAATGCACGTGAAACACCAGCACCCTCCATTTTTAAAAAGTCGTGTACACACACAGATTATAGCCTATATATTTACTCTACGAACTAACTCTACAAACATGGAAAACAGTGATAGATGGATCTCTCAACCTTTACGCTAAGGAGAAAATCCAACGCAACTGTGAGGGGCCCAAACGAAACATGATTATGTATTTCTTCTCAGCTAGCGACACTGGACATCAGCCACACGGCAAACGCTAATACGCCAATGTCTACTTTCTTTGTATAACAGTTCTATCTAATAACTAGTAAACAAAGTAAACTAATGAAGATGGAGAATGTGAGTGCTTTGTGCTCGGGCTCTGGCGTTCTCAGCAGCATTCAAATAAATGCCCGCCGCGCCGTCAAAATAAAAGTCACAACAACAAGTGCAGGTTACGTCACTTCAGAGTTCCTACTGGCGGTGTGAATGCAACCAGGAAAACCGCCCTAGGGGAACATTTAGCTCTCGGGGAACCACCCTGGTGGTAGTTCCTATAACGAAGTGAAAACTTCTATTAATTCATTGCTTAGCTGGGTCTTCAGGCTATGCAGTCACGCTACCTCCCGATCCGAGTCGTTCATTTCTCTTGTTTGTAAGGAAGGTTGGGAATTATTAATTAATTTCTGAAAATCTAATACGGCCGTCATGTCACATGACAAAAGAACGAACGACTCAGACCCGAAGACTCCAAAGGTGAACTAATCATTTCTGTTTCCGGTACAGTATAGCCTTAGCCTATGGGACTGTGACATGACAAAAGAACAAACGACTCGGACCTGAAGACTCGAGAGGTGAACTAATCATTTCTGTTTCCTGTACAGAGACACAAGATGAATGAATCACTCTTTGAGACAGCTCGCTGTTATCCTTTGTTTTTGAGTTCACCCTACATAACAGAAGAAACACACGAAACACAAGCCAGGGAATACGTAACAGCTTTAATTTTCCCGAAGCATTATTTTGCTTTGCTTCAGCTATGATAAAAAAGACTCTTGCATTGCATGTTTGTGCATTTTGGAGGTGTGTGTTTGTTTGGGTTGATTTCAAATATCAACAGTATTTCTCAGAAATCACTTACACCTTTAATTCTTAATTAATTATCTTACTATAAATAAAGTGATAGAATTAATGAACGATATTAATATAAAATCATCTTAAAATATAGAGTATTTAATCCTTACTTGTAATATTTTGTAAAGCAAATTTTCACAGCATTGTGATCTGGTATAGGTGTGGTCCAGTTTCACATAGGCGGTGCCCGAAATCTATCATGACTTCACACGTTTTGTATGTAAAGGTTCCTCATAAAGAAATTGGATTACAAAGTAAAATAAACATCATGTCTAAAGATAAATGAGACATAACCAGTCATATATTTAATAGCTTACTTTTTGACAGAAATGGAATCATATGTTGAAATAAATAGATTTTCCAACTACTCATTCACATACTGTTTTATTCTTTCACCAACTGCTGAACCGATTACTGTACGCTGCCTTCAAAAACATATTTGTGACAGGGTTTAGATTTACACCTGTGCTTCCAATATTCAAGTAGTGCCACAAATGCTTTATTGGACTGAGATTTACTGTATTTTCCTACATTTTGTACAGTCATTGATAATGAAAAACCAGCTAACAGAATGATGCTGCCAAACACCAGACTTCGCTGTAGATGTGGGCAGTGATAGCTTTGCCACATATTTGCTTTGAATTTCAGCCTAAAAGCTCCTAAAAGCTCAATCTTCTCTGAGAAAAAAGACTTTCGCCACATTACAGCTGAGTGACCTCTCAGTTCATGAGTCACCATACTGCTTTTTGGCCTGCAGATGTTTACACGTCTTAAAATTATTTTTCCTTGTAGCAAGTTTTGAGGAACTTGCTCTGGAGTTGGTGTGTGGTTAGATGTGCCATTCATCTTTATATAATTAAACCAGCAGTGGCCACTGTGGAATAACCTTTTCCTAATTAATGCTTTTGTTTCATATTATCTTCTTTGCTACTTTATCTTCACTTAAAATTCTTTGCAATGGTCTGTACGGTTCATTTTCACAGCTGGCAGATTTACATGTAATAATGAATGATGACTGAACTGTGGAACCTTTTTCAGAACATGTGCTAGCTATTTCAGTAATTCAGACGTCAAACTCAATTGTTTTTACAACAGAAATTGTGTTATATTTATTTGGATATAGTTAAAACTGCAACAGTTTTATATTTTGTATCAATATTTAAAGGTCAGTGACAAGTAAGGATATCTATAATAATAATAATAATAATAATAATATTGTAAATAATGTAAAATGTAATATTGCTTTCATAGTATTTTTTGTAATTCAATAGCAAAAAAATTGTCATACAGGAATCTGTCTTTATATATAAAAGATAATATATTACTTTATATACAGCTCTGGAAAAAATTCAGAGACCACTTAACATTGATTTCTCAACATTGAATCACTTCCATGGCCACAGGTGTATAAATCAAGCACTAGGCATGCAGACGCTTCTACAAACATTTGTGAAAGAATGGGTCGCTCTCAGGAGCTCAGTGAATTCAAGCGTGGTACCGTGATAGGTTGCCACCTGTGCAATAAGTCCATTCGTGAAATTTCCACGGTCACCTGTTAGTGGTATTATTACAAAGTGGAAGCAATTGGGAACAACAGCAACTCAGCCATGAAGTGGTAGGCCACGTAATCACAGAGCGGGGTCAGCGCATGCTGAGGGTCACAGTGCACAGAAGTCACCAACTTTCTGCAGAGTCAATAGCTACAGACCTCCAAACTTTGTGTGGCCTTCAGATTAGCTCAAGAACAGTGTGTAGAGAGCTTAATGGAATGGGTTTCCATGGCCGAGCAGCTCATCCAAGCCTTACATCACCAAGTGCAATGCAGAGCGTGGGATGCAATGGGGTAAAGCACGCCGCCACTGGACTCTAGAGCAGTGGAGACGTGTTCTCTGGAGTGACCAATCACGCTTCTCTGTCTGGCAATCCGATGGACGAGTCTGGGTTTGGCGGTTGCCAGGAGAACGGTTCTTGCCTGACTGCATTGTGCCAAGTGTAAAGTTTGGTGTGGGGTTGTTTTTCAGGGGTTGGGCTTGGCCCCTTAGTTCCAGTGAAAGGAACTCTTAATGCTTCAGCATACCAAGACATTTTGGACAATTTCATGCTCCCAACTTTGTGGGAACAGCTTGGGGACAGCCCCTTCCTGTTCCAACATGACTGCACACCAGTGCACAAAGCAAGGTCCATAAAGACATGGATGAGCGAGTTTGGTGTGGAGGAACTTGACTGGCCTGCACAGAGTCCTGACCTCAACTCGATAGAACACCTTTGGGATGAATTAGAGCGGAGACTGCGAGCCAGGCCTTCTCGTCCAACATCAGTGCCTGACCTCACAAATGCGCTTCTTGAAGAATGGTCAAAAATTCCCATAAACACACTCCTAAACCTTGTGGAAAGCCTTCCCAGAAGAGTTGAAGCTGTTATAGCTGCAAAGGGTGGGCCAACTCCATGTTAAACCCTACGGATTAAGAATGGGATGTCATTAAAGTTCATGTGCATGTAAAGGCAGGCGTCCCAAAACTTTTGGCAATATAGTGTATATACCCTATAATATAAGGGGGTTCAGACATTTAATAAGACTTCTAATAGCAATACACCTAAACATTTTTTTTTACTTTAAACCCCATAAAAAAATAGTACATTTTAATTTAGAAACTGAAAACATTTTCATCATGAAAGAGGTGCATTCAGGTCATTATCTGTATGAATAGCATTTATAATATATTTCTTAATATTGAGGCAGATAAAATGTCAAGTTTCTTGTTTTGTCAAGTTTGAGTATACATTAAAATGACATAGAACTGGATTTTTAGTCATTAGAATGACTAGAAGTCTAGATGCTTTTGCAGAGCACTGTCACTATATGTATAAACATATCCTTTAAAATGTCACTGATCCATTTTTTTTTTTGTAAGTGAAAGCACATATCAGACTCCTTTCCCTTCTATAATCTTGTCAAAACCTTGTTTATTTCAGGTCCACCTGCTCTCAGAGAGAACTATCTCCATTAGGAGTAAGATTTCCAAAATGGTAGTGGTCATTGTTGTCCTCTTCACCATTTGCTGGGGTCCCATTCAGATCTTTGTCCTGTTCCAGTCTTTCTACCCCAACTTCAAGGCCAACTACGCAACATATAAGATCAAGACGTGGGCTAACTGCATGTCCTATGCCAACTCCTCTATCAACCCTATTGTCTACGGTTTTATGGGCGCCAGCTTCCGCAAGTCTTTCAGGAAGACCTTCCCCTTCCTCTTCAGACACAAAGTGAGGGACAGCAGTGTCGCCTCCCGCACTGCCAATGCAGAAATAAAGTTTGTAGCAACAGAGGAGAGCAACACTGAGAGGAAATGAGAGCAAATGACACCTAAACCATGAATTCATATGCCAATAGTTGCTGAAGTTCAGGCTTCCTCTGCATTAACAAGGGTAATATTCAGTTCACTGAGTTGCGAAAAAAATATTTTAATGTGGCGCAAAAGGGCAGAGGGCAAAGAACTGCAAAAGTGCACATAAATTATTACTGTTATAATTACAGCTGGAGTTAAATAGTATAATTTGATGTTTACACCCTTTGTGCAACCAACATCCAAACCAAAAGGTTCAACTCTAATTGATGGCCCTGCTGTGTTATGAGAGCTTGCGTTTTCAAAATTTGTGGATGGAAAGCTCATTTTACAGTGCGTAAATTTGAGCACGGGGAACCAAACGGATGTTCTGCCAGCCGAGATGTGTAGGAGCTTGCCTGAGAGGATGTTGACTAAATCAAACATGGCAACTGTTGACTCATCCATTGTGTTTGACATATACACGACACCTCCCTGTGCAGACTTCCTCTCAAAAAGACCACTCCAAACTGCTCTTCATCGGTTATATTTATATATTCTGAACATTGTACGGCATGGATCAACTCGAAGAGGTGTACTCAAAAGGTATAGACTCTCTCAAAGCACACCACTTCTCAAGACCGAGTGAATGCTGTTCGCAGCACAGAATAACATATTATGCTGCACCTGCCAGCAAGGCTATTGAGATTGTGATAGACACTGAGGATTTGCAAACACATGTGAACAGAATTGAGAACGACGGAATGATATCATTAATGTGATGTAAGATATAGTTTTAAAACTAAAGGGCCGTTCACACAAAAGAGACGTGACACAGCAAAAGCCGATTTTTGAAAGGGGCCATTCCCACAGAACGCATTTGTTGCGTTTAAAAATGCGAGAACGAGGGCAGTGGAAAGAAAAAATATGGGTCTAGAGATATGGGTCTTTAAAATATTTTTTTAAAAGTTGAACATCTTTTAACTTGGATGCAGCATTTATAGAATGCTGTGTCATGTGCAAGGACAGTGCAAAAGACACTATACAAGCACAGCATTCAAACACATCCATCTTGTGTATGTTTACTAAGAAAACGAGGGAAAAGAAGTGCGGTGGAATGCAAAAACCCTTTCTGTGTGAACAGCCCCTAACACATTCCACGACGGTCCATGCACACTACACGTGCAGCCGAAGTTGTGTCCGCGTGGACGGTGCACGTACAGCAGCGCATGCAAACAATGTCCACCGAACGAGTCTTTCTGCACTCTATACACTCTAAAAAAATGGGTCAAATTTGGGTAAAATATGGACAAACCCAACTGTTGGGTTAAAAATTTCAAATATGAACAAACCCACCCGTTGGGTTAAAAATTTCAAATATGACCAAACCCAACCGTTGGGTTAAAAATTTCAAATATGGACAAACCCAACCGTTGGGTTAAAAATTTCAAATATGGACAAACCCAACCTTTGGGTTAAAAATTTCAAATATGGACAAACCCAAATGTTGGGTTAAAAATTTCAAATATGGACAAACCCAACCTTTGGGTTAAAAATTTCAAATATGGACAAACCCAAATGTTGGGTTAAAAATTTCAAATATGGACAAACCCAACCTTTGGGTTAAAAATTTCAAATATGGACAAACCCAACCGTTGGGTTAAAAATTTCAAATATGGACAAACCCAAATGTTGGGTTAAAAATTTCAAATATGGACAAACCTAACCGTTAGGTTAAAAATTTCAAATATGGACAAACCCAACCGTTGGGTTAAAAATGTAAAATATTACCAAACCCAATCGTTGGGTTAAAAATGTAAAATATGGACAAACCCAACCGTTGGGTTAAAAATTTCAAATATGGACAAACACAAGTGTTGGGTTAAAAATTTCAAATATGACCACACCCAAGTGTTGGGTTAAAAATTTCAAATATGGACAAACCCAACTGTTGGGTTAAAAATTTCAAATATGGACAAACCCAAATGTTGGGTTAAAAATTTCAAATATGACCAAACCCAACCGTTGGGTTAAAAATGTAAAATATGACCAAACCCAACCGTTGGGTTAAAAATGTAAAATATGACCAAACCCAATCGTTGGGTTAAAAATGTAAAATATGGACAAACCCAACCGTTGGGTTAAAAATTTCAAATATGGACAAACACAAGTGTTGGGTTAAAAATTTCAAATATGACCACACCCAAGTGTTGGGTTAAAAATTTCAAATATGGACAAACCCAACTGTTGGGTTAAAAATTTCAAATATGGACAAACCCAAATGTTGGGTTAAAAATTTCAAATATGACCAAACCCAACGTTGGGTTAAAAATCAAAAGTATGACCAAACCCAACCACTGGGTTAAAAATTTTAAATATGACCAAACCCAACCGTTGGGTTAAAAATTTCAAATATGAACAAACCCAACCATTGGGTTAAAAATTTCAAATATGGACAAACCCAACTGTTGGGTTAAAAATTTCAAATATGGACAAACCCAACTGGTGGGTTAAAAATTTCAAATATGAACAAACCCAACTAACTTACATGACACAATTGACAAACTTTCAATGCGTTCTGGCCGCTCATCCGCATGGCAACAGCGCCCGGCAGCTAGAGAACACAAACCCCGAAACAGGTTTTGAAATAGTTTATTTCGTCCTCTGCATATAAACTTAATAAAGCCTAAACCTTGTTGTATTTTTTAAACTCCATTGTTGATTCGAATAGCAAACAACTCTTACTGCACGCACCACAACAGACTTTTAAAAATGGTGGTTGAAATAAAATACTGCGTGGAGTCAACCAATCAAAATGATGCGTGAACTCAACCAATCAGCATGTTCAGCGCCCAAGTCCCACCCCCGAAAGTTCCTGAACTTAGAAAAAGCACTATCTCGTGAGCAGGGACTTTCTGAGGGGTACATTTTTACCCGGAACTTCATTTAGACCCTGCGGTCGAGTACCACCCCAAAGTCCCTAGTTCCTGGGGAAAGTTCCTGTGGTGGAAACGCAGCTTTTAAAAGGCTTGTGCACTGAACTGTGCACGAGATGAAGGAAAATAAAGCATACCCGAGCCTTAAGTTATCTATATCTTGACACAGCATCTTAAAAACATGAAAAAGCAACAGGACGCAATGGTCAAAGATGTTCTTGTAAGAGTTTGTACATTGAAAAACGCAAGGCCTCGAAACAAGATTTTTTAAAAGTCGACCTCGAGTGCCACGTTTTCAGAATACTGTGGCACGTGCGAGATGGTACAAAATGGCAGGCCAATGTAGTGCATGTTTACATAGAAAAACAAGCAATTCAAAAATGTGTACACTGTCAGAAAAAAAAAAGTACAAAACTGTACCTTTTAGGGTACAAGTGGCCGTCACTGGGGTGGTACCCTCAAAGGTACCTTTTTGTACCTTTAAAGCAAGGTACAAAATTGTACCATGTAACTTTGTACCCTTTAAAGAACAATTTTGTACCCCATTCTGCAAAGAGCACAAAATTGTACCTTATTAAAAGGATTCCCAGGGTATGCCCCAATGAAAGCAGTTCTGATCCTATGGGGCGCAAAAAATATCTTAAAGAAACTGGCTTACAGACATGCAGATTTTACAGATATGCAATTTTATTTATAAACTTTCTATTACAAAGAGAATTACTTAAAATGTGTTGCATCATATCACAACAGCAGGTGCAAGACGAGACAATTTTTTCCTCTCCTCTTCAGTGATTTCGATGCCAAACTGCATCAGCTCCTTTATTAATTGTGTGGTATTCATTTTTCCCAACTCCATTCTGAACTTTTGAAAGCGCTTCCCAAATCCGTCGTACAACAGCCAGTCTGACGTCTGACTCAAGTACTTTTCGCAGGCTTTAAGCAGGGGAACATCGAATTAGACAAAATCAACAGAACATACCATAATACGTGAAAAAATAAGAATATATAACATTATATCTCGCATTTACCTGAAAAATGTGTCCAAAAAATTCTCGACGCTGGACCTCACCGAAGACTGAACGACTCAAGCAAAGCGGGAAATTTTCTTAGAGCAAAAAATGTATACTACATTACAACAATTATTATAAATATATTTAATATAATAGAATCATTAACGTGTTTGGAAATAACAGGATAGGCTACATGAAGTGATGGTGAAGTATATACACTCACCTAAAGGATTATTAGGAACACCATACTAATACTGTGTTTGACCCCCTTTCGCCTTCAGAACTGCCTTAATTCTACGTGGCATTGATTCAACAAGGTGCTGAAAGCATTCTTTAGAAATGTTGGCCCATATTGATAGGATAGCATCTTGCAGTTGATGGAGATTTGTGGGATGCACATCCAGGGCACGAAGCTCCCGTTCCACCACATCCCAAAGATGCTCTATTGGGTTGAGATCTGGTGACTGTGGGGGCCATTTTAGTACAGTGAACTCATTGTCATGTTCAAGAAACCAATTTGAAATGATTCGAGCTTTGTGACATGGTGCATTATCCTGCTGGAAGTAGCCATCAGAGGATGGGTACATGGTGGTCATAAAGGGATGGACATGGTCAGAAACAATGCTCAGGTAGGCCGTGGCATTTAAACGATGCCCAATTGGCACTAAGGGGCCTAAAGTGTGCCAAGAAAACATCCCCCACACCATTACACCACCACCACCAGCCTGCACAGTGGTAACAAGGCATGATGGATCCATGTTCTCATTCTGTTTACGCCAAATTCTGACTCTACCATCTGAATGTCTCAACAGAAATCGAGACTCATCAGACCAGGCAACATTTTTCCAGTCTTCAACTGTCCAATTTTGGTGAGCTCGTGCAAATTGTAGCCTCTTTTTCCTATTTGTAGTGGAGATGAGTGGTACCCGGTGGGGTCTTCTGCTGTTGTAGCCCATCCGCCTCAAGGTTGTGCGTGTTGTGGCTTCACAAATGCTTTGCTGCATACCTCGGTTGTAACGAGTGGTTATTTCAGTCAAAGTTGCTCTTCTATCAGCTTGAATCAGTCGGCCCATTCTCCTCTGACCTCTAGCATCAACAAGGCATTTTGGCCCACAGGACTGCCGCATACTGGATGTTTTTCCCTTTTCACACCATTCTTTGTAAACTCTAGAAATGGTTGTGCGTGAAAATCCCAGTAACTGAGCAGATTGTGAAATACTCAGACCGGCCCGTCTGGCACCAACAACCATGCCACGCTCAAAATTGCTTAAATCACCTTTCTTTCCCATTCTGACATTCAGTTTGGAGTTCAGGAGATTGTCTTGACCAGGACCACACCCCTAAATGCATTGAAGCAACTGCCATGTGATTGGTTGATTAGATAATTGCATTAATGAGAAATTGAACAGGTGTTCCTAATAATCCTTTAGGTGAGTGTATACATAGCTAATATTATATATAGGCCTACAAAACATTTAAACATTTTAGTTTTAACATTTAAAACTACTTAATATGGTGTCTTGATGATATCCTGACCTGATATACATTAAATTAATAAAGAAACAGACATAAGTTATTCTAGTTGGAGCTAAACTGAAAAGAAAAAAAAAAATGGACCTTTCACATCTAAACCTAAAATGTTGTACCTTTATAAGCCGTTTTGGTACATATGTGTACCCTAAGGACCCATTGTGGACCTTTAAATGTGTTTTGTACCCCTAGGAACAAAATTGTACCTGCACTGTACCTTTTTTTCTGACAGTGTACTGTGAGAACAACCCTTAAGTTGTCTTTACCTTGACCCTTGAGGTCATCTTAAAAATGTGGTGCTTATGCACTATACGTGTTTACAATGAAAAACGATTAACAAGCAGCGCAGTAGAACACAAAAACGCTTTCTGAGTGAAGCAGCCCTAACATATTCAGAGCACTGAATTCAAATGAAAAGCATCCTCCAAGGGTTTCTGAGAGTGCCCATCATTCTGATGTAATAATGGAGGTAAAATGTTTCTTTCATGCGCAAATGGCAATACAACACATCTACAGGGTAGATATATTTACCATGCTAAGTGAGAAGGAATTCAAAGGGGAATTATGTATGATTTTGTTTGCTAGCGTATGCTATCGCGAAGCTTGCTGAATTACTTTTGTCCTAAGCAGAAATAGATGTCTTATCATTAGCATTCGTGAAATGTTTTGACAAGCAGAGCTAAGTAGCTAAAAGCTTTTCTTGAAGTGCTGTCAGTTTAACCTTGGCATTAATAAATTATTCAGCATCTTTGAAGCATGGTCCTGTTAGCTCTATAAATGCCTTAATGAATTCACTTTTGCATTCAAATCTGACTGGACTTGAGTTGCCTCGTTTGTCTTCTTCCTGTCATTTTTATTTCCATATTTCTTGTAAAGGGATTTATTGTTTTATTTATTCATTTATTATCAGGGTTCCCACTCTTTTTCAGCGATCATTTTCCAGGACATTTTCAATTTTACTACGGCTTTTAATATGAGCTCTTAATCATACATTATGACTATGGAAGCTTGTTTCCACCACAGAATAAAAAATAAAAAAGGTAATTGCGACTTATAAATATAAACTTGCAATTCTGAAAGAAAGTCAGTCTTTTTTACCTCGGAATTGGACTTTATAACTCACAATTGCGAGTTTATATCATGCAATTCTGACTTCATAACTATTATATCACAATTATGTAAACTCGCAGTTGAGAGAAAAAAAAAGTAGAATTGTGAGATAAAAAGTTGCAATTAACTTTTTTTATTCAGTGGCAGAAACAAGCTTCCATATCACTCTAAAAAATGCTGGGTTAAAAACAGCCCAAGTTGGGTTGAAAATGGATAAACCCAGTGAATGTGTTGTTTTAACTCAGAGGTTGGGTTAAATGTTTGCCCAACGTGCTGGGTAGTTTTATTTAACCCAACTATTGTTTAAAAATGACTTTATGGCTTGCTTAAAATAAACCCAAAGTATGTTGGAAATGAACATTTATTAATATGTTTAATAAATGAACATTATTAATAAGTTTAATGAATAATAATTAAACAATAATAAATTGCTTATTAATAAATGTTCACCTTTTAATTATTATTGTTGCCTGATTTTTAATTTCCAACATATTTTGGGTTCATTTTAAGCCAGCCATATAGTGATATTTAAACAATAGTTGGGTTAAATAAAACTACCCAGCACGTTGGGCAAACATTTAACCCAACCTCTGAGTTAAAACAACCCAATCACTGGGTTTGTCCATTTTCAACCCAACTTGTGTTTTAACAAATTAAAGTTAAGTCAAATTAAATTAAAGTCAAATTAAATTAAGTCATGGCAATAAACTATAGTTTATTGGCATGACTTAATTTAATTTGACTTTAATTTAATTTAATTTAATTTGACTTAACTTTTTTTTTTTCCTCGCAATTGCGAGTTTACATAATTGTGATATAATAGTTATGAAGTCAGAATTGCATGATATAAACTCGCAATTGTGAGTTATAAAGTCCAATTCCGAGGTAAAAAAGACTGACTTTCTTTCAGAATTGCAAGTTTATATTTATAAGTCGCAATTACCTTTTTTATTTTTTATTCTGTGGTGGAAACAAGCTTCCATAGTCATAATGTATGATTAAGAGCTCATATTAAAAGCCGTAGTAAAATTGAAAATGTCCTGGAAAATGATCGCTGAAAAAGAGTGGGAACCCTGATAATAAATGAATAAATAAAACAATAAAGGCAACTCAAGTCCAGTCAGATTTGAATTAAGTCATGGCAATAAACTATAGTTTATTGGCATGACTTAATTTAATTTGACTTTAATTTAATTTGACAACTTTAATTTGAGCTCCTATCATACATTATGACAAATGTTCTCGTTACCAGTGTCAATATCATCGAAAAAAATATTAGAACTATTTGAATGTTTTGTTTAACTACTTGAAAATAAAAATATCAGTCAAAGACAAAGCTGATGAGCAACAAAGAAACCAACAACACGTAATATTCGTTTTTTCGCACTTTCTGCAACCAATGGAAATTGTTTTGGGCCAGTGATGAACTCTTTGTTCTCGACTAAGGAAAACTTTATAACAAATGATTTTCCAGGACAACAATAAGATTTTCCAGGACATTTTACATTTTCTCAAATTTTCCATGTGTTTTCCAGGACTGGAAAATTTGTCATCAATTTCCAGGACGAGTGGGAACCCTGATATCCTACTGGGTGTTGTAGAATACATATACAGTACAATGAGAAGAGACTGAACAGATATCTGTCTAAAATTATCTGTCCATTTATGAATATTATAACCAATTCCAGTGCATTTATAATGTTTGTATATCTACAAATGTATGATCAGAGTTTTCAAACCGAGATATATGTATACTATTTACAGATTAGCATAAATAAATTTGCCAAATCTATTATTAATTTTTCAACATGCTCAAGTGGCATCAAGCATATATTTGATATTCACGGCATAATGCATCTTTAATTACCATGCAAACTGTATCGCTCAGAGAAACAGCAAGGCAAGATGAAGCAGTTGGACTGATGGACTAATAGCATGGAAATAACCCCATGATGCCACCTACACAGGCAGCCAATAATTATCTGGAGGGGCAGGAAGTGCGTAATCAGTCTTGCCATTTCAAAGCGCTAAACTAGCATCTGTCCTTGGCTTGGCCTAAGGTCAGTAAATGGAGCAGAAGCGCTGCAATAGTTTAATTCACTTTAAAACATTGAGAAGCATTGAGTCACTCTATTCATTATATCACAGCTTTTATTTTTCAAGATTTTTTTTTGTTTTTATGTTTGTGTAGAGGACACTGGGGATAATTGTGATACTTTTAGCTAATTTATTCAGAAAATAATTAGCCTAACCACTGATATTTCACCTCAGACATCTTTAAAATGTCAGCAGCAGTTTCAAGTGTCAATTAAATTTATAATTTAATTATAATTTAATTATGTTAAATGATACGATTAAACTACAAGTACACAAAGGCTGATGTTCAAATTAGCCATGATGTGTAACTGACAGCGGTATGTCATAAACGCAACAATCCATGAAAATCTTTTAATAATATAATGGTAACACTTAACAATAAGGTTGATAACATGAACAACACACCTCTGTTCAGCATTAATCTCAACTCATGCATCTATTCACGTTAACAGTGCAATTAGTTAATGTTACGTAACGTGGTGATGAAAGCTCACGAGGAAGAACTGGAAACAGGAACTTTAATAACACAACTCAGGAAACTATCATAGAAGGCACATAAACTGAAAAAACTGTTTATTTTAATTAAACTAACTGTTTAAAAATGATGTAAGGTTTGACTTATTGGAATTTTAAGAAAATGAAAATGTATAAATTGTATATATTTTTTTCTTTTCATTTTCACTTAAAATCGTTTTTTTAATCAGGTATTGATTGTTACTGAAGCTGTCCATTATTTTAGAGGTGGTCACATTTATTGACTGTCACAATTATCTCTCCCCTCGTGTATTGTTTTGTCAGACATGTCTGCGGGGCTAAACAATTATTTGAGTTTTTGTCTTCAGTTCAATGCATAAATTCCCAGGTTCAACATCTCTACGGGCACAGAGACACTGCCTCAGTAATCATTCTCTACTTGTCACTGAAGTGGGTGTTTGAGTGTGTTTGCAATTTGGTGTCGATTTAATTGCATTGCTGAAAAAATGAAAACATACTGCTTACAGAGAAAAATCTTGCTCTGCTGAGAAAATATTGCATGCAAACTTGTAATGAGCAGCTGGTTGCAATAGTTTTTCAGTTTTGTACACCAACAATATTAATGAACAACATCTTAATCATTATTATTAAATCCTAAATTATTATTACTGAATGAATGTATTGATAATAGTGGACGTCAAAACTCCACACCACACTCATCATCAGCTTTGGATTCCTTCTGGATTCACTCTCCCAGAACCGGTGGGAGATCTATATTGATGTGAAAAAGGCTCAACAGAGCATGTATTTTCTTCTGCCAGCTGTGGATTTTGAACCTGCCACATACAGGAGCTCCTAATACAGTTCTACTCAGTGGGCACTGAGTCTGTGCACGTCTGGTTTGTCTCGGCAACCAAATTTTGACAAAAATTGGCTATTGGCTAAGACAGCTGAGAAGATCATTAGTGCACTCCTGCCTTCCCTCGTCACTTTCAAAGTGAGAAAACGGCAGGCAAAGTCATCAGAGACCCATCGACTGTTTTTGCTGCAGGCGATCTCTCTCATCAACAGTTACCAGGATTCTCAACAGTATATGACACATTCATTTCTAACAAAATATGTATGTTCACTTCCGCCGTTTATGATCCATGTGTGTGATAGATTATTATTATATCTTATTTGATATTTACATTTCTGTTTTTCTGATTTAAACTACTTGTACAGACATGTTTTCTGCATACTATTCTACTCAGCACACAAATACTAAACATATTCATTGTGTTTGTATTATTCTGAAAATGAGTCAGTATAAATAAGTTAGCATAACATTAAGTTAATAAACTTCAATATTAATTAGTAGAAGTTTTGTACTACACAAGCATGTTGATTGCATTTGAGAAAGCTAACTCATACAATTATATCCATCATAAATATAAAAAAGTAAAATCACAATTTAAGTTTTTTAGAAATATACTCTATTCATGTTGGCTTCAAATGCTTAAAAAACTTTTGTGGTGTAATCAAACAAAATGTAAAAACATTTTCCTTGAATACACATCTACTTTATATGAATAATTATTTCCCGATTTTTGTTTTTAAACAAATATCCTACATTTTTAATTAATAAACATTATGTTTTTGGGGAGTTACATCACATTATATTTTATAATCTGACCTGCCCAAAAACAAACAAACAAAAAATATCAAAAAGAATTTTAATTTTAAAAATGTAAAAACATTTTCCTTACACCTTGAATACACTTACATGTACACATCTAAATACATTTCTCAAGGTAAAAAGCTTTTTATTTATTTATTTTACAAATATCATGCATTTTTTATTCATAAACATTATGTTTTTAAGGAGTTACATCACATTATATTTTAGAATCTAACCTGCCCAAAAACAAACAAACAAAAAGAAAATATCAAAAAGAATTTTAATTTTAAAAATGTAAAAACATTTTCCTTACACCTTGAATACACTTACATGTACACATCTACTTTATATTATATTATTTCCAGATATTAAATACATTTCTCAAGGTAAAAAGTTCAAACGTCAAAATATCAAAAATAATTTTAATTCTGAAATTAAAAACATGCTAATCATAGAAGTCACTGCATGTATGAATTCATTGCAGTTTAAATTTGGTTTTTGAATAAAAGAATACATAGGACAGTCATATCATTGACTCAGATATGCTGCTCTTCAAGTGTCTACTTGACTGATTGAATGACGGGAAGCTTCTGTTACCAGGGCAAATTCCCTCTGTATGTGAGCACAGTTGATAAAAAAATAAAACATTTCGAATTCTGTAAGCGTGCACATTCTGTTTGAATCTATTTGTCTATTCGCTCCATTCTCAAGGACACAGACGCATTAAGATGCTGTTCACTGGCAGAGACCGGTCACGAATTGAAGAACACGCTCTGCAGTTTCATTCTCTGCCCTGAGAGGGAAGCAGAGAGTCAGCAATACTGACGGAGACAAATGAGAGCAAACGTCTACATGGAGATTTTCATATTTACTTATAATTGCTTTCACCCAGCAGGGAATATTGTTAAAATGGTGGTAAAGGGCAAGAACGTTTAAGAAGTCTAATTTTCGGAGATTTAGACAGCAATCAGAGACACAGGAAAACCTATAACCCATACATAACACCAGTGGGGACTCGTGCGTTACAACACCCTGCTGTGTCTAATCATTGCTACCATTTTGGCACAGATGTAGTAGACAATTTAAATTAAAGCGTATAAGAATGGCTTGGTTCTCCCTCACTCCTGAGTCCTGACCCTTTTCTCGCCCACCCAAACAGACAGACGGGGCAGCTGGAGTTGTGTTGGACTTGGTCTTTGAAGGGGAAAAATGTTGTCAGCACAGAGACATGGCACCACAGCAGTACAAAGAACCCATTCTACACGCTCTTTGTGTGTGAGAGAGATGGTGTGTATGTAAGCATGTGTGCTCAACCGCTCTGCGTCACAACACGGGCAAGAAACCCCTCTCAGCCTCTGGCAGTGCGTGGTCTTTACCGAGGCGGGCCGTCTGGGACCCTCACAGCAGCCTTAATGAAACCCAATAGAGCTCCCAACTAAAAATACACTCGCCCATATGGTCTCAAACACGACAGTATGTACATATGGCAAGAAGGAGGTTTGTTTTTCTTTCAGAAGGTTTATTTGAGGTTAAATTAATACTGTGACCCCTGAAGGCACAATTCCACTACTACTGTCTCAGTTACTGTAGTACGTTTGTTGTTGTTAGCAGTATTGAAAAGTGTCTGGAGGATGCTGATTAATCTGCATTAGAAATACGGTTGCAACAACTTGTGGACTCTATGCATGCCCAACTACCTAATCTATAGAACAAATCTGCCAGGCTATTATTTGTCACAACACAATGCAATGTGTAAATCTAAACACAGGTAAAGCACCTGTACAAAATCACTACAAAACAATCCTTCATATTAAAACAGTTAGGGCTCTATTTTTATGGACGGGTGTACGTATTAAACTAAACTAAACTAACTAAACTCGATCACAACAAATTATATATATATATATGTTGATCAAGTTGAGTTTTCTATTATCTATTACCACAGTTTTCTGAGACTTTAATGGATATATATCAATTAAAGGTATAAAAGTATATATGGGTTATGTTTATGTTAAAAATGTTTTTTTTTTTTTATATATTTTCAAAACAGATGTAATGCATATTTCCACTGACAACTAAAGCTTCAAAAATTAAAAAAAAAAATATATATTTTCAAAACTGATGTAATGCATATTTTGGAGTGATTTGACAAGTTTCAGTTGTTCAATAACAGTTTTTAATTTTTTTTGACTGTTTTTATGTCAGGTGGTGCAACCAAATAGTTGTATGTATAATTGCTGTAGTTGTACCACCTGACATGGAAAGTGTACCAACCCACACTTGAAATGATCAGTTTTTACCAGTATTTGAGAGAGATCTACAAACCTTTTCACTCTGCCACAAGTTGGGCTCCTCTGGATGATGCATTATCATGTTTACTGTTATTACCTCGTCAATTCATAATAAAAGAGCCGTGTTTGCAGTTGTGCCACCCTGACATTTGAGAATATACAAATTGCTGGACAAGTTTAAAATATCTCAACAGCTTAAAACTACTGATATATATATATATATATATATATATATATAAAATGTGTTTATATGAAAGGTTTCAAACCTAAAATGAGGCCATAGTATTTAGTTAACATTTTTTTTATAGGTTTTATAGAATAAAGTGATATATGTCATGAATTTATCAAATTATTTTAAAAGGAAATAATGCACTTGGACACAAAAATATGTATATACCGGTATATAGGTGGATTGTATCAGTATTGCTTTGTTCTTGTCGTGGGAGTCGACAGATGGACAGAGTCCATCAATAATGAAAATCATTACAAATGTCATTATCGATAAATCGGGTCTATACAATGCATTTGTATGGACAAAATACATCTAAAGATAGCAGAGATCACACCGTGAACTCATACAGGAGAAATGCACAGCCCAAGTTCAAGTTGTCTTAAACATGAGAATGCTTCATATTAAGTAAGATATTTTCTGTGAATGTGCAAGACTTCCGAAATTTATGTTAATCTCACTTAATTAGCAGCTATAGGTAAATAACTAGAAAAATAATGATAAACAGTAAAACTTGTTACACTGTAAAAAATAAATCCATAAAATAACAGAAAAAGTACTGGCAGCTCATTACCTGGACATTATCCAGTAATTTCACGGATATATCCGTTAACCCTAACATAGAACGCAATGAAGTTCAAAATTCTAAATACAGGTAAAACACCTGGAAAAAATAAATACGGAAAATTCCCTCAAATGAATACAGTACATGTGAAAAGACATGAAGCGAAAAGTTTGAAGCAGTTTTAAAAACTTGAACTTTGAAAGTTTTAGGTTTAAAGTGTGCGCTGTTTTAGGAATTCTAGGACTTTCAGTCGCACCTGAGCCGCATATGTGTGAGTTTTGGGATTGACGATCCACCTGGCGCAGGTATTTGCTGTGTGTCTGCCAAGAGACACTTAAAGTGCAGCCGTTCAGTCTAGCACAAACACGCTCGTCTAGGCCCTCGTCAGACACGGACAACTGCCTGCCACAGAAAAGAATGGGGGATGGATGAGGCTGTTGAATGGGCGTTGAATTCTCTGGTTATCTTCCTTTATGACACTTCATTTGAAAAAGATGGATAAAAATGGCCTTCACTGTCTATCACAATTGTCAGACGTTAACCTTGTGTGCTACTCCACAAAAGCAAATCTCACACTCATTGCCAAGCATCTGTAAGAGTAGAGTAATTATAGTAGTCTGCAGCAAATTTCGCATTTCCTTGCCAGCTGAATTTTCTCTACAGAAGTTTTTGAGTCGTGAAATTAAACAATGCTTTAAAAGATGTGACAAAGCAGCCGGGCCAGATTCAACACTGAATGGTGAGCAGATTTACTATAGGATTGGCTTTCCTCTCAAAGCTGGAGAGATGTTCTCCAGTGACCCCTTCCATTCATCTTAAACTGTGCCTGACTACCTTTTCAGAATATCGCCGCCATCATCTCCAGTAAAAACAAACATGGCTTTGGAATACGGGTAGTATGCAGAAGAAGAAGAAAAACTTTGCTATGGGCACGGCCCAGGCAGCGAGATATCGTCTCTATAACTCACTGAGAGGACACCAGCGATCATTTATTAAAGAACAAAGGCATACTCACAGGGAGATGGCAAATAAATAATACAACTAAATTACTTTCTGAGATGATAAATAGCACTGCAGCACTCCATTGTGTTTCTGTTAACTTAAATTAACCCCTTAAGTATCACTCCACCTTTTTTCTGCATAGACATGAAAATTCACATATCCGAACTTAAATGGTTGCTTTGGAATATAGACTTAAGATTGGTCTTGTTTTAAAGAAGACATTTGGCAGATTATTGTAGAAGTAAAATAAATAAAGAAAGTGAAACAGAAGAGTTTGAGTTTATGAAAATGTACAATGTAAAAATATAATTATTCATATTTTATATCAAATATATATTTTACAAAACATGTTGGACTCTAAAACTGCAAGAAAATCAAAGCCAAAAATCTGAACAAGTTGTGTTCCAAATTTGAGGTTGATATCTCGAAAAATGAGCTTTCGGTGAGATTTTGTATCAAACTTTTTCACTAGATGACAGCCAAGCACCATTACTGACCATATAAGGGCGTCTGCATTTCCATATATGGTTTGAGTGTTCTGAACCATATATTTTCATAATTTTCATACAATTTAGCAACAAAGTAGACATCCTATTCAGAAGTAGTATGGGCAGTTTGGCAGATTTTGATATGAATTCAACCTCTAATAAACACATAAAAAGAACACGTATGTGCGTTATAGCTCGCCGCCACATCACAAATGAAGAATCTGTCATTTTTTTCTTTATATTTAAAACATTTTTCTCATACAATTGAATGCATGTTATCTTCTGAACTCTTGGCATGCAAACAAACTGAGGTTTCAAGCAATCTTTCATGATTAGTTCATCTCTATTTCAAAATAAAGGTCTGTACACACCTTATGAGTATGAAAATATTATTGTTGCTAATTGATAGATTACTGCTCCTCTGTCATTTATTTTGAAAAACAGTCACCAAATATGAAAACTAGAGATGGTAAGCTTTCAAATGATATATAGTTTGTCAAGATTAGTTCAGGTTTAGTATGGGATATTTCTGTTTTAAATATGTAATGGCTGTGGGCCCACCGGTGGGCCGGTGACACTTAATGTTTATCTCAGAAAATAGTACTTGTCATTGAAAAATGCAAAATGATTTCTTTTATTAATTTTTGACATTTCATAAAAAAAAGTCTACATATGGCATATGTAAACTGAGACAGCTTTGAATTTATATGATAATGAAAATAATTCAATACAATAATTATTAATAATATTAATATTATTAATAATTCAGGTTTGATGAAGTTACTCTGACAGATAAAGTTATTGGACTGCATTCAAGTTTTTAAAATCACCTAAACAAATAAAGGTGTACATTTTATTTTGATTTGCAATATTAAATATTCAAATTTGATTTTTTTATGTGATTTATGTTATAGATCTTGATTAAAACTGAAAGCAAAGGCAAACACAAAAACAAACAACACATATGTTTTATTACAAAGTAATAATTTTCATCTGCTATTTTTATTGAATGAAACTAAGAGGGTAAAGAGCACTCAGCTGTCTTGTGTTTACATCTGATTATCACATAATTATATTTGAAAAAACATCCAATAAACAGCATTTTCTTAAATTAGGTTTTAGTTATGGCCTGAATTTACCTGAGAAATGAGAAAAGAGACTGCAGATTGGCCATCTTTGTTCTTTCAATTATAAACAGATGCTTTAAGGGTCCCTTTTTCTGAATCCTCATCCAAGAAATCAAATTAATATAATTTACATCTCAAAAACAAGCCAAACACATTTTCACAACAGACTCTCTTGCAGGAGCAGAATGAAATAAAAGCAACTTTCGTACTGTTCTGAGTCATTAAACTCAGAGAAGCAGTCAGTTCAGTAAACTCAAATGGAGGTTAAGCCAACAACAGAGATTATTTTACCTGTTTGCTCGAGGAAAGTACCTTCTAATATTGCAGTTGACTTTTCAAGGCTCATTTAAATGATATATTTTGATAAGCGTATACTCTAAAAAAAAAAATGCTGGGTTAAAAACAATCCAAGTTGGGTTGAAAATGGACAAACTCAGTGAATGTGTTGTTTTAACTCAGAGGTTGGGTTAAATGTTTGCACAATCTGCTGGGTAGTTTTATTTAACTTAACTATTGTTTAAAAATCACTATATGGCTTGCTTAAAGTGACCCAAAGTCTGTTGGAAATTAACATTTATTAATATGTTTAATAAGTTTAATGAGTAATAATTGTAATAAATTGCTTATTAATAAATGTTCACCTTTTGATTATTATTGTTGCCTCTATGTGTCTGATTTTTAATCTCCAACCTATTTTGGGTCATTTTAAGCCAGCCATATAGTGATTTTTAAACAATAGTTGAGTTAAATAAAACTACCCAGCAAGTTGTGCAAACATTCAACCCAACCTCTGAGTTAAAACGACCCAATCACTGGGTTTGTCCATTTTCAACTCAACTTGTGTTGTTTTTAACCCAGCATTTTTTAGAGTGTAAGATCTACAATTTTGTGGAATATAAATGTTTCTAAAGAACTGACTGAATAATTCAAAGTAAAAAGAAAATCATATAAAAACAATAATAATCTAAACAACACAAACTGCTTCTGATTCATTCACAGAACTTCAGACAATATAGCCTATTTTATTTTCCTTTAATAGCACATTTGCATGACACAACATCAACAGCACCTTTAATGATGCAAAAGCAGAATAAATTTTACATCTTATTATATAAAGCCAATTTCTGTGCTTGAATAAACTGACTGAAACACTGTTTGCATTCATTTGTTCGCATTTTTCTTTTATTTAATATGGCTCTGAAGTGGATATTGTATGCGTATGGAAATAAAATAATATTAGCGCTCGTTCATTAAATCTAGTAGCCAGTGGCGAGGGGGAGGAAGCCAGGCGCCGAAACTCCAGAACAGAGACAGCAGCCTGACGTGCACATAAAACCTATTTATTCAGCCTGTGCATATCCTCCTAATTATTCTAGTAAGTCTTGACTATTTAAAGGTGCCACAGTGGCTGACGTTTAACAGCCTCCAACTCTTTCACATGCTAAGGACAATAGGGTTTAAACGCAGGGAACGATTAATAATGTTTGTCAGGCAGACTTAAGAAAGGCAAGTCTCACATCGCTGAAAACGACACTCCTCTTCACATCAATAACGGCCGCTGTCTGAGCTCTCGCACACGCAGAGACACATTTTCATGTAATCGAGTTTCTTAGTTGCGATCAAATTCATGTAAGGATTCATCATTTGCTCGGCCTCCTCCTGAGCCCAGGGTGAAATCAGAACTACTGCTGCTTCTTTTTTTCATGATAATCTAAAGATTGTTGTTTTTATGTATTTGCTGGTTGAATTCATGCTGTGGAATGGAGGGGAGTCATACTTCATGGTTCATTGTTTGTTCCTTCCTTTGTGAGTCATTGTGCAGAATTATTGTACTTCTCCCTGGAGGATTATTATGAGCTGCATAACTTGTGCCCTCTGGATTATGTGAATCACAATGATTTTTGCCCAGTTGATGCATTATTTAGTTACCCACCATGCACTCAATTTTCATTTATGCTGCTCTGACCGATATTACAGCTGTATTGGACTTTGCTTTCCAAGCAAAGGTTTTCATGTAAGTTGCCATTGTAGAAATGTGCTATTCACACACTGTAAAACCTAACGCTCAAAATAATGAATTCATTTGAGTAGAGCTAACTCAAATTGAACAAATTAGTTCAAACAAATTAACTTTTATGAGTATTTAGAATGTTCTTTTTCTTTTGCGTTCTCAAAAATTTAAGTAATCTGAATTGTTTCATTGTTTTGAGTTTTATGAACTTGTTTCATTTAATTTAGCTGAACTTAAATTTAACTGAAACTGGGCTGGGATTTCCATTTCCCAGCATGCTTTGCCATGACACTCAAAAGGGAGAGTAAATGCCAAAATGAAGTGTTATATTGTGTTTTTTTGTGCAAGATTAACGTTAAGTGGGAGATTTAGTAGTGTTTTATGTTTTGTTATGCTAGTTTAGAAGAGTTTCTGTTATGTTGGTGCTTTTGTAGGATTTCCATCATGTGACGAGTGGAGGATGAGCTTAGTTTGAGGACAGATATATGTTAAATGTATTATATTGCTGTCCTCATTCAGCGAGTGCTATGCTATACTATCAAAGCATTGTGTAACCAATTAGCAAGGTGGCATTTATTGAATTAGCTAGTTAAAGCTAGTCAAGTTTCCAATACTAAAGATTTGAGATTACATATTTTTAAGTTAGCTTACTCAAATATTTCAAGTTCAGAGCAATTAAAATGTATGATTAAATAAAAATCTGCAAGTTCTGCTTACTTAAACTTTAAATTTCTTAACTTAAAAAATTTGATTGCCTCAATTTTTTTTTTGTTGAGTTTTGCCATTTTATTCGGGTTTACAGTGCAGTCAGCCATGATTCATTTATGCAATGAGCGCAAGTATCCGCTAAAAGTCAAGATTTTTAACATTTCCAGGATTCTCAGAAGTGGAAGTTGTCATAGTTGGGTAAACTTCTATAGTGGTAAACGGGAGACGAAAACATTTGCACCAATATCAAAGGACAAAATTCATGATCACGTTTCTTTGACTTTCCAAAAGAGGGAAAAAATATGGAGAGACTGATTACAGCAGTCAGAAGAGAGATGCCGTCACTCCCTCCACTGTATTACAAACACCCTTGCAGCAGTTTTGTAAATTACATTTAATTTATATTTACTTTAATTGTATATTATTATTTTTTTTAATGGATTTGAGATGTGGATAACTGTGGAAACACATCATCACTGTCTGGTCATGTGATCTCAACATGCTGGCCCTTATGAGGCGACCCGCTCCATGTAAAAAAAAAAAACAGCTACAGATATGAATGGTGCCTCCTGGGACATTTTCAAAAGCACTATTCATGTCTTTATGTGTAAAGATTTAAATTAGGAAAGATTTGTAAATGCACCTTAAAAGGCACGATTTGTTCCAGAAACATTTTTGATTATGCTAGTTAAAAGTCTCTTCACATCCTGATAGCAATCACTAAGTTAAGTGGTCTAAATGTATTAATATGTATAGAATATGTGTAATATATTATATATATATATTGTCTGTGGAAGCCGTAGGACCAAAAAATGTTCATCCAATCATTGCATTCATTCGCGCAACCGAAACAGCAGCCACCTTTAAAGATGCTGTATGTAAGAATGACAGCTAGTGGTTGAAATGGGTACTGCAGTCCAAATTCAAAATATAGTTTGCCCCGACCCTCCTCCTCAGACTCAACACTCACGTGGGTTGCCAGTTTGAGGACACGCATCAGGAACGAGCGCAATTGACAATGGAAGGTGAGGAGACTCACACACTGTAAGATGAGTTGGTTTATCCGCGTTTTAATAATCTCTCGTTCATAGAGATTTTTAGATGGATGCCGAGGCTTTTTAGGTCAGGTAGAATCTGCGATCTCTGACCCAGTTTGTTTGCTGGCTTCCACGGCTGCTGCAATACACTGTGTTTTCCGCCAACTGGCAAACCTGTGGTGTCGAAATACCATTGGGTAAACTGGCAACATGCGTCATCACACAGACCAAAACAAAAACAGACATTACGACATGGAACACACATTTCAAAGTAACAATAACTGGCTGTAGCGTTGTTTTTCGGAGAAACAAGTATGTGAATTCAGCATGTTTCCTAAATATCTGCAAACACATTATGGTATTTTTATGCTTTAGTACAGTCAAAAACTTACATACAGCACTTTTAACAGTTCCTCCTGAACCAAAACAATGAGCTTATGCTGCGTTCACACCATAACTGTTATTTGGAAGAGATGGAAACCTGTGATGTAATACTTGGAGCGGTTCGTGAATTTATGTGCTTCAATGGCAACACTATCAACGCCGAAATGAATCTGCAGCCGTCAGGTGGTAGAGGTCAGCGCTCTTTAAGTTGTTTATGTTCATTATTATTATAATGTTATGTGCTTTGAGACATGAGGTAGTTTAACGCAGAACGTCAAAGTTTAAAAAAAAAAAAAACACTATTTCACTCTTTCTACTTCAAAAATTTCACTTTTAATTCAGTGTGTTACTCGATGCTCCTTTGCAATTATTTGTGCAATTTCTGAGTGAAAACTGTTAGTAAATCCTCAAAATGTCAGGTTAGTAAATTGTTAGTAAATGTCAAAGTAAATCCTACACCTGTTTTTTTTCCAGTGTCTGAAATACATGAAATATTTAGTATCTTTTTAGTAGCCAGTGCTGTTACCAAGAATCATACCTGAATGCCTTGCTTACTATTTACTGCTCTGATAGTTTCATCACTCATGCAGCTGCACGTGATGTTCACTATATAATCATTTCAGCTTCACGGCTGCGCACTATATTTTTATACACATTCTATTTGTTTAGGCAGAATGCGGCAGCAGAGCAAAACTTTTTTATATATATAAAAAAAATCCATGCTGGAATATTTTGGCCAAAAGCTCCTTCATAAATAATTAGTTTTCCTTTTTCAACTTCATGTTAGAAGACAGCATGGAGAGTAGGATTTGCGCTCACTTAAGGGGTAGTATTCTTGTTACCCGGTGACTCATTCACCTTGAATGAGAACATACTTCACATCTGAGTCACTGAGGTTACACCCCTTGAAAAGTCATCAAGATTGCACCCTCGGCAACAGTAACTTAACCAGTTTCTCTGCAGCAGTTTGATGCCGCTGCCACAACGATTTCCACACCCAAACTATCTTTTTCTCTAGAGCCTATTTTCTCAGGCAACACAATACAACAATGTTTTGAGAAAATGAAATGCCAAATCCAGTTAGTTCTGTGCACAAGCAAAAATGGATGGAGCTAAAAGTAGTTTGAACTCGTTGGTTGCACCATGATATAATGACAGCCCTGCATAAGAATGGACGTCATCTCTTTCCTCTTGATGCTATAAGATGAAGGGTTATTTTGCCGAAAATGGTAAGATTTTGAGAGAAATTGGACGGAAGAGAAAATCTTGCTCATCATCAGTGTACCTTAGCAAAAGAGATTCAGTGATATGAGTCACCAGGAACATGCATTTGAAAACACCCTCTTTCCTCCCTTTACACGGAGCGCTGATCCCACTGATAATGCTTTTAGTCTGGGTGTAGTACATGCACTTGCCCAGGCATACAGTACATTATGCAAATTATGTCAAACATACTTTCTCTGTGCTCAAAAGAAGGAGTCATTATGAGAAAGATTATCCCCTTTCAATCCAATCACTGCTTGGGCCATTTAAGTTTTATAAGACCTGATGATGTAAATAATCAGTTAATTGTTAGAGATTACATGTGTATGGAGACTTTAGAAGTGCTGAGTTATATGGCTTTGTATAAACAGATGTATATTTAAGAGAAGGTTGACTAATGGCAGTTTTGAAATAGCCGTTTGGTGGCATCAATCAGTTTATCTGGATTTATGTATATAGTGTACATGCAGACTTTATATATGCACATTTATCTATACAGAAAGATCGGAGAGAGATAGACAGGAAAAAGCAAATACTTTTAGATTGTTACAAAAACTCTATTTCAAATAAATTATTTTAAACTTAAAAAAAAAAAAAAAAACTTACCGACCCCAAACTTTTGACCAGCAGTGTGTGTATGTATGTATGTATGTATGTATATATATATATATATACACATATATACACACCGATCAGGCATAACATTATGACCACTGACAGGTGAAGTGAATAACACTTATTATCTCTTCATCACGGCACCTGTTAGTGGGTGGGATATATTAGGCAGCAAGTGAACATTTTGTCCTCAAAGTTGATGTGTTAGAAGCAGGAAAAATGGGCAAGCGTAAGGATTTGAGCGAGTTTGACAAGGGCCAAATTGTGATGGCTAGACGACTGAGTCAGAGCATCTCCAAAACTGCAGCTCTTGTGGGGTGTTCCCGGTCTGCAGTGGTCAGTGTCTATCAAAAGTGCTCCAAGGAAGGAACAGTGGTGAACCAGCGACAGGGACATGGGCGGCCAAGGCTCATTGATGCACGTGGGGAGCGAGGGTCAGGGCTGTTTTGGCAGCAAAAGGGGGACCAACACAATATTAAAAAGGTCATAATGTTATGCCTGATCAATGTATATATAGTGCTGTCAATCGTTTAAAAAACGAATTAATTGCACATTTTTATGTAATTAATCATGATTAATCACATCTAACATTAAAATTTGTAATATATAATCTCCAAATGTAGAAACGTCATTTCCTTTCCAAACATAGTATTTGGCTTTGGACACATCCACAGTCCTTGGGGAAAAAATGGGCCAAGCTACAAAAATGGTATTTTTTGGTAGATATTTGGTGGTCTTTTAATGTGGTCTTAACCATTTTAATCACAAATCACTGGTCAGGAAATTAGCAAGAATTGCACAAATACTGTAGATAAAGTAACTTAGCATGGAATAGCCTTCCCCGACTTGCAGGCAGCTTTTTACAGGAATGGTGATGGACCAAAACATGAGCCTAATGAAAAATAACACCTGATCATCCCTCTTTTGATAACAACTTTTCATTTGCGGGAAGCAAGCCATTCTGCAATATTCTCCTGCACTTCAAAGCATTAAATGACTTTTCACAGTGAAGTAGCTCACCAATACCAGCAGCTTAAAAGGCTCCCCACACAATGACACCTCTTACTCCATGCTTCACTGTGGTAGAGATGCATTTATTATTAAATTTCTCATCAGATTTTCGAAGACACCACTCTGGAGCATCACCATACATCATTGTGCATCAATGGCTTTTTAAGTAGTGCATTTGCTTACATTTAGCTAATTCCCTAAACAATAACTTGTATTTAAGACAGTTATAAGATTAATTTTTAGCCATTTTTGGCCCATTTTTATGTATTTATTTTTTGGGGTGTGTGTGTGTGTGCGTATACACTTTTTTTGTTGTTGTTGAGAAAGACTGAAAGGGGCATGGATTTTTGTATTTTAGTATGTTCCTTTAAGTTCACTTATAATGTTAATAAAGTTGTTTGCACAAAAAAAATAAACAAATATATATGCGGAAAAACTATTATTTTTAACCTTTATTCTGACATGATTCGTTTTCAAGGGGCGGCTTCTTTGAGGCTTGTCATTATACGGCCAATGTTATGATTGGCTAACGTCGTTGCATAGGAAACAGTATCAACGGACCCTCGCTATTGCATGTGAGTAAGTATTTTAAAAAGCATTATTCATTTAAAACCGTCATTTACAGACAAAGCATTATGAAATCATTTACTTGCCTTCCCTACACCTACAACTTACCCTACCCATTAAATACTTTTATTATTATTAAACATTTCGTTAGGCACTTTATTTCCACTTTTAGAACATTTTCTTTATTTTTATTGAAAGTAAATGCCTTTCCGATGTGATGTGTGATGGGAAAAGGGAGAAGAGCGAGCTCGGCAAAAGGCGAATTTGAACCCGGGTAGATCGCGTCAAAACCTAAATCCATGAGCCTTATGCCCTACTGACTACACCACTGAAGACGTTGAAACACACGTGTCTTTTTTTAATCTTGCGTGGTCCAGCCAGGCATTGTTGGGCGGAGCTAGTGTAACGGAGGCCAGCTAGTAGTCGCTGTGCGAGTAAACCTCACTCCTCTGATCTCAAGAGACGCTCTAGCAACTAATGCTAGAGGTTGCAGACTTTAGCCTCCTTGTTAGAGTGTCCGACTCTCATGCCGGCGGACCCGGGTTCGAGTTTCGCTTGGAGCGGGCGGTTCGAACAGGAGGGGTTACACTAGTGTAAATAGCACTTGCCAACAAGTAGTAGTAAAGTAGTTCCAGGCAGGTCTTGACCGTATTACAGTTCCATATCACTTCGCCAAATGATTTCAGTTATTTCAAAGGTCCTTGCAGCCTATAACAGCAAAAGAAACAAAACCCACAACCACACTGACCAAGCAAATACATATAGTAAACAAGAGGATAAAAATGACTAATTATTTTCATGTTTTTTTGCCACAAAATTAAGTTTTATTATGTACGGTTTCTCCCGCTCTCTCTCCCACTCAAACGCACACATATACAGTACACTACGGACACACACTCACACAGAAACATTTGTTTTCAGCGCTGCTCTACGATTTTATCAGTAAAATAGTTTAACAACTTAAAAGCTACATGACATTTCTCACTAGCGAGGTAATAGCGGCGCTGTTCTTGAAGCAGATAAACTTAAGAGTTTCTCTATAGACGCTGCAGCCGAACTCTGTTGAGAGGCACAGACTCAGGTAATTTACACACACTTAATCTCTCTCTCTCTGTAACAATGACACAGGGATAAAAGAAATTAATAACACAGGGTAAAATAAATATCGCATGGTTTTCCTCCTTGCTCTAATTTGACACTTTCCACAAACAAAAGAATCCATATCTAAATCTGAATAAACAGTGCATCTAAACATGTGATTCAACATCACTTCAGCATCATGTTGATAAAAAACATTCCCAAAGCATTACATTTCAAGATCTAAACAAAGCCATCTTTAAACAAATACGAACTTCTGTCAATAAACACCCGTAAAATCTGGGAAACTAAAACTACGTTCCTCCAGAGACGCATCTATCCGGTCAGTGACTAATATAAGAGGTTCTCAGAGCAGAGAGCCATGCCTGCAACATGATGCAGCAAACCCTGGATCATCCCTGCCTTCAAGTATCCCATAATGACAGAAAAGGGCTGGGACGGGAATGCTAAGCTGGGTTGTGTCTGTATACCCCAAAAGGTGCAGCAGGTTGTTCACTTCATTCAATTGGGCATTAAAAAAAAACTAGATTTACGGCATCCTGGATCAAACAAGCAGCCTGATGGATTTTCCAGCCCGCCCTGGCATCCCCGTCACATTGCCATGTGGAGAGTTGTGCAGGGAAATGGCCAAGAGACTATGGATGTGGATGGCACATGACAAATTAGTTGACTTAACTGACATTTTGTTTTCTCAATCACCTTCACGATTACCTAACAATATTGTAAAGGGTTCAGAACACGGTACACTGGTCAACTGATCAGGCATTTGTACAATGTGATTTACAGTTATCATAAATCTGAGTGAAATAATATGACATTTTTTAATAGGTTTAACAACATGTGACTTCTAAACTGATTTACATTCACTAGCACTGATTTACTACATGGAGGAGAAATAATAGTCAAAATAAAGAAAACAAACTGCTGTCGGTGAAGTGAGGGTTGCCCGTTGAAACAATGTGGCTCTTTGTGATATTTTTACATTTTGAAATCAAAAGCTTATGATTCATCAGGACTGGGTAACCCATACCAAAGCTGAACATAATTTATTCCACATAGGCCAGAGAGAAGTGCAGGAAGAGAAAAAGCAAGAGAGAGAGAGAGAGAGAGAGAGAGAGAGAGACATGAGTGTAGCCAAAGCCTAATATTGAGAGCTGATTCCAACTTTCCCCTCTTCCTTGCACGCACTGACACACAGTTATTCCCTAATGTTCTGGGAACAATTACCATTTCCGAGGTTTAAACGGGGACAGAATGTCCCCATATGCGTCAGTGACACCTGTTTGAAGTGGTTACCACAACCATACAGCAGTACTGGTCTAAAACAAAACAAAACAAAAGTATCTACACAAACACACACACATATATACACACACATATATATATATAAGATCTTGTGTTTTAAAGCGAACCACAAACTGGAATGATTAATTCACTGAAAACATAATTTATTTGCTTTAAAGGTGCAGTGTGTAGTATTTACGCATTAACGTTGGCAGCCCTAATGCATTAATTCTTAACATGTAAAAATAATTTAAAGCAAATAAATTAAATTAAATTAAATCATTTCAGTTTGTGTTTCGCTTTAAAACACAAGCTCTGTCATATTCTGTGATTGTTTGTGAAGAGCGCGAGACTTCATGCATCACGCTGTGTGAAATACAGACTGATCTGAACATCAAAACATCCCACCGCTGTATGGCCAGATGATATGGAAACTACATTCCTCGGCTGGATAAAGCAAACCAGCGTCTCGCTAGTAAAGTTTTGATGGATGAGGATTGTAATCAAGGTAAAGACGATTGCAGTGACGTACAGGAGTCGTACAGTAAGCACGCGTGAGTACAGATACGCAAACAAACCGTGTATGTGCGCTCTTGATGCGCTGAACGGACATTGTGTTTATGCACAGACGCATTTCAGTACATTCATGTTGAGTACTGAAAAGAGAAGCCAAAAAGTTTTTGATCGCCCCCAGGTGGCTGGATGCAGTATAGGTCATAAACCCCGCCCTCTCCATGTAATCTAATGGGACGTGCGACAAACTAAACAATCAAATTCCAAAGATGTCATTTTAGGTCATTTTTATCACGCTGATGTTAGTTCAAGTGTTTTTTTAAAGGCACACTATGTAGTTTTCACCACTAGAGGTCGCCTATTCAAAACAAAGGTGTAGCTTGATGACGCTGAGATTGAGCGCTGAATCTTCACCTCACAGCCGGTGGGAAAGAATCGGGACGGGACACGGGCAGAATTCATGTTGATGGATGAGATTATTAACGTTACTGTAGTATGAAGCAGAGCAGGGCCGAGTGCTGTGGAGCTGAACGAGGTTGCTGAAGCGACTGCTAATGAGAGACGAGCGTGACACACGGCTCGAGAGCAGAGGAGCTTTTATTCTGACACAGCTTCCGCTTCTTCCGGTCAAGCGTATGTGGGGTAACGCAGCACTGTTTTATCATATTACACACATTTGAGTGTGTTAAAAATGATGTTATAACGTTACTCTGTGCGTTCGCTCGGCGGCTGCTATGAGACACTTGTTCACACTGCAGTAAGCTAGATCGATATTAGAATATCATATTAATAAATGCTGGATGGCTTGTGTTGCTAAATGGCATACAATTAATTTTAAAACATATTGTATGACAGAGAAAATGCTGTATTACTGCACAATAATTAGTTTTCTGTCTATAAATGTCTCCAAACAGTTGTTCCCTTGTCTAATAAAACATATAATATATTAAAGCATATTTGGTGTTTCCATGGTTTCTACTAAATAAAACCGGAAATCGAGGGTAACGCGGGTATGATGTCATTGATAGGCGACGCACGGGCACAGTCCGTGTGCTGGTTAAAATTGCTTATTTCTCTGGATTTAAACATTCTTCGAAACATTTGGGATATTATAAGTACACAAGTCAACAAAATATATCCTAGTGGTTTTTGGATATTTTAATCCAAAAATCTTACATATTGTGCCTTTAAATAAGTTTGGTTTTAGTTGCTACAAAAACGGGGGTGTGACGTCATGATTGACAGCTGAGATTGACAGCTTCTCTGAGCAAAGTAGTCACTGAGGCACCAACGGACTTTTTTCCGGGATCTTGGGAGGAGATTGACGCTTTAACTTTAATTTCTACATTTCAATCAGCCAAGATGTCAGCGCCATATTGGGACATTGGCTTTTCTACAATGGAAGAGAGTTAAGGTGCGTTTTATAGTCTATGTACTACACACATTCAGAATGATGTTTTGATTTGTCATGTGTATGTTGCTGTGTTTAGTAATTCTGAATGTATCCGTGTACTGTAGTAGGCATATGCAGTCAGGTCAAGATGATTCGTTTAAGGGTTTTTTTAGGCATCTCCATGTGGTTCTGTTCATGGTTCTGTTCTGTTCGTCATCTCCATGTGGTTCTGTGTATATATATATATATATATATATATATATATATATATATATATATACACACACACACACACTTTAGTATAAATTATTTACAAATCCCTATTCTAAAGCTGTGATTCAGCATGGAATATATGATTTCCATCATCACAAAAAAAATGTCATCATGCTGTGCGTTTCTGTGCAAAACAAGAATGCAATCAGAAGGAGAGTCTGGAGAGGCTCTGCCGAACTTACAGTAATGATTACTGGCACAGAAAGTAGCATCACATTCTGGTTTCTGTTAGCTCGCAATATTATATGAGGGAGTGTTTATTGACGCATAGCAAAAAAAAAAAATGCATCTCCGCAGCTGCTATCTACCTTAGATCCCCAATTAGGGAGTAAATGAATGAGCCGCCTGAGTTCAGTGCCTGCCAAGACTGCATGGTAATGATGACAGTGATCCATCCCAGATAAAGCAGCTTACTAGACCACAGTATACCACTCAGCCTGAGGGTAATAAGTAAAAAAAAAAACCAATGTGGCACTTCTGAAAACGCAAAAAAATTAAAAAGAAACGGGAGCCATAAGTTTGAGATATTTTTCTTTAGTTCATATATATTTATTATTATATTCATATATATATATATTGAACATTCTCTTTATTACATTTTCTACATTGGCACAAAGAAAAATTCCAACAAAATTCACTTTGCAGATACAGTGTCCAATAATAATAAACAATATATATTTTAACCCAAGTAATGATATAGGGAAAAAAGAAAATTCAAGGAAGTAGTAGTAGTGGGGTTAAGGTTCAATTATTGCTGTCCTATTAAAATAATTAATAAAGGGTTTCCATACTGCATAAAAATGATCAGTCTTCTTTTTTAAAGAAAATCTCATCTTTTCGAGTTGAAGGTGCATAACATCTCTAATCAGGGCAGAGCAATGAGGTGGATTTTTTTGTTTCCAGCTGAGCAAAATCAATACGTGCTAAGAGTGTGACAACTCTGATACTCTGATTTTTAGACAGCTCCACATTGTCACTACTGACACCAAAAATAGCCAAAACTGGGTCTGGGTCTAGTGGTTTTCCCAACACCCTTGACAATAATTGAAAAACGGAATAAATCCAATAAATACGAATATTAGGACACTTCCAAAACATATGTCTTAGTGATGCTCTCTATCGCATAATGGGTCCACAGAAGAGAAAATCCTAGAGCTTTAGTTTAGATGAAATATTTATATATATTATTTTATATATTTTATTATTTATATTTCTTTGCAACTTTAAACTCTAAAAGAAACCAAGCATTTAAGAACACTAATAGCTTATGTCCACCCGCAGTGAACCTTTTTTCTTAGAACAGTTTTCTTAGATGATCGAAGATTAATGATCATGTTCTAGCACAATAGAAGCTTCTTATAGGAAAGCAGTGGCTGGAAAACCCAAGCTCGATAAATTCAGCTCTCAGCAAAAGGGCAAATGAGGCTATCATTCACCTGAAACGGGCTCGCTTGTCTTTTGGTATCTTTCATCACATCCACCCCCGGCACGCCAAAACCAGGAACACACAGAAGCCACCCCGAGTTCAACCCTAAACGCAGATGCATCAAGGCTACTGTGTGCACTCCCCTCTGCCCACCATAGACCACCCATCTCTACCCTAACTCTATTTCCAATCTCAAGTGGGAGCTACAGTCAGATACTGACCCGTTTCCAAACCACAAAATGACTCATATGGAAATGAGACGAGAACATTAACCCAAATGAAATAAAGGGAGCAGGGAATCAGGAGGTGGTCTGACTGAACTTGTCTTTTTAATGTGATTTTTCCCCTTGCTAAAAGGATCACTTCACCCAGAAATTAAAATCCTGTCAGTATTTACTCACTTTCAAGTCGTTCCAAAGCCTGTATGACTTTCGTTCTTTTGTGGAGCACAAAAGGTGATTTTTTGATGAATATAATGAAATATATCAATATAATAAATGTGAATAGGAGCTGTCAAGCATCAAAGGTGGACACTAAAGCATAGGGGTGTAACGGTACACAAAACTGACGGTTCGGTATGGGTTCGGTACAGCAGGGGACAGAAAACTAAATATAAAAAAATATATATTTTTATTAAACAGTGTTTAGTGAACAAATTGTGTCTGTCCTTGGATGAATTCAATTATAACTCAAAGTTTCTTAAAGATAATGCTGTAAACTATATAGGGAGCCCTTACTTGCACATTACTATAATATTAAAGGTTAACAACAGAGCCCAAACTATTAGCCTAAATTCAGTTGCTATTTATGTTTAGATATAATAATCAACACTCAAATAACACATTGTATACAAACATGTAAACTTCACATAAGGCAGTTTTTGCATTAACTTCTAAATCTAATTATAAAATGTTTTTACTCCAATTCATTGTTGAAATATAATCATTTATACACAGTGTCTGTCATTTTCATGACAGATTTATTTAAACACACATTAAATAATCCAGACATCAGTAACAGGTTCAGTAGAATATAATGAATATATAGGCTAATATAGTGCATATATTTAGTGAAAGAGTTGATTTCTCTAGTGAACTCACAGCTGTGGACACTGAATGACTTCTGAGGTAAATGTGATGCTACGTGACATTGTTCTCAAGCTGTTTTATTGACGTCTTTCCGCCGTTGAAACACTGATTGAGCGATTACACCACATATGATGCGTTTCAGTGAGTTGTAATGTATCCTCAACATACCTTCAGATGTTCATTCATGTTTATTCTTTGACTATGACGAGATGATCGTGTTCACTCCCGTGTTAATTTCGTTCACAAATAATTTTCGTCAACGACCTTTTTTTCTCAGTTTTGGATGACAAAAACTATGACGAAAATCTACTGTCATTTTCGTCAACGAATAAAAAAGAGACGAAAATGTTAGGGAGGGTCGATTAGGGAAGAGATCCCGTCAGAACTGATGTCCTGTGTAACAGATGAGCTCATTTGAACTGTGACGTGCGGATCTAACGGCGGGAAAACACGGCGCTGTTGTGCTACTACAGGCTCACGCGACAGCGCTTCAGAGCGGCTCAATCAATGAATAACACACATTTATGAGAGGTAATTGTTTATGAACTAATGCTGATCAATAATGACAATGTTTACTTTACGATGTTTATATGGTAATATGGTTTAGACGGTTGTAACAATGCATATTTTATCTCCCTCATCTGAACTGCAATAGTGAAGCGCAGACATTTCAAAATAAGAGTCCTGGTGTATTTCGAGCTTGTTTATAATTAAAAGTCACGCATTATATATACGTTTTTGGTTACACAATAAACTGTATTTAATTTCATTCCCATTTAATTCATAGTCAGAAGGAAAGACTAAGAACAGTATTTGACTCATTATTCAATAAAGTATCAGGGTTATAATAGTTAACTAAAACCATTAAAAAATATTCATTACTTGAAATTAAATAAATGTTAACTGAAATTTAAAAAAATAAATAAATTTAAACTTATTTGAAGCTTTAGCTTAACTTGATATACTAACTAAAACAGAAATACAACATTATAAAAACTATACAGATGTTTTTAAAAAACAAACAAAAAAAGTGAATTGAGCTCTTTTGTGTATTTTTGCGCTTGAACGGTCATTTTGTCTAAATGTCAGTTTTGACATGTATTCAAGTAACAGTCGGTTATGTAATGCTTAAATGCTTAATTAATGCATTACAACTTAACTAAACTCTAAAAATAAAAATCTTATGATATTTAGTCGACTAAAACTAGACTAAAACTAAATGGCATTTTAGTCAAAAGACTATGACTAAACAATCAAAATTTGCTGTCAAAATTAACACTGGTTTACTCACGCGCCGCTGCCGATTGAACTGACGCGCCTATACAATGATCTGTCACGTCACATTAAAGAGCGTCAAAACGGCATTTATCATTTGAATTTCGTGATAAAATGGACAGAATACTTCATATGTTTGTGTGGGAACTCAGATTGAAGTATGATCCTCACGTAAAACAAGCCGACTGTTAAAGATTGCATTCGGTACACACGTGCACCATACCGGAAGTCCTGTACCCAAACGGTTCGGTATGAATGCGTGTACCGTTGCGCCCCTAAAGCACCATTAAATTAAAATAATACATAATTCAAGTCCATACAACTTGTGTGCTACTGTATATTTTAGACATATGATAGCTGTGGTTGTAGAACAGACCAACTTTTTTGGTGCTTTTGAGCCTTTTTGAAGCTTGGCAGCAACATTCACTTATGTCATATTGAAAAGAGTTGCCAGGATATTCTTCCAAAAAATGGCTTTGAATTTCAGATAAAAAGATATCACTCTGTGGAACTGTTAATATGATCACAACCATAACATTTAATAAATAACCATATATTACATAAATGTTCTGTTTTTTGTTAAAGACTTATTTTCTGTGTTTTTGGCTTTATTCTGATGTTGGAGAGAGGACAGGAAGCAAAGTGGGAAGGTGGGGGGGGACCCACGAGCTGGGACTCGAACTTGAGTCATCCGAAGCCGTGCTACATGTCAGAGCGCTGCCCATGAGGCATTTCTCAGTCTAACAAGCCCCTCTGTGGCCCAGAGGTCATGGCAGATTGTCAGTAAATGACAATCTTTAGGTTTGTTTTGAGATGACTCATTGTTATTAGCAACTATCAAAATCCCACATCACTAAACATCCAAACAGGAAACAGAGGAACCACATCACCGTCCATGTGAGCTAAATCCATAGTCTCAATCACTACCCTCTCCATCACTCACAATGCATAGGATGTGAAAACTAATGAGGTCATTTCCAGAGCTGTGGAGAGAGAGTTCGGAGAGCCAGTCTAAGGGCTGAACACACCAGAAGTTTTCAACACCAGTCGGGCAACCATTATTACAAAAGAAAGAGAGGAAAACAGACAGGCAATGAAAATGGAGCTGTTTTCACACTTAGGTCTTACAGCTACATATAGTCCCTCAGCACATCGCTACTGGGGTGTGAGACAGAGAACACAAACACAACTCAAACATAACAGCAAGGGCACTAGGATCCAGTCGAAACTTTCACTAAAGGTGCAGTGTGTAGTATTTATGAGGATCTATTGACAGAAATGCAATACAATATACATAACTACAGTGGGGAGAACAAGTATTTGATACACTGCCGATTTTGCAGGTTTTCCTACTTACAAAGCATGTAGAGGTCTGTAATTTTTATCATAGGTACTCTTCAACTGTGAGAGACGGAATCTAAAACAAAAATCCATAAAATCACATTGTATGATTTTTAAATAATTAATTTGTATTTTATTGCATGACATAAGTATTTGATCACCTGCCAACCAGTAAGAATTCCGGCTCTCACAAACCTGTTAGTTTTTCTTAAAGAAGCCCTCCTGTTCTCCACTCATTACCTGTATTAACTGCACCTGTTTGAACTCGTTACCTGTATAAAAGACACCTGTCCATACACTCAATCAAACAGACTCCAACCTCTCCACAATGGCCAAGACCAGAGAGCTGTGTAAGGACATCAGGGATAAAATTGTAGACCTGCAAAAGGCTGGGATGGGCTACAGGACAATAGGCAAGCAGCTTGGTGAGAAGGCAACAACTGTTGGCGCAATTATTAGAAAATGGAAGAAGTTCAAGATGACGGTCAGTCTCCCTCGGTCTGGTGCACCATGCAAGATCTCACCTCGTGGGGCATCAATGATCATGGGGAAGGTGAGGGATCAGCCCAGAACTACACGGCAGGACCTGGTCAATGACCTGAAGAGAGCTGGGACCACAGTCTCAAAGAAAACCATTAGTAACACACTACGCCGTCATGGATTAAAATCCTGCAGCGCACGCAAGGTCCCCCTGCTCAAGCCAGCGCATGTCCAGGCCCGTCTGAAGTTTGCCAATGACCATCTGGATGATCCAGAGGAGGAATGGGAGAAGGTCATGTGGTCTGATGAGACAAAAATAGAGCTTTTTGGTCTAAACTCCACTTGGCGTGTTTGGAGGAAGAAGAAGGATGAGTACAACCCCAAGAACACCATCCCAACCGTGAAGCATGGAGGTGGAAACATCATTCTTTGGGGATGCTTTTCTGCAAAGGGGACAGGACGACTGCACCGTATTGAGGGGAGGATGGATGGGGCCATGTATCGCGAGATCTTGGCCAACAACCTCCTTCCCTCAGTTAGAGCATTGAAGATGGGTCGTGGCTGGGTCTTCCAGCATGACAACGACTCGAAACACACAGCCACACAGTAGCTCCGTAAGAAGCATCTCAAGGTCCTGGACCTGAACCCAATAGAAAATCTTTGGAGGGAGCTGAAAGTCCGTATTGCCCAGCGACAGCCCCGAAACCTGAAGGATCTGGAGAAGGTCTGTATGGAGGAGTGGGCCAAAATCCCTGCTGCAGTGTGTGCAAACCTGGTCAAGAACTACAGGAAACGTATGATTTCTGTAATTGCAAACAAAGGTTTCTGTACCAAATATTAAGTTCTGCTTTTCTGATGTATCAAATACTTATGTCATGCAATAAAATGCTAATTAATTACTTAAAAATCATACAATGTGATTTTCTGGATTTTTGTTTCAGATTCCGTCTCTCACAGTTGAAGAGTACCTATGATAAAAATTACAGACTTCTACATGCTTTGTAAGTGGGCAAACCTGCAAAATCGGCAGTGTATCAAATACTTGTTCTCCCCACTGTATGTTTTCAGTGGTGTATAAAGACCTTACATAATGAACCATTACGTTTTTATTACCTTAGAATAAACCATTTCTATCTACACACACCGCGGGTCCCCTTACAGTGAAATCACCATTTTGCGTCGTCATGTTTCTACAGTAGCCCTAAACGGACAAACTTCTCTACAGAGCGCTAGTCACTCTCTGCTGTCTCAGACGACGACATTTTTGTCCTGTGTCGGCCACCGTAGCTTCTCTATGTGCTTGGAAAGGGAGGGGTGAGCGGTGGGTGATTGCAATTCACAACCTCACCACTAGATGCCACTAAAATTCACACACTGCACCTTTAAATGTTAAAGAGAGAAACTCTGATTATTTGATTATTTAAATGTTAAAAAAAATGCTTCTCAAATGTAGTTTCAAAAGTGGAAACCATTATGTAAAATGGGAAGAAAGGAAGTTCGTTATAATGAAAACTGCACTGTAAAAACTGAACATGTGCAATTGTTACCTAACAGGGATAGTTCACCTGAAAAATAAAAAAATATGTCATCATTTACACACCATTATGGTGTTACAAACCAGCATGACTTACTTATTTTTTAATGAAAGAAACTAAATTAAACTGAGATACATTTTTTTACACAGATTAAGCCTTTTCAACAAAAAATAAGTTTGGGGGAAAAAATTCTAATTAATGTACTAAAAAAAAAGCAATTAGTTATGCAATGAAAATGAGAACGATTCAGCAGGATTTGAACTTATATCGCCCACACATTAGACCACATGCACTGCTTAAACTGTGCTGATGAAGTCACTAATTTAATAACATAAAAGACAGCACAGTTATACATATTTTAATACAATACAATTTTTGGCTTTTTACCAGAATTGCTTTTTTCCCCCTTTTTGGCATATAGCAAGTCAAGTCAAGTCATTTTGTATAGCGCGTTCACAACACATGTCATTTCAAAGCGGCGTTACAGAAAATCATTCACTAATGTCTTAAACCTTAAAGCCCCAACAGGAATTCAAGGAATAGCCATATCTTAATTTAGAGCACTAAATTTGGGTAAAGATGGATTGGATAAAGGATTAAATAAGACATCACTTTTTTTTTTTTAAATGAGTAGTTTATAATCTTTAATCCTGATAATTAAATAATAATAAAAGAAAACTATATATATAAAAAAAAAAAAATGGCACTGAACTTGTCAGCCAGTGATCACAATGCGTTTTCATTATCTGAAAGATCAACATGTTGACTCCTTTTGTTCCATGAGAAAAGTTTCACTCAACATGAGGGAGGGTAAATGTTGACAGAATATTCAGTTTGAAGCAAATGATCTGCGGAAGGATTTAACTGCACTGACCAAAGTTAGACATGTGAATGGGTGTGGAATGGGTGGGAATAAATCGTTTTAATGCATAATAATTGTAATATAATGCATAATAATAATAATAATAATAATTGTGGTCAGTATAACATTTATTAAAATGCTTTTCTCCTTTTGTATATTTTTAATGAAAAAAGTCATTAAGTAAATGAATGTGTGTGACCTTTTTCAGGTTTAGTAATATTAAATAATTTCTTTGTTTAAAACCATTTCATTTTTATGTTCCCACAATAGGTTAAAATAGGTTTTACAGGCTGAATCCATGGATAGTTCACCTAAAATAAATAAATAAATACTTTTTTTTTTTTTTTTTTAAATCTGTCATTATTTACTCGCTCTCATGTTGCTGATAATAAAATATGCAATGAAAATCACTTTTTCCAATTCTTTTTAAAATAGAGTTGTGACAGAGAAACGAAGCGCATGAACCTTAAAAGTAGATCATGAAAAACATGTCACCATGAGACATCTTGTAAAATGCATTAAAATGCTCTTCTCCTTTTGTATATTTTAATGAAAAAATTCATAAGTGAATGAATTTGTGTGACCTTTTTCAGGTTTAGTAATATTAAAAATGCCTTTGTTTAAAACGATTTAATGTTTATGTTACCACAATAGGTTAAAATAGGTTTTACAGGCTGAATATAGTTCATGGATAGTTCACCTAAAATAAAGAAAGAAATCTTTTTTTTAAAAAAAGTCATTATTCACTGTTGTTCTAAACCAGTATGAATTTCTTTCTTCTTTGGAACATAATGATTCACAATATCTGACTCACAATCTACCTTTTTCTTTTTTTTGATGTGATGTGATGGCAGTGACCTTCCTTATAACACATGTAAAGGCAGGCAGCTCAATAAATGCTTTCCATTCTGTGTAAGTGGGATCTGAAAAGAGTTCTCAGTGCTCCTTAAAATATATCAGCGCACCTCCGGAGAGGTCATATGAGGTAAAGACAAAAGTGGATCCTATACACTCACTTATCAACCATCTGGTGGTTATCAGCTCACGAGAACGAGAGAGAGAGAGAGGGAGAGAGAGGCCTGTTAACAGTAAGCTCCAGCTGTCTGTCTCACCCAAGCCAGACTGAGGAGTTTAATGGTGGTGCAAGTGTGGGAAAGAGACACGGCCCCACAACCTCAGGCCAGTTCTTGGGCTTGTGTTCAGAAGAGAGGAGATTACAATGGCTGGCTTTACAACTGGTTCTCGTGTACACGGCTAGCCACCGAACAAAGTGCCTCAGGGCAGTGACTCATGGCATAAGCTTCCCTTCGCTCTGCGACAGAACCAAAGGCGGAAATTGGATCCAGATGCCGCAAGATAGCCAGAAACACATGGTTTGATGGCACTCGTGTTGACTGTTCCCTGATCAGGGTCTGACCCAGACAAATACATTCGTAGTGAATTTGGAAGTGTCCACCTGAGATAACTTGATTAGCTTAAAGAGACCTGAAAAACCTGCTTGAACATCAACAAATTAAAAACAAGCAAACATAAACGTTCAGTGCTGAAATGAATATTCAAATGATCTCCTTTAACAGTTGCTGAATGTAAGAACAAGAAAAGCAAGGCATATCCTTGTTGTGTTGAGAGCCAATCAGCATTGTTTTTCACATACCAACCTAGAACATACAGTCCACAATTGGAAATCTTCAAAATCTAATTTAACCATGGAAATAACCAGGGTTTTAGGATTTTATAACAAAGAAACGTCATAGATATTCTGCACTCTTTCTTGGTCACAAATCAAATAAGCAAATTTGTGACACTGACCATGAACTCCTTTGTATAAAATGTCTGATTACCTTTGGGAACACGAGAAGCTCTTTGGTTTATCTCAAATCATGCTGGATAACATGATCGTCAGGTTTTGAACAAACTTGAGGGCTGCTGTCACAAGAGGAAAAATCACAATATTAGTAAGATATCCTGAAATTCATATTGATTTTTAAATTCCATTTTCACTTAAATGCTGATAATAAAATATGCATTATTTTTCAAAATAAAGTATACAGTTAGACTTTAGAATCTATTCACATTAATCCTTTTATGTTTAGAATTCTGACATGTGACCAGTGTTGGGTGTAACTAGTTACTAACTAATTAGTTACTGTAATTGAATTACTTTTCCCTTGAAAAAGTAAAGTAAGGGATTACTCTTATTTTTAAATTTAATTAATTTAAAGCTGCAGTCCGTAAGTTTTGCCTCTGTGTCGCCATCTCTGTCTGAAACCTGCAATTGCAGTTATTTGCGGAGTTATCATCTGTACATGCAACACGTTCTCATGAAATGCGTATAAATTAGATTTTGAAGATTTTCAATTGTGGACTGTATGTTCTAGGTTGGTATGTGAAAAACAATGCTGATTGGCTCTCAACACAACAAGGATATGCCTTGCTTTTCTTGTTCTTACATTCAGCAACTGTTAAAGGAGATCACGCATATTTATCGTGCGATTTATACGCCAAAATTAGTTTTTACGTGCATATGATACGCATTGTCACCCCATTGGGTAGGTTTAGTGGTGTGGGGTACGTGCATATAACACATTATAAAGTGCGTATCATATGCACGCGAAAACTGCGTAACATATGCACGTAAAAACTAATTTTGGCATATAAATCGCACGATAAATACAATTCGTGCTATAGATACGTAGCCTAGAAATCTAGACGCACCCTAGCGGCAGCAAATGTAATTTGCAGCCAGGGCGTCTAGCAACTCTCCGTTGGCTTGCGAGCTTGAAAAACCAAACTCTAGTCAGGCCAATCACATCGTGTATAGAGTCAGTGGGGGGGCTTAAGATAATGACGGCAGAGTTGCGGCGGTTCTGCGTGCTACTTGAAAACAAAGAAGATGTGCGGTCTTTCGAATCGGCTTTGGCCGTGACTCTGGAAGACTTGGAGTTAAGCTTTTCTTTGAGAAAAGAACAAAGAACGGCACTGAAGTCATTCTTAAAAAAGGAAGATGTGTTCGGAGTTTTGCTGGATACGGCAAAAGTTTAATCTATCAACTAGCTCCGCTTCACCTTCTTCGTTGCTCTGGTTGGTTGTAGCGCTATCCTATTGCGTGCAAAGGGAATGTGAAAGACAACCGTTTATCCCGCCCCTCGGATTGAGCCCTGCCAATGGTGTGTTCCCAGACCCAACATCTTGATGTGGGTCTGGCTTGTCAGGCTAATAGATGCGCATTTTCATGAGATCAGGCTGGTACGTGAGTTGTGTATCGTCACGGCTCCTCAGCGCGGATGAATCTAATGTTTTGATGAGTATGTGCGGCTGTCAGTCACCGCACCGGTGTGGATACTGTACTTCAGAATCACAGATTCTACGTACAAGTAATTAACATGTCTGCCACTTTTGGGAACAAAACATTACAATAAATTGCGCTAACAATGGTGATTAAATCTAACGATCGCTCATATAACGTCAAACCGTGCAAATTATTATTATTGTTATACTTTGTTCTCAAATTGTTAATGTTAACAGCATTAGCATTGCGTGGCTACGTGTATTTAGTGTTTATTAGCGTTACCTGTAGATTTCAATTTCTGACTACGGGTGAATCTCCAGTTGTCACTGATGATTGTCATTTGGGCCTTTCTGGATTACAATCCGCCATCAAAATGATAAATTTAATCACTCCAGCTGCTGTGAGAAAAGGCTATAAATGCTCCGCCACCTGCAGCATCCTCACATGCGCTACTACTACTAGCCGGACTCCTTCTTTATGTATACAGACGTGACGTAATGACGCAAAGACATGCTCGAATTTCCCGCGGAAATCCACCATACCACTCTAATTATAACACATTATTACAAGCTTACCGTTGTGAATGGGGCTAAGGTAAGGAGAGAGTTTTAAACGCTGGCTTGTTGTGTACTTGCTCAAAAATTGATTTTGGATCATTTTTAACCAAAAAAAGTTACGGACTGCAGCTTTAATTACAGTTACTTCTGATGTAATTGAACTAAATACTGTGTAGAACAATTATATATAATACAATAGTAGAATTAACATCAAAATTTAAAGTCTAACTTTAAAATGCATGTTTTTATGTATCCTCACATTTGTAATACTTTGGTCAGTTAACAAGAATAATTTATGTAGTTTTATATTATTTATTTGAATGAATTAAAAGAGCCATTTCATGTCTATCTTTGAATCACTTTACTAGTCGAGGTTGATATAGGATTTAGAAAGTAATTAGTAATAAGTAATTAAATACTTTTTGGAGAGAGTAATTTGTACAGTAATCTATAATTACACTATTGAAGATGTAATTAGTAAATTACTTTTTTAGAGTAACTTACCCAACACTGCATGTGACAGAGAAACGAAGCGCATGAACCTTAAAAGTAGATCATGAAAAACATGTCACCATGAGACAAAAGAAAAAAATGGTCATCTTGTAAAAGCGCTGCAGTGCTGCTGAGAACACAAGGTGTTCTTGTACTAAGATTAAAGGCATATTTCTTCAAGAGGCTCTCTAATACTACAGCTATGTGGCATGTCCTCACTGGTAAAACACAGCAAAAGAGTGTAATGCATGTTAGAATCGAATAGGCAGCATGGCTCAAAACATGTAACAATTTCAACAGTTTAGACAAAACGAAACATTCTTCAGAGCTGCAGCGTATCAGGACAAAGCTAACAGAGATGCTTTTGTTATTGCATTTGAGCATATCCGTCCTCCCACTGTTAAGCACAAAATAATTTTTTGTTGCCTAAATTTAATAAAAATAAAATTTAATCAAAGATAGCAAAATGAATGATCATATCCAGTGACAAATGAGAGGGTTTATCTTTGTAAAGGCACTCACAGATTATTATATTACTTTTAAATTTACATTGTGACAAATTTAAGGAAAAAACACCATCAAATCTTTATAAACAATGCATATTTGTGACCCTGGAGCACAAAACCAGTCATGCGTCTCACGGGTATATTTGTGGCAATAGCCAACAATACATTGTATGGGTCAAAATTATCCATTTTTCTTTTATGCCAAAAATCATTAGGATATTAAGATCATGTTCCATGAAGATATTTTGTAAATGTCCTACTGTAAATACATCAAAAATGTATTATTAGTAGTAATATGCATTGCTAAGGACTTCATTTGGACAACTTTAAAGGTGATTTTCTCAATATTTATTTTTTTTTGCACTCTCAGATTTCAGATTTTCAAATAGTTGTATCTCCAGATATTGTCCTAACAAACCATACATCAATGGAGAACTTATTTATTCAGCTTTCAGTGATGTATAAATCTCAATTTCAAAAAATTGACCCTTATGACTGGTTTTGTGGTCCAGGTTCACATATTATAAACTATAAACCAGTACTTATATTTAGTGTGATTATTACTTGTTGATTTATGTTTTATAATTAATTAATTAATTGTTATTTAACGTAAAAGTACATTTGGAAAGAAAATTCATAAATACAGCCATTTTAAATACAATCAGTACAAATACACAAAAATAATGAAATGTATGTATTTTTATGTACTTGAACATGCTCATAATAGAAGACTGCCTGACAAACATTTATTCATTCAATGTATATTAAAAAAATATAATAATTGGTTTAATTTGTAAATTGACGTTTAACACCCAGCTGAAAAAGACGTACTATTAAATGTATTAAAAATGTACCTGAGTATGTTTTTAGTACAATACAAATATACTATAATGCATTTTTAATACATTTAATATTACGTCTTTTTCACCTGAGCAGGAATATTTATCATGTATGCACATGCCTTATTTTTCTCGTGACATTATAGCACATGTGGGTGTTGTGGGAGGGGGAAAAAAAAAATCAAGATCATTTGAACTCTGGAGTGTTCACGAGATCGCAGTATCATTACAAATGTCTTTCTGTCTGAAACTAGGACCAGGGGATCTTGTCATCAAGTTCAACTGGGGATCAGGTTTGATTATCACTGAAATATGACACAAGCATTATCAAAACGAACAGGTTTGGCCGCAATAGTAGGTTGATTATCAGTCTCAGACATCTTATACTTATTCTATGCCCTGCAAAGCATATTTAAAGCAGATTAAAAAGAAAAACTGTGTTAAGAATAAAATCCTTATAAAAGAACACATTTTTAAAAAGCTGTTTACGACTATAAAAACACACTCACATACACAAAATATGCATACGCCCCAAACCAGCTCTGTCTGTTGCTTTCCCAATCAACCACAACCATGCATAAAGGACAAAATGCCAGAGTACCTCATTCTTTAAGTCTTATGGTCTTAATTATGATGCACACTGTTCTGGGTGTCAGTTCTGAGCAGTTGTTTTCTTTCCAAGCATGTGTGCAAGGTGCTTAAAACCCATTAGGTCAAAGGGCCAATTCAATGTCAGCAGTTGCACATATTATATCAGTACAATCATAATCAATAAGGAGCAATACCACGAACAGAGATGCATCTGTAATGTCAGTCGATGTGCAGAAAAGCTAACATGTAGCACAGACCCCTTTGCCCTCCAAGTCACTTCCCCTGGAGGGTGTCTTTGATGCACTACTGTGGCACACATTAAATTACAACGCAGGCATTTTATCAACTAGACAAGACCAAATGGCTCATTGCTGCTGACCTTTGCTGAGTTCATTTGACTTGGCTTATTTTTTTCTTTAGCAGCATGACATGTACTGTTTGCACATTTCCGCAGTTTTTCTTTTCCAACTGAATGAAAGAAACAGGCCATCGAGCAGATAAAGAGACTTACGTTGGGTGTGTCCCAATCCATCTGAACCTACATTTCATTGACAGACTGTCAGAACTTGCCACAGAATGCACTGTACATGCCTATTATATGAAGTCGTACAGTCAGATCTTGTTAAATAAAGGCATAAAATCCCTTAATGGATGCCTCTAGGTGCAAGTTTTGTAGGTACAAGGGAAAAAACCATTCTATAAAGTGTGCCATTTTACTCACTAATGCAGGTGTGGTGATAAACCAAGTTTTAAGAAATAGTTGTAACTGACTATTAAGCAACATAAAGCAACAAAATCTGCACTTCAATAGTAAGCATAAAGCTCCTGAATATGCATACATTTAAGGATTTGACTCAGTTAAATAAGACAAAGGATGCAAAACAACGTTCAGAGTGTATGAACGGCGGGTTTGAATGAGATGTGGCATAATCACCTGCTTCTAGGCCGGAGTGATTAGTTAATTGCCATGCAGTCTGCTAAATAAAACTACAGAGTGCACATGCAGTCTTTACCCGGGATAATCAGTCAGGCCCCCGGATAAGTGTTTCCAGACGCCACTCCGACTTTACAGTTCCCTTCAAAACAAAACCCCCTTGTTCCCACACCAACTGTAACATATCAGCGAGGTGAAATGTCAATCACTGACTAATGAAAGGTAATGCATAAATAGTTTATTATATGCTGCATGAATTATACATTTAAAAACAGTGTGCACCCCTACAGGAAAAAATCCAAAGAGCTACATTGGCTAAAGCAGCGAGCAGATTTCAACATGAATGATTCTTAATTGGTGAAAACAAACCGGCCGCAGTGGGATGTCGATGCAGGCGACAAGACGGAAGACGTGCTTTATTTGGACCGAGTAGCAAGCAAACTAAATATCTGATTCTGGCTACTCTGCCAGCTGGCATATTACTTCAGAGCAAAACCCAATGTCCCTTATTAAATGGCACACATGACCACATGGGCCTAGTTTTCCTCCACTGCAGCTCAGGCCTAAAGTTACCCAGCGTTTAGAGACTTCAAAGCAAATATCAGAATATTATTTTCCTCAGATTAATTTAAAATTGAAAACAGGATCGATTTTGATGCATGCAGTCAACAGAAGAACAGGGCTAATTTTGTGAAGAATGAACAGGACTGGATATGACACATAAATTTTAATCACATTTTTCAAATCAAAATAGTTTAATAATTTTTTTTAAATAATATTAAATAAATAATGATGAATTATAATATAAAAATACGTTATATATTTTTTAATTTAATTAAATATATTACAAGATAGTGAAAATAAAAGGAAGAAAAATTTAACTTTCATTATTTTACTGTATGTTGCTTTACTCCAATAATAATAAAAAAAAAGATATATACATACACATACATATACGTATATATATATATATATATATATATTTGTGCTGTCAAATCAATTAATCATGAACAATCGCATTCCAAAATAAAAGTTTGTTTACATAATATGTGTGTGTATTGTGTATAATTATTATGTATATATAAATACACACTCATTCATGTATATATTTAAGAAATATTTGCATGTATATACTGTATTTATATTATATATATAAATATAACAATTTTTCTTAAATATATACATGAATGAGTGTGTATTTATATAATAATTATACACAGTACACACACATATTATGTAAACACAAACTTTTATTTTGGAATGCGATTATTCATGATTAATTGATTTGACAGCACTAATATATATATATACACCGTGTATGTAAATTATATATATATATATTATTTACATACACAGTATATATATACACACATACATGTACAGTGGGGAGAACAAGTATTTGATACACTGCTGATTTTGCAGGTTTGCCCACTTACAAAGCATGTAGAAGTCTGTAATTTTTATCATAGGTACTCTTCAACTGTGAGAGACGAAATCTAAAACAAAAATCCAGAAAATCACATTGTATGATTTTTAAGTAATTAATTTGCATTTTATTGCATGACATAAGTATTTGATACATCAGAAAAGCAGAACTTAATATTTGGTACAGAAACCTTTGTTTGCAATTACAGAGATCATACGTTTCCTGTAGTTCTTGACCAGGTTTGCACACACTGCAGCAGGGATTTTGGCCCACTCCTCCATACAGACCTTCTCCAGATCCTTCAGGTTTCGGGGCTGTCGCTGGGCAATACGGACTTTGAGCTCCCTCCAAAGATTTTCTATTGGGTTCAGGTCTGGAGACTGGCTAGGCCACTCCAGGACCTTGAGATGCTTCTTACGGAGCCACTCCTTAGTTGCCCTGGCTGTGTGTTTCAAGTCGTTGTCATGCTGGAAGACCCAGCCACGACCCATCTTCAATGCTCTTACTGAGGGAAGGAGGTTGTTGGCCAAGATTTCGCGATACATGGCCCCATCCATCCTCCCCTCAATACGGTGCAGTCGTCCTGTCCCCTTTGCAGAAAAGCATCCCCAAAGAATGATGTTTCCACCTCCATGCTTCACGGTTGGGATGGTGTTCTTGGGGTTGTACTCATCCTTCTTCTTCCTCCAAACACGACGAGTGGAGTTTAGACCAAAAAGCTCTATTTTTGTCTCATCAGACCACATGACCTTCTCTCATTCCTCCTCTGGATCATCCAGATGGTCATTGGCAAACTTCAGACGGGCCTGGACATGCGCTGGCTTGAGCAGGGGGACCTTGCGTGCGCTGCAGGATTTTAATCCATGACGGCGTAGTGTGTTACTAATGGTTTTCTTTGAGACTGTGGTCCCAGCTCTCTTCAGGTCATTGGCCAGGTCCTGCCGTGTAGTTCTGGGCTGATCCCTCACCTTCCTCATGATCATTGATGCCCCACGAGGTGAGCTCTTGCATGGTGCCCCAGACCGAGGGAGATTGACCGTCATCTTGTACTTCTTCCATTTTCTAATAATTGCGCCAACAGTTGTTGCCTTCTCACCAAGCTGCTTGCCTATTGTCCTGTAGCCCATCCCAGCCTTGTGCAGGTCTACAATTTTATCCCTGATGTCCTTACACAGCACTCTGGTCTTGGCCATTGTGGAGAGGTTGGCGTCTGTTTGATTGAGTGTGTGGACAGGTGTCTTTTATACAGGTAACAAGTTCAAACAGGTGCAGTTAATACAGGTAATGAGTGGAGAACAGGAGGGCTTCTTAAAGAAAAACTAACAGGTCTGTGAGAGCAGGAATTCTTACTGGTTGGTAGGTGATCAAATACTTATGTCATGCAATAAAATGCAAATTAATTATTTAAAAATCATACGATGTGATTTTCTGGATTTTTGTTTTAGATTCCGTCTCTCACAGTTGAAGAGTACCTATGATAAAAATTACAGACTTCTACATGCTTTGTAAGTAGGAAAACCTGCAAAATCGGCAGTGTATCAAATACTTGTTCTCCCCACTGTATATATATTACATTACAAGTTAGATTATCTTAAATAATATTTGTGCAAAACCTCAAGTTCATGTTATTGATTAGAGAATGAGCCAAAGAGCTTTTCGTTCTTCACGGGATGAAAGAACATCTGACCTTTCGTACATAAATGAGTTAACACGGTAATGTCACACATTTGCTTATATTTGGTTAGTGAAGTAGTGCTCTGCTAAACTTTGCCTTGCTCGCAGGCCCAATCAGGCAGGATTGTGATCCCAGAAAATTTCCATGTCCCGAAAGTTCCCTTTTACTCCAGACTGAGCCTTTGAATTAGCAGCCAGATTCTTCTAAATTAGGCAACACACATAAACACACAGTCACAAACCAGAATACTTACGTTTATTACAAGTGCAATTTAAGGTTGTATGACTAAAGGGAAAATGCACTAAAATAGTGAAGTTTCAATCTATGAAATTCTAGAGTTCAAATTTTTTAACAAATTTGCTTCTTAAAAAAAATAAGACGACGAAGGAGAAGAAAAAAGAAAAAGCAAACATACGGGATACACATTTAAATTTATGATCGTGCTATACTTTTACGGCATTGGTCAATTTGTATAAAGCAAGTGAAATAGCTTTGGGATTGGACAGCTGGAAAGATCTCATCATTACCAAAGTTGAACTGACATTTGAACAAAGAGAGCTGTTGTCTGGGCAGTTCTTCCCAGGACAGAGTAAGTGACAGGCTCATTTGCCCTCCTACGCAGGGTGGAGTCTCCCATGCAGAATGACTCATACACACACAAACCTAATACATGCTACACACACACACAGACATGCACAGTTTCAGCTTTTTAGGGAGTTACAGGTGAAAGTGTTCATGAAGGTCTGGCTGTCTGGCTGTCTGAAGTCCCCGATAGGGAGTGTGTGAGCAAACTTTGTTTTCACTTGCTGTCCGGGCAACCAGCCAGACCAAATTCGACTTTTATACTTTGTTTCTAGACCTCTCCTTTGTAAGCAGGTCCTCACAGGGCTGTTAATGGTGTCATTTCCTCTTCCACAGTAGTGCTCTGATTAGTCAAAGCCATAACCTGCAGTAACGTCTGAAAGCTGTCCCGAGAAGTCACTAAGATTATAGTCAGTGATTACAATGGTCAAAAATGTGATGAAAATGGTAGGGGAAAAAAATATGGATTTTCAACTATATAAAATTTAGTCGCAACAATGAGGGGGTGAGAATGTGTGCCAGTGCTTCCTTTATGCAACAGATTCAGCTGCAAATGTGACCCTGGACCACAAAACCTTGAACCAAAAAATTAATAAGCTTTCCATTGATGTATGGTTTGTTAGGATATGACAATATTTGAAAATCTGGAATCTGAGAGTGCAAAAAAATCAAAATATTGCGAAAATCTCCTTTAAAGTTGTCCAAATGAAGTCCTTAGCAATGCATATTACTAATAATAATAAATCTTTGATATATTTACAGTAGGAAATTTACAAAATATCTTCATGGAACATGATCTTTACTTAATATCCTAATGATTTTTGGCATAAAAGAAAAATCGATAATTTTGACCCATACAATGTATTGTTGGCTGTTGCCACAAATATACAAGAAAATATGGTCAGAACACATAAAACATGGGTTTGTTTGCAACAAAGCCATGGTTTGTGCCAACCACAATGGATTTTATGCAGTGAATTATTGGCTGCCAAGAGAATAAAACCATTGAAATTCAATTTTAGTCAATATGTTGGGTCACCACATGATGTAAAATCTAGGTCCAGTTGTGAACCGCTGCTATTGATGACTTGAGCCATCATTTACACAGCTGAACAACATGTATTGATGGATATGGATGTGGTATCTAGTTTCTGGGCAAGTGGGCTGTGATTGAGACTGATTGGATTAAGATGATAAAGTAGAAGCCAGTTACCTAGCAACACAAACAGATATGCTGTAAACAAAACTCAGTCATAAAGCATAAAGAACACTGCTTGTGCGTGTTTAAAACTGTGCTCTCATTTTGGATGATAACAGGGCATTCCGATTTAAGACGGAATAATTAGAGATTATCATAATGCTGTGAAATTGATATCTTGAGAACTTCTGCATGCCAAATCAAAATCGAAGACATGTGGAGTCAGAAAAACCTTCATAATCAAGTACATAGGCCCCAATGCAGCCTCATTTAAGGGTCTTCCTCTCATTAAAATAAACTTCCTGTGTGACCTCAGATATCACTAACTTTCTGTTTTCTTTTTATTTCCCAAACTCAGCCTCCTGCCTGATCCTTTGAGGCTTGTTTTGAGGCTGAAAACACAAGTTTCCTCCCCTCTCTGGTGTTATTTAAGGAAAAGGCAGCCTCTCCCCTCCTCTCTCTGCCCTGGGATGGGTGTGGTTTTCAAAGACAAACTTCTGAATGATGTGTACGCCTCCGCTTCAGTTCCTGAGTCTGACTAGAGGAGGAGTGTAGAGCAGAGCTTTGCTCAGGACTCTTCCCGTGGAGAGCAGTCTCCGCATGTATGGACGCTCTGAATGGCCCCGGTGCCAGGATCACCACGGCCAAGGCCACAACCGTGCCAGTCTTGGTTTATTTCAACTCTGAGAGTGCGAGTCACCTGGACTTAATTGTGAGTAAGAAAAAAAAAAAAAAATTCATTTTGAGCTTTCATTTTGGGATGGAGCAGTTTGGTAACTTTCAATTTTGTCAAATTAACGCATTCATCTGCCTCTGGATTTGCTTGACCCAAACTTTTGGATTATACTCTACAGGCTTGAACCTTGAGGCAGGTTTATTCCCTTTGTCTGCATACGGTATTGTGTCTTGTGATTTTTCACCTGTTCGAGTGTTTCCGCATGAATGTATACAGTATAAAAATAAATAAATGAAAAAGAGCTACAGCTCGCCAGTTTTGTAACAGCAGTCCTGTATTGTTAAAAAATCATAAATGGTGGCATTCATTGTTGGATTTGACATGATAATTGCTGACTGAAATCTCTAGTATATATTGAGAACAGGGATCCAAGAAAATATATGGAAAATATAAGTGCAATTTTTATTAAATGTTCAAAAATAACACTGAATATTATTCATGGCAAATTACAAATTAGTTTTGAAAAGAATACGCATTAATATGGCATTTTCCTCTCATGAATTGCTGTTTAAATATCAAAAATCGCGGCTCATTATAATGTGGCGGGAGGTCTTTATGGGCCTGTGTTTGTTGTGCTTTTAATGCTGGAACCTGTATTTAACCCCACATATTGCTAAAAATCACAGTTCCGACATAAAGTTTCACTGTAAACAGACATCAAAAAAGTCTTAGAGAAAATATAAACAGAATTTAATATGCAGTAAAACACTACATAGTTTAGCAATGCATTTATATGCTTCAATTTAGACTCCCAACACTGGGAAGCTGGATTTCTATTGGGTTTAATAGCCACCAGATTCTGTTGATACTCCTAACCATTTGTTGAGGCTTCATGGTTTTATACAATATAAACCAGCTGTTTAGCCAAAGATATTATTAGCGAGACTATATCTAAAAAAAACAGTGTTTCGACATGAACAAAAAATAAATAATCAGACAAATGTGTGTTTATAGACGTTAAAAATTTACATAAATGTGTTTAAGTGTTTACAGAAATATAAAAGACAGTGGAAGAAATGTATACGTAATTTAATTCCCAGGACCCTCAACAGTCATGATTAAGAAACCCTGAGCATGTGCTTTGTCTGGCTACTTTTGCCTCTCTCAATTGGATCCTGGCAGAGAGAGAGGAAGTAAGCCATCTTTTCCACCTGACATCCCTGACGTGATTAGAACAACAGTGTGGCCTATAGCTGCACCCTGCCTCTGCTTACACACGTCAATGAGCCTCGATGTGCAGCCAGCAAATACAGAAATAGTACAGAGTGTCTGTATAGCACAAACTGGAGCATTTCTGTGTTTGTGTCGATTAAGATTGTAAATATATAGCACATTATTTTATTTAAATTTTAAATTTGTGTGTATGCCAACAGATATAAGTTTGTATGGACTTTTCCATACAATTCTTTTTTCCTTTTTAACAAATATGAGGAAAAACTACATTTGGATTTTCTCTCAAAACCTGTATTGAATGAGCTTACAATATACATTTTTCTATAAAATTTACTTTATTTCCTATTTCTAAATATATATACATGTTTATAAATATACACTCTAAAAAATGCTGGGTTAAAAACAACCCAAGTTGGGTTGAAGATGGACAAACCCAGTGGTTGGGTTAAATGTTTACCCAACGTGCTGGGCAGTTTTGCAAAATCAACAAAACTATTGTTTAAAAATTACTATATGGCTGGCTTAAAATGAACCCAAAATAGGTTGGAAATTAAAAATCAGACACATAATTACTAGAGGCAACAATAATAATCAAAAGGTGAACATTTATTAATAAGCAATTTATTATTCATTAAACTTATTAATAATGGTTATTTATTACATATTAATACACATATTAATAAATGTTAATTTCCAAAATACTTTGGGTTCATTTTAAGCAAGCAATACAGTCATTTTTTAACAATAGTTGAGTTAAATAAAAAACATTTAACCCATTCACTGGGTTTGTCCATTTTCAACCCAACTTGGGTTGTTTTTAACCCAGCATTTTTTAGAGTGTATATGTAATTTTATAAATATATTTAAATATATACCTCAGAATTGTTTTTCTAAATAATGATAAAAAGCCTTATAAATAATGATTGCATATATACCAATCTAAAAAAGGTTGAAATGAAAAAGCAATAAATCCACTAAAGCTTTGTGAGCTTTTAAATTATTATTACAGTATGCCCGTGTGAGTTTAGTTTCATTTTAATACCATGCTGACTGCATTTTAAAAAGCCACATTCATGTTTATGTCTACCTTATTTCAGAGTACTGGCTTAAACGACTGTAAACGATCTCAGCGTACCTAGCAAAATAGCTTGAGTCATGCACTTCAATGACTGTGTTATATTCTTCATTTTCAGAATAATTAAACCTAACAGCAAGTCAAATAAAATGGGGATGTAAATCCTGTAATCCTACAGCTACAATTCACTGATGTAAATTACAAGCAACAGGGGTAATCTGGAAGAATTCAAGTTATACAAAACTGCGTTGTGTTGCTACCAGTAAATGGCTAACTGTATGAAAATGCCCCTTCCTGGCAGCTGAAGTGCTAGTAGAGTAAAGGAAAGGAAATGGCACATGATGCACACAAACAAATTATAAAAGAAGGGGAAGGAAAATTACATCATAACGGCCCATATCTAAACTAATCAAATTAGGATTCATTACTAATTTCCTCAACAAAGCAGCCTAAGAAAGTAACAATGTTAATTAGTTGCAACATGTAAGAAACAAAACATAAGGAACATAGAAATGATCCACATTACTGAGACGTTACTCTCAAAAAAAAAAAAAAAAATGATTTCATTGTTCGAGTGGGAGACGAGCTAAATTATTTATTGCATTTTATATATAATCTCTATCTTTTCAGACCCTTCCGAGATACCAAGTGACTAATCGCTTATGTTTTCAGATTTGACAAGTAAAATAAGCAGTATTCAAAATAAATCCATGAAATTAAACATCGTAATAATTCTTCACAGTGTCCAGGGCCCTGCTAAGTGTCGCAGTGATAATGTGAGTAAGAGCATGAAGACAGCAGGCAGACAGCAGGCTAAAAAGAAAAGAGGAAAATAAAGATGAAAGGGTAATTATGGGCAAAGACCTGGTGTGAGAGGTTTTGTTCTCTACGACTTGTTTACAGGAAGTCTTCTAAGGTCCAACAGATGGGTGCATTCAGAGAGAGAGATTTTATTGCATTTTTCCAAGTCCAATAAAGTCCCCAAATTTTCCCTACCTTCATTTATGCGTGGGAAAGCAGTGCTGCGGCTACTCGTCTCAGCAAATGCAGTTGGCAAGAGTGAGCCAGGTTAATTAGCCAAAAATCAGCTATTAGCCATTATTTTAATAATTGGTATCCCAGTATTCTTTTTTTTTTTCAGGCAAAGTTGTGAGAAGAAGAATTTTTTTTTACCGTATTTTAGGTTGAAAGCAGAATCTTACTGTCTCTTGTAGTGTTCAGCCAATCTATTGAAACCTTTAGCGTTGTGCTGTCCTTTCATGACATTGTACATTTATTTGAGGGCTGTATTGGGCGTATGCAACCAAGTTTTCATTTAGTCTGAGTCTGATTAAGCTCTTGTGTCCAGAGAGTGTTTTTTTGAAGTTATGCAGCATATGTATACTCGCTGCTTTGTAGTAAATAATTGTCAAAGTTATTATGCTACCAGACAGCTCATTCATCTTGAAGGCCTGTTAGATATTTAGTTAATGAAGAGTGTCTTTAAAAGTACTTTGGCAAATGTGGTTCGATCTCGACGTGGATGTTTTTAGTTTTTTGATGTGGTCCCTCTGGAGGAAAATGTAAACCATCCATGACAGACTGTGATAAAATCCTCTGAGCATGTTATTCCAAATTTGATTCGATAGGACTAAATAGGAAATAGCCTGGATAAGTATTTTCAAGAATTGAAGGAAAAAAAATAATAATATTGTGCTAATTAATAATTCAATCATGCTCTATAACATTTTTGTATTTTAAAAAACTGAAAGAAAAAAAGTGGTTTTATCTACTGCAAATCAAAACCTTGAGCTTTTCTGCTTCATATTAAAATGATAGTTAATGACACCACAAATCAGTCACAAACAAGTACTTCAAGTACATTTGAAGTAATTGCAATGTGAAATCTCTGTGGTAACTGGAAGGGAGGTGACCCTCTAGAATCCAGCAAATCTCATTTTGGATCACTGATATCCCTGATTATTTCCAGAATATGTTAATAACAACTGTAGAGCCACATTTACCAAAGAATTCAATACCAGATTTAATGTCCAAAGCTTCAGGAGACATTTAATCCCTTGCTGAATGTTTTTTTTTTTCTGCGAGCATATTGTGCATGTGCGTATTGATTATCGTGATTATCAATAGGTTGAGATATCATGAGTCCTGCACCTTTGCCTTCAGTTTCTCAACTTAACATCATAGGTCTCGATCTGCATCCCGATTCCCCTCTCTAAACCCCAGCCCCTGCCAAAGGGCCTTTTCCATACGCACCGGGCACACAGTCAACTTTATCTGCAACATCAGCTTGGGAAGCCCGCCCACCCACTTCCCAGCATGCAATGCCTCCCTTTGTCCGCATAAGTGTTTCCTCCCCGCCAGGACAAGGCAATGGCGTCAGAGCAGCCAGACCAATCACGTGTGTCCTGGGCTGCCCCTGAGGCTGTCTAGCCATAACAGCTGAGACTGTTAAAATCATGTGTAATCATGGGGAGAGGGGCGCTGGCATTATTTCAGACATGCAGCACAAGTCCTGTGATTGTCTGCCAGGGGCATAACAGAGTGTCAAATACTAGATGCAGGCAGAAAATACAAGGTGCCAGAGCTGGTCTCAATTGCCATAATTTCATAGGCATGCTGCAGCAGCTCAAGGCGAGATGATAGACATTATGAGAGCAAGACTGTCACTAAAACCCAAAAGTATGTTTTTTTCAACAACGTTGTTGAAATTGATATCTTAATTCATGCTCCTGGGGGATGATGGGAAAAAGATAGCAATGTTATTTTCAAAGCACAAGAAAGTATGTGCGCATTTATCTTGCAATAAGTTGAAACGGCAAAAAGCATGCCAAGAGTTTGATTTTTTTTCGAACTCTGCAATGTGACTTTAGTTCACATGGCCATTAGCGAAACCACATGAGTCATTGTATCAAACAAGTCCACTTCCAGTGACTATATTGAAATTGTCTTGTTCAAGGTTAACTATTTTACAGCTTGACATCATACATTTATCATATTGAAATATTTATACTTCATTCCTTCACAGAGTTTTAGTTTTATTCACCTTCTTTCATTTAATAGCACTTACTTTTTGTCAAATTAGACTATAGCTGAGCTTGGATTGAACAAGTGTTTAATTGTCTGGATCTGATGAGGCTTCTGAAAGGTGCTTTAGTCATTTCAAAAGCGATGTGACAATTGTATTTGGTTTCACTGAGCTTTCTCTCTGGAACTGAACTCAGTAACACATATTAAGCTGTCAGGGAGAAATGGAAAACACAGTTTCCCCAGTTTCAACCATTGAAATACTAAATCAGTTACACTGCTTAATTAAACTTAGGCTGACTAATAGATCACGCTTGACTGACAAATAAGACAATTACAAGATCTGGAGATACATCTAATGACGTCAAGAGTGGATCACAATAAGGACTAAATCATCTATAAATTGCACATGCATACATATAGCAAAATTTATTTTTTAATTAATAAAACGTAACTAGAGTAATCAATTTAGCTTGCTCTGTTAAAAATAACACGCTGGTCTATCCAAGCTTGGAACAGACGTTATATTTGTAGCCAGCTGTAAAGGATTAAGAGAATTTATTTTTTATGTTACTTTTTTATTAAATTTTAATTTTTGAGTGGGAGACAAGATGAATTCAATGATTCAGAAGAATGATTCAAGCCAGAGTTTGTCTCCCACATGAGAGCCACAGCTCAACGTGTTATTTTCAGTGTTTAACAAGTAAAATTATTACACTTATTGACTGTAAAACGGAAAGTTCAAACTAATTTATGTGATACACACACACAAATACACACATACATAATATCAATATACAGTACTTTCTGAAGGTACTTTAAATATCCTATTCTGCACTCAATGAGATCCTTGAAGCGCCGTCAAGTAGGGTAATGACTATGAAATATTCAACATACATTCAACTACATTCTGGTTTTTAGTATAGTTTTTTTTTTGTCATGTCTGGCCGTTGAACGGCACTTTGGCATGCACTAGTTGCTTCATAAATGTGACCCTGGATCACAAAACCAGTCATAAGGGTCTATTTTTGATCACCTGAAAGCTGAATAAACAAGCTTTCCATTGATGTATGGTTTGTTAGGATAGGACAATGTTTGGCCGAGATACAACTATTTGAAAATCTGGAATCTGAGAGTGCAAAAAAATCGAAATACTGAGAAAATCTCTTTTAAAGTTGTCCAAATGAAGTCCTTAGCAATGCATATTACTATAATAATACATTTTTGATACATTTACAGTAGGAAATTTACAAAATATCTTCATGGAACATGATCTTTACTTAATATCCTAATGATTTTTGGCATAAAAGAAAAATCGATAATTTTGACCCATGCAATTGGCTATTGCCACAAATATACCCGTGCGACTTATGACTGGTTTTGTGCTCCAGGGTCACAAATAAATAAAGTCTAAAACAATAAATATAATGTATCTGTTTAAACTAATATTCTGATGAATGGCACTACAGCATATCACAGCTTGGTCTATAAACCCATGTAGAAGGGGATCTGTGCACGTAGCACAGGAGATGTTTTTCACAGACTAATTCACACATCTATGTATCATTCAGATAGACTGGGTAAACCCAGCCCGATCTGCCAGCGATTTGATTTCACCCTGCAGCTCAGGCTGGAAACCTGTACATTAATTTATCCTGCTTCTGTTACACATTTGCGGGAACCAATCACAGACTGGCTTATCTACCTGGCGCGCTATTGGCGGGTTTAACACAATGACGGATAGAGAAGCGATGGATCGATGCCCGTTGATCACGCCTCTTGTGGTCTGATTGGTTGAAGGACTATCCAATTGCGTACAGAGTCATTTGAATTATGCTCGTTGATCACGCCTCTTGTGCAGTAGAAAATACACAGCAGACTCCCCAGACCAATGTTCAGTCTTAAAAGATTGAGCTTGGTCTGGTGATAGCCAGATAATCATTCAGAGATAATGAAGTACATTCAAACCATGCTTTCAAAATGAACAAAAAGTCTCTCTCCTTCTCTTTTTTTCCCAGATCCTTTCCATAATGCCTGTCTCCAGCTAAGGACTAACAAGAGGAAACAGCTCTTTGTAAAAACATCCATTTGCATTTTTCAGACAACTGACTTCTAGCTTTTAATGTGGTCTCTAATGCAATTAAGTATCTGGCTACAGTCACAGTGATGAAAAATCGCATCTCCATGGACATGAGAGGAGGAGCAGAGGCCGATCGCAATCATGGCCCCATGTTGTGAGTCACCGCACGAAACAACAGCCCTGATGATTCATGCGGAAAATTAACTCTATTATTTAGCCGTTGCAGTGACCCTGACAATTTTCTGTGTTTCCCATTATGTCAGTCACTTGATATGATACACTCATTCCACATGATGAGCACCATTTAACAGGGTAAACTCTTTGATGTGTGGCTAAAGATGGTAACAATTTGCTGGCGAGAGGACAAACCTTGTCAACAGAATCTAATGGCAAGGTGGACACACACACAGACACACACACACACACACACACACATACACACATACAACCCAGGGTCATGTAAACAGAAGACACCATGGCTCCATTCAAAGCCTTTTTTCTCAAGAGTATGCGTGACCCTGGGCAAATTATCCCCGTGAGCGGAGTGTGAAACAGGAGCTGTGCGATGCCACAGCGTTAAGGAACGGCGTGTGTCCCCAACACTTACTGGCAGGCTATTACGTTAGCTGCTGGTTTTCTTTCTCACTTTCTCCTGGTCATCTCATCAATGGGCCGGCTGGAGGGATTCCTGGCAGAGTGATTTGGGATTATATCATAAAATCACATTGCCAGGGATTTCCAACCAGCTGTGAACTGTTTACTCCAGGAAAGTCTCTGTGAGTCGACCCTGCTTACACCCTGATAGATGAAGCCGTCAAATCCGTATTGAAGAGAACAAAACTTTTTTCCCATCATGCCCCGAGGAATGAATAATCTACCCTCAGAATGAACCATAACTGAGGGCTGAAATACACTGAAAGAGAAAGCTTATATCTGTAGGCTTTTGTTCGCCACTTTTTGTTCATTGCATAAACACTGGCTCTCGTCTTATGACTGTGGTTTTGGGAAACTAGAAACATGATACTAGGTTATCGTGCCATACAGACATATGTGGGCCCAACGTAATGTTAATATAAAAAGCTGTGGCTTCGACAGCTGAGGCCATCTTTTAAATGGGCAGTGCACGTGGTAGGTTCTGGAAATGGCGCCACACTGCTTTGTTAACGTGACGTGAGGAAAAATTTGATAATGGGTTCATTAAGTAAAGGATGTGCTGCTTTTATCTGAACATTTATCTAAAATAAAAAGTAAAATTCAAAAAAGCATTGAGAACTTTTAAAGGTGCAGTGTGTAGTATGTCTGAGGATCTATTAACAGAAATGCAATATAACTATGTTTTCAGTGGTGTATGAAGACCTTACATAATGAACCGTTATGTTTTTATTACCTTAGAATGAGCCATTTTTATCTACACACACCGCGGGTCCCCTTACAGTGAAGTCGCCATTTTGCGCCGTCATGTTTCTACAGTAGCCCTAAACGGACAAACTTCTCTACAGAGCGCTAGTCACTCTCTGCTCTCTCCGACGACGACATTTTTGTCCTGTGTAGGCCACCGTAGCTTCTCTATGTGCTTCGAAAGGGAGGGGTGAGTGGTGTCTGATTGCAATTCACAACCTCACCACTAGATGCCGCTAAAATTTACACACTGCACCTTTAAAGTCTTAGAGTTGAACAATTTACTTTCATACATCAGGGCTCGAAAGTCGCTCGGGACAGTTGACAGAATTGTCACTTGATTGGGCCAGTGCTGCATCATCATCACGAAAGTTTATCATTTGCACGTGTTAAGTCTTGTCAATTTAAACATTCATTTTAAACCATTCAGATTCAAGTGTAAGAAGACGCGAAAGAGAGCTCAATTCAGTACTTGTGCGCTGCTCATGAGTACTGAATTGAGTTCTCTCCTTTGTGTCTTGCGCTTGAACAGAAAAATACACACACAACAAGTGTCAAACACTGTAAACGTAAACACAGTCGGCTGTCTTAACTGAACGTAAACAGATGAGAAAGAAAACGCATGTTTAGCAGTATATTGGATCCGTGCATTTGGTCTTAAAGTGACAGCAGCCTAATATTCCTGCTGCCGTCTGGGCTATTAATGTTTATTAAACAACATAAGACAGAGAAAATCACTCACTGATTTTGACTGAACAACTTTTACATTTGATTATTCAATTTCTGTACCGGAATACTGTTAGAGATACCTGAAAAACTTAAAAGCACTGTTTATTTCATTTTTATTTTTGTTCTTTTGTATTTATTTGAGCTGTTGCTTGAAATTTGTTTAGTTGTTCTTGTTTTATTGGTGAAGACTCACTTTGTTTTTGCTGTGGTATCGAAATTGGAATCAAACAAGAATTGTGAAATTTCACCTTTATCTAAAATTTTGGTGGCTTATTTATTAGAATACAATGTTACATGTGTCAAAACAACAACAACAAAACGTTTTTTTTTTTTTTTTTTAGTGGGGACCAGTAGAAAAAAATCCTTAGCGCCTGTACAAACAGATGTGTAACTAAACCTACCTGACCCTTACAACTACTTTCATTGGTGTAATGTTTTCTGGTTTATTCAATTATGTAATATAATTTATACTGACAACATTTTATAGGTGTTTCTTCAACTATGGGCACTTTGTCTATGGTTACTTAAAAAAATAAGATAAACTCTTAAAATACACTCTCACACTTTCATTATTAATCATGCCTTCATCAAATATTTCAATTAAGATATTTCCAGCACAGTTTCATTAACTATATATTGTGTGTAATAGCATTCTTTGGTGGTACTTTTACTTCTTTGTCATCTTTTAGCTAGTATTTTATATATAATAACATTTTCACATTTTTAGTTTTTTTTTTTTTTGTAAAAGTGTAAAAAATATAATCTATACAAAACATTTGAAAAGCAGAAAAATAACAGTTGAAGGCATGACAAAGAAAAAAAACAGTTTTAAAAATAAACTATATGAATTCAAAAGTGCCCAAAGTTGAAGAAACACACATCTGTGTATGTTGAGATATTCTGCTAAATACAACATGTGAGCAGATATTAAAAATAAATATATAAGTAATTTATCTCTTAAAAACTTAACTGAGTGCCAAACTATTTTACTTTATAATGTTTATACACAATGACTTTTGTTATTGAATTCAATGATAATTTAGGCAAAGTTTTGGAGAGCATCTGGATTTTTATGCCTGATGAAGTTTCGTGAGGTGCAGGGCTTAGCTCACTCTGTGAACAGATCTCGGATATCCTATGTTCACAGTGGCTAAGTTCCGCTCCTCTGAGGCCTACACTCAAAATCAGCCAAGAAGTGAGAAGACAAACATGACGGCTGGACATGCTATAGCAAACCGGAAAAAGGACACAAACCTGTTCCAGAGGAACTACGGGAAATGACCCGCCAGGGAAAGAAGTCAGAGTGTGATCCTCAGTCCCACCCGCCCTGTCAGACAGGGTGGTCTGGCCAAGCTGCCGTTATTCAACACAGGAATGTGGCAGAGACAGTACTGAACTTCCCTTTAAGTTTCTGTCAATCAGTGCAATGCCATATATAGCCTACATGAACACAAATCCCAAGAATCAATTAGTCTATCCTGTTTTCAGTTGATGAATGAATGGAGCATTGTAGCGCCCCTCCCATCCAATAAATCGCAATAAGCTTTGTGCTTTGTTACTTTTGATATGAAACAAAGTCTCATATTTCAAATTCTGTCCATTTACTACGAAATTCAAAAAATAAGTTTTGGTGCTGTTTAATGTGCCGTGACAGATCGCTGTAGTGCCTCAGTTCAAGAGAAGTGGCAGCGCAAAGCACACATGAACTGATCACCTTTGAGATTTTTTTTCTCCTTGAGAAAATTTGCCATGTACTGTACCTGATACATATACATATATCCAAAATAATCGATACTGAATCGAAATTGAATCGCAAGCTTGTGAATCGAAATCGAATCGTGAAATTTGTTAAAACTCGGCCCTACTAAAAAGCTAATTTCAAAATTTCATAATCCTAATAAACAGCAAGTTGTCCGATACTCTATGTACATTAAAAAAAATATATATATATTTAAATATATATGTAAATGTAATAAAAAATAAATATTTATTTGTTTGTTTATTTATTTATTTTTTAATTCAACTATGATAATATAATTTGAAAAGGAAAAGTATCCAAAAAGTAATTAGTAAAAAAAATAAAAAATAAAAAAATATTTAAAACAAAATAATAGAAGCATTCTAACTAGTGATCTCACCGTCCACTAGTTCTTTTTGGGCTTTGAAACTTGAAATTTGTGTTTCAAAAACAAATGATGGATGGATGGATGGGTGGGTGGATGGATGGATGGATGGATGGGTGGATGGATGGATGGGTGGATGGATGGATGGATGGGTGGATGGATGGATGGATGGGTGGATGGATGGATGGACAAACAGACAAAAAAAGTGATATATATTTGATGTTTTATATGCCCAGGCAGATTTTTTTTAAATGATTTATTGAGCTAATACTTGACTCTGATGCAGTACTCTTATGTTTTATATGCTTAATAAATCTGCCATGCAGCTGCTCTCCAGCTCTGATTTTCATCATGATATAGACTGATCAATCAGAAAGAAAAAAATGGAGCCTTGTAACTGACAGAGGCCCGTGTGAGGTTCAACACTGGGTTTAACCTCCTGTGCCTACTGAGCTGATAACAGTTGATGTATTTAGCACTGGCTCAGTTCAGCAGGAACCGGAGTTAAGCCCCTTAAGACCAAGAACGCTTTCGAAGACTCTGCGGCTTACAGGAAACGCAGTCATCTGTACGGCTCATACTCCTAAGAACGGTTTCCGTTATCTGGCAAGATCTAAAGACCATGGAGGAAGGCTGCTCCTGTAATTTGAGGTTTAAACAAATAATAGGAGCAGAGCTTTTCCAGATACATTTCCAACTGGATCATCTGTGAAAGGCGAAATGTAATAATTCAGCTAATTGACTAATATGTCCATCCTACTAAGTCAAGAACTCAATCATTTTTTACTTCCACAGGGGAATTAGTATCATGAACTATAAGACAAAATAAAAAGCATTTTAAACTGCCATTCGCTGCCGCTTCTTTTTTGGTTGTTCATTCATTCATTTTTGTATGACTATATGCAAAAGGAGCCAAATAATAAAAACATCACACAACCTTTTAAATTAGCCTGGGTTGCAGAAAGGCTCTATTTCCAAAGTTTCATAATAGGTCAACTGATGAGACATGAAGAGGGACATTCAGGTTTACAGCGCACACAGATTCTTCGCAGCTGTGGACCCTCCACAGTTACATAATAAGCGTTTCGGCAGCTCGCGTGTGACGAGATCATCTTCTCTTCATCCCCTCACGCTCCGAGAGAGAGCAACGACAGATGGCTCTTTGTTAGAGATATATGGTTTGTGAGCATAAGCAAAACTTTCTGTCAGGAAGAGGTAAAAGGCTGTCACAACTATCCGTAGCTGAAGCTTGAAATGTAAATCTATTTGTTGCTTTTTCCCTGCTCTAAGCATCTCACCAGCCTGAAGTCAATTAACCGGCTGTCGAGGGGTTGCGGTAGACTGTGCGCCGTGTTACTGGATGAAATTGGATTCAGATACACAACACTGTTGTGTTGCCAGGTCTGAGGGAAGGTAGGAATTCGCACTGCAAATCTGTACTTGTTATGCTATATCAAGTAAACAGAGATGCTATGAAACTGAAAAAGGTTTTGTTTCATTAGCAGAACATTCTAGGCAAGCTTAAAACTGAACCTCTAAAAAAGTCATAAAGCTATAGGCCAAAACAGAAACTGTTTGGCTTTCTGTTTTACTGAAATAAAAACAGTTAATGTTCTATTAGCCATGAGATTATCTGGCTGGTAACGGAGTCCTGGTCAATAATGCAGAAAACAAAAACCAGAGGCCCTGTATAATTGAATAACAATGACATGCTGCTATTCATGGTGTAGACTAAATGAGACAAAGAAATGAATCTGGACAGTTTCTAAGCTCTGTAATATAAAATGAGGCAACGTGAATATCAGACCTGTTAACAAACAACCCAACAACACACATACTGCATATGCTGCTCAAAAGTCTCATCAAAGCTACATTTTTTGATCAAACATACATAAAAACAGTAATATTGCAGTCTTTAGTGTCACATGATCCTTCAGAGATCATTCTAATATGCTGATTTGGTGCTCAAAAAACATTTTATTGTTATCACAGTTGTTCTGCTTAAATTTTTGTGGAAACCATGATATTTTTTTTAATGATGAATAAAGCTCAAAAGAACAGAATCTATTTGAATTAGATTTTTATTTTGTAAAATGTAAGTCTTTACGGTCACTTTTGAATCAAAGTATTAATTTCCTAAAAAATAATAATTATATAATACTTGAATAATATGTGACCCTGGAGCACAAAACCAGTCATAAGTCGCACGGGTATATTTGTGGCAATAGCCAACAATACATTGCTTGGGTCAAAATTATCCATTTTTCTTTTATGCCAAAAATCATTAGGATATTAAGATCATGTTCCATGAAGATATTTTGTAAATTTCCTACCGTAAATATATCAAAAATGTATTATTAGTAGTCATATGCATTGCTAAGGACTTCATTTGGACAACTTTAAAGGAGATTTTCTCAATATTTAGATTTTTTTGCACACTCAGATTCCAGATTTTCAAACAGTTGTATCTCCAAATATTGTCCTATCATAACAAACCATACATCAATGGAAAGCTTATTTATTCAGCTTTCAGATGATTTACAAATCTCAATTTCAAAAAATTTACCCTTATGACTGGTTTTGTGGTCCAGGGTCACATATATGTATATGGGTCAGTCCAAAATATTTACCTACATCAAGCACAATAAGCAAACATTTCTTCCATAAATTAAAATATGTGAAGTACAGACCAAACTTTGAATCATTATTTAATGATAACCTTCCCCTTCAGTGAGTTATTAATCTATGGGCTGCTACGACCAGATCACTGAATCAATGAATTGTGAGCTTCAGGATCAGGATTTTGTTTGAAAACCATAAGAATTAAGTTCAACTCACTAATTCAATGATCAACCTGCAGCAGTTCTAAGGTTAATAGCTCACTGTATGATTATCAGTGAATAACAGCGTAGATGAATGTGAATAAAAGCTTTTGTGATCCACAGGGGGAAAAACAGTATACAGGTTTGAAATGACATGAGTGTGAGTAAATGTCAGTTTACATTTTTGGGTGAATTGTTCCTTCAAGTCATGATGATTAGCACCTATTCACCAAGAAATAAAATGAAAACACATGGCGTTTCTCTCAGTTTTGCCAGTGACTCAAACGCTTCAAAAGATGAATATGACTGCACAAACATCCTTTTTCCACAGAAAATGACGATTTAATGTTAGGAAAACATCAGCCTGATTCAATGCAATCTAAGGAACTAACAATAAAAAGAGTTAGTTCACTTCAAAATGAAAATTTCCTGATAATTTACTCACCCCCATCTCATCCAAGATGTTTGTGTCTTTCTTTCTTCAGTAGAAAAGAAATTAAGTTTTTTGAGGAAAACATTCCAGGATTTTTCTCCACATAATGGACTTCAATGGGGACCAACGGTTGAAGGTCCAAATCAATGCAGTTTCAAAGGAAGGGCTTCAGAGGCTCTGCACGATCCCAGCCGAGGAATAGGGTCTTATCTAGACAAACCATCAGATGCTCGACTTCGGTATTGTGATTCTTCATGGCGTATGACGTGATCACGTCAGAAAGGTCACGGGCGTGACGTAGGTGGAAGTACCGACCCAGTGTTAAAACGAACGTGCAAAGACTAAATCAAACGCCCTTTACAAAAATAAAGGTAAAACAACGATGTCGAACAATTTTAAAGTTGGAGGAGAACATGAGATGGAGTTTTTCGGCACTGGGTCGGTACTTCCACCTACGTCACGGCCGTGACCTTTCCGACGTCATACGGCGTGAAGAATTACAACACCGAAGTCGAGCATTTGAGGTTAAAAAGTATATAAATGTTTATTTTTTTAAGAAAATGACTGATGGTTTGGCTAGATAAGGATCGTGCAGAGCCTCTGAAGCCCTTCCTTTGAAACTGCATTGATTTGGACCTTCAACCGTTGGTCCCCATTGAAGTCCATTATGTGGAGAAAAATCCTGGAATGTTTTCCTCAAAAAACTGAATTTCTTTTCGACTGAAGAAAGAAAGACATGAACATCTTGGATGAGATGGGGGTGAGGAAATTATCAGGACATATTCATTTTGAAGTGAACTAATCCTTTAAAAACATTTAACATTATGTCAGCATGTACTGTAAATAACAAGAATTAATTTCCATTTTCTCAGTATTTCTCTCAAAAGAGCAGATTTTTTGCTTTTTAAGAATTAAAACAAAATCCCATGCCACTCACTGCTACTGACATGTAGACAACCCATATATTAAGCATATCAGAGTGGGAAAATGACGAACAAGGACAGTATTGTGTCAAATCTTTCAGCTTACCCTGAAACATTATACTGCAGAAGACTTTGCCACAAATTTATGAGCATCTAGATTTTTGTGATCTTTTGCAAGTCATTATGAACAATCCATTAAATGATGTTTTCATGCTGGGTTTCCTTTAGGTGGTTTTGGTGGTGGGTGGTATATGTAATATATTTGGAGCACTCCAGCCCACTCATACATCTCAGTCTTCCACTGCCTTACGGCACTAAGAGTACAGAGCGAAGAACAAGAAGCCATGGTGCAGGTTGTATTTATGAGAACGACTTTTGTATGGAGCTTAACTAACTGAACTATGACTGCTATTGAATTAACATTTGGATCAATACACAATGCCGAGACTCATTTGTTTTTCCAATTTAATAAAGAGTGCTCTAAGTAAGGAGGGCTAAAACAAACATTATATCTCAGTCACTAAAATAGCACGGAGAAACAATCCCTGCACATGCTTTACTGAGTGAGAAGACAATGCAAGGATTTTGAATTTTATTCAGTCATCACTTGCAAAAACATGTTGATATCTGGACTGCTTAAATCACTCTACCAGATTTCTAATAATATTTTTGTCTGGGAACAAAAAAACAGCACTATAGCTGAAGAGTGAATCATATCACCAACAATGTGCAATTATGAATGCAAAAATTCACATGGCTCACTACCACACATTTATGTTAGTCAAGTACAAAGTAGGCAGTTAAAATGATTCGGTGACATTAAGGAAATGATTAGCTTGAACTTCTTTTTTTTGGCCAACTTTCCTTTGCCACCCACCAGTCGCTGTTTCTTTTGAATGTTTCAAACAACACTGTGACAAAACCTCTGTTTCATCTGTCAGTGTGGTTCCCTTTTTCTTTTTTTTCCCCCCCAAAAAAATATTTTTAACAAATGTGGCCTTTCATGATTACAGAAAGGGACTAAGTCGAGATTAAGATGCATTACATCACTCGATTCAGTCCAGCAGTTAAGGAGAGTTCTTCTCTGTGTGCGTCTATGTTCATGAGCAGCTCTGGCTCAAGCCCCAGTGATTTTCACTGAACTCAGACTGATGAGTGGGTGGAGGAGACGGCAATGTCATCTCATGAACAATGTTTGATTTGACAAAACTCAGATGGATAACTACCATACACACTACCAAAGATTCCAGGCCTCCCGCTAAGCTTACACCATTGTGTAAAACAAATGACTACACATTACAGCTATACATTACAACTGAAATAAACATGATGACTAGAGAATATACAGTCAAACCAAAAATGATTCAGACACCAGATATCATTTTTCACTAGTGTGTGCAGGACACTATAGTTCATTTCTGTAAGTGAGGAGAGCAAAATAAAGTAAACTGTGACATATTACACCCATAAACTCTTCATACAGTGACTACCAGTAAAATTGATAAAAATGTGTGAGCAAAATGATTGAGACACTTTGAGCTGAGCATGTTTTGCTGAAGTGTTTGTTCTTTAATTGCTAATGTGACCTTTGACACCACAGACTGAACTAAATTAAGCATTGCTTGGTCATTGGTTGAGCTAAATTGGTATTATCTAATTGTGTTCTTAAATTTAACAGCTGATTGGTTGATTGTAATCCATTACATCCCTTTCTATCAAAGTTATCTGACATTATCAAGATGAATTTGTTCAGTTTAACTCTGAGTTCTTGTCATATTTTATTACCATTTTTGAAACTATAGCGAATAAACTGTGATAATGAGAGAAAAGTTTGAGGGTGTCTAAATACATTTTGGTTTGACTGTATATATATATATATATATATATATATATACACACACACACACACACACACTACCAGTCAAAAGTTTGGAAACTGTACTATTTTGATTGTTTTTGAAAGAAGTCTCTTCTGCTCACCAAGGCTGCATTTATGTTATTAAAAATACAAAAAAAGCTGTAATATTGTGAAATATTATTAAAATGTAAAATAACTGTTTTCTATTTGAATATATTTTAAAATGTAATTTATTTCTGTGATCAAAGCTGAATTTTCAGCATCATTACTCCAGTCTTCAGTGTCACATGATCCTTCAGAAATCATTCTAATATGATGATTTGCTGCTCAATAAACATTTATGATTATTATCAGTGTTGAAAGCAGTTGTGTAAAACATTTTTTTAGGATTCTTTGATGAATAGAAAGTTCAAAAGAGCAGTATTAATCTGAAATAGAAAGCTTTTGTAACATTGTACTACCGTTCAAAAGTTTTGGGTCGGTAAGATTTTTTTTTTTTTTTTGGGAAAGAACTTAAAGAAATTAATACATTTATTCAGCAAGGATGCATTAAATTGATCAAGTGACAGTATAGACATTTATAATGTTGCAAAAGCTTTATATTTCAGATAAATGCTGTTCTTTTGAACTTTCTATTCATTAAATAATCCTGAAAAAAAACTGTACACAACTGTTTTCAACATTGATAATAATAATAAATGTTTATTGAGATCAAATCATATTATTATGATTTCTGAAGGATCATGTGACACTGAAGACTGGAGTAATGATGCTGAAAATTCAGCTTTGATCACAGAAATAAATTACATTTTAAAATATATTCAAATAGAAAGCAGTTATTTTACATTTTAATAATATTTCACAATATTACAGCTTTTTTGTATTTTTAATAACATAAATGCAGCCTTGGTGAGCATAAGAGACTTCTTTCAAAAACAATCAAAATAGTACAGTTTCCAAACTTTTGACTAATAGCGTATATATATATATATATATATATATATATATATATATATATATATATATATATATATATATATAAAAGTCTAAGTCATCATGAAAAAAAAGATTTTGTAATTGTTTACTCACATGTTATTTCAACCCTGTATGACTTTCTTTTTTCTGTGGAAAAATCAATGTCCATTCTGCTTTTTTCCATACAATGAAAGCAAAAAAAAATCATACAATGACATGAGGGTGAGTAAATTATAACATAACTAGAGCTGCACGACTGACAACGATTTGCCTGTGTGTATAAAACCTTTGACAAGTACAGCGAACATTCAGATCTGTGTTGGCGCTGCGGCTGCCTCTGACCCAGAGAAAACAGCTGTCATGTAGTTATGAAACAGCTTCACAAACAACTCGCTATTTCTGTGTTACAAATATTCATATTATCACAGAATTACTGGGATAAAAGTTTATAGTTCGGATATACACCGATCAGGCATAACATTATGACCACCTTTCTAATATTGTGTTGGTCCCTCATGGGCACCCTGACTGGTCTGCGGCTATGCAGCCCCATACGCAACAAACTGCGATGCACTGTGTATTCTGACACCTTTCTATCAGAACCAGCATTAACTTCTTGAGCAATTTGAGCTACAGTAGCTCGTCTGTTTGATCGGACCACACGGGCCAGCCTTTGCTCCCCACGTGCATCACTGAGCCTTGGCCGCCCATGACCCTGTCGCCGGTTCACCACTGTTCCTTCCTTGGAGCACTTTTGATAGATCCTGACCACTGCAGACCGGGAACACCCCACAAGAGCTGCAGTTTTGGAGATGCTCTGACCCGGGCGTCTAGCCATCACAATTTGGCCCTTGTCAAACTCGCTCAAATCCTTACGCTTGCCCATTTTTCCTGCTTCTAACACACCAACTTTAAGGATAAAATGTTCACTTGCTGCCTAATATATCCCACCCACTAACAAGCGCCGTTATGCCTGATCGGTGTAAACACTGATGTATACAGAAGCGATCAAATTAGAGCAAATCACTTTTTGAAAGTGACTTGATGCTTCAAATAATGATTGTATCAATTACATCATCAAGTGACACTGAATGATTCATTCAAGAGTTTCGTTCAAAAACGCTGTTTCAATCAGTAATGAAACAAGTATTTATGAGTGAGTCATTGAATCAATTTTTAAAATAATTCATTCAGATGAATTAAGCATTTTAAATAGACTGCAGCAATTAACATTTTGTTAGAAACTCTAGTAAATTACATGTTATTTTGTTTAGTTGTCTGTTCAGAATCGTGGGAGAATCGTGATCTCTGTGTGAAGCGAAAACTTTATCCAGAATCGTGCAGTTTGCAACAGAACTATTCCTAAATAAAGAATAAATCTCCCATCTCCACCTACTTCCATTATCAACCTCATTCTTGACAAATAAATTCCAATCAAATATAGAAAACCTTAACAGTTTTTGTGATGACACCTATGCTTTGACACTGAGTTAGACTTCTGAATAAGCAACAGGAATCATAGATACTATAATGAAAACCATGCACATCCCAAGCTGTGTGTGTTTATATCAGCTCACAGCGTGTGAGTGTACATGTGACGTTATTGTGTGTGAGAGGGGAGGGTAATTATCCTGTATGCACGCATTCTGTGGTGAAGGAGGGTGGGACGGCTCGAATGTTGCCTTGTAATCAGGCGGTAAGTCTACGTTTTAAGTTACCTCATTGTCATCTCAAAATAGGCGAGCGCAGCGGATGGGCAATCGCAGAGGTGGAACCTCAAATAACAAGATGATGTTTCTTTCGAGCTTGATTAAGTTTTTCCAAGCTCAGAGCATGCCTGTTATTTTCCTCTGATTTATGAATCATGAGAATGTACAGCCGTCCTGTGAGCACTGCAGAAGATATACATTTAAAGGTGCAGTGTGTAGTATGTGTGAGGATCTATTAACAGAAATGCAATATAACTATGTTTTCAGTGGTGTATAAAGACCTTACATAATGAACCGTTATGTTTTTATTACCTTAGAATGAGCCATTTCTATCTACACACACCGCGGGTCCCCTTACAGTGAAATCGCCATTTTGCGCCGTCATGTTTCTACAGTAGCCCTAAATGGACAAACTTCTCTACAGAGCGCTAGTCACTCTCTGCTCTCTCCGACGACGACATTTTTGTCCTGTGTCGGCCACCGTAGCTTCTCTATGTGCTTCGAAAGGGAGGGGTGAGCGATGGGTGATTGCAATTTGCAACCTCACCACTAGATGCCACTAAAATGTACACACTGCACCTTTAAAGAACAGCTCAGATATACAGTGGGGTCCAAACGTCTTAGAAATGTATTTGTGACCCTGGAGCACAAAACCAGTCATAAGTCGCACGTGTATATTTGTGGCAATAGCCGACAATACATCGTATGGGTCAAAATTATGGATTTTTCTTTTATGCCAAAAATCATTAAGATATTAAGTAAAGATCATGTTCCATGAAGATTTTTTGTAAATTTCCTACCGTAAATATGCATTGCTGAGGACTTCATTTGGACAACTTTAAAAGGCGATTTTCTCAGTATTTCGATTTTTTTGCACCCTCAGATTCCAGATTTTCAAATAGTTGTATCTCGGCCAAATATATCCTATATCCTATATATATGTGATGTATAAATCTCAAATTAAAAAAATTTACCCTTATTAAACTCAAAAAATATTTTTCCACTGTTTCTAGGTCACTAATCAAACAGAGAAGGTGACCATGTGAACATTAATGCACACGATACTCTTTGGATCATTCTCAAATCATGCTGGAAAACGATCCTCATGTTTTACACAATGCAGCTCAACTGCTGCTGTCATCAAAACAAATGGAGTCCCAACCAACTTCTGGAATCAACGCTGACACTGACTTTTGGAGCCAGACATCTCTTAATTAAGGAAAGAGAGAATGCACATAAATGTTTCCCTTTTTATTTACGGTAAGATTTCGAGAAATCGCTATACTATAAGCACTGAAATGACTTCAAAGACGTTCTCCATGCTGATTATGGAAATCCATCAGTCTGTGTTAGTAATTTATGAATTCGTTTATTTAGTTTTCATGAGCGTATGTTCTCTTTTCATCAATGTTCACATGCAATCCCCACAGGGGCCCATAACTTCTTATCCCGTGCCACCGTCCTAATGTAATATGAGCAGCATATGGTCCTGTAACCACCCACCCCACAAATGGAAATTCTAAGCAAGATTTATGTTGGCAACTGCGATGAAACATCTCTTCTTAATCATTCACCGATTCCACGATAGTTATGCAATATTGCCGTTATTATATCAATGCCCTCACCCCACATCTCCAAATGTCTATCTTTAGTATCTTTATTGTAGTCACTGCCTCTACTTGCAAATGTCGAGAAATGTTCATCTGTTTCTCATCTGTCTGAGCAAATGGCTCTCCTGTGGAAGCGAGCTAGTTTTCATGGTGTTCTGGCAATGTCTGCGAAGTATATGTTTTTTTCTCGCATAAATGTGCTTCCAGTGACAGACATTGCACATAAGTAGAGCAATTATGAAATGGGAAATGCAATTTAAAGGATTTCTTTTATATTGCGAATATTTTGTAATGTGTAGTTAAAGGAAAACGAACTAAGCTCAAGCGACAGCATTTGTAGCATAATGTTGATTACCACCAAAAACTATTCTGACTTGTCCCTCATTTTCTTTAAAAAGTTGAGGTTATGGTGAGGCAATTTTTTGAGCTAAGTGAGAAGCTTAATTTCATTAATTTTTATATTATTTTTATCTGTTAAAACTTGTGTATTTGGGCTGTAAAATGGTTCAAATCATATTTTTTTTTCCAGTTTTTTATGGGGTTCCAATGTCATGGCAGCAAAGTTGTAAAAGTTGGGTAACTTTACAAAGAAAAAGGGGAGTAAGGAATTTTGTTCCTAAAACACATATTGTTTAAAACTTGTAGCTACATAATAAAACAATAAGTATTTTAACCTTTATGGATTGCCTCAGTAACCCTGAGATTTGCTTGCTTTTTCTTTATTTAAGAGAAAGTGGGAATTACCTTGTGCTTAGGCTGAATATTCCATTCATTTATTCCTTTAGTAATATACATAACATTACAATAAAATTACAAGAAGTTGTTTCAACAGTTTAATGAGATTTCATACACGTGTCTATCAAAAGACTAAACAGAAGCCATTTAGACTTTAAGTTTGACTTCTTGACCTACTTTAATGTATTTTGTTCACATATCATTCAAACTGTGCCGCTAAACTGGAAATTCCTTCTAAACAAATCACGTCTGAAGCACATATTACAAAATGAGCTGTGAGCCGCTGGGAACCACGCTTCTGTAGAAGCACGATGGAGCAAAAACAGGAGCTATCAGTCATAAATGTGATGTAAGAACCACACTCAGTGTTGTGAGGGTCACTACATCTGCAGTGTAAAATAAACTGTTCTTATCATATTGTAAACCTCTCTCAGATTTCAGCAGCTTGGCGACAGCCTAATGAAAAAAAAAAAAAAATTCTTGGTAATAGTAGCCTTGGTGTTTTATGCAGCAAAATACGCTTTATGATAAAGATGCCTGTTTCACTATCACAGTTGGTTGCGACTGTGCACGGTTTCTACTTTTAAAGTGGCAGAAACTTTTTGCCTAGTACAGTTCATAAATGTTAAAGAAGTCCTCCATGTATTTGCTTTTATTTAAATTGTTAATAATGCTTTACTTTTGGGAATATTAAATGTGCATTTTATTGTCAAGCATTAAAAAATGCTTGCAGCTTCTGTGCATGGGTACAATTTTGGGTAACATTTAACAATTTTGGGTAACTTTATTTTACAGTGTCCTTGTTACATATGTTACATGTACTTACCATAGTAATAACAGTAAATTATGCATAATTACATGCAACTAACCCTCAAGCAAACTCTAATCCTACCCTAACCCTATAGTAAGTACATGTAGTTAATTAATATTACTAAGTATATAATTAAATATATAATTACACTGAAACAGTGACACCTTAAAATAAAGTGTAACCCAATTTTGTGCAATGCTTGTTTCAAGCAGCTTTTTTGTGATGTTAGTTGTTGAGATATATGCTGATGTATGTGATTTCCCAAAACACACACAAAACGAATAATAGCTTTTTCTTTTTCTTTAAAACGTTAAGGCAAACACAGAGACGGGACCATCGGTGTGGAACAAAACAGAAGAACAACTTACCCGAAGGCTCACTTCGCGCAGCAAATGGATGTGCATGGAAATAAAGAGAGAAAAAAATAAGAAAACAATAGTGGGAACACATTTTTAATTTAAGGAAATTACTGATACTGAAAGGACAAAATTACTACGGAAGTGAAGAGCTAAGCAAAGGGTGTGTGCAAGGACAAGTGCAGTCATTTCACTAGATGAAAACTCTTATAATAATGTGAAATCTATATGAAAGAACAACCTCATTTCCTCCGCGGCCTGGGATTATGTGAAAGGGCACGGCCAGGCTTTTATCCGTGCTACATAAAACTTAACATGAGCGGTCTTGAAACAGTGATCACAGGAATAGGGGAAGGATTAATCACTTTGGGTGTTTGCCATGATCTCATCAGGGATGGGTAATACACCTGAACACAACATGGAAATCCAAGAAATACAGATCTTTATTCTTTTGTGTATGGGTTAGAACACCATCTTCCCTCCCAGTCCGGGAACTTTCAGGAAAGGGTGTACAGAAATGGTACGAGGTGGTTTACAGGTCACTTTCTTTTGCAGGCAAAATTTGTTTCTATTTAGCTCAATAGTCCCTCTAGTGGTATTTATTGGTATTAAAAAAATATATGCAATAACTGTGAACTGACATTTATCTATATACATTTATCTGTAGATGAACATCTATCAAAATAAACACAGATATAAAGAAATAGAGACTTTTTTTTACTTTTACTTTATTTTAATTTTTATCAATTGTATAAAAATGTATTCAATTTTATTTTTTCTTTATTCCATTATTAAAATATATGCATTATTTACATAAATAATATACTTTTGTAAACATGATATATGTGACCCTGGACCAGTCATAAGGGTCAATTTTTTGAAAGTGAGATTTATACATCATCTGAAAGCTGAATAAATAAGCTTTCCATTGATGTATGGTTAATTGCCACAAATATACACGTGCAACTTATGGTCCATATATATATATGTGTGTGTATTTATTTTTTTAACTTACCATTTTCAGAAACTGATTAATTTAGGAGGGCATCATTCTCATTAAATCTGAATAATATTCAGTAGCTATCTGTTAATTAGTTTTATTTTAAAGGCAGAAACACATTATTTTTCAATCTTCATTCTTACATGTCCTCTCCTATCAGGTTTTCTTGTAGTAAATAGTCATTTGCAAGTAAATGTGGATAACTCAACAATAATATTTATTTTTATTTAAAAATCACAATGTAAACAAAATGTTTTCTCAAACCTGAAGTTGCATGTACTGTTTGTGTTCAACGTGTGCTGTTTAAACACTTAAATATTAGTTCTAAATATATTGAAACCACTATTACACCAAACATACAACAATATTAGTTCTATATATAATATGCATTAAACACTGAAGACCTATAACCTACATTAAACCAGTATCCCCCTATAATGTTTAATAAAAAGCACCTTCAAAAAAAAAACATTTCAAATATTATATGTACATTAAAAGTTCAAGTTCAAAATTCCGCAAGTAGAAAAAAAATTAGGTAGAGCAAAAATATGCAATAACTGTTTTCCTTAATCTTCTAAAGCAATATTAAAACTTTCAGATAAGCCATGGCTTAATAGACCGCGATTTCTAAAGGACTACCACATTATGAAAAATTAGGTGGTATAATAGTAGAAAATTTTGTTTGATCATTTGTGACATTTTCTTTTCATATATATATACACGATTAATGTGTCTATCTCATAAACCCTTTCCTGGCACAGATTGTGTTTGTTCATGCACTTTTAGTTTCCTACTTCTTTGTGAGGCAAGAATTCTTTTATGATCTCCAACAATCAGAATGTATTTACAAATCTAGTGTTAGTCTGAGCTACAAACAGTTAAACAACGATTATATAAAGGAATCAAGAATAAAAGGCAAAAAAGGGAATACATCAAGATTTCAACTGAGGTAATGGTAGAAACACTTACGGTGTCTCAGCAACAAACTCGGTCCATCCATCCACAACTGTCAACTGTAAGCAGTAAAAACGTTTTCATTGTGTTATGTATTTTAAGGTTTTTTTTATTGCACTACCTGATTTAGCAAACACAAACGTTACCAAAGCCGCTGTAGAAATGCTACACTGTAGTACACATAATTTTCAAAAGTACTATTCTTTTTTTTTATATGTATAACTTTTTAATGAGGAAACTTTTTTTTTTTTTATTAAGCAGTTCGCAAAACAATTCACCACAGAAAAAAAGTAACATTAATTATCTTCAAACAATATTGAGCTTAATATTAAGTTAGTTAAGCTAAATAACTAACTTATTTTCCAACTACAATAAAAACTTGAGAGCACAGGAAATGAGGCTTAATTTTACATTTATTGACAACACCACAAAAAATGTTTATGGTCCATTGTTCCATGACAGCTAAACTTGACCTAATATAATCTTGCATAGCTTGTAAAATAATAATAATAAATAATTAATCATACATAATCGTTCTATTAAGTATACAAAATCAATAAATGTATACCATATGTGACCCTGGACCACAAAACCAGTCATAATTCGCACAGGTATATTTGTGGCAATAGCCAACAATACATTGTATGGGTCAAAATTATTTTTCTTTTATACCAAAAATAATTAGGATATTAAGTAAAGATCATGTTCCATGAAGATATTTTGTAAATTTCCCACCATAAATATATAAAAAATGTATTATTAGTAGTAATATGCATTGCTAAGGACTTCATTTGGAAAACTTTAAAAGCGATTTTCTCAGTATTTAGATTTTTTTTGCACCCTCAGATTACAGATTTTCAAATAGTTGTATCTCGGCCAAATATTGTCATAATCTAACAAACATCAATTGGAAAGCTTATTTATTCAGTTTTCAAATTTAAAAAATTGACGCTTATGACTGGTTGTGTGGTCCAGGGTCACATATAATGTATATATGTATTAAATATGAAATATATAAATATTGTATAACAAATATTTGAATATAATATTTTTAAGGTGTTCATGTAGTATTTCATTGATATTAAAAATACGTATTAGTTTGTAGTATTTAGTACATCAGAATCTTACACTTTCCAGTCCAGAGTAACTTACTTGCAATAAAATATTGTATAAGTGATATAGTGGCATTTCAAACGCTATATAAAACTTTGGAGTACTGAAAATGACATGTAACAGCTTCTTAATGAAAACAATAATCTAAGAAACGTTGTTTTGCACTGTTTACACTCTGTATCAGCCTGTTTGTGTGATTTGTTCTTGTATTATTTCAGTGACTTTCCTCAGCGACGTTTCTATATTTTTAATTACTTACTTGACACCATTTTCCTTTCATGACACTGGCATTTACGTCTCATTTCCATGAGTTTGTAGCTTTGACGTTTTTTTTTTTTAGACTGTAGCAGGTTCTCATGTGGTCAGTGTGTGAGCGAAGACTACGCTAAGATCTTATTGGTGCATTGAAATGCCAGTCATTTTTTTGCGTGCTTTGATTGGTCCAAACGAAGCACCACCTACTTAAATAATCCAATAACTTCCGCTGACGATTTTTGAATGTAGAGCGGTTAATGTTGGTTTACGACGCATAAGGGCAAAGTGGCAGAAAAATTAAATTCTGAGATTTAGAGACGTCGAATAAAACTGTAAACAACAAACCATATCTTGAGATGGATCCTGCTTTGGCGAAACTACTTATTGGGCTCGCTGTCAACATAAGTCGTAGTGATGGTAAGATGCTTGTTTGCTAGCTGCTAATCTTTTACATTCACGAATGCAAGTAAAATCAAGTTTTATCAAAGATTAAAGTTGCCATAATGCTTAGCAATACAACATGTAGTAGAGATTTGCAGCGGGGGGTTTCTAAAGTTTAAATATTACACCGAAAGAACAACACTAAAAGAAAAAAGCTAAAGCAACATATTTGTAACAATCATGTGTAAATAATGCAAACAACTTGTCATTTCTTATTGTGCTCCTTTGTCATGCAGGATTGCTACGGAAACATACACATCCTAGATTGTTTTTAAAGGGATAATTCACCAAAAAAAGAAAATTCTGTAATTTACTCTTGTTGTTATAACTCATGTTATTCCAAACCTTAACCTAAATGACTTTGTTTATTTTGTTAAACAAAAGGAAATGTTATGCTGAATGACATCCTGTCAGAATCTGATGTATGGGGGGGAAAAAATGCAATAAAAGTGAATAACACTTTTTGCCCCACTGAGGAAAGTCAAGATAAATTATCTCAAAGTTCAACCAAGAAAATGCTGTTTGTTTATGGCACTGTTTCCCATCAATGCAGGAAGAATACACAGCGCCACTGTGAAAACTGTCAGCGTCACTAAAGCCACAGTCAATGTGGAATGGGCTGAGAAAGGCATGACTAAAGGAAAAGAGGTTGGGACCTACTTTGTCATAACATACTTTTTTTTTTTTTTTTTTTTTTTGTCACTGTGTAGAGCAGTTAGTACGTTGACCACAGGCATTCTTTGTACACACAGAGAAAAGGGTGTCAAAATGGTACCTTTAGGTGTACAACAGCTTGTCACTGGGGCAGTACTCTTAAAAGGACATATTTGTACCTTTTTTAACCACAAAAAGGTTCATAGTAGTACCTTAAGGTATGTATTTGTACTCTAAGGTACTAATATGCACCTTTTAGAAGTAAAAAAGGTACAAAGATGTCATTTTAAGGGTACTGCCCTTGTCTTTGCTCTTGTACAGCCAATGCTCTAGGGCAGTGGTTCCCAACCACGTTCCTGGAGGCCCCCCAACAGTGCACATTTTGCATGTCTCCTCAATCAAACACACCTGATTCAGAAAAGCTCATTAGTAGAGACTCCAAGACCTGATGTGGGTGTGTCAGACAAAGGAGACATGCAAAATGCAATTTCATGCATTCTGACTTATTTACACTGTTAAAGAGTTGATTCTCATGATAAACATGGATGTAAAATGTAAAAAAACGAGTTATACGTATGACGGAGTATTTCTGTGCCAAATACACTCCTTCAGGATTCAAACAAGTTTTTTTCGAGTATGGACCTTGATGTCATAAAGGGCGGAATTGCTTGTATGCGCACTTGTAAGCGCACACACACACACATCAACCAAAGCGAGAGCAAGAGCGCCCCATCAATGAGCTTCGTTCGGTTACGGGAGCCATCGGCAGGGCTGTCATTTAGTTTTTAGACCACGAGATCATCAATGTCACTAAAGAAGTGTGTTTCTGGTTGTGAGGGAAAGATCACCTTGTTCAGCTTCCCAAATAACCCAGTGTTAAGGGAACAGGGGTGCAGTTTGTTTTTCAGGAGTTCTGCAAGTGTGTGTGTGTGTGTGTTTGTTCCCGGTCATGAGTGGAAACCACAGGCGGTGAGTGAAACTGCATCAAATGTGTGTGTTTTGTTGGCAATCGGCGCGTAAGTGCATATAATGTGAACAACACCAACGTATAGTGAATCGGAAGTTATCCAGGGAGTGTGTGTGTGTGTGCTCGTGACTCTTTAGCTCCACCCACTGCACGCCTCCACGAGCTCGGCTGTTTTCAGAAAGAATCGGTACAGCGTATCTGTCTTTTATAAATATGATAAAACTAAAGACTCTTGGGAGATATGAAGGATGCAATACTACTCTATAGGTACTCAAGATTAACATGAGACTGGCAGAAACTGTGTGTTATTTACCCTTTAAATCGATTGTACTCTAGGTTGACATGGATGAACTCAAGCAACTCAATTCTGACCTTATGCAACACCTTCAACCATGTCGTCAAGAGGAACCAGTGCCCACCCCGGCCCCTGTCGCTGCACCTGAGACAAAAATGGGAAAAGTGAGTTCTGTATTCTTATCCTCGAATTCTATGCATATGGGACAACATACGCATTACTGTATTTTACACACATTCATGCACATGCTGTAATAAAACATCTCCAGATATTTAAATCTGATTTCATTGTTAAATTTCAGAACGTCAGAGCATCAGAGCTTCCTTCAAGGTCATCAAGAATACCTACTTCAGAACGTAAGTTTTATTATTCGTTGTTTCCAGTAGGTTTACTCCGATTCATAGTTGGTCTCCTGATCTGCACCAGTGTAATCTTATGGTGTGTTTCCTATTTGAAGCTGCTTCTCGGGATTGTCCATCTGAAGAGTCAGGTTTGCATGAAGCGCATGCTTTCTTCATGCCCTCCAATCACACTCACTCAAGGCTGAATTGAACTCTTCTCATTAGACTTAATCAGGGTGTCTCTTCCCACTTCTGTCCACATTATATTTTCCACAAATTATCTACTTATCAAAAATACGACATGCAATAAATTCCTATCGCTGTCAGTCCAGAAAGGTCACATATAGCAGAGATGGTGATTAGTTTTATCAGGGATCAAAACACTGTGGATGATGGCTTCTCACTTTTGGGTTTCATATATCAGTGACTGTGTTCTTTTAATCATTTTAGAAGTTGCTTTCTCAACTGTCTGCACATTGTCAGATTCTATTTCTATTCTCAATTTTATTGCTGATAAATGCAATCATGACAGTTTTGGAGATTCTGGTATCGTCCATAGGATCACATTTTGGATTTAGTGGCAGTGTTGACAATGTGAAGCTCTTTGGAAATCTCTTTATTTGTACCTTGATGTGACTAAACATAAATAAATTACACTCAATTTCAGAGAGATCATATAACACATCTTTGCCCCTTTTAGCCTCTAGAAGGATGACCACACGTCAGACGTGCTTGTTCCGACAGCCTGCCCCTCCACCTGTGGTCTCGGCAACGGCTGCAGAAGTTCTTTCTCAGGATCTTCCCACATCTACGATCCCTAAACCTACAGGTCTGTCTTTACATCATCATGATATTAAAGGGGATAGTTCACCAAAAAATTAAAATCATCCCATAATTTACTCACCCTCGAGCCATCCTAGGTGTATATGACATTCTTCTTTCAGACGAATACAATCAGAGTTATATTAAAAAATGTCCTGGCTCTTCCAAGCTTTATAATGGCAGTCCAAAATTTGAAGTCAGAAAAAGTGCATCCATCCAATATATTAAAGGTTATTCCTTTATCAACCCCCCAGAGCCATGTGGATTACTTTTATAATGGATGGATACACCTTTTTTTGAGCTTCAAATTTTGGGCTCCCATTCACTGCCATTATAAAGCTTAGAAGAGCCAGGACATTTTTAATATAACTCTGATTGTATTCGTCTGAAAGAAGAATGTCATATACACCTAGGATGACTTGAGGGTGAGTAAATCATGGGGTCATTTTCATTTTTGGGTGAACTATCCCTTTAAATAGTGCTTGATTATCATAATATAATGCTTGATTGACTGATGTTAAGTGTACGTTCAGATATTTAAAAAGCTGTGCCATTTTACAAAGATAAGCTGATTTGGTGGATACTATAAAAATAGTATATCAGTGTGGCGAGTAAACTATAAAATGTACTAGCCAATGACGATTCTGTTGCTAAGGTTGTGAGAGTTGCAGCCACACAGCTCACTTGTAGGGCCCTATGAAATCCGTTTAATTTTTTTCCAAATTCCGTTTTTTCCGTTTTAATTTTTCTGGATTCCGTTTTTTTTTTTTTTTTTTTTTTTTTCCATTAAAATTTTTTTTTTTGGACTCATAAATAAATTTTCTAGTAATCAAAAAGCATGTCTAATTAATTGAAATAATTAAACCTATACATTTTAACAATTTATTAAAAGTTTAACAAATTACATCTTTAGGGCCCTATGAAATACGCTTTTTTTCCCCCATCCAATTCCGTTTTATTTATACCAAATTCTGTGTTTTCTGTTTTAAGTTTTCTGGATTCCATTTGAATCATTTTTAATTCAATTTTAATAATCAAAAATCATGTCTAAATAATAAACTGCATAAAAACAGCTATTTTAATATATATTTTTAAATTAAATACCCCCCCCCCCCCCCCCACAAATTCTGTGTTGTGTATTTTCTGGTAATCAAATGAAGACATAAAATATTAATTTAATTTAACTTTTAATCATATGAAATGAAACTTTTTTTTTTTTTTTTTTTTTTTTTTTTTTTTTTTTTGGTCAAACAACATGCTGCAATGAGCTTTACTGTTAAAATTAAAACATGGAAGAGAACGTGATTCTTTAAATAAAGTTTTGATATTTTATTATTATTATTATTAGTATTATTATTAGTATTATTATTATTACATTGAGACTTGTCTAAATCCTACTGTACAACAGTAATATTTCTGTCAAGTTAAACCGAGCTTATTTTGACGGTTGCCGTTTTCTCAAATGAAACAGTAAAATGCTCATGAAGTGATGCTCAGATCGGCTCGAAGATGAAGTTCATGTCTTCATATAGTAAGGCTACAGAGGCTGAAAACAGCGAGTGTGTGTGTGTGTGTGTGTGTGTGTGTGTGTGTGAGAAACCGCGTGCCTGCGCCATTCATTCACACACAGACCCCGCAGAACATGCAGGATTCGTATTTAAACAGTCTTTTTGCGGTGTCATATTCATAGACACATCTTTATCATGATTTGATTTAAGTGTACGGACCTGATTTTTATTTATTCATCAAAAAACTGACAAATTCCGTGAAACTCCGCGTTATGCAGTAAATTCCGTTTTTATGACTGGATTCCGCGTTTTCTGCATTGCAGAAATCATAGGGCCCTACACTTGTGCTGTCAGCTTGGAGACTCAAAGCATTGTTAAAACATCTTGTGTACTGTATTTATTTCTTTTTCACCATCTGTATTGGCAGGCTACCAGAGGAGACTTGTTTCAAAGCCAGCTTCTCCTCTGCTACCAACCATAGAGGCTATATGTGAGAGTGAGGCTTCCAAATGTGCCCCCATGGGTCCACCAAGTATGTACTGTTTTGAATTTTGAATTTATCATGCATGCTCTGACATCATGGATATGGTGGATATTAACATCTACAGCACTTACAGCACTGCACTGTTGTAATTGTAATCTTTTAGGCCATCGCGTGTCTCAAGTCTCGGAAATGAACAAGGTGGCAAACAAGCGGTTGTCGCTAGCTAAGAATCCTGAAGCACAGAAGAGAGGAAAGGTACCGTATTTAATCCAGATATCACGCCTATAGTTTTAAGGCCTTTTCAAACGAAGTCTGCACAAAGTTTTTTAAAAGACCTCTTTATGAACTCTTTCAACCCTTTTTTTTTTTTTTTTTTTTTCTTTTTTCTTTTTTCTTTTTTTTTTCTTTTTTTTTCCTCTCTGCGTTGGACTTGCATTGTGAATACTATTATGAAAATTAGTTTGCTAATTTACTTCAGTATACATGTATAATATAATATAATATAATATAATATAATATAATATAATTTTATTATTATTATTAATTTTATTATTATTATAAATTTTATAATAAAATAAATTATATAAATAAATTTTAAAAAATATATATATAATTTTTATTTATTTATTTATTTATTTATTTATTTATTTATTTATTTTATTTTATTTGTTGACCTAAAAAGTGTAATTTTAGATGATTGATTTATTTATTGGTATTATTAATTTACTGTATTTTCTCTTTTCACGATTTTGTTTCTAGTTTGGAGATACAAGTCGCCCTAATAAGCAGTTTTACCAGATGATTGAAGAATACAGAGAGACCCTGGAGAAAGTACCCATGTCCTTGTCCGATCCTGTGAGTTAATTAGCATAATACTAATATCATCATCTGTTCATTTCACATCATTTTAACACGAGGTGCATTTTATTTTTTTTTATTTTTTTTTTTAGGTCAAACCTCACCGAATATGTGTCTGCGTTCGCAAACGGCCGCTGAATAAAAAAGGTAGGTTGTTACTATGACCTCTCCAATTGATTGAATTGGATTGTTTGTTTGGGCAATTTTCATGTATTTCTCATTTATTTTGTGTTCAGAGTTGGCGAAGAAAGAGATTGATGTGGTCACAATCCCTGGTAATGGATCCCTGCTGTTGCACGAGCCCAAGCAGAAAGTGGATCTGACCAAGTACCTGGAGAATCAGACCTTCCATTTTGATTACTCGTTCGACGAAGACGCCACTAATGACTTGGTTTACAGGTAGCTGAGTATTTTGAGTTTCTGTTTATTTATTACCATGTTGATTGCCATGTGTTTACATGTGGTGTTTATTCAAGAATAAGTTCACTAAAGGCCCTGATATACTTGAAGCTAAATCGAAGAACGAACTGATGTGATGTCATTTCGAACAAAATCAGGCCAAAACGGACTTTGTTTGGAGTTTGTTTTGGGAGTTCGAAACAGCTTGCCAAAGCGAACTTTCCGGAAAAGTTCTCTAGAGCTGGTAAACACCTTTGTATTACCATTGGTCCATGGCGATTACGTAATAGGTAGATGGAAATTATTTTCTGGTTTATTTCTCCTGTTCAGTCAGGCATCCGCGAGTGAAAACATGAACATAGAAAATGACGTTGTACTTCTGATGAAACGAGACACTGGCACTGTTTTTCATGTTTAATCCGGTAAAGCTGCTTGATTTTTAAGCAATCTATTGTATGTTGCTATATAAATAAACGTAACATGACTTTACTTAGTGCCGAATTGCAGAGCTCATGCAAACATATCCACGTTGCTATAATCAGATGCTTCATTAGAAAAACGCTTACTGTTTTCTCAATTTTGTGTTTTTGTTATTTAGAGGAAAGCGTACCGCACATATCTACATATTCATCAACGGCGTCGGATGTTAGCTAACAGTATATCGCTGGTCACGTATTTTGAACTTCGTTTTACCCCTAAACGAAGGAAGAAAAAGATCTTTGCCGTTAGTATATCGGGGCCTTTACTCATCTGTCGTTCCAAACCTGTATGACTTTCTTTCGAGAAACACAAACCATGCTTTGTATTTACATGGAATAGAGTAGCCATTACCAGTTAAAACTTTGTATTTCACATAAATAATGGCAGAATTTACATTTTTGGTTGAACTATTCCTAAAGAATGGAATGTTTTTACCATAAATATGCCAATTTTAACCATGTTTAACCTACAATATATTCAAATGGTTATGAATTGAACTTTTAGGTTCACCGCTAAACCTCTGGTTAAGACCATTTTTGAAGGTGGTATGGCGACGTGCTTTGCATATGGCCAAACAGGCAGTGGAAAAACTCATGTAAGTTGTTTGTGCTTTTTAAAAAAAAAAAAAATCCCAAACTCTTTCAATATTGTTGATCTGAGTCATTCTTTACAGACTATGGGTGGAGACTTCTCTGGAAAGAGTCAGCTCAGCTCTAAAGGGATTTACGCCCTAGCAGGTGATTGTAACTGTCAAATGTACTTTACATAGTGGGTTGTTACAGTATATCCATGTTCACTCAGGTATTAAACTGTCTGCATACTTCACAGCACAGGATGTATTTACCCTCCTGAAGCAAAAGCGATATGCCGATATGGACCTTTGCCCATATGTCACCTTTTTTGAGATCTACAATGGCAAGGTTTGTACATATTGTATTACATGTTTTCAAAACATTTCCGTGATGTCTTGTCAAACAGATGGCTTGGAGTGTTTTCTTTTGTCATTTAAGTGCAAATAAACCTCAAATTTCCACATGATTAATGTACTCTTTATGCTCAATTAAACAAGCGTGGTATTATTTGATTTTATGCTGATTTGATTTTTAGATTGTGGTTGCAAGCATAAAGTACTTGTTCAGGCATGATGATGAACTGTTTGTGTGCACTGCAGGTGTTTGACTTGCTGAATAAGAAAGCAAAGTTGCGTGTTTTGGAGGATGAGAAGCAGCAGGTCAATGTTGTTGGCCTGCAGGAAGTGCCCGTGTCATCTGTTGATGACGTCATCAAGATGATTGAGAAAGGAAGCGCTTGCAGGTAAATATTAAAGAAAACCCAGACCCACTTTATATTAGGTGGCCTTAACTACTATGTACTAACATTTAAATTAATAATTTGATACAATGATCTTATTGTGTACATGTTTTTACATTGTTCTTACATTTAAAAAAATACCTGCATGTAATTACATCTGTAATTTATTTCTGTAGTTACATTTTATAATTGCACTGTTGACCCTTCCCTTACACCTAACCCTACCCTTAAACTTACCCATACCACCACACCTGTCCCTAACTTTACCCTTAAACTTACCTACACCACCACACCTGTCCCTAACTTTACCCTTAAACTTAACCACACCACCACACCTGTCCCTAACTTTACCCTTAAACTTACCCACACCACCACACCTGTCCCTAACTTTACCCTTAAACTTACCCACACCACCACACCTGTCCCTAACTTTACCCTTAAACTTACCCATACCACCACACCTGTCCCTAACTTTACCCTTAAACTTACCTACACCACCACACCTGTCCCTAACTTTACCCTTAAACTTACCCATACCACCACACCTGTCCCTAACTTTACCCTTAAACTTACCTACACCACCACACCCGTCCCTAACTTTACCCTTAAACTTACCCACACCACCACACCTGTCCCTAACTTTACCCTTAAACTTACCCACACCACCACACCTGTCCCTAACTTTACCCTTAAACTTACCCATACCACCACACCTGTCCCTAACTTTACCCTTAAACTTACCTACACCACCACACCCGTCCCTAACTTTACCCTTAAACTCACCCATACCACCACACCCGTCCCTAACTTTACCCTTAAACTCACCCATACCACCACACCTGTCCCTAACTTTACCCTTAAACTCACCCATACCACCACACCCGTCCCTAACTTTACCGTTAAACTTACCTACACCACCACACCCGTCCCTAACTTTACCCTTAAACTCACCCATACCACCACACCTGTCCCTAACTTTACCCTTAAACTCACCCATACCACCACACCCGTCCCTAACTTTACCGTTAAACTTACCTACACCACCACACCTGTCCCTAACTTTACCCTTAAACTCACCCATACCACCACACCCGTCCCTAACTTTACCCTTAAACTCACCTATACCACCACACCTGTCCCTAACTTTACCCTTAAACTTACCTACACCACCACACCTGTCCCTAACTTTACCCTTAAACTTACCCACACCACCACACCTGTCCCTAACTTTACCCTTAAACTTACCCACACCACCACACCTGTCCCTAACTTTACCCTTAAACTTACCCATACCACCACACCTGTCCCTAACTTTACCCTTAAACTTACCCATACCACCACACCTGTCCCTAACTTTACCCTTAAACTTACCCATACCACCACACCTGTCCCTAACTTTACCCTTAAACTTACCCATACCACCACACCTGTCCCTAACTTTACCCTTAAACTTACCCATACCACCACACCTATCCCTAACTTTACCCGTATCCCACCTCAATATCAGCAAAAGTGTTTTGCAATACAATAAGTACTTATTTTTGATGTAAGTACATAGTAGTTAAGGCCACCTAATATAAAGTTGGACCGAAAACCCTTTAAGTGTCATGCTTTGTCTTAAATGTTCTTAACTTAATTCTTATGTTTTAGTATTGTTTGTTTTATATAAAGCTATTATAGAGGGTATGCACATGGTGTCACAGAAATGAGTCACTGCGGTTACACCCACTGAGTGGCAAAAAGACTGAGTAACAGCATTGGTCTTCAGCTTGAAGGTTATACGTTGTAATGACAGCTCCTGAATTAAATTTACCATCTTATATCCAGCGTTACTGTAAAGTTTTTGCCAGCGTTTAAAAAAAAAAAAAAAAAAAAAAAAAAACATTCATTATGATGAGCCTACAAAGAGGAATGTTTGGATAATGTTAGACAGATGCCATTTTCCTTACAAAGCAAGTTTAGATTAATAGATAAATAAATAGGAGCACAAAGGAGTTCTTAAATAGTCCGCTTACAGCACAGAACTCTGTATTGTCTGCAATCTCTGTGTGGTAACAGCTGACAGACAGTTATCCAGATAACTTTATCCCATTTTTGTAGTTTCCCCTATTATATCCAGTCGTGCTGCAGGAAGTTTTGCCACTCAGTCTGGCTAAGAGGGCATTATGGCGGGAAAGTGACGTCAATGCATCTATTATTTGTGACCCTGGACCACAAAACCAGTCATAAGGATACATTTTTTTGAAATTGAGATTTATACATCATCTAAAAGCTGAATAAATAAGCTTTCCATTGGTGTATGGTTGGTTAGGATAGGAATCTGAGGGTGCAAAAAAAATCGAAATATTGAGAAAATCGAAATATTGAGAAAATCACCTTTAAAGTTGTCCAAATGAAGTCCTTAGCAATGCACATTACCACTAATTAATTTGATATATTTACGATAGGAAATTTATAAAATATCTTCATGGAACATGATCTTAATATCCTAATGATTTTTGGCATAAACAAAAAAGCGACTTATGATTATGGTTTTGTGCTCCAGGGTCACATTTCAGTTTCAGTTAATTTAGTTCAACAATAACACTGTATCTCACTCTATACCAGAACGTCTGGCCAAACGTTTGCCAATGCCAGCTCATCACGTTCACATGCGGTTTTGCAAGTAATCCTAAGGCGGCGGAATTTCCTCTATGGGAAGTTCTCTCTGGTGGACCTTGCTGGGAACGAACGTGGCACTGATATCAGCAATAATGATCGGCACACCATAGTGGAGACTGCGGAGATCAACCGCAGCCTGCTGGCTTTGAAGGTACTTTATTGTCTACTGCAGACTGATGGACCAAATAGGTTCATTTTAAATACACATTTTTATTCTATTTTTGTCATATGAAAGGGTCGAAATTGTTACTTTATCAAATTACAAATGTGTAAACCATCTGAGAGGTGGTGTTCATACAACTGAGGCATGTTGCATGAAGCTAGTTGAACCAACTCAAGAGTAAGTTTTGAGTTGACACAACCAATCCATCCTGGTTTTGATCAGATTCAGCAGGCTCACACCGCTTGATATAAACATTCTCCATCAACTCAGGGTTTGATCCAGAGTTCGTCATGAACTCTAGAGCGCGTGCACCTGAAAGTGTGACGTGCAGCAAACAGCCAATCACATGGAACATGGAAAGCCTCAGTTTGATTCACTTCTCGTGAGAGAGACGCCGCAATTCACTTTACTCTGTTGAAGATTAAAGGGATCATTATGAAAAAAAAAGTCATGAATTTAAACGGATTTACAAAAGCAGGAACACCACTGCTGTAGCAAAGGTTTGAGAAGGCAGCTGAATAAAAATATCTGACTGAATCAGCTGAATTTAAAAGGGACCTATTATTCCCATTTTTACAAGATGTAATTTAAGTCTCAGATGTCCCCAGAATGTGTCTGTGAAGTTTCAGCTTAAAATACCTCACAGATCATTTATAAATCCATGTTGTAAATACCCATTTCTGACTACAGTCAAGAGCAGGCTGTTTTCGTGCATGTGCCTTTAAATGCAAATGAGCTCCACACAGTTCCTGCCTCAATCGGATTCTCTGCCAAATACTAACAAGACATCTGCTTGGTTTTGATTATCTATATCGTGATCACTCTCACGGATAGCGTAGTTCTTTCATTAAAGTTTATTATTTCCACGCGTTTTAAAGCTATATTAGTTTAAACTTCTAATGGAGACGTCAAGTCTCATGAGTAACTTTTCACATATTTTTTTTTTTTTAAACTGTCAAATACACACAAGGGTCTTGTTCACAGTTGTCGCTTCCGAAAACAAAATAGCGGTGCCGTGGGTAGAAGTGCAGATTAAGGGGCGGTAATATTATAATAGATCCCCTTCCTACGTCAGAAGGGGAGAGAAATCTGAGCGGCTCGTTTTTTCACGTGCTTGCAGAGAAGGGCTTACCAAAACAAAGTTACTGGGTTGTCCCTTTTCACGTTTTCTGGGTTGCTAGATGCACCGGGGACCCGATTATAGCACTTAAATGGAAAAAGTCAGATTTTCATGATATGTCCCCTTTAAATAATAATTTATATAGGTTCACAAAGAGCTCAAAAGAAAAAACATAACCTTAATCTGTTTAAAAGCTTCATATATTTAAGCTTGTATTTATATGTATATATTTAAATACAAAGTTTAATGTCATTTTTATATATATATATATATATATATATATATATATATATATATATATATATATATATATATATATATATATATAAATAATTCATATAATATAAATATAATAAATTTATTAGTAGCAAAAGATGGGCAATTTTGTCTCTTAAATGCTTTCACTATAAACTGCTTTAATTTGGAGCAAGAGATACAGGGGGAGTGGCTTTATTGCATCAGCGATGTCACTGTATTCACAGCTGGTTGGTCCAGTTTTGGTTTGCGATCTCTAACCCAGAATTACACCTGCCATGAAATAAAAAAAAAATAAAAAAGACGTAGCGTAAATTACAATGGTGATGAACACGGCTAAAAAAACTAATCCACCTTAAGCCTGAAAAAGCAGAGTTTGCTCAAACTGATTTCAAACTCAACTGAATCTTCATGCAACAGGCCTCTGATTGTAGGTTTTGTTTTTTTTGCTGCTCAATTATATTGCAAGAAACCGTTTCACCGTTCCTACAAACACACAAGTAATTGGCAGTTACAGAATTTTAATGCAATAACTTTTGCGTGTCTTACCTGACTCCTCAGGAATGTATCCGGTCTCTGGGTCAAAACAGCGAGCACATCCCATTCAGGATGAGCAAACTCACCCAGGTGCTTCGGGACTCTTTCATTGGAGAAAATTCAAAGACCTGTATGGTAAGAGTGGGTTAGGGTGATTCATTTCGTTTGGTTTCAGTAAGAGCTTGCTTTTAAAATTTTGTATTGTAACATTAATCTCCTTTTGGCCTGTTTTAGATCGCAATGATATCACCCGGTATGGGCTCTTGTGAATACACTCTGAATACACTACGTTATGCAAACAGGTGCTTTTTTTTTTTTTTTTTCCCCTTCATGTATTTGAATTTGTGTTGCTTCCGATTGACTGAGGCCCTCTGGTGGTGTGATTTAGGTATTACAGTCAGCTTTGTGTGTTTCTGACAGGGTAAAAGAATTGAATGGCATGGCCAAGGGAGCTTCAGTGGAGAATGGTAAACACCTAGAGCTTTCTGAGGAGGGAAACTCCTCAGAGGAGGTGAGTCAATCAGGCCTTGCATATTAAATATAAGTGTCAGGACCTTCATCTACAACTCTTATTGAATTTGTTTTGCTTTATAAGTGGTTGAATAGAGCTTTTATTTAAATGTCAAGTCACTGAACAAGTTAATTGTTTTTAGAAGTATAAATAGAAGTCACGACAGATCTTTTCTTCCATTTTGTGACATGCTTCTGAGTGAAAGGGATTATTGAAAAAGGGAAAAAATGTCAAATGAGAACATCAGACTGTGAGTTTGTCAATTTACGAAAGTGGCAGAGAAACCTAATTGACTGAAGTTCGCCATACGTATTGACATCAGAGAAGGTCAAGTTATGTCTTGATCATTTGAAATGTTTCTTATTTAAAAATTACAAGGTCAAAAAAAATTAAACGTATGCATTGATGAATCATTCATAATAAGATGCATTCAGAAAATAATGCATGTTCCTTTTAGATTGAGTATAGCCTGTCACAGCTTGACATGCATATGTCTGATTTATTTATAAAAATGTGAAACAACAAATTGCACAAAATGTACTTATTTTTCAGGAGTCTGTTGTCCCAGCATTTGAGGCTATATCACAAGTGTCTGAGATGGAGGAGAGGTTTTATGAAGATTTGAAGGTTTGTAGCTTTCTGGCTTTTTCTGATGTCTATTGTGCAAGCACACCTGTTCTGAGTGGGTGGCTTTGTTTTAAACCTCACTATCACTCAAAAAGTTACAAAACTCCCCATAGCAATGAGATTACAAAACGCCCCTTTGCTATTTGTTTACCCCTGAATGCATGACTTCTCTGAGACCTGTGTTAAGTAATTTCTGTTTCTCATTCCTTTTCCAGGGGTGCAGTGAGATTGCCAAATCCATGGAATATCCCTCATTTGATATTGTAGCAAATTTACCAGAGATTGATGCATTCATGAGGAAACTGCAAGGTATTTCATTTTAATCCAAACAGAAACATGGGCTGCGTCTGCAATCGCATATTCAAAATAAGTACCTATTCAAAAGTGCAAGTAATTACTTCACGACCGCTAAAAAAGCACATTCTATATAGTATGAATTTGTGTAGTATTAGGAGTGTAACGGTACACGTATTCGTACCGAACCGTTTGGGTACAGGACTTTCGGTGCGGTGCACGTGTGTCCCGAACGGCTTGTTTTACGCGTGGATCATATTTCAATCAGAGTTCCCACACAAACAGATTAAGTATTCTGTCCATTTTATCACATTCAAATGATAAATGCCGTTTTGACGCTCTTTAATGTGACGTGACAGATCACTGTATAGACGCAGAGTGAACGCGATCTCGTCATAGTCAAAGAATAAACATGAATGAACATCTGAAGGTATGTTGAGGATACATTACAACTCACTGAAACGCATCATATGTGGTGTAATCGCTCAATCAGTGTTTCAACGGCGGAAAGACGTCAATAAAACAGCTTGAGAACAATGTCACGTAGCATCACATTTACCTCAGAAGTCACTCAGTGTCCACAGCTGTTAGTTCACTAGAGAAATCAACTCTTTCACTAAATATATGCACTATATTAGCCTATATATTCATTATATTCTACTGAACCTGTTAGTGATGTCTGGATTATTTAATGTGTGTTTAAATGTCATGAAAATGACAGCCACTGTGTATAAATGATTATATTTCAACAACGAATTGGAGTAAAAACATTTTATAATTAGATTTAGAAGTTAATGCAAAAACTGCCTTATGTGAAGTTTACATGTTTGCATACAATGTGTTATTTGAGTGTTGATTATTATATCTAAACATAAATAGCAACTGAATTTAGGCTAATAGTTTGGGCTCTGTTGTTAGCCTTTAATATTATAGTAATGTGCAAGTAAGGGCTCCTTATATAGTTTACAGCATTATCTTTAAGAAACTTTGAGTTATGATTTAATTCATCCAAGGACAGACACAATTTGTTCAGTAAACACCGTTTAATAAAAATAAATAAGCAATTTTATATTTAGTTTTCTCTTCCCTGCTGTACCGAACCGTCAGTTTTGTGTACCGTTACACCCCTAGTGTAGTATGAATGTAGTCCGGACATACTATGTTCGTCATGTCATTATCATGTGGTCTACCAGCGTCAGTTACGTCGCTTCACTGCTATTCATAAAAAATATCCCGTGCTCTCATGGGATAGTAAACTGTCCCTCGTATGCACACTTCAGAATCTCACCGGAAGAAGTAGGTCATCCGGGGACTTTTTACCTACTCTCTTATGAGTACTGTGAATTCGACATATTACTTTTGTCACATACTGTTTTTCGCCTACTATATAGTAGGGAAGTATGATTTCAGATGCAGCCATGCACAACCGTTCAAAGGTTTGAGGTCGGTAAGGTTCTTGAAGGAAAAACAAAAAGTCTCATGCTAACCAAGGCTTAGGGCTGCACAATTAAATCGAATTTTTTTAATCGTGATTACAATTATGGATGCCACAATTACGTAATCATTCAAAGGCGCAATTACAAAAAAAAGTCCACTTACGTTATTCTGAATGCTTAAGATGTGCGTTTTTATTCTTTTTTTTTTTTTTGCCTTTCTACAGGTTAAGGGTTTTTTCCATTGTTTTAATTTTAGTATAACAATGCTTATTATTATTATTATTATTATTATTATTATTATTTTTTCCACTTTTTTTTTTTAATTTAAAAAAGAAATCAAACCCAATGTATAGTTGACATTTGAGGCTTAATGCTATAGAAAAGCAATAAGTTTTTCAGGAAGAATGTTTTCAGCTTATTTTAATATAAAAATATAGCATGCAGTTCCTTCAAACAATGGTATAAAGCTATTCAAAACATCATTCAATGTAAATTGATATAATCATAATTAATAATTTCAATTTCAAGGGAAAAATCGACAATTATGATTTTTTTTTTTTTTTTTTTTTTTTGGTCATAATCGTGCAGCCTTACCATTTATTCTTAAATGCAGTAAAAACAGAAATATTGTGTAATGTTGTTCCAACTGTTTTCTATGTATGTTATTTATTCTCATGATGGCAAAGCTGAATTTTCATCAGACATTATTCCAGTCTCCAGTGTCCCATGATCGTTCAGAAATATGCTGACGCTAATATGGTGCTCGAGAAATAATTCTTATCATAATTATTCTTATGATGTAATTCATCTTAAGAATCTTATTAAAATTCATCTTTACTCATCTTATCTTGTTAAAAACAGTTGTGCTGATTAATATGTTTGTGATTTACTTTACTTTTTTTTTCTTTTTTTTGAGCAGCCTTTTTCTTTGAGATTGAAACCTTATAAATGCTTTTTTTTATATATATATATATATATATATATATATATATATATATATATATATATATATATATGTGTGTGTATATATATGTATGTATGTATGTATGTATGTATGTGTGTGTGTGTAAGAAAGAACTAATATATGTGTTAATATCTTTAAAAAAAATACCATCCCAACTTTGAAGGGAAGTGTACATGAATGTTTAAATGGAAAATTAATCTGCTATGGTAACCCGAGTGTTCTGCTCCAGCTCACCGGATATGTAACGGATATAATTAAAGCATTGAAATGGTTTTTCTTGTTGTTGTAGATTCTTACCAGGCTGTGAGATCAGCTGTTGAAGCAGAACAGAGGGTCAGGATGTCACCAAACTAATCTAAGATGAGATTCAGCTGCGAACGACTGCAAAGAAAACTTACAATTTCAATTTGTTCTTTTAATACTCTTATCTGCTATCTGGCTAGAGATATATCAAGTGTATGTTTTGTTTTTGTGTACTGAATAAAGGTTCCCTCGTCTTGGATCTTTTGTAAATCACATTTTGAATGCGGTGTCTTGGTTTTTCAAAGCAATCTTGTGATTAATTTTTTTTTTTTTGTGTGCATTTGGATTCTAACTTTTCACATCATCTCGAAACTGCTTTTTTTTTTTTTTTTTTTTTTTTTTTTCTCTTCTCTTCCTGATCCCCAAAACAAGACTCTTCCCATCAACCCCAAACCACCCCCAGCCTTGACCTCCAAACCGCCACTATATACAAGCCAAAAACAGTGTATACACTTGCCCTGCAAGCACAAGCTGACACATGACAAATCAAAGGCCTAATAAACAGCTCACACTGAACAGTTTACCTCAAAGGATGAAAATAAACAAAATCGGCCAGTGAGTGGGTGGCCCTACATCTCCGTGTGAGGCCTAGAAGCTCAACAGCTTCCTCTGAGCTCTTTGGGTGGCATTTCCCACCCCCTCCCAAACTATTTACCCCATACTCTGTAAATGTATATAGATGTGCTACATATTGCACCAAAATGCTGAATACAAGTTCAATATGCATCTTGTTCTAGCACTACATTTGATGTTGACATCACTCCTTTTACAAGACCGTTCGTTGTTTAATGCTTACTTAATAAATGATTGTCATTCTCTAAATCTAATTATCAGTGTCCAGCTTTCTTATGTGTGAAACATGTTTAAACGAAAAATGTAGAAAATAATTGTTCTGAATGTATATATTAACATGTCGCCTATAGTGATGTGAACTGATTAGGTTGGAATATTTTCTATGGAAAAAATATTTTTGTTCAAACCTTTTTAGTCTTAGTTCAAACTCTTGCGCGATTAGGCAACTGGAGGTTCTCCTCAGAAAAACGACCCGAGACCTTGATTATAATTGAATCCTTCACTGATTTTAACAGACTGAAATAGTGTTGCATTGTGAGTTTTTGGGTGTAACTAGCCAGCTTCGCTTCTGAAACATGCTTAGAATAGCAAAAAAGGCCAGTGGCTTGTTACAAACATGGTTCCTTCAGTTCGGTTATCCTCCATGCATTTTAAAGAAGGCTGAAGGAGCCTTTGCTGGGATTTTCGATTTGGAAATGTTTCATGCGAGCCGAGTCTTGTATCTGTTGGCCCTGAATCTGTTTGACTCTGTTCTCTGGATTCCAGCTGTCCACATGAATATTTTCTCAGTGTGGAGAAAATTGGCAGTGGCCGATGCTCAGTTCCCATCACCTCCACAGACTAAATAAACAGACAAACCACCCAGCGAGCCCATCGGAGGAGCATGCAGAACAACCTCTGTTTTTCTTTTCCTCCTGACCCCTTTCTTTCTTCTGTCATTCTGTGGCTCTGGATTGTCTGTGAATGGATCTGGATGGGGAAAGTGTCCATCAACGCCAGGCCTGTGGCAGGGCAGCCTAAATGTGTTATGGTGCTTGGAGAAGAGCCTTTCTATAAACACATGCCATATATTACAGCATGCATATATTTTCCATGCATACAGAGTCTATAATTTGATATAGGCTATGTGTGTATTTTACTTGGAGAAAAAAAAAAACGTATAAAAATGTAGGCCTATATAAAAAATGAAAAGTGATTTACTCACCTTACTTTAAAACTAACCTTACACACACACAATATATATATATATATAATAAGTTAAAAAATATAGAAACCCATATGACTTGAGCAAAATCTGAAATATGATAACTTTTGTGAAAGTACAGCCGAATATTACGTTGTTTTATCCTCCCTTCACTCTAAAAAATGCTGGGTTAAAAACAACCCAAGTTGGGTTGAAAATGGACAAACCCAGTGATTGGGTTGTTTTAACCCAGAGGTTGGGTTAAATGTTTGCACAACCTGCTGGGTAGTTTTATTTAACTCAACTATTGTTTAAAAATCACTATATGGCTGGCTTAAAATGAACCCAAAATCTATGTGTCTGATTTCTAATCAAATCAAATCAAATTTTATTTATAAAGCACATTTAAAATCAACCTCGTACGTGAGAGTAAAGAGAGAGAAAAATGTGACCATTTATTAATAAGCAATTGAATAAATATTTATTGTTTAATTATTATTCATTAAACTTATGAATAATGTTCATTTATTAAACATATTAATAAATTTTAATTTCCAACATAATTTGGGTTCATTTTAAGCAAGCAATACAGTAAACAATAGTTGAGTTAAATAAAACTGCCCAGCACGTTGGGCAAACATTTAACCCAAACCACAACCCAACTGCTGGGTTAGTCCATTTTCAACCCAACTTGGGTTGTTTTTAACCCAGCATTTTTTAGAGTGATCACTGAGCTGTTAATCGAAAACCACTGGGTGTCTTGATTCGGTTCATTGCAAAGAACCGGTTCAAAAGAAGGATTCGTTGGTGATTTCAGTGAATAATGACTTGATGTTCAGTCTGACTGTTCCCCACACAAATATATCGTTTGGCTTGAGAATACAGCGCATGAATCGTACTTTAATGGCGCTTTAGTGGGTTTATTTAGTCATTTTTGCAGCTTGACACAGAAAAGATTGAACAGGAAAAATAAATAGGTTTGGAACGACATGAGGGTGTCATTTCATCAACACATTTAAAATAATATGCATCCAACATGAATAGAAACATTACATGATTTCTAAAAACTTGAGGCACGCTTTTGTCTTCATCTTGAATATCATTATTTTTGAACAATATACAATGAAATTGATTGAGGAACTAGTGGTTCATAGCATACCGTGTCTTTATTCAGCTTCAAAAGTTTATCAGATATTATGGTGCCATTCTTATGGTTATTAACTTTAAATCTTAAAGGGATAGTTCACCCAAAAATGAAATTTCTGTCATCATTTACTCACCCATATGATGTTCCAAACCTGTATGAATTTTTTTGTTCTGCTGAACAGAAAGGAAGATATTTAGAAGAATGTTTGTAACCAAGCAGATCTCGACAGCCATACCATAGTATTTTTTCCCCAATGGCTGCCGAGATCTGCTTACAAACATTCTTCCAAAATATCTTCCTTTGTGTTCAGCAGGACACAGAAATTCATACAGGTTTGGAATATTAGGAGGGTTAGTAAATGATGACAGAAATTTTATTTTTGGGTGAACTATCTCTTTAACTGTTCTCGATTTGGATATTTTCGTTGATGTCACAAGGGTGCAGTGTTTCAATGCTGAATTTGTTGTCCTGCACATGACAATTTCTTACCAATAGAGGGCAGTCAAAGTATGCACACACAGGCCTTTTACTGAACTCACGCTTCATTAGAAAAAAAAAAAAAGTCCTGCTGTTGTAATAGTGTTGAGGAATTCATGTGCACATTATTTATTTGCTTTAGCATGTTTACTCATTTAAAAATCAATGTGACACTAGGAAATTCCCAGCATCTTATTTGGCCCTGATGCATCAGAGTCAGCCACATTGGCGCTTGCTTATTTTGCATGCAGTTTGGCATCGCCTGCCATGCTCATTGGCACAGGCGCTAAATGTAATGTATTCACAGAGGTGTTTTAATATTTGATTTTGTTTATGAATGCTACACTGTTTTCAAGGAATTGTTGAATATTCATAATGGTAATTTAGAATGTTTCCTATGTCTTTTGAGATACTTTTGCTATTCTTCTTCAGGTGGAATGATCAAATGCATGTCTGTGTGGTGTGTGAAGAGATACAGGCAGTGGCGGCAGGCCTGTCTGCAGGGCTGTGGTGAGTCTGGGTTTCCCCAGCTGGGAATGCCTGTTTATGCTTCCATTTCAAGGCGTCTAGAGGACAGCGTGCCCGTCAACACAGGTGTGCAAACCACAGAGCCTAACAAAGAGGGTGTATTATTAAAACTCATGCAGACGTTCATCTTTTAGGCCTTTATATAAATACACTCTGCAAGGAATAGAAATTTTAACATGTTATTAGATTTTGAGGGGGGTTTCTATAATCTTTTAGCCTGTTAACTGTCAGCGTCCTGCTACCGGGCGTGCTTTTTATTGCCTTTTCTTTCTCTATCACATATTGTAGTAATCCTCATAAATTAGGTATCATTCGAAAGATCAAAATTCATCCTGTGAAAACAGTTTTGAACTTGCCCGTTGCTTTACATGGAAACAGTACTTTAAAGGTGCACTGTGTGAATTTTAGCGGCATCTAGTGGTGAGGTTGTGAATTGCCATCACCCATCGCTCACCCCTCCCTTTCAAAGCACATAGAGAAGCTACGGTGGCCGACACAGGACAAAAATGTCATCGTCGGAGAGAGCAGAGAGTGACTAGCGCTCTGTAGAGAAGTTTGTCCGTTCATTATGTAAGGTCTTTATACACCACTGAAAACATAGTTATGTATAATATATTGCATTTCTGTCAATAGATCCTCATAAATACTACACACTGCACCTTTAAAACATTTTTGCTGGCTCAAAAAACTTCAAATCTGGACCAATTTGGATAGACATATAGCTTTGATTTTCTAGCAATTTATATTATATTATATTAGCAACACTTTACAATAAGGTTTCATGTGTAACGTGTGAGAAGGACACTGTAAAATAAAGTGTTACCGCAGATTATGTTGTAAAATATACATGATGTATAAAATAAAAAAAAATGTTTAGTTCGGTAGATTTGTTTTACAGTAAACAGATTTTTTTTTTTTTACATTTTCAGTTTCACTTTCATTTTTCTTTTCATTTTTTTCTTTAAAAGAGATTAATCTTTGGTCTAAGCATTCATGAATTACAGCTATTTAAGTTCAGATCTATGCTCAAAAGGTGGGTGACAGTTAAAGGGATAGTTCACCCAAAAATGTAAATTCTGTCACCATTTACTCATCCTCATGTCGTTCCAAACCCGTAAGACTTTCGTTCATCTTCAGAACACAAATGAAGATATTTCTGATGAAATCCGAGAGCTCTCTGACCCCTCCATAGACAGCAGTTTAATGAACACTTTCAAGGTCCAGAAAGACATCGTTAAAATAGTCCATGTGACTCCATAGCTGTCTATGGAGGGGTCAGAAAGCTCTTGGATTTCATCAGAAATATCTTCATTTGTGTTCTGAAGATGAACGAAAGTCTTACGGGTTTGGAACGACATGAGGACGAGGAATTAATGACAGAATTTTCATTTTTGGGTGAACTATCCCTTTAACAGATTAAGTATGATGTGTGTGACATCTGCTTTAGTCTCTCTACACTACAGATTAGTTTTATAGTTTAATGGCCGATATGTATTTTTATTGCATGGCTCTCTGGAATATTTAATCCTAATTAATGTTAATGATTTAAAGATAAATACAATAGGGTCTCTTGTGGATCGTCCCAGAGGCCAGAAAGGTCTGCTGGACTTTCACTGAGCCAGTTCAGGACCAGTCAACACATACATGCTTACATGCTCTCATTTAAACACCCAGAGAAAGAGGGACTTGCCTGTCTCTGCTGCAATGATGGATTTAGGCGATGAGAGGCATTTTGTTTGGGCCTCCTCGTGCCTTGGCCCCGTCCCTTTGGGCCGAACATGCCAGACTGAATACATAGCTCTGAATGAGCCTCGCAGACTATGAGAACACCATCCCTATGTTAACTTGCTTACAAGTGTCTTCATTTACAAGTACTTTTTAGTGTGTTTATCCAATTTAACATTAAAACACAAAGTGCACTTCTTCAATCTGTATGGAAGCTGAATCTGACTGTTGTGGGTTGCTGTTTTGTATTTTGCAGTCTTTATTATAGTCTGAACAGCACCACCTAGTGATTAAACACCTTCATAACTCGAGATTTGAAGCTTTCACTTGGAAGTTAATGCATGGGCTTGTAAATTCTTGCACTTTTTGCACTAAAACATGAACTATTTTAGATCCTCATAAACATTACACTTTAAATCTTTCTGACCAGAGAGGCGTAATACATCTACACTGCCCTGCAAAACTACAGTGCAATTACAGAAAGTGCTTTAACACTAACCGTCAGTCAATTGCTCATTTTAATGACACAAAATTATACAAAGAGTCTCTTTTACCAAAACTGCCTGTCATTAGCAGGCAATATCTCCAAACATTTAGTGTAGGGGAGAGCGGGGCACAACCTAACACTTTTTGACTTGCTCAGTTTGTGTAAATCCACTTGGGCTTCAGAGTATTTATTTTTTCCCTCATTAATTTCACACGTCTAGTACAATTATGTGGTTTTGTTTCATTAATACAGTGTATACTTTTTTCTTGATTTACCCTGAAAGAATGGAAGTGAAATGTGACAACATGCCCCATAGGTGGGGTACATTGTACCATGAGCATATGACAGATTAAAATGTTATCTGATACAATCAAAAAAATAGACAAGACAAACTAAAATATTTTGTCAATAAAATACAATTATTAACTTTTTCATATCAAATAATGACATTTTTTAATAATTAAAAATAAACTAATTTTTAAGTTTGACAACAAACACATCGCAAAATAAAGCTATACATCATAGTTCAAAACATAATAACAACCAATCTGGCTTCAAAAGCGGCCACTCAACTGAGACTCGCTTACTGAAGCACTGAGACTGGCAAGAGCAGCTTCCAAATCCACAGTACTCATCTTGCTGGATCTGTCTGCTGTTTTGACACAGTCAACCATCAGATCCTCCTATCAACACTCATGAAGATGGACATCTCAGGAACTGCACTCCAGTGGTTCAAGTCTTATCTCTCAGGTAGGTCCTTCAGGGTGTCGTGGAGGGGTGAGGTGTCTAAGTCACAACATCTAGCTACTGGGGTTCCTCAGGGCTCAGTGCTTGGACCACTTCTCTTCTCCATCTACATGTCATCCTTAGGATCTGTCATCCAGAAACATGGCTTTTCCTGTCACTGCTATGCTGATGACACTCAACTCTTCTTCTCATTTCAACCAGATGATCCTACAATCGCTGTTCGTATTGCAGCCTGCCTGACAGACATTTCTGGCTGGATGAAGGACCATCACCTTCAACTCAACCTTGCGAAAACCGAACTGCTTGTGGTCTCAACCAACCCAGCACTTCATCACAATTTCTCCATTCAGCTTGGCTCATCAACCATAACTCCTTCCAGGACAGCCAGGAACCTCAGAGTTGTGATTGATGATCAGTTAAACTTCACTGACCATATTACTGCAACAGCCCGGTCCTGCAGATTTGCGTTATACAACATTAGGAACATTAGACCCTTCCTATCAGAACAGGCCACACAACTCCTGGTCTAGACTATTATAATGCTCTTCTAGCGGGCCTTCCGGCATGCACTACCAAACCCCTGCAACTGATCCAGAATGCAGCAGCGAGGTTGGTCTTCAATGAGCCGAAGCGCACGTCACACCTCTCTTCATCAGTCTGCACTGGCTGCCAATAGCCGCTCGCATCAAATTCAAGGCACTGGTGCTTGCCTACAAGACAACCACGGGCTCTGCACCAATATACCTACACACTCTCCAGAAACTTGCGTTCTGCAAGTAAACGACGCCTCGTAGTGCCATCCCAAAGAGGCACGAAATCACTCTCACAGACCTTTTCCTGGACCGTTCCCACCTGGTGAGCACCCGAGTCTGTAGCCATTTTCAAAAAACGTCTAAAGACACATCTTTTCCAGCAGCACCTGACCAATTAAGACTAGCACTTAACTAACTTAACTATTCTATTCGTTTTTCTTAAAAAACCTGTGTTCTGTGCTAGACAAACTGAGACTTGTTACAGCACTTGCATGTTGTTGCCCCTTGTTTGTCTGATTGGTCCTATTGCTCTCCTCATTTGTAAGTCGCTTTGGATAAAAGCGTCGGCTAAATGATTAAATGTAAATGTAATAATAATTAATAATTTCTGAACACTGACTCTCAGTCATTATTCACCTAAATCTCATGGTTTCTCAATAGAATTCATAAAAGTATAGAATATAATATCATAGTTTTAATAGGGGCTCATTGTGACAACATGCCCCACCTGCGTAACTGTGATTTAACCCCGGCTCGTGTCTTCTGCTGGTTAGATCAGCTTTAAAGAACTCTCTCAACTGTTAAATAACAGATATAAGATTAAAATAATATCAGATTTGTCTCATTTTAAATAAACCCAAAAAAAGTAAGATTTTACTTTTGCTATGGTTAAATACATTTTTAGTGATATCTTCCAAAGATTTTTTCATTTTGGCACACTTTTTTCTCTATATAGTGTTGATATGGCAAGTTTCGTCATGCTGGCATGTGTGGAAAGTTTTAAACCATGTGTGTTACAACTGACCCGCGTTAGGTTGTGCTCCGCTCAGCCCTACACTAAGTTTTTCATATTAAACTTGGTAATGAGTACATTTTTTTTTCACCAATGTTGCAAACGTGGCACGTAACATAAAATTTAATTAAAAAAGAAAATCTGAACAGCAACTGCTTACTTGTTCTGCAAAAAAACACAGATCTTTGGATTGTCTTCACTACCCACAAGGCCACTTCCATGTCAGTACTATGAATGCGTTTCAAAAAAGTGCTACGGATACCATATATGGACAGACGTTTAAACCCAGAGCACCCGAGGACACATATGGCGCGGCTTTCAGCGCTACACAACATGTTGTGCTGGCCACATAAAATGGCTCTGCCTGTCTCCTCACTACGTTCATTACGTTTTATTACCTCTCACATGTGTTTAATTATAATCTGATGGTCTTTTACCCAGAGTGCCATACTGCACACAACTGCTTTATGATTATTCCCTCTCCTATTTCGAACGTAGACAGCTCTGCCCTGCGAATTGCAGTACAATTTGTAGAGAGCAGTCTAGAAAGATTTACATCCCCAAATAAAGCCCTTGAAGCACACAATGCAACTCTAACATGGCTGGCATTCAAACTGTTATTGTTTTAACCAAACAAACCACTTCTAAACACTGGGTTTGCATTACAAGTTCGTATTTAGGCCCTTCTGTAAACATCGCTGGGCAGAATGAATCAATTAAAAGAGCATTACGTTAGTTCCTGTTTATTTAAAACATGTTTACACTGCAGGGGCCGGCCTGAAAATTCATATTGTTCCTGCGCTGGAATAGGACCTAGAAATTGCAAACACATTTGTTAGTTTGAAGCGATTTCTGTAAATATTGATCTGTGCTCTGTATAATGAGGTCAGTGAACTAATCAGGATAGTTAGATGGATAAACAAGACCTATAGATGGACACAGACTGAGCGGATCTTAGCGTCTGTTTTAGTATGTAGTAGGGATTTAGTTTAGGTGGATGGTTTTTACGCTAGACATGTTTAGACATACTAATACTGCATTGATTACTAACAGATACCAGGACAAAACAGCTGACAGTGATGACAAAATACACTGTAAAATCATGCTATGCCTTCGTTACTCAGAAAACCCAAGTAAACATTACTTGACTGGTTTGAGTACCATTTTGCCAAAGCAAAAAAAAACCAAAACAGGCGGGGTAATTCTTAATAAATTTTTCACTAATTTCCTCCACTTCTGCGGTCATCGTTCTCCTTAGTTGCATTCATTCATTTTCCAGTCATCTTGAATGTTATTGACAATACAACTAAAAATTTTGGGAGAACGTCACATAAGTTGATTTCATAAATTCATGTTGATTTCATAAAATTTCTCACCATTATGGTGATCAGTGTTCCCTTTGGTTGGCCACTTGAAACTTCATTTATATTATTGTAATTCTCTTCCTATGCAGCGATGCAACAAGAAATCACAGTGATTTGATTTTAAAGGAAGGGAAGTAATATATATATATATATATATTTGTTAATGAATGAATTAATGATATATAACAAAATGATAAATAATGATCTTTTAACATTTTATTGCTAACACTTATGACATAAACTTTTAATTGTGTTGATATAATCCCTCTATATTTGTGACAATATCTTGCAACTGACCATGCTTGAGTTCACACAGACTTCAACATTCAGCATCAAAATGTTTTTTTTTTTATACTTAAGACCAATTTTACAATTTTCTTTGCTGTCGTTATTGGGGTTATACTGACAAAAGACAGCAAATAAAATAGTAAATTAAAGCCAAAAATAGTAAAACAAAGCAATTAATATATTCATGCATTCTGGGAGTACACTTCCTCAGATCACAGATAGAATTAAGTTGACAAAACTTAACTGGTTTAAGTAAGAACAACTTGATGCAATTAAGCTTACTTAATTGAGTGTTAAGTACATTAAATGCTAGTCTAGCTACTGAAAATACGTTCACTTTACTTGAAGAAAATGTGGAAACCAATTGCACATAGTTTTTTAAGTCGCCATAGCTGAAAAATAGTATTTAAGATGTTTGCAGAACATAATATAACACTGTTAGTTAAATGGAATTACTCAAGTAATCTTGCTATTAAATCTTAAGTAAGATTAGTAAATATTCTAGAGTATGTTAACTAGAATTGGCATTAAACTAACTTGATATTTATTACTTAATTTACTTGGGAGGTGTTAGCTTTCTTTACTTTTAGCTGATTATTAAATTAACTTCAGTTTTCCCTTTAAGTTTTCGAATTTACAGTGTAACATGTTTTAACATATGTTTACTAACAGGAGCTATAAAGAGGGAAATCATCTTAAAAAGGTGACCTAACTGAACTCTGGAATATCGCCTGGTTGTTAGATGTTTTCATAAATGTTAAAATTATTAAAAAAATATGTAAAATGCTAAAATTATGATAAGGATGAACATGTTAAACACTGTAAAAAGTGATCAGTTGAAAACTTAAAAAATTGAGTAAACCTGTTGCCTTAAAATTATTAAGTAAATAAACTTCATGCCTAATTGAAAAAATTAAGCAATGTGGAACTGTCATGTTCACATAACTTAATGTTTTCAATTAAGCATGAAGTCTATTTGCTTAATAATTTTAAGGCAACAGGTTTACTCAATTTTTTTAAATAAGTGAACTAAACACTTTTTACTGTGAATATCTATTTATTTAAATAAAATGCCATTATTTAATCAAAATTACAATAAAATCTTTATTAAATATTGTGACATATTATTAAAATTTTCAAATTACTGTTTTTTTTTATGTGAATATGTATTAAAATGTAATTTATTCCTGTGGTGGCAAAGCTGAATTTTCAGCATCATTACTCTTCAGTGTCACATGATCCTTCAGAAATTTGAATATGCTGATTTGGTGCTTAAAACATGTCTTATTAAATACCAATCTTGAAAACAATTGTGCATTTTTGTGGAACCTGAATTTTTTCAGGATCTCTGATGAATGAAAAAGTCTTTACTGTGACTTTTGATCAATTTAAAGCATCCATTCTGAATAAAAGTATTATTATTATTATTATTAATGTTATTTTTTAATTGTACTGACCCCAAACATTTGCATAGTGTTTTGATCATCTCTCATTAATCTCAGTGTGGAGGTAAACTTGTGGGAATTGTTTTTGCCCCATATCTGAAGAAACAGTGGCATCTACTATTTTACAGGCCAGCTTTATTATGTAATTTCCATCACTACCACCCCTTTCCAGCCACATCAACCCTCCAAAACCCATAATACTGGCTAAAAGAGATAAACAGTGAATAGAAATGTAATCTTTTTACCCATTTTCAGTCATGCCGAGAGGGAGAGACCCGTGCCAGCCACCATAAATATAAAGCACACACACACACACACACACTTTTAACTAATCAGCCCTATTGAATTCAAGCAACAATGAGCGCTCATCCTCTGGCCACCCAAGCAGCACAGCAGATCATGTGTTCCTTCTTTTGTTCTCACCCAATTTTTCCCCTCCTCCTTTTTGCCTGCCCCATATAGACACTGCTTTTCTCTGATTGTTGCCATCCAGACGCAGATATCTGTTGTTAAAGGTGTCAGCTGTTATCTCACCCATATATTACAGACTATTTAAAAGATTCTTTCAGTTTGTGCCACCTGCTGCCCTCCATTTCTACAGCACAGCTCTCTCTAAACTGCTCTAACACACACACACAGCTCTGTCTTTCTCTTTAAATCTCATTCTCAATCTGCTCTGATAAAGTTTATAGAACTGAATGGAAGGGAGAGAGCCAGACCCCCCATTTAGTTTTGCACAGTGCCAGTGTCGTTTGGCTCCCGCAGCTCACGATACGCTGCCAAAGCCAGACATGAATGAGAGACAGCCCTATCGCTCCTGCGATCAGCTCTCTCTCTCTCTCTCTCTCTCTCTAGTTTCCTCACTCGGAGCATGTTCAGTACGTCACAGAGCTCCTCAGGAAGATGTAGTTAAACTACGTCAGCTCTCCTAATCTCAGTGCTTCCCAGCGGAAGCTGTTGATAGCTCTGGACCTCCAGTGAAGATATTTGGTGTATCTTCTGGAGTTTATCTGGATACTGCTTGTTTTAAAAAAAATAGATATATTGCATTTTTTCTTTGGTCACAAGCTCTCTGCGTCTTGGCACATGCATCAAGGTTTTTCCTACCTTGATTTGGTGGTTATAACCTGTTAAGTGCCGGAGGATACATTTAAAAAATCACATTAAATCTTTACACTGAATAAATTCACATTTAATGTGGAGGCTGCCTAACCTTTTCATGCATGATTTATGAAAACATAATTGACTTAAAGGGGACATATTATGCCCCTTTTCACAAGATGTAATATAAATCTCTGTTGTCCCCAGAATGTGTCTGTGAAGTTTCAGCTCAAAATACCCCCCAGATCATTTATTATAGCTTGTCTAAAATGCCACTATTTGGCACTGTTTTTTTGTGTGTCCCTTTAAATGCAAATGAGCTGCTGCTCCCCGCCCCCTTCCAGCGGCTCCTTTACACGAGCTTCAGATACAACATCAACAACAAAACAGGCGAATCTCACTCGGCCTAAATGTCAGAAATAACCAGTTGTGGAGTTCAGCCTTGCATGTTTGAACCGGAGTTGGACACAGATGGAGAGACTCAGGAAGAGGTTGACACTTTTAGACGCACCTGGACGTTTCTGAATGGTTAGTGGATCATTTATGTAACGTTAGTTGTTGTAGAGTTATCTTGATTCAACTCATCGACTAGCATGTACCGTCATGTTAATCTATAAATTGTTGTATAGGTGCTCTTGCATCCGTCACCCGACTACACAATGCATAATAAATGTGCATTTATGAATTCCGCAGACGGTGAGCGTTTTCAGGATAAAACTAACGACATAGCTCTAGTCTCTGTGAATACAGTCAGAGACGATGGTAACTTTAGCCATAATAGCCATACAGCATTCTAGAAAGCTCAGTCAGAAAGGAAATTTGCAAACATTCACAGAATATAAAGTGCCATTCTTACTTGTTCTGGATATGAAGTTATAGCATGAAGCGTTGGTATTGACCCTCTTGGTGAAGCAGTCATGCGTAAAATGATTTGTGCAAATATGTAATATTCTTCGGCACATTTCCTTCAAAAATGAAATTCAACCACAGTCTCCTCAGTGGCTCGGATGCCGGGAGTCTATGAGACTCGTATGTTCGTTGGTACATCCAACAACAGAACATTTGTAATGTTTTAGGCGCAGACATTGTAAACAGAAATGGTGTCTCTGTGCTTCTCACTAAGGGGTGTGTCTATGCTAAAAGGGCCAATCATCAACAGTCATGGGCGGGGTTTCCCTACTCTTACGTAGGAGTAGGGGGAAATCTGGAACAGCTTGTTATGAGAGATTGATAATGATTGATGGGGGTTATAAAAAAAAGTATTGGATGGATTTTTACCCTTATAGGCTGGTTGTTTAAACAAACTGTGGACACACATGTGTCTTCAAACTCCTTATAAAAGTGAATTTTGCATAATATGTCCCCTTTAAGAATGGGCATTTGAATGATAATTGATAGTGTGTTTAAACTGATTTGCTTGCTGTCCCATAAACTTCCATTTTATATGCACTCATTTTTGTCAGTTTGAATTATTCCAATCCGATTTTAGATTATGAAAAATCTGAACGAATATGCAAAAGGTATTTTTGAATCTGACTGAGAAGATTCGGCTCTATTATGTTTTCCCCTATTGATCAGATTATACACTACCCCTTTTAATACGAACAAAATGTAATAATCGGATCGATTGAGGTGTTTACATGAAGGTGTTTCAAAGCCATTGAGCCATTATTAACGGATTATTTGGGCGCATGCACACAGAAAAAAAGCGTCAAAATGGTTTAGGGGTACAACAGCTTGTCACTGGGGCAGTACAAGGACATATTTGTACCTTTTTTACCGCAAAAAGGTTCATAGTAGTAAAAAAGGTACAAAAAGGCTTGGTACTGCCACAGTGACAAGCTGTTGTACCCCTAAAGGTACCATTTTGACACTCTTTTTCTGTGTGTGTAAACGTAGCTTTTGTAAATGCATAGCAGGGTATTCTAGTTTTACATCAGCAATTTTGACAAAGCAGAAGCTTTGAACGTGTTCCTTTTGACAAACTGAAACTCTAACATGTAGAACAAGATCATGCCCCACGGCCTCGGTTTTTGCTCTCCGACTCCACGAGGCAAAACCCTTGACCCGCTCTGTCTGTCCTGATACTAAGGGGCCGCGACGGTAGCTTCAAAAGCCAGAGGTGTATCAGATTCAGACAGGCCAGAGGAAGCTGACAGATGAGCCCGTGTTGTGGGAAGCCGAGGAATTTACAGCACACGCCTTTCATCTCCATTGGTGGGCTTATTGTACTGAGGACACTAGCCTGGGGAGTCACAACAATAAAACAGGAAGTGTGGAGCTGATACTGCTAAACTGCCTTCCCTCACCTAATCACCTCTCACATCTTAACAGTATTTAGTCACCCAAAATAGTGACAAAATTTGTTTGTATATACAAACAACATCAAAATATGATAATGTTTCAAAAAAGCAGCCATAGAAGAAAAAACAATGAGTCAGTTTTTTTTCTCTCATTTATTTTGTTAGTTGAATTCCTATAAAGGGTGAAGGAAATGATGGTCACAAAAGGTTTTTGTTTTCTTTTTTTCCACAAAGTTTTCTGAAGTCACAGTGTTTTAGACAACAACAAAACCAGAAACTCTTCAAATCTTTACATAAAGAAGGAAAGGCAAAGAGTCTGAACAACCGTAGCCACACCTTTCCTTCATTATTTCCAACAGCAATATGAAAATTTCAGTCTGCTCCACCCATACTCAAACAAAATCTCAGAAACAAATAGATATAATTATATATTTATATTTATAATATATTTACTCTTTAAAAATATAACTTCAGTCTAGTGACTAACATCTGTACAAACTACAAAAATAAAAATTTAATATAAATAATTTATATGGCATGACATACATTTGAAACAAAACCCCTATGCAGGACCCCCATCCCCTACCCTCGTCTCCTGTCTGCCCAAGCCTCTCCTGTCCTTAAGCTGTACATGTGCTTTAGATTGCTTATTTTGCCTTGTCTTCCAGATACAGTAGCTACTTGGTTTGTTTCTGTTAAAACATACTTTGTTAAATAAAGAGATAGAGAGTGAGAGAAGCTGCCACTTTATATAACACTTTTCCCTGCATTTATTCTGGCAGTGACTTGACCAATACTGAATGAGTGAGCTTTTGGCTGAATATTGGACCTAATAAACAACTGCATTACAGACAGAATACTAAGACTAGCACCATAGCTATTTATCTGTCCCTACACTGGCCTTATGGGAGAAGCCCGGAGGGCAACTACCAGGTAAACGATTGCGCAGGACTTTTGCTATATACAAAGCAGCCAACAAGATGACAAAAAAGAGAGCAAAACAAAAAAAAAATCCTTTTGCATTCACACAAAATTCCCTTTCTGAATGATATTTGGGTAAACTATACATTTGCCTGATGTCTCCCAAACTTTTGCTGGAGCATATATAGTGACAAACTGAAGCTTACTCATGTATGGCTGAAATAACCATAGAGGAAAAGCAAAAAAAGTGTCATTTAACCACCCCTTCAAGTATATGAATGTAATATGAATGTCTGCAAATGAGTATATAACGGAATAATGGAACAGGAAACATTAGACCCATAGTCCTGCTGTTCACTGCACACTGTACTAGACAAGAGCATTTCATGCTAACAAGGATGTGTAAAACCATGAGAAGTCATAAAACAGATGATAATATTAAGCTAACAGTCCATATCAATGACAATGCTAATCTTTAACAGTATAGTGATGCAACAGTTTGACAAATGAATTTTTGTAAGATTAAAAGTTAAGAAGGCACAATGGTTGCTGTCAGTAAAATAAATAAAGGAAAATACCTGGAGATTTCAACTGAGAAAAACTGTTATCTATATAGGTTTTGATTTTGTACAGTGCAATCAAATATAAGTCAACATCTTTGAACAAAACAGATAAGCTTCCTATTGGCTGCAGTTTAAGAACTTGTTAATATAAAGTTAAATCTTGGCTTATGTTGGGGAAAGGGGTACTGCATATTTTCAAGACACGTCATCTTAAATTTGAAGAGTAGCAGCAAAAAAAAAAAAAAGAACACTGACCTTGCATTTCAATAACCGATATCATTTCACTTATTTTTACATATAGCACATTTTATAATCTATACATCTGACATTTACACAAGAGAATACACAAGTTATACAGCACATTTTAAAATAGTTTCCCTCTTTTTAGTATTAAAATATATATTTTTATAAATGTCTAAGAAGACCTTTTTAATAATTTTAAAATAAATCCTCTTGTCTGTGTGAGGTCTATGTACAGTTCAAAGAGATAAAAGACACTGGGCTGGGGTTGGGAACTTCCCACAACAGCCAGAGATTCCAGACAAAGGGATGTGGGGGCTGGGAGCAGTCTAACAATCTTTGGCTGCTTGAATCCATGCACCACCTGTAACACATGCAACAGATAGAACATGGTCACGATCATTACGGACAGCTGCCTGCTTTTACATAATAATCAAAAATTCACAAATCTCAAAACTATTAAGGCACAAGAAGGTTAAAGTCTTTACCTAGTGTCTGGTTAGCTTGATGCTGGCTTTTTTCTGTGGATTCCAGATCTTGAAGTTCCAAAGAGTCCCTCTTATAATGTGTAGCTTTCCCATATGTTTGAGAAGTCCTCTTAGAGTCGTCAAAAGAGTCTGACTCGTTATCCTCAAAACCCTCGTGCATGTAACCCTGGTACGACCCCGGCAAACTGGGGTGCACTGCCACTGTCACAGAGGCTGTTGCTGTAACCATGGTGATGGCATTGTTAGGGCGCTGCAATGCCCCAGGGCTGTGAGCTGGGGCTGTAGTCCTGTTTTGCTGCTGCCCTCTCCCCGGTTGCAGCCCTGGGCCACACTGAGTAGTCCTCCGAGGACAGTGGGCCCTGTCGCTCGGTAAATGTTGTCTCCTCTGCCCTTGGTACTCGTGTTTGTTGTCCCACCGTGTGATCTGCGAACTGACCGAGTTGACCGCATTCTGCTTCGACTCGCTGTTCTGTCCTTTAGAGCTGCTTTCATTAAAAGGTTTCACCACCTTGGAGGCAAGAACAAGCACAAACACATTACAAAAGTGTTCAATGGAGGCTATATCGTAAGCAGTTTGATTCCTAGGGCCAGGTTTAATAATAGCTTGCGCCAGTGCAAACCCTCTTTTGGCGTTAAAAAACTACTGTCAGGATTTACTAAAGACACGCAGTGATAAATTAGCGCTGAAAAGGCGTGGACAGGGTTATTTTTGCGGCTGATCTTATTGCATATGCATTTGTAGGAGTTTCCCTTTGAGACGCAAAATTCGTGGGAGGAGAGTATTTAAATGAATCACGCAAGGTGATTTACTAAGGTTTGCGCTCGTCAATTTACTGGTGTTTGCGCCATTATTTAACGCCCAAAAGCACGTCTTAAACCAGACGCTAACGGGTAGATTGCGCTGGTCATTATGGGAATGATCCGGCTGCGTCTGTGTTCATTCATTTGCGTGTCGTCAGTAGATCACGTGCAGAACTGTCCACTCCCATCGGCGCTTTTATGGAATTGCGCTCTCACGCTAATTTGCCCTGTTTAGTAAATCTGGCCCCTAATGTTTTCTGTCAGGTCGACTTACTGTGAGCTTAGGGAAGCTGGGGTTCTTGCTGGCTTCAAGCAGAATATGAGAGGTTGGAGGTTGAGCTGGTGGTGTGATGTATGTGCTCCTGTCACAGTACTTGTACTCCTCCTCGCCGATGCCAGAGGTTGTCGTAGTTTCAGAATAGTATTCAGAGTCAGAGGTCTCAGAGAACGCCTGACGCGGTCCCTTGGGGATGTGCCCAGCGTAGTACCCATGGTGGTTCATAGGAGGAGGCATGGGCTCAGGAGAGGGACTTTGCAAATGATTGCTGTTGTTAGCGGGTATGACCTCAGCTGGAGGGCCCATGAGCGAAAGCAGTACTGGAAGTAGCACCAAACCATTCAGGATCCCCAGCAATGTCAGTATGGCCAACACTGCGAAGAAGTATCTGCAAAAGAGAACACAAATGAAGAGAATATTAAAGCTAAAGCAGCCACCAAACATCCACAGCATGTTCAAACAAGATATGAAACAATTTGGTCATCATTCAGGAGAGAAAGGTCATATCCAAGAGCTCCTGTAGGATGCTGCTTCCCCCTCTTATCCATCGTTTCCCCCCCCACCCCACATTTCCTCTGTCCTGGCGACCTGACAAAGCTGGAGAGAAATTCCTGGGTTCCATCTTTGTAGCAATGCTCACTCTCTCTCTCCCTCTGGGAGCCCTCATCTATCACCACTGCCCTGCCACTTCCTGAGGAGATGTGTTTACATTAGTGAGCAGATTCTACGCGTCAGAAACACTCACCCCTCTCCATTGCTTTTCCCCCTCTGCTTCCCTCCCTCTGGCCTAAAAGCTGCCACTGCTGTTAATGTAATTTTCTCCTCAGCAACTTAATACCTTCTCTTATTAAGATCCTATTTCGCCCTGGCTAGGGCACGCCACCTTTGTGTTTACACTGGGAAGGCCAGCCCAGACCTTTGCTTTCTACCTTTTTCTTCCTCTTACTCTCCCCTCCTCCTGGCCCTCAACAGCCATGTTGGTTCAAGAGCTAATCACGCAACACTAGCGAGGAGATCTGCTGAAAGGATTTTCTTTCACGTGTGCAATAAAATGTAAAACTGACCCTAGAGTCCATCAACAGTTCCTGCAGTCAACACGTATTCTGTGTGTGAAGGGGTTTGTTCTGAGAAATATCTCTCTTATTAGTCCAAACCGTTCTGAGTAAGACTAATACTAAGACAGTGGAGGTGACTAATGCATTAATTTAATCCAGTGCTGAAGACAAGCAGGAAACACCACCCTCCACTTCCAAAGCCAAGAACATGGAGGTCTGGTTGGCACAGGCGCTAGCCGGTCTGGTGGAGCAGTGTGAAATGGTGCAGAGTTGCTTAAGGCTGAAAACGTATGTTTGAACGAAGGGGCCTAGGGAGAGGGTGGTGAATGAGGTTTCTCAGGCTTGGTGAGTGCTAGATGTTAGCAGTAGAGGCTAAAGATATAAGGCTGAGAAGAGCATTAGTAGTTTTGCTCTGCATACTGGCTTGCGTGTTAACATTTAGGGCTCACTAATAAGCTGCAGGGCTGTGAGGGTGTTTGCGCCGCTGTGCTTCAGCTCAGGGCATTGAGGGAGGGCTCTGATTCACCACAAGAAAGACAGCGCATGAGAAAATTATAGAGCACTCCAGTTAAATGGTTACACTAAAAAGAGACAATTCAGCTGTTTTAGCTGTGGTTCAGAATTCTGGAGGTAAGAAAAAGAGGAACAGAATCTGGAAAAAAGTCTGGAATGTTCTTTTAACCTCCCACCCTCTGACCATTTTTGCTTCTGTCGCATCTACAAGAACCTTGGGTTTAAGAAAGAAAGACGGCGGGGGAAAAGTTCATCTTTGGCATATCTGCTTGGAGCATTCCAGACGTACAGTGGAAACTGCTGTCCACTGACCCGTCTCCTCCAATGAGGCCATGTGTTTACTTTGGCTGTCTGAGAACCGTCAAACAAATGAATCAAAAAACCCTGTTAAAAAGATTACAGGTCTGACGGTCATCGCACCACTGAACCTCCATTTTGGATCTATTTTAGTTTTGTTTCTATCGCGGCTCCCACAGGAACTGAGACCTGTACTGTATCACAGAACCTCTGGTTTTCAAAAGACTATAATTACCTATTTTCAGTCATTATGTACAGTCAGGGAGAGGTAATATTTAAATTGACCTCTAAAACCCAAATTTCCAAGGTGGCCCGTCAGGGTCTGTGCGCAAAACGCGGCACTAACGGAGACTCTGGTCAGAATTATATGCCACATTTAGACCAGAGACTGATGGCTATGGGTTTCTCAGATGGAGACAAGCAAGCCTGCTTTCATTCCTCCCAATTCTCTCATGTCTGTTCCATTAACACAGATGAATCAGACAGCTTGAGTGTGAACCATTTTCTTTTTCAGTCATCTATCTCTACGATGATGGCTGAAAACTGTTAGGAGAATCACATAGTTTGAGTGACACTTTGATAGGAGTTTGAGAAAGGCACAATCATCCTTTCAACACAGTTTGCAATGTTCAGTGAAAACATGAAGGCTGTTTAAGAATGGAAAAAATCAGACAAAGCAGCCAACCATCTCTGGCTGCACTTATGTCCACCTTTTGTTAGTTAAAGCCGCTCATTCTGTCTGACAGTCCTGTATACATGAAAAGATTGGAAAAGGGGTGCATGTTTATTTTAATAAGTCAACATTCCGAAAGTGGAGCATGATTTATTTAAGGAGTAAAAAAAAAAAGAAAAAGAAAAAAAGGGGGAAAAAAAAGACTAAACCATCCATGGGCCCCGCCTGGGTTAGACCTCCAGAGTAGACCTAGTGTTAGGAATTCTGTTGTTTATATAAACTGTAATCTTTTCCATTCCAAGTCAGGGGTTGGAAAGGGTGGCTCGTTCTAAGAGGGGCCGCTGAGCTTGTTCTCCTGTTTATTCAGTGTCCCATAGCCAGGAGATGTTTACAGCAATGTATTTATGCTACTCCCCAGCTAGAGGGCCAGACCTCGCTCTCTCTTTCTCGCTACATCTAAACAGGACCTCCCACTGTGAATGCCCCAGTGCTGGCACACTGCTTGCACCAAAAGGTTTGCTCCAATCCCCAACCCCCAAACTTTCCTCCAGCTTTACCACTGTCCTAAAGCAATCTACTCTAACACCCCCCTACAGTTACCTGGAAACCTCTTCCTCATATCTAAGTTACTCTTTGGTGCAAAAAGTGGGTGCTTGAAAACAAATGATCAAGAGGCATATTTTTAATTTTCAACATACAGCTATGTTGTGCTGGAACCTCCAACTAAGTAATTTTTATGTCAAGGGTCTGTTTTAGGCGGCTCTCAAGGTTGTGGTTTGCTTTCAGCAGAGTCCAAATCCAGTTGGAAAAAAATAGTATTTGCCATTTTTTTTCTTCCTGTGAAGCAGGCATTAAACCAGGCGGAAAAGCTGCCCAAATCCAGTGGCTAGAGGGTGTTCACAACCAAATGATTGGACAGTTGAACTCCTCCCCATAATCAGGGGGCAAGTGTGTGCATGTTGATTCACCACACAGTATGTTGTATATTTACATGTTTACAAGCAGCTGCTGCACTCCCTTGATGTTCCCTCCATTTGTTGTGCATTCAAGCAGCTCAAGGATGTTTGTAAGCGTGCTGTGGTGGTCTAAGGGCAGTTAGAGACTGACAACACCAGGTGATGGGGAGGCAAACGTTAGCACCTGTACCCTAGAGCCACATGGACAACTGTCTCCCTGCCTAAGGCCTGTCACCATTTTGAAAAACAGCATATGGCCGACCTCAGAGACCTGCCTGGAGAAGTGTCAATCACTCACCTCATGATGAAGTCAAACTCTGAGCCAGCAAGCATAAGCACTCCCAGCAGAGTGGAGATGGCGCCGTCAATCACAGGAGCAAACATATGCTCCATAGCCACAGCTGAACGAGTGTTCCTGTCCCCAATGGCAGTCAGGAAACCCTACAACAGTGAGAAAATAGAGAGAATGAAAATGCTCTATTTGATTTACCAAGCAGAAATACAAATACTCATGAATAACTGTGCAAGATGGTCTTACCAGTGCAATGTGCACGGTAAACTCCACTCCAATACCAACAGAGGCTATAAGGATGACCACAGGAATGGCGCTCAGCTTGATACCAATTAGGCCCATGATGCCAAAAAGTTCCACGGTCATCATGGCCAAAATAAAAACCTGAGGAGTAGAAGAAAAGACTAGCATGTTAGCAGCTACATTACAAGGAACTATGTGCATGGAAATAGCTCTACATGAATCACAATGCAGAAATGGGCCTCACTGGGCCAATATCCTCTACATTTCACTGTCATCTGCCCCAAGTATCAGATTACCTAATGGCCATGTCCTGGCCACTCCCCATGACTTCTCAATTTCAGGGCTATGGAAATGAGTGACACTATATGATAAAAGAGCATAAGGGCCATTCTGCTTATGCTTTCCTGATGTAGTTTAGTCCTTAGTGCTTTCCTACTCATGAGAAACTGTTTTTTTTTTTTTTTACAATAAATAGGGCACTTGGTTAAGTCTTTGCCCTGAAAACCTTTGATGTTGGCAGGGGTCCCAATTTAGTCATGCTTAAATTGGAGATGGTAAAATCCATTTTACTGTGGCTCCATATTGGCTGTGAAACTGAAGACAACAGAGCCGATTATGAGTGAAAAAGTGCACTAAACTGTTTGCTTTATCATTTAAATAAATGGCATAGGAATTTACATTCAAATGAGTTTGACATATTACAGCAAAACCAGAAATAGATGTCAACCAAGGCCTATGGCTACTTCTAGTTTTCTTGCTTCTTCATGTTGATCTGAGGACCCCACCAGCCTGTGTGAAACACCTCCTAGCCCTTAAGCTAAACCACCCACCCACCCACTACCCCCACTATATCCAGTCCCTGATGGATGGGTTTAACAGGCCAAGGTCGTGACTGGGCAGATCCGTCCTGTCCCCAAATTTCTGGACAAAGGCAGTCGGAGGTAAAAGCCTTCAGGAGAGCTGTGCATTTCTTCTTTAGAAAGTCTTGCTGCACTCATTTGAATAACAAAAGAGATGTGGGGGAGAGTACGTATGTGTGTGTATATGTGTGTATGCAGGCAGCACCCTCTAGACAACCCGCCAAGACCCTCCTCAGAAAACTGCCCTGGTGGCAAAGTTATTGAGCTGTGTTGAGGGGATCAGGGGGAGCAAGAGAAATAAGAGAATAGAGGAAAAGGCTAGAAAAGAAGGGAGTTAGAAATGGATTAGGGTGAGAGGAAGGCAGACTTACAATGACGCCTGCGGTCCAGGGGTTGAGCAGGAGGATGGCGCACACCAGGAAGGTGCAGGCAAGCACTACGCTGATGGACAGCAAGAACCAGTGGCGCAGACCAATGTACTGTTCCCAAAACAAGAAGGGGTAGCCGTTGGGATAGTTCTGGATTCCCTGCCGCATGAACTCCTCGCAGATTGTGCGCACGCTCTCAATGGCTTCAATGAAGTCTGAGGCTTGTCTGAGGCCATTTAGGTAGAAAGGAAACTGAGCAAATTCTAGAGGCTCTGCCGCAGGGACTGAAAGAGAAGAGAGGTAATGCTCTTAGACACAAACATAAGCTACTTCAGAAACATATATCCATTAACATGACTTTTAAAGGTGGTCATAAATATGACCTCCTGTCTAATGTCATTGTCTGGGTTTACTTACTGCGAAGGTTCTCCCCAGTGGTGTCGTACTTATCATGGATCCACTCCCGAGGATGGGGGTAAAAGTTGGCTTGGGAGGCAGCATAGCCCAGCGGATCATTACTGACCCATACTGTCAGGTAGATGTAAAAAACTTCTGGTGGAATGAGACCATCCTCATCCACAAGGCGACGGGATGTAAGCTTTAAAAGAAACAAAATGTGTAAATGTAAGTTTTGGGATAGACGGCAAAGTTTTGAAGCAGTATTTAAACTGAATGCACCAATAGTTGACCACACACCTGGCTGTAGTTGAAAGGGTCTTTCTTAGAGCCAGTTTGTATGAGAAGCTTGTAGGCCAGAGCTCCATCCTCTGTGCCATTGCGATAGCTGTCAGAGGTGATCCTGCCAGCTTCCCAATCAGCGTCAAATGTAGCCTGAAGACCTACATGGATCATGAACGTATACAATTAGACCAACTGTGAGAAAGATGTTCAAACCTTCCTACTTTTCTATTCTCAACTCAGTAAGCTATGGCAGAAGGTTGTTAAAATCCCTCCTCCTTTAGATAGGAGGCAAAAAACTTGGGTCAGATTTAATGCCAATCCACACACACAAACAGGCATATAAACCAAAAGCCCCCCCCCCCCTCCCCCTTGCTGGGTTCTCCATCTTTCTGCCTGGTGCTGAATAAATGTGTGTGGGCTGAATAAACTAACCAGAGAAAGCCTTTCGTGCTCTCCAAATTACAAAGTCTGGCAACAGCTGAAAAACAGTTTCCACAACCATTCTGTAATTACAGAGATCTCCTCACAAGAAAAGGAAATAGCAATGGGGAGAAATAGAGAGTCTTTCAACTACCTCCAGTTTCCACAGCCTTTCAAAATAAATAGCTTCTTTTCAATTCGTTGGGGTTTTAACTATTGTGGATTCACCTCACGGTTAAGCTCTCAATACAAACTAATGTGAGCAGAGGGGTCACAAACAGTGAGAGATAACCCCTGACCCTCCCATAATCCTTTCTATGCCCAGGTTGGAGGAACACAAAAGCAGATGACAGAAGTGAACTTTCACTGAACTCTTTCTATCACCTTTAGAGATAAGAGCATTTCCCACACAATGAATGAACACCATAGCTATGCAAATTTATTTACAAATATTTTGTAGATGCTGAAATATCTTAATCTATGACTAACACAATAGTGCATGACAAGTTATAGATTAAAATTTTTAGACTTAGGGTTAAGCTTTTTGAAAAATAGTCATAGTAGTAAAATCAGTAGCCTTAGCAAGCACCACTAATGAAAAATAACTTTTTGTGAAACGTAGGCTTACCTTTGAGCCAATCCTGGAAGTAGTGCAGCCACATTCTGGGAAGTCTGTGATTGCTGTCTTTAACTACGTATTTTACAGAGTTGAAGGCATTGTGAAGTTGTAGAAGCTGTCTTTGAGAACGGGCATAGTCAAAGCCATCCATGGTAACCAGGTACATGTTATAGAAGGAAAAGTATTTAAACTGGGCGGTGATAAAGTCATACTCCTTTGTGTCCCTGGGGACAATATCAGTCAAGTAAAGTCCATCATGAACCATTGTGGTACCATAGAGGCTGAGGCTCAGAAGAGCCACAAAAACGACGACCACTACAGTCTTAGTTTCAGGCTTCAGCAACAGAGGGGCATACTTTTCCCGTGCAAAGCTTGACAGATTCCAGCGAAAGAAGGGCAGAGGCACACACTCTCGTCCCTCTTTGGGCTCCTCCACCTGAGCTAGAAGGTCTCGGGTGGAGCTGGAGGTGGTGAACAGCTGGGAGCCGTAAGGGTCAGCGGTGGGAGTGGGTGTGGACAGGACCATGGATGGAGGACTGGTGGAGATCTGGGAGGTGGGTGGCAGGATGGTGACAATATGTTGACCAGCTGCATCACACTGGGTGAAGGCCTGCACAGTGGTGGTGATGTGGGTGCTGGTGGTTATAGTGGAGCCAGTGTAGGTCGGGGTGGCCGGAGCATGCTGGTGGTTGTCGTTAGCATCGGAGAACTCCTGAGGCCGGATCTGGATCACCCGAGAGGAACAGGGACTGGAGAAAAGAAACATATCAATAAACATCTTGAGTACCACAGGCTTTGGCATAATAAAATGGACTGAGATTAAGTAAGAGGACAGTGCATCTTAGTTACCTGTAGAAACAGCACAGGATGTCCAGTCTTTTGTCCTCCCGCCTCTGCAGGTCTAAGCTCAGAATGGCGGGGAAGATCAGCAGAACCATAGCAAAGTTAAAGACCACCACAATTGCTGCCTGAAATAAAGAGTGAGAGAGAAAGAGAGACTTTAGGATAGAGGCCAAGTCTTTTCGTTCATGAGTTCTACGCTGCCACCCGACTCCACAGCTGCTGTCTGAACTTGATAAAAAACTCTGCATTCAGGATCCCTCGCTGTTTTAGTGCCTCGGATTGAATCCCAGAAAGTAAAATATGCACCCTAAATCAACCAGCAACCCCCTCCCCCATCACTCCACAAATAGTCAACAATCCAAGGAAAGGGGACTCCCAAGGTCACAGCGAGTCTGAGCAGAACCAACCCCCCAACTCCGCCAACCTCAGACAGACATTACATTCCGTATCATTACAGCACAGACCACCCAGAGTTAGCCTGGGGAGATCAGAGAAGCACAGTCTGATGGCTGGGTGATATACTGATATATTCACTCATCTCATTACCCCTCTCTCTTTCTGTATCCCCTCCCCACCTGAAAAACAGGCTATGACATTAGTTGGATGAAGGGGCTTGACCATAAAATAGGGAGAAAGAATGTGAGAAAGAGAAACAACAAAGGCCGTCCTCACTTTCAATTGACTTTGACTGCTCATTTATTAAAGCCACGTTTCACTGCCCTTTTCAGATGGTGACCACTCCTGCCAGTTTTTCTGAATGGGCATCACAGGGCGCAATGGTTTATGACATGTACTCACACACATAATACACACTCGTACCTGAAGTGAGAAGGCCCGGAGAGCAGGAATAGGCACTAGGGCAGCCATGAAGAAAGCAATCATGTTATTGATGGAGGTGAGAGCCACACTGGTGCCAGTTCTTCTCAGGCAGTCACCTGTCCTCTCCTATGGAGAGAAATGGCAAAGAATGAGCTGTGATCTTCAACAACAACAGAAAGTCTAAGTAACACTTTCATCCCCTAGAAGGCATGATCCAGAGCATGTTCATGATATACCTTGAATGGGATGTTGGATCTGGTCTCGGTGAAGGAATGAGCCAGCAAGAACATGTCATCAACTCCAATGCCCAGGGCCAGGAATGGCAGCACCTGTGGAGGAACGCACAGCTCTGAATTACTGCCAAGCCCTGAGGGTGAGTGTGAATTTAAGACGTTTAGGTGTGTATTTACCTGTGTGGTGGCAGCATTGAAGGACAGCCCCAACAGTGAGCACAGGCCAAGTCCTGCAGCAACAGATAGTGCGACTAGCAGCACTCCTGCCAGCCCTACAGCACCCTGAGACTTAGCACAGTCCCAGCGGAGCATGGTCACGCATGCGTATGCCAGCTGTGCATAGAAAGACACATGTAAGGGAATAGCTCCACACATATGGAGACACACTCATCACGTTTCCATTAGCCTTAACTAGAGTTTCCACAGTAATGGATGTCTTACCATGAGCAGATAACCACCTGCCACCCTGATTACGCTGACGTCGGAGAAAGACTTCATGATGTCATTAAGAGTGGTGGTAGAGAAGGCGTAAACATTGGAGGAAGAGTTCTGAGGAATGCTCCCATGGACAACCTAGAAACAAAAATCACAATTTTAAACATAAATCCAGAGAACGCTACATGATTTTCAGTATTTGTATTGGAAAGAGCATATGTATCCGTCAAATCAAAGACAATCAATAAATTAATTAAGTTGCTTAACCTATCATTGTGTTTTGAATGAACTTGTACACACACTGTGGAGCACAGAACAAATCTTGAATTACTTTTTCCGACAAGCCACACAAACCTTCATTTTTCTGTGGGCCGTACCCTCATCCACCTCTTATTTTATCCTAATAAACACAAACAAGATAGCACGAGACCCTGCGAAGGTTGACAAGCGAGAAATAATGAGCACAGATGCCAGAGGGCAGAGGTCAGATGGATCAGATGAGATCACATGGTCTCTCAGGCTACTCCATCAGCACCATGAATGGCCGACAAACTTAAGGGGAAAGGAATACCCCTGCACTTTGTTTTTACAGTGCCCTATCCCCCCCAACCTCCCCTGACTTCACTTCCCCTTCTCTTGCTCTCTTTCTGAGGCAGTAGACATTATTGAAGGCTCTTCTCTCTCTCTAATTCTCTCTCTCTTTCAGTCAGCATGCTGGGTGTCAGTTATCACAAAAACAGCTTGTTCTTATAACAGGGAGTTTGTCAGTGGCCTCCTAGGAAGACTCCGTTTACTAGGCAGCTGAGGATTGATGGAATTCAGGCAGACGTTGCCATCCTCTGGTCTAAGGAAAACAACCCTCTTGCACCACTTGTGACCTCCTATACTCTTTTTGCCTTTCCACCACAGCTGGGAACCCTCCATGGTCACTGAAATCATTCAGACCTCACAAAGTGACCGTTTGAGTGTGTTATGAAATAGGAAATTACCTCAACAAACTTCCTCTGCCAGGACTCCAAGATGGCAGTGGCCTTGTCCTCATTCCAATTGATGTCATGGATCTCATAGTCGTCTTTAAAGTGCTCATAGAGCTGTTTGGGACTCATGAGGAGGAACATAGTTTGAAGAGCCTCCGCACTGTAGGGGGAAATACAGAGGACTGAGTGAGATCAGAACGTACAAATATGCATGTGCAAATACCATTATGTAGCAAGGTGAGTGTTAATAGGCAGACACGTTATAATAAAGGCTGGAATGATGCGTGTGGTCCCTCTCGGGCTGCTGTAAATCACACTTCCACTGAGATTAGAACAATGCTCAAATGCTGGGCAGAAGGCCAATGTCCTGCTCTCTGCAGAGACTTTCATTTATTGCAGATTAAACTCTGCATTGAAAATACATACACGTATGATATTAAATTACAGGGGTCAAATACATTTGTTTTTGCTTTTAGTTTACCCACAGTTTGTTTACTTTGTATCATATGCACTTTTTTCTGTTCAATGTGTTTTCATTTTCCTCCACTCTGCATTTCAGATCCGTCCATAGGTTATGCGGCTGTCCATCATGTTTAATTGGTCTTTCCTATACTGGGGTCAGAGGTGGAAACTGATCCCTCTTCATGTAAGGAATTCCTTGGATGTGTGAGGTTATTAGGAGTCAGAACGATTCCTCCCTCTCTCTCCACCTCTGTCTCTTTCTGATTTTCTCTCTCACTTTCTCTCTTGTCAGGGCCTCCTAAGAGAGGCCCACCCACATACCCCCTCCTCATGACTCTCCTTCTTTCTTTCCCCCTTTCTCACCTCTGCAAGGCATTCTGGGAGTCCTTTACTCTTTCACCCAGGATCAACTCCTCCTGCCAGTGCATGAACTTCTTGGAGAAACCATGGCAACCGCCCTGAAGTTCAGCAGCAATGTCGGGGACCTAAATAAAACACAAGACCGCACATTTAAAATCTACAGACTCATATTAATAAGAAATTGTCATTTGCATTACAACACTGTGCCCACCTGCCATGGGTCCTTATTAGGGGCACTGTAAGGGCAGTCAGTGTCGTTGGGATCCAAGCATGGGCGGTTCATATAGGCATGGCCAACCTGAGCCTTATCCAGCATCTCTCGAAAGCCCTCTAAAGATGTAAACTGGCTCAACTCTTCCATTAGCTTGAGGGGGTCCAGATTCATCCACTGAATGTCAGGCATGCCCCTACGACAACGGACAACAAAATTGAGACACATTTTAATTATGTAAGCAAGCTAAATCAATTCTACAAATCAATGATTTTTCTAAGCAAATCCCTTTCCCCTTTCCTGCTGCTGCTTCTCCGAGCCTGCCGGCACCAGTCCCCTCCCCGGTGGTGGTGGACTACAGATGCCGCATAAAGTAGCGTTTATTATCCTGTTACACGGAGGGGCATAATGTGCCGGCGGTCTACAGGCTGCTGTCTCTTAACTTTGTGCATCGAGTCATAACGATTACCTCTGCCTCTAAAACATCTTGATAAGGATGAAGGCGGGCAGTGAGAATGCTGGGAAGGGCTGTGCCGACTGTCTTGAATGCTGCTTTGAGCTCAGTGTTCTCAACCCCTCAGTCTGCAGGTTTTAATCAATCTTCTCTCAGGCGGTGAGTATTGAGAGAGTGGACTGTTGTCAATTGATGTGCCAAGGACTAATTCTCTTCATGTAGTAAAGTTACAGTTGGACTCTTTTAACGTTCTAATTTGTTACAAGGGAAGTCTTCAGCAGGGGTAGTTCTGGGACACACTAATTTTAACAATATTGCATTATCAAGGCCTTCATCACAAGAAAAAGAAACAACACTCCCAGTCAACACCTATGAAGCTAAAAAAAAATGCCTCAGAACCCAGAGTGATACCCCCTGAGTGAGAGAGGGGCCTTTCACTGTGATGAGTATTTGTGGGTAAAGAAGAATAAAAGTGAATAGTGTCCTAACTCCAGGCCCAATCTCACTCTAATAACTCATGAAGAGCAGCTTCAAATAAAGCTGGTCCTCTCCCATTCCCACATACCAAGCGCCTTTGCTCCTGCTTGCAAAGAGAGTCTCCTTTATCTCCTATTTTTTGCTTGAGTGAACCGGCCTGGGCCCTTTTGTTTTTCCATAGATTGCTGCTCTTTGTTCCCTCAAGTTTTTTTTCTCCCTCACTCACTCTCTCCCTCCCTTTCTCTCTCGATCTCTCTCTCTCGCTCTTTTCCCTTTAGAAAAAAAGCCCAGCTGAACTGAAGCGGAAGCCTGAGAGGACATTAGCCTCAGTGGCTAACTCAAGCCCTCTTCATACATGGCCAAATAGAGAAATTAAGACAATGAATAATATTTTTAAAGACCACTCATCCTTTTCGGAAAATCCGGCTATTAGTGAACTTTGAGAATTTCTCTAATATAGAATACAATTTAACTATTAATTTTACATCAACAAAATATTAAAGAGATGTTTTGGGTGGAAGTGTAACCTACAATGTCCAACGTCCAGTTAATTTCTCCCACTTTTTTCTCCCTCTTTTTCTCTCTAGGCCCACGACTTGAATAATGCCCATTTTATTTGTTGGACAACTTACAGCTCCAAGGCTGGGCGATTACCATGAGAATGCACAGTGTTACCCAGTGCTGACAAAGCCGGGCCCCCTCCAGGGCCCCCTCACTGATGGACACTCACTCGTAAACTGAAAGAATGCTTACCATTGTCTGACCCAAAAGCTCCCCTGCCCCCCCACCCTTCCCTCCTACCCACCCAGTAGCAGTCATCTCTCTCCCTCCCTCTCTCTCTCTCCTTTCCATAAGGGCTTCTTCAGGCTGGGGGGATTGGGTGGTGGGACAGGGGTGCAGGATCAGAGATTGTCCTGTAAAGCCCCCTCACCAGACTGATGACAACTCAAGCCCCAGCGACGACGGAACCAGGCTTCAGCTTATCAACAGACTAAATAGAGCTTTTGCTAGGGGCTTGATGTTAGAGTTTGTCACACCCAGCGCCGTTTTGGTTAAAGGTAGAGCTCAATTCTTATAGGAGCGTGTGTTATATCAGGAAGGGGGGGGGGGGGGCGCAAATGTTTCAGAGCTACATTTCAGGCACAGTCCCTTGTTCCATGGTTAGTTCTGATCTCTTAAGCTAAATATTAAGATCTCTTAATATATATAATAGTCTAGTTAAGCTATGCATGACTTAATTAGAGATGTCATTATATATTCATTAAGAATAATCAGAATGCTTACGGTAAGTAGGCGGAGCCTCCCTGCAACTTGGAGCCTTCCCAAAAGCAGTCCAATGGAGTCACGATCATACAGGGGAAAAGCTTGTCTATCATCTGGGAGAAATAGCATATAATCTTTGATAAGGGAGATTTCATGGCACAGAAAAAATAGCAAGTTAATTTAAATATGCATTATAATAGCTATCTAAAGCACTAAGCAAAAAGAAATAAGAAAATGATTCAAATACTGCATAACAAAAACACGCTTACCCTCTCAATCATGACATTTTCAATAATTGGGACTCCAGATTTGAAGCAAAGTTTATTAAGATCCCAGGATCTGTTGGAGGAAATTATACAACCACATATTAAAAGACTGGCCTTCGTGTTTGTAAGTGTTTGAAATGCACTGTAGTCCTTCTGGGGGTTGTACTCACTTTCCATAAAGAGACACTTGAACTTTGCTGGCTGACAAAGCAGCCTCCAGGTGGAGCAGCAAAGCCTCCTGGGTAAGAATATTGGTTCCTTCCTGTTTGGGTGTCTGTATGAGCATCTGTGAGGTGAACACTGACTCCTCTCCCTGCTTCTCTTTTGTGTAGCGTAGCTCCTTGCTCACCCGACTGCCAGCTGAAACAAGAGCGACAACATGGTTTGTTATTTTAAAACATTCAGAAAGGAGACACCTTTGCAGTCATGATGTTTTTATTCCTTTCGACTGTATGGATAAAAACAATCCAGAGGAACAACATAGTTCTATGTTAATGGTCACACTGCAACACTTGTTTCAACAAAGAAACAACCATGATCCTCAGTGAGAGGTTAATGACATAATTAAACCCAAATTAAACACACTACAGTTCTTATTCCCCTGTGTACTCTCTAACTAACCCCAGAAAACAGATGTGTGGATCACATTTGTCTCTAGCACACGAAAGAGTGAAAGTACTCCTTATGACATGGCCTACAATTTCACACAAGGCTAACAAACAGGCTTTTGCACAAAATCCCTCATAAATTCTCCAATGTGGTTGGCTAAAAACTGACAGAAACTCTGTCACGGGATAATCTTGCAACCACTGGTTTAATTAATGGCTAGCTCTACATTGCTTAACACAGACTGTGGTTCCTGATAGGAAGTGCCCTGAAGACTTTAGGTCTTCTTGATCTACAGGTCAAAATACCTGGATCCAAGATGTGAACAGTAAATGGAAGGAGGGAGCAAGGCAGAAGAGTACAGGCAGAAATGCTGTTCATGTGGTATGTTGAGTCGGAATGAAAAGCATCAAAGAGTGCAGAAGAAACTCCAGAGTCCAGCCTCCTAATTAACGGAGGCAGTGGTAAAAAGAGGACGCGGGGTATCTGCGGCCATGCCAAATGCACATGAAACACACCGGCCCAGATCAGAGCCTGCCCGTCTGCCCCTCCGCTTCCCAATACATGATGACAAGCCTGCAGTGGCTGGCTGAGCCCACCGAGCCACTTTTTCTCCCCGGCACATCTCGCTGCCTGCCTCAGTTAATTGAGAGAGGGAATGGAAGAGAAAGAGACATAGAGAAACAGAAGAAAATGGAAAGAGAGAAAGACACACACACAGAGAGAGAGAGAGAGAGAGAGAGAGAGAGAGAGAGAGAGAGAGAGAGAGAGAGAGAGAGAGAGAGAGAGAGAGAGAGAGAGAGTAGTACTGTTGTTGTCAGAGTAGCCCACAGCTTTGTAAGTGGCTTACAGCTGAATAGAAACAAAGAAATTGCACCACAAATATAAATTCCATGTGATTTGCCCTGAAGCTTACAACTTTAAGCATGCAAACATTCAACCTCCTGGTTCCATTCATGCAGCTATCTGACATGCAGGTTACATAAACACATTACTTCAAAAAATGTGGCGGCCTAAATCTGAAGGCCGTATCCATTTGCAAAACGCAAACACGCATTTGTGTCGATATACGGACAGCATGTTCATATTTAATGCATTCAGGCATCTGCAGGAATTGAGCTCCAATCCTTGGGCCTGTAATTACAGGGGCTCCTGAAGTAAATTATAGCTATTTGTGTCTGGTTCCTCCCATCTGGACCACCCAGCTAGAGGCCCGAGTGGGCCCCGCCGCTCAGTCACCGCTCCACTCAGCCACCCTCCAGATGGGAGCTTTGCTCTGTTCTCTCGGCTCACTGCTGCTGTACACTTAAAGAGACAGGCACGCACATACTTTCACAGCCAGAAACACAACGCAGGAGGGTGGAGAAAAGAACTGTGATGCACAAGAGTGATCTGGGATTCCAACAGCTAGAACTGTCAAACACAAGACGCCTTGGGGGGATTTTAAAGTATTAATCTTCGCTTTGAGCTGCTGGAACAGGGTAGAGGGTTCCATGGTTATGAAAGCTTTTATGTAAATCTAAAAAAAAAAAAAAAAAGTCAATAGACACCAAAGTGAGGGCAGCATAAAGGTGTTGTGTGATATTGATCCAGCAATACTCCCATACAGAGCTTACTGTCTCCCAATCAGAGCCCCTCCTTCCTTTGTCACTTTCATTTTTCACAGCCTTGGGGGTGACATTACCATCACAGGCCAATTATCCACGAGGAGGGTCCGACCAATGTTCCCCCACATAGCCGGAAAGGAAACAGCCTCAATGTCTCACAGATTAGATAGTTGTACAGCAGATCCTGTCAATACTGTCTAACACAGAAAAATCTGAAGCTCATCTACAGTCTGCCCTAACTGGCTGGGACACAATGGTAGCAAGCTTCAGCAAGCTTGTCTCAAGGTCCCACCCAGGAGCAAACCAGCAAAATGAGCTGGTGTGAGGGGGTTCCCTCCCACTGGGCAGTATGGAAAGTGACATGTAATTAACTATGGAGAAGAAGCCCCTTGCTCCCCGGTGTCACCCTGCCAGTGGACCCTGTCAGCTCCAGTCTCATTCATGTCCACCCTGGCTTGGCCTATCCGATGCTCTGCAAACATATCACCCACCCACAACTGCATGCTCACATTGACCTAAAATAAAGTTACGGTTACCATATTGATGCATAAAGGGGAGCAAGAAAAGGTCGTTTGACTGAGAAAGGTGAAAAACAAAAATCGCTTAATAAAAACATTGGTTACGACAAAGATCGTGCTAAAATGTACTTGATTTCAAAATTACGCAACAATATGCCTTTACTGTCTACGATTTGAGCATTTGAATGTGGCGCAGAAGCAATAAGCAGCAAGGTCTGAAACCCAGTGCTTTCTCCATTAGGACAGGCCACCTTCAAAGTGTTGTGGGCCAGATTAGAGGGATTAAGAGGCTTCTGAAAGGACTCACGCTGTTCTGGAGGAAGTCCCACAAGGAACAGTGCTGAAAGAGACATTTTTACCTGTTTTCACCACCCAAGTAAACCCAAGAGCACAGATACACAGTTGGGTGCCAGTGCGTGCCCACGCACACACTCTCGCATACACGCATTCATTCTCTCTTTCTGTTTTCTCATTTTCTCCCACACACATTAGTATATGAAACCACCAAGAACAAAACAAGCCGGTCCAGCTCTTTCGCCTTGGTCCCGTCAAGCCCCCATAATGTCCATTCCAAGCTCTTTGTTTGATTTTTTCTTCCTCTCCTTTCCAGACACATTATATAGACAAGAAGGATAGATTTGGCTCAAGTGCAAATCTTTTTAAACATTTCAGCTTCACTGCAACTCTTAATCACGAGGAGTCTCAATGGCTTGACCATGACTGAGAGAACCACCCCATTTCACCCCAATACAGTGGCAGATGGAGACTGATCCACCTCTGCCTCTATGAGCGCTAACTCAAAGCCACCAAGAGACTCAATTCAGGTCTTTGTCAACCTAATTTTCAGTTACGTTCAGTTGTTTCCCAACAAACAGGAAAAAAATTAAGAGAGAAACTCACTACAAATGCAGATGGACCTTGTTTTTTCTCAGCAGATAAAGAGAGGAAAGAGAGGAAGCTTCATAGCTTGTCTATGTGTGAAATGCATAAGCACACTTGCATGTTCTCCTGTGCATCCCTCTGACATATCGCTTGTCCTTGATGATAAAACGAATACACATCATGCACTATAACTCAGGTAAAAATATCAAAAACAAATCAAAATTGCTAAAACTATGCTTGAGCTAGCACCTATTCAGACCTGATACTTCTGTCAGCATTGACATAAATTTCCACCGGTTCTGGCATTTAGGTCCTGGCCATTTCCATATGTATAGCCTTCCCTGTACTAATTATGCTAATCAGCCCTAGTGTTGGCTGCTGTGAAAAATACCCACATTAGGCACTCCACTGGCTGCTAATGCAGCTTAATGTGTGGTTGAAACATACATTCATCCCATGGTGAAAGGCAAAATTTTTCCACGTTGCTGGTTTCATTCAAACTGGAAATGAATTTATTGAGCCCAGAACCCATTTCTTTTCCACCACGTACCAAGAAAATGTTTTTTTTTTTTAACCTAACCAAAAGGACAAAGTGTTGAGGAGGACAAAAAGGAGACTTTTTTCTCAAAAAGTGACCAGTTTCTTTTTTTTTTTTGGCATGGATCAAAGAGAATGACCCTCATTGGACTGAATGTAAGAAATACTGTCTGAATCAGGCAGCAAAGAGGGGCAGCTTCTTGGGGGTCTGGACTCCCCCTGCCTTCACTGGTGTTGTTCTAGTAACATTAGCTTAAGAATATAAACAGAAAGGTGTACCCTAGCACTTCTGCCATGGAGTTAGACCTTGATTTGCCTCTCTACCCTAGATATGAAATGTGTTCTGCTGCTGCACTGACAACCTCTGGAACTGCATCATGTTCTTAACCACCCAATGGTTAAAAAACAAGTGCAATGCCAAACGAATTGATTAGGTTGAGAGAATGAAAACCTTGGCAGAGTGAGTGAAGCCTTAATTGGCAATGCTCTAATTTGGGGTAGAAAGTTGCTAAACTCTGAGAAGGGATGCATTCAGTTCTTATGGCTGTTCTTGAGTAATGGGGGCTGGCCTGTGTGGGGTGGGGGGTTGAAGTAAACATTTTCAACTGACCCAGGTTGACTCTGGCCTTGTTTGTACTTTCTACTGGTGAGGTCTAAGTCTTAGCAGTTAGAGTTTATTTATGTAGCTGGGGTACTGTGGCTCTCCATTCACCTCCAATAATGCTTCATAGAGCTTTCTTTCTCTTGAATCCAGCACCAGGACTGGAAGACTGTGTATTTTCTAATGAATTATTGCATTTACCTCACATTTCTTTTTTTGTTTAGATAACTGCTCTTAAGACTGAACGGTCCACATGTGTCTGTGTAAATTCTGGGTTCAGTCTACCTGCATGTGGACAAGGTCATTCATGCAATGTGTATATGTTCTTTATTCCTCTCTTCTGCTGCCTGTTGGCTTCATAAAACTCAAGCGGGCCTGCGACCCAGATATCCCTGCACACATTTGAGTAATGTTTGTACAGCTTGTCTGTGTGCACACGTCTGTCAAGCACACCGAAATCGTGTCAAAACGGATGAGAAAAATTAAGTTACGGCTGTATATGAGTACATAAACATGTCCGCCTGTTTGAAAAAGTTTGCCGTTTGTTTAGCCCGACACACATTTTTGCAATGACCGTTAAATGCCAACAATCCTTTAGGGAGGCCAGCATTACTCAAGCATATAATCACATATCAAAGTCTGCTTTTTTCGCCCCACACCGATAGGCAACTTGTCAGCTTTCCTCATCCTTCACTCAAAACTCAATCAAATATTAAAATCCGCACAATTAAAACAAGATGTGCTACTTCTCACTTTGGTGTCAGAAACCAGCTTCTTTGAAAACACAACTTTCTCAATCTTTTCTCCTCCTCTCTTAATTCTCCAAACAAATTCCCCTCTGCAATCCGACACTGCACATAGGAAGCAAACATGAAAAGTAATTTAAGGCTGTAGATTCTAGAATGTTTCTTCTCTCACCAGCCCCCAAACCGTCACCCTACATTTTATTTTATCACCTCTTTCTCACGCCTCACACGGCAAACGAAATCACACTTTCCCAAGAATTAACCAATGATTTAAAAGGATAACTCACCCCCATAAAAACCTTTATGACAGGCATTTTTAACTGGAACACAAAATAAGATATTCTGAAGAATGTCTTTCATTGTAGGTACAAACAGAACATTCTTTAAAATACAGCAGAAAGAAAGTCATACAGGTTTGGAACGACACAAACGGTGAGTAAATGCTGACAGAATATTCTTATCCCTTTAAGAATTCAACTATACTTAACAAATTCCCATCATTCTTGGTCTAGAATGCTATAACTTGGTCACAGAGAGATAATAATCATGCTAAATCATACAACCTTCACAGTGAGATATAAACACACTGATGTATTTTAGTCCAGGTTGGATAGATATCTCTACGTTCTGACTTCAATGGTTTAAAGGTTTTTATGGATTCTTAACAGGATGTCTAAACCTGATTACTAAACTGTAGGTTCATTTTTATAAGACACCTAAACACAAGGTTGCTGCTTTTTGCACATCATTTGATGGAAGGCGGAAGCAATTACGGGTGGCCCGGGTGGTCCCTGAGGACACTTGGTGGCCTGTGTGTCATTTGGGTGGGGGCTAGAGCAGAGGTGAAAGAGGGACAGTCACTGCCTCAGGGCTAACTAATGAGGAGGTATATTCTTCAAAATGCACAGCTGGGCAAGTGTGAGATCCACAGACCCTGGCTGCTTTACTATTCTTTATAGCTCCCCCACACACAACAGATTTGAATTTTGTGACTAAAAATGTGTGCAACATTTAAAATATAACTGAGCTATCCTTAAAAAAATGAAATGGAGCAATGCCTTATTAATTTTGTGATCAAATGTTTTGGCTTGGCAAGTCACTGGAAAGTCCTCTTGATATATGCAACTATTTAGCAGTCGCTAACAGCACCAGAGACCTTTTTAAATTCAATTCCCAATCACAAGACCTATTATAAAACTCTTTTGTTTGTCCCTGTGACTTTTTATGTGTATGTGTGCAGAAGTGAATGTGTGTGCCTGTGTGTGAGAACTAACCTCTCCTTGTTACCATACCACTTACTCCCCATTCAGCCCAGAGCAGCTTTGTCAATGGGCTATTGGGGGAAACAACACAGGCAGAAACTTTAGAAACACAGGCACTGCCTCTTAAAGGCACAGCGTTCCTTTTCAGCACTTTGGCGTTTCACTCCAGGAGCCCCATGCTTTATGCCTGCTTTACATTAAAACACAAATTTCACTGCCAACATCTGACAACTCCCTTTGCTTTAAACTCCATCTAACGTTCTCACCAGAGAGCATTAGTTCATGTATTGAGGCATTTACAGTTCTGCATATTTCAAAAGTAATTATAAACTTGTTTGGCTTCTGACTTGCTGAAAGCCTATGATATTGTTAAAAAAGGGGGGAAAAGCATATATAGTTTTATATATATATATATATATATATATATATAAAAGGTCCCTCCATTTGTTAAACAAACCAATGCTGAGCTAACATGAGCATGTTTTATTTTCCAAGTAAAACCACAAATGTACAAAATAAAGTCTCCCCTTATGCGTGTGCATGAACGTGTGCATGTTGTGTGTGTGTGAGTGTGAAACAGGTGGGTAAACTTCAGCTGTATTCACTTTTTTCGGTAAAGGGGGGTGCCTTTATTGTTGAATGGAATCCAAGAATAGTGAAGGACCACACAGCGAGCATGAGGGGGAGGGTCAGCACCTCAAAGATGGCTAACGATTCACACACAGCCCATCTGTGCAGGGGATCAGCAGTGTGGCGAAAGCCTAGGGGGCTTAGAAGGAATTTGGCAGTGTGAAAACCAAATAAAGCTGCCTGAAAATGCACAGATAAGTGATTTGCACAGAAAGGACGTCAAACAGGAAAGGGGAGAAAAAGAAAAACATCAAGTGCAGCACCCACCGCAAACAATATAGGCTGATGGGAAGAGAACAAGAGAAGGCTTGCATGCGCTAGGAAAAAGAATGCTATGTGTGCGTGACAGGAGATATGGAATTCCAGAGGCCACGGTCTATGTCCGCTCAAAGATCCCGAGACTTCATATCAGAAGCCCACACAAGGTCTGGGTCTATATCGCCCGACAACTGCACCACAATCACATTTTCAATCAGTTAAGCTTAGTTAAGCCAAGCAAAGACAGTCAAATTGTTTGGGAGAGAGATCTAAAATTGAGTTGCACTATGTAAAACAGCATCTGTTCAGACCCTATGCAAAGTGAGAAGTCACAGCTCACAAATAACTTGTTCCTGCAGATCTCCTCAGCGATCAGCCCCAAAAACCCACCCACACAGCGAAACATGAAAGCATGGACTCACCTTCCACCCAGAGTTTCTCAATGTCCGTTTCAATGGCAGCGACCCGCAAACCAACAGACAGGGCTCCGAACACAAGCAGTCCAATGAAAAGGACTTTTCCACAGTGTCGCTGGATGTGACAGCCCAGAGAAAAGAGAAAAGCCTGGAACCTCGCCCGAATCCACAGTGGTGCTTTCTGTCCCACAGCTTTCCCCTGAGACACAAGAGAGGAACACTTATTCACATGTACAGTGATGCTATTTCAGATCAGTTGTAACACACGGTGCCCTGCCAGGATAGGGAACTGTCCTGACAACGTACAAATCAATATTTAGAAGAAAGGTTATGTTGTTGTTTTTGTAAGACATTTCTAAACGAGACAATGTAAAGGATGTTTGACTTCAAAAACAAAGCAAACCAAATGAAAACAATATGTGAATTACTTCAAAATTCAGTTTGAATATCAGCGTGACAATATCAGAACTGTTTTCTCAATCCACCCTAACCTGTAGTAAACACTAAAATCTCATAATTTAATGTGTTACTATATAACACAGCAACTGGCATGAGTTGGAGAACTTCATATGCCTGTAAAAATGTTGTTATATATTTGTTTCTATCTAACTTGGTGCAATAATTTCTGTAATTTGTCCATTTTTCAATTTTTTGTCATAATTACGTTGTTGTTCTTGTATTAAGTTGTTGTTCTAAAACGTGTTGTTCTCAAGTTTAGTGGGTTTAAATTGTTTTTTTGTATTCTCTAAACATCTCACAGGCCTGAGGTTTCTCTGGATTCAGTGCTCATCTTTTTGTTAAGAAATATGGCCAACTTAAATGTTTAACAACTCATACAACATTACAGTCATATAAACGCTGCTTAAAAGCTTTAGCCTTAAAGGTAGAATGCTAAAACATATGGGAACATGTAACCTCAACTAAAAGCTGTCAAACATGTGTTTCTATAAAGTATAAGTGTTTCAAAATACTTGGTTCTTCTGTTGTAACACAGCAGAGTGTGACAAAGAAAGTGATTTTCTTGAAGGCTATTAAATAATCAAACATTTAATGTTACATTTAAAAAGATTCATGCATCCAGGCGTTGCAACATCCTCACAAGTGTCCTGTAACTGGCAGTCCTATCTGCAGAATAACTGGACATGTTTTGGTTTCACTCATGGGAGTTTTGACACATAGCCAAGCGTTCATGCGCTTCACTGATGCTTTGTCAGATCAAACTTAATCAGTGAATTCCTCAGCAGGACGCGCGCATTGTCAAACAAACACGCTATATTATATCTAGACCATCCGGACTGAACACTAGGGACGAGTTAAACGCGAAAAAGACTCAAAACGCGCGGACAGAAGAGCTAAATGAATGGAGACTGGGCTCTCATTCATAGAAGTCGCTGTCCGCACTCATTCTTTCATATTTAGGGTCGTTTACGCTCCCTCTTTCCACCAAATTAGCTTTGGAGATGTAAATATTGCCTGTTTATCATTTCTTCTCACTAGCTTAAAAAGAAGGGTAAATCCCTTAAACACTTCCAGAACTACGCTAAAGAAAGTCTTTAACAGTTCTCTGGCTCACTTATGTTATCACGGACACGAAGAACAACAACAGCGTAGTGTGTGTTTGTGTGTATATTCCCCCGGAGAAGCGTTTGTCACCTTAGAAATCTGTTTTAACGCAAAAGCGGCGTGGCAGTAACCGGGTCTTCGGAGGAGATCTGAGTTCACAGGCGGCGGAGAGCGTGTGTAACTTGGGGGTAAATCTCCAAAAACACCACCGGCCGGTCCCGGGTCTCTGGGATCCGAGGCCATAGTCCAAACGGGAGGCAGAAGAAGCGCTGAAGAAAGTTAAAGGCAAACGCGGCGCGTTGGGAAGAGACGATAATAGTAATAATCCAAGATTCGCGACACGCGCATCCACCGGGTTCAACTTTAAGAAATATTCTCTAGTCTTTCCTTGCGCCAAAGTCTTCCAACTCCATCCCAACATTATGTGCTCGAATCCGTGTATATCCCTCGGTCTTCATTCGTCCAGCTATAGCGCGTAACTCGGTTTAAAGCAGAAGAAAGTCGCGAGCGGATTGCGCCAGTCTACCTCTGATCCTGTTGCAGTAACATTTGGAGAGGTAGCCCCTTTGCAAACCCTGAAAAGGGTGGTTTGATGGAAAAGTGCTCTGGTTCTCATTGGCCGAGGAAGAGGCAAATTACTTTGCAAACATCTCCTATTATTAGCTGCTAAGCAACAGCTCTCCAAAGTGGAGAGAGAGGGAGACCACCCAGGCAGGCCCTCACATCAGCGCCGGGAGGGGGAAGTGCTGGAGGAGCTCTTTCACTGCACGGCTGCTCCGCTCTGCACATTCCCAATCGCCTCAGCTCGTATTTTAACACGCTATCACACAGGCCATCTATTGATACTACACACACACATTTCTTTTATACTGACAGTCGGATGCAGAGGGAGACTTTACAAATTAATCTGCTCTGGCATCATGCATACTTGCATGCAAATTTAATAAAAAAAAGTAGTGAAAATTAATTAATCAAATAGTGTAATAACATTAATTATACATAAACGCAACAATAAATATACAGTAATAAAGATGAACAAATTGCACTGATTCTGTGTAAAAAAAAATAAAATATCTCACTTGTAAATGTATGTTTTGTGATGTCAAACAAAGCAATCAATGTCAAAAGACATGCACATTTCCACTCAGGACTTGGCTCTATTTAACTTAATTTCTGCTCAAGTGCTTTTCTTTAATTAAATTCAAAATGGTCCAAAAAAAAAAAAAAAAAAGCAATGCACTTTGTGACCACTTTGACTATATTTAGGACAGCAAATTTTGTCATATATCTACCATTAGTACATGACCTACACAGAGAAAAATGGTACCTTTAGGTGTACAACAGCTTGTCACTGGGGCAGTACTCTTAAATGAACATCTTTGTACCTTTTTTACTCCTAAAAGGTGTATATTAGTATCTTAGAGTGCAAATACATACCTTAAGGTACTACTATGAACCTTTTTGCGTTAAAAAAGGTACAAAGATGTCCTTTTAAGGGTACTGCCCCAGTGACAAGCTGTTGTACCCCTAAAGGTACCATTTTGACACCCTTTTCTCTGTGTGTAAGACCTTAGATATTGCATAATGGCAGGGTCAGTCCATTCCAATGCTGTTTAAACATTAATTGATTCAATTAACTTAATCATTCAATTAATTCAGTTGTACAGCAACGCACAGATTTGGTGAACTTAAGCACGCTGAAGCAACAACAGCAATTCTACTTATTTCTATGAGCAAAAAATAAAATAAAAAGACAAATTATGCGCAAACTCAACATATACAGAAACACAGAGAATTTAAATGTGTTATACAGGGGTTGATAAGAAGTTGTACAGAGTTTAAGGGCCCTTGCTTTTGTGCAAACTATAATCACCGTATGAGCAATCCGTTCCACCTGTTATTTAATGATTATTTACTTTAAAAGGGTTGTAGTGAAGATATTACTTCAAACACAGATTTTTGTTTTACTATAAAGAACTACTGACATAAGGGAAAGCACAAGGGCATGCATGCGTGTGTACTATGGCAACACTGAGCGCATTTCTCGAAATTGTTTAATTTGATGAGGGTAAGGGCAGCTGGGAATGGGAGCTAATGTGGAATCTGAGGAATTGCTCCATGCGGTAGGGGCCCCTTTAAGCCTAACAAACTGAGGGAGGTCCGGGCCGAGGTCTAGAGGCCTTGGATAAATAAACTGGGAGATGACCATGCGCTGTCCAGAAATCTGCCATCACACAGCCCCTAAACATAAACGGCCACAGCCCGTCCCTGCATGTGTAAAGGTAAGCTCCAAAAGAACGAAGCACGGCTATCAAACGACAGCTGAGAGGCTCCGCAGGCAAAGACGTGTTTATTTTCCCCAAAAGCCTCAGGGCTGAATTTATTTATCTTATGAAGGCATCGGCACCGCGAACGAATTGCTTTGAAACTACCAGACAAGTAGGTTCTAATGGTAGTTGACGCCTGTGAGCATCATTACCTTCTGATACCATATATATATATATAATATTGTTCATAATTACATATGTGACCCTGGAGCACAAAACCAGTCATGCGTCTCACAGGTATATTTGTGGCAATAGCCAACAATACATTGTATGGGTCAAAATTATCCATTTTTCTTTTATGCCAAAAATCATTAGGATATTAAGATCATGTTCCATGAAGATATTTTGTAAATTTCCTACCGTAAATATATCAAAGATTTATTATTAGTAGTAATATCCATTGCTAAGGACTTCATTTGGACAACTTTAAAGGCGATTTTCTCAATATTTAGATTTTTTTGCACCCTCAGATTCCAGATTTTCAAATAGTTGTATCTTGGCCAAATATTGTCCTATCATAACAAACCATACATCAATGGAAAGCTTTATTCATCATTTTGATGTATACATCTCAATTTCAAAAAATTGACCCTTATGACTGGTTTTGTGGTCACATATAGAGTATATATATAGAGAGAGAGAGAACGAGAGAGGGAGGGAGAAAGACTTACCTCAATGAGAACACTATAATCCACATGGAATTTTTGTGAGCATGAACCTAATATTTAGGAAAAAACACATGTTTTGTAAGTGACAATTATCATATTTCAAAACCGGAACTTGACTAATTTAGAAAAAAACAACCCCATTAATATTATATTTAACATATGTTAAAGCATTAATATTAATATTTCCGCCACAGCCATTCACATGAAATCAGCGATGTGTAATTTTTCCACCACACAACAACAGATACTACAAACCTGTGCCATTGTGCTCTGGGAATATCCTTAAGAAAGGAAGTCAAAATTTGTATTCAAATTGGCAGTGGCTGACTGTTTTGATGTGGATAAAAGCATGGGGAGACACTAGCCTCCAGCTAACATTCAGGACTTGTTTGGCGAATGTTTACAAAGCTTAAAATATTCTTAGCCCCCAAAGTGCTTTGTGACACACTGATGTGTACATGTTGGCATTGTGAGGGTCCGTCAGTCTCAAAAGGAAAAGACCCGCCACCCACAGCCACAGATAAGATTAATTATGATAATGTATTTCTTTGCCCTTTGTCATCGTAATGAATGGCTCGCTTAAAAAACTTTTTTCAGCCGTCTTTGTTTGTGGCCCTTTAACAGGGGTATTGTTGGGACAAAACTAGCAGGTGGCAAGATGAAATCAGACCCCTTTGTTTTCTTACTGATCTCTCTCTACTTATTTAATCCTGGTTGGAGTGCATGTATATATTCTGTATGTATTTAATAGAATTAATCAAGCCTTGTCTCAGCTCAACTCGATGAAATTGCAGAACTTGTGCACATCCAACCCAAAAAGCTGGGTACAGGTGCATGACACAAACGTAGAATATAGAATATCATTGCTTCAAATTGGACTTAACAAGCGCAATGTTTTAACCGTCATTTCAACTCATCCATCTCTTGCATACAAGCGCTTTGAGAATCTGATAAGTGTTTTGATTAGTCTACAGAAGGAACAGAGCCACCAGTCACAGAGGTGTAACATCGCCGGGGTCGTGCGAGATAAACAAGCTCCAACATTATTTAGCGAGCGTCCTGGGGAGCGTTGTAAAGCAGCCAGTATGTTCATTTCAAAGAGCGCGCAGTCCCTCACATGTCATAGAGGTTATTGGCCTTTACAGGCCACACAGCTTCCATACTGTCTTTGTTCAGCAGTAAGAAAGTACTAATTGTTAAGTGTGTGTGCACTGAAGGTGGGCGTGAGGGTTTGCAGGAGGCTTGTGGGGGATGCGGCGTCTTAAAAGGAGGCGAAAAAGAGAGGAAATTTCGTTTGTGCCTCAAGAACACAGAAGACAAATTGAGGAAGTGTTCTGTTAATGTGTAGGGGTCAGCAGAAAACATGCAGGTTTTCTGCCACTTGGGTGGCCAGCGAGCCTCTCACCACCCTCAAGCATCTCTCCACCCCTCCCCACCAACTACACACACCGCCTACCCCCAAAACACACACACACACATACATTGATACAGTCCCTCAGAGCAAAGGCCTCGACTGTGCCTGTCATTTGGTCAGTCGGGTCACAGGCTCTCATGGGCTGAGGAGAACAGCTACACGACACTTCTTGAAGACTGCTGGATGTAGCAAGTTGCATGGTTATATCCAAGTCTCTATGATTTATGACAACCCACAAGTACAGTGCTTACTGGCCTGTTCACATTAGTGTCTATTTACAGTGCAGCTTGCATCTAAACTACTCAAACAGAAGCTTCCACGACAACATTTTTTGGCATTGCTATAGTGAAAAATACGCCCGCCCCAAAAAAAAAGAGCATTGCAAAGAAGCAATTCAAATAAAATGTAATCTTTTTTTTTTTTTTTTTAATTAAGAATATCATCCAAAATATCTCTACACACGCACAGGTGTGTATTTCATTCAATTCACATTTATTTGTATAGCGCTTTTCACAATACATATCGTCTCAAAGCAGCTTTACAGAAAATGCATGTTTCTATATTACACATAATTGTTTATAAAATAAATACAAATTTGTAATAATCGTTTTCTTAATAATAATAATAATAATAATAAAATATGGATCAAAATAAGGGATCTACAATATAAACACTACCGTTCAAAAGTTTGAGGTCAGTATGTTTTTTATTTTATTTTAATACATTTTAAAATGTAATTTATTCCTGTGATCTGTGAGCAGTCTTCAGTGTCACATGATCCTTCAGAAATCATTCTCATATGATGATTTTCAATACTGAAAATAGTTACTGCTTAATATTAATATTTTTGTGGAAAGTGTTTTTACATGGTTTTCATGACTCTTTGAGGAATAGAAAGTTTAAAAAGAAGTTAAAACTTTAGTATGGGGAACACATATTCACTATTAACTATGACTTTTGCTTCAATAAACTCCTAATTTACTGCTTATTAATAATTAGTCGTTCTTGTAGCATTTAGGTTTAGTTTAAGTATTGGATTAAGGGATGTAGAATATGGTCATGCAGAATAAGGCATTAATATGTGCTTTATAAGTACTAATAAACAGCCATTATACTAGTAATATGCATGCTAATAAGCAACTAGTTAATAGTGAGAATTAGACCCTAAATAGTTATCAAAAAGAATAGTATCTTTGCATGCATATATGCATCTTTGCTGAAAGTTTATTTCTTTTACCGTATATATATCTCACTGACCCCAGTGTGTGTATGCACACATTTAAAATACCTGTTTAAATGGTCATGGCGTATTTGACTCAGTTTGGCACATCTTGAACCTCAGGCCTAGAAAAGCGTGCTGGAAGCTACACAGAGACAGCGAGGTGGGCCTGATATATGATCTGTCAGTTGACATCTGATCCCAGGCCCAGGAAAACACAAGCATCTGTCACATTTGGCCCATAGGGTGGGGAATGACACTGAACACAGCTCCGCACAGCTCCAAACCAACACAGCCATGGGGACTCCAGCTCTGGGAGGCTTTGTCTAAATATACAAACCTTTGAAAAACAAATGCAGCCACATCTCCTGAGCCAGGTCTGGTGGTCCGAGCGCGGACACTGTGGCGAGCGGGGGCAAAGGGCACGACATCTGATTAGTTATCACACTGACAAAATGGAGGACACATGTTTCGTATTAGCAGATGACAAGCATTCAAAGAGGACCTGGGGCATTTTAATTATTTCATTTCTACTTAACGTGTGCAATGCATCATAGCACCAAATAGTCTTATAAACATTATGGGTCTCCAGGGAAAAATGTATTATTAAAAAAAAAAAAATGATTAAGCCACTCAACACTCCTGCAGATCCCAAAAAGCCTGATCTGCCAAAAGTCTTGAATCATAATGAAGAGAAAAGGGAGGACGAATGGAACCGTGACAATCTCATAAATACACATTATTTTATGGATTTAAAGACAGGGAAACACGAAAGAGATGTCACTGTGAAATATTTCAATACGCCCCCCCAAAAAAAGCTTGCACTTAAATACATTGAACGTGCAATCATTCCACCGGTGACGCTAAATGACTCGGATTGGCCTTAAAAACAATAAGTTGGAGTAGTTATAAATCACACCGTGAGTCAGAGCTTCTTCCTCAGGCTCTGAATCCATCGTCACCAGGGAACCGGGGACCTGTAATTTAAGAGATGCACAAGTGCTGGAATGCTATAAATCGTTGACAGCAAAGAGGAAAATCTTTAGGAAGTACTCCTTTTAGGCATTTTGTGAACGCCTGCATGTATTGGAGAGTAAAAGAGACTGTTAGTAGTCGCTGTCTGACTGGGTGGTCCATTTCTTTCAGTCTTTTTGTGTACAAATAAACTTATCCCCATTGTGGTTATCAGTTCCTTTCAGCACCAGAGCATGGAGTCCCAGTCATGGTGGTCACGCAGATGGGTGATGGGATATCCACTGGACAAACAACCACAACCAAACCATACACAGACACCCACCAAGATCAACACCTGCAACCAAAAACATCTTATGAACTCAGTTTCAATATATCTAACACTTTATATGCATTTACACCGCATGATTTATGACTGCATGATGCAATAACATGATAAAGGTGATTGTATAAAATGGTTCTTTGAGATTAGGGTTTATCTATTTTAAATAAATGTTGTTCTTTAACTTTTTCAAAAGAATCCTGAAAAAAAAAAAAAAAAAAAAAAAATCATATTATTATGATTTCTGAAGGATCATGTGACACTGAAGACTGGAGTAATGATGCTGAAAATTCAGCTTTGATCACAGAAATAAGTTATATTTTAAAGTATATTAAAATTGAAAACCATTATTTTAAATTGTAATAATATTTCACAATATTACAGTTTTTTTTTAAAGTATTTTTGATCAAATAAATGCAGGCTTGATGAGCATAAGAGACTTCTTTCAAAAACAATAAAAATAGTAATGCTTCCAAACTTTTGACTGGTTGTGTGTGTGTGTGTGTGTGTGTGTGTATATATATATATATATATATAAAAAAATGAGTGTATGTATGTATGTATGTGTATAATATATACAGTGGGGAGAACAAGTATTTGATGCACTGCCGATTTTGCAGGTTTTCCTACTTACAAAGCATGTAGAAGTCTGTAATTTTTATCATAGGTACACTTCAACTGTGAGAGACGGAATCTAAAACAAAAATCCAGAAAATCACATTGTATGATTTTTAAGTAATTAATTTGCATTTTATTGCATGACATAAGTATTTGATCACCTACCAACCAGTAAGAATTCCGGCTCTCACAGACCTGTTAGTTTTTCTTTAAGAAGCCCTCCTGTTCTCCACTCATTACCTGTATTAACTGCACCTGTTTGAACTCGTTACCTGTATAAAAGACACCTGTCCACACACTCAATCAAACAGACTCCAACCTCTCCACAATGGCCAAGACCAGAGAGCTGTGTAAGGACATCAGGGATAAAATTGTAGACCTGCACAAGGCTGGGATGGGCTACAGGACAATAGGCAAGCAGCTTGGTGAGAAGGCAACAACTGTTGGCGCAATTATTAGAAAATGGAAGAAGTTCAAGATGACGGTCAATCTCCCTCGGTCTGGGGCACCATGCAAGATCTCACCTCGTGGGGCATCAATGATCATGAGGAAGGTGAGGGATCAGCCCAGAACTACACGGCAGGACCTGGTCAATGACCTGAAGAGAGCTGGGACCACAGTCTCAAAGAAAACCATTAGTAACACACTACGCCGTCATGGATTAAAATCCTGCAGCGCACGCAAGGTCCCCCTGCTCAAGCCAGCGCATGTCCAGGCCCGTCTGAAGTTTGCCAATGACCATCTGGATGATCCAGAGGAGGAATGAGAGAAGGTCATGTGGTCTGATGAGACAAAAATAGAGCTTTTTGGTCTAAACTCCACTCGCCGTGTTTGGAGGAAGAAGAAGGATGAGTACAACCCCAAGAACACCATCCCAACCGTGAAGCATGGAGGTGGAAACATCATTCTTTGGGGATGCTTTTCTGCAAAGGGGACAGGACGACTGCACCGTATTGAGGGGAGGATGGATGGGGCCATGCATCGCGAGATCTTGGCCAACAACCCCCTTCTCTCAGTAAGAACATTGAAGATGGGTCGTGGCTGGGTCTTCCAGCATGACAACGACCCGAAACACACAGCCAGGGCAACTAAGGAGTGGCTCCGTAAGAAGCATCTCAAGGTCCTGGAGTGACCTAGCCAGTCTCCAGACCTGAACCCAATAGAAAATCTTTGGAGGGAGCTGAAAGTCCGTATTGCCCAGCGACAGCCCCGAAACCTGAAGGATCTGGAGAAGGTCTGTATGGAGGAGTGGGCCAAAATCCCTGCTGCAGTGTGTGCAAACCTGGTCAAGAACTACAGGAAACGTATGATCTCTGTAATTGCAAACAAAGGTTTCTGTACCAAATATTAAGTTCTGCTTTTCTGATGTATCAAATACTTATGTCATGCAATAAAATGCTAATTAATTACTTAAAAATCATACAATGTGATTTTCTGGATTTTTGTTTTAGATTCTGTCTCTCACAGTTGAAGAGTACCTATGATAAAAATTACAGACTTCTACATGCTTTGTAAGTGGGCAAACCTGCAAAATCGGCAGTGTATCAAATACTTGTTCTCCCCACTGTATATATATACACACACACACACACACACCAAAGAACACAGCAGTATTACAATCCATTTACCATGGTATATTTTTTTTTTTAGAGCTGTCAATTGATTTAAAATGAAGGAAAATCCTTATTATGCCAATTGTTTATTTTATCATCACTTTTAAAATATTTGTTTATATTTTGTGTAATTAATATTAACAATATTAGCACTAATAACAACAATACTAAATTAATTAAAAATAATTATTAATGATTATCATCAACAATTTCTAATTAATAAAATTTTTAATAACCATATTATTATTATTACTACTACTACTACTACTACTACTACTAATTATATTTTAATAAATAATAATAATAATAATATTAACAATTGCATTTTAATAATAATAATAATAATAATAATAATAATAATAATAATGATACTAATAATACAAAAAAAATACATTATTATATTATTACAAGAACTGATTCAATTGATTGAAGTATTTTTATTTTACTTTTTAAACGGTAAAAATTCAAAATGGTACTTTTGGTAAGCGACTGCACATACCAAACTGGTGACAAAACAAAAACAGAAATCTTGAGATAAATAAATCCATTTTTATTTGGACATATAAAAAATGGATCCTGTGCAGGGGTCATGCACATGGAAGCAGGTTGATCTGGGCGTCTCCGGGCCTGTGATCCATCTCCACCAGGGCTCTAGATCTCCATGAGCTGGTCTGATCCAACGATGACCTCATTGGTTCTTTCAGCTGTGAGGGGAGAGAGTGAGATGGTCAGAACGAGGTGTCAGGCGTCTGTCGCGCCTCAAAGGAGATGAGCTGTGTAAATTTTACTCCTCCCAACAATGCTAAAAAATAAACGTGTGAGCGTGTTATAGGCTATATGACATGTTATAGCCAGATATGACAGTATCTCTTCATCAAGCCAATGCACAAACTACCGCAAATAAAACCGAAAGTAAGTTGCAGATGCTTCAGATCATCTTCATTAAAAGTAAAGAAACTGAATGATCTTACCAGTGCTGCTACCGCGCTCTCTCCTATCGCAGTCTTTGATTTTGAAATTAGCTGATGATTAATAAAATGCAGCTCATATCTGTTGTTTTCGGTGATGTGAACTCCGTTAAATCTGCATATAGCGCGGGAATTGAAGATCGGATTTATATTTGTTTTGCAGAGACACATTTAGTGACCAAGTGTAAATTAAATCTTTTCGATAAATCAGAGAGCTATCTGATCCGTAAAAACGCATGAAGTGACCAGGTGTAAACAGGCCCAAAGATTCAAGCGAGTCGCTTCAGTACTGTATTGATATGATGACCGTTTCAATAAATTAAAAGATAGTCAAGTCACCTTCATTTATATAGCGCTTTTCACAATACAGACTGTTTCAAAGCAGCTTTACAGTGATCATAGGAACTTAAGGGTGCAATATGTAAGATTTTTGCAGTAAAATATCCAAAAACCACTAGGCCAGTGTTATATATTTTGTTGAGTACTTACAATATCCCAAATGTTTACAACTATTTGTAAATCGTGAAAAAATTGTGATTTTAACCAAGGAACCGGGACGTGTGAGGGAGTCGCCTGTCAATGGCGTCATATCCGCGTTACCCTCGGTTTCCGCTTTTACTGCCGTAGAAACCATGACAACAGATGTGGACAACTGCGTAACGTCTCGCGGCACGCTGGTGTAGTTTCGTTCAAACATTATTGACCATGGCAAGCAGACTTTGGAACAAAATGAGAAATCAAAAGAGGACCAGTATCGACGTGGCGTTTTCCAGATGGCGAGAGCTTCGCAACAAACTTCGACTTGACAGATGCCGCTCATGTGCTTTATTAGACAGGTGAGCAAATGTACATACAACGAATCAATGTTATGTCGCTCAACACGATGAAATATTATCATCAGTATGATGTAGCTACTGCTAGTCTCATACTAGCACACAGAATAACATTATAACTCTCAACACACTCAAATGCAGTGTAGACCAAGTGAAACAGCATTGTGTTTCCTCACAGTTGTAAATGGTCAAATAAACTGACCTGTTTGAGTAGTAATTCAGCACTCGCGGGTAGTGCGGTAGAATGAAATGTCCTCATTTCTTTATATCCCCCGGGACTCGCGTGTGGCGCTGATATCTGTCTCTTATTAGTAATCGCGCCCTCGTGTTAAAAAACATGAATGCATTCACTCATCCATAAACATTATTTCCCCATAAACATGATTAGATCCATTGGTATGATTCCATGCTCATTCACTGCGTCATCAAGCTACGCCTTTGTTATTGTTTTGAAGAGGTTAGCGACCCATAGCAGCGAAAAAATACCTAGTGTAGCTTTAATGGAAGAGAGATTATTTTGGCTGTACATCAGCTCTAGAAAGTTATTGTTCAGCTAAAGTAAGTTTTTGATTGATTCATTTCTGTTGAGAATAATCATTAGTTATTTACTTTGGGGCGACTTAGACGACACCATTTTCAACTAAAACAGAAAACTCTCGCCGGCACGGCAACAGCGCCCGGCGGCTAGACAATGCATACCCCGAAACAGGTTTTGAAACGATACCGATAGGAAAACAAGTTTATACTTTAAAAAAAAAAAAAAAAAAAAAAAAAAAAAAAAACCTTCTCTGGAGTTTACCTTTGTGGTCCATTCCATCACATTCTGACAAGCAAACAGTTTACAAATGTGTCAGGCTTATACACACTCTCTCAGGAAGGATGATATCCTCTTGCCGAATGTGGCTATTCCAAACTAAACGTTTGAGAGCAAGATTAATGATCCATATAAAGACATATTTTAGTGTGAAGGAATCTGCACAAAAGACTGTTTTTGTGTTCTGAGTTTGGGGAAAGACAAATAGAGCGTGCTATGCCAGAGAGAGAGAGAAAGAGAGAGAGAGAGAGAGCGATGAACACAAAGAGAGAAGGTTGGAACAAGGGAGTCTAAACAGTCTGAGGAAAGGTACATGTCATCAGGCTCCGTAGCACCTGCAAATCTATTGCACCTTACAACACGGTGCCGAGCGGCAGGCCGGGTGGTCTTGGACGTACAACCCCGTCTCCAGGACCTGTGATGCTTTTAGCAGCCATAACCCAACACGCTCAAGGATGCTGGGAACACAGGACCTTATAGAGAAAGTGTCCGGCTAGAGTTTATGAGATGTCTATCACTCCTTTGTGGCCAACACACGCGAACAGCCAGTAGCAGTAAACAGGCTGGGAACAGTGAATGAGAGAAAGACGCTGAGATGGAAGAGAAAGAGAGAGAGTGTGTGTGAAGTTGACTGTATTAGACCACCATAGTGGAACAGCTATAAAGTCTACTAAGAGTCGTCTAATCACTCAGCGGCTGTTTAAAAAGGTTACAAGTGTACCAGAGTCTAATGTGAGGGGAACATATAAACTACAAGCCAATACGAATCTTTGCTTGTATTGATTATGGCCAATCCAGACCATTTTTATGCTATAGCTGACAATACTTTTGATGGTTAAAAAAATCTACACTGATTTATCTATAATATAAGTTTTCATTCAAAAGCTCATCTAGGATTGCTCACAAGTGTAATCAGACACTGAAATAAAATGTACAGAGTAGATGGAAAACTGGCGAATCTCATTTGGAAATGTGCACGTATTGATCAATTAGCACTTTTTTATTGATTAGGCCAAAAAAAGAGAGACAAATCCAACTTAAACAGAACAGGCTATTCTTTTTCAGGTTAAAAAAAACAGAAAAAAAAAATCAAAACATCTCAATATTAGGTGTTATATTTGTAAGATTCCCAAATCTTAGATTCATACTTTTTTCAGCAAGGATGCATTAAACTGATCAAAAGTGGCAGTAAAAACATTTATAATGTTACAAAAAATTCTAAAAAAATTATATTTTAAATAAATGCTGTTAGTTTAAAATATTAAACAATGATCATTAGGAAATGAACAAATTAAGAAATGTTTCTTGAGTACCAAATCAGCATATTAAATTGTAATAATATTTCATTATATCACAGTTTTTACTGTATTTTTGATCAAATAAATACAGCCTTGGTGAGCATGAGACTATTAAAAAAAAAACCTTTTGAATGGTTGTGTAAATATATGTATAAAATCCCAAAATTTAAATAAATTAACAAATAATTAAAACAAAATAATTTTTATTTATTACATTAATTGTTAATGTGGCAATGTTTATTCATTACACTATTTTGATAATTAAATGCATTTTTTCCCCACACGAATGGGTACTAAAAATATGATTTTCCTAATGTAATATATAATTTCTCTTGATGGACGTTTCTTAAAAGTTGGAGGTAAAAAACCTTGATATTGTCTCCTTCCAATCTTGGTCTAGTCAGATTGATATTGTTGATACAGTAACTAATAAATCATGCATCCTCAAAAATATCTCATAGACGATCATGGTATACACAAAGTCTCTAATATCAAGTTTTTAATTTTAAACATTACCATCTGAATAGCCGCACAAATTTTAATCTGCCATAACATTTAAGCTCTACTCTATAACCATCAGAGAGAATCCTTCTATTTTCTAGCTCAGCCTCAAAGGAAAACCAGCCTTTTTATTTCAAAAGGGTAGACACATCAAAAACAAGCAGCGACTCTTTAATGAACTTAATTTCTTTCTTTGACTTAACGTGTGTACAAAGGAGCGAGTGTCAACCTCAGCTACTGGAGGGAATTTATTGCAGTTATTATAAGCAATGCTTTTTAAATAATAGGTTACATTAACCTCTGCTCTGGGTTTTTCTGGGATAACTTTGAATTGTGGTTTCTCGCTGCGCTTAAAGCGCTGAAGCCTGAGGGCGGGTGTGTGTCGGGGAAGTACAGGGGGTCTAGCTTGTAATTTGGGATTTCTGGGAGCACTTCAATAAGCCTAAGCATTTTTTAGAGGTTATGGCCAACTAATCGAGTCCAGCTCGAGAGTGCTGATGGAGGGGGGATGGAGATGTAGAAATGTTTCAGGGGGGGTTAGAGGGGGTCAGTCGAGGCAGCAACACCCTGTTGTTCAGTCAATTAGACTGTGCAGCCTCTGGACATCTTAGGGCCGCCTTAAGGCACTGTCATTGATGGAGAGGTTAGAGACCAGGCGCGGACCACCCGGAATACAAGAGCCTGAAGCCACACACACACACAAATAGACGCACACAAACCTTGCAGTGATCTAAGACTGCGAGGATTAAGCATATTAAAAAATAAAGCTCAATTGTACACACAAGCTTAGGTTTTAATACGCTATTAAAACAGATTAAAACGCACATACACACACAAGATCACACAAACGAAAAGGCAGACATGGGCGTGAGAGAGCACACATAAACACAAACACAAAAGGCTGGATTTAATATGAACACAGCAGAACTTCAGAAGTTTAGAGTGTGTGTTTTTGTGCGTGTAGTGTAACGCGCAGAGCGCTGGACCGCAGCATTCTCACCCTCTGGCTCTACGCGCTGGCCGCTCCCCACGAGACAGTACTTGATGTCGGCTCCGCGTCCAATCACTGCGTTGTTGCAGATCACGCTACCTTGAATGTTACACCTGCGGGGAAGAGAATTGTGTCGGATGAGTGTCATTTCCATGTCCATAAAACAAACACACACACTACTGTTCAAAAGTTTGGAGTCAGTAAGATTTTGAAAAGTCTCATGCTCACCAAGGCTGCACTTATTTGATCAAAAATACAGTAAACAATAATAATATTGTGAAATATTACAAATTAAAATAACTTTTCTATTTTAATATACACAGACCAGGCATAACATTATGGCACCTAATATTGTGTCGGTCCCCCTTTTGCTGCCAAAACAGCCCTGACCCGTCAAGGCATGGACTCCACTAGACCCCTGAAGGTGTGCTGTGGTATCTGGCACCAAGATGTTAGCAGCAGATCCTTTAAGTCCTGCAAGTTGCGAGGTGGGGCCTCCATGGATCGGACTTGTTTGTTCAGCACATCCCACAGATGCTCGATTGGATTGAGATCTGGGGAATTTGGAGACCAAGTCAAAACCTCAAACTCGTTGTGCTCCTCAAACCATTCCTGAACCATTTTTGCTTTGTGGCAGGGCGCATTATCCTGCTGAAAGAGCCACAGCCACCAGGGAATACCGTTTCCATGAAAGAGTGTACATGGTCTGCAACAATGCTTAGGTAGGTGGTACGTGTCAAAGGAACATCCACATGGATGGCAGGACCCAAGGTTTCCCAGCAGAACATTGCCCAAAGCATCACACTGCCTCCGCCCCATAGTGCATCCTGGTGCCATGTGTTCCCCAGATACGCACCCGGCCATCCACATGATGTTTGATAGGACCACACGGGCCAGCCTTCGCTCCCCACGTGCATCAATGAGCCTTGGCCGCCCATGACCCTGTCACCGGTTCACCACTGTTCCTTCCTTGGAGCACTTTTGATAGATCCTGACCACTGCAGACCGGGAACACCCCACAAGAGCTGCAGTTTTGGAGATGCTCTGACCCGGTCGTCTAGCCATCACAATTTAGCCCTTGTCAAACTCGCTCAAATCCTTACGCTTGCCCATTTTTCCTGCTTCTAACACATCAACTTTGAGGACAAGATGTTCACTTGCTGCCTAATATATCCCACCCACTAACAGGTGCCGTGATGAAGAGATCGGTGTATAATACAATGTAATTTATTCCTGTGATGGTAAAGCTGAATTTTCAGCATCATTAGTGAAAATATTAGTAAGCACATGTGAGTACGTTATATTGATGTGCAAATAAACCGTGTGTGTGTGTGTGCTCTCTGACGCACTGATCGCAAATTGTATATGCACAGACACATTTCAGTACATTGCTTCCACACACATTCAGGATCATGTTATCTGTCATGTGTATGTTTCTGTGTTTCGTAATTCTGAATGGATCCGTGTACTGGAGTAGACACTAGACATATAACGCAGTCAGGTCAAGGCGGCTAGTTTATTTATTTTTTTGGCCTCTCCATGTGGTTCTGCTCAGTATCACAACTTGACATGTCTAAAATGTAAACAAGCTCTTTGTTGTTGCACTGTATACTGAATTCTGAAAAGCTTTGTTCTGTAATGTTTTTTTTCATGGGTGTTTTGGTGTGCATAAATTTATGAATTATATGGACGCCTTATATCATTTGGTTATTTGGTGTCCTATAGAGTCTCCTCTCCAATTGTCCTTTCTTGGAAAGGCTCCTAAATTTACCATGAAAAAAGCTTGCAGAAAATACAGTTTTGTGAGAATTGTCCTACAATCTTATAGTTTACTTTGCTGGATATAGCAAGTAATGACAAAAACACATTAAACAAGATAAATGACATATGCTCAATTTTACGTTAAGTATGCGATTAATCACACAGAGTGCAAACCACATTTTGAGATTGTCAAATTGGTTAATATCCACTTCTGCCAGTTAACAAAAGTGCTTTTTAATACAAACCCGATTCCAAAAAAGTTGGGACACTGTACAAATTGTGAATAAAAACAGAATGCAATAATGTGGAAGTTTCAAATTTCAATATTTTATTCAGAATACAACATAGATGACATATCAAATGTTTAAACTGAGAAAAATTTTTTTTTAAGGAAAAATAAGTTGATTTTAAATTTCATGGCATCAACACATCTCAAAAAAGTTGGGACAAGGCCATGTTTACCACTGTGTGGCATCCCCTCTTCTTTTTATAACAGTCTGCAAACGTCTGGGGACTGAGGAGACAAGTTGCTCAAGTTTAGGAATAGGAATGTTGTCCCATTCTTGTCTAATACAGGCTTCTAGTTGCTCAACTGTCTTAGGTCTTCTTTGTCGCATCTTCCTCTTTATGATGCGCCAAATGTTTTCTATGGGTGAAAGATCTGGACTGCAGGCTGGCCATTTCAGTACCCGGATCCTTCTTCTACGCAGCCATGATGTTGTAATTGATGCAGTATGTGGTCTGGCATTGTCATGTTGGAAAATGCAAGGTCTTCCCTGAAAGAGACGACGTCTGGATGGGAGCATATGTTGTTCTAGAACTTGGATATACCTTTCAGCATTGATGGTGCCTTTCCAGATGTGTAAGCTGCCCATGCCACACGCACTCATGCAACCCCATACCATCAGAGATGCAGGCTTCTGAACTGAGCGCTGATAACAACTTGGGTTGTCCTTGTCCTCTTTAGTCCGGATGACATGGCGTCCCAGTTTTCCAAAAAGAACTTGAAATTTTGATTCGTCTGACCACAGAACAGTTTTCCACTTTGCCACAGTCCATTTTAAATGAGCCTTGGCCCAGAGAAAACGCCTGCGCTTCTGGATCATGTTTAGATATGGCTTCTTTTTTGACCTATAGAGTTTTAGCCGGCAACGGCGAATGGCACGGTGGATTGTGTTCACCGACAATGTTTTCTGGAAGTATTCCTGAGCCCATGTTGTGATTTCCATTACAGTAGCATTCCTGTATGTGATGCAGTGCCGTCTAAGGGCCCGAAGATCACGGGCATCCAGTATGGTTTTCCGGCCTTGACCCTTACGCACAGAGATTGTTCCAGATTCTCTGAATCTTTGGATGATATTATGCACTGTAGATGATGATAACTTCAAACTCTCTGCAATTTTTCTCTGAGAAACTCCTTTCTGATATTGCTCCACTATTTTTCGCCGCAGCATTGGGGGAATTGGTGATCCTCTGCCCATCTTGACTTCTGAGAGACACTGCCACTCTGAGAGGCTCTTTTTATACCCAATCATGTTGCCAATTGACCTAATAAGTTGCAAATTGGTCCTCCAGCTGTTCCTTATATGTACATTTAACTTTTCCGGCCTCTTATTGCTACCTGTCCCAACTTTTTTGGAATGTGTAGCTCTCATGAAATCCAAAATGAGCCAATATTTGGCATGACATTTCAAAATGTCTCACTTTCAACATTTGATATGTTATCTATATTCTATTGTGAATAAAATATAAGTTTATGAGATTTGTAAATTATTGCATTCACAATTTGTACAGTGTCCCAACTTTTTTGGAATCGGGTTTGTAGAAATTTTCAAATATTTTTGAGTGAATTCTAAATACAAATTGTGTTTTAAATAAATGACCATTTACAACTTTATATTTTTATGTTTTACCATTGAGCCATTGACTAGATATTACAAAGTCCATACTGCCTGACCACCAGCCCTAACCAAACCATTCTTATGGGGCTGTTCACACAGTTTGACTTCTCGCATTCAAATTCACTGTTAATAACCCATTTTAATTCCACAATTTAGAATATTTGATGGTGAAATGTGGACACTATATACCAGAATGGAGCCAGACCGAATGTTTGCTAAAACAATGACCATATATCTATTTGTGCAAAACGAAAGTTGTCTCAGAGGAAGAGCAAGTTATAACATTCTGATAAAATATTACAATGATTTTTTTGGAATAACACGGACCAATGAATCATTCACAATAAGACAAGGAACATTTGTTTAGAAAGTCAACCTTGATTTTGTTGACAAAAAGGGGGGGGGGTCTAATGCTATTTCATGCATTCTGCCTTATTTACACTGTTAAAGAGTTGATTCTCATGATAAACATGGACAAAATTTAAAAAAAAAAACGAGTTGGACGTATGACGGAGTATTTCTGTGCCAAATACACTCCTTCAGGATTCAAACAAGTTTCGGAGGGGCGGAATTTGCTTGTATGGGCACATCTCCCGGATGAGCGCACACACACACACACACACACAACAACCAGAGCGAGAGCGCGCCCATCAGCAGCTTCGTACGGGAGCCGTCGGCGGCGCTGACATTGTGTTTTTAGACCACGAAATCAACAATGTCAACAAAAGAAGTGTGTTTCTGGTGTGAGGGAAAGATCGCCTTGTTCAGCTTCCCAAATAACCCAGCGTTAAGGGAACAGTGGATGCAGTTTATTTTTCCAGAGTTGTGCAATTGTGTGTGTTTGTTCCCGGTCACGAGTGGAAACCGCAGGCGGTGAGTGAAACTGCATCAAATGTGTGTGTTTTGTTGGCAATCGGCGCGCAAGTGCATATAATGTGAACAACACCAACGTATAGTGAATCGAAAGTTATCCAGGGGGGTGTGTGAGTGTGTGTGTGTGTGTGTGCTCGTGACTCTTTAGCTCCACCCACTGCACGCCTGCAAGAGCTCGGTTGTTTTCTGAAAGACTCGGTACAGCGTATCTGTCTTTTATAAATATGATAAACTAAAGACTCTTCGGAGATATGAATGATGCACATATGCATCAAAACAAAACAACATCTAAAAGTCTTAGACGTCTAAAGCCACGGTCACAGACTTTGAGCATACGAAATCTCTTCGGACACTGCAACGGCTGTGATACGATGTCACACACTGCATCGTCTTTTAAAAACATAAGTTCAACACATAACAAATAATATTAAATCCAAAATGTACGATCATACAATTTACTCCACTTCCCTGTATTGCTGCACGCCGTGACTTATTGATCTTCTATTGGTCACACGGCTTCACATGATACGAATTTGCAGGTTAGAGTTAACCAAACCTGTGAAACATCTTCGAATGAGCTTGCTTTTCTGCTCTCCAGCATTCGTATACGTATGAATGGAAGTCAATGGAATGAAAAGTGTAGTGTGACCGTCCCTTAAGTCATTTTTAGAGCTGTTCTACTCCATTGCACTGCACTCCATCTAGCAGTTTCTGAACTAAAGAACACGTCTTGTGTAAACTTTCCCATCCCTAACACTAGATATCAAGCAGTAATTACCTTTCTACATAAAAAATAATACAGGAAGTGCATTAGTAAAGAACCACTGACAGTGCTTATATGTAACATGGCTTCTTAAAAAAAAATGTTTACATCTGGAATCTTTGAGCATAATGAAGGGCGGATATTTGTGTATAGACAGCGAAGTGCTTGGGAGCTAGGCTTTGAACTGAGTGTACTTGGACGGACGGACGGACACACACACACACACACACACACACACACACACACACACACACACACACACCAATGTGCTGCTGTCTGTTTACACCAAACAAAGAATAATATTTTCCTGGGATCGCTTTGGCACCATAAAACTTTATTTGCACAGTTTTATGTTTACTTGGTTTGCCTGGGCCAACTCTTAACTTTTTCTGCACTCTCTTGCGGTGAAGCATATTTACCACGAGTGTTCAGCTTTCATGTCTTTTTGCTAATTGCACAGCTGAGGGTCTTGTCCTTTCCTCACCCGACCCTATTACGTCCCCCTCCCTATCACCACCACGCCAATCTGAAACACGATACCTCAATGTTTTCACCAGGCTTGGTTTATTTTCCTTTAGGTGGCATTAGCATATATATTAAAAACAACATCGTCGTCTGACGTACAAAGGCGTTTTGGTGCTGCTTTCTGCGGTTTAGTGTCCGAATGTCACAGGACCTACAGGAAGTGCCATTTCACACTCTCCCTCAACCATAAAGCGATGCAAAGTTTACAACCACAACTTTTTATTAAACATACCCCAAGATTTTTGCCTCACGGAACAGCGGACAGGGCGTCCCGTTTTCCAGATCAAGGCACGTCGGACAGTGCGGCCGTGTTGTAGCTGACGGAGGCAGGTTTCTATTGGCAGCTACACAGGGCGCTCTATTCAGGTGCACGGGTGTGTAGAGCGAGAGAGCGAGGTTTTGAAGAAAGAGAGGGAGCGGGCGAGACAGAGGGGGTAGATGGGAGATTACAAGGATTGGAGTTTTGAACAGAGAGACCACCAAAGATGTAGTTGCTGAAATACCACTAATTACTGACACTATGCTCCTCCTTGCTGTGACCCCCCCCCCCCCACCTTCCACCCACACAAGCCACCATCAGCCCCCCCTTCCATCAGCCCGACCTCCAGAGCTTTGTAAACAACCACTCCTACATGCAAACAAAGGGCCGAAAAATGCAAGTGGCGCTTTTAAATGCCAGGGATTTCCTAATCCCTTCTCACTTTTTTTATGTTTTGAAAGAGTTGCTGTTCCTTTCTTTCCTTCCTCAATCTTCCTCTATATTCTTTCACTCCACTCTTCATGCACAAGCTAATTCGTACACGAGGGACGCCACATTGGCTCCGAGCCCCCCCAACCCAGGGAAAAAAACTGGTTTAAACCAAAGCTCTTCCCTCCTGTCTCTACCTAACAGGGTCCTGATTTGGGCCAGTTTGTGTTCAATGGCAAGTGAGATCGCCATTAACCCAAATCAGCTTCAATCTAAATTGTTGTGGCTGAAAAAAAGCGGAGTGCGAAGAAAAACCATTGATCATTCAGAAAGTCTATGATCTCAGAAAAGGCTCGCTCATGTAACACTTGTAGCGAGACACTTGTTTCTTTGGGAATCATTACATCTACATTCATCACTTTTCTGTTAATTTGTTGTATGGAGGGGCTGTTCAGGGTCAGCGAACACCTTTAGGGGTGTGACAACGCAAGTTTCTGCTTTTTCTCAACACAACAAAAAGCAGCAGCATCCACCCCAACACCACCCACAGGCAGAAGCGGGTCAGACTCTCTGCGCATTATGTCTACGTCAAGCTTTTAACCTAACAGACAAAATCTGATCTTTTGTTTCTACATGCTGAACATCTGATCCAGACCACTAAATACGCTGGAGGCAGCCAATCTGTCTGTCATCCTAGACTGTGGATGGAACAGGACAACAAAGCGGTGCAAGAATTTGCAAAAGCTTTGTGCACGATGTACCCTACTGTTCAAAAGTTTGGTGTCAGTCATTTTTTTTTTTTTATTCAACATGCATGGATTCAATTAATCAAAAGTGTCAGTAAAGAATTTTGCATTGTTACAAAAAAAATCCATTTCAAATATCAACACTGTTCTATTCATCAAATATTCCTAAAAAAACAATTATCACCATTTCCACAACCACTTTCAAAATTGATACTAATATGAAATGTTTCTGGAGCACCAAATTAGCAAATGTGACCCTGGAGCACAAAACCAGTCATAAGTCTCACGGGTATATTTGTGGCAATAGCCAACAATACATTGTATGGGTCAAAATGATCCATTTTTCTTTTATGCCAAAAATCATTAGGATATTAAGATCATGTTCCATGAAGATATTTTGCAAATTTCCTACCATAAATATATCACAAATGTATTATTATTATTAGTAATATGCATTGCTAAGGACTTCATTTGGACAACTTTAAAGGCGATTTTCTCAATATTTAGATTTTTTTTGCACCCTCAGATTCCAGATCTCTTTCATGTGAGGTATAAATCTCAATTTCAGAAATCTGACCCTTATGACTGGTTTTGTGGTCCAGGGTCACATATTAGAGAGATTTCTAAAAGATCATGCCGCACTAAAGACTGGAGTAATAAGGAGACAAAAATTTTACTAACCCTAAACTTTTGAATGCCAGTATACATTTTACCTACTAAATTTAAAATTGATATACCAATCTCACGAATAGACGCCTTCTGAAGTCTGATTAATTTTAAGCAAATAATATAATTCAGATCATGTTCATTTTTAAATCAAGTTTCCCCACACCTTCTGACCAACAAATCTCCATATTACTTTTACAGTCAGTTGTGATTACTGGATAAGGATCATGGACATTGCAATCAAAGCAATTTCAAGAACAAGAACGTATTATTATTCAACATATACATTTACATGACTTTTTATAAGATTTTATTAATTTCTATGACTTTTCTATGCCTGGAATTCACCAATATTTTCAGGTTGTCCATGACCGTGGAAACTCAGTTAAAAGAACTGGTTAAAAAAACGTCCCCAGAAGTCTCTGCAATGCATTTGACATCATTTTTATTGCAGCAACATAACTTAGTTATTTATTTAAAGGGTACAAAACACACACAGTTTCTGCCAGTCTCATGTTAATCTTGAGTACCTATAGAGTAGTATTGCATCCTTCATATCTCCCAAGAGTCTTTAGTTTTATCATATTTATAAAAGACAGATACGCTGTACTGATTCTTTCAGAAAACAGCCGAACTCGTGGAGGCGTGCAGTGGGCGGAGCTAAAGAGTCACACTCACAGGATAACTCTGGATTCACTATACGTTGGTGTTGTTCACATTATATGCACTTGCGCGCCGATTGCAAACAAAACACACACATTTGACGCAGTTTCACTCACCGCCTGCGGTTTCCACTCGTGACCGGGAACAAACACACACACTTGCAGAACTCCGGAAACACAAACTGCATCCACAGTTCCCTTAACGCTGGGTTATTTGGGAAGCTGAACAAGGCGATCTTTCCCTCACAACCACAAACACACTTCCTTAGTGACATTGTTGATTTCGTGGTCTAAAAACAAAATGACAGCGCCGCCGACGGCTCCCGTAACCGAATGAAGCTCGTTGATGGACACGCTCTTACTCTCGCTCTGGTTGATGTGTGTGTGTGTGTGTGTGTGTGTGTGTGTGTGTGTGTGTGTGTGTACGCGCTCATCCGGGAGAAGTGCCCATACAAGCAATTCCACCCTTTATGATGTCATACAGGGCCATACTCGGAAGAAAACTTTCCGAAACTTGTTTGAATCCTGAAGGAGTGTATTTGGCACAGAAATACTCCGTCATACGTCCAACTCGTTTTGTTAAATTTTGTCCATGTTTATCATGAGAATCAACTCTTTAACAGTGTAAATAAGTCAGAAAGCATGAAATAGCATTAGACATCCCCCCCCTCCCCCCCTAATTAATTTAGTTAAATATTGCTGTTTATTACTAGGCCTGTTTTCAAATATTATTAAATTTCACCATTCAAAGAAAGCAAACAGCAAAACTTTTGTTAAACATCCTGTCTGGGTATGATTTACAAAATAAATTACCCATAAAAAGGCCTTTTCTGCATCATATTCTCATAAACAGTCAGAATCACTTACCCTTCTTCAATAGTGACTCCGTTCATGATGATGGAGTTGATGATCTTCACCTTCTCCTTGATTGTGGTTGATGTGCCAACATTTGAACGCTTGATTGATGTCTTGTCTAATATCTGACAAGATGGCCCAATAATGCTGTCACTTCCAACCTAAAAAAAGCATTACTTTATTTTAGGATATAGAGTGCAACAGCCTGGTTCCAGAAGTAAAAACTCAATTCATTTTCTCCATATGGAAATGGTATTTCAGCTTATTTTTTTTAAATAATTGTGTTTAACAGCAGTATTCGTGGTGGAAATACTTCAATACCCATGATGCTGTACAGAAAATTACACCAATCAGAGAATCGAAAAAAACAAGCACCAAAAAAAGCCCTTTAGCTCCGCCCACTCCCATGAAGCACCGTGAATAACGAATACTTAAATGCTTGTGTGTGTGTGTGTGTGTGTGTGTATATATATATATATATATATATAAAAAAAAATCTATATATAAAATACTATATACAGGGCTCCAGACAAAAAAATCAATTAAGGAGCCATTGGCTCCTATAAGGGAAAAAAATAGTCGCAAAATAATTTTTTTAAGTGCCACAAAAAAAAAAACGGGTTTTAATTTTGTCATGTGTTGTCACGTCTGCCCTCCTTTTACAGCAACAGCATTTTCATCCATCTTGTGGATGTCCTGGGAACTGAGATTCACTTAAAGCAGGAACTGAATTGCTTTTCCAACTTGAGAACTACATCGTCCCAAACAATCGTTCTTTACACAGAATCTGAACCAGTGTCACAGACCATAATAATATCAGCATCACTTGGCCAATGAGTACAGTTTGGTGAAAGGCAGATAAATAGTTTGATAAATTTGGTGAAAGACAGCTCTTCACATGCAATTATATGGGCGGTGTTTAATTGAGCTCCTTCCATTCCTTCTCATGTAGACAACAGGTTAAGTAAAAATATAATGATTAGTGCATATGGTGCATGATATAGTGATATGCACTGCATATATTTAGCAAAATGTTTTTTTCTATAGCTATTTTTCTAGCTGACTAACGAGTTTATGAGCATTGAATGTCTTTTCTGAGGTAAATTTGACGTTACATGTGTCAACACAACAAAAGACGTAATGGGCTACTCATCACAGAACACGCAGGTAAAAAGGCACGCAATTTCTTAATCATAACATGTAAATTTATATGGTCACCAGTGGCGATCTCAGTAAAAATATCACTCGCAAATTAATATTTTTGGTCGCAAATGCGACAGTTTTAGTCGCAGTCTGGAGCCCTGTATGTATATGTATGTATGTATGTATGTATGTATGTATGTATGTATATACACATATATATATATATATGTGTAATTTTGCAATAAACTTATTTTTTTTTAATATATTTATACCCAACATAATAAATGGGTAGTTTCTTTTCTCCATCACTTTTAATTCTATTATGCTATTCGCAGTGCTTCATGGGACTGTAGTTCTTTCCCTCACTAAAGCTGTTATGTACACAGTCCTTTTTTGTCAGATTTTCAAAAATAATTGTGCATCAAATCAAAGTTTGTAGTGTTGTGAATAGCCTCGTAGCTGACTGGCTTGGTTCATGGCTTATAACTCTTTAACAAAGACTTTTTTTTAAATCCCTATGGGAAAAATGTATGGAAAAAATACTTCTGGAACCAGCACCGCTGAAAAAAGGGTCAGGCACGGTTACACAATTCCAATAGCAGAATGTGCTCTTTAATACATTTTTATGAGGTATATTATGAAATATGCATTTTTAATCATACTGTACTCACAGTCACCATATTAGTGACGCGCCTACGGGACTCACCAAAGAGCGTTCTGTGACCACAGCAGTCGGATGGATTGGAGGGTCCTCAAACAGCTTTGGAACCTAAGGGATAAGGGAAAACAACTGTTTTAACTCTGGGTAAATAACCTTATTTACAGATTTAATGAAAACTGTGCCATTAAAACAGTTCTTTCGGCTTGTTCTCACCACACGATTGGCCTCTATGTAAGCCGCGAGCGTATTCACACGGTAACACATGCCCTCCTCCATGATGTGAACGTAGCAGCGCAGCTTTCCGCCATGGTACGCCTCGCTCATGTCTCCACGATGATCGTTCCAACATGACTTCTCCCGGGCAAGTTGGAGCAGCGGCTCGTCTTTACTGGTGCTGAGGAGCTCTGTGAAGACGTGTATGAATTTATGAAAGGTCACCGTTTATTATGTACACTTAACACTCTCTTAAATGGATGACAAACGTGAACTGTGCAAATGTGAGTCATTACAAGAGGAAGCTTACCCAAATTGTTGTGAGCATCCTGTTGTTTTTGATTCTTCTCTGAATCCTCTGTGGCATTTTGGGAGTTTAAAGACTTGGAGAACTGCTTACGCACCAAATATGGCAATAATTCTCCTCTGATTGAAGTGACAGACCTGTAAATAAAAGCATATGAAAATAACATTTTTGGAGATTTAAAATGTGATTGTATTTAAAGAGTTGTCTATTAGTTACGCAGTTATTCAATGAATTTGATTAATCATTTAACTGATTTAAAGACATTATTGTGGCAGAAGAGTAAAGCCCTGAATAGGCATTAAAAAAGGTGGCTTTAGAAGTCACTATCATTTAAAAGTTTGGGGTCGGTAAGAAAGAAAGAAAGAAAGAAAGAAAGAAGAAAGAAGAAAGAAGAAAGAAGAAAGAAGAAAGAAAGAAAGAAAGAAAGAAAGAAAGAAAGAAAGAAAGAAAGAAAGAGAGTCTTATGCAGCGTCTCAGGCAGCATTTATTTGATCAAAAATATAGTAAAAAGCAAAACAGTAATCTAGTGAAATATATTTAAAATATATTTACAATTTAAAATAAACTTTAAATTATTAGCCATTATTCCAGTCTTCAGTGTCACATGATCCTTCAGAAATCATTCTCATATGATGATTTAGTGCTTAAGAAACATTTCTGATTATTATCAATGTTGAAAGCAGTTGTGGTGTTTCATATTTTTGTGAAAACTGTGATGCGTTTTTTCAAATTATTTGATGAATTTGAACGGTTAAGTATTCATTTCTTTAAAAAAAAAAAAAAAAAATACTGTCTCTTACTGACCCCAAACTTTTGAATCGCAATGTATGACAATAGAAAGAAAATCATTTAATTTATTAAAAGGCACAATATGTAATTTTTCGCCATTAGAGGTCGCTTATTCAAAACAAAGGCGTAGCTTGATGACTCCTTGATTTGGCGGAGCTTTTATTCTGCCGCAGACGAGCGCTTCCGCTTCTCCCGCTCATGCGTGTGTGTGGGAACGCAGCGCTGTTTTATCCTATTACACACATTTGAGTGTGTTAAAGTTGTGTTATAATGCTACTCTGTGAGTTCGCTCGGCGGCGACTATGAGACACTTGTTCACACTGCAGTGAGCTAGATCATATTAGGCATGGTAAAACATGGTACTCGCGGTAAATCAAGAACACCAGATTTAAACAATAAGACTAACTGTGTCGAGCTGTAGAACAATGATTAGTTTTCTGTCCACGAATGAGCCAAACAGTTGCTCACCTGTCTAATAAAACACATCCTATATTAAAGCGTCTTTGGTGTTTCCATGGTTTCTACAAAATAAAACCGGAAGGTAACACATTTGTGATGTCATTGATAGGCGACGCACACACACGGGCCGCGTCCTGGTTAAAATTGGATTTGAGCATTCTTGGAAACATCTGGGATAATGTAAGTACACAAGTCAACAAAATACATAACATTGTTCTAGTGGTTTTTGGATATTTTAATCCAAAACTCTTACATATTGTGCCTTTAATAAACGTACTATATGAATGTGATCAACAATGCTTAAATCCAAAATTAAACAGCATTCACAGACCCTGCAAAAGAGGAATATTCCTATTTTAATGAACAATTGAATTTATGGTCTCCTGAAGGTATAAAGAGTTGAATCATGGTTTGAAAAAAATCATGTATGCTTGAGGAGCAATTCAAAATATCCGCCACCTCCTTAAACCAGTCTCTCAGTCTCTCTCTCTCTCTCTCTCTCTCTCTCAGTCTCAGTCTCTCTCTCTCTTTATTTTCTTTTAGGCAAGATTAGAATTTCCATCTGAATGCAGAGAGAGAAACAACAGTTACTATGTCCATTTTCTCCTTTAGTACTCCATGGCACTGCAGGCTCAAGGGCGACAGAGAGAGAGAGAGAGACAGAGAGAGAGAGACGGAGGGAGGGATGGATGGGGGGAAAAGAATGAACGAGAGAGAGAGAGAAAAGGCAGCATAAAAAAGTCAAACTACTTTGATGAGGGAAAGTGGGGAGAGGAGGAGGGCTGGGGGGGGGCAGATTAGATGAAATGATATTTATATCAGGGGGAGAGCGAATTAAAATGTCAAAGCGGAGAGAAGCCTCACGCTTTTCTGAAGTATGTGAGAGGGAGAGGACCTAAGAGAGGCCATGCACGGCACCACTTTACAGCGGGCTCACAATGTCAGTTACAGGAGCACAAAGGGGACTGGAGGGGCAGGGGAACGGAGGGCTATTGGAGAGGATGAATGGAGAGCTATGGGAGCAATGGAGGGGTGGACTGTAGAGGACACAGGGACACTCCAGGATTAGAGACACAGCGGAACGACTAGATGAAGAGAAAACTGGTTATGTGAAAGTGGTGCTGATAAGATGAAGCGCGAGGAGCAATTTTTGTTTTTCAATTTAGCCTTTTACAGTAAAATAATTTAAATTACAGTGAAGAAAAATCTAAACAATACGCATTACATATACATCTATTTCTTTATTTATTATGTTTATTCATTTATTTATTAATTACACCAAGAACTTGCACACCTTTAAAATTGTTCTCTGCATTTTATTAAAATCCTGATGGATCAAAGTCCAGCAATACAATATAACCAGGGTTTGAAATTAACTTTTTCACTAACCGGCCAATTTGGCTACAAAAAGAAAAAGAAAAAGAAATAAACCAGATTAACTACATCACAGCTTATATATATATATATATTAGTGCTGTCAATCAATTTAACATTGTTTCTGTAATTAATCGCGATTAAAAACATCAGAGTTTTTAATATTTTTATATTGTAATAATTTCACAGTTACTCTCCAAATTAATGTAAAAGACAGTATATTTTAAATATTTGTTGTAATGGCATCTTTTTTATGAATGAAGGCCAGTATCACTGATACTAATATTGATACTGATGTCTCTATGAAACATTAATGATAGACATTCAACATTACAGTATAATTGAACGCTATATCAATTTCAACATTTATTAGGCTTAAAAAATAACTTTTCATTTAAGTAAACTTAAAACAATCCTCACATAAACCCATTATAATAAATTTCATATTTACCTGTGGCCTTCCTGTCTAACAGGTAGGAAATATACAGAAATTGAATAAAGTTATCAAACAGTCTGCACTGCATAAATAATAAATTAAATATAGATTAATCCTTAATAAAGCTAACATTTTCTCTGTTACCTTTGTTCTTTGATGAACATTAATGACAGACATCATTAGTGGCTGCTGTGAATTTAAGATGTGCCGCTGCCGAACATGACGCGGATCTGACGCACTGTCACGCACATCTCATTTTCAGTTCATTGAAGACGTTATTTAACTCATTTAAGACTGCTCTTATGAGGATGCTCGACAAAATGGGCACTTTGGCATAATTCTGTGTTTTATTGTTTGTTCAAGCACGAAAGAGAACTCGATTCTGGTGCGCTGTGTGCGTCACAAAGTGAGTAAACATAATAAGTGACCCACCAAACTGGCTAGTGATTTGACAGCGTTACCCGCCACAGTAGATTTTTACCCACATTTGGCGGGTGTTAATTTCAAACCCTGAATATAGCCCCATTTCCAATCTAACATCAGTTTGTAAGATGGTAACATGTCAAATTCAAAATTCAGACAAAAGCCCTATTCAGACGGTAATTGTTTCTCACGTGGAAGTCCGTAAAAATAAATTTGCATGCCACCTCAGTGATAAAACTCGTGCATTCGGATGCCGATTTATTCCCGGTGGAGGAGCGAGTTTTGTGATCGGGAACGCGCTGCTCACGTGGTCAATAACATGATTGTATGCTGTAAATAAAATGTCATATGCTTGGTATAATTAGAATAAATGCATATTTAATTTAATAATAGGAAAATAATATCCTAATTATTAAATTATTTAAATCTGTTCAAAAATAGGAAGATATATAGACGCACATTATAGTTAAAATGGTTTTCTGTCTTGTGTTTTATCTCAAAATAAAGGATGTCATTTTATTCCACATGGAAATGAGCGGAAATAAGTGAATACAGCCTCTTATTTACATGAGGTAAACATAATGCTGCTGGTTATTTTAACATATATAATTGCTGCCGTAATAACGGCCCATTTCAAATGTTTACGTGCTTTTCTTTTTTTTCTTTTTTGAGCGGTGATGAAATATATTGCTCTTGTAAATACTTGCCAGCATTTCAGTAATAAAAGTCTAGATCTTTAAAATGCATCCAAATTACAGCGAAGCACAACCGTACGGTGCTCTGCAGGGGTCAAAAAGGATATAAACAGTGAATTTAGAAGTGATATATTCTTGAAAACTCAGAGATGTGGATTCGGATGGCAATTAAATCACCACACGACCTTGGTGTTTGTCAAAAAAAACAGTAGGTAATTCGGCCGGGGATTTTTACACGGGTGGTGGGAGAAAAACACTGACATTCTGGATTCGGACGCCAATAAAATCACTGACTATCCCCTGCCAATGATGAAAATACCTTATGACCCCATGAGAAACAATTACCGTCCGAATAGGGCTAAATATTGCGCTTTCAGGTGGCACATTGTCAAACTGCTTTCAGGGAAAAACTCTGATTTAATACACAATTAGTCAAATTAAAATATCATAACAATGGTTAAAAGTTACACTGAAAAATTAACATGATTTTTTAGAATATTCCTTTAGCTTTAATGACAGCACTACTCAGCACTTTTGTTTTGGCTTATCAAAATCCTCATGAAAAGTGTGTGTGAATTCTTTGGCACAAAATCAGAAAGCTGTTAAACTCTTGTTTTATTGGGAAATCCTAACTTACTTGTTGTGTACTAAGAAATCAACCACAGATCTCCTCAGACAGTACAGGTGGGCATCCAGCAGGCCGGTCTTGATGAGCATTCTGGGATGTCTGAAAGAGTGATATACATATATAAAAAAAGAGTGTCAGAGAAAGGGAGGGCAGTGAAGACTGGTGAAGAGTGCAAATAAAAAATAATGACATTAAATGTGCGGAAGGAGGCTGCGGCTGCTCCAGAATAACACGCAGGGCTAAACGTGGAACGTCCTTGATGGTGAAACAAAGTAAATACATTACAGCTCTGACAAAAACATTGTAAGGCACCCTGCTACCCTTGTTTCCTCAGATGTTTTATAATTAGACTATATAGTTTGCCTTTACGTCCCATGCAGTCTTTCATTTTCCTGTCTCACTCCCAACCTAATTGGTCTCTTTGAGGCACTGTGAGAGAACTATAATGACCCCCAAAATAGGAATAACAAGTGAAAAAGACAAGTGAAGTGGCATGAAAGAGAAGAAATTATGTAGTATCTCTATAAAATCTCGGACAAAAATTAACAAAAAATAAATAAAAATACCATGGCAACTCCAGGCGGATTAAGTTTTCTTCCACAGCTTGTGAGTAGTGAGATGTCAGGAGCACCGACGGACCCCCCAGACTGTTTTATAGCCTGCCATTGACATGAAAATGCTCCCGGAGCCCCTCCACAGTGCCACAAGAGGCCCACAAAATGGCTGCCCCGGGGCCAGAGCGATTCACGTGGAGAAAGAGTCCAGTGCATCCTGACGGACAACACGAAGTGTTACTAAAGGTAAAGCAGACAGCAATGCAAGTTAAGCTGTCAGATGAACATGAGGACTTCCAGTCACATACATAAACTCGTATGTCTGGAGGGAATAGTCTTCAAGATTACAGAGTCAAGGTTTTGGCCTCAATTCATGATGATTCAAGTCTATCAAGGGTCAGTATAAAGCACGAACAGCAAGGTTCAAAAGAGACTGCATTAATTCAGTATCTAAATTGAGCATGAAATAAAGGTTCAGGATATCAAAACAAAAAAGGGAAAAAAATTGCTAAAAAGTATACTAAGAAATGATTAAATTCATTACAATTTTTTTTATTTTTAATTATTATTTCCATTCCATACAATTAGCTAATGAGTTTAAAATAAATAGTAAAAAATTTTTAATAAAAAATAAGAAATGCAGCTGATTAATTTTTTCACAAGAACTGTTATACTGTAACACTCTAAAAATTAAAAAGTGAATTAATAAATTAATACTTTTAGAAGATTTGTATATATGTATAACAAGTGAAGTGACATTAAATAAAAATAAATGTTTACAATAAAAGTAAAAAAATAAAATAAAAATAAATATATTTGTAACATTATACACTACCATTTAAAAGTTTGGGTCTGATAATAAATATATATAAATATTTTTTTTTTTTTTGGAAAGAAATTAATACTTGTATTTAGCAAATTAAATTGATCAAAAGCGACAGTAAAGACATTTATAATGTTACAAAAGCTTTCTATTTCAGATAAATGCTGTTCTTTTGTACTTTCTATTCATCAAAGTATCCTTGTGAAAAACACAAGTACACTGTTTTTAAAATTGATAATAATAAATGTTTCTTGAGCAGCTAATCAGCATATTACAGTGATTTCTGAAGGATCATGTGACACTGAAGACTGGAGTAATGATGCTGAAAATTCAGCTTTGATCACAGGAATAAATTGCATTTTAAAATATGTTATAAATTGTAAAAATATTTCATTCACAATATTACTGTTTTTGCTGGATCAAATAAATGCAGCCTTGGTGAGCAGACTTCTTTTAGAAACATTTTAAAAATCTTACCGATCTAAAACTTTTGAATGGTAGTGTATAGCAGGGCCGAAACCACCATAGACATTGAGGGGGACAAGTCCCCTGGAATAACTAGAAATTACCAAATTGCCCCCCTCAATATTTGATATTATTGATGCTGCTCTGCTGTACTCCATCCCACACCGCTCTGTTTGTTGCTCGGATGACAAAAGTAAAATGTTACATTTTTAGGTTGGTTTGCCTCAGCGGTCTAACAGCGCTCGTCACTGTCAGAATGAGTGAGATGGCCAATCAGATCAAAGAAGGCGGGGCTTACTGTTAGTGCGAATTCCAACGGGACACTTTTGTTACAGCAGCGAAAGAGTGCGTCGTAAGATGTAAGTAGCTAAACATTTAATATTTGACAGCTGTTTTACGATAAAAACGTTCAGCGACCAACAGTGATGCAAACTACTTGACTACTACATTTTGTATTAAATTTCACCATTTTGAATGGAAAATATGACATTATTTATGTAAATCATAACTGAATTTGATGTGACAAGAAACTTTATGCATTTTTACATATTAGGCAGATGAAAATAAGAGTGAATGTGTGCATATTTAAAAATTTTTTTTTTTTTTTTTTTTTTTTAATTATTTGCAAATAGTTTACTTCATAACAGGACTGGGACTTTACCGTTCTTATTTCTTTTTCTTTATTTCCTTAAATCCCTTTTAATCCTTTAATAATTTAATTCCTTTAAATAAACCACTAAGACCGATACCCCCCTTCTCCATGCCAAAAAACCCAAAAAACTCTTTGACCCCCCCCCAATGTCTAAGACATGGTTACGGCCTTGGTGTATATACATTAAAATAATTACAATAAACATAAAAAAAAAGCAAAAAACAATTTTTATCACTAGTGGTACCTTGAAACCCCACTGTCCCACCCTTCCAGCTACAGTGCTGCACCACATGCAGGCTTTATGCCGGGCGACCTGCTGTAAACACAGAACAGGAGGACCCTCCCACCCCCCGTGACATTTACGAAGCGAGAACGTAAGAGAACCATCTCGTCTCTAGAGCTTTACGGTTTCCCTCCAGTGGATGACACACTGACATCCTGAAACGCTCCAGTATATACTCCCCAAAATCTCAAAAACAGACTCCCCATGAGTAAATCAGAGCATGCATGCGTGTGGATACATTGGAAGTAAATTACGATGACACTAAGTCGTTCCATTAGCCAGCAGTGGCTGGATTCCTGAAAAGCAGGAAAAGTGCGTGCGGAGACTGAAGAACGTTCAGATGTTTTCGGCTACATATGGCATCAATGTGCTCGGCTCACACACGCAGAAAGCAGGGAGAGATCCAAAGGAGGTGAGGAATGAACAAAGGCATGACACGCTGATTTATGGGAACACCCAACATGTGACATCATGGTCTGGCACCTGCGGGCAGGAGAATGAGTGAATCAGAGAGAATGATGGGCCGAATGAAGGAATGATGAGTAACGGATACAGATCCTTGCGGTTTTGAATGAGGAATGAGTGTTAAAGAGCGGGGACTAAAGGGTCAGGAAGAAGACAAGACTGCCAAATGACGAGCAACAGGTGCTGTTTATAGAGTGCAGACAATACAAGGCTCACAGTGCAAAACATAACTAATAACTTTTCAATCAAACTACTCACCTGTATTGATGTTTTTAAGCTGTTCTGAGGTGTTTAAGCATGCTATGTCTTCATGATATTCAGAACCAAAGATACAGCACAAGTCCCTCCTTCAATGAAATTCTATGGCAGTCGTTCTCAACCAGAGGGCCTCGGGATAATTTTAAAGGGTACATAACACACACAGTTTCTGCCAGTCTCGTGTTAATCTTGAGTATCTATAGAGTAGTGCTGCATCCTTCATATCTCCCAAGAGTCTTTAGTTTTATCATATTTATAAAAGACAGATACGCTGTACCAATTCTTTCAGAAAACAGCCGAGCTCGTGGAGGCGTGCAGTCGGCGGAGCTAAACAGTTACGAGCACACACACACACACAAAATGGCATTATCCCTGGATAACTTTCGATTTACTATACGTTCGTGTTGTTTACATATGCACTTGCGCCGATTGCCAACAAAGCACAGACAGCCACTGTTCCCTTAACGCTGGGTTATTTGGGAAGCTGAACAAGGTGATCTTTCCCTCACACCAGAAACACACTTCTTTAGTGACATTGTTGATTTTGTGGTCTAAAAATAAAATGCCAGGGCCATACTCGAAAAAAAACTTTTCGAAACTTGAAGTTAGAATCCTGAAGGAGTGTATTTCGTACAGAAATACTCTGTTATACGTCCAACTCATTTTTTTAAATTTTGTCCATGTTTAGCATGAGAATCAACTCTTTAACAGTGTAAATAAGTCAGAATGCATGAAATCACCCCCCCCCCCCCTTAAAGAATTTAAATGAATAAATTATTATTAATATATTAAAAATATCCAAATCTAATCTAAATCTAAATGAAAATGATAAAAATAAATACATAAAATTAACTTTTCAGAAATACTGTTCGGAAATACATAGCTTCTGGAATCACAAAATTAATCATTTATTTAATATATTAAATTAATTAACCACATTAATTAATTCAGTATATGATTTTTTTAAACAGCTTTGTCAATTGCAGCAGAAATAGAAATATTTTGGCGTATATGAAGGGGGAGCTTCAAATATTGTGTTGTACAAAGAGTCAAAAAGGTTGAGTATGGGATTGTTTTGGGGGAAAAACTGTTGACCCATAGTGCTTGTATGGGTGCCACAGGTTCGAATCCAGCTCGCAACATTCTGCAAACCAGTTTCCCCCACTTTTCCCTATTATTTAAGGTCTTCTGACTGTGTGACTAATAAAATTGCTTAAATAATTGTAATCTTGAAGCAATTGTCATAAAATGTCATATAGCGTAATGCTCCACTCGACAGAGTTAAACTCTGCTGTAAAATCAAACGTCAGCAACAGTTTCCATCAATAAATATTTTTCCCTCTCTGTCTGCTTCCTCCTCGAGCTGACAAGGATGACAAAAGCCTGGGAAAGGCCTCCAGGGTTGTGAGTGACTCACACTATTAGTTTTAATGGCTTACTAATATAAAGCCCAGCACAAAAATGCGCGTTACAGCACAGTGAGGTCATACGTTACACAGTGCACCGTCGATGGAGCCCGAGCAAATTTATCCAGACCTCTTTGAGCCCGGACGCCCCGCAAAACGCGAGACCTTTGTTCTGCGATCGCCCGTATGAATCGGCAGGTTAAATAACTAACAGACTGACATTGGAGGAGAAAGACAACAGCTGACTCTGGATTTGATGGGTTGGTAAATCTTAGCACAGGACATATGGCTCACACCTTCCTCTCAAACATCCTCAGCCGGTCTGGAGAGTGTAATGTTTGAGCAGCGTGTTTAGGAGGGAGAGCTGGATTGCGCACAATGTTAAACACTATTAAACACTCGCAGCTTTAACAAAGCAAATGAGGAGCAATGTTAACATGCCTTTTCACTGAGCTGTCCAAGGAACTTTACTGAAGTTCACGTTTCCTGTCCAATCTATTCTCTTTCTAGATTTCTGACATTTAGAAAGTTTAAATAAGGGCTGCACGATATGTTGAAATATCACAAATGTACATATTGTGATAGGCATATCGCAACAGCATGCGATATCTGAATGATTTTTAATAGGCTACTACAAACCCGATTCCAAAAAAGTTGGGACACTGTACAAATTGTGAATAAAAAAGGAATGCAATAATTTACAAATCTCATAAACTTATATTTTATTCACAATAGAATATAGATAACATAACAAATGTTGAAAGTGAGACATTTTGAAATGTCATGCCAAATATTGGCTCATTTTGGATTTCATGAGAGCTACACATTCCAAAAAAGTTGGGACAGGTAGCAATAAGAGGCCGGAAAAGTTAAATGTACATATAAGGAACAGCTGGAGGACCAATTTGCAACTTATTAGGTCAATTGGCAACATGATTGGGTATAAAAAGAGCCTCTCAGAGTGGCAGTGTCTCTCAGAAGTCAAGATGGGCAGAGGATCACCAATTCCCCCAATGCTGCGGCGAAAAATAGTGGAGCAATATCAGAAAGGAGTTTCTCAGAGAAAAACTGCAAAGAGTTTGAAGTTATCATCATCTACAGTGCATAACATCATCCAAAGATTCAGAGAATCTGGAACAATCTCTGTGCGTAAGGGTCAAGGCCGGAAAACCATACTGGATGCCCGTGATCTTCGGGCCCTTAGACGGCACTGCATCACATACAGGAATGCTACTGTAATGGAAATCACAACATGGGCTCAGGAATACTTCCAGAAAACATTGTCGGTGAACACAATCCACCGTGCCATTCGCCGTTGCCGGCTAAAACTCTATAGGTCAAAAAAGAAGCCATATCTAAACATGATCCAGAAGCGCAGGCGTTTTCTCTGGGCCAAGGCTCATTTAAAATGGACTGTGGCAAAGTGGAAAACTGTTCTGTGGTCAGACGAATCAAAATTTGAAGTTCTTTTTGGAAAACTGGGACGCCATGTCATCCGGACTAAAGAGGACAAGGACAACCCAAGTTGTTATCAGCGCTCAGTTCAGAAGCCTGCATCTCTGATGGTATGGGGTTGCATGAGTGCGTGTGGCATGGGCAGCTTACACATCTGGAAAGGCACCATCAATGCTGAAAGGTATATCCAAGTTCTAGAACAACATATGCTCCTATCCAGACGTCGTCTCTTTCAGGGAAGACCTTGCATTTTCCAACATGACAATGCCAGACCACATACTGCATCAATTACAACATCATGGCTGCGTAGAAGAAGGATCCGGGTACTGAAATGGCCAGCCTGCAGTCCAGATCTTTCACCCATAGAAAACATTTGGCGCATCATAAAGAGGAAGATGCGACAAAGAAGACCTAAGACAGTTGAGCAACTAGAAGCCTGTATTAGACAAGAATGGGACAACATTCCTATTCCTAAACTTGAGAAACTTGTCTCCTCAGTCCCCAGACGTTTGCAGACTGTTATAAAAAGAAGAGGGGATGCCACACAGTGGTAAACATGGCCTTGTCCCAACTTTTTTGAGATGTGTTGATGCCATGAAATTTAAAATCAACTTATTTTTCCCTTAAAATGATACATTTTCTCAGTTTAAACATTTGATATGTCATCTATGTTGTATTCCGAATAAAATATTGAAATTTGAAACTTCCACATCATTGCATTCTGTTTTTATTCACAATTTGTACAGTGTCCCAACTTTTTTGGACTCGGGTTTGTAGTTCGACATATAGCAGAGAATAGACTGGGAACAAGACTGTTACTTATGTGTGACTTGCTTGACGTTAAAAAGAGTTATTAAGAACAATAAGCCGCAGAAAACAACTCCTTGCTTATTACACTCGAACGCTTAAATACACACAGTTATGTCAAAATTCGTAAACAGTTGGGAAAGAAATCGGATGAGTGGCAATAGGATCCGTGCATTAGGTCTTAAGCCCGGGACACACCAAGCCGGCGATCAGCCGTCGGGCCGTTTTTGAGCGTCGGCCGACTTCGTGGCTCTAGTCGGACACCGTCTAGGTTTTTTGGGCTGATTCAACATGTAGAATCACCGTCGGTGAGAGAGAGAACTCTGAAATGTACATCATTTAGTATTTTTAAAACTGAACTTAAATTATGGTTTAAGAAAAATCAATCATGTGATCATTAAATTATTATTTTGTTTCCCCTCTCCTCTTCTTCTATGTGATTCAATATTTGTGATATTGTGATACGATATTATTATTATTTTCTTTTAATAATGGAATGCTGTAATTTTATGTAACATCCTCCTGCCCAGGGACCACAGATGCAAATTAGCTATTTAGCTAACTCTGGCACAACATTTGTGTTGCGTATGGTCCCTGTTAAATAAATTTAATACACTAAACTAAACTCTGATTGGCTGTTCAGCATAGTGACTGAGTCAGTGCACGAGAATAATAGCAAAACAGCGAGCAAAGAAGTCAAAACGGTACAGATAGAAGGCTGTTCTAATTTTACGTCATCTTACAGAGTTCCTGGGCGAATATTTTAATATTAACATGAGCGGAGTGGAATAAAGAAAGCGATCAGCAGGATTGATATTCAAAACGGTAAGCACGTGCTGCTTTGTGTGCAGTTTGTGTATCTGTAGCGTCGGTTTCCCTTTTTAAATGACGAATATAAACAAATATATACACTATATTGCCAAAAGTATTGGGACACCGCTCCAAATCATTGAATTCGGGTGTTCAATCACTTCCATGGCCACAGGTGTATAAATCAAGCACTAGGCATGCAGACGCTTCTACAAACATTTGTGAAAGAATGGGTCGCTCTCAGGAGCTCAGTGAATTCAAGCGTGGTACCGTGATAGGTTGCCACCTGTGCAATAAGTCCATTCGTGAAATTTCCTCACTACTAAATATTCCACGGTCAACTGTTAGTGGTATTATAAAGTGGAAGCAATTGGGAACAACAGCAACTCAACAACACATAAACAGTGGCACATATACACAAGTCTGTGTATATGTGCCACTTAACATAATCTGATCTGACCATAACGTGATGGGGTCTGGGCCACAAAAGTCCAGTGTTATTGATATCTAAAACTAATACTAAAATGAATCAATAAATAAATTAAATAATACTAAACAACACTGCAACTGTCTCACAGAGAATAAGACCTCACCAGTCAATGAGGTGGAAAATGAAGCAAGATGTATGAGATTGGAAACTGAAAAATCAATTCCTATGTCAACTAATGTCACATGTGTAACTGTTTCACTGTGTTCTGCTAGACCACATTAAAGATGGAGAAACCAATCTCCAAAATGTTTTCCTCTCACATTTCTTCAATCCTAGAAACACAAAAGGACCACCACAAAGATGTACTTCAACGCTGTCATTCATCGCAGAGATGCCAACTCACATGCATTTGGCGTGAGACACATGATTTCAGCCTCATGCTCGCATAATACTCATAGATAGGATATTCAGACCAGAACGGGACCTGTTTGGTCTAACACAGATATGCTTTACTACATAGCTAGTGGTCAACAGCCGAACAAAAAACGTGGTGTGTAAATGTTCTATTTGGCCAGTTAATGTTGCATTGTCGCAGGCCAGCCCGGTGATAATTTTGTTGTGGGTTAAGGTGAATATGTGTGCTATGGCATGAATAACTTCTGTCAGTAACATAACTTACAGAAGTGAAAAACACACTCGTAAGATAAGATGCATTTAAAAATGTCAGACGCCACAGAGCAAACCACAGTGAGAAAAGAACATGACCCACTGACCAATTTCTATTTTGCAACTGTTTGGCATAAATCTAGATTATAAAAAGACACATCTCTTTAGCCAAGCATTCACATAATGCTTCTCATAAAATTAATACAAAACTTGATGAAATAGTACCATCATCACATGATCATCTTTGGCCTAAAATGCTATTAACAGCTAATTCTTCTCTTTCTGCTAAATATTTCACCAGCTCCAGTTCAATCCAGCCAGACAACCAAAGTTGGCAACCCTGATCACCATCACATCTTCAACCAGATTTCTGAGATACTTCCAATTAGGTAGAAGTAAATTAAAGGGATAGTTCACCCTATGATAAAAAAAATGGTAACACTTAATTTTACAGTGTCCTTGTTACATATATTACATGTATTTACCATAGTGAATTATGCATTATTACATGCAACTAACCCTCAACCAAACTCTAATCCTACTCTAACCCTATAGTAAGTACATGTAGTTAATTAATATTGCTCAGTACTTAAATATATAAAATTACACTATAACAATGACACCTTAAAATAAAGTGTAACCAAAAATTCTGTCATCATTTACTCACCCGCACGTTTTTAAAATCGGAAACTTATAACTTATATTTGACTTACTTTCTTCTGTGGAAACACAAAAGAAGATATTTTGAAGAGAACAGAGACCCTCCTGACTGCCATTGCATGGACAAAAAATTTCAAATTCATCATACAGGAACAACATGAATTAAATTTGGGGTGAACTATCCCTTTAAGCAATAATGATAGAGAGAAGACAGTGTTTTTACAGGTCTTATAAATAAAAAGTACTGGCTTAACACATGTGGACTGCACATATAGGCTTTGCTGTGCCTATATAAACACACATGGAGACAATGCCAAGGCTCAGAGACAACGCAGACAAACAGAGCAGTATCTGAAGTACTGTTAAACATTAGCAGACATCTCAAACCGTACTGAGAAATCCTGTGTCCTTGAGAGGGGGCCAAAAAGAAATGGCTAGGTCATATTCCCACCCCTACATCAAAAAGAAAAAAAAAAACATTTTGCATAAGCTTTTTAGGACATTTCCTTTTAAATTCTGACATTATTGTCAAAACAACTACGCACTTTTTTTTTGTAATTGCCATTTTTATTGGATTCTCACTTTTACACAGTATTTTTTCACACTGTACTACAGTAAATGTTTTTAAAAAATCTTAGAGTTTTATTTAAAATAAAATATTTCTTGTTTCTCTCTTTGATGTTGGTGTAAGATTTGACAACATATTTTCTGATATTTAAAAATATCTGCTTATAAAAGTGCATTAGACTGGTGTGATACATTACTTAACATCAGATTAGGCAGTGTGTGTTCAGTCTCCCACTCACCAGACAACATGCTAACAGCTGCTGCAACCCTTCTATTACTGGACAGGATTTACAGTGGCAACGACTCCCCAATTATTTATGAGCTCCCAACAAAGCAGCATACAGAGCCCTATCACAGTTCTCCTACTCCCAGACCCCTGATCACCCCCCACATCCAGGAACGACAGGGCCTTTGGCCTCCAGAGCCCAAAGTACAGGCCCCACGCAAGGTGCTGACAATCTGAGGAGCCTTGCCATCATCAGGTCTTAAACACCGCAATGACAGATAACATTAAAACATTAAAAAGTCTGGGAGGAAAGATCGGGGAGTAACTAGGGCAGTTATAACTAAAACAAGTCTCCAGTCATATCAGCGGCATGAAAAGAGCCATTTTATTCATTATAATCAATGGTCCCCTTCATGGTGACTGACATATTGAAAACACATGATCAGCCAAATATTACTTAATTTATCTCTATAAAAACTTTACACTTTAGTCAGACTAGTCAACATATTTAATTTGTTATATATGGAGTCTACCATGACTAAGGTTCAATTTTGGACACTTTCACATGCAGAATACATTGGAAAATACTTTTATTACAGGTAGACAAAACATGAACGAAACACGGAACAAAGACATTTAAACAAACCAAAAATAGGACATGATGTCGCCAGATGCGACCCTAAAATGGACAGAATGCTGAAGCATACCTGCTTTTTTTCATCATAGGAGCTATGTTGCCCATTACAGTTCGGTACAGGCGTCAGAAACGCTGTCTCCTTGCAGCAGTTTTTTGTTTGTGTGCCACGGAGGAATTCCTGCCACTCTTTTGACTCCTTTACACATTTTATAAACACTTCATTAGTTCTCAGCTGGTCAAAATGTCATCATACGTACGCACATACACTATATTGCCAAAAGTATTGGGACACCCCTCCAAATCATTGAATTCAGGTGTTCCAATCACTTCCATGGCCACAGGTGTATAAATCAAGCACTAGGCATGCAGACGCTTCTACAAACATTTGTGAAAGAATGGGTCACTCTCAGGAGCTCAGTGAACTCAAGCGTGGTACCGTGATAGGTTGACACCTGTGCAATAAGTCCATTCCTGAAATTCTCACAACTAAATATTCCACGCTCAACTGTTAGTGGTATTATAACAAAGTGGAAACAATTGGGAACAACAGCAACTCGTAAAAATCACAGAGCGGGGTCAGCGCATGCTGAGGCACACAGTGCGCAGAAGTCGCCAACTTTCTGCAGAGTCAATAGCTACAGACCTCCAAACTTCGTGTGGCCTTCAGATTAGCTCAAGAACAGTGTGTAGAGAGCTTAATGGAATGGGTTTCCATGTCCGAGCTGCTCATCCAAGCCTTACATCACCAAGTGCAATGCAAAGTGTGGGATGCAGTGGGGTAAAGCACGCCGCCACTGGACTCTAGAGCAGTGGAGACGTGTTCTCTGGAGTGACCAATCACGCTTCTCTGTCTGGCAATCCCATGGATGAGTCTGGGTTTGCCGGTTGCCAGGAGAACGGTACTTGCCTGACTGCATTGTGCCAAGTGTAAAGTTTGGTGGAGGGGGGATTATGGTGTGGGGTTGTTTTTCAGGGTTTGGGTCCGGCCCCTTAGTTCCAGTGAAAGGAACTCTTAATGCTTCAGCATACCAAGACATTTTGGACAATTTCATGCTCCCAACTTTGTGGGAACAGTTTGGGGATGGCCCCTTCCTGATCCAACATGACTGCGCACCAGTGCACAAAGCAAGGTCCATAAAGACATGGATGAGCGAGTTTGGTGTGGAGGAACTTGACTGGCCTGCACAGAGTCCTGACCTCAACCCGATAGAACACCTTTGGGATGAATTAGAGCGGAGACTGCGAGCCAGACCTTCTCGTCCAACATCAGTGCCTGACCTCACAAATGCGCTTCTAGAAGAATGGTCAAAAATTCCCATAAACACACTCCTAAACCTTGTGGAAAGCCTTCCCAGAAGAGTTGAAGCTGTTATAGCTGCAAAGGGTGGGCCAACTCCATATTAAACCCTACGGATTAAGAATGGCCATTAAAGTTCATGTGCATGTAAAGGCAGGCGTCCCAAAACTTTTGGCAATATAGTGTATAACGAGCACACAGCATTGGTTTGGATGTCCGGTAAGTTCCATTGCAAAATACTTTCTGTATCTTTAAGTTTGGTCTTATAAAATGACAGTGTGAATGCCAAGCGAACCAGGACTAAATGTATTATTTTATTTTTTTGTCCGGACCAAAAGAACCAAGTGAACCCAACTACAAGTGTGATTACACCATAACAAATTTTATTAATTCTATTATTCATTTTATTAATTCATTATCAATATGCTTATTGAGGACTGTTAGGACACTCTACGGATGGAAATCCTACGTTTTCCAATCAGTTCTAATGAAGACATTAGAGAATAAGAGGTTTACGTATAACAACAACTTTAATGTCAGATAAACTATATATGTGACCCTGGACCACAAAACCAGTCATTAGTCTCACGGGTATATTTGTGGCAATAGCCAACAATACATTGTGTGGGTCAAAATGATCGATTTTTCTTTTATGCCAAAAATCATTAGGATATTAAGTAAAGATCATATTCCATGAAGATATTTTGTAAATTTCATACCGTAAATACATCAAAAATGTATTAGTATTAGTAATATGCATTGCTAAAGACTTCATTTGGACAACTTTAAAGGCGATTTTCTCAATATTTAGATTTTGCACCCTCTGATTCCAGATTTTCAAATAGTTGTATCTCAGCCAAATATTGTCATATCCTAACAAATACATCAATGGAAAGCTTATTTATTCAGCTTTCAGATGATATATAAATCTCTATTTCAAAAAATGTACCCTTATGACTGGTTTTGTGGTCCAGGGTCAGATTTGAGTCAAATAAATACTTGTATTATGCACGTCATCCTTCAACTGCTTTTTGTTCCGATTATTGGTTCAAAATAGCAGCGTAAGCTTCCAGCAAGCTATTAAATTATACTATTTTAAAAAATGAGAATATTTCTGCACTTAAACATGAATAAAACAGCCACAGATGAGAAAATGAAATTAAATACTCATTAAATAATCATTAGATAAAAGTCTAATAAAAATAAAATAAGTAACATTTTCCCATAGTTCTGGGAAATAATAAACATACCTCTAAAACCTCAGAGAAAATCCAAAGAAAAGAGAAAATATGAAAGAAAGACAGGACAGAAAGGCAGAGGTGGATCGGGAAGGACAGAAGGATTGGATCAACAGTTAAGAAAGGCTTGGGTTGACAGGAAGCACTTATGACAGGCAGTGTGGAGGAGGCCCCAGTTTTATTAGCCAGCAGCAAAAACAGCAGGTCATCGCCCAGTGAGGCCACTTGAGGAAGCGCCACCTCTCTGAGGGAAGCAGTTTTAAATTGTATTTAGACAAACCAAGTCAATTTTCAGCATGAAAAGTACACACAACAAGACAACGAAATGCCCTAACACATTTCCCCCGCACAAAAAGTCCAAAGTACTGTACATTAGAAGCTGCATTTCCACTGTTGGGCCAGTGCGAGCCAGGGCTTTCATCAGGCCGGGCTGGGCTAATAGCCTCAGACCTGTAGCACCGAGCCCAAAACCACACTGCGTTTCCACCGTCGGGCCAGAAGCTCCGTGGCGCTTCACTAAAACCCGCCGGTAACACGCCTCTCTGGAACACGTCACACAAACCCATAATCTCACCAACAAATGGAAGTTTTATCAGAAAACTAATCAGAAAGAAATCACTGGAAACTGGCGAGATCGCAAAACCAACATGATAAAAGCAGACGTTTGTTGGCATTTTTGTCGTTTACTTAAAGATTTAAAACCCAAGCATCATGTTTTACCGCAGTTTTACAATAATAAGTGATACATTGATCATAATGAATTAATCTGTGTCAAGACTGCACATTAGTCACACAGAAATAAAGTGGTATTTACCGTTATTTCACAAAAGAAAGAGGACACACGTAGGGATGCACCGATACCATTTTTTCAGATCCGATCCGATCCCAGTGCAGTTTTGTTTAAAAATTCAATGTAGAATTTCTATACATGTGTGTTGAACTGATAATCACTCTTTTGTGTGTTAAACACAATCTACTAAATACAGACAACTTCATTATAAAGAAAAACAACAAATTAAAAAAAATATATTAATCACAATCTATGACAAAAATACTACTATAAACTAGATGGTGGATAAACGATAATTCAGCAGCAAAAGTTACTCTAGAAAAATCATGAGTGCACAATAATTGTATAAAATCTAAACATTTAGTGAAAAAAAAAAACATTTAGTGGGGAACAAATAAAAGTGAATAAGTGTAGCACTAAATCTGGTAAAATGTTACACGTTGTTATAAAATACATTCATGAAAAACAAGTATATATATTTATAGAAATAGGGCCTATATACTAAGAAATTAAAAGACATTTATTTTAAATGTATAGCGCTGCTTTTTTAATGAGGCAGCAACATATTATAGATAGGGCAGAACAAGAAAGGCTATTAATAATCTTTCATTGCGGAAAAGTATTATAATACGAAAGGGTCCAATACAGAGCGGCACAAAGCGCTTATGCACATCCCGTGTGCAGGATGATGCGCTTGAAGCAACACGGAGTCACAGCGCGCAGCGCTCCTGCTCCGTCCGCATTGAAAAGTTCAAAACACAAAGGGAAGATATATCGATGCGTAGTGTATCTATCTGTGCAATATTTTATTGAGCCTTTTCTTTTAACAGTTTAAAAATTCAGTTAAAGTGCTGTGATCTAACAGACACCCGGCAGAAAGTAACACGATTTAGAAACCGCAATAAACTCCAGCCAGATAAAGTCATTTTATGCGAAACCATAGACCGTTATCTACAGATCAAGTATAATAACAGGAACATTGAATCATCTTGGAGAGAGTTTCATCGTGTTGACTGTCGTAACTGAACGCGACATGCAGTTTAAAGCTGAATGGAGAATGACTGACAGACGCAGCGGAGGGAAGCATTTACATGAACTTGAATTTAATGACTTAAATATTCGTCTGTACCTCACATTAAACTATGGAATGGATTCAGAACACTTAATATAGTGCACGAAGAGTTGACGATGCCTTTTTTTGGGGCACTGGGGCTTAACAATAACACAGAATATTATATGCACAGTATCGGATTTGGATCGGGCCTGTCTGACCGATACCCGATCCGGCAAATACTGAGTATCGGATCGGCGCATCCCTAGACACACGTACTTATTCAGTCGTGTCTGTTTCTGTTTATTTGTAGTCACAGGACAGAGAAACGATCATTCCCATAAACTCTCCACCAAAAATACAACCTGAGGAGCTTCAGCACTCTCTCCAGTGACAGTCCCAATAGTGTTATATTTTCAGTCAGAGAAAACCAGAGTTGCTTTATTTTATGACATATGCGGAGCTAATTATGGATATCAGACAGTATGGTATAAAGAGACGAGACGTACTGACAGATGAAATAAATACACGATTGTGATAACCTACATGGTTGTCTGATCTCTTTAAGCGGTCGTATTTACCAAGTTTACTATAGTAATGGTTAGCGCAAATAGTCTTTTGCATCGCATATAAATATTTCTGCCTTATACGGTGATCAGAATCCACATCGGATCACAAACAGAAGTTATTTCAAACACTCGCTGATGTGTTAAAGTGAGTTTTGAGCTAAAATGATTTTAAAAGTCTTTAATGCTGATGTTAGCTGGTATATGAAATCATCCGCGGCGCTGCCGTCTCCAGACTCAGATAAACTCTGCCTTTGTTCGTAACCACTCCTCAAGCCTGAGCTGGCCCGCTTTGGACCAAGGTATTCGGCGGGCCAAAAAACACTGGCCGTTGGCCCTGAGGAATCCCCGACGAGGCCCAATCAAGCCCCGGAAGTGACAACATCACTAGAACTAGAACACGCACTAGAACGCCCGCTTTTGGCCCAACAGTGGAAACGCGGCTAATGACCATTTTTTTTTTATTAAAAGGCTAGATCAATATCTCAAATTGTTCTGATTATGAATGTTTTGGAAACAATAATATAATAAACAAATGGGCATTCTCTAATCAATCGGCCGATAATCACATTCTATGACTCGAGTCACTAAACTTTAGCGCCACAGTCACCCTCTGGGGAATCCCCGCAGCCTTTTTAAAGTGCGTTCAACTTCACGTCTTGCAAATTGCAAGTGATCAAGGGCATAGGGCATTCCATTAAAACCCATTGCAAGGGTTCCAGCCAGTAGTGGGCACTTGTGCAACTCAAGCAATGATGTACATTTGAGTGAACGAGATGGAAGGGCATATAAAAGTGGACTTAAAAGCAGCCCTGAAGTGATGTTGACACTTACTTGCGCATGATGGACTTCCGGAGAACAAGGCCTTCTTCCAGGTCTGCTTCATTGGCCATGAACAGAAGCCGTTTCCCTGTGACATCCACACCCACAAAGTCCCTCTGTTCTCCTGCCACAGGGCACAATTACAATCTGTCATAGTGAACTCGTAAAATACTACTGTGATATAGTATAGTCAAACTATTATAGTATTTTGGCTTAAAGGGATAGTTCACCCAAAAATGAAAATTAGCCCATGATTTACTCACCCTCAAGCCATCCTAGGTGTATATGACTTTCTTCTTTCAGACGAATACAATCAGAGTTATTTAAAAAAAATGTCCTGGCTAATCCAAGCTTTATAATGGCAGTGAATGGGGGTAGAGATTTTGAAGCCCCAAAAAACACATCCATCCATTATAAAAGTGCTCCACACGACTCCGGGGGGGTTAATAAAGGCCTTCTGAAGCAAAGCGATGCGTTTGTGTAAGAAAAATATCCAACTACTAACTAGCTTCCGACAGACGGCAGTACGCATCGATTTACGGAGAAAGAGTAACCTCCGACCCGACGCATGACGTATTGATGAACGCGGAAGCACAGAGGATAGAGCAAAACAAAACACCGGTCATGAATTAGAAGTCTAAAATGAGAATTTTTAAAGAGAAATGTCAGAGGATTATAAGATATAAGAGAAGAGGAGCTTGAGTTTGTTGCCCAGCCCTATTTGTTTGAACCGAGAGGCGTCAAAGCTTGCGATACTCCTACATCACATACATCGTGTCAGGGGTTACTCTTTTGGCGCAAGTCAATTTGCGTAGGCCGTCTGCCGGAAGCTAGTTATTTTAGTTTATGAAGTTTTAAATATGGATATTTTTCTCACACAAACCCATCGCTTTGCTTCAGAAGGCCTTTATTAACCCCCTGGAGTCGTATAGAGCACTTTTATGTTTATGATGGATGTACTTTTTTGTACTTCAAAATCAGGACCGCCATTCACTACCATTATAAAGTTTGGAAGAGCAATGATATTTTTTAATATAACTCCGACTGTATTCGTCTGAAAGAAGATGAGTGAGTAAATCGTGATAATTTTAATTTTGGGGGGGAACTATCCCTTTAAGACAGATGGCCAGTCAACAACCCAAAAAATCTGCAGGAATGCAAAATTATACAGGCCATTGGGATGCATTTTCAGTTCATATTAGTGAATGAGGAAATGGTCAATAAAAAGTAGTTTGGAAACAGTGCAACAACAGCACTCGTTCAAAACCACACCATCTTTTTCCTTGTCAATCACATCTGTGTGAGTAATAGTACCTCCTTTCTTCTTGCCCTTTTGGCCAGGGACCGTCTCTGTGAATTCATGCACTTTGCTCATGAGCATCGACAGGGTGGCGTTGTGTGCACGAAAGAGGTCCACAACCTCATGCAGGGCCACATCCGTTATCAAATCACAGCTCACCACCAAGATGTCTGTCTGTGGGAGAGAAAGAGAGACAAATCCTATTTAAACCAGCATCAAGACCAGAACAATCCAGCTTTTCCACCCACAATTTGATTATAATGTCCACTGGAAGGCCGATATGTTCTCTACACATAATTAGAATGATTACTTTCAGGTTTTTAAATCACCAGTTGGGTTAAAATACTTGAATAAAAATTTTCTTTTGTGCCAGTGGGCAAGTTTTTCCAAGTATGCGCTACAGACACTCTGAAAAACAGCATAAAAGAGTCCCATATACTATACAGCCATACTCGATCACAACAAAGCTCCTACACCAGGTCCATTCAGCCCAAACTGACCATTCATTAATCCTCATGACATATGACCACCAACATTTATATCAATAGAAATTTAATCTTCAGAAACATAGAATGACAGTTAAATGACAGTATTAATAATGCCAGTACACAGAGATTAGTCGATCAAACTAGAGGCCATTTACATACAGGAGCCTTAAAAGTACAGTAAGTAAAGCTTTATTTATATGGCAACTTTTAAAAACAGGGTGTTTTACAGAAGACAAATACATGTGTGCATTCACAGAAAAGAAAAACATACATACACACACACACACACACACACACACACACACACACACACACACACACACACACACACACACACACACACACACGAAATAAGAATAATAAGAAACACAACAATAAAATAAATCAAGTAAAGGTCCTACTGAAACAAATGCGTTTTGAGAAGTGCATAGAGAGTAAAGAGAGTTCAAAAGCTTAAAGGATTAGTTCACTTCAAAATGAAAATTTCCTGATAATTTCCTCACCCCCATCTCATCCAAGATGTTCATGTCTTTCTTTCTTCAGTCGAAAAGAAATTAAGTTTTTTGAGGAAAACATTCCAGGATTTTTCTCCACATAATGGACTTCAATGGCAACCAACGGTTGAAGGTCCAAATCAATGCATTTTTTTTTTTTTTTTTTTTTTTTTTTTTTTTTTGAGGAAAACATTCCAGGATTTTTCTCCACATAATGGACTTCAATAGCAACCAACGGATGAAGGTCCAAATCAATGCAGTTTCAAAGAAAGGGCTTCAGAGGCTCTGCACGATCCCAGCCGAGGAATAGGGTCTTATCTAGACAAACCATCGGCCATTTTCAAAAAAAAAAAACAAAAAAAACCTTTTTAACCTCAAATGCTCAACTTCGGTGTTGTGCTTCTTTACGGCGTATGACACCATCACGTCGGAAAGGTCACGCGTGACGTAGGTGGAAGTACCGACCCAGTGCCGAAAAACTCCATCTCATGTTCTCCTCCAACTTTAAAATTGTCCCACATCATTGTTTTACCTTTATTTTCGTAAAGGGCATTTGATTTAGTCTTTGCACGTTCGTTTTAACACTGGGGCGGTACATTCTGACGTGATGACGTCATACGTTGTGAAGAAGCACAACACCGAAGTCGAGCATTTGTGGTTAAAAAGTATATAAACGTTAATTTTTTTTGAAAATGGCCGATGGTTTGTCTAGATAAGACCCTGTTGCTTGGCTGGGATCGTGCAGAGCCTCTGAAGCCCTTCCTTTGAAACTGCATTGATTTGGACCTTCAACCGTTGGTTGCCATTTAAGTCCATTATGTGGAGAAAAATCCTGGAACGTTTTCCTCAAAAAAAAAAAAAAAAAAAAAAAAAAAAAAAAAAAAAAAATGTAATTTCTTTTCGACTGAAGAAAGAAAGACACGAACATCTTGGATGAGATGGGGGTGAGTAAATTATCAGGACATTTTCATTTTGAAGTGAACTAATCCTTTAAGACCGAAATGACTAAACGACGACACCAATTTTTAGCCATGTTTTTGGTACAACCAACAAGTTACTATTGGATGTTCGGAGCAATCTTGCTGGAGTATACTTATTCAACAAATTAGAAAGGCATATTGGGACAGAACCATAAAGACATTTAAAACTAAAAAGAGGATCTTGAATTCAATTCTGAATGATACAGCCAGCCAGTTTAAAGCGAGTTAGAATTTGTGCAGCTGCATTCTGAACTCTTTGTAAGTGTTTAATGGAGCTCTTTGCAAAAACGCTATTGCAATTGTCAAGTCTAGATGTAACAAATGCATGAACAAGTTTCTCATTGTCAGAAGGGGAGAGAATATCAATACAGAATTGTTGGTTTTATGTGATCTACCCCTTTAATTCAGTGAACAATGTGTGTACAATTAAAAGACTTTTCCATTTGGTTCTAATCCTGGAACATGGGGGATGGATTTTGGCTTTTTAGGATAAAAAACAAACACATTTGCCACCATTAGTTCCAGTCGGACAGGTGGTTCGTTCCCTTTATTCAAATCATACTTTGGAGATAATATGCTGTTTTAGTAACATTGCTAATATGTTAAAAAACTGAGGTCACTGTCAAACATGATTCCTCATTTCTTGACCTAAAGGCTTTTAGTGATAGAGAGTCAAGATATGGAGCAATAGAAGTTTTCCATGAGTCATTACCGATAACAAAGTCTTATCTTTGTTTAGCTGTAGAAAGTTCTGTGACAACCACAGTTTTATGCTCTCTATGCAGTCCGGCAAGGTGGAAATTGAATTGTGGGAATCTGGTGCAAGTGAAAGTGACTGATTGAGTGGCTGAAAGGAAATACTGATTTATTACACCAGCTAAAGGAAGCATGATTAGGTTAAATAATAGAGGACCCAAAATTGAGCCTTGAGGAACCCCACAAGACATGACGTAACTCTTGGAGGTGCAAGTACCCAGTGTAACGTAGTATCCCTACTACTTAAGTAGGATCCGAGTGACAAAGTAGCAAAACTTGCCTGACTAAATCTGAAGGTCAGAGAAAAGGTGGAAATGTAAAATTTTAATTAAGATTAAAACTGATCTAAAATTTAATTAATATTACCTACAGTAATAAATAACTGTATTGTATTGCATCTTATTGGAGTCTGTAGCTATGTTTTCATCACCCTGTTTTTATGCGCATTTTGAAGTACTGCATCAGAAACGAGAGATGGAAACGCCAAAAAAAAAAAAGTTTACACTCGCTTGAGGTGGTTTTTGACTGGAAGAGATGGAAACGCAATTCTGACGTAGCGAACATTAAACCCACATGACTAATCGGCTGTTTCCGCTGGTGGCGTTTTATTTACTGTTACTAGGTTACCAATACCACCGTCATCCGCTCGAACAACTTGATGGAAATACACCTAATTCACTTTTATTTTTAAATGGTCAGACAGGAAAATATTCATACATATAAATATTCTAGGTAACACACTACACAGGTCATTTGCAGATTTCAACAACTTGTGCCTGAAACAATAAAGATGGAAAAGAGATATACAAACGAGAAATTAAAAAATAAAAACAAACAAAACAAAACAATCAAATAAAATGAAAGAAGCTGAAACTGCTTTAGGAAATGGAAGATGCTAAGCATTCCACTAAGCATGGAGATCAAATAATTCAAAAAAAGTGGAGCACAACTTGTGTTGCGTGGTTAAAATAAGCTTGGTAAGGTTATTTTTATAGCCGGTTTCATCTGAATAGACTACCATCAGCACATTAACATCATGTTAGATTTATCTTGCCATGGCTCAGGTCAATATTTCGCACCTCAGACATATTACCTCAAATTTTTAGGCTATTATATGCTATTTTATCCCAACAGACTACTGACTACTTACTGTTATGTTGTTCTCTTAAAACTGGCTGATACATTAAAACAACAATCAGGTTTTCACATATTCTTAAGAAAATGTGAGAGGTTCTTGCCAATGCAAAACACTGTCACAATGCTTCAGACCAAACAGACACTTCCATGGACTGTATATGTGACCCTGGGCCACAAAACCAGTAAATTTCAATTTTACATCAATGGAAAGCTTATTTATTTAGCTTTCAGATGATGTATGGTTTGTTAGGATAGGACAATACTTGGCAGAGATACAACTATTTGAAAATCTGGAATCTGAGGGCGCAAAAAAAAAATCTAAATATTGAGAAAATCCTTAGCAATGCATTTTTTATATATTTATGGTAGGAAATTTACAAAATATCTCCATGGAACATGATCTTTACTTAATATCCTAATAATTTTTGGCATAAAAGAAAAATCGGTTTTGTGGTCCAGGGTCACAATTATAGACTCATGGTCAGAACAACAAAAGAAAAGTGTAGAATATGAAATGAGAATGACGTGAGAAAATGAAAGACCTAATCTCTCGAATAAGCACTGTGCTCTGCCACAGTTTGCGTGCACGTGTGCGTAAGTGTGTGTATGAGTGAGTGCAGGCATGGAGGGGAACCTAGTGATAAATCCTGCTCGCCTTTGCCATTGTTTCTGTCTGGTTCCCATCTGGTCTGTCCATCTCAGGCCTGTGGATAAATAAACATGGGAGCGGGAGTGGGGAACAGCCCGTTAGAGCGTGCCTGGCTCAGGGAGAGCTGCATGCCTCATTGGGGAGGCCCAGGGAGAGGCCCTGCCGTGACGCTCCGCTCCGATACAGTTCCGGTTCTCTTGTTCTGGCCCTAGGGCAGAAGGCCCAGGAGCCACTGGAGCACACATGCTCAAAAGATAACAGGGTGCACAGCGCTGTCTGTTTAGAATGAGCTAACTGTGCTACTGAGGAAGGAGAACAATCCCTCTCCATTGACCACTGCAAACCCAGAATGACTTCAAGCTAATGCACATATAAACCCACAGCAAAGCCAGAGCCACACACATTCCGCACTAATTTGGGGAGAAAATCTAAGATGCTTCAGACTTCAAATATCGTAAAATGTATTAGTACATACGACATTATTTGTCATTCTTTGTTCAAAGATGATCATACAAAAACTGAAACGATGTCCATAGAATATCTTACATAATTTCTGAATGCAATTAATATAATAAAATAATTAAAACTCAAACTCAAATATCTGATGAGCCTCATTCAAAGCAATTGTACAACAGCTGATACACGCTGACCTCTGATCACACATCTACTCAAATTACTACATTGTTTGCCAACCACAAACTGTCTACAGTTACACTAATGAACTACATTACTTGGCAGAATAATTGTTTATTCTAATTATTTATACTGAGCATATAATAATACTGTTGTACATTTAATTAAAGTAATCAGACCCGAGGGGCTGTGCCTTTTAGCAATGTCTGTTTGCTAAATGTGTTATTTTAGTATCATTGAGATACTATTATAGTTTTTATTAATACATTGAATTGGTTTTTATTTTTATATTTTGCATTTTCATTTAAATTTTAGGTACACTATGTAACATTTTTGTACTAAATTAACAAAATTTAAATAATGAGTCAATATATCGTCAATTATTCTTCCAAAACATGTTTGTGTCTTACCCTGATTCACCATGGTAAGCTTATTTTAAGTGTTTAAAAAAAAAAAGCCGCTGAGAGACTAAGACAGGAACTACAGAATATGCATTTGTGAAGCAAATATAAAATATTGTTGAGGCAAAAAGTACTTTTGATTGCTTTTCTTTATTGCACAGATTAATATTTCATTGTCCCTGCTGTGAACAGGTAATTACGTAATTACTCATATTCCTGCGTAAAACCCGTGACCCCACCCCCGCCATGATCATGTGACATAAGTACAACCCCGATTCCAAAAAAGTTGGGACACTGTACAAATTGTACACATATCAAATGTTTAAACTGAGAAAATGTATCATTTTAAGGGAAAAATAAGTTGATTTTAAATTTCATGGCATCAACACATCTCAAAAAAGTTGGGACAAGGCCATGTTTACCACTGTGTGGCATCCCCTCTTCTTTTTATAACAGTCTGCAAACGTCTGGGGACTGAGGAGACAAGTTGCTCAAGTTTAGGAATAGGAATGTTGTCCCATTCTTGTCTAATACAGGCTTCTAGTTGCTCAACTGTCTTAGGTCTTCTTTGTCGCATCTTCCTCTTTATGATGCGCCAAATGTTTTCTATGGGTGAAAGATCTGGACTGCAGGCTGGCCATTTCAGTACCCGGATCCTTCTTCTACGCAGCCATGATGTTGTAATTGATGCAGTATGTGGTCTGGCATTGTCATGTTGGAAAATGCAAGGTCTTCCCTGAAAGAGACGACGTCTGGATGGGAGCATATGTTGTTCTAGAACATGGATATACCTTTCAGCATTGATGGTGCCTTTCCAGATGTGTAAGCTGCCCATGCCACACGCACTCATGCAACCCCATACCATCAGAGATGCAGGCTTCTGAACTGAGCGCTGATAACAACTTGGGTTGTCCTTGTCCTCTTTAGTCCGGATGACATGGCGTCCCAGTTTTCCAAAAAGAACTTCAAATTTTGATTCGTCTGACCACAGAACAGTTTTCCACTTTGCCACAGTCCATTTTAAATGAGCCTTGGCCCAGAGAAAACGCCTGCGCTTCTGGATCATGTTTAGATATGGCTTCTTTTTTGGCCTATAGAGTTTTAGCCGGCAACGGCGAATGGCACGGTGGATTGTGTTCACCGACAATGTTTTCTGGAAGTATTCCTGAGCCCATGTTGTGATTTCCATTACAGTAGCATTCCTGTATGTGATGCAGTGCCGTCTAAGGGCCCGAAGATCACGGGCATCCAGTATGGTTTTCCGGCCTTGACCCTTACACACAGAGATTGTTCCAGATTCTCTGAATCCTTGGATGATATTATGCACTGTAGATGATAACTTCAAACTCTTTGCAGTTTTTCTCTGAGAAACTCCTTTCTGATATTGCTCCACTATTTTTCGCCGCAGCATTGGGGGAATTGGTGATCCTCTGCCCATCTTGACTTCTGAGAGACACTGCCACTCTGAGAGGCTCTTTTTATACCCAATCATGTTACCAATTGACCTAACAAGTTGCAAATTGGTCCTCCAGCTGTTCCTTATATGTACATTTAACTTTTCAAATTTATTATTGCTACCTGTCCCAACTTTTTTGGAATGTGTAGCTCTCATGAAATCCAAAATGAGCCAATATTTGGCATGACATTTCAAAATGTCTCACTTTCAACATTTGATATGTTATCTATATTCTATTGTGAATAAAATATAAGTTTATGAGATTTGTAAATTATTGCATTCCTTTTTTATTCACAATTTGTACAGTGTCCCAACTTTTTTGGAATCGGGTTTGTAAACACCCATTAACTCTTCCATGTCTACTACATTCCAGGCCCAAATGACAGAGCTCGTAATAAAACAAGAATCAACATTGGCTTGGCTTTTCTGAGATAGCGAGAACTGGATTTGAAATGTCGTAAAAGTGATGTGGACATGGCGTTTTTTATTACTCAACAGGTGAGTATGGTATTTTATTGAACAGGTAAATTGCCATATGTAGCTCTCTATCAGAGTTCATTGTCAAGCATTATCTATTGTGAAGGGTCATTTGATTATGTTTGTTGAAGCACTGTGCTGGAATTTATTTTTAAGGTACTTGTATATTAATGGGTATAGCTATAGTAACATCTTCAGCTAATCAGCTTGAGATCCTTTCCATCCGAGATTTATAGTTTTAATAAATATGCATTTCAGTGTTAGTTATTTTAATACATTAAGTTAAACTAAATGAAAATGAGAAATGTTGCCTTGGCAACTAGCTGAAATAAAACAAGTTTAAGGTAAAAAGTATTTTATTTTATTTCAGTTAATTCACATATTTTATTTTTATATGATTAACTACAATAACCATGTTTCAACATTTTGACTAAATTTTCCACAATAATTATCGAAGGCCCCATGATTTTCCAGTTGTTTGTGGTTTACTGGTTACAAATTTAGCATAAGGATTTTTTTTAAAAAGTACTTAGAGGAAGAAAAATGTATATTCATAAAAATGCCCATAGAGTTATTTTATTACATACATTTTACAGGTCTATAAAAACCACACCTTTAAAATTGGGCTACCACATATATCCAGGTTTACCAAAACCATGAGAATCCTGGTTCTTCAAAAGACAAAAAAAAAATTGTCTGACAAAAAGATGACATCTTTTTTAATCGTTTTATGTCATCTTAAGTCCCTCTTGGACGTTTGGTCTGCAAATATCTCTTTTCTGTGGGTGTACATTTCGTGCAAGTCTAGCAAAAGTTGAAAGTAGGAGGACAGCAAGTGTTGAGTAAAGGGAACAAACCACCTGTCCGACTGAAACAAAAGATCAAATGGTGGCAAATGTGAGATTTTGTTGATCCTAAAAAGCCAAAATCCATGCCCCATATTCCAGAATTAGAACAAAATGGAAACATTTTACACATAGTTTTCCCATTCACTGAATCAAAGGGGTAGATCACACAAAAACAACAATTCTGACTCACATTCATGTTGTTTCAAACTTGTACGACTTTTGTTCCTTTACAGAAGATATTTTGAAGAATGATTATACTCTTTTTGCTCATATATTGAACGTCACTGGGGTCTAAAAACAAAAACAAAAAAAAAAAACACTGAATTCCACAGACTTTCATTGTATGGAAAAAATAACAATGATGCTTTTTTCATAATATCTTCTTTTGCATCCCACAGAAAATGAAAGACATACCAGTTTGGAACAACATGAGGTTGATTAAATGATTACACATTTATTTTTTATTCTTGTGTGAACTACCCCTTTAAGACTGGTCACTGCTGTGGTTCAAAGTACCCAATGGGCAGGCAATGTCTGGAAATGTGTACTCCGCTCTGTGTTTCTTTTATTTAATCTGGGACAGAAGGCAAAGCAACCACATAACAGCTATCGCCAAAACATTCAAGCATTTACCATGACTTCACAGTCAACCAGGAATGTACGGGGATGAAACGCAAAAAATGCGACCAATGCCAGCCCACCCATCGTAAACCACCCAAGTAAATCGATATGTCGCTGCAGCTCTAACCACTTAACATTTCATAGCCGGGGTTTCTATTTTTGAAGGGACTCGACAAGTGGCCAAATGCCTGAGGCCTGACAACGGCTGTGCCCTCTTGGCCACCGGGAGGGGAGGAGTGTAGGAAGGCCTGTCGCAGAGCCTCTGAAGGTCTAGAGTGGGCGTCAGCTGTTGGATCATCTGAGCGCCACCGCTGCTGACGCTGGGCCCTTTAGTAGGCCGTGGTTCTGCGCTGCACTGGAGGAGAGGCACAGGGAGGTCAGGCCACCCACAGACACTTCCAGTTCTGCTTGGCTGCCCCCTGGGCCAGCCAGGTGAGACCACCCAAGAGGAGAGCAGAGGAAGAGACGGGACAAATAGGGTGGAGAGAGGAGGACAGGATAAGAGGGAATAAAAAAGGAAGGGAAGGAGAAATGCGGCTCACACCAATCTGCCACTACAGACACTTGTTAAGCTCACAACTGGCTGTCATAACTGTCATGTTAAGTTGTACAATGCAATGCACATTACGAATATTACAATCTTATACAGAATATCTTGTGAAAAAAATAGGGGTGTAGCGATACACTCGTGTCACGATTATGAACTCACTCGATGATACTGAACTCACGATACGATATGTATCGCGATATTTTTTTGTTTTTTTTACTTTTTTATTATTAAAATAATATTAAATATTAACAAAAATTCCCCCATTGCATCATTATACATTATATTCAACATTATATATAGTCGTTTAATGTAGTAATGTCACTGAAACGTCATTTTTTCCCCTCACGCATATGTCCCACCTCTCCCGCTATTAATGCACTATACATATAAGAATAAACCATCTAAAATGCTTTGAATAATCATACAACTAAAATTAAATGTGATCTGGTGATTTAAATGATGTTTGCACTTTCACTTTGAGGAGTGTGTGTGTGCTTCAGATGATCAATCACAGTTCTAATCGCAAGAAAGCGTGTCAAAATGACTATTCCCAATCTGTAAATGTTTAGCTCATCCAAAAATTTTAATTCTGCATTTACTCACTCTCATGTTGTTTTCATGAGTCACGCAATCATTTGTACGTCCGTGTTTACTACAGTATGTGCGTCGTTGTAAATCTGTCCATCATATAAAGCCATCGTGTCTCTTCAGAAGACTTGGATTTGGATTAGACACTCGATTAGTTATTTTTACGATGCCTTTGTGACATTTGTTGGATCTTTTAAGTTTGAGAGGAATGGACTTTAAATGGAAGTACAGAAATCTGTCAGGTTTCATAAAAAATATCTTCATTTGTGTTTGGAAGTTAAACGAAACGACATGAGGGTGAGCACATGATGACAGAATTTACATTTGTGGGTGAATTATACCTTATAAATACAGCAAGCTGAGCCGTGGATAATACAACTCTATATCGCGAATCATATAGTTTACATCAACGATACATATCGTCGCATTTTTATATCACGATATATCGATTAACGATATATCGTTACACCCCCAGAAAAAAGAAACCTATGAAATAATATCAGTTCAATTTTATGAGACTGTGCTATTCAACACTGAGAACGTACACAAAGAAAATGTATATTTCATTATTTCCCTGAAAATTACATGATGAGACATATAGTTACTAACTGGAAAAAAAAAAAAAGTCAAGATGAGAGCGACTGAGGACACCATAAGACTTGGTTTAATTCAGTGACGTACACATATATTACTTGTACATTAAAATCATCATGAAAAGCCAAAAATAAAGCAATGCCATTCAGATTTACTTTTTCCAGACCACCTGGTGCAAACAAAGATGTATACATGCATTTTTCAGGGAAAAATGAGTACACAAGTCGATCGGGAATGACTTGATCCCAGTGAACTTGGAGCCTTATTACTAACAAAAGCCGGCTGAACACTACACAACACGAAGATTATTCAGTTTCTGTACAAACACTGACTCAATGCATCAGTATGAACTCAAACACAGGCTAATGAAAGAGAGCTTTAAGAGTCGTCACTCTGTCAGATGCTTCCATTATGTCCGTGTTGTTTGCTGAAGCAAGGGAGTAGACTATGTGTTTACGCTGTACAATAAACGGGGATTTAGGGCCCCTATTGCCAGCGCTCATCTCTCAACACGTAGTGGGGCTGTTCGTGCACTGGAGGGCTCTGCAACTCAATGCTTTTAATCTCTCATTTCTCTCTAGGATTAGAAATAAACGCATCTGTGCTGTTAGCGTGCTCCAGCAAGCCCTCCTCCTCAACATTCCCTTTCCACTGAACTGATATTTATTGAGAGTTAATCTCCGGTGATGAGCGTTCGCACATGTTTTAAGACATCCCACTCTCAGAGATTTTACACTTTCATTAGTGTTATGTGTAAAGATATGATACCAATGAACAAATGCACTAATAATGCATCCGATAGACATAATATTTTGAACTCAGGAAGTAAGTAATCTTTTAGCAGCTGCTTCTCCAGTGGGGTGCAAAACTTTTTTGTATTTTTATAATTTAATACACCTACGTTCATTACAAATTATATTATCAGCATGACAACTTGGGTCAAATATTACAAATTTTACAATTTGAAACCGGTTGCCATGGATTTCTTTTTTTTATTTTATTTTATTTTATTTTATTTATTTATTTATGAATGAATCATATTATTTAGACATATGTTTTAATTAAATTATACATTTAATGAGACTGTGCTATGAGTTCAGACCAAGGAAATGTTTTTTTTTTTTTTTTTTCTTCATATTTCTCTCAAAATTACATGAAGAAATTGAGACACAATGAGAAAGTCAATAATTGCGAAATAAATAAAAAATCTACACTTTCTTTTTTATAAAATTCCAGATGTACTAACACTACCGTTCAAACGTTTGAGGGCAGTAAGAATTTTTAAAAGAAATTAATACTTTTATTCAGCAAGGATGCATTAAATGGATCAAAAGTGACAAAGACATTAATAATGTCACAAAATATTTCCATTTTGAGCCCTGAAAAAAAATGATCATGGTTTCCACAAAAATATTAAGCAGCACAACAACTAATAAGAAGAAATGTTTCTTGAGCACTAATCATCATATTATTATGATTTCTGAAGGATCATGTGACACTGAAGACTGGAGTAATGATGCTGAAAATTCAGCTTTGCCATCACTGGAGTAAGTTACATTAAAATAATAAAATATTAAAATACATTAAATAGAAAACAGTTAATTTAAATTCTATAAATATTTCACAATATTACCGTTTTTGATCAAATACATGCAGCCTTGGCAAAGCATAAACGTCTTCCAAAAAAAAAAATCTTACTGACCCCAAACTTTTGTTGTTTAAATAATTTAATGTGACAATGAAAGTTAAAATTATGTCACATCAACTGATAAAAAAAATGTATCTACTTATAAAAATATTTCAAAATCCAAAAACGTAGTTTATTTCCAGGTTTAAATGGAAATATCTGATTTTAAATGTGGACGTTTATTCCCCACTGTCCTTATTATAGAGAAAGTATACAAGACTGAAACCTCATGGATCGTCCCTTGTGAGGTTTGAACCTACAACCTATTGGTTAAATAGCCCAGGGCCCGTATTCATGAAAAATCGTAAATCAAAGAGTAGCTCCTAGTGAAAAAATTCTAGGAAAATTCTTAGAAAGGTGGGCGTTTCCTCTTAAAAATAAAGAAAAAAATCCTAGTAAAGAAGAAAGTAATTCAGAAAGCATCTTAACACTGAAAAGAGGTCTTAAGGTCCAAAAGAGTCAGGAGTACGGACGAGGACTTTTAAGAGGCTTAAGAGTTTCTTTAGCAGCGGAGAAAATGGACGAAACGCGAAGAGGGAGAAGAAATGTGTTGCACACATTAATTAATAATTATGAATTAATAAGACACTACACATTAGATCGTACAGGAATCATGTTTGTGACACGCTAACATCTCCGACACAGCGCAGAAATGCCATAGCGCCAGAAAATTAACATGTTCGGCAACTGGAAAAATGCAACTATGCAGCAGTGATGATTTGGGTCTGTCACAACCTTCTATAAGCAAAGTGATCACACAATTACAGCAATTTCAGAACCTTATTGTGTCGCTGTTCATTTCCTATCAAATACATTAAAGTACAACATTAACAGCATGGTAAATAAAAAACAAAGAATATACACACAAACCCGATTCCAAAAAAGTTGGGACACTGTACAAATTGTGAATAAAAAAGGAATGCAATAATTTACAAATCTCATAAACTTATATTTTATTCACAATAGAATATAGATAACATATCAAATGTTGAAAGTGAGACATTTTGAAATTTTGGATTTCATGAGAGCTACACATTCCAAAAAAGTTGGGACAGGTAGCAATAAGAGGCCGGAAAAGTTAAATGTACATATAAGGAACAGCTGGAGGACCAATTTGCAACTTATTAGGTCAATTGGTAACATGATTGGGTATAAAAAGATCCTCTCAGAGTGGCAGTGTCTCTCAGAAGTCAAGATGGGCAGAGGATCACCAATTCCCCCAATGCTGCGGCGAAAAATAGTGGAGCAATATCAGAAAGGAGTTTCTCTGAGAAAAATTGCAAAGAGTTTGAAGTTATCATCATCTACAGTGCATAATATCATCCAACGATTCAGAGAATCTGGAACAATCTCTGTGTGTAAGGGTCAAGGCCGGAAAACCATACATGGATGCCCGTGATCTTCGGGCCCTTAGACGGCACTGCATCACATACAGGAATGCTACTGTAATGGAAATCACAACATGGGCTCAGGAATACTTCCAGAAAACATTGTCAGTGAACACAATCCACCGTGCCATTTGCTGTTGCCGGCTAAAACTCTATAGGTCAAAAAAGAAGCCATATCTAAACATGATCCAGAAGCGCAGGCGTTTTCTCTGGGCCAAGGCTCATTTAAAATGGACTGTGGCAAAGTGGAAAACTGTTCTGTGGTCAGACGAATCAAAATTTGAAGTTCTTTTTGGAAAACTGGGATGCCATGTCATCCGGACTAAAGAGGACAAGGACAACCCAAGTTGTTATCAGTGCTCAGTTCAGAAGCCTGCATCTCTGATGGTATGGGGTTGCATGAGTGCGTGTGGCATGGGCAGCTTACACATCTGGAAAGGCACCATCAATGCTGAAAGGTATATCCAAGTTCTAGAACAACATATGCTCCCATCCAGACGTCGTCTCTTTCAGGGAAGACCTTGCATTTTCCAACATGACAATGCCAGACCACATACTGCATCAATTACAACATCATGGCTGCGTAGAAGAAGGATCCGGGTACTGAAATGGCCAGCCTGCAGTCCAGATCTTTCACCCATAGAAAACATTTGGCGCATCATAAAGAGGAATGAACAAGAATGGGACAACATTCCTATTCCTAAACTTGAGCAACTTGTCTCCTCAGTCCCCAGACGTTTGCAGACTGTTATAAAAAGAAGAGGGGATGCCACACAGTGGTAAACATGGCCTTGTCCCAACTTTTTTGAGATGTGTTGATGCCATGAAATTTAAAATCAACTTATTTTTCCCTTAAAATTATACATTTTCTCAGTTTAAACATTTGATATGTCATCTATGTTGTATTCTGAATAAAATATTGAAATTTGAAACTTCCACATCATTGCATTCTGTTTTTATTCACAGTTTGTACAGTGTCCCAACTTTTTTGGAATGAGAGAGAGAGAGAGTGAGAGAGAGCGGTAAAACAGGAAAAATGACGCCTGTAATCAAAGTGAAGGCCTATATATACTCTATACTTATGAAGGCGCTCCTTTTTTTCCTTCTTGGACAACCAACCAATCACAGTCTTCAAAAGACTGTGTCATACGTAGCAACGGGGTCAGCCCCGCCTCCTCACTAAGATAAAAGTGTTAGTATTTTCCTCGCTCAGAGTTGCTCTCAGATTTGTCCTGAATCACTCTTAAGCTAAGACTCCTACGTATACGTTTTTAAGGTAAATTAGGAGCTTTCTGAGAGGATTCTTAGAAGCTTTAATAATACAGGCCCTGACATTTGACCACTAAATTACACCACACCCAAGGAACAGAACATATCCATACCTTAACATATCCTTAAATCCAACAGTGACCGAAAAAAAAAGTCCACCAGGATGTTATTCAACTTACCGCCCCATTCCATCTACACAACAACTCTCACACATGTCCAGCAGGCCCAGTAAGGGTTGAGAAAGGGTTCTGACATCATGTGTTTGTGGAGTTAGTGGTCTCTGGATGCTGGGCTTTCAGCAGGAGAAATGAGGCACTCTGTGGAGTTGGACCCATCAGTGCGGGGCAGCACGGATCAAAGATCCCCCTGTGGAACACAGGATCTGCCCCTCACATCATTCCACTGACCCCAGGCCAGCTCACACAGGAGACAGGTGAGGCTGTGTATGCCTGCCAGGCTTTTACACGCTTCTGGGCACGCTCATGCTTACATGGACGTGCATGCTCATGCTGCAATTATTTTTCTTCCATTTAGTCACCATGCTATGGTTAACTCTGAGCACAATGATTTACAGAGATGAAAATGCATCACATCATTGTGTTGCTAACTCTTTTATGACCCTCCTTTATCAATGAGAACTCTTCACATGTCAATCAGTTGCTACATCAATACTGGCTACAAACCAGACTACAAATATTATTTATGCAGTTCTTTAAAGCAGTGAAATGCTAAATTTCATCAGTAGATAATATCCCATTCAGCATCATTTCACAGTCTAAATATAAGATAAATTATGATCACAACAAGGAACAAAATGGCTTTCCAGAGCTTTCACATCACTGTTCCATAATGGTGGAACAATCTTTCAAAATGCAAAAGAAACGCCTCACATCGCAGGCAATGGAGAAAAGGGGGGATTTCACTGCTGGCTAGATGGGCTTTTAATATAACTTGGGTGTCTATGCAGTAGTGAAACGTTTACTGAAACGGTGCTAGATGACCTAAGAAAACAGGAGAAAAAGGGCTATGGTGTTCCCTTTTGCCAAAAACGTCAACACCCATAATGCACTTTTGATATTGGCACCACCCCTCTGTCGATCTGACTGTCCGTGGGCAGGAATACAAAAATACGGATGTTCGATCTGTAGTTTTAACAAACGCTTTAGAGCTGCCAAATAAACAGGAATATCTGGCTTCAGGTAACACGGAGAAAGAGTATACTGTTCATTTACATAGACTTCCAACATTGTAACAATGCAAAACTGGTTGAACATCCTATCCTTTAAATGTGGTTTCTCCAGAAAGAAAAAAAAGCTTTACAATTTCAATGATTTTGCCATGTTCTAGGATTAACATCTTTGTTGATCATTCCTATCACAGGGTTCCTACACATTATATCTGGTATACACCGATCAGGCATAACATTATGATCCTAATATTGTGTTGGTCCCCCTTTTGCTGCCTAAACAGCCCTGACCCATCGAGGCATGGACTCCACTAGACCCCTGAAGGTGTGCTGTGGTATCTGGTACCAAGATGTTAGCGGCAGATCCTTTAAGTCCTGTAAGTTGCGAGGTGGGGCCTCCATGGATCGGACTTGTTTGTTCAGCACATCCCACAGATGCTCGATTGGATTGAGATCTGGGGAATTTGGAGGCCAAGTCAACACCTCAAACTCGTTGTTGTGCTCCTCAAACCATTCCTGAACCATTTTTGCTTTGTGGCAGGCGCATTATCCTGCTGAAAGAGCCACAGCCAACAGGGAATACCGTTTCCATGAAAGGGTGTACATGGTCTGCAACAATGCTTAGGTAGGTGGTACGTGTCAAAGTAACATCCACATGGATGGCAGGACGGTGCCATGTGTTCCCCAGGTAAGCGACGCACAAGCACCCGGCCATCCACGTGATGTAAAAGGAAACGTGATTCATCAGACCAGGCCACCTTCTTCCATTGCTCCGTAGTCCAGTTTTGATGCTCACGTGCCCACTGTTGGCGCTTTCGGTGGTGGACAGGGGTCAGCATGGGCACCCTGACTGGTCTGCGGCTATGCAGCCCCATACGCAACAAACTGCGATGCACTGTGTATTCTGACACCTTTCTATCAGAACCAGCATTAACTTCTGGAGCAATTTGAGCTACAGTAGCTCGTCTGTTTGATCAGACCACACGGTCCAGCCTTTGCCACGTGCATCAATGAGCCTTGGCCGCCCATGACCCTGTCGCCGGTTCACCACTGTTCCTTCCTTGGAGCACTTTTGATAGATCCTGACCACTGCAGACCGGGAACACCCCACAAGAGCTGCAGTTTTGGAGATGCTCTGACCCAGTCGTCTAGCCATCACAATTTAGCCCTTGTCAAACTCGCTCAAATCCTTACGCTTGCCCATTATTCCTGCTTCTAACACATCAACTTTGAGGACAAAATGTTCACTTGCTGCCTAATATATCCCACCCACTAACAGGTGCCGTGATGAAGAGATAATCAGTGTTATTCACTTCACCTGTGTTATGCCTAATCTGTGTATATAGTATATAGTACAGTCATTTGTTTTTTCAGTAGTTTTCTCAAAGTCATAACATGCACGTATATGATAAGAAACCTAAAACGCTTCATAACCTGCATATATTCACCTCTGACATCAGTTTGATACTGTAATTGTGGTTTGATGTTGCACAATCACCAAACAGCAAAGCACAGTCTGATTTAGATGATTGATTGTTTGTTCATTTATCAATTGCTGATTTGAGTAAACATTCTTTTAGTGAAGTTCAAAAGAGACTCATTTATGGAAAAGACAAAGAGTTTTGCATAATGAAAATGTACGCCTTTAATTCATTCATTCATTCATTCATGCTCGACAATCACTAAATGATCCCTAATCTTTTGCCATGAAAACATTGCTCAATTTTTTCCCCCATAATTATCCAGATCTGGAAATTACTCAAATCAAATTCTATACTTTTCCAAACTGCGTAGAAACCCTGCTATCAACCAATCAGATCTTAGGGTTAGGGGCTTCATATCATTTCCCTCTAATTTTAGATAGTCCTATCCATATCCTTAATCCCAACCCTAACCATAAACTATGATTCTTTGAGAGGAATGTTGTTCAGGACCAAAAAAAAGATTTTGATCCACTTAATTAGTAAAATCACATAGCTTGCGCTTCTCAATTCTGGAATTATGCACTGTAGCACTTCTCACGTTACTGTCTGGTGTACAGACACGATTGCTACAACACAATCACTAATGTGGAAGAATGTTTAACGCATTAGAGGCATGAATCACATACTTTTTGTTGTGATAACGATTGGATATGTTAGATAAACTATTCTGTCACATACGAATATTGTAGCATTAAAAGTAGCTAGTTTTAAACAAGGGCTGTCAACAGATTACATTTTTTAATTGCGATTAATCACACTTGAGCATACACCATTTATCTTAACATGTATTTTGTCATCATTTGCTATATACAGCAGATTAAACTATCATATTGAGCAATTTCAGTCATTTCCTTTGATTGCCACATGCAGCACAACTTATTCTGACATGTAAAGTCAGCTAATTTTTCTAGTCAACAAAACACTGTACAACACGGCACGCTCTTCACTCTATGAAATCAATTAAGGCCTACATTGATTCTAGAATTATTCACTCAAGAACAGTGGGTGATTTTCTTTTTCTTTTGTTGTTTGATTAACATTAATGACACAGACAGCATTATTAGGATACTGTCACTTTAAGAGTGAATGCATGGATCTAATATACTGACACGCATCCGATTTCTTTCCCAGTTGTTTATGTTCACTTAAGACGTAATTTACTGTGTTTAAGAGAATACTTGCCATATTTGAGTTGTGTATTTGACCGTTTAGGCACATATCCAATGCCCAAAGTCGGTAGCCTAAACATTGCTTGTCCGTCTCGGAGTGCGCGCACAGAAAGCCGCCTGAGGAATAGGGGTGTGAATCGTCACTGGTCTCACGATTCGATTCGATTACGTTTATCAAGTCAACGATTCGATTCGATCTCCAATTTTCAATATTACTGCACATGGCTACATTTTTGTCAATGAATACAAGCAGTCAGATATATTACCTCCCTTTTTATTTTATTATCTGCTCCAAGAAAGTATACTTCCTGAATGTAGCAAACATCAAACACAACTTAAAGGTGCAGTGTGTAAATTTTAGCGGCATCCAGTGGTGAGGTTGCGAATTACAACCGGCCATCGCTCACCCCTCCCTTTCCAAGCACATGGAGAAGCTACAGGGGCCGACACAGGACAAAAATGTCGTCGTCGGAGAGAGCAGAGAGTGACTAGCGCTCTGTAGAGAAGTTTGTCCGTTTAGGGCTACTGTAGAAACATGACGGCGCAAAATGGTGATTTCACTGTAAGGGGACCCGCGGCGTATGTAGATAGAAATGGCTCATTCTAAGGTAATAAAAACATAACGGTTCATTATGTAAGGTCTTTATACTCCACTGAAAACATAGTTATGTATATTATATTGCATTTCTGTCAATAGATCCTCATAAATACTACACACTGCACCTTTAAGTCTGAACACAGCAGACAACAGGACCATTTAGAACTAACAAACACTAGTAAAAAAAAGAGTGCATGAACTGTCAAGTAGAGTACTTATAACGCTCACACGCACACACATGCAGCCTCGACACACACACGCACACACGCACACACACACACGCACACACACACACACACACACACACACACACACACACACGCTGTAAATTTTAAAATAACGGGTGCATTTTTTATTACTCGCTTCTGTATTTCGCCTCCCTCCACCATTTTACGCTGGTGCGAGAAGCGCGTATGTGATGAATGATGTCAGAGAAACGTCAGTAGGCTATAATCGATTATGGTCTATTACTGCATCAATGCAGAATCGTCCACGTCCACATCGTGATGCATCGATTAATTTCAACACCCCTACTGAGGAACAGCGCGAGTACTCTTTCACAAGTTAATGCACAGCTTCATAACTTCATGACTTTTTAAGTCAAATCCTGTAACGTGAGTGTTGTAAAATGCAGTCCACTGTGGGATGTGCTTAAGAAATGTTATACCTCAGTGTTATCTTATGATATTGACACTTGACGCACCTTGATCTTTTGCTGAATGTGTCGAAGGGCATCTGCAGTGCCCATGTCAGCTTCCTCCTGAATACACACCACATCCAACCTCATCTTCACGTCCGTCTTCAGCCGCTGATCGGTGCTCAGGGCCTTTTGAACCTCTTTAGTAGTGATGACAATCACCTCTGGAAAAGAATATAATGATAACACTTAGGTGAATTAAGGATTAAATCAGAAGCAAAGTACATGTTTTTTTTATGTACACTGCCGTTCAAAAATTGGGGTCATTAAGATTTTTTTTTATGTTTTTGGGAGAAAAAAAAAAAAAATTCTCTAATGCTCACCAAGGCTGCATTTATTTGATTAAAAATATATTTTAATATATCTTAAAGTTTAATTTATTCCTGTGATGGCAAAGCTGAATTTTCAGCATAATATGCTGATTTTGGCACAACTGTGATTATATAGAACATATACATATATTATATTATATTATATTATATATATATATATATATAAAATGTTCTATATAATCATATAATCACAGTTGTGCTGCTTAATATTTTTGTAGAAGCCATTGCATTTTTTCAGGATTTTAAATAGAAAGTTTAAAAGAATATTAGATTAGATTCTTTTATTGTCATTGTACAAACAAACATAGAATGAAATTGTGTACTTTTCAACGTATACAGTTAAAGTTAAAGACAAGAAAATTAAGTGTATATTTCAAACGAAGGCCATATTGCACAAAAATGAAATAAAGTGCTCGTAACATTATTGCACATGCATGGTTCTTGCATGTCAAGAATGTATTGTAGTTGGGGGGAATATCATTTATTTGAAACAGAAATCATTAAATACATTCATAATGTTACAACTGTCACTTTTGATCAATTTAATGGGTCTTTGCTGAACAATAAGTGTTCATTTCTTTTAAAAAAAAAAAAATCTTACTGACCCCAAACTTTTGAACGATAGTGTAGATTATAAAACAGATTAGAGAGAGTTTATTGTCATTCCAGCCATATTCAAGTATACAGTGGAACAGAATGTTGTTTCAATAGGAGTGCAGCGCAGTTTACAAAAATGACATAAGGACAAACGGTGAGTAATGATGAGTAGCACACATTTTACCTGTGACACCTCAGACTTAAAATATACTAGACAAGACACCTTCAATCGAGTCTTTGTGAATTATTTGCCGTATACCCAGTGAGACAGACTTTCGGCCAACTGGAAGAAGTTTGTCCCAGAATCCTGCTTTACTGCATAAATATTTTCTAATGAAGCAGCTTACTTACCATAGTTTGTGCTAAAACTTGTAAAAGCTAATTGCAGGGCCTTGTTGGCTGGCACTCTGGCTGTTAACAGGACAGACTGTGCCACACATAAAGGTGCATACTGTACTGCTGGGCCATACCAACAAACTCCATACCAGCTGGATCACACAGCTAGTCAATACAGCTAGGTGTGAACAATAAACATTTCATTATCATGGAGGAATTAAACACAGATACTCAAGAAGGTATGCCTCCTCTATTGGCTCTCAAATGTGCTAAAGCAATGAAGTGAACAGAGGGTTCTAAGTTAGCGGTTTGGATTTATTTCCACAAAAAACACCCTTATTTTAATATTTTAAAGATATGGATGGGGTTTTCCTGTATTCTAGCATATAATTCTATACATTTGGATATATGTGGATTTAGGCCTAATTTTTTAACCATAAGTATGGAGGATCAGGACTGACACTTAATAATTCAAACATAAAAATGGAAATAAATAAATCCCTTTATAAAAGTACAAATCAACAGAATCATTTGAAACTGTATGAATAAAAAATTTTTTTTTTAACATTTTAAATTGCATTTTGTAAAACAAAATTACCAGTTGCTTTTCTTTGTAATTTTTATGGAATGATATTCCGGACAATATTCAAAAGGTGCAGTGTGTCAATTTGTGCACGCATACGTTGTGACATAACGGAAACACACATGCGTGATTTGCAACTGCGCTTGGCAATTTGCGCTTTGTTTTCCGTGTATGTAACATGCCTGCCAAATTTCAAATGGAAATGCAAAGTTCGTTTGCAATTGCATTTACAATGTCTTACGAGTTATGACCCTGCCATTTTGGAATAGCGATAGAAAATCACCCATTTGCTATTTCACTTCCTCCGCGTCCTGCCACAACCAGCACAAAATTCAAATGGTTCGCAATCCCCTTTGCACTTGCATTTCCGATGCCTAACACAGTCAACTGTCAATCAGTCTTGAGGGCGGGGTTTACTGATATAGTCGGAAAGTAGGCCACGCCCTCAAGTGGTGGAAAACAAAGCACCGTTTTCATCATTATTCATTCCTATAAGGAAAATAGGGAGAAATATCCAATAAATGTGTATTTTTGCATCGTAAAAAAAATGCTGTGTAGTTTTTTGCACTTCAAACAAAGCCAAAAACCTGGAAGTATGTATCACCTGCCAACCAAACTAAAAGAAACTAAAAGAAGACTGCTCTGGTTGCAAGCAACTTGTCAAGAGGAAATGAAGATTCATCTGTTGAACCCCACAACTAAGCAGCATGTGTATGTCTGAAAATGTTTTAAATGTCAAAATAAAGATACAAATACAGTTGAATGAATATGAATGCATTTTAAAAAAATTATGTTGAATAAAATGCTGAAATCAAGCAGAATTCAGAGCATCCTCCTACGAAACGAACATAAACTGCCATTGAATGTCACTACTAATGTCATTTTTCTTTCTTTTTTTTTTTTTGATTACTTGGATCGTGAGCACAGAGTCATATAGACAACACACCACTCACATCAGGTCAGGTTTAACTCAAAATAATTCACTGTGGCAGCTGGAACTATGATGATGATATTTGTCTGATACATGCCGACTGCAGACACGGCAGTTTTCTTTTTGCTTCTTTTTTTCTGGTTGCCAGGTGAACATAAAAATAAATTCTTGATTTTTGACTGTTTGAATAAGTGAAAAAAAAGAAATTGGCCTGGTTTTATTGCAAAAATAGCCAAATTCCCCGTTTTCCACCACTTGAGGGCGTGGCCTACTTTCCGACTATATCAGTAAACCCCGCCCTCAAGACTGATTGACAGTTGACTGTGTTAGGCATCGGAAATGCAAGTGCAAAGGGGATTGCGAACCATTTGAATTTTGTGCTGGTTGTGGCAGGACGCGGAGGAAGTGAAATAGCAAATGGGTGATTTTCTATCGCTATTCCAAAATGGCAGGGTCATAACTCGTAAGACATTGTAAATGCAATTGCAAACGAACTTTGCATTTCCATTTGAAATTTGGCAGGCATGTTACATACACGGAAAACAAAATCCAAACGCAATTGCAAATCACGCATGTGTGTTTCCATTATGTCACAACGTACGCGTGCACAAATTGACCTTTTGAATATTGTCTGGAATATCATTCCATAGGTTGTCTAATGCTTTTCTTTATTCATTTGTCAATCAAGTTTAAAAATGCCTTGTCTCGCTTGTGGAGGGCAATCAATCATTTTCTACAATGATTTTTATTTATACATTAAAATGAATTCAACTGTTTTAATTGTCTATTTTTTGTCCATTTAAAATGTGATGTCTTTCCATTTTTATGTTTGAATTATTAATTTTAACTTACTAGCACTATTAAATTGCATATTGCTCCATGCTATGTTAGCCCAAAACAGTTTTAAAGTGCATGGGCCTGCTGAAGGGCACCTATTGCTAAGATATGTGGCAATATCCTCAAATACTAGACAGCAGTTGATTATTACAGAGTTTAAATAATCCAACATTAGTAGTCTAGGGTGCATTTGACTCTGTGTAATTGTCATTCAGTGTCCTTTTAGCCTAAAGCAGTTGTGTAGATTGAAAAGACCATAGTAAATTGGCTTCATTTAATTTGTCTTTTACCAGTTTAGTTGTATAGATAGTATGTCACCACCTCCACGAACTGTTTCCATTTGAATGCATGAATTTACAACACATAAAACATTAAAATTTAGGGCTTATAAAACACAATATGCTGTGAAAACAAAAAAAACAGCCAAATCTAGTTGGTTTTATCAAGCTCCTGTTCCCTGACAAAGAGAGTCTCGACACTAAAAATGAGAAGCAACATGGGTGCTGGTATGTGCGATTGGGTGTAACGTGGAAACCATGCCATTATAGTATGCCAATTGTTAAAACGGCCCTACCTTTCCTATTTAGGAAATAAGGGCTTTATTAGTTCAATTTAAGCAGCCTGCGCAAATTATTACCACCTGCAGCTTAAATGTGTTGTAAGCAATTTCAGCGCTTTGGTAACCTCCACCACACACACCCACTCCAAATCCTGCCCCCAAACGTCCAATCCAATGTCAGCTAACTTATGCAAAGCAATTCACAGGCATAAAGTTACTGTTTCTGGCTGTAAAAGCCATAGTCAGTTTTTACAGAGTCCAGGATTGTCAGGACACTGACAGTTAATTATTTTGAATTATTAATTTAAAAAATAATAAATAATAATAAACTTTACCCTTTTTTTTTTAAACTTTACCTACAAGAAATGCAGCTCAAAATACTTTACAATAAGAAAGACTAACAATAAGCAGCTACTATTTAACATAAAAACAATTAAGTTTGTTTAAAGGTGCAGTGTGTAGTATTTATGAGGATCTATTGATAGAAATGCAATATAATATACATAACTATGTTTTCCGTGGTGTATAAAGACCTTACATAATGAACCGTTATGTTTTTATTACCTTAGAATGAGCCGTTTCTATCTACACACACCGCGGGTCCCCTTACAGTGAAATCGCCATTTTGCGCCATCATGTTTCTACAGTAGCCCTAAACGGACAAACTTCTCTACAGAGCGCTAGTCACGCTCTGCTCTCTCCGACGACGACATTTTTGTCCTGTGTCGGCCACCGTAGCTTCTCTATGTGCTTCGAAAGGGAGGGGCGAGCGATGGGGGGTGCAATTCACAACCTCACCACTAGATGCCACTAAAATTCACACACTGCACCTTTAAGTAAGTTGGCTTTTATTGTCATTGCATTTGACATACAACGAAATTTGATATCTCATAAAAAACTAACTGTATTTGTCCACATTCCACACACGCACACACACACACATGAAAAACAATAAATAAGTATATATAAAAAATATGGAGCAAAAATGTAAATCCTAAAAAAAACAGATTAAAGTATCTTGTGCATGTTATTGCAGTAATATTGCACTGCAAATCCTTTTAAAATTGTTAAAATAGCTGTGGAGGAATAGAGGCGGGGAGATGGAGTTCAGTTCAATGGCAACGGTTCAATGGTTCAGTTCAGGTAAAAATACCATAATTAATAAAACATAAGATTAAATGGTAACACTTTACAATAAGGTTTCATTTGTTAACATTAGTTAAATACATTAGTTAACATGAACAAGCAATGGAAAATATTTCTAAAGCATTTATTAATCTCAGTTAATCTCAACATTTACTAATACATGTTAACAAAGATGACTAAGTACTGTAATTAATGTATTGCTCATTGTTAGTTAATATTAGTTAATGAATTAACTAACCTTAACTAATGGAAACTTATTGTAAAGTGTTACCAATTAACTATAAAACCAACTTTATAATGATAATAAAATGAATACATCTAAAATGCATTAAAACCCATGTAAAAGACAATGTAATATAGAGCAAATACTTCAGAAACTAGCTGACATGTATGCTATGAAACTGCATTTTGTATTATTTCATTGAAGAATATAGATTTTATCGTCATTTTGACTGAGAAAACCCATTTCTACTCACTAGATAAACATTAATTGTGGCCCTTGATAAAATAAAATGAAATTAAATGACATACAATATCTCAAGAACATTTTAAAGTAATTTCAAGCCACAGTCTTATTTTAAAACAGATGACAAAAAAATGTTATGAACAGCTTTCAAACTATTTTCTGCAATGTTAGGAACAGCTGTTAAGCAGTCTGATTTTAAATAAATGTGTTCTAGAAGAAATCTCTATATCAGGATATACTAAATATACTGTACTTATATACAGAGTGCGATTTTTAGGGGGGGGACAGGGGGATTTTCCCCCTTCTGGTCTATATATAAACATCTATAAAACACTGCCAAGTAAAACGCTGTAACATGACAATACAAGCAACAATAAAATCAGAAATGGACTTTAACTGTTAGCTCCCGCTTAGAGATTCGTCTGGGATTCGTTCCTATTTCACGCTCCATTAATCTATTTCAGAGTGACAGTATGAGACTATTACAATGTTTCTGCTCAAAACTCACTCTATTGTTGTGACCTAATACAGATATTATATGTAACAATCTGACACATAAATGTATTATGAGACAGAACGCAGAAGTTTACCGACACCATATGGTGGGAATTAGGCACAATATTGACTGATGGATCGGCAGAGAATCATCTTTCTGCGAGTCAAGAAATTATGGTTCTATTCTATCTAAAGAAATATGAGGTAAACGCACTTATTTCTCCAAATGTGCGCACTTTTGGACTAGTTTGTAGCCTATGTTGTGTACCGAAGCACTGTAATCAAAAATAAATGGGAGAAAACGCGATTGAATATGTACAGGTTTGTGTCTCATTCTATTCAGAATATCAATAACTACCAATTAATTTTGCATAATTTTGCATTCCTATCAGAAATTAAGAATAACGGAGTGTCTATTCTAGTGCAAATAGCGTGCCTTGTTGGCAAGTGTTATTTGCACTAGCTCCGCCCAGTAATGTTTGGTTGGGCCAAACAAGATAAAAAAAAAAAAGACGTGTGTTTCAACGTCTTCAGTGGCGTAGTCAGTAAAGCGTAAAGGCGGGCGCACACTGTGCGAGTTCGGACACTCGGGAGTTGCACACGGTACGAGTCAGTTAACTTGATAATCGCGTTCGAATCCGCCTTTTGCCGAGCTCGCTCTTCTCCCTTTTCCCATCACACATCACATCGGAAAGGCATTTACTGTCAATAAAAATGAAGAAAATGTTCTAAAAGTGGAAATAAAGTGCCTAACGAAATGTTTAATAATAATAAAAGTATTTATTGGGTAGGGTTAGGGGTCGGTGCAGGGAGGGCTTTTATTGTCCCATTAAGGCGGCATTCATTTAATAATTTTAATAAATATAATCATTTACACTCTATGTTATTATTGCATCCTGTTGAAGTACAACACTACTGAGGTGCAAATAGTATGTATCTGTCAAAATAAAGTATAAATAGCATCTAATTACTATTTACACATATTGCAAAGAACTGCTACTTTTACATGGTGTAAATAGAATATATCACTATTTCACTTTGTAAATAGCATCTATCGCTAAGAAAATATGTTATTTTCACTTAGTGCAAATAGCCGCTGCCTAAGAATTATTAGTGTCATTGTAAATAGTTGTCAAAAATCGAAGCTATCTAATCTAATACTTCAAAGCTCAAGGTTAAAGGGTTAGTTCACTAAAAAAATTTAAATTCTGTCATTAATTCCTCATCCTCATGTCGTTCCAAACCCGTAAGACTTTCGTTCATCTTCAGAACACAAATGAAGATATTTCTGATGAAATCCGAGAGCTCTCTGACCCCTCCATAGACAGCAGTTTAATTAACACTTTCAAGGTCCAGAAAGACATCGTTAAAATAGTCCATGTGACTCCAGGGGTTCAGCCTTAAGCGAATGAGAATACTTTTTGTGCGCAAAAACAAACAAAAATAACGACTGTATTCAACAATTTCGTTCTAGCCCGTGTTAGTCTCATACGCAGTTTCCGTTGTAAAACCAGTGCAGCTCCTGCGTCATCATCACACGCATGCGTCGTGCTCATGTGAACAGCGTCGGCTGCTATAGATCTCGGAAGCGCTGCACTATTTACAACGGAAACTGCGTAGGAGACTGACACAGGCTAGAAGAAATTGTGGTATAATGTCGTTATTTTTATTTGTTTTTTGCACGCAAAAAGTATTCTCGTCGCTTCATTAAATTAAGGTTGAACCACTGGAGTCACATGGACTATTTTAACGATGTCTTCTCTTCCTTTCTGGACCTTGAAAGTGTTCATTAAACTGCTGTCTATGGAGGGGTCAGAGAGCTCTCGGATTTCATCAGAAATATCTTCATTTGTGTTCTGAAGATGAACGAAGGTCTTACGGGTTTGGAACGACATGAGGGAGAGGAATTAATGACAGAATTTTAATTTTTGGGTGAACTATCCCTTTAAATCTGAATATTTATTGCAAAAATGTTTCTGTAACAGCTGCCAAAAATAGTCTATATATATATATATATATATATATAAATATATAAAATATATATATAAAAAAATATATATATATATATAAAAATATAAAAAAATATATATATATATAAAAAAATATATATATATATATATATATATATAAAAAATATATATATATATATATATATATAAAATATATATATATATATATATATATATATATATATATATATATATATATATATAAAAAAAAAATATATATATATATATATATATAAAAAATATATATATATAAAAAATATATATATATAAAAAATATATATATATAAAAAATATATATATATATATAAAAAAAATATATATATATATATATATATAAAATATATATATATATAAAAAATATATATATATAAAAAAAATATATATATATATATATAAAAAATATATATATATATATATAAAAAAAATATATATATATATAAAAAAAAAAATATATATATATATAAAAAAAATATATATATATATAAAAAATATATATATATATATATATATATATATAAAAAAAAAATATATATATATATATATATATAAAAAAAAAATATATATATATATATATATAAAAAAAATATATATATATATATATATAAAAAAAAAATATATATATATATATATATATATATATATATATGGGTTGTGATTTATTTTAAAGGGGAAAAACACTTTTCAAAACATCCCCCCTCTGTTTTTTTCACAAATCGCACCCTACTTATATACAACAATGTCACGTTTAATGAACTTTGTTTTCTGATATGACAGCATATTTACCTTCAAAGCCTACTCTCTCCAGCAGGTTGAGGGGGTACCAGATGAGGGGTCTGTTTCCCACAGGTAGCAGAGGTTTAGGGGTGTTATAGGTGAGATCCATCATCCTGGAGCCTCCACCTGCTGCCATCAGCACCGCTTGCAGCTCCATCCCCAACACCTGCAGGACAAAACAATACACATTCAGTCTTCCTACAGCAGCACTCACAAACACTGAATCAGACTGACAGATGGAAACATCTCTGATTTAACACGCTTTTCAAGACATTACTCCTAACAGGACACTTGTTTCATCATCTACATTACGTTAACTGAGACGTTCGGCAACAAAATATTAACAATTATTTGTTAACGTTTAGAAAGGTTTAGAAACACACACACTCGACTTGCCTCTATTGGTCGTCCAAATGTTTATGATTTATAAAGTATCGAGTCCGTGCACGTGAAAATCTGCAGATGTGGATCAGTCTGTCACTAGACTCGCTATCTTCAAACACCTACTGCTAAAACCGAAAGAATCTAACTATTTAAACACAAAGAATACGAATAACTAAAAATCCTCTGAATAGTTTATATGTAGTAGTCTACAATAAATAACAAGACATTTCCAGATAATGACATAAGACCGTCACTTTTAAATGGGTCGTGCAGAAATCACGACCAGAAACTTTGGTTCCGCATAGATAATCAGTTCCTCTTTTTGACAAAGAGCGTGAAAAAAGTCAGATGACTTCCATTTGTTTATTGTAGTTTGTATACATGCAAAGATTATTTTAATTGATATTTGGATTTATATAATAGCCTAATGCCTTTTCTTTTATAGCCTACAATACTAAACAATAGCCTACTGTATTGTTTGTATATAAGCAAAAGAGCGTTTACAGCATAATGTATGCATTATGCATTTTTTGCCTTTTTTGTTTGGATAATTTAACTAGGTAAAGGATTTTGAGAAGGGGTTGTGATGCAAGCTATGTTTAAATTAGTAGGAAAACAAGCATAGAAATGTAAAAATACAGATTATAACAATAAAATACTTTTACACATAATATGTCATGTAATAAATAGCCTACTGAATTTAACCATTCATTTTCCCGTTTCATGCATCTCACCCCTTAAAACAATTATACTACCATAATGGCATAAACTGACAGAAAGCTTCTTGGAGTGTTTAAATAGCCTATCAAATATTAATGTATTATAGTTTTACAGCAGTAACAGCTGTAGCTAACTATACTGGCAGAATATTACCATTAGGGTTGGGTACCGTTCACATTTTAACTGGTACCGGTACCTGAAATTCGGTGCCGGTACCCAACAGTACCTTTTTTCGGTACTTTAGGGATGTTTACCTCAATAACTGTGCAGAAACTGTAAGTCATTTATAGAAGTGTTATTAACATTATGGTCGCTGGCTGCCATCGTCTGTGATGTTTGTATACTGTAATATTTACCAGTAAATAGTAGGCTACTAGCTACTTAATTAATTGAATTCATAAAAACAACCATTTTTAAAAAAAAAAAAAAAAAATATATATATATATATATATATATATATATACATATATATATATATATTTTATTTAATTTCTATGAAAAGATTTCCCACAAATTCTGAGTTGTGTATTTTCTGGTAATCAAATGAAGACATAAAACATTAATTTAATTTATCTTTTAATTTAATAAAACAAACTTTTTGTCAAACAAAGTGCTGCACACCTGAGTTTTATACTGTTAAAATTAAAACATGGAAGAAAAATTGTGATTTATTACTTAAAAAATAACGTTTTGATAATTTATTATTATTACATTAGTGTTAGTATTATTATTACATTGAGACTTATCTAAATTGTACTGTACAACAGTAATATATTTGTCAAGTTAAACCGAACTTTTATTTTGATGGGTTGCCGTGAAGACCTTTGAGTTTCTGTGTTTATGATATGACCGTAGTTTTTCTCAAATGAAAATGTAAAATGCTCATGAAGTGACTCTCAGAGCGGCTCTGGAGATGAAGTTCATGCATTCATGTCCTCTATGAGACGGCAGAGATGGAAACACTTGACCGTCACGCGTGATTCAGTGTGTGTGTGTGTGTGTGTGTGAGGTAAATTAAACCGTGCGTCTGCGCCATTCATTCACACAGAGACCTGCAGGATTCGTATTTAAATAGTCTTTTTGCAATATTCACAGACACTAGTCTATATCACCAGATGCGTTCTCAGGTACCGACATTTGGCACCGATTGAGTTAAAGGTGCACTGTGTGAAACACCGCTCGGCCCTCCCTTTCGAAGCACATAGAGAAGCTACGGGGGCCGACACAGGACAAAAATGTCGTTGTCGGAGAGAGCAGAGAGTGACTAGCGCTCTGTAGAGAAGTTTGTCCGTTTAGGGCTACTGTAGAAACATGACGGCGCAAAATGGCGTTTTCACTGTAAGGGGACCCGCGGTGTGTGTAGATAGAAACGGCTCATTCTAAGGTAATAAAAACATAACGGTTCATTATGTAAGGTCTTTATACACCACTGAAAACATAGTTATGTATATTATGTTGCATTTCTGTCAATAGATCCTCATAAATACTACACACTGCACCTTTAATGTGAATGTGAACTTAATTCGGTCAGTGCCCTTAAAAGTACCGAGTTCGGTACCCAACCCTAACCATGATTTTTGTAAGAGATTTTTCCTTCTCACATCAACAATGCTCCCTTGTCTTAAAGTTCACTTGGAACCTATAAGTGTAGCCTATTAAGAAACTGTCCAGTTTCACAGTCAAAATTTAAAGTCTTCTCTCAAGCCCAGTTCCCCTCAGTCAACAGACATGGCCCAAACCCCAATTCACAGACCTCCGATGTAACAGCAAATTGAACTCTGGGAATGTGGCTTAGCTTTGTTTTCTCTGGACAGGAGATGAGCTTCAATGGTCGCTGCCTGCAGAAGAAACATTGGAATAACAGGGCAGGCTGCCTCCATTAGAAAAAAGGCAGAAAGAAAAGTTAAAGCAAAGGAAATATTGATGTTAAAGCTCTGAGTGTTTGTGTGCGGAATTCACACCTTTGCTATGTCCCCTAACACCAACTGTTTGTGATTCACACTCTCCAAAAACTTTGGCCACTTTATCTTTTCTTCTTTTGTAAAGTGAAGCAATATTTTTAAAGGATAACCCAAGAAATCTCATATGGATTACATGACCCAAGTTTAACATCTGGTGTACTGCCTGAACGGACCGCTGCAATTTCTGTGGGGTCATGTTAAATGATCACAAACAGAGCAAAAACAAGCATTCACATTTACATTTTTATGTCCAGCTAAACAAGCAAATCTGGTTTTTGTTTGGGCTGTGTGAGGGAAATGATATGTTGGTGATGTGCATCATTTAAACTAGGTTAAAAACAGATGTGTGCAATACAAAATATGACCAAATATTCAACCATTGTTATCTAATTATGTTAAAACCTCTTCAGATGTTCTGTGGAATAAGCATGTAAAATGACAGGGACATTGCTGATATAAAATGGCAGTAATAATAATTAAAGCTGCAAGCAGCGATGAAAGGGCCCTCGCACCCGGGGCCACCGCCACCCGGAAAACAGAGCACGGGGGGCAATATGCATTTAAGAATATAAAAATAAGAAGACTACATTAGTCATTTGTATTTGCCACACTTCCTGCTGCCAGCTGGTGGCGCTATGACTATAACTAAACTTTGGCATGTAGATGTCTTCAGGCCAGGACTCTAATAAAACGTGAAGTTTGAGGCAGATCGGACATTTCAGCGAAAACTCAAGATCTTCACAATTTAACGTCGCCAAGGCCTTTAGATTAGACTGACCAAATATGATGTTGATGTGATAAAATCTCTTCGTTTTAAATGTTCGTTAAAGTACAACGTCTGGAAATGGCAAAAACTGCAACAATTTTGCAGAGAAAATTTAAAATATCTCACTTCCTTTTGAGTTTTCAGATTTTGCTCCCATGAGACTTTTTTGTAGGTATTGGGCTGTTACATGTGTCTACCGAATTTCATGCTCGTACGTGAAACGTAGCGCGAACGGCACTTAATTGAAATTTTGTAGGTGGCGCTATCGAGCCATTTTGCCACACCTAATTCTGAAACCCATATCAGACGTAGATTTTCACCACTTCTGATGCGTGTGCAAAATTTCATGAGTTTTCGAGCATGTTTAGGCCCTCAAACATGCGATTCATTTCGGAGAAGAATAATAGGCCGAGCAATTTCAATAGGGTCCTCACACCATCGGTGCTCGGGCCCTACTAAGAAGAAGAAATAAAACTATTAAAACCCTTATTGGACATTTGCATTCATAAAATCAATTGTATATTAGGGTACAATGGGGCTAAAGGCTCCACGGGGTAAAAGGCTCCTTTGATTTCAAGATGCACGTGGAAATTCGGCTGATCTTTGACACGATCACGGGCAGTTGATTCTGCACTCATTTGATCTAATATTTGATGTTCTTAAAAATTTTGTAGATTTATGTATCAAATGAGAATCGCTAAAATTATTTAATATATTTTGAGACAAAGGTCTTCTTAATGATTTTCAGTTTTGTTCAAGGTAATTAAAGCAACAGTTTTTCAATAACGGATATGTAAAAGTATGGTATTTGGGGTAAAAGGCACCATATTTAACATGATAATAATTAGATAGCTGACTTTCCCATTTGTTGACATGACATGGTTAAATTCAGATTGTAAATATCATATATTAAGTTGGGTGTCCACCTTAGAGATAATCACAATTTATAATGAAACTATCATATTTAAAAATGTGATATTAATCATATCATATAATAAAATATAATTTATTGATTATTGTAAATCTATATTAAATTATTATGGGATCTCCTTCAATGCTTTGAGAATCTTTATTTTTTAAAATTATTTTGTTTCTATATTTTTAAAATATATTTCTATATTAACATATTTTAATGACAGCATATTTATTGAACAAAAATGAATTATTTTATTTGTCAAAATAAACAGAAAATAGTTCAAACTTTTCTAAAGTGATTGTTTTGAACAAGTATTAACTTAGACATTATTAAAAACATTATTTTAGCTAAAGTATTTGTGTGTCTTTCATACATTTATAAAAATTTTAAACAAAATAAAACACTTTTATGATTTATTTTCACACAAAATCTGTTGCTCCATAAATGTTCAATACAAACATATTTTTTCTGCAACTATGGGAGTAGTGAAAAGCACATTTTTCTTAAGGTGTGCCTTTAGCCCCGTTGTATACTACTGGTCATAAAAAGCAATATTGATCAATGAACTCTAACCATACATATGAAAGCTCAAACTTTCCTACAGAAATGCTGGCATGAATTTCAGTATTTGACCGTCATTTATCACTTCTTCGAATTTCAAAGTGAAGGGCAGGGGGAGCATTTTAACATCCATACAATCTGGCAACTATCATCTCTGCAATCCATAAGCGTTTTTATGTTCTAATACCTGTGATTCATCTTTATTTACAAGCTGTTCACTACATACAGATGGCAATATTTTTGTCATTACAGCAGGCTCTGGTTCAAGAAAAGGCGGTAATAAAAGTCAGTTCAGGCCACTGACACTTCTCTAGTGATTATCTGCTCTTTTACAGCACTAACCTGTGACCATAACAAACTATGGAGGGCTTAAGACTAAAGGCAGACATGGTTGTGCTAATGGAGGGATGGAGGGATGGGGCACAGAGAGGAAATGTGGCACAGGTGTTGCGTAACCCTAACCCTAACCCTAACCGTAAGGAACAAAGTCCTTGACGAGTGCTATTTGAGATGAACATGCACAAAAACGTTCATAAAACCTTTGGGATGCAATCTAATTTAAAATAAACTCAGTAACTCAAATAATTTAAAACATTTTAAAAAGGTTTACAATAATGTTAAATATATAATTAATAAAAATATTATATATATATATATATATATGTACACACACATTTCTATCTATCTATCTATCTATCTATCTATCTATCTATCTATCTATCTATCTATCTATCTATCTATCTATCTATCTATCTATCTATCTATCTAATCAGGTCACTGGAATGCACCCAAATATATATATATATATATGTTTATTTTTTTTTTATTTTTTTAAATAAAATATAAATATACTATATATATAATTTTGTAAAAACAAAAAAACATTATATATATATATATATATATATATATATAGCCTATGTGTGTGTGTGTGTGTGTGTGCACGCGTGTGTGTGTGAGAGAGTATGTGTGTGTGTAATATATATTAGATATATATATATATATATATATATGTATATATATATATATATATATATATATATATATATACTTTTTTTTAATAAATTTGTATCAGTATGATTGAAAGCTCCACTATTCTATGTCTAAAATGCAGCATGACTTGTGGTGTAAATATGCGTTCAGGTGTAAAACTCCAAAATTTGTGACAAATCCACTGATCCTTATGTTATCAAGACAACTGAGCCAGACAATTTGCCATTGGAGCGGTCAACATAAAGACTTTCCGGCATGGGATAATGAGGCCAGATAGATAGAAGCAAAGCAGAGTCATAAGGCTACCACAGACTTGAAGCACTGCCTCGATTTCCTCTGATTTCCTATTCCTGGCCATCGCAGCTCTTGTAAATCATTCTCAATTCCCTTAAACAAGCCAGTTGGATTAGGTTGGTTTAGATCGTAAACATTTGCAGGGCCAGACCACCCAGGGAGTGAGACTCAGGCCTGACCGCTGCCTCGCTGCAAGCCACGGCCAGGCCGAAAGCACAACACGCTCAGTGTGGTTTGTGTTTGCGGCACTTCCTGGACACAGAGAGAGAGAGAGAGAGAGCGACAGAAAGAGAGAGAGAGAGAGAGAGAGAGAGAGAGAGAGAGAGAGAGAGAGAGAGAGAAAGAGAGAGCGAGAGAGAGGGCCCCATCTGCCATGGAAACAAAAACACCCCCCAACCCCACCAACTTATTCACGGTCAGCCACCGATAGACTGTGACATAGATAAACACACTGGGCTCCACGGGCTCCATACTCCTCTGTCCTGTGCATTTCAGAAAGCCCTTTTTCATTCACTGCTCCTGTGGAAAAAAAGAAATCTGCCATTCACAAGGCTTTACAGGATGCCTTCACAGACATAATAATGCATGTGGAAACAGAAAAGGATTCTTGTCATGACAAGTGAAAGAACAGAAAAACATTTTGTGTTGTTTACTTGAGAGATTAAGGATTACGTTGGTGTGGTCTTGAGTATAGTGTGCAAGTGAGGCATTGCTTGACTCAAAGTATTGGGTTAAAAGAACTGAGGAATTAGCCTAGAGTTTGACACAGTCTGGGCACATGGTTTTCATTAATGCACAATTGGACTCTGCTGTAGCAGGTCTCCCAGTGAGTGCTAGTTGACATGGAGGTTGAACTGTGAGAATACACATTCACAGTCCCATTAGCAACTAATAATGGTGCATAAATCATGGCCACACAACCGCTCGGTTAGTTCCATGCCGAACTGCAGCACTGTCTGTGAAGGTATTTATGATTGTTCACTTCTAAATCACGATGAGCAAAATTACATATTGGTCCAAATGGCATGGAGGTGTTTGTAATATAACAAATTCAGGATTTAATTTACAGTATGCAATTCGCATGCATCAATCTTAGGCTTACAGCCTATTTGTGTATGTGATTATTTGTGCTTGTGTGTGTACGTCCCACACAGCAGCTTTTATGGCCTTCCAGCTGCAAAAGGAATATGAAACCATTTTAAAAGGGATGATCTAATCTTTCACTCTTTTACACAACAGAATGACAGCTTTTTACCATTATTGGCAGCTTTTTAGTGTCGCCCGAAGGTATCCACACAGCTTCATAAAAACTTCTGTTAAATACCCAGCTGTTTTGATCAGAATAGTATAATATTCACAATTTTTACAATGTCTGATAGTGATAACTGAAAAAAAGGTGTGATCTCTGTCCTGTTCACAAAGCTGCTTACATACAGTATTTGAGTAGCTATTCGAATCTGATCGATGACTTTCCCATTTCTGTTCTCACAAGCAGTGGCTGTGTCCGAAATCGCTCCCTATACCCTTAAAAGGGCACTATTTGAGGGGACAGCCACTTGTAGGGGTGTCCAAAACCATAGGACGTTATTGAGTGCACTCATTCAATCCCACAATGCACCGCAATAATGAATGTACAACTGATGTACACTCAACCATAGTTCTGTTTCATACTGACTGCCAGAGGCAGTGTAAACACTATTGGATTATCGCAGCGGCAGTGGTGTAAAGTATTTGAGTAAATATAATTAGTTATTGTACTTAAGTATCTTTTTGGCTACTTTGTAGTTTTACTGAGTATCAAATATATTAGCAACTTTTACTCTCTACTTGACAACATTTATGAATAAGTAAATGTACTTTTTACTCCAATACATTTGTGTTGAGTAATGCAGTTACACATTACATTTTGCATGGCACCTAACTTTTTCTGCAGCAGTTTGTTTCTACTATAAAGCAGAGAAATCACATTCGCCAGGTACTATATCTTGTGTGTTTTGCCTTTACTCACCCAAACTTGTCAATGAGGCTACTTTACATGAATGCGAGTGTATTAGCAGGGAGTTGATGAATCTCTGGTGTTTGATTTATGAGATGAGTTCATGACTGCAGCCGGTGATGAGGCCGAAACCAGCACATCCAGTGCAAGAAGGCTTTGACTATTTAATTTGACTTAACATTATTTTATTTATCCTCTATATTGACGAGACCTTTTTGAAGTATATTGGTTTACTTATGGCCTTTTTGTGCACTTGAGCTTAACTGAGACTGAGTTTGTAGATGTTTAAGATGCTGTTGTGTTGACCTTGATTTATTGCAATATTGAGCTGTTCAGTTTTATTTTGATTTTAGAAAATAAACATAATTTCTAATCTTACAAATCAATTTTCACTGGCATGTTTCTTAGACGTTGAGCACTAGTGCATCTTTGAGCCTACATTCAGTACGAATAAAATACTTAAGTACTGTTAAAATCAGATACTCTAAGACTTTTACTCAAGTTGGATTGGAATTGGTGGCTTGTAACTTGTATTGGAGTCATTTTCTCTGTAAGGAATCTGTACTTTTACTCAAGTGTGGTTTTCAGGTACTCTTTACACCTCTGCTCAGCGCCAGCAAGATAGGTTGAGAGAATATACCAAAAAAGTCACATAGTGGCGTATGCTGAGCCCTGGGGGGTTATAAGCCACAGTAGCTCAGCACTCTGCATCTTTCACTTTTACGCCTGGTTGAGATAATTTTGCCATTTTTGGTTAAATTATATATTTGCACTGTCAAGTGCAGCTTACAAGAGCAGCGCGATATCGTCCTCACAAGCTATGTCAACGTGCTTCTAAGCCATTTCAACGCAATCATGATCTATTCAGTGTTTTCCTCGAATTTATGTTATACTCTGTGCCCCTCGGTTCAATCCATCGGCCATTTTAGATATATTTTCTCACTTTCGTGAGATATTTGCTGGCATTACCTGTCGGAATCATATTATTATTATTTTTCTTGCCTTTCTTCGTTGCTTCATTAACATAATTCCGCTTGATTTACCTTACGGTGTAATCCAAGGGTGTTATTAGCGAGTAACTATGGCTCACAGCTCGATTGCCACTGGTGACTTGTAAGCTGTGCCCTAATAATCTTCTCCTTTGTGTTTGGCTGTTCAACATCTGAGAGAGACTCTCACGGACCCCTGTCTGCACTGCAGTCTTTTACCTATGCCGGAACGATGGGTCCGTCTTGCTGAGTTACACCGTGTCCTAACTAGACGCAATGCAATAAGATACCAGCGTCAAGCAATTTGTCTGTCCACACCAGACGCGACGCGACTACTAGATGCGACAAAATCAATCAGCCACAGCCAATCAGAACAGCGTGTGTGCGGTCTCTCACGGCAAGTGTAGACTATGGCACCAGAGATTAATCTTGACGGCACTCGCAAGGAAATGGATAAGTACATAATCAAATTCATAAATATCACACCATTTAAACATTACTAAAAATACATACTGAGTTGCTAAAACAATCTTTGTCATAGAATATACTTGTTTGTTCACAGTTTGAACGTTCTTGTTTCCAATTGTTTAATTTCAAGATCTGAGGTGAATTATCCATTGTTGCTTTTAGTACGAATACGTTACAAAGCTGGGAGCACTAAATGATATTCAAAGTCACATTACACGCTTTTAACATTAAATAAAGCACATAAACATTACCGGAGATTATCATTGCCATGTTTTGTGTTGTTGTTCCAGCCGCGACGTCGCAAAAATAGAAACCATTTCTAAAATAGAATCATGGTTAGGACAAAAACTCTAATTAACATGGAAAAGATACCTTTTATTGGGTATCACGGCGTCGCGTGTAGGTAGGACATGGTGTTAGACCCTAATTTGATGGTGAAACTCAGTTTCAGTTGTATGCAGCCCCTCCGCTCACTGACTGGCGCTCCCCTCCGATCTATGAAGAGGGCCACATCGGGAAGTGATGAACATTTGTGTGTTGAAGAAAATTCAATTTCTAAGATGGTTTATGTGCTTTCTTTAGAGATGGCGGAGCTGAAACTTGGATGCTTCGGATTCTTTTTTTTGTGATCATGGTTATCCAGCAACGGAGGAGTCTAGTTGGGGGTCAGTTCAGTCATCTGGACAGGCCCAGTCCTCTTCTGATGATACTTTGTCCATGCTTCGAATGGCAATTGCTCATCTAGGACTTGATGAGTCACCTGCCCAATCTGCCAAAACCAACGTTTTTTTCAACTTCTTTTGCCATGCCACCATGTAAAGATTTTGTGGCTGAATTTTCAAATTCCCTCACAGGTTCTGGTCCACCTAAGCGGTTCTCAAAGATTCCTCGGACGCTAGCATCTATGGCTGAAGCAGATTCCACCCCGGTTATAGAGCAGCCCGTTGCAGCTTTGGTGGTGTCTCCTGACAAGGCTCTATGGGAATGTGCGATGTCCCAGTGCGCAATGTAATCGCACAGATTCATTGTTAAAGAAGGCATACAAATCTGTCGCCTATATAACTTGTGCAGAAAACACAATCTGTCAATTACTTCTTGCTGCCACAAGTACGCTGGAACCAGCAAATGTTGATCCCTTAATTTCACAGTTCCTGCAAACGGCTCTTTTGGCAATGGGCCATGTGATCCATGAGCTGGGTAATCTTACAGCCACGCTTCTGGCAGCCCGCCGTCAAGTGTGGCTTGCCCAAGCACGACTATCTGAGGACTGTAAGAAAACCTTGAGAGATCATCCATTTGTTCCCAAGCATCTTTTTGGACCTAATGTTCAGGAACTGTTGGAAACAGCTACACCTCAGTCACAGTCCCATCAAAGGCCTCGTGTTACTGAAGATGCTAGAGTTTTTTGGCCAACTCATCGACAGTTGCCAGAAGGACCGCCACCAAACGGCAGGCTGTGCAAGACTCCAGACTGCATTTGAGACACGTGCAAAAGTTGGGTTTTTCTGTGAACGAGAAAAAGAGGTGTCTGATTCCAACACAGACCGCTACGTTCCTGAATTCCCGCCTAATGTCTGGAACGGTTGACAAACATTCTGCAACTCTGGGCTCACTTTCGCCCGGGTTTGTCTTTTCAGTACCGGGTGGTTCTACAACTAATAGGGATGTTAGCGGCACTTACTTCACAGGGTGGGTGGCAACGTGGAATCAGAGGGGTATTTGCGGACACTGGGCACCGACCCAGGCCACAGAAGATATAAACCTGCTGAAACTATGTGCAGTGTTCATGGCTGTAAGGTGTTTTTTGCTGCCATGTTCTCGTTCGGTCCGACAATACCCCAACAGTGTATCATCTGAACCACCAGGGTAGCACGAAATCCCGCAGGTCGCTACAGCTTACTCACAAGATTCTGACATGGTGTCACTCGCTTCACTGAGGGCAGCTCATATTTCGGGAGCATGCATCCAGACAGCGGATGCTCTTTCCAGGGATCAATTACATCCAGGGGAATGGAGGCTTCATCCAGATGTAGTGTAGGAGATCTGGCTATGATTTGGAAGAGCAGAGGTGGATGTTTTTGCTTGAGAGATGACCTCTCACTGTCGCTTATGGTTCAGAAGTGATGGTTCAAAGACAGAAGTATCCAGTCCCTTGGACCAGGACTCACAAATGGCAGAACTGACTAATATATGCGTTCCTACCTATCCCTTTGTTATGGGAGACATTACACAGGATCTCCCTGTGCAAGTGCTACTTGTGGCACTGCGATGGCCATCCAGACAATGGTTTCCTTTGTCGCTGAGACTTCTGACAGGCAATCCATGGAAGCTTCGCCCCAGGAAGGACCTCTTCTCCCAGCTGGAGGCCAGCGTCTGGTACCCTGATCCAGGTAGTCTGTAGCTTTGGGTCTGACCATTGGGTTAAATCCTTCTCTGATGCATTGTGACCCTGCGGTTATTCACACCCTCTCCAACTCTAGGGCTTCTTTCACAAAACAGATTTATGCTTTGCGTTGAAAGCTTTTCTCTTCATGGTGTTGCAGGGGCTCAATCCTGCAACATGTGACATTCTGAGCATCTTAAGCATTCTTCAACATTTACTAGAGGAGGGCAGAGCTGCTTCCACATTGAAAGTGTACGTCGCTGTGATTTCTGCATATCATGTTCCACTTGGATTTCACGGCCTTGTCTGCAGTTTTCTGAAGGGTGCACACCATCTGAAGCCTGCTCAGAATCCTCACTTTCCTGTGTGGGATTTGCCACTCGTGCTTGCATTCCTTTGCTCATCCCAGTTTAAGCCCTTGCAAAGCATTGACATTAAATGGATATCCTTGAAGACAGTTTTTTTGTTGGCTATTGCTTCTGCAAAATGAGTCAGTGTGTTGCACGTGCTGTCTGTTAGCGAATTATACTTGAGTTGGTTGCCGGATGATTCCAGGGTGGTCCTACGAACCAACCCTTCTTTTCTTCCAAAAGTGGATAGTGGAGACTATTACACTGGCTTACAAGGCAGTAGGGAAACCACTGCCCTGGGGTTTAACTTGTCATTCCACTAGGGCAATCTCATGTTCATGGGCTGTTTTTAAAGGAGTTTCCTTGGCGGACATCTGCAATGCCGCTACTTGGGCTTCTCCACGCACGTTTTATAAGGTCAACGTTTCTGCTCATCATGCTGTGATTTTGGCGGTTCTTCAGGAGCAGCCTTAACGAGGGCCCCTTAGACGAGGGGCCCGTTTCAGAAAGGAGGTTAAGTGAAAACTCTGAGTATGTTAACCCTGAAATGAGGGAAACTCTGGGTTTTCTGTTTCAGAATGCAAGGGATGTCAAACCCGAGAAAGCAGGGTAAGTCAAGCCAGTTTCTGAAAGAGAGGTAACTTATACTCAGAGTCAGTTACCATGGTAACTTACTCTGTGAACCTAACCTGGTCTGGAGCAGGTTTTCTTTGCTAAACCCAGTTTCTTTCGGTCTCCTCCTCATTTTTGAAGTGTCAGTGGTGTTTAAATACTTAATTTGTTCATTCACGCTGCACAAATGCTTTTCTTACTGAGTATTTTTGTCACAAATATCTAAAAGTTATAAATTAAATCTAAATTCTAAAGTAAGCGCATTTTACTTAAAACAAGTAAAACTTACCTCTAGAAGTAACCTAATAATTAGAATTTCCTTTAGGATTTCCAGTGGTTGTATATTCGTATATTCCCATCATCACACTTTCCAAAAACGGATTACTGTGAACTATGAAAGGGAAGGATGCCAGATGGAAGGGTAGTCTGAGATATATGCCGTAACCACAGCTCTTAAATAAACACAAATTATTCACAACTTATATGGTCATCTTTATTTCCTACAAATACTTTATTCTTTTTCCTGTTGGATTTTAACATTATTCCTCCATCTCCTCTTCATCTGTCAGTGGTGCTGGTGTTTTGCGAGCCCATGCCTTCTTGCTGTTGGCCGGCCTGAGTAGAAGTCAAATGTTAATTTCATTACCCTAATTAATTAATGTAAGAGATCAGAGAACATTTAATTATGTGAAAAGAGCATAATTAAATGGGGAAAGATGCTGCACATTGAAATAGACAGTGAATTATATATTTTTTAATGTCAAATGTTTGTAAAGTCATGAAACCTACACCCATGAATCTTTTATGCTTAAAGCTTTACCTGATTGAATTTTTTATACTTCATTTTTAGCTGCTGCCACATTCTTTTTCTGCCTGTGGGATACCATGAAAATTAAACTTAATTAAAAACTTAACTAAACTTAGAATTAAACTTACATATTGACCCGGAAGTATGCGGACGTCTTTTGTCAGGTGCTGTTGCCATGGTGAATCATTATTTCGGAGATCCATTGATCGTGGCTTTTCATAGTCGTTGTGCACATGCTTAACTCAGAGTTAGTCTACTCAGAGTTGATTGAACTAACTCAGTTCAGCTGTTCTGAAACCCAAAACTCAGAGTTTCCCATCTCAGGGTAAGTCAACTCGGAGTTCAAGTTTAAATTCAGAGTTGGTTGAACCTCCTTATTGAAACGGGCCCCTGATATAGTCCTTCTATGAGTAACCCACTTCTAGCCAAAATAACCTTGAATTCGGTTACATGTCGTTTTTGCCCAAATAACTTTAGATGAATGTTATCCCAAAGTCAACAGTGATTACAAAATGTTTGGTTTCATTTCTTTGGTTAGACGGCTATTAAATTTTCACTGACAGCCCAGATTTTGCCTTGTTTTAGCCTAGACGTCAGGGCTGTGTTTGGACGGCTATTAGACCAATTGCTTGCTGGGTAGATGCCACATTTGACCGCTCCAGAGTCAGACACGTCGGCGCGCCCGCCATTTTGGAACGGTCAGCACGTCGTCACTCACAGTAAGAGTCAATGATGCCACAACATTGTGCAGCTTCTGGTTGTGAATCTGCCAAGATTTAAATTCCCAAAGAAATGTGATAACCTTTTACAGGCAAGAATGTGTTGGTTTGTGTTTTTATATGTATTAACTCAATATTACAGGTTTGTGTAATATTGAGTGATATTGTATATTGTCTAATAAAAATAAATATCTATGTTTATTTTCTTTGGCTTCCAGGTTTTCCTAATTATAAGAAGACTTGAATGACTATGACTGCCATGCATGATGCTGATATAATGCATTTTAAAGAATAAAGAGAAAAATTATATTTTAATTATAAATATTATATTGTTTAATTAAAAAAATTTAATGTCTTTCTCTCTTATGACTGCTGTTATCAATCTCTATTTTTTTTCCATTTTTTGAAAGTTGTGAAAACACTGAGTTTTTCTTTTGCTATTTGAGCAAATGGGAACACAAAGATATATATTTAATGTAGTCTCTCATTCACCACTATAGAAGTTTACCCAACTATGATGGTCAAAATCGAGGGAGCGAGGGTCTGTCCATATAAACTTCCCTCGTCCACTTCACGAAGTGGAACGCACTTCAAAATGGCGGCAGGGATTCCCCCGAGGGGAAGTGCTTAGGGAAGTTCGCAAGTGCGTGTCTAAAAGTGGAGCAGAATGCAGCCTCAGTCGTGGCGGCCATCTTGGCTGAAGGCTCTGAGATTTCATACACTGGAACGGACTCAGTGGAACTGGGTTGGGAAAACTGGGCATGACAAGACTTTGGCTGGCCTCTGGTGGTTTATACCGGCTTGGTGTTGATTGACGAATACTGTCGCTTCGAAGAGGATTGGGTACTGGGGAAAATCTTCTCTTTAGTCTTTAGTCAAATAAGTTGAAGCAGGATCTAATTGCAGCAGTTTTCAGGATTAATAAACAGAACAAGGAAGAGAACAACAACATATGCACAACAATAACAGACAACCAAACTGGGGGGTATTCCAGAAAGCAGGTTATGTGACATACCTGGATATGTTTAAGAGTAAGTAAGCGGATAACCTCAACTTTCAGTTCCAAAAACGGAGGTAACTTTGAGGGTAAGTAGCCAGAGCAACTCACTCTCTGAACATAACCTGCTCCGGAGCAGCTCATGATCCAGGGTTAGTTTGCTTAAGAGAGTTTCAGATGTGTTTTATATAATTTATATAGTTATTAATATAACCAAATTTGTTATATAGTTACAGATATATAATATACAATATTATATATTAATTCTAAAGCACTATTATAACAAGGTAATGTTTAAATGTTAATTCAATTCAAATATATTTATTTATTTTATTTTCATCTCACACATGGATCTGCATTCAGTTAATTAGCAAACAAACAATGTAATTCTTATTGAGATTGAAAAAATGATTGCACAACCACCAAATAGGTGGCGATGTGCATTAAGTAGGTTATGTAAATCGCCATTAAACAAAAGAAGAAGAAGGTAGTAGAATGGCGCGCTCTTTCTTAGCGTCTGTTTCCATGGTGAATCATCGATTCGTCGCTCTGTTGAGAATGTCTTGTTTGTTCATGGTTAACATACTCTGAGTTGTCTGAACTTACTCCCGGACGCGTTTTTGGAACCAGCACACCTCGAGTAAGCAAGGTTTGGGTTAATCAACCGAGAGTTCAAGGTATATGTGCTTTCTGTAATACCCCCCTGAACTAGACACTGGGCTTAAATACACACAAGAAATCTACATCTACAGTAACTAGATAATTGACAAGAAACACCTGAACAGAACAAACTCAATCAGTAACCATAGAAACAAACAGGGAGAGAACTGAAGAGAACTGAACTAATTAACAGACACAGGTGATAGGGATATAAACAAACAATGGGCAAACACGAATAAAACACAATGAAAACTAAATAACTCAGACATTAACCGAACAGAGAAACAAATCAAAAACAAACTCTAAACCAGACTGGTTTGTGTCTAAACGTGACACATATATTGAAACAAATTAGGTTAAATATTTCAAGAGGGTTTCCAACGGGGATGTTTAGGGTTAAAGGTTGGTTAGGACAACATAGGCTATCATTAAATTTATACAATTAAACAACTAAAAAATCAGTCCTGAAAAATAATAACAAAAATACAGAATTGAATAGTAAGTGCTATAAAATAGTATAAACTGCTAATACATACAAAAATAAATAAAAATAATAATAACTAGGGTCCTAACAATGCGGTCCTGCGCTCCTCTGCTCAACGGCTAGAGAATACACATAATGCACTGTGAGAGTTGCTTGCTGAATGAATTTTTTTTTTTTTTAGTCACATACTGTTTTTAACCTACTAGGGAAGTATGCAATTTTGGATGCAGCCTGACTCTCTCATTATAAGAAGTGACAGAACTTATTGTCCAGTTCCTTGTTGTGGTTCCATTCGCACACCAGAGGTTCGCGGAAAATGCAGTTGTGAGAAAATGTTCAAGTGTGAGTTTGGTTATTGAATGCAGTTGTCAGTCATAACTAACCAAATTCGGTGTGAAAGTAAACATTTTAAGCACTTAAATACAGGACCGGGCTGGCAACTGTATTGTGCTGCTGTGTGTCCGTGGACATAGAGAGTTGTGCCCTTCGTTAACTCGGTAATACTCCAGCTGGCTTCCCATGAAATAGCAGTATTTTACTGTAAAAAAAACCTGTACACTCTATTGCTCCAGCAGTTTAAAATGGTTTTGTTGAATTGAAGCAGTCTGTCCAGTAGCTCGTATACACTCTAAAAAATGCTGGGTTTAAAAACAACCATTTCTGGGTTATTTGGCAACCCAGCGCTGGGTAAATATTGGACAGAACACATGCTGGGTTATTTTTACCCAGCTGGTTGGGTTTTATACATTAACCCATTTGCTGGGTTGTTTTTTGAAAGTGCTGGGTCACTCAATTTGATATTGAAGATTTTCATTTTAAATAATAAAAATGCACAATAAAATCTCTGTTATATATATACAGGAACAGTTCATATATTTTTTTATTCAATGGCAAGTCAGTCTTTTACAGTCATAAAATACTCAGAAACATTTAGTAAATGTTTTAGGACGTGACAGGAGCAGCAACAGCAGCCAATGGGAATCTCTGGGAAGAAAACTGCTATCAGGCTTTTCCAGTTTATTAAATCACAATCTTATATATTGATTTTTGAAAAGTTACATAAAAAACAGCTTTACCTTGTGCCGTCTCGTCTGTCAGATATTTAAGTTTCAACCCGTCAAACACATAGCGCTAGTGCACTAGATCAACAGCGCTCCTGTGATAGTCAGTGGAGCGCACGGCGGCAGGACAGCGATGTCGCGTCGTGTTTCAGGACGGGTCGCGCATTCGTTTGGCGGGAGCTGAAACTTCCTGGTGGCGCTGGCGCCGTTCGGCTAGCGTTCCCAACAGACGTTAGCTGTGACTTACATGTAAACAGAAAAGTTAAACTGTGAGACATTTTCGTCTTTGTACAGTAATAATTTGATAGGAATACAATGTAATACAAACCTTAATTTCCCCTCAGGAAGTTTTCTCTTAGAACAGAACACAAATTGACCATTGACAAACGTGTTCAGTTTTAACCGGTTTGGCACAGACTACCCAACACTGGGTTACATTGACCTAGCATTGGGTAGGTATGTGATGTCCCAGCAGCTGAGTTACAGAAAAACTACCCAGCACTGAGTAAAAATATTAAACATAACCCAATAAAATGACCCAGCAGGCTGAAGTGTTAAAATAAAATAACCCAGAATTTTTTTGAATGTAGCTGGTTATTGCTCTTTAAGGACTTCATTAATGCTGGCATCACATGCTGAAAGACTGTTCTCCCCAAGGATTTGTAATTTGTGATAACGGCACCAACAGTCATCATTAACTCAGTGGCTTTAAACACAGACTTTGCAGGGTGACACTTCATAAAACCCTTCAGATTCCTTGTAAAGTTTGTGTAGACCCTTCTCCACTCCGACATGGGTCCTGCGCTATAGTGGCAGTGGTAAGACACATCCCAGTTGCCTCAAGCTACAGGCCAGTCTGGAAGGCTATTCCCTCTTCCGGAGCTATGGGCCCTGCAAGTGCCAGGCTCCCTGACTGTGCTAGGTGAGTGTCTGTGGTAGGGTTTTGACTGTTTTACATGCTGTCTGGCCTTGGCTTGCCTCATATCCCACTTGGTTAATGATTGCTATAATTCCTAATTGTGGCCAGGGTCCAGGAAGAGAGTCACGGGCCAGACCTAGGCAATGAAAGGGAGGAGAGGAGGGCAAAGGGAGAGGTAGAGAGAAAAAAACTATAATAAAGTCACGGATTATGGGTACAAATCTTAAGATTAGTGGTGTGAGCAATAAAACATGGATTCATGTTGTGAGATTTACTTGTGTAAAGACTAAATATGTTGAAATCAGTTCTGAAATTGTTCACTTTCATTGTTCTGTTTGTGGCTGCTTATTTGAGAAGAATTAATCAAACGCAGTGCTAAGTTGTGGGAAAACCATCCTTGTGATCCTACCGAGATAAACACCTTTCTGTAGCGTCTTATTTTCACTAATAATGTAATAAAATACAATACTACCACACAAATACATAAGGAATAAATATAAATAAAGATTGGAGTATACTTGGTATTTGAAGTGTAGGTTTGTCTTCTGATTCGGGTTCAGACTCTGGCTCAACCATGTATGGCGAACATCAAAGTTTTCAAAACAATTCCACACATGTAGCGGGGACGTTGAAAATTATTTTAATATTCAAAACTGTTACAATCATAGCAGTATGAGTTTATTTCCAAGTCTTGAATGCCCATCAAAATGGCGTGTTTGAAAGAGATTGTCAGAAACTGGATATAGAATAGCCTATTACTTCTAAATTAGGATGTTTTGGCAACATTATAAGTGGACCTCAAAGAACATTATACAATTAAAGAAATGCAGTACATTGGCAAGTGGCAAGTTTATTTATATAGCACATTTCATACACTATAGTAATTCAAGGTGTTTTACACAGAAAAGGGAATTAAAGACAGAAGACTAATTGACAGAAATGCAATATAATATACATAACTATGTTTTCAGTGGTGTATAAAGACCTTACATAATGAACCGTTATGTCTTTATTACCTTAGAATTAGCCATTTCTATCTACACACACCGCTGATATTTTTTGCCGTCATGTTTCTACAGTAGCCCTAAACGGACAAACTTCTCTACAGAGCGCTAGTCACTCTCTGCTCTCTCCGACGACACATTTTTGTCCTGTGTCGGCCACCGTAGCTTATCTATGTGCTTCGAAAGGGAGGGGTGAGCGGTGGGCAATTGCAATTCACAACCTCACCACTAGATGCCGCTAAAATTTACACACTGCACCTGTAAAATAATCACAAAATAAAAGCAAGGAAAAACAGTCATAAAAGGAATTAAAAGAGTAAAAAGATGATACATGGATAAACTTCTCATCTGGCAAAACACTGGTGTATCATATTTTTTTCACAGCTGCTTGTTTTACTGTGAGATTTTCCCATGTTGATTGTCTGTGGTGTTCTTTCGGCACGCCAAAGTAATCTATTGGACGTCTCCAGTAGATCCGATTTTTCACCTAAAATCGCAAAGGAAGAGCAGATTTGGTCCCCGACCTCAAGTTTCACATTAAACTCACTACTCTACCACAGACTCAGACCATCAACATGTTTTTTTCCCCAATTAACATTTCAGAATAATAATTTTTAATATTACAAGATCATGTCTTCTATGAGGAATGTACGTCTATATTGAAAACACTACATGAATACTCGTGAGGCAAAAACTCTCATCATGTCAACTTAAACTGGTTTTAAATATAAAACTAAATTAAAGATTTTTTCGAATTCAAAAGCTCTACCAAGGAATCTTCCTGATATTATATCTTCCCAGGGAACAAAAATAGAATGTGTTGCGAGTTATAAGTACCTGGGTATTTTATTTGATAGTCAATTAACTTTTAAGCCACATATTGATAAACTTAAGCTTGAATTTTTTTTTTTTTTTTTTTTTTCAGAAACCGATCCTTATTTTCTTTTAGTGCAAGGAAATATTTGGTATCCGCAACATTTTTACCACTATTGGATTACAGAGATCTGCTTTATATGAATGCCCCAGTAAATTACTTAAACGAACTTTGAAAGTGCTTTACGTTTTATTACTGGTTATAGCTATCAAGCACACCATTGCACTTTATATGATAGCGCTGAGTTGCCATCTTTGTATACTTGACGAAGTTTTAATTGGTAGGCCTATTGTTTTATTTATAAATGTATTTGTGGTTTAATTCCATTTTACTTGTCTCTCAGCTTTTCTAATATAAATGTCTGTTGTTACAATCTTTGTTCAAATGATTTGTTATATCTTAAAGTTCTTTGGGTTCGAACAGAGCTAGGAAAAATATGCGTTAAATATAATGCTTCTTCTGCTTGGAATAATTTACGAAAAGATCGTAAACTGACTATGCTTCCATCACTGAACGAGTTACTTTTAACAGATTATGTGTTTTCTCCTTTGGTAAATGGCTGGTGTGATCCTTGATTGTGTTTTTCTGTCTTGATGTGTATTTGTATGTTTAATGTAGCTGCCTTCTTGGCCAGGTCACTCTTGTAAAAGGTTAAATAAAGAATGAATCAATCTTTTATTGTGTACTTAATTTTTAATACAAAAGTAAACCTTTATAATTTGTTTTCAACATTATTTACTTGATCTAAAAATAATGTTTTTCACTGCACACATCAGTCCGACTGGTTCCTGTGATCTCTGTGTGTGTCTGCTTTGCCTGTGTCCACCCCGAACCCGTCGGTCTGTGAGGTCTGTGACCACACATGCTCCCCACGCCGCTTCAAACATCCCCGCTGTCTCCAACGCCGTGCCCACACTATCTCTCTGCACGTGGGGAGCCTGCCTCCAGGCACCAAACACCGGGACTTTCTGGAGAAAAATGAGCGTTAAATCTTGCAGTGGCTCATTACGGTTAGGGAATTTTCTGTTAATTATGATCCAGGCACATCTAAGCAGTGTTTAATCACTATTTAATGTCATAGTTGAGGCATCCTGTGATATCTTCCTCTCACAGTGGCTGATGAGACAGTCGCTTTTCGTTGGTGGTTGACTCGCGTTTATGTGTAATTGTGCCCGTTTTATCCAGCTGGACTCGATCCATCTTTTAGACTCGGCTAAATCTGAAAGAAATACGAAATCTATAAAATTTTGAGCAGATTTATAAAGGTTATTGGATGACAAGACAGGGAATAGCTTGCAGATTCCCCGCCAAACACAACGGACATAATACTAGTGTGGTTTTGTGATGAATTTTCGATGTGTGGTTTGAGTTTTGTTGTATCAATAGAGCATCTTTCACCTGCCTGAATAATACTCTAATGCGTCTTTAATGAATTACTCAACATGCTTGGATCTGAACGTAGAAGATGAATGAGGGAAGACACTGTGTAATGATGACAGGTATAATGACGCCCCTCAACGACAATAATTATAGATTTGCTGTTGTGTAGTCTATTTCTGAATGTCTAGTGTCCCCGGGCAAAACGCTGGTGTTTTGTCCCAAACACACTGAAGGGCTTTTGATTCTCTCGTCGTAATTAGACCGATGAGTGTCAGAAAAGTCCTCAGTGTCTCGTTGTGGTTTGATGGAGATTTCTTCTTCTGTCAGATTCAGACACCCAGCTGGCTGTCCTGAGAAATTTACTCTGCGGCCTTCGGGCTGATATCTGGCAGCATCTCCTCCGTTCTCAGAGAATTCCTCATTCTCCCTGCAGCGGCTGCCAGGCTCGGAACACTGTCGGAAACGCTGCGGCTTTGGCTGAGCGCTGTGTGAGGTCCACCTTCACTGTGTGAGCAGTCTGCTGGCAGAACAAATATGGGTGGGACTTCTTGCCACACACACACACGCGCGCGCACACACGAACACACATGCCGCACACACACAGAGGCTTTCTCAAATCACACTTTAGGATTTCATTTACTAGGCTAATGAGGCCAGGTCTCAGACTGTGTCACGATTAAACCGTCTCCTTTTCTTCACTCCGCTGTGAACCAAACGCTTCTCTTCCTATTACCGTTGACCGTGTTCAATCCTTCTTTTGGTTGTGGATTATGTATTTTAAAGGTTACATAGGCTAATAATTTTAGAATGGGAGTCAACATTAAATCAAAATTGATAAAAAAGCTTTCCTTAAGTCGCAAAGAAATGAAAATCCACCCAGTCTATTTTCTTAAAGGGGGCATAACACACAGTTTCTGCCAGTCTCATGTTAATCTTGAGTACCTATAGAGTGGTATTGGATCCTTCATATCTCCGAAGAGTCTTTAGTTTTATCATATTTATAAAAGACAGATACGCTGTACCGATTCTTTCTGAAAACAGCCGAGCTCGTGGATGTGTGCAGTGGGCGGAGCTAAAGAGTCACGAGCACACACACACACACACACACACACACACTCTCACTCTCCCTAACTTTAGATTTACTATACGTTGGTGTTGTTCACATTATATGCACTTATGCGCCGATTGCCAACAAAACACACACATTTGATGCAGTTTCACTCACCGCCTGCGGTTTCCACTCATGACCGGGAACAAACACACACACTTGCAGAACTCCGGAAACACAAACTGCATCCACAGTTCCCTTAACGCTGGGTTATTTGGGAAGCTGAACAAGGCGATCTTTCCCTCACACCAGAAACACACTTCTTTAGTGACATTGTTGATTTCATGGTCTAAAAACAAAATGACAGCGCCGCCGACGGCTCCCGTAACCCGAACGAAGCTCGTTGATGGACGCGCTCTTGCTCTCGCTCTGGTTGATGTGTGTGTGTGTGTGTGTGTGCGTGCGCTCATCCGGGAGAAGTGCCCATACAAGCAATTCTGCCCTTTATGACGTCATACAGGGTCATACTCGAAAAAAAAACTTTCTGAAACTTGTTCGAATCCTGAAGGAGTGTATTTGGCACAGAAATACTCCATCATACGTCCAACTCATTTTTTGAAATTTTGTCCATGTTTATCATGAGAATCAACTCTTTAACAGTGTAAATAAGTCAGAATCCATGAAATAGCATTAGACCCCCCCCCCCCCCACTTTAATGCATGTTATAGATTTTATTGTAATAAAAACTAATTTGTGGATGTTTAATTAAAACAACAACAAAAACCTGACCTCGTAATGTTTAATCAAAATATCATAACTGGACCTTACGGTGAAAATGACATACTTCTCATCTGCCTCTACTTTTGAATTCAATGCCCACCTCTTACTAGACAATCAACAATTAATAACCAACAACCAGTTACATTCGGATGTACGTCACAATACAGAAGAAAAAATGCTTCCATTTCATCGCAACTTTAAGGCCCACATCTTATTGTCAATAACTGGTAATTTACATTTATATTTATCCAAAACAAACTACAGAGTTTACCTTTTATCAACTAGCCCATTGTTTGTGCCTTAAATTATTACATTGTTTATTAATACATTGTTAGCTAACTGTGTGATTTGTATATGCACTTTTCTGAAATCCATAACTTGGACACAGTCTCCTCTGATAATAAATCACTTTAAATTGTAATGTAGACGCATGCATTTTCTGTAAAGCTGCTTTGAAACGATATGTATTCTGAAAAGCGCTATACAAATAAATGTGAATTGAATTAATGCATTCTATGGGAATCAAATGATGCTAGCACCAGTATCTATTGTTTGAGCCATAGGAAGAGCTATTTACTGTATTACCAAAAAAAAAAGGCTTTGTAATCTTTAATTAAAATGTAACTTCCTTTTTTTCTTAAAACTTGCATTCCTTTGAAATAACCTTCGGATGACATTAGCTTACATATCATATGTGACCCTGGACCACAAAATCAGTCATAAGGGTCAAATTTTTGAAATTGAGATTTTTGTTAGGATAGGACAATATTTGTCAGAGATTGTCCAAATGAAGTCCTTAGCAATGCATATTATACATTTTTACAATGTACAATTTACAAAATATCTTCATGGAACATGATCTTTAATATCCTAATGATTTTTGGCATAAAAGAAAAATGGATAATTTTGACCCATACAATGTATTGTTGGCTATTGCCACAAATATACCCGTGAGACTTATGACTGGTTTTGTGCTCCAGAGTCACATATACCAATAAATAATAACTGTAACTTAACATAAAATTGATTATGTCATTGATTATGTTAACATGTTGTTTCGGCCCTACTCTGAAATGCTTCACACAGAGATAAAATGAGTTGTGAATTGGGTTTCACGTCAGCTTTAAGCAAAATAGTGCTATTCCAACAGCAATGCAGTACTTAAAATGATATTTGAACTCATACTTCAATAAAGAATCTTTATTATACATATACCTGAGCAAACATTAGATTCAGAGTCTATTTTTATGCAACTTCTCCTTTAGTGTAAACGCACAGGGTGATGTTTGAAAAGCATCTCAGGATGACGCACGTCTTAAAATAATCATACACAAACTGTAGTAAAGCCACCCAAGCAATGTTTTCATGTTTTCACTGTGGTCGTGCACCTTTGTGTTTATTATTGAGTTCAGGTGCAGTAAGATGTCCCCGGAAGACTATTCGAGATGGAACCATTTAGGTTTCTGTTGAAATAAATGTTTATAGCATTCCAAACATTTTGTGTAAGACAGTATGTGTGGTCCTGTCGGCACCTAGTGAGAGGTGATGTCTTGTAAAGGTGTGTTTCTGTGCGCCTGCTTGTTTTACCTGTGTGTGGTTACTCATATGTATTCGGGAGAGAGAGAGAACTATGTCTGAGTCTGTGTGTGTGGGAGGATGTCTGCACATGTGAGTCTCATAACTTTTTAACCAAAGTTTACACACACACACGCAATTAAAAAAAGGGGACAAAACATCTGTTTTAGCACTTACTGTACAATTGTGCACTTACATTCTTTAAGATATTTTAAATACGCAAAAGAAAGCTTTTTCGTTGAGATCCTTGTTACTTTATTTTAGGAAGGATATATTTTCAATATATTTTTCTTGTGCCTATTCATTCATACAAACAGATAGCACATGTGCTTGCACGTATGGAAAAGTAAGAAGGTTCCATTGAGACTGTAAAAGCAACACCATAAAATGTGTGGAAGCAATTGTGTGAATTAGGAGACTTTTATTATACAAAAAAAGAGGAAAATTTGCCAAGTTCCAATGAAGCATCTTGTACAACTGCTTCTGTAGCAATTTTGATATTTTCTTTTTGCACAGCGCCACTTTGTGGTCAGTTTGAGAATTGCATGAGAAGCAGGCCGTGTCCAGGTTCAACGTTCCGCTTGCACAGGGGCCGAGGGGCCTAGGGACTGAGGAGGGCCAAAAGAGGGGGGTCCGGGGATGAGAATTCCTGCCTGCTATGGCTGATAGCAGCTTCCGCTCACTCTGGGAAATCGGTTGAACTGGAGCCATCCTGTGAATCCCCACGCGGAAATAAATCACTCTTAACTAGCCCCTCACACACCATACTGCGGCACAGAATCAAGCATGTGTTTCAGCCCTCTTGGTGTGTGTGAATGTGCACATATGTTCTGTGTCTGTGAGTAGGTGTGTGTACGCAGCTGGACCTATCTTTTCTTCCACTCCATGGAATAATGGTCCTCTCCTACGCATGGGGTGCTGTCTCCGAATGAAGACTCTGTACAAACGATAGCCTACTGTATGTCTGACAACTTCTACCCCGTATAGTCTTTTTCCATCTGTCTTGGGCTTAAAAGAAGGTGGTAGTGCAATACACTTATAAATAACACATGCATGACAGTTGTGAGGACACTTTTAGTAGCTTTTATAAGCATGCGGTCATTCGTGAAGGTCCTACCGAGCCGTATTTTAAAGTCTCTTAGTCAATGGCAAGCACACATACATGGAAATCTGTAGGGTCATACATGGCTGTTAGAAGATTTTAGAGTGGACTCGATTGATTTTGACAAGAGAATACTGATGGTAGCATTTCAATTTAGCTTAAAGGGATAGTTAACCCAAAAATGAAAACTATTTTCTCACACTCATGTCTTTCCAAACCTGATTTTCTTTTTCTTTCTGCCAAGTGCCGAACAAGAAGATATTTTGAAAGAAAACAGTAACCGCAAATTTTTGGTTACCATTGACTTTCATTGTATGCACAAAAAATGAGACTTTTCTTAAAACATAGTCTTTCATGTTCCACAGGAGAAAGAAAATCATATGGTTTGGATCGTCATGAGGTTGATGTGAAATGATGACAGAATCTTAATTTTTGGGTGAACTACACTATATTGCCAAAAGTTTTGGGACACCTGCCTTTACATGCACATGAACTTTAATGACCATTCTTAATCCGTAGGGTTTAATATGGAGTTGGCCCACCCTTTGCAGCTATAACAGCTTCAACTCTTCTGGGAAGGCTTTCTACAAGGTTTAGGAGTGTGTTTATGGGAATTTTTGACCATTCTTCTAGAAGCGCATTTGTGAGGTCAGGCACTGATGTTGGACGAGAAGGCCTGGCTCGCAGTCTCCGCTCTAATTCATCCCAAAGGTGTTCTATCGGGTTGAGGTCAGGACTCTGTGCAGGCCAGTCAAGTTCCTCCACACCAAACTCGCTCATCCATGTCTTTATGGACCTTGCTTTGTGGTGCGCAGTCATGTTGGATCAGGAAGGGGCCATCCCCAAACTGTTCCCACAAAGTTGGGAGCATGAAATTGTCTAAAATGTCTTGGTATGCTGAAGCATTAAGAGTTCCTTTCACTGGAACTAAGGGGCCAACCCCAACCCCTGAAAAACAACCCCACACCATAATCCCCCCTCCACCAAACTTTACACTTGGCACAATGCAGTCAGGCAAGTACCGTTCTCCTGGCAACCGGCAAACCCAGACTCGTCCATCGGATTGCCAGACAGAGAAGCGTGATTGGTCACTCCAGAGAACACGTCTCCACTGCTCTAGAGTCCAGTGGCGGCGTGCTTTACCCCACTGCATCCCACGCTTTGCATTGCACTTGGTGATGTAAGGCTTGGATGAGCTGCTCGGCCATGGAAACCCATTCCATGAAGCTCTCTACGCACTGTTCTTGAGCTAATCTGAAGGCCACACGAAGTTTGGAGGTCTGTAGCTATTGACTCTGCAGAAAGTTGTCGACTTCTGTGCACTGTGACCCTCAGCATGCGCTGACCCCGCTCTGTGATTTTACGTGGCCTACCACTTCATGGATGAGTTGCTGTTGTTCCCAATTGCTTCCACTTTGTTATAATACCACTAACAGTTGAGCGTGGAATATTTAGTAGTGAGGAAATTTCTTATTGCACAGGTGGCAACCTATCACGGTACCACGCTTGAATTCACTGAACTCCTGAGAGCGACCCATTCTTTCACAAATGTTTGTAGAAGCGTCTGCATGCCTAGTGCTTGATTTATACACCTGTGGCCATGGCAGTGATTGGAACACCTGAATTCAGTGATTTGGAGGGGTGTCCCAATACTTTTGGCAATATAGTGTATTTCTTTAACCTTTTACCTCAGTATGATCTTATTACCTGATTAATCCAAAATGTATGATAAAGTGTGTAATTTTTGTGTTTATAGTGTCACTAAAAAGTAATGTTTTCAAACAGGTTTCCTTAGTTGTCTCTGCTTGGATCTGTGAAAACTCTGTCTGGACTATCTATCCATCTCTGCCTCGCTCTGTTTGTTTCTGTCTCTCTCTCTTTCTTGAATGGACGCATGGGAATGAGAGAAGAGCAGGGTGCAGTGGGTTTGCTTGGCAGCTGGCATGCCAACAGCTCTCCCATCACCTCGTTGACTTAATGCCAATGGGAGTGACACAAAGACCACCCCAATTCAGTGCACCATCCCCTGCGCGCATCAACCCACTGGACTACAGTACCAAACGGATGAAACTGAAACAATGGTATATATATATATATATATATATATATACAGTCAAACCAAAATTTATTCAGACACCTTCAACATTTTCTCTCATTATCACAGTTTATTTGCTATAGTTTAAAAAATGGTAACAAAATATGACAATAACTCAGAGTTAAACTGTGTCAGAACAAATTCATCTTGATAATGTCAGATAACTTTGATAGAAAGGTGTGTAATGGATTACAATCAACCAATCAGCTGTTAAATATAAGAACACAATTAGATAATACCAATTTAGCTCAACCAATGACCAAGCAATGCTTGATTTAGTTCAGTCTGTGGTGTCAAAGGTCACATTAGCAATTAAAGAACAAACACTTCAGCAAAACATGCTCAGCTCAAAGTGTCTCAATCATTTTGCTCCCACATTTTTATCAATTTTACTGGTAGTCACTGTATGAAGAATTTTTGGGTATAATATGTCACAGTTTACTTTATTTTGCTCTCCTCACTTACAGAAATGAACTATAGTGTCCTGCACACACTAGTAAAAAATTATATCTGGTGTCTGAATCATTTTTGGTTTGACTGTATATATGTGTGTGTGAGTGTGCATGTAAAATAATTTCAAGACTTTTATTTTAATATTTTCTCAACTGAGGAATGCCAAGTTTTATGCAGTATAAACACCAGAGTGAGTCTGTAAAATATATTATTTGCTTTAACTGACCACATTTACAGTTCACAAATCATCCTCAAGAGAAAGATATGAGGTATCATATGTGCATGTTATTGTCCACCTAGGACTGCGTTTATATTTTTGTACAAGTTAAATATACTTTTTGTGGGTTACTAAATGGTTCCTGATAATTCAACGAATCATGACCAGTTTCCTTTTTCAAACTGGAGGAACAGATGGAGCTTCCACTGATTATGCTCAGACTGAGGGCTGTCATTAGTGGAAATGGTCAGCCAGTCAATGGCTCAAATGTGGTCAGTTCAGGAAGGTGGATTTGCTCGGACTGAGTGAAGCGGTTGGGACTTTCCAGACCTGACCGTACTGATGCTGCTCTCACTGCCTGACCATATCTCATTAAAAGTAATTTTATTCAGAATTAAAACCTGTTAAGGGTGGGCCCACAGCCATTACATATTTAAAACAGAAATATCCTATACTAAACCTGAACTAATCTTGACAAACTATATATCATTTGAAAGCTTACCATCTCTAGTTTTCATATTTGGTGACAGAGGAGCAGTAATCTATCAATTAGCAACAAGAATATTTTCATACTCATAAGGTGTGTACAGACCTTTATTTTGAAATAGAGATGAACTAATCATGAAAGATTGGTTGAAACCTCAGTTTGTTTTCATGCCAAGAGTTCAGAAGATAACATCCATTACATTTTTTGAGAAAAAAAGGTCTGAAAATGTTTTAAATATAAAGAAAGAAATTACAGATTCTCCATATGTGATGTGGCGGCGAGCTATAACGCACATACGTGTTCTTTTTATGTGTTTATTAGAGGTTGTATTCATATCAAAATCTGCCAAACTGCCCATACTACTTCTGAATAGGATGCCTACTTCATAAATTGTATGAAAATTATGAAAATATATGGTTCAGAGCACTCAAACCATATACGGAAATGCAGACGCCCTTATATGGTCAGTAATGGTGCTTGGCTGTCATCTAGTGAAAAAGTTTGATACAAAATCTCACCGAAAGCTCATTTTTCGAGATATCAACCTAAAATTGGGAACACAACTTTTTCATATATTTGGCTTTGATTTTCTTGCAGTTTAAGAGTAAAACATGTTTTGTAAAATATATATTTTATATTTTATATAAAATATTATATTTTTACATTTTCATAAACTAAAACTTCTATAACTTTTCCATTTCACTTACGTAATTTATTTGACTTCTACAATAATCTGCCAAATGTCTTCTTTAAAACAAGACCAGCCTTATGTCTATATTCCAAAGCATTCTTGAATTACAACCATTTAAGTTTGGATAGTGCATTTTTATGTCTATATTAAAAAAAGGGGGGTGACAGTAGCAGTAAATTAGCATATTAGAATGATTTCTGAAGGATTATGTGCAGCTGCTGAAAATTCACAGGAATAAATGACATTTCAATATATATATATATATATCTTTGAAGCTTGAAGATCCTCTGCCATTCAGCATAATGAGCCTGGTTTCACATCAATTCACATCATTGCTCATTCAGCGCTGTGACTCCTGATTAATGATTGCCCTCTGGTGGGAGACTCAGACCATGCCTCCAGAAGCTTCACATATGGTGCCTTCACTAGAAATAATAATCTCTTCTCTCTGTTATGATCTATAGTAAACTCAAGGTCCAGGGAAGTGCACAGGGGACATATTAAAGAAATATAAATATCAAATTTAAAATTTTAACTATTTAAATGAACATTATCTAGTGATCTTTAAGTGTTAATGTACTATAATTTATGTATTTACTTATTATTTATATACTTCATATTTATATACTTTTAAACTATTAATTAATTTAACATTCATTGTTTTTAGCATCTCCTCTGGCTCTGAAGCACATAACCAGCAGCAGGTGAAGCGCTCACGTCAACCTTGTTTAATTGACTCCACCAAAATATTGTTTAAAGGTGCAGTGTGTGAATTTTAGCGGCATCTAGTGGTGAGGTTGTGAATTGCAATCCCCCATCGCTCACCTCTCACTTTCAAAGCACATAGAGAAGCTACGGTGGCCGACACAGGACAAAAATGTCGTTATCGGAGAGAGCAGAGAGTGACTAGCGCTCCGTTTAGGGCTACTGTAGAAACATGACGGCACAAAATATCAGCGGTGTGTGTAGATAGAAACGGCTCATTCTAAGGTAATAAAAACATAACGGTTCATTATGTAATGTCTTTATACACCACTGAAAACATAGTTATGCATATTATATTGCATTTCTGTCAATAGATCCTCATAAATACTACACACTGCACTTTTAACTTATTAAACTTTGAAGTATAATGGATAAATAATTTATATAGGGCTATACACACACTACCATTTTGTAAGTTTGGGGTCTGTTTTTACATGCACCAGGGCTGCATTTATTTGATCTAAAATACAATAAAAGCAGTAATATTGTGAAAAAAAAATACAATTTAAAATAACTGTTTTCTATTTTAATACATTTTAAAATGTAATTTATTCCTGTGATGGCAAAAGCTGAATTTTCAGAAGTCTCGTATGCTCCCCAAAGCCTGCATTTATTTGATCAAAAATACAGTAAAAATAGTACTATTGTGAAATTTTATTACAATTTACTATATAAGTGTTTTCTATTTTAATATATTTTAAAATGTAATTTACTCCTGTGATCAAAGCTGAATTTTCAGCAGTCGTTACTAGTCTTCAATGTCACATGATCCTTCAGAAATCATTCTAATACGCTGATGTGATGATAAACATTTCTTATTATTGTTAATGTTAAAAGCAGTTCGGGTTAAATGCTTAATATTTCATGGAAATCGTGATACATTTTAGGGACATTTTTTCAGGATTCTTTGATGAATAGAGCATTTATTTTTTGTAACATTAGAAATGTCTGTATTGTCACTTGATAAGTTTAATGCATCCTTCCTAAATAAAAGTATTAATTTCTTTAAAAAAAAAAAAAAAAGAAAAAAAAAACCAAACTTTTGAACAGTAAATATCTTATTTCTCTGATATCTTGAATGTGCCACTTATTGTAACGTAGTCAGGGCCTTAGCATATAAGAACAATATATATATAGAACAACATAAATCCTTTGCCTAATTATAACTCAGCTCTTACGTCCCCTCCAGTCCTCTCCTCAAGAGTGGGCCCTCCAGGTCCAGTGGCCCCTCCCCCCCACCCAAACCTCAGCTGCCCCACCTCCTCCTCCTCCTCTCTCGCTCACCCTCATGCTCTTTTCTCCTGGTTGCCTGGGCAATGCCTAACAAAGCCATCATTTCACCAATTTCCACAGAAACAGGTGCTGGTACAATGGCCGCTTCCTTCTGCACTGAAAGAGAAGGTTAGTGAGGTTCATGGGAACTCGGGCAGACAATCTCAGGGCTGTCCAAGTGTCGTCCTTAGGCTCTGACATAAAAGAAGGCTAATTTGTTGTCGCTGTTTTCCCAGGAGGGGGGGAAAGGAAGGGGGGGACACACATTTTTGGAGAAACAGACCTTGTGATATCAATCTCAGAGTAGCTGAGAGCTCTTTTTCTGATGTACTTGACGTCCAGTGTTTTGCCTATGTAGAGTGACACATGTTTTATGTGTATGGTTGTAAGACAAAGAAGACAGGACAAAAGCCGAACCGATGTCATTGCTATAAGGCTATTTGATGCTGGTACCTGCACTGCACACTATTCCTGGTCCCTTCCTCACACCTCAGGACTAAAATCCAGGGGTTGGGTGCTGGCAGCACTACAAAGCAAGTCTGGACATTTGGGGAAGGGGAGGATCCTTTCTGCATGGTCGTAAATTATGTTTTGTGGTGACCATTTCAGAAAGCTTTCACAACTGTATGAGACAATGTTTGAAATACTTATCTTTTAGCAGATGAAAGTGAGAATGTTAAACTTCTTTTGCAATGAATATTCAAATAAATCATATTTTATTATGTTATAAAAATATTATAAACTTGTTTTACAAACATAAATATTGCAGAAAATGTATGTATTATAAAACTCTGTTGTGACTAATAAAAAAAAAAGCATTTTCATCATTTTCAACTTTTTTTTTTTTTTTTGATAATGTCTAAATTCAGACATAGTAACATCTCTTCTGTTCATTTATGGTATTTGCAGAGTTCAGGCTGATTAATGCTGTGTCTATTGAGAAGGTCTTGTTTACCTCTATTAGTGGTGTTGTTTCCCCCCACATCAGGCTCTAAAGCACTGCCTCCTATGGTTCAACTTGGGGGCCACCAATGCACAAAGTAAAACACTCTACAAAAGAGTATAATAAAACATGCCACTGAACAGAAACAGGGGAGAGAAAGAGAGAGACCGCAGGAGAGGGAAGCGAGGGGAGGGGAGAGGAGAGGGGAGGAGAGGAGAGGGGAGAGAGAGAGAGAGACACTTGTAAACCTGTCTGAAAGCATTCCAATAAACAGTGGAAGAATGTAAGCGTATGAATCTCGTCTAGAATGTCTTTGTCAGTAAACTACACACCTTAAAGACAGACAGACACAAACAAAGTGTAGCATATTCTTAAAAGCCAAACAGATATCAAGTGCAAGTTGAAAAAAATACACAATCTTATATTAAAAGGTACATAACACACACAGTTTCTGCCAGTCTCATGTTAATCTTGAGTACCTATAGAGTAGTGTTGCATCCTTCATATCTCCCAAGAGTCTTTAGTTTCATCATATTTATAAAAGACAGATACACTGTACCGATTCTTTCAGAAAACAGCAGAGCTCGTGGAGGCGTGCAGTGGGCGGAGCTAAAGAGACACACACACACACACACACACACACACACATACACACTCACTATATCATGGCATTATACCTGGATAACTCTCGATTCACTATACGTTGGTGTTGTTCACATTATATGCACTTATGCGCAGATTGCCAACAAAACACACACATTTGATGCAATTTCACCGTCTGCGGTTTCCACTCATGACCGGGAACAAACACACACACTTGCAGAACTCCGGAAAAACAAACTGCATCCACTGTTCCCTTAACGCTGGGTTATTTGGGAAGCTGAACAAGGTTATCTTTCCCTCACAACCAGAAACACACTTCTTTAGTGACATTGTTGATCTCGTGTCTAAAAACAAAATGACAGCGCCGCCGACGGCTCCGGTAACCCGAACGAAGCTCTCGCTCTGGGTGATGTGTGTGTGTGTGTGTGTGTGTGTGTGCGCTCATCCGGGAGAAGTGCACATACAAGGAATTCTGCCCTTTATGATGTCATACAGGGCCGTACTCAAAAAAAACTTTCCGAAACTTGTTAGAATCCTGAAGGAGTGTATTTGGCACAGAAATACTCCGTCATACGTCCAACTCATTTTTTTTTAAATTTTGTCCATGTTTAGCATGAGAATCAACTCTTTAACAGTGTAAATAAGTCAGAATCCATGAAATAGCATTAGACCCCCCCCCCCCCCCCCCCCCCCCCCCCCAATGCCATAACGCAGCTTAAAAGATGTTTCAGATTTAAATGTCTTTATATAAATCAAAAATAAATGTCCTTTAACATGGAATTTCAGCAACAATAACTAATCCACATCTGATTTTGCTATTTTGCATTGACATCTATGTATTTTTTTACACTATGTGTAAAATTATTTGCTTTTTCAAATAGATAAAAATAAAGATTAAATCAAATTTAGTGAATCTACCCAAAAGTCCTCTTATATGTCAAATATGTCTTTGCAAAAGCTCTGAAAACACTAAACGTGAAGCAGTGTTATTTTAATATTATTTACTGTATATACTTTTATCGTATTTATTAATATTTTGGATTAACTAATTTTATTTCAGTTATTTTCCCAAGGTAACATTTATTTTTTATGTTTAAGTTTTTCATCTAATATTTATATTTTATTTCACCTTTATTTCAATTAACAAAAATATTTAATGTTTAATAATAATAGTAAAAATGTTTAATAGTTTTACTTTTATTTAACAAAAAACATTGACATGATGAACATTCCCAAACAATTTCCAAAACATCAAACTCTGTTTACATCAAAATCTACTGTAACTGTATACAAATGATGGCTGTGTAATCTAGCATGATCTATTTGAAGCATACACTGCTGTATTTGTCTTTCCTGTTATACAGTGACTTTTCTGTCTCTATGATTTACTTACTCATATTTTCTATAAAATGAGTCACATATTTATAAGAAATGGCTTAAATTATATATTTAGGTCTTTTTTATCACTTAAACAGATATAATAGACATTAAAATTACTATTTTGTATTTTACACACCTTTTTATTGATATACACTCACCTAAAGGATTATTAGGAACACCTGTTCAATTTCTCATTAATGCAATTATCTAATCAACCAATCACATGGCAGTTGCTTCAATGCATTTAGGGGTGTGGTCCTGGTCAAGACAATCTCCTGAACTCCAAACTGAATGTCAGAATGGGAAAGAAAGGTGATTTAAGCAATTTTGAGCGTGGCATGGTTGTTGGTGCCAGACGGGCCGGTCTGAGTATTTCACAATCTGCTCAGTTACTGGGATTTTCACGCACAACCATTTCTAGAGTTTACAAAGAATGGTGTGAAAAGGGAAAAACATCCAGTATGCGGCAGTCCTGTGGGCGAAAATGCCTTGTTGATGCTAGAGGTCAGAGGAGAATGGGCCGACTGATTCAAGCTGATAGAAGAGCAACTTTGACTGAAATAACCACTCGTTACAACCGAGGTATGCAGCAAAGCATTTGTGAAGCCACAACACGCACAACCTTGAGGCGGATGGGCTACAACAGCAGAAGACCCCACCGGGTACCACTCATCTCCACAATTTGCACGAGCTCACCAAAATTGGACAGCTGAAGACTGGAAAAATGTTGCCTGGTCTGATGAGTCTCGATTTCTGTTGAGACATTCAGATGGTAGAGTCAGAATTTGGCGTAAACAGAATGTGAACATGGATCCATCATGCCTTGTTACCACTGTGCAGGCTGGTGGTGGTGGTGTAATGGTGTGGGGGATGTTTTCTTGGCACACTTTAGGCCCCTTAGTGCCAATTGGGCATCGTTTAAATGCCACGGCCTACCTGAGCATTGTTTCTGACCATGTCCATCCCTTTATGACCACCATGTACCCATCCTCTGATGGCTACTTCCAGCAGGATAATGCATCATGTCACAAAGCTTGAATCATTTCAAATTGGTTTCTTGAACATGACAATGAGTTCACTGTACTAAAATGGCCCCCACATTCACCAGATCTCAACCCAATAGAGCATCTTTGGGATGTGGTGGAACGGGAGCTTCGTGCCCTGGATGTGCATCCCACAAATCTCCATCAACTGCAAGATGCTATCCTATCAATATGGGCCAACATTTCTAAAGAATGCTTTCAGCACCTTGTTGAATCAATGCCACGTAGAATTAAGGCAGTTCTGAAGGCGAAAGGGGGTCAAACACAGTATTAGTATGGTGTTCCTAATAATCCTTTAGGTGAGTGTATGCATTCAATGTTATCATGTCCTCAGTGCAAAGTAATCAACTTCCAAAAGAACATAAACCATGAAATAATAAACACCTCAAAATATTTTTACATTATGTTGTAGATTTGGCTAAACTGCCTCTAATCATACATATAAATCATGTAAAAGTATAGTTTATTATTATTATTATTAATATTAATTTTTATTTTATAATTTTCTTCATTTTTCTTCAATTTTACAATTTTCTTTCATTTCTTCGTCATTTTGAAATAATAATTTGACAGGAACGTTAAATGTTTTGCATACTTATGTCTTATTTTGGGAGGTGAGGAGCATTAACAGCATATACAGTATATGTTTTTGAGCAAATTTTTATTATTATTTACCATCCTGTTGGCAAAAATGGGTACAAAAAGTACCTGATCTTAATAATCAAGACATTCTATTCATCAATAATTGTTTTGTTATTGTTTCAAGAATAAAAAAATACTATGATGGCATAAGGGACATATACTATCCAAGAAAAGCTCATTATTGTTTAACATTTACATTATTAACATTTTGTGATAACTATGTATAAAATGTCCCTAACAGGGTGGAATACCTTCATGGCCAGTGTCTGAACAATTTACCCATAATTATTATTTTCTGAGTCCCTGAGCTTGACCAATATGCATTCCTAATAGTTAAACATGTCACTATTTTGGTAGAATGCTAAAAACATGAAAAACAGGTAACTTTTTTTTAAAAAAAATGAAGCCAAAATGTTACTGGATAACAGGAATGATCTGTATAGCTGCTAACAGGAGATTACAAATTTATTTAAAGTAAATTATCCAGTTGAAGTATTTGTAAATATATATTATATATAGGTTAAAAATAATAAAAAATATTTTGAATTAACACATTTTATTTCAGTTATTTTCCCAAGGTAATGTATGTTTTTTATGTTTTAGTTTTTAATCTAATATTTATATTTTATTTAACCAAATATTGTTTAATAGTTTTACTTTTATTTAACAAAAAACATTGACATGATGAACATTCCCAAACAATTTCCAAAACCTCAAACTCTGTTTACATCAAAATCTACTGTAACTGTATACAAATGATGGCTGTGTAATCTAGCATGATCTATTTTAAGCATACATTGCTGTTTTGATTATATATGTTTATATATTTGATTACTTTACTTATTTAAAGTAAATGAAGTATTTGTAAATATATATTATATATAGATGAAAAATACCCGTAATAAATAAACAGTCTCTTAATTAAAAAATAATTTCTGTCACTTCTGGGACCGTAGTCTGGGAGACACAGGACTTGTATTTTGAAAAGCATATTTCCGGTCCCTGTCAGGAAACTCCTCGGGAAAATAAAAAATAAAGTGGATGGTGTCCCGTAAACCGAGCGGTTGTCTTGATATTATCTGGCTAAATCTCGACGACTTAAAATTCAACCTGGACCGATTAAATGGACAAATAAGGTGAGGGAATAACGGCTCTTTTGCCATTGTCTCTACAATGAGTATCGTCACGTTTGAAAACTGTTAAAACAGGACAGCACTTCGATAAAGCTAAGCTAGAGCTAAGGGACACTCCGTTAGCCAGTGTGTAAACAGTCTACCTCACAGATATACTCAAAACTTTGACGTTATGTGCATTAAAACTGTACAATTATTGTCGTAGTTCTGCCTAAAGGAGATTGCATCTGCAAGGTTTGCATTAGGAACACTCTGGGCCCTGTCAAATTGGTTATCATTATCAACATAACAAGAGCAATATTCCATACTTTTAAAATGTCATGTCAGTTTGTGTATATATTTGCCTGATATAAGTCACTTTTATGTTTTGCTGTATTGTCTTAATTCAGCACTTCACTCTTCAGAGCAATCAGTTAACCCACACGAGTAGAAGTTACATTTGATTAAACTTAATTAAAGGGATAGTTCACCCAAAAATGAAAATGACCCCATGATTTACTCACCCTCAAGTCATCCTAGGTGTATATGATGTTCTTCTTTCAGACGAAGACAATCAGAGTTATATTAAAAAATGTTCTGGCTCTTCTAAGCTTTATAATGGCAGTGATTGGCTGTTTCTGTTTTGAAGTCCATAAAAGTGCATCTATCCATCATAAAAGTGCATCTATCCATCGTAAAAGTGCATCTATCCATCATAAAAGTGCTCCACACGGCTCCAGGGGTTAATAAAGGCCTTCTGAAGCGAATCGATGGGTTTGTGTGAGAAAAATATCCATATTTTAAACTTTACAAACTGTAATCTCTAACTTCCGCTAACTGTCATCCGCGCGTTCACGGGAGACTGGTGTTCCAGCGTATGACGCAGGTGTAGCGTAAGTTCCGGTGACGAACGCAGAAGCGCAGAGGATAGAGCAAAACAAAACTTGGTTCTCGCAAGAACTAGCATATTCTCACTTACGCTACACCTGCGTCCTACGTCATACACTGGAACGCCAGTCTCTCGTGAACGCATGTTCGACAGCTAGCGGAAATTAGAGATTACAGTTTGTAAAGTTTTAAATATGGATATTTTTCTCACACAAACGCATCACTTCACTTCAGAAGGCCTTTATTAACCCTCAGAGCTGTGTGGAGCACTGTATAATGGAAAGATGCACTTTTATGATGGATGGATGCACTTTTATGATGGATAGATGCACTTTTATGGACTTCAAAACGGAAACAGCCATTCACTGTCTTTATAAAGCTTGGAAGAGCCAGGACATTTGTAATATAACTCTGATTGTATTCGTCTGAAAGAAGATCATATACACCTAGGATGACTTGAGGGGGAGTAAATCATGCGCTAATTTTCATTTTTGGGTGAACTATCCCTTTAATAAATAAATAGCTTTTAGACAGAAGGCACTGCAGTTAAATGTCAATATATAATACGTCTACATGTATTTTATTGTTAAGGATGTTCATTAAGGGAATTAATTTGTGATGTTTACTATGGGTGTGTGTTGCTGTCATATTTGCTAGTCATGCTGTTTTCAAACTTGTTTGAACACACACACAACCACACACACAACACGTCATCGCATCATAGACTCTCTATTCGTTCCGGTTAAATCACAAAATAAAATGTACACAAACGTGTCCCTGCTCTTGATACAGAGTCACTGATGAATACCTTTGGTTTTAATGAGAAAAAAAAAACTATACAATGGTGGATTCGAACCCAGAACCGAACCTCAGACACGCTCGCCGGACAAACGCTCTACCACTGGACCACAAATCTATGTGAAGAATCCCAGGACTGACAATATTGTATTATGCTATAGTTAGGAGATGTAATGTTAAAGATGAAACTATCACGTTAAACATGACATCTCATGACTTCCCCCACTCACCCACTTTTTAAAATAAAGTTACGCCACTGCATGGCATTATCCATGGATAACTTTCGATTCACTATACGTTGGTGTTGTTCACATTATATGCACTTGCGCGCCGATTGCCAACAAAACACACACATTTGATGCATTTTACTCACCGCCTGCAATGATCTGCAAATCCAACGGGCCTTGCTTATAAAACATTCGACACTGTAAATGCCAGGAACACACTTGAAACACAAACTGCTTCCACTGTTTCCTTAACGCTGGGTTATTTGGGAAGCTGAACAAGGTTATCTTTCCCTCACAACCAGAAACACACTTCTTTAGTGACATTGTTAAAAAATCCTTCTCGACTTGCATTACCCGAGTGATGGGCGTGCTCTCGTTCTGCTCTGGTTGGTGTGTGCGCGCGCTTTCCCCATACAAGGATTTCCCGCCCTTTATGATGTCATACAAGGCCATGCTCGAAAAAAACTTTGACACTTGTTTGAATCCTGAAGGAGTGTATTTGGCCCAGAAATACTCCGTCATACGTCCAACTCGTTTGGTTAAATTTTGTCCATGTTTATCATGAGAATCAACTCTTTAACAGTGTAAAAAAAATCAGAATGCATGAAATAGCATTAGACCCCCCTTTAAAGTCATCATGAAATCAAATTCTTATTTTTTTTTATGGAACATTGTAGTATTTATTATTTTATTTTATTTTGTTTAAAATGAATGTGCCCTCCTAATCTTTTATCAAAACTTCCCCTCCCTCTTGCAATGACATTTCTTCTCGATTATGTGTTTATTGTCGTGAGGGCGGGATAAACTTTCATTCACATGCGATCACAGCAATAGCAAACCACAACGATCCAACAATCCAATCAATTCCTGCCCTACATTTTTTCTTGTTTGAGAAGCAGTTTCATTTGGATATACAGTACATCACAATCGTTTGTTTTCATTTAGCAGATACTTCAGTACATATTGACTTCTTACAGCTTGTGAGAATCAAACTAGCATAAACTAAAACATTTTTTTTTTGTTTCTAAGGGGTACCAGTGCACGCCTAGATACCACAGGAATGGATATCACAAGTCGTTGCACCCTGGGAGACCCCAACAAGCTCCCAGAGGGAGTGCCTCAGCCTGCCAGGATGCCCTACGTCTCAGACAAGCACCCTCGGCAGACCCTGGAGGTCATCAACCTGCTCCGCAAGCATCGAGAGCTGTGCGATGTGGTTTTGGTGGTGGGAGCCAAGAAGATTTATGCACACCGTGTGATCCTGTCCGCCTGCAGCCCCTATTTCAGAGCCATGTTCACGGGAGAACTGGCCGAGAGCCGACAGACGGAAGTCGTCATCCGGGATATTGATGAACGAGCCATGGAGCTGCTCATCGACTTTGCCTATACTTCGCAGGTATGCATTTCTATTGCTTTATGTTCAATATTAGAGCTGCATTCATTTTTGATATTAAGCTGTAATGCTTGTATTGAAGTTCAATATTAAACTTTAAACCAGCTGACGTAAGTTGTGTGGTGGCCTGCAGGTGACTGTGGAGGAGGGAAATGTGCAGACCTTGCTCCCCGCTGCCTGCTTATTGCAGCTGGCAGAGATTCAGGAAGCCTGTTGTGAATTCCTTAAGCGCCAACTGGACCCCTCCAACTGCTTAGGTATCAGGGCCTTCGCCGACACTCACTCCTGCAGAGAGCTGCTGCGGATTGCTGATAAGTTCACCCAGCATAACTTTCAGGAGGTAATGGCTGCCCTCCACACGCCCTCTATTGTGTTGACACTAAATGTACCATGACTTTGAACTTGAACCTTTTTGTTTTCTCATTTGTTTTTGCCGTCTTTGGTTGTGCGACACGGGTCTAAATGTCCTCTCTCTATTAATCGTAAATTAATTTACAATGTAGGTAAAACTTTACAGCAAAGTTCAAGAAGTTAATTACATTCGTATCTGAACAACACTTTTAATCATTTAATCAAGCATTTATTAATTTTGGTTAATTATTTTATAAATCTATTGTTCATTGCTAATTCTTTTTGTTCATAATACATTCATTTTAATTTTTACAATATAAAACTTTTATACAACATGTTTTCTAATTATAAAGATAATGTTTATACAACAATACTGATTTAAAAATAAATGAATACTTTCATTCAGCAAGGATGCGTTAAATTGATTAGTGACAGTTAAAGAAATTTATTACATTACAAAAATATATATTTCAAATAAATGCTGGCCATTTAAACGTTCTATTTATCAAAGAGTCCTAAAAAAAATAATAAAATGTAACCTCCAAATTAGCATAAAAGAATGATTTCTGAAAGATCACATGACACTGAAGAAAATTTACTTAAATTACATTTTAACATATTAAAATAGAAAACAGTTATTTTTATTTTAAAAAATATTTCACAATATTGCTGTATTTTTATTTTTTTAAAAAAATAAAATGCAGCCTTGGTGAGCATAAGAGCATAATCTTACCAAGCTCAAACCTCTGAATTTGGATATGTTGAGTATGTTAACATTAACCTTGATTAATAAATGTTTTGTAAGTATTGTCTTTGTTAGTTCATGATACCTAGTGTTTGAACTGAAGTTAAAGAAACCTTATTATACATTGATCTTGCATGGTTGTGTTTAAAAAAAGAAAGCTAGATTCAAGAAGTAGTTCTGGTTGTAATTATCACAATAATTATGACTGTATTATTATTATTACGATTATGACTTACAGGCTTGGAGAAGTCATTGAAATAAATAGTCAAAAATGGTTCTAATAATGCTAATTGAAATATTTGTTCGATTGGAAATTACACTGATCAGAAAGAACCCTGTATGCGCCTTAAGTGTGACTTCTCTGTTACTAATTTTAGCCATGGACAACCTTTCTATCAACTAGTTTCCCTGATGGCCGTGTAACCGTTATTTTTGACTCATGGGAAGAACCCCCATTGCTGGTATCAAATGAACACCCTCCTTATTTCTTTATTTAGCTTAAAAGGGTCATATGCACTGGCAGTGTCATGGGCTCAATTCCCAGGGAAAATATAAACTATTTATGTGTGAATGTTTTTACAAATAATTGTGATCTGCTTCTTGAAAGGAATTGATACCTGTCACATGGTTCATGTTTTTGATAATTTCTGCCTTTTAGGTGATGGAGAGTGAGGAGTTCATGCTGCTGCCAGCCAACCAGCTAATAGACATCATCTCCAGTGATGAGCTCAATGTTCGGAGTGAGGAGCAGGTGTTTAATGCTGTAATGGCCTGGGTTAAATACAGCATTCAGGAGCGCAGGCCTCAGCTACCACAGGTCAGATATAAGCATTTATTGTGGAAGAATATTGTTTCGGTTCTGCGTGACTGCAGATGAATATGTGCAGATGAAGAAGAGAAGAGATTATCCTACTGCTCATAAAACATTTACTACTAGGCTTAAGAGATATAACCAGCTTAGATGGAAAGGATCTCAAGCTGACTAGCTGAAGATGTTACTCTAGCTATACCCATTAATAGACATGCTACTTCCTTGAAAATAAATTTGAACACAGCGCTACGACAACCCATAATGAAATGGCCCTTCACAATATATAAGACTTTACAATGAACTCTGTTAAAGAGCTACATATTGCAATTTATCTGTGAAATACCTTTCTCACCTGTTGAGTAATAAAAACGGCATCTCTGTATCGCTATTTTAAATCCCTCAGTTCTCACCATCTCCGAAAAGCCAAGCCACTGTTGATTCTTGTTTTATTACGAGCTCTGTCTCGCTCCCTTTTTGCCAGCAGACTCTCCTCTGTTCGCCGTTTTTTTATTTTTTAATCGGGTGATTCCCTGGAGGTTGGAGATTTAGCTGCTCCATGTCATCCTTTCTCGCTCATTGTGACATCTAACCTATGCCACTCCCACACCATACACGCGTCAAAGTAGCTGGAGCAACTTTCTCTATTTACAGATATGACGAAACATGCACAGGCAAGTGACATGTACGCAATTTCCCGTGAGGCCTAAAATATAAGCATTTATAATAGGCTTACCATAGTGAATCAGGGTAAGACAAAAACCTTTGGAGGAAGGATTGATAATGTATTGACTCATTTAAATTTTGTTAATTTTGAACCAAAAATACCATATTGTACCTTTAAAAAACTAATTATTTTTCAGTTACATGTGCAGTATATTATGTTATTATTTAAACTTGCATAAAAGAGATGAATGCGATGAATAATTCATGAGACATATCATCTGTTTTTGTCATGGCAACAGGTTCTGCAACATGTGCGTCTTCCCCTCTTGAGCCCGAAGTTTCTGGTTGGGACGGTGGGTTCAGATCCTCTGATCAAGAGTGATGAGGAGTGTAGGTACGTGTGAACAACAGTGCTATAAATTACTTTAGTAATTGTACTATTGTAGTATTTATCATTTACCCTGGCTCCCGAATAGACCACTACAGATTAAATGTATGACTTTATGCCCCTTCTGCCAGTAGTGCTAATCAGTCTAATATCTAATAAAAAATGTATTTTAATTGGTGTCTTTACTTGTCAGGTAATTGTTTTATATCACACCCCTATTTTTTTTATATATATATATATATATATATATATTATAGGGGTGTGTCGAGACACGAGATTGGGTTCACAAGAACAATACAAGATTTTTGCACAGTATTTTTAAGAAATCCTCAATGACAAAATTCATGAATGGAAAAATAGTCTGCAGGTGCATTTTGAAATGTTTTATGAATTATGAGCTTCCAGAACTTCTGATTGAGGCTGTGTGTGTCCTCCTAATTGAACTCCTTTCCACAAATTGAACATAGAAATAAAAACAGTATAAATAATAAAAATAAATATGTTTTTCTTGGTCTTAAGTGCAAACAATCAAAGTACTCTCTCAATATTCAAAGTGCAAACAGAGACCAGAGCTAAGAGGTGGTTACAACTACACAGCTCAGCCTAAGATAGCTTTGATATTGGGAGACAGGCTATTGTATGTAGCCTAATTTGCGCACATCAGGGAGCTCGTGTTTTACTTTCGCGTTCAAATTCGTGATCGCACGTACTCTGTGTATAGGGAGCGGTGGTGCCAAGTGCGCGTTCTACAAGATCAGACATTTATCAGATGCTGATGCTCTTTTGCGCAACGAATCCTCCGCCGCGGTCTTGTCAATCATCTCACTGTACTCTCGTCACGTAATCAGTGAACTGTGATTCCTGCTGCACTGTGTGCGACTCTGTCTGCAGCTCGTGCTGGATGAGCAGAGCAGACGTTTACAATTGAAGCGACCGTTGTCCAACTAAATTAAATGGTTTTTATATCTACAAAAAAAGCAAAATGACAGTAGAGGCGTAACGCTGAGCTAACAGGCATTTGTAATCAATCTTAACCATTAATATATATCTTTTTTTAAATTCTCTATAAAAAATTTTAATCAATTAATTCAATCTCTAAATTTTGTCTGCACAGATTAATCAACACTTTTTGCCCTTATAGGGACTTGGTTGATGAAGCCAAGAACTACCTTCTGCTACCACAAGAGCGCCCCCTAATGCAGGGACCTAGAACCCGGCCCAGAAAGCCTATTCGGTGTGGAGAAGTACTGTTTGCTGGTGAGTGTTTTAGCAAACAGATCTTAGTTCTTATTCCGCTGATTGATCTTTGTTCGCTTTTCAAGACTTTCCCCTGCCACATCTGACTTCAGCGGTCATGTGATGTGAGTTCTGTTTGTGTGACTGTTGTCCTGTCTGTCAGTGGGAGGCTGGTGCAGTGGTGACGCCATATCAAGCGTTGAGCGCTACGACCCTCAGACCAATGAGTGGAGGATGGTGGCATCCATGAGCAAACGGCGCTGTGGAGTTGGTGTCAGTGTTCTGGACGATCTGTTGTATGCTGTTGGCGGACATGACGGCTCGTCTTATCTCAATAGTGTGGAGAGGTGCTGCTTGAATTATACAAATGAATCAGTATTTATCACACTTCTAGAATCTAATGAATAAATCCTCACAGAATGAAATTATTATGGATAAATGTGAAACTCTACATTTCCGCCCTCTGCTGGCTCTGTCAGGTATGACCCTAAGACTAACCAGTGGAGCAGTGATGTCGCCCCTACTAGCACCTGCAGGACCAGTGTGGGTGTTGCTGTATTAGGGGGGTACTTGTATGCTGTGGGAGGTCAGGATGGCGTTTCCTGTCTCAACATTGTAGAAAGGTTAGTGTTAAGACAATTAGATGATTATTATCTAATAGGGGTGTAACGATACATCGTTAATCGATATATCGCGATATAAAAATGCGACGATACAGTGGGGAGAACAAGTATTTGATACACTGCCGATTTTGCAGGTTTTCCTACTTACAAAGCATTTAGAAGTCTGTAATTTTTATCATAGGTACTCTTCAACTGTGAGAGACGGAATCTAAAACAAAAATCCAGAAAATCACATCGTATGATTTTTAAATAATTAATTTGCATTTTATTGCTTGACATAAGTATTTGATCACCTACCAACCAGTAAGAATTCCGGCTCTCACAGACCTGTTAGTTTTTCTTTAAGAAGCCCTCTAGTAACCATTAGTAACACACTACGCCGTCATGGATTAAAATCCTGCAGCGCGCGCAAGGTCCCCCTGCTCAAGCCAGCACATGTCCAGGCCCGTCTGAAGTTTGACAATGACCATCTGGATGATCCAGAGGAGGAATGGGAGAAGGTCATGTGGTCTGATGAGACAAAAATAGAGCTTTTTGGTCTAAACTCCACTCGCCGTGTTTGGAGGAAGGATGAGTACAACCCCAAGAACACCATCCCAGCCGTGTAGCATGGAGGTGGAAACATCATTCTTTGGGGATGCTTTTCTGCAAAGGGGACAGGACGACTGCACCGTATTGAGGGGAGGATGGATGGGGCCATGTATCGCGAGATCTTGGCCAACAACCTCCTTCCCTCAGTAAGAGCATTGAAGATGGGTCGTGGCTGGGTCTTCCAGCATGACAACGACCCGAAACACACAGCCAAGGCAACTAAGGAGTGGCTCCGTAAGAAGCATCTCAAGGTCCTGGAGTGGCCTAGCCAGTCTCCAGACCTGAACCCAATAGAAAATCTTTGGAGGGAGCTGAAAGTCCGTATTGCCCAGCAACAGCCCCGAAACCTGAAGGATCTGGAGAAGGTCTGTATGGAGGAGTGGGCCAAAATCCCTGCTGCAGTGTGTGCAAACCTGGTCAAGAACTACAGGAAACATATGATCTCTGTAATTGCAAACAAAGGTTTCTGTACCAAATATTAAGTTCTGCTTTTCTGATGTATCAAATACTTATGTCATGCAATAAAATGCAAATTAATTATTTAAAAATCATACAATGTGATTTTCTGGATTTTTGTTTTAGATTCCGTCACTCACAGTTGAAGAGTACCTATGATAAAAATTACAGACTTCTACATGCTTTGTAAGTGGGCAAACCTGCAAAATCGGCAGTGTATCAAATACTTGTTCTCCCCACTGTATGTATCGTTGATGTAAACGATATGATTCGCGATATAGAGTTGTATTATCCAAGGCTCAGCTTGCTGTATTTATAAGGTATAATTCACCCACAAATGTAAATTCTGTCATCATGTGCTCACCCTCATCTTGTTTCGTTTAACTTTCAAACACAAATGAAGATATTTTTTATGAAACCTGAGAGATTTCTGTACCTCCATTTAAAGTCCATTCCTCTCAAACTTAAAAGATCCAAATAATGTCATAAAGGCATCGTAAAAATAACTAATCGAGTGTCTAATCCAAATCCAAGTCTTCTGAAGAGACACGATGGCTTTATATGATGGACAGATTTACAACGACGCACATACTGTAGTAAACACGGACGTACAAATGATTGCGTGACTCATGAAAACAACATGAGAGTGAGTAAATGCAGAATTAAAATTTTTGGATGAGCTAAACATTTACAGTTTGGGAATAGTCATTTTGACACGCTTTCTTGCGATTAGAACTGTGATTGATCATCTGAAGCGCACACACACTCCTCAAAGTGAAAGCGCAAACATCATTTAAATCACCAGATCACGTTCAGGTTTAGAAGTATGATTATTCAAAGCATTTAGATGGTTTATTCTTATATGTATAGTTCATTAATAGCGGTAGAGACAGGACATATAGCGAGCACCGGGAGACTCTGTGTAAAGCACGAGGACTGCATGAGGGGGAAAAAATTGTTTACGGAGTTTCATTGACTACATTAAACGACTATATGTATAATAATGCAATGGGGGAATATTTGTGGGTCCTGATAATACTACAATAATAATATTATTTTAATAATAAAAAAGTAAAAAGTTCAGTATCGCGTCGTGATACGAGTGTATCGTTACACCCCTATTATCTAAATATCTCCATGGGCATAGCATTCCTTTTGGTGGGGGTATAATGAGATATGTACTTTTTTTTTCCAGGTATGATCCGAAAGAGAATAAGTGGACTCGTGTTGCCTCAATGAGTACCAGGCGGTTGGGTGTGGCTGTAGCCGTGTTAGGAGGCTTTCTTTACGCAGTAGGCGGCTCAGATGGCACATCCCCACTAAACACAGGTAAATACAGGAAGATGTAGAGGCAAAACTAATATTGGATAGTCAGACCAAATAGATAAAATAGTCAGACCAAAGTGATCAGATATTGCTATGCTTGCAATTAATACTGTGTTTTCTGTACTTCTAAGAATAAATGCAGCTGAAGAGTGTTTTGACAGTTTCATGTTGGCAGTGTCAGATGTTATCCAATAAAAGACAATTACTAAGTTTGAACTTGTCAGTTGAGGTAAATGTGTGTTATTGTTCAAAGTTTCAGTAGTTGTCTAGATGATACCAGTACCAAATTGAATAAAAGTTGCAACTTTTTTTTGTTGAAATTTCTCATTACCACAGATAAATTAATAAGCTATTAAATGCAATCTCTTTTTAAGTTAAATATGAATATAAATATTTATTAAATTAAAACAAAGGCATATATTGCAAGAATTGCTCAATTAAGTAAACATTGCTTCAAGATTTTTCGAATAATTAAACAGCTATTAATAAAATAAGTAGCAAATTAATGAATTATGAGAGGTGAGTAGTTTTCCCTTTTTTGTCAATATTGCTCTATTAATATTAACAACATGATAATGGACAGATTTATAACTGACTGTGATTACATTTAAAGGGATAGTTCACCCAAAAATGAAATTTCTTTCATCATTTACTCACCTTAAAGTTGTTCCAAACCTGTATGAGTTTCTTTCTTCTGAACACAAAAGAAGATATTTTGAAGAATTGTTATGGGCCAAAAAAAAAAATACTATGAAAGTCAATGATGCCCATCAACTGTTTGATTACTGACATTCTTCAAATTATCATCTTTTGTGTTCAGAAGAAAGAAACTCATACAGATTTGAGGGCGAGTAAATGATGACCGAATTTTCATTTTTGGGTGAACTATCCCTTTAATACCTCGCTAAGTTGGCATTTATGACCACATTCATTTTTTAATTTAGTATCAAATTGATAAGGTACTAGTATTTTAGACATCCCTAATGCCGAGTTCACACTGCACGATTTTCAGTCGCCGACAGGTTTTGCGATCAGAGTCAAATCGGTGCTCGTTCACGTGAGTGACAATCACGCAATTATCAAAGACGCGATCAGAGAGAATCGCCAATGAGTTACTGATGCCCGTGAGATATTATGGCATGCTATGACCTGACAGCTATTCAAAATCCTGCTGTGTGAAACGTGTTCTGACTGAAACTGATATCGGCGATGACCTACAGCCAATGAGAGAGCGAGATACAGCGGGAGGTTCGGGGAGGAGTTATAGACCAGAATATCAGTATTTTAATAGATATATTTACAATTATATCAAACAGAAACAAAACACAAACATTTTCTTGACCAGCCGCAACAGCAGCACATTGCAAAATTATTTATTCATCTCCAACTCTCTTTGCAGAACACAATCCTTGCTCCCTGTGTCTCCCCAACCATTTCCTCCTGCTTTTTTTCTTTTTCTCCTTTTTGTTGCAAATCAGCGCACAGATAATTTGGATCGCAAGCTTTCTGCAGTCTATCATTTTTAATAACAATTCCAGTCTCGCGCGAGAACTCCGGTCTGACGCACGTGTGATCTCGCGTTGTTTCCTTGTCACTTCTCGCGTGTGTTTGGTTGTGAAACGTAGTTTGCGGATGGGACAGAGTTGTCAGCGATTCTTCCCCCTGTCGCCGACTGCTCAAAAGTTTGGGTTCAGTATGATTTTTTTTTTTTATTATAAAAGAAATATTTTTATTCAGCAAGAATAAATAAATTGATCAAAGGTGACAGTAATATTTATGTTACAGAGGATTTCTATTTTAAATAAATGCTGTTCTTTTGAACTTTCTATTCATCAAAGAATCTTGAAAAGAATTCCACAAACATATTCAAGAGATTTCAACATTGATAAATAATAATAATAATAATAAGAGATGTTTCTGGCTGCTGAAAATTCAGCTTTGCAATCACAGGAATAAATTACATTTAAATTACGTTTTCTAGTTTATTATATTCTGAAATGTAATAATATTTCACAATATTACAGTTTTTATTGTATTTTTAATCACATAAATGCAGCCTTGGTTAGCATGAGAGACTCCTTTCTAAAACATAAACAGAAATCTCACTGACCCCAAACATTTGAACAGTCGTGCTGATTGCTGAATTTCAGGAATTCTATAGGGAATGTTTATTAAGAGTTATTTTGTTGGCAGTGGAGCGGTATAACCCACAAGAGAACCGCTGGCATACGGTGGCACCCATGGGGACCCGTCGGAAACACCTAGGCTGTGCCGTGTACCAGGACATGATCTACTCTGTGGGCGGCAGAGACGATACCACAGAACTGAGCAGCGCTGAGCGATACAATCCCAGAACCAATCAGTGGTCCCCTGTGGTCGCGATGACGTCCAGAAGGAGCGGGGTATGTGATTTCTTTGATCTCGTTTCAGCCTCTTATAAAAGATTCGCCCAACAAACAAATTCTCTCTTTTGTTTTAGGTTGGTTTAGCAGTAGTAAATGGACAGTTGATGGCAGTTGGAGGATTTGACGGTACCACATACCTGAAAACTATAGAAGTCTATGACCCTGATGCCAACACGTGGAGGTAAATATGCACACTACCGTTCAAAAGTTTTGGGGTCAGTAAGATGATTTAATTGTTACAAAAAAATCTATTTAAAATGGTGCTGGGGAAATATTAATCAGGATTAATCGCATCCAAAATAAAAGTTTGTGTTTACATAATATATGTGTGTGTACTGTGTATAATTATTATGTATATATAAATACACACACGCATTTATATATTTAAGAAATATTTACATGTATATACTGTATATATAATTTATCTTGTATATAAATATAATTTTTTTTTATAAAAATATAACATTTTTCTTAAATATATACATGCATGTGTGTGTATTTATATACACATAATAATTATACACAGTACACACACATATATTATGTAAACACAAACTTTTATTTTGGATGCGATTAGTCACAATTAATTTTTCCTCAGCACTAAATTAAAATAAATGCTGTTCTTTTGAACTTTCTATTCATCAAAGAATCCTGAAAAAAATCAGCTTTTCATTGCAATGATTTCTAAAGGATGACGTGACACTGAAGACTGGAGTAATGGCTGCTGAATAAATTATATTTTAATATATTCTAATAGAGAACATTTATTTAAAATTGTAATATTTCACACGATTAGTTTTTACTGTATTTTTGGTCAAATAAATGCAGCCTTTGTGAGCAGAAGAGACTTAAAGGGATAGTTCACCCAAAAATGAAAATTAGTCCATGATTTACTCCCCCTCAAGTCATCCTAGGTGTATATGACATTCTTCTTTCAGACGAATACAATCAGAGTTATATTAAAAAATATCCTGGCTCTTCTAAGCTTTATAATGGCAGTGAATGGCTGTTTCTGTTTTCAAGTCCATAAAAGTGCATCTATCCATCACAAAAGTGCATCTATCCATCATAAAAGTGCATCCATCATCATAAAAGTGCATCCATCCATCATAAAAGTGCATATATCCATCATAAAAGTGCATCTATCCATCATAAAAGTGCATCTATCCATTATAAAAGTGCATCCATCCATCATAAAAGTGCATATATCCATCATAAAAGTGCATATATCCATCATAAAAGTGCATCTATCCATCATAAAAGTGCTCCACACAGCGAATCGATGGGTTTGTGTAAGAAAAATATCCATATTTAACACGTTATAAAGTAAAATATCTAGCTTCCGGCAGACCGCCTTCCGTATTTAACTTACGCAGAAAGTGTAACGCATCTCGCAGTTCAAAATGCTTGTGCTATGTCCTAGTCATACGTCGCGCCAGTTGCGCTTTTTCTGTAATGCCAAGTTCACACTGCCCGATTTTAGACGATTTTGACTCGCTGACAGGTTTTGCGAAATCGCAGACAAATGCCCGAAATCAGAGTCAAATCGGTGCTCGTGCACGCGAGGGACAATCACGCAATTATCAAAGAGAGAATCGCCAATGAGTTACTGATGCCCGTGAGATATTATGGCATGCTATGACCTGACAGCGATTCAAAATCCTGCTGTGTGAAACGTGTTCTGACGGAAACTGACATCGGCGATGACCTACAGCCAATGAGAGAGCGAGATACAGCGGGAGGTTCGGGGAGGAGTTATAGACCAGAATATCAGTATTTTAATAGATATATTTACAATTATATAAGACAGAAACAAAGCACAAACATTTTCTTGACCAGCCGCAACAGCAGCACATTGCAAAATTATTTATTCACCTCCAACTCTCTTTGCAGAACACAATCCTTGCTCCCTGTGTCTCCCCAACCATTTCCTCCTCCAACTTTTTTCTTTTTCTCCTTTTCGTTGCAAATCAGCACACAGATAATTTGGATCGCAAGCTTTCTGCAGTCTATCATTTTTAATAACAATTCCAGTCTCGTGCGAGAACTCCGGTCTGACGCACGTGTGATCTCGCGTTGTTTCCTTGTCACTTCTCGCGTGTGTTTGGTTGTGAAACGTAGTTTGCGGATGGGACAGAGTTGTCAGCGATTCTTCCTCTTCAAAAGTCATGCAGTGTGAAACCCCCTGTCGCCGACCCATCGTGCAGTGTGAACACAGCAGTGACTGAATGCTACCCCAGATAGTCATGCAGTGTGAAAAGAGCAGTGATCCGACCAGTTTGAAAATCGTGCAGTGTGAACTCGGCATAAGTTGAATACGGAAGGTGGTCTGCCGGAAGCTAGATATTTTTTATATATATATATATATATATATATATATATAACGTGGTAAATATGGATATTTTTCTTACACAAACGCATCACTTCGCTTCAGAACCCCCGGAGCCGTGTGGAGCACTTTTATGATGGATAGATGCACTTTTATGATGGATAGATGCACTTTTATAATGGATGGATACACTTTTATGATGGATGGATGCACTTTTATGATGGATAGATGCACTTTTATAATGGATGGATACACTTTTATGATGGATGGATGCACTTTTATGATGGATAGATGCACTTTTATAATGGATGGATACACTTTTATGATGGATAGATGCACTTTTATGATGGATAGATGCACTTTTATAATGGATGGATGCACTTTTATGATGGATGGATGGATGCACTTTTATGATGGATAGATGCACTTTTATGATGGATAGATGCACTTTTATGGACTTCAAAACAGAAACAGCCATTCACTGCCATTATAAAGCTTGGAAGAGCCAGGACATTTTTTAATATAACTCTGATTGTATTCGTCTGAAAGAAGAAAGTCATATACACCTAGGATGACTTGAGGGGGAGTAAATCATGGGCTAATTTTTCTTTTTTTGGGTGAACTATCCCTTTAAGTGCATAAGAGACAATATAAAAAAAGACCCTAAACGTTTGAACCTGAATCACATTATATGCGATTGGCCAGTCACTAATTGTTTTTTCCTCCCTCAAGGCTCTATGGTGGAATGAACTACAGGAGGTTGGGAGGTGGTGTCGGTGTAATAAAAATGACTCACTGTGAATCACATATATGGTAACAACTACAGTATCCATCTCACAGATGCCTCACCATAGCTCGTGCCTCATAGAGACATTGTGCATCATGCAAGAGGAAATCCTGGTTAAAAACTGAGTATTGTCTCCAGTTACTGAGATGGCAAAGGTATACCATCTCTGGAAGCTGCTCTGAGGAGACTCACCTGTACGGCCATAGAGCATCACTCCATTTTGTTTTTACATTGGTTTCTCTTTCAAACTTGAGCATAGCCAAAGGCAACGATTTGAAGAGAGAAACAGCAGCCGGAAAAGCGTCAGCCAGAGCGTTTGTTTTTCTGGAAGGAACTAGGCTTCGGTTGGTCTGTTTGACTGCATTGAAGAATTACAGTAACCTGAAACACATCACTGGGGATTGTGTTTCCCTGATTGATGTTCTGGCCTGAATTGGATGCACTGTGATTTCTTTAACTGTAGTTTATTTTTATGAGTTGTACACTGAGCATTATCTATTTCTCTGCATTCTTACCAGATGTAAGCAGATTAGTTGATCTTTTGTTTCTATTCTTGGTGTACTGAAAATGCAGTTCCTCCCTAAAACATTGCAATCTAACGAAGGAAATAAGTTATTTTTTAAGCAGTCAAAAACAGGTTTGACGTATTATCAATTTGTTTACTTTTATACAACCGAATGCATCAATGAATCAGTCCATGCACTTTAATCCACTAAGATTTTTTCTATTAAAGTCTGTATTTTTTTTTCTCTTTAAACTTTTGTTGGATGTATTGCAGGGTTCCTCAGATCCAGCCCTGGAGGGCCACTGTCCTGTGGAGTTCAGCTCAAACCATGATCCAACTCAACTACCGGCAGTTTTCTAGTAAGTGAAGACGTTGACCAGCTTGTTCAGGTGTTTGATTAGGGCTGGAACTAAACCCGGCAGGACAGTGGCCCTCCAGGACCAGATCTGAGGAACCTTCGTGTATTGTTTTATGCAAGTTTGAGGACTAAGGTAAAAGTTTTTTCTGAAATTTCAGAACAAACCGGTTTCTAGTAGTAGCAGCCTGCACGTGTGGTCAAAAAAAAACATAATGTTAAGCTTGTTACTGAATATGAGATGAATCTCTTTGAAATGTACAACTGCCCTTTCATTGTTTTTTTTTTTTAAATGAACATTTGTTTTTCCACAGGACAGTCACGTCTTCTAAACTTGGTGTTGAAATACGGTTACATAAAGTATATCTTCCATGATCTTACCTTATTTAATTTAAGATGTTCAACTGTCTATACATTTCAAAACTTTGAAAGTTGAAATAAAACCAAAAAAACATTATCCAAATGCTTTTTTAATAGTGATCAACCTTTTTAATGAGGTTTAGATCAGTGGTTCTCTACCTCATCGACTCAATATTCGGAGACCCCCTACATAATTAAAAATACACACTACCAGTCAAAAGTTTGGAAACTGTACTTTTATTTGATTGTTTTTGAAAGAAGTCTCTTCTGCTCACCAAGGCTGCATTTATGTTATTAAAAATACAAAAAAAAGCTGTAATATTGTGAAATATTATTAAAATGTAAAGCAGCTGTTTTCTATTTGAATATATTTTAAAATGTAATTTATTTCTGTGATCAAAGCTGAATTTTGAGCATCATTACTCCAGTCTTCAGTGTCACATGATCCTTCAGAAATCATTCTAATACGCTGATTTGCTGCTTAAGAAACATTTATGATTATTATCAGTGTTGAAAGCAGTTGTGTAAAACATTTTTTTAGGATTCTTTAATGAATAGAAAGTTCAAAAGAGCAGTATTAATCTGAAATAGAAAGCTTTTGTAACATTGTACTACCGTTCAAAACTTGGGTCGGTAAGAATTTTTTTTTTTTTTTTGGGAAAGAACTTAAAGAAATTAATACATTTATTCAGCAAGGATGCATTAAATTGATCAAGTGACAGTATAGACATTTATAATGTTGCAAAAGCTTTATATTTCAGATAAATGCTGTTCTTTTGAACTTTCTATTCATTAAATAATCCTGAAAAACAATTGTACACAACTGTTTTCAACATTGATAATAATAATAAATGTTTATTGAGATCAAATCATATTATAATGATTTCTGAAGGATCATGTGACACTGAAGACTGGAGTAATGATGCTGGAAATTCAGCTTTGATCACAGGAATAAATTACACTTCAAAATATATTAAAATAGAAAACAGTTATTTTACATTTTAATATTTAACAATATTAGTTTTTGCTGTATTTTGGATCAAATAAATGCAGCCTTGGTGAGCAGAAGAGACTTCTTTCAAAAACAAAGTCAAAATATATATTGATCTGCCTACAAGTTAGACATTTAACATGTTTTATATTATAAGCATAATTTTAATAAATTATAACAGGGTTCCCACTCTTTTTCAGCGATCATTTTCCAGGACATTTTCAATTTTACTACGACGGGAATAAAAGACAAGGATCACGCTAAATATTGCTCTCTAAGTTTTTAAAAGGTGTACAGTTTATTGCCATGACAACTATAAAAACTGTTTTAATATGAGCTCATAATCATACATTGACTATGGAAGCTTGTTTTCTGCCACAGAATAAAAAATAGAAAAAGGTAATTGCGACTTTTTATCTCGTTATTAAGACTTTTTCTCGCAATTGTGAGTTTACATAATTGCGATATAAACTCGCAGCAATTGCCAGTTATAAAGTCAGAATTGTGAGATATAAACTTGCAATTCTGAAAAAAAAAAGTCAGTCTTTTACCTCAGAACTGGACTTTATATCTCACAATTCTGAGAAAAGTAGTGAGAATTGCAAGATATAAACTCGCAATTGCGAGAAAGTCAGAATTGCGAGTTTATATCACGCAATTTTAACTTTATAACACATCACAATTATGTAAACTCAATATGTATGCATTTAAATAAGTCATTCCTAAAACTTTGCAGTATGAAAAATAAAACTTGTTTCAAATTGCGAATTGGGTTATTTACAGACACAAAGAGCGTCCCGTTATAATCCCGTCAGCTGTCAATCACTTCAGCACAAGCTCAGTGAGTTCTGCACTGCTGGGAAAACTCCTGTTATAATCAATGAAGCGGCGACACCGCACAATCAATCTCTTACTGAGCTTATGTCACATCAAAATTATTAGTTAGCAAGTTACTGAATTGGGCAGCTGCTAACCAGTTAACATTCACTGCACACATTTGAGCAGTTATTAACATTAGCTAAAACTGCTGCGAGTGGCAACACAAGACTAAACATCATCATTGAAACACTCCTCTCACGTGTCAAAACTCATCCTGAACATCACACTTTTGATTGTTTGGGCCAGTGATAAACTCTTTGTTCTCGGCTAAGGAAAATTATTTTCCAGGACATTTTCTCTAATTTTCCATGTTTTCCAGGACGAGTGGGAACCCTGTATAAGTCAACTTTTAGGTTGAGAACCACTGGTTTAGATTAGTAAACATGTTCATTTAACCAAAAATGTGTTAAAATATGAAAAAAAAAAAAAAAAATTCAACTTAGATTTGTGCTTTATTGTAAGACAAAAACATTATGCACATCCTAGGTCCTTTTCTGATGTAAATGTTTAAATGAAGGACGTGTGCAGATGAATCAAAGTAATATCCAACAACACAAACAGTCCATCTAAATCAATTACAAAATAAAACAATCTTTTAAAATCCCAAATAACTAACTATCCTTCCAACAAAAAAGTTCTACCTACACACTTTGTAAAACATTATACATTTCGACTGTTAGATGCTGACATTGTTGGCACTGAAAGCAAAACTTAATAGGATAATTTCAGAGACCCTGAACCCTGATGACAACTGTCCCCAAATGATTTACATACGTTTAATGGTACAAAATGTTTGTATAAAATATCAACATATATTACAATATACTAATTACAGATATTAACACATTTGTGTGAACCATTTATAAGGATCTGTACATATAGTAGTGATAAATTTACACAGTTGACAATCAAATTTATTTGTAATAAATGAGTTGTATCACATTAATATTAGCCTTATGGACTGAAATAATGTTATTTGTCTTGATAAACTCGAGTCAGTCTTAGGAAAGAAAACCAGGATCCAAACGCAGAATAAAAACAAGTTCAATTTTAAAAGTTGGAAAACAGAATACAAAAAAAAAAAAAAAAAATACAAAACAATAAATAAATACGAGACAATAAGCTTTAAAAGATATAAAAGTTTAGATGTGATAGAAAGAAAAAAAAGCAACAAAAATATATTTACAAATCTAAAATAGAAAGATTTTAAGTTAGCATTTTCAGAAGGGCACATTCTGTCAGCAGGGTAAGTAACGTGGTGATGTAGTCACTGTTTCCGATCTGAAAAAGAGAACATTTGTTATAAAACTGTACTGTAAAGATGCAACACAACGAATAGACAGGACACATAGCAATTACCTTGATTTTCCCATCAACCTGTGCTGATCCCAGAGCGGTCGATACTTTTACGAGTGTACCAGCAGACAGGTAGATCTTAAAGTGTCTGAAAAAATGAGTCTCCAACCCGTTCATGAAAGACTGGACCTCTTTAATATCGATCCGGTCATCTGTACTCTCCTCTGAGTGAATACTGTTCCACAGCTCCCACGCATCCTGTGGGTTCACCGTGTACGAGACATCCAGGGGTGGCTGTGTCGGGAGGCTCCAGGCCAGTTTCAGATACCTGATGTTGCAGGTGGGATGGCAGCCAGTCCACAAAGCAGCCAGCCAATTGAGAGTGGTGGAGTTTAAAGCCAAAGAACCAAAGTTGCAATCAAAAGCCCTCTCGAACCAGGATTTAACCAGAGCCGTAAGAGACTCCGGTCCACTCGTGCAAAACAAAGGCAAGCTGACAAAATCAGGAGGCAGCGACCTCAGGTACTCTGGATCGCCATTGACGCACGTGAGCCAACCGCGCCAGACTACTTTCTGTGCATCTGCTGCTGCGGCAAACACCGGTCTGGATTGGATCTGAGGGAATAAGAGAGAAAAAAAAAAAAAAATGTGGTATATTATTCACTATTGTTCAAGAGTTTGTGGTTAGTAAGAATTTAATGTTTTTGAAAGAAATCTCATATTCATCTAGGATGCATTTATTTGATCAAAAATACAGTAAACAACAGTAAGCAGGGTTCCCACTCTTTTTCCGCGATCATTTTCCAGGACTTTTTCAATTTTACTACGATGGCAATAAAAGACAAGGATCATGCCAAATATTGCTCTTTAAGTCTTTAAAAGGCGTAGTTTATTGCCATGACTTAACTATAAAACAGTTTTTAATGTGAGCTCATAATCATACATTATGACTATGGAAGCTTGTTTCCGCCACAGATTAAAAGAAAAGGTAATTGCGACTTTCTCGCAATTGTGAGTTTACATAATTGTGATATAATGTGTTATAAAGTCAGAATTGTGAGATATAAACTCGCACTTTTGAAAAATAAAAAGTCCTCAGAATTGGACTTTATAACATGCAATTGTGAGTACATCTCAATTCTGAGAAAAGAAGTCAGAAAAAAGTAAAAAAGTTATGATTTATATCACGCAATTCTGACTTTATAACTCGCAATTGCAAGTCATGCGATTAGGCAGTTGCTTACCAGTTCATCTGAGCAGTTATTAACATTAGCTAAAACTGCTGCGAGTGGCAACACAAGACTAAACATCATCATTGAAACACTCCTCTCACGTGTCAAAACTCATCCTGAACATCACACTTTCTGCAACTAGCAGTGATAGTTTGGGCCAGTGATAAACTCTTTGTTCTCAGCTAAAGAAAAACCAAAGAACTTTTTAAAAAATAATTTTCCAGGACATTTTACATTTTTCTCAAATTTTCCATGCGTTTTCCAGGACGATATTATTACACTTTAAAATAACTGTTTTCTAAAATGTAATTTATTCCTGTGATGGTAAAGCTGAATTTTCATGCTGATTTGATTCTCAAGAAATATTTGTTAACTGTTAAAGGGGGGGTTTAATGCTATTTCATGGATTCTGACTTATTTACACTGTTAAAGAGTTGATTCTCATGATAAACATGGACAATTTCAAAAAATAAGTTGGACGTATGACGGAGTATTTCTGTGCCAAATACACTCCTTCAGGATTCAAACAAGTTTCGGAAAGTTTTTTTCGACTATGGCATCATACAGAACGGAATTGCTTGTATGGGCACTTTTCCCAGATGAGCTCTCTCTCTCACACACACACACACACACACACACACACACCAACCAACCAGATGTGTGTGTGTGTGTGTGTGTGTGTTTGTGTGTGCTCGTGACTCTTTAGCTCCGCCCACTGCACGCCTCCACGAGCTCGGCTGTTTTCTGAAAGAATCGGTACAGTGTATCTGTCTTTTATAAATATGATAAAACTAAAGACTCTTCTGAGATATGAAGGATGCAGCACTACTCTATAGGTACTCAAGATTAACATGAGACTGGCAGAAACTGTGTGTGTTATGTACCCTTTAATGTTGAATACCCTTTTGCTGCTTAATATTTTTTGTGGAAACCATAATGCATTTTCCCCCTCAGGATTATTTGATGAATAGAAAGTTCAAAAGAATGCCATTTATTTGAAATGTAACTCTTTTGTAACAGTATGAATGTCTTTACTGTCAATTTAAGTATTTGTTTCTTAAACAAAAAAGCCTGTTTAGACTTACCTGAATGAAAACAGTCTCAGCATCCTGATCGGTCTCAGCCAGCCCAAGGACTGCAGTAAACGTGACCTTGAATCCTGCCTCTAACCCGACTTCAACTGCAACTCCTTGCTGTTTCTCTGCTACGATGAAGGCCGAGAGATGCTTGGAATATGATTTCAGCTGTGTATGTCTGAAGCCATGCAAAGGAGTGACGTAGGACAGCTTCCACTCATTTTTCACCAGAAGAGCAATATGCTCAGGGTCAACCTTATTCTGTAGAAAGAATAAAGATATCTGTCACTCCAGCTACTCTGTCAGAAACAGCATTTTGAGATCATTTCCATGGTCTCTTACAGTGATGATTTGTGATTTGGCAGCCCCTCTACTGGTTGGGATCTTCAAGACTGTTAAATGTCCTGGTGTTTGCCAGAAATATGAGGGTGCTTCCACATAGCTCCGGCCATAACTTTTGCTTCTACGAGTTACAGGTCTGCTGGCAGGTGTATTGACGGCTCTGCGCGGGTAAAGAAGCAACAGAGATGGGTTATTAATACTGACTCTACTGCTACTGCTAATGGGACATACAAAGTTCAACACCTTCAGTGTTATTTAATTAAATGTTATGGCCTGGTCTTAGATTAAGACAGGATTAGATTAATTCAGTTGGGACATTTAAGTAGCTTTTATAAACGTGCCTTAGACACATCTTGAGACAAAACAATGGCACTGACATATTTTAAGTTATGCTTTTAGTTAAAACAGCTCAAACATGCATCTTAAAGGGATAGTCCACCCAAAAATGAAAATTAGCCCATGATTTACTCACTCTCAAGTCATCCTAGGTGTATATGACATTCTTCTTTCAGACAAATACAATCAGAGTTATATTAAAAAATATCCTGGCAAATCCAAGCATTATAATGGCAGTGAATGGCTGTTTATCACGTTGCTTCAGAAGGCCTTTATTAACCCCCGGAGCCGTGTGGAGCACTTTTATGATGGATAGATGCACATTTATGGACTTCAAAACAGAAACAGCCATTCACTGTCATTATAAAGCTTGGAAGAGCCAGGACATTTTTAATATAACTCCGATTGTATTCGTCTGAAAGAAGAATGTCATATACACCTAGGATGACTTGAGGGGGAGTAAATCATGGGCTAATTTTCATTTTTGGGTGAACTATCCCTTTAAGAACTAGTCTGTGAAACCGCCGGTAACGTTATATGTCGTAACTATACGTTTAAAATATACTTAAAATGTAATTTTAAGGTTTAAAGCATTTTATCAAACACAGCTTGATCAGAAAACAAAAGACAACAGTTCAGACAACCGCTACTATTAGCAGTTCGCTTACAACACTGCAAGATCCATTTTCATCGCATTAAGTAAAATGCTAATACGTGTTGTGTTTCAAATAAATCATTATGCGTGGCAAAATCTCTTTTTAAGACAAGATAAAAACTTAAATCCGCCGTACCTGCCTCTCCCCTCCATCATGAACAAAAACACACCGAGCCAAAAAGATCAGGAAGAGGATTTGAACGTCCCGCTTTCCCATCGTGCAACGGGGCGGAGCAGGAACACTAATCGAGTGCTGATATCAAGGGAAAAGTGTAATATATATCTCTACGTTTAGTTGACTCTAGACGATATTTGCAAAGATCAATAATTGGCGATGCGCGGTGTAAAAGAATGGCACATAAATGTAATATAAACAACCAATCGCCATGTTACAATCGATTAGATCTAGTTTGATTAGTCGTGTCAATGTATTCCATGGCGCTTGCCTTCTCACGGATCTACTTCGCAACTGTCAAATGTTATTGAAAATTCAACTGGATTGAGATGTGTTTTGATTCATTTATTGTTGTACGCCATATGAGCCTACTTGTATGTTTTTGCATTTTGTAAATTGACGTATGTTCACGATTAACGAAAGGAAAGGTGACCGTCACTGGTATATTAACTGCTATAATGTAACTGGACTCGCGTACACAAAGAAGAAATGTACACAGTCAAGTGAAATAACAAGTATATTTTCATATGTTAAAGAGAATAAAGATTAAATGTAGCCAGAGACATCTCGTGTACCGGACAATGGCAAACAAATACAGATTATTTAGTCTTAGATCAGCCCATCAGGTGTTGAGGTGTGTGTACAGCAGGAGATCAGTACCTATCAATCAAATTTACTCCACAAAACCATCTCTACCTCCAAACTCGTTAGCATGGGCTCATAAGTTCTCCAGAACCTGCTCTACTTACACTTCAGGTAATGTGACCTTGAACAAGACTGTATTTGTAAGTGTCTTTTTTAAAATCTTTTTTTCTTCTTCTTGTAGGTCAAAGCAGTTTTTCACAGAGAAGCCACACATGTGGAGAGCTGTGCTCCAGTCATATTGATGAAGAAGTTACTTTATGTGGCTGGATTCAGTACTTGAGGTTTGTATGGACGCTTGTTTCCACCACAGAATAAAAAAAAGAAAAGGTAAACGCAACTTTTTATCTCACAATTCTGTCTTTTTTTCCTCACAATTGCGAGTTTATAGCTTGATTCAGACTTTTTTTTCTCACCCCAGCAAGAAATAAGTCATTTCACCATCTCGTTTAATGGGTATGACCCTTATCACAAGATGTAATATAAATCTCTGTTGTCCCCAGAATGTGTCTGTGAAATTTCATCTTAAAATACCCCCCAGATCATTTATTATAGCTTGTCAAATTTCCTTCTATTTGGGTGTGAGCAAAAATGCGCCGTTTGTGTGTGTGTCCCTTTAAATGCAAATGAGCTGCTGCTCCCCGCCCCCTTCCAGCGGCTCCTTTACACAAGCTTTGGATACAACATCAACAACAAAACAGGACAATCTCACTCAGCCTAAATGTCAGAAATAACCAGTTGTGGAGTTCAGCCTTACAAGTTTGAACCGGAGTTGGACACAGACGATTGACTCAGGAAGAGGTTGACACTTTTAGACGCACCTGGACGTTTCTAAATGTTAGTGGATATATTTATGTAACGTTAATTGTTGTAAAGTTACGTTGATTCAACTCATCGACTAGCATGTACCGTCATGTTAATCTATAAATTGTTGTATAGGTGCTCGTGTGGGAACGTAACACGTCCGTCACCCGACTATACAATGCATAATAAATGTGCGTTTATGAATTACGCAGACGGTGAGCGTTTTCGGGATAAAACTAACGAAATTGGGGATTAGAAAGAAAAGTATTGGGTGGATTTTTACCATTATAGGCTGGTTGTTTACACAAACTGTGGACACACATCTGTGTTCAAACACCTTATAAAAGTGAATTTTGCATAACATGTCCCCTTTAACTATAGACTCGATATAGTCCGGCTATGAGTAATCCACTTCTAGCCAAAATATCCTTGAATTTGGTTACATGTCGTTTTTGCCAAAATAACTTGCGAGATGTATGATATTCCATCATGTAAGCAAAGTCAAAAGTGATTACAAGGTGTTTGGTTTGATTTCTTTGACATGTTCATGTTCTAGATGACTAGTCTATTCTTGGGCTAGGGTTAGACGTCTATTAAATTTTCACTGACAGCCCAAATTTTGTCTTGTTTTAGCCTAGACGTCAGGGCTGCGTTTGGACGGCTATTAGACGTCTTCTAAATGCAAAATTGCTTACTAGGACAATTCTTAGAGAAACGTCAGTATTGTGAGATACAAACTCAGATTTGTGAGATGTAAACTTGCAATTCTAAGAAGAAAAGTCAGAATTGTGTGAGAAAAATTCTCAGTTACCTTTTTTTAACGGAAACAATAATGCAAAATTGCGAGATATAAACTCAGAATTCTGATTAAAAAAGTCAAAATTTCAAGATGTAAAAAGAATTCTGAGAAAAAGTCCGAATTGTGAGATATAAACTCAAACTGCGACAAAAAGTGAGAATTGTGTGAGAAAAATTCTCAGTTGCCTTTTTTTAACGGAAACAATAATGCAAAATTGCGAGATATAAACTCAGAATTCTGATTAAAAAAGTCAAAATTTCAAGATGTAAACAGAATTCTGAGAAAAAGTCAGAATTGTGAGATATAAACTCAGAATTGCGACAAAAAGTGAGAATTGTGTGAGAAAAATTCTCAGTTGCCTTGTTTTAATGGAAACAATAAAGCAAAATTGCAAGATATAAGCTCCCAATTAGGAGCGTCAGCAGGTTTCTATAGGTTATTCTTTCTGAATATCACTGAGCCACATCACTATAACACTATAATTTCCTGTTCTTGACTCATTAGGCAAGATCTTTTTGTGATCTTGAGAGACTTCAGTGGATTGGTGCAAATTCTTATCCCACAGGATGAGGTAGCAGAACAGTTCTCTTTCTTATTTTGTGTTTGACTAATTCAAATCTGATCAAATAAATTCTGTTGCTGCCGACGTGTTGGTTTATTTGTTGGTGTTTTCACCAAAAAATAACATTTTTCTTTGACACTTTAATCCTTTAGTCCAAATCTGAGCTGAAGAATGCTTTTCTTGGCCTCACTGTGGAGTCGGTCATCATGGTCAAAGGACGGGTCAGGCGTAGACCAGAGGGACAGGAGAATGAGGTTATTATGCCTGTTCAGTTGCACATAAAGAGAAAAGTCTGACACTGTACTGTTCAGTGTGAAATGTATGTAAAATTGTCATTTTTATTCAACATTAGAAAATGTCCACAGGAGAAATTGAGGTCTGTGCTGAGAGCATGAAAGTGTTGAATGCTTGCCGAAAGCTGCCGTTTGAGATTAAAGAATTTGTCAAAGTAAGTAAATATGATTTTTTTAAGAAAAATGTTGCATGCATGCATTACTTTTTGAAATTAATTTTGAAGTTTTGTCTGCAATAGTTCTAGGGTGAGATCTCACAGATAACATATCAGAAGGAAAAAAAATGTTCAAAAACTTTGGTTCTTTCAAAAACAGTAAAATAATAGTCTCTTATGCTCACCAATGTTGCATTTATTTGATAAAATACAGAAAAAAAAACAATAATATTGTGCATTATTATTACAATTTAAAATAACTTTTCTATTTTAATATATTTCTAAATGTTCAGCATCATTACTCCAGTCTTCAGTGTCACATGATCCTTCGGAAATCACTCTAATATGATCATTTGCTGCTCAAGAAACATTTATTTCTATTATAAATGTTGAAAAGAGTTATGCTGTTTATATTTTTGTAGAAACCGTGATAGATTTTATTCTCGGATGAATAGAAAGTTCAAATAAACCACGTTTTTTATAACAATATAAAATAATTTACTGTCACTTTTTATCAATTTAATGCATCCTTGCTGAATAAAAGTATTAATTTCTTTTAAAATCTTACTGACCCCAAATGGTAGTGTGTGTTTTGCAGAAAAAAAAATCTGAAACCTATTTTTAGGATTTTCTTTTGGTAATTTTTATGACTATTAAACAAATGTATATAGTAATACAGTAATTGTGTCTTGTCTGGAGACAGTGTTTTTATTTTTTATCACTATTGTTATTAAAATCAGTGTTAATTAAAGGCAAGACAAGACCTATAATGCAAAAAAAAATCTTATTTGGCCTAAAAATATGATTAAAAATCTTATTTCTATTGATTCTGGGGTTAGCTAAAGCTTCAGCCTACACCTATGTTATGTATATTTTGTAATTTATCATGAAAAATTGTCTGAGGACAGAAATTCATTTTTGTTGAATTGAAAAAATGTCATTAAATATGGCCCTGGAGTGTTTCTTGAAAGTGTTTGATATTCACTCTCTGTCATTTGCTGTGGAATAGCCAATGAATTTCATTCCAGATGGATGTTATTTTCATTATTTATATGAGGTTCACTGACTAACAGTGTTTGTGATCCAGGCAAAAATTGTTGTCCAAGTAGCATAAAAATCCCTTTATATGTTCCATCTTAATTCTTTTGTTGTTTGCCTTGAAGAAATCAGAATCCCTCCGGATGCAGTATCGTTATCTCGATCTTCGGTCTCCTAGGATGCAGTACAATTTAAGACTGAGATCACAAATGGTGATGAAGATGAGGGAGTACCTTTGCAATTTGCATGGTGAGGATTAACAGTGGAATATTTAAACTTGGGCATACATTTGCTTAGTTAATGTACCCCAGTACTAACTGAGCATTACCTGTCTTTTCCCAAGGTTTTGTGGATGTGGAAACACCAACGTTGTTTAAAAGAACACCTGGGGTAGGTATTCTTACTGTATGAATCAGTATCATTCGTATAACCAAATTCAAAGACTTTAGATCTACAAAGACGGTGCATTTATATCACTTATGAATGGGGGAAAGTGCAACGTGCAAAATGGCGGAATAAGTCAGCAATTGGTAAAGTCATCGAGTCACTGCGACTGCTGTTAGAAGCTCTGGTAAAGAAACAGTCAGTGTTCTGAGACACGTACTGAGGACTGCACATACGCATTGGCTGGTCTAGAATGAAAAATAAGCTTTATTTATGTGATAGTCAATGTCAGATTGGGTTTCTGATTTGAACGGCCCTATTTTAGCGATCTGAGCGAATGGTCTGAAGCTCATGGCGCGGGTGCACTGAGGGCATGTCCGAATCCACTTGTGCTAGTTTAACGACGGAAAAAATGGTCGGCGCGCCCGGCACATGGTCCAAAAGGGTTGTCCCTATTCTCTTAATGAGTCATGGGTGTGTTTTGGGTGTAACGTGCAATAAACCAATCAGAGTCTCATCTCCTATTCCCTTTAAAAGCCAGCTGCGCTCTCGCCATGGCGGATTCGCTATTTACATGCGAGTGGAAAGACTGAACGCTTCTCCAGTGAGGAATCCTTTTATTTTTAATATTTAAATGTGTGTGTGCTGCTGCGCGTCCCTGTGTGTGTAATAAGCAGAGTGTACGCGTGTTGTGCACCACCTATAGGCTCATATTACTAACACACCCTTTAAATAACACACAAAATACTGCGCTATTGACTTTAGAGCAGGTTTGTGTTGTTCGATGGCGCAGTCGATTTCAGTTCCTCAAAATAGCAACGCTCCAACAATGCTCCTGAACACACCTGGTTTTCAGACCAGATGCCCATGGGCGAACAGATGCGCCAGTGCATTTGATATTTAAACAACGTGGAGCTGGACATGAAAATGAGAACTGCGTCAGGATGAAGCTAGCAAAAAACACTTGCGTCGCGACTGGCGTGTCATTGTGCCGGGTTTAGGATAGGGCCTGAAATGTTATTTTAATGTTCAGGAAGCAGTATTTGAGATTTCAGGATTCCCCCATTCAAATAGCTAGGACTTGTTCTTGGATGCCCAAAATAGCTGGCCAGAGGCATTGCAGATATAGCTGCCAAGTGAACAGACTTTCCTTGAAAGGGACTTTGCCAAAACATAAGACCAGTTGCTAATTCAGATACACAGTATTTTGTGTTTCAGGAATTTATGCTGTGCCACTCTGCACGTTGTTTCAGTATGGAAATGTTCAGAAAAATATACTTAAAAGTTACAACAGCTGTGCGATTCATATGTGCTCCAAGTGATTCCAGGAATTAACAAACGTGGCCATGAGCACTAAGAATTTATTGTTTATTTATTTTTTAACTTCCAACATTGTAAATTGCACTCATAATCAAACAACACAAAAAATATATATAATACTCACTGAGCTAAATCCAAAAAATGAAAGAGAGAGGATAAAACATAAAAATATTTTGTAACTGCAGAAATGTTTCATTCATGAGAACTTATTTTACAATGTTTCTATGGTGACTCATGTTTCTGTTTCTTGTTTCCTGCAAGACACCCCTGTAAGGCTTGCCCAAACAACAAACTACAGCTGGTGCTGCTAAATATTGCCAGATCATTACCCGAAACTTTGTGAGCAATCGCATCACTCAGGCTTCTTCCCTCTGGCTTTGTTGTGCTAGGAACTTTTACATCTGTTTCAAAGTTGTATAACTTTTAAAGTTTTGACACATATGTTTGATTGTCTGAATACTTCCCATTTAATCTTGGTAACCCCGCTGTTACTGGAAACTTCAGGTTGCGGAATAAATGAATCATGGCTGAGTGAGAATAGTGAATTTATAAAAATGGCATTGGTATTAAAAGCATTTTACATTACAACATGATCAACACGTAAAAAAGATGGCATATTCCAACATTGAGATATGTAAACACGGCAGAGTTTTTTTCTATAGTGTTGTCACTTTCATTTCGGTGCATCACAAGAATGTGCATCTCTGTTCAAAAAGTTTGGTTCTTTCAAAAACATTATTTTAATGTTTTTGAAAATAGTCTCTTATGCTCAACAATGTTGCATTTATTTGATAAAAATACAGAAAAACTGTAATATTGTGCATTATTATTACAATTTAAAATAAGTGTTTTCAATTTTAATATTTTAAAATGTAATTTATTCCTGAGCTGAATGTTCATCATTACTCCAGTCTTCAGTGTCACATGATCCTTCAGAAATCACTCTAATATGATCATTTGCTGCTCAAGAAACATTTATTTCTATTATCAATGTTGAAAAGAGAAACCGTGATAGATTTTTTTTTTCAGGATTCTTGGATGAATAGAAAGTTCAAAAGAACAGCATTTTATAACAATATAAAATAATTTACTGTCACTTTTTTATCAATTTAATGCATTCACGCATAATGTGTAACATGATCGACACACTTAATAAAGATGGCATATTCCAACATTGAGATATGAAATATATATATATAAACATATTGAGATATGAAAACATGACAGTGTTTTTTTCTATACTGTTCATCACAAGAAACAGCCTTCAGTTGAGGAAAAGTCTAATATGCGACATGAACCAACAGGGCCTGGTAGTTGCTGCAAGTGGTCTGTAGGGGGCAGATGAGCATCTAGAATGTTAGAATGTCTGCTAAATGGCTTACAGATGAAATATGAATACAGTTTTAGGTAATGAATAACCAGCTATCTTAAGGTAAGGTAAGGTAAGGTAAGGTAAAACTTTATTATCCCACGTGGGGAAATTTGTCTTGGGCCATCACCCATGCTGCTGTCAGCTCACAATTAACACACAATAATCAACAAACCCAAACAATAATAAAACGAACCATAACAACAGAAATAACACAGCGATATGAAAAAAATGAATAAATATCTTACCTGTAGGAGGACTTTCTGTACACAGAACCATCTATGTTTGAATAGATAGATAGATAGATGTATATACTGTATATATATATTTATATAATTTACCTAATATATAAATATGACATTTTTTTCTTATATATGCATGCATGTGTGTGTATTTATATATACATAATAATTATACACAGTACACACACATATATTATGTAAACACAAACTTTTATTTTGGATGCGATTAATCGTTTGACAGCCCTAATTTTTATATTTTTTTCAGTGCTTTTTCTCCCCCATGCTAAATTATTTTTGCTTCTCTTTTATATTTCATATTGTGACTTTTATTTATCAGATTGGCTTGAGATATGCTGGCTGGTTCAGTTCTCAGTCAGAGGCAGGAATACACAGTGTTTATTCAAGTGTAACCGTGTTTTTCAGGGTGCCAAAGAGTTTGTGGTGCCATCTGGAGACCCTGGGAAGTTCTACTCTCTTCCACAGAGCCCACAGCAGTTCAAACAACTTCTTATGGTGGCTGGCATAGACCGGTAAAAATCATATTTCATATCACATTTTCTTGCCTTTTTCTATTTCCTTCACATTCATAGATTGTTGTCAGATGCTTGGCACATTCACCAAACTCTGCTTTCACTGACTGACAGCACCTTGAAAATAACATTTGGCCAACATACTCTTGGTATCAGATGGTATTGTTCTTAGCTTTTAGCAGCTTTAAAATTTGCAGAACTGCATTTGTTCCATTGCTGTGTGAAATGCCAGAACAGTGACATGTATGCGGCATGTACAGCGTGATATGCTTAAGAATGCCGCTTTGGATTCTAGCTGTTTTGTGAAGATTTTTTTTCTAACTTGAAATTCAAAGGCAAGAATTGTGAGGTGGTATTAGCACATCAGTCACCGAGTGGGTTGCTGCTGACATGTTTAGCTTTGTTGTCAATGGTTGTGTATTAAAGGGGTAGGGCCCATGCAAGTAGCTGACAAGGATACAGTCATTTTAAAGCCACAATATGTAATTTTTTGCCTCTAGAGGTCACTTATATAGCTTGATGATGCCTTGATTTCGCGGAGCTTTTATTTTGCCACAGACGACCGTTTCTGCTTCTCCCACTCATATGTGGGGTAACGCAGCACTGTTTTATCATATACATACATTTGAGTGTGTTAAAGTTATGTTATAATGCTATGTGCGTTCGCTCGGCGGCTATGAGACACTTGTTGCACACTGCAGTAAGCTACACTATATTGCCAAAGTATTGGGACACCCCTCCAAATCATTGAATTCAGGTGTTCAATCACTTCCATGGCCACAGGTGTATAAATCAAGCACTAGGCATGCAGACGCTTCTACAAATATTTGTGAAAGAATGGGTCACTCTCAGGAGCTCAGTGAATTCAAGCGTGGTACCGTGATAGGTTGCCACCTGTGCAATAAGTCCATTCGTGAAATTTCCACGGTCACCTGTTAGTGGTATTATTACAAAGTGGAAGCAATTGGGAACAACAGCAACTCACGTAACCACGTAAAATCACAGAGCGGGGTCAGCGCATGCTGAGGTGCACAGTGCGGAGAAGTCACCAACTTTCTGCAGAGTCAATAGATACAGACCTCCAAACTTCATGTGGCCTTCAGATTAGCTCAAGAACAGTGTGTAGAGAGCTTCATGGAATGGGTTTCCATGGCCGAGCAGCTCATCCAAGCCTTACATCACCAAGTGCAATGCAAAGCGTGGGATGCAGTGGGGTAAAGAGTCTGGGTTTGGTGGTTGCCAGGAGAACGGTACTTGCCTGACTGCATTGTGCCAAGTGTAAAGTTTGGTGGAGGGGGGATTATGGTGTGGGGTTGTTTTTCAGGGGTTGGGTTCGGCCCCTTAGTTCCAGTGAAAGGAACTCTTAATGCTTCAGCATACCAAGACATTTTGGACAATTTCATGCTCCCAACTTTGTGGGAACAGTTTGGGGATGGCCCCTTCCTGTCCCAACATGACTGCGCACCAGTGCACAAAGCAAGGTCCATAAAGACATGGATGAGCGAGTTTGGTGTGGAGGAACTTGACTGGCCTGCACAGAGTCCTGACCTCAACCCGATAGAACACCTTTGGGATGAATTAGAGCGGAGACTGCGAGCCAGGCCTTCTCGTCCAACATCAGTGCCTGACCTCACAAATGCGCTTCTAGAAGAATGGTCAAAAATTCCCATAAACACACTCCTAAACCTTGTGGAAAGCCTTCCCAGAAGAGTTGAAGCTGTTATAGCTGCAAAGGGTGGGCCAACTCCATATTAAACCCTACGGATTAAGAATGTCATTAAAGTTCATGTGCATGTAATGGCAGGCGTTCCAAAACTTTTGGCAATATAGTGTAGATCGATATTAGGCATGGTAAAACATGTTACTTGCGGTAAATCAAGAAAACAAGGTTCAAACAATAAGACTAACTGTGTTGAGTTACGGTCCGTGTCCTGGTTAAAATTGCTTATTTATCTGGAGTTAAACATTCTTGGAAACATTTGGGATAATGTAAGTACACAAGTCAACAAAATATATAACATTGTTGTAGTGGTTTTTGGATATTTGAATCCAAAAATCTTACATATTGTGCCTTTAAACTCAAATGTTGAAGATGACTTTGCTTCGCTGTCCACCCAGTGAAACTCTAAATAAGATGTCGGAGTCCAATACATTTATGTATTTATTATACATATTATATTATTTTTATAATGCACCTTAATACTTAAATTTTTTTTTTTGTGAAATAAAGTTGGAGTGAAATCAAGCGAACAAAAGTGTGAGAGAGGGTGGCAACCACCCAGAACACACTAGCATTGTGTTGACATTTCTACACAGGCAAGCACCTCTGTCATTGTCAAATCAGAAAATGCAAAAGTCTAGTTTCTATTAGATTTTGAAAAATGATAATGATCACAATAGTTTTCATTTCAATTTTGGCAGCACGTCTCTTTGAATTAATAGTTGCGCTAAGCCAGGACTGCAGGCTAGTTCTATGAAAAGTCTGGCAAAGGAAAATGATATGCTATGCATGATTTAAAAATGTCAGTCAATATTTTCCCACAGTCACTTACGTGCTGGTTATCTCCTGCAATCTCAGGTACTTTCAGCTCGCTCGCTGCTACAGAGACGAGGGCTCCAAGCCTGACAGACAGCCTGAATTCACACAGGTAATGATGTGCTAAAGGTTGGGAGGAAACACGCCGCAGCACGTCTGACAATACCTGTGAAACTGGGGCTCGCTTCTGATGCAGATGAATATTGAGTGTTTTAATGATGTGGCTTGCTCTAACTCACATTCACAGGGTGAAAGCTGCTGATAGGCTTTGCAGGATTCTCACTCAGACTCAAAATTACGAACCCAAAAGACTGTTTTGGTTTTGTTCAGACAGACGACAAAAATCAGATTTTGTTTTTGGTGCATTCGAGTCGAATCCAATTAGTTGTTTATGATCTGAATTGCAAAAAACCCACATATCTATATCCATTCAGAAGTAAAATCAGGTTTTATACACTGTCTGAGCAAAAGGATCAGATTTGAAAAACAGTATGAACAATGCATTTTGGCTCATTTCTCTCTTGTGTTGACACATCTCCTAGGTGGATATTGAGATGTCTTTTGTAGACCAGGCTGGAGTCATGCGTTTGATTGAAGGCTTGATCCAGTATTCCTGGCCAGAGGACAAAGGACAGATTAATGTTCCCTTTCCCTCCATGACTTATGAGGAAGCCATGAGAGACTATGGAGTTGACAAACCAGACACTAGATTTGGGATGAAGGTGACCGCACGTTCTTTCTTTGTACACATCATCCTAGATTGGACGTAAGACATCAATGAGGTTGTTTGCATGCTGGCCGTCCTTGGCGTCACGCTGTGCTGGCATCCTGTTTCCCCACACATCACAGGTTTTCAAGCGGTGCTCAACAATTAAAAATGAATCTCTCGTGATACGTTCCCTTGCACCGGTGTGCGTCCTGAATGCATTCATTTCTGCTCGTACATTTGGAGCCCTTTGCTGAACCTGTGATGTTTTAGCATATTTTAATTAGTACTTTTATTCAGCACGAATGCATTAAATTGATTAAAATTGAGCATAAAGACGTTTATAATGTAATTTTTTTTATTTAAAATCAATCCTAAGAAAAAAAATATTACGTTTTTAAATGGCTCAACAGTTTTTAATATTGATAATTGTAAGAAATATTTTTTGATCACCAAATCAGCTTGATTTCTAAAAGATCATGTGACTGAAAACTGGAGTAATGATGCTGAAAATTCAGCTTTGCCATCACAGAAATAAATTACATTTTAAAATATATTCAAATATAATTAAATATAATTAAAATATCTGTATTTTTAATCCTATAAATGCAGCCGTGGTGAGCATAAGATACTACTTTCACCCCAAACTTTTGAATTGTAGTGTATGTATTTTAATTACATTTTCTTTTATATTTTTACTTTTCTATTTGTTTGTTATTTTTAGTTTTTAAAATATGTTTATCTTTATTTAATAAGATATAATTAAAGTACTAAATTTACAAGTAAATGTTAAATATTAAAGTAAATTTACATAAATTATCTTAAAGGGATAGTTCACCCAAAAATGAAAATTAGCCCATGATTTACTCCCCCTCAAGTCATCCTAGGTGTATATGACATTCTTCTTTCAGACGAATACAATCAGAGTTATATTAAAAAATGTACTGGCTAATCCAAGCTTTATAATGGCAGTGAATGGCTGTTCCTGTTTTCAAGTCCATAAAAGTGCATCTATCCATTATAAAAGTGCATCTATCCATCATAAAAGTGCATCTATCCATTATAAAAGTGCATCTATCCATCATAAAAGTGCATCTATCCATTATAAAAGTGCATCTATCCATCATAAAAGTGCTCCAAACGGCTCCAGGGGTAAATAAATGCCTTCTGAAGCAAAGCCATGCATTTGTGTAAGAACAATATCCATATTTAAAACTTTACAAACTGTAATCTCTAATTTCCGCTAACTGTCGTACATGCATTCACGAGAGACTGGCGTTCCAGCGTATGACGTAGGACGCAGGCGTAGCGTAAGTTCCGGTGGCGAACGCGGAAGTGCAGAGGATAGAGCAAAACAAAACTTGGTTCTCGCGATGTCATACGCTGGAACGCCAGTCTCTCGTGAACGCATGTACGACAGTTAGCGGAAATTAGAGATTACAGTTTGTAAAGTTTTAAATATGGATATTTTTCTTACACAAACGCATCACTTCAGAAGGCCTTTATTAACCCCCCGGAGCCGTGTGGAGCACTTTTATGATGGATAGATGCACTTTTATGATGGATAGATACACTTTTATAATGATAGATGCACTTTTATGATGGATGGATGCACTTTTATGGACTTCAAAACAGAAACAGCCATTCACTGCCATTATAAAGTTTGGAAGAGCCAGGACATTTGTTAATATAACTCTGATTGTATTCGTCTGAAAGAAGAAAGTCATATACACCTAGGATGACTTGAGGGGGAGTAAATCATGGGCTAATTTTCATTTTTGGGTGAACTATCCCTTTAAATTTACATTCTTTTTGTGTATTGCCTTCTTAAGGCTGATGTAATAGTTGTGTCCTGAGTGGCAAAACTCAAGTTAATTCTGATGTGTTTTCTTGTATTCAGCTTGTGGATGTCACCACGGTATTCCAGGGAACACAAATCGAGTTTATCAAAGATGCACTTCTTGAACCTGGTGGCTGCATTCAGGCTATCTGTGTCCCAGAAGGAATGGTAAGTATGGAATCTGGAGATTCTCACCATTGAGTCTGCACAATGTAGTCTGATTTCCAAACAAATTAACCCTTTGAGTCAGTTCATTTTAGTGATTCAAAGCTGACAGCGTGATTAGTGTAGCCTGGTGTACAATGAATGAATAGATTAAGGAATCAATGAAATGTTACTGTATTAGTAAATACAATATGAAATGCATTTTATTTATACCTCAAAATAGCTAAAAGAATCGTTAAAGGTATATGTAACTTTTGGCGCTCTAGCGGTTAATAAACAAAACTGCATGCGTCTTGTGGAAGGACATCGTAGCCGGAGCTACTTTTCTCTGTTTCTGTTTCTTAACAAACACATTAGACCACCTGTCATAATAAAGAGAATTCACGAGTATTCATTTATTGGGCAAATAACAAACTGAAACAAATAAATAGTCTTTATTCACACATAATAACCAAAAAACTTAATATTTTGCATGGCGTCCTTTGGACTTGATAACAGCTTGCATTCTTGCTCGCATTGTTTTTTACGTACTTTTCCACAGTCTCTGTTGTTTATGACTAAGCACGGTATATGACAAGTCACGCAGATACTGGGATACATCCTGCCAGGTCTAAAATAGTCTGAATATAAACACTTATTATAGGCATACCGTAGTGATTCAGGATTCATGATGTACTGGCTTATTATATACATTTTGTACATTTTGAATAAAAAAAGTTACATAGTGTACCTTGTTACAGATTTGTTACATTAGCCCTTTTATATGTAGACCATCTACCTGACACTAGAGGGAGTATTGCGCCTATTGTTCGGGTATATCAGCGGGTTAATGACAGAAGAAGTAAGATTGGTTTGGTGCTAACAGCATGGTTGATGGTGTTGGGTTGCCACTCTTAGAGTCCTGACTGGGAATCTGTGGGATTTTCTGCTCAGTCAATAAGGACTTTTTAGTTGTAGTGACAATATCAAGGAGGATTATTCATCATTTGTCAAGGGCTGGTTAACCTCAGGACAGCCTATTCCTACCCTCCTTGTGGTCTTGTGAGTCATTGCAACCGGAGAAATGTATGATTGCTCCCGTGAGACTTAAGGGATTATATTAACCTGTTGGAGCCCACATCATTCCAAGACTTTTTCTTACCTATCTACAACAGCAAGGACTTTGTCATTGCGGACTATTCAGTTAAAAGGTGGTACAACCATTGCACCAGTGACCAGTGTTTTTGATGAGTGTTTTTTTTCTCTCCTATTGGGCAAAATGTTTCACTTTGGGGTTTGAACTCATATCTTGTATTTTGATGGCTGTATGTATTCTTTATTTTGCATCTATTGCTTGTCTTTTTGAGTATTTTGAAATACACAGAGATTAGTTCCCTCCCTAATATAATTCTTGTGACAGTTGGTTTAGGTTAACAAACTAGACAAAGTGTTACAACCTTTAGAAAATGAGTATTGAAAGGAAACAAAATGATAAAATTCCTTATAATTCTCATTCCTGTTCATCGGGAAGGCGCCAAACCAGAAATGTGTTCCTTTTAACTCATATTATACTGGAAATTAATGAGCATAATCATTAATATAATTCACATGATCATTATTGTATTTAATCACTTTTAAGATTACCTTCTTTAAAGTGCCCCTATTATGCTATTTTAAAGTTTCCTAATTTTGTTTTGGAGTTCTCCTATAACAGGTTTATATGCACCAAAGGTCAAAAAACACTTTATTTTTTTCATAATATACATTGCACATCACCAAATTTTTCAATGATTCTCAAACGACTTGTCGGATGAATCAATCTCTCTAAATCTTTTCTTTCCGAGAGCCTACTGTGCTCTGATTGGCCAGATGGCCCAGTCTGTTGTGATTGGTCTACTCTGCTCTGATTGGCCAGATGGCCCAGTCTGTTGTGATTGGTCTACTCTGCTCTGATTGGCCAGATGGCCCAGTCTGTTGTGATTGGTCTACTCTGCTCTGATTGGCCAGACGGCCCAGTCTGTTGTGATTGGTCTACCGCTTACGCCGCGTGTTGGAAACAAAACGCCCATTACCAAACTTGAATTTCAGCTCCGAAGGCTTCCTAATGCTCAGCGATTGTACACACTGTAAAGACAGTAACGATCAGTCGGAGTGCGAGTCCAATGTTGAAAATTGGAAGAACTATTTATTCAACCCGAACCTCCATTGCAAGGACGACTTGAGCAGGACGTTTCTCAGTGATGCTGCTCAGTTTGACGTACATCATGAGATGTTGGAACTGTAATTCCTCACCATCAGCATCAACAAACCAATGTGTATATTTCTAATTTATTGCGGTGTACATGTGCGAACTGCATGCACTGTATCAATAACAGCGCATATGTTATCCGAGCACTAACGTGAACGACTGTAACATTAAAGTTTGTAAAACAAATCTTGTTCCATCATCAAAGTAGTAAGAACGACAGGCAATCTGCATCAGCTAATCAGCTGATTAGCAGAAGTAAGACAGTAATAACGAGAGTTAGCTGGAGACCTACACAATATAAAACACAAAACTACATATTGCATAAACAGTGCAAAATGGATAAAATTCATTATTTTCCTCAAAATTCTACAAACAATACCCCATAATGACAACGTGAAAGAAGTTTGTATGAAATCTTTGCAAATTTATTAAAAATAAAAACGAAAAAAAATCACATGTACATAAGTATTCACAGCCTTTGCCATGACACTCAAAATTGAGCTCAGGTGCTCCTGTTTCCAATGATCATCCTTGAGATGTTTCTACAACTTGGAGTCCACCTGTGGTAAATTCAGTTGATTGGACATGATTTGGAAAGGCACACACCTGTCTATATAAGGTCCCACAGTTAACAGTGCATGTCAGAGCACAAACCAAGCCATGAAGTCCAAGGAATTGTCTGTAGACCTCCGAGACAGGATTGTATCGAGGCACAGATCTGGGGAAGGGTACAGAAACATTTCTGCAGCATTGAAGGTCCCAATGAGCATCATCCGTAAATGGAAGAAGTTTGGAACCACCAGGACTCTTCCTAGAGCTAGCCGCCCGGCCAAACTGAGCGATCGGGGGAGAAGGGACTTAGTCAGGGAGGTGACCAAGAACCCAATGGTCCCTCTGACAGAGCTCCAGCATTTCTCTGTGGAGAGAGGAGAACCTTCCAGAAGAACAACCATCTCTGCAGCACTCCACTAATCAGCCCTGTATGGTAGAGTGGCCAGATGGAAGCCACTCCTCAGTAAAAGGCAAATGACAGGCCGCCTGAAGGACTCTCAGACAATGAGAAACTAAATTCTCTGATCTGATGAAACAAAGATTGAACTCTTTGGCCTGAAACCAGGCACCGCTCATCACCTGGCCAATACCATCCCCACAGTACCATGCACCGACGCTCTCCATCCAACCTGATGGAGCTTGAGGGTTCCTGCAAAGAAGAATGGGAGAAACTGCCCAAAAATAGATGTGCCAAGCTTGTAGCATCAAACTCAAAAAGACTTGAGGCTGTAATTGGTGCCAAATGTGCTTCAACAAAGTATTGAGCAAAGGCTATGAATACTTATGTACATGTGATTTTTGTTTTTTATTTTTAATAAATTTGCAAAGATTTCAAACAAACTTCTTTCACGTTGTCATTATGGGGTGTTGTTTGTAGAATTTTGAGGGAAAATAAAGAATTTAATCCATTTGGGAATAAGGCTGTAACATAACAAAATGTGGAAAAAGTGAAGCGCTGTGAATACTTTCCGGATGCACTGTATGTACATAAATAAATAATCTTATTTACAGGTTGTGATTCAGAGAAGCAAGCCCGCGTTGAACTCCCCGAGATTGAGAAGCAGTCGTCAGTAAAATAACAGGAACACAACAAAATATTGGGATTGTACTGCTGTGGTATCTTTGAAAAAAGATTCTTGCAGCCTCATCATTCGAAAGTGAAAATAAAGCAATTTTACTTTCACAGCGTATGACACAGCGTCTTCTCGACATGATGTTAACCACACGAAAAAGCAACAGTGTTTGAGGACGGGTCAAGTTGTTCGTGGGCGGACAATGTAGAACATAGGCAGGCATTCGGCAGATGTGTTACCCAGTGACGTGTACCTGTCACAGAAGTGGGATTACTGACAACTCGTTTAGGCTGTCGATTCTTTCTTTTGAGAGACAGTAACTTTATTTATTTAACTTTATCTTTGCTGATTGTTTACATTCACAAACAGCTATATTACACATCGCATGAAAGGTAATATTCGAAAAAGCATAATAGGGACTCTTTAAAAAGTTGAGAATTACAATTTCTGCCATTCATATTTCTATGAGTGGTCCTTCTCTTTCACATTATACTGTCTGTGGAGCAGATGAAGCTAACTGTGTGTGGCGTTTCTTCCACAGAAACACCTGAAGGGCAAAGACTTAGAGTTCCTGAAACAAGCAGCCAAGACACAGTATGGTCAGGTGAGTTTTGTATCTGTTTACTGATGGAATGCCACCAGCAGTCAGTGTGTGCACATCATAGGAAGTCTCCTGAAATATTTATCTGAAAGTAATCAATAAGTCAGGATGATTTGGTGGTAAAACAGTCAAATGTAACACACAGCATACTTACCCTGAGGCAAGGATCGGCCTCACTAGAGGGACGCATGTTGTAGGCTGTCCATGGAGTCTTATAAAGGGAATGTTAAATGTATCTTTTTTCCTCTACCCCATATGTAGTACATTCATAATTTATAGCTATAATGATTTATATAATATAAAATAGTTTGATCAATTTTTAATGTTAATTCATGTTAAATGCTTTGTACTGAGATAAAAATTACTATTGCTCTGCTATTGTTAGTGTAGTGTTACGATATTGGAATTTCTAACTTCGATACGATACCTGGAAAAGTATCGATATTCGATACCATTTTCGATACCACGGGGAAAAACGCTGCATATACTGTCAAATAAATATTTTTAATATTGTCCATCTATTGAAATTCTAGGCAATCAAAAATTTCTTCTGAAGTGATCACTTTATATGATAAAGCTTTTTTTTTTTCATATATATAAACGTTGCTCAATTACCATTACAATTATCTCACAAATATTTGCTAACTCAATGTATTTTTTACAATGGGGTAATTTTGTTGCAATAGCTTACACACAGCACAAGGAAGCTCGATTTTTTTTTTAAATGGTAAATTGAATTTAAAAAGACAAGTGAACAGTAATAAAATAAGAACAAATAAACAAATTACTTACAATAGCACAAATAAATACAATAGAATAAAGATACAAATGAAATAGACTGCTTTATTTTTTCAGGTAGGTCTAACAGTATTCAGGTAAGAAACTGAATAAAAAAATCTATTACTATTGCTCTTAATGATAATTCTTATGATTTTTTTTCGGCTACTGAACACAAAAAAAGGTATTTTGATATTTTGTGTCAATTTTTTTCCCCCATACAAAGTCATTGGGGTCCAAAACAACATTGTATAGACAAAAATAGTTTTTCAGACATTTTTCAGAATCTTTTGTGTTTCACAGAAAAATTATGACAGAATTTAAATTTTTAGGTGAACCGTACCTTGAAGGTTAAAAAGGTTTCAACAAGTATTACACTTTGTTGCATTAGCCATTCTGCGCGTTTGTGCTGTGATTGTAAATGATACCTGTCTGGACTGAGAAGCAGTTTTTTTTTTAATTCAGAACTGGTTCAATAAAAAAACAGAACCAAATGACGTTCAGTGCACATGCATTCTTACAATGATGGTACACTCTACTACATTACGAAACAATAAATTCCCAAAACAAATGGCTTTTATGAGCCATTTCAATTGGATAAAAAACATATCACACAACCAGTGTAGTCTAGCCAATTCCCAAATGACTGACTGTTATCAGGGTTCCCACGGGTCCTTGAAAGTTTGTGAATCTGAAAAAAAAAATTCAAGGCCCTGGAAAGTTTTTGAAAATAAACACACATAGATACAGGTCCTTGAAAGTGCTTGACTTTATTTTGTGCAAGAAGTTTTCTGGAAAAAAATCCATATTATTCCCTCCGGTCCGCTAATGTGTTATTTCACCAACACTTCGTGGCCTATGCATACTAGCTTGCTTGATTTATGTTAGTTACACGCATTCACGCGTTACGTTAAGTGTGTCCCGCGTGAGGTACTTTGTGTTGTGCGTTGCCATGACGTTCACGTGCACGAAACTACTGCGATGGTACCTCAACGCTTTCAGAGCTTACACCGAACCCAAATAAGACTGTATATTGTGTTCAATTAACATAAAACATTTGTGATTATCCGTTGCCCAAATATTTTATTTAATGTAATGTTGAATTGCTTTGCTTGTTAAGATAATGTGAACCCATGAGGCAAGAAAAACTTAAAAGCATATTCATATATCTTAAAACTTCTGGTTACATGAGCCTAAGCTCTTTTCAATCAAATCCATGCAAAAGTTAATATCAGATCATAGAATACAGTATAGGATGTGCCGAATATTCTTCAGTTTTATGCAAAACAGAAATACAACAAATAGAATATCAGATCTGTGTCATATGGCCCAAAAAAAATGCAAAAAAAAATGCTTTTTTGCATAGTTGTGTTTGACACATGAAAACTTGTGTTATCGTGTTACCCAAGGTAACACGATGTAACCTTGCTCTCACTTGAAATGTGTCCCCACATTAAGTCCTTGAATTTGAGGGTATTGGGCCTGGAAAGGCCTTGAATTTGAAGTTAACCAAGGCGTAGGAACCCTGTATTATGGTTTGTTTCTTTTTGGTGAATCAAAAAAACATAAAGCGTGATCTGTGTAGTTCAAATGAATCCCAGACGAATGACTCTCATGAGCCTCTCATTTTTTTTGTAGTGAATAAAAACGTATTTCACAACCAGTGTAGTCTGACTCCCAAACTAGATCGTTTGATATCTATTGATTATGTGTATGTGTCTAACTGAATATAGCTTAGCACGCTGTCACAGGCTGGAGAATCCTTTATTTGAGGTGTTGTTGGTTCATTGTGCTGCGATTCGTGATCAGACTCGGACATGTATGGGCCAGGGCTTGCAAAGCCCAATGTCCCGGGGCTATGTGTTTTCCAGACGGGCTACCAAAACGTATCACCGGCCTGGCGACGGGCTATCTTAAATAGTGAAATAACATTCCTTTCTTGATGTGCGTTGTTCACTCTCTTGACTTGATATTTGAAGGAAAAATACAATCACGGAAGTTTTGATCATGCTGATTTGTCTGACTCTGCAGTGAGGCTTATGCGTGCGTGTGTGTGTGTGTGTTAGTGATGCACGGTTAGCGGTTATATCCACCGATCGGGCAGGCCAAGTAATAAAAAATAACAGATCAGAGATAAATCATCGGATCAGAGATAAATCATTGTGTTTGTTTGATAAAGACATTTTGCGAGCCCTCAAAACAATTCCTCACGTGTACTCACGAGGGAGCCGAAGCTCATTATAATATGCAAAGCTTATCCAATCATAGCACTGGGCGTTTACTTCCAAGTCTTCAGTGCGGCACTCCCATAAAAACCGAGCGTTCCAGGAGAGAGGCTCAAAACCAGGCTAGAAAATAGCCTATTACTTATTCATTATGATGTTTTTGAATGTAAAAACCATGCGAACGTCATAAGTTGACCTCAGACAACAGTATAAAAAAATAAAAAAAGCCAGTTCATGACACCTTTAAATACTTCTGTCAGTGCCAGTATCCATGTGGCCACCGCTTCGGGTGACTCCAGTTTGATTTCTGGCTCGTTTTGCGTTACGATGCCATACTTCTCTCTCTCTCATACTTTGCTTTCAGTCAAGTCTCTACTATTCAATAAAATAAAGGCAACTTACCAAAAATAAATAAATAAATTAACAAGAAAAATGTTATTTAATACTAATGATAGCTGACTGTTCTGCTTAGTTTTCCCACTGTAAACACTCTATATACTCTTATGTCTGTATGTATAAATGGAAAGTGAACTTTGAGCAAGTGTTCTTGGCTTGAACTAAATGGCATCGTCAAAGGTGATTCTCCATTGCTATCCGTTTTAGTCCAGGTCTTGGCTTTGTTTGTGTCTGGGAAACCAGCCCGCAGTGTTCTCGAGACTGATGATTGCTCAAGAGTTTGTGCCCTATGCTGTCAATGGAAATTGAATATGGGCCGGTGGAGAGAATGGATGATCATTGCTGTGCTTGCGGTGTGTGTCGTACAGGAGGTGAGTGTGGCTCCAGTAAGGGCAGATGGTTCACTGAAATCCCCTCTCAGCCGACTGCTCTCGGACACGGCCAAACAGCAGCTGCTCCAGATGGCCCAGGCCAATGCTGGAGACCTGATCTTCATCACGGCCGGACCCCGGGAGAACGTGGTGCGTATACGCCTCCATTTTGTTCCCCGTCTTCACAGATTCATACAAGCATGCTGATTCAGTTTCATAAATGCATCGTGAGAGCTCAACGAGCAAATATTTAAATAAAACTACAGATGGACCACAAGTACATCAAGCCATTTTGCGTTGGAGTAAATAGTTCAATGACCAGCATCCCTATTTATGGTCCTCAAGTACCTTCCCATCAGTATTTGTGCCCTAACGTGATTGATGACTAAGGGTTTTCAGAAAAATATGGCTTCAGAGGAATGCTGACATGATCTAATCACTTTTAAAAGAATATTCATCTTTTCCGTGCCTCAGCTCACGCTCAGGGCTGGTGCAGATGGTGAGCTTGGCACGAAGTGAGACGGCTGTTTAGTCACAAAGCAGAGAAGTGGGAGATGGCTGGGGATAACTGGCGAGCTCTGTGTGCTGGGGTTGTGGGATGAATGGTGATGCTAGTGCAGAAAGCAAGAGGAATGAGAGCTGAGGGAGATCATTCTCCTCAAATATAGTTTTAGAGGCAAGCATTAGGGCTGTGCAATATGGACAAAATAATCATGTTGCGATTTAAAAAAAAAAAAAAAAAAATGTATATTGCAATTGCGATTTTATTTGCAATTTTGGCAATTGTTTTTGCTTTTTCAAACATGCTACATTCTAAATGTATTCGGTGCACAAGAAGTGCATAACAGAACATTTCACAATGAAATAACATAGTATTAACAGCTAGATAAACATCTTTAAAACAGACAACATAAAATAAATTAAGGTTAACTAACCTAAACTCCAGTCATAACAATAAATAAAAAAGGTGAAATGAAAAGTCAATGGGGTCCAAAATAACATTACAACACAAAAAAGTGTTATAAACTAAAACTATTAAACATTTTCAGTTTTCAGTAATTAAAATAATGCTGAAATAAAATATAAATATTAGATTTAAAAGAAAATTAGACATGTTGTCAACTATCTGAAATATATGTTGAAGCACTAAAATTACTGAAACTAAAAATAAAGCTATATAGAAATATACCCCCCCAAAAAAAGAAAGAAAAAAAACACTATTGTCAAAAGCATATAAAATTACTAAAACTTAATCTAAATGAAAATATACAATAAAAGCTAATTCATGTGGGTTATGCAGGTTCGAGTCCAGCCTGCAACATGTCCTTTCTGATAGTTTCTTGTCACTGTTTAATGTTTAGCTATACACTCACCTAAAGGATTATTAGGAACACCTGTTCAATTTCTCATTAATGTAATTATCTAATCAACCAATCACATGGCAGTTGCTTCAATGCATTTAGGGGTGTGGTCCTGGTCAAGACAATCTCCTGAACTCCAAACTGAATGTCAGAATGGGAAAGAAAGGTGATTTAAGCAATTTTGAGCGTGGCATGGTTGTTGGTGCCAGACGGGCCGGTCTGAGTATTTCACAATCTGCTCAGTTACTGGGATTTTCACGCACAACCATTTCTAGAGTTTACAAAGAATGGTGTGAAAAGGGAAAAACATCCAGTATGCGGCAGTCCTGTGGGAGAAAATGCCTTGTTGATGCTAGAGGTCAGAGGAGAATGGGCCGACTGATTCAAGCTGATAGAAGAGCAACTTTGACTGAAATAACCACTCGTTACAACCGAGGTATGCAGCAAAGCATTTGTGAAGCCACAACACGCACAACCTTGAGGCGGATGGGCTACAACAGCAGAAGACCCCACCGGGTACCACTCATCTCCACTACAAATAGGAAAAAGAGGCTACAATTTGCACGAGCTCACCAAAATTGGACAGTTGACTGGAAAAATGTTGCCTGGTCTGATGAGTCTCGATTTCTGTTGAGACATTCAGATGGTAGAGTCAGAATTTGGCGTAAACAGAATGAGAACATGGATCCATCATGCCTTGTTACCACTGTGCAGGCTGGTGGTGGTGGTGTAATGGTGTGGGGGATGTTTTCTTGGCACACTTTAGGCCCCTTAGTGCCAATTGGGCATCGTTTAAATGCCACGGCCTACCTGAGCATTGTTTCTGACCATGTCCATCCCTTTATGACCACCATGTACCCATCCTCTGATGGCTACTTCCAGCAGGATAATGCACCATGTCACAAAGCTCGAATCATTTCAAATTGGTTTCTTGAACATGACAATGAGTTCACTGTACTAAAATGGCCCCCACAGTCACCAGATCTCAACCCAATAGAGCATCTTTGTGATGTGGTGGAACAGGAGCTTCGTGCCCTGGATGTGCATCCCACAAATCTCCATCAACTGCAAGATGCTATCCTATCAATATGGGCCAACATTTCTAAAGAATGCTTTCAGCACCTTGTTGAATCAATGCCACGTAGAATTAAGGCAGTTCTGAAGGCGAAAGGGGGTCAAACACAGTATTAGTATGGTGTTCCTAATCTTTAGGTGAGTGTATAATACGTAAAAAAAAATTACATTTAGGGTGTGTTCACACTTGGCATGTTTAGTTGGATTAAAACGAACCCTGGTGCGATTGCTCTGTTAGTGTGGTTCATTTGAACATGTGTGAACGCGGCCATCCGAACCCTGGCGCGCACCAAACAAGCGGAGAGAGACCTATGAAACGATGGGTCTCGGTCCGCTTCCAAACAAACTCTGGTGCGGTTAGAATGATATATGAATGCAACACGGACCAAAGACATATAAACAAACCAAAAACAGGAAGATTAGACTCTCGTCATAGTCGCGATGTTGCCCATCACAGTTCAGTACAGGCATCAGAACCGCGTCTTCGTTTGTGTTTGTGTGAGTGACGGAGAGATTCCTGCCGCTGTTTTGACTCCTTTACACATTTTATAAGCTCTTCACGAGTTCTCAGCTAGTCAAAATACCATCATATGCAGGCTACACACATACAACGAGTGCATTTATCCCAGCACACAGCATTGTTTCGGACGTCATAAAAGCCGACCTGTCAGGTTGTGAACGTATCCCCATGCTTTTAGGTTCGGTGATAAAAATGCCAGTCTGAACGCTAAGCGGACCAGGACCAAACAAACCGAACTACAAGTGTGAACACACCCTTATTTTGTCCTGTTTTAGCGCCCTCTGCTGGGGAAGCTGAGACTGCAGTGCGCTGAGCTGCTTGAGCGCTACGGCGTGCCTGTTCGTGACCCCTCTGTCTTTCACTTCACGTGGGTGGTGGACTTTCCCCTCTTTTTACCTAAAGAGGACGATCCAGAGATGCTTGAGTCTGCCCACCATCCCTTCACGGCTCCAGTCCCTGAGGACGCCCATCTGCTGTACACACAACCCCACAAGGTATGTAGCGTCACATTACAGATTCTCTTTTTTAACCTTACAGAATCATAGCTTTGCCTTTTAATGGAAATCGATTATTTTTCGATTAATCGAATAATCGAATGCTTTTTTTCCCTCTCCCGGTTAATCTGTTGATTATTTTTTGAATAGTTGATTAATCCTTTGGTTAATTTACCAATAAATAATGACCAATAATTTCCCAATAAATAATAACTGTAACAAATCTATTTATGAACTTTTACCTAATGATATTATTTATCACAAAAGAAAATGTTTATGCATAATTAGGAAAGGTGTTTACTATGGCTGTCTTCACAGTCACTTTTTGGTAATTACAGCAGCAACTGCTTGCCTTACAAGTGTGAATCAGTGTTAATTTCGTTGACAAATAATTTTCGTCAACGACCTTTTTTCACTGACGAAAACGAGATGATAACTAAATAAAAACCAGTTTTGGATGACAAAAACTATGACGAAAATCTACTGTCATTTTCGTCAACTAATAAAAAATAGACGAAAATGTTAGGGAGGGTCGATTAGGGAAGAGATCCCGTCAGAACTGATGTCCTGTGTAACAGATGCGCTCATTTGAACTGTGACGTGCGGATCTAACGGCGGGAAAACACGGCGCTGTTGTGCTTCTACAGGCTCACGCGACAGCGCTTCAGAGCGGCTCAATCAATGAATAACACACATTTATGAGAGGTAACTGTTTATGAACTAATGCTGATCAATAATGACAATGTTTACTTTACGATGTTTATATGGTAATATGGTTTAGACAGTTGTAACAATGCATATTTTATCTCCCTCATCTGAACTGCAATAGTAAAGCGCAGACATTTCAAAATAAGAGTCCTGGTGTATTTTGAGCTTGTTTATAATTAAAAGTCACGCATTATATATACGTTTTTGGTTACACAATAAACTGTATTTAATTTCATTCCCATTTAATTCATAGTCAGGAAGAAAGACTAAGAACAGTATTTGACTCATTATTCAATAAAGTATCAGGGTTATAATAGTTAACTAAAACCATTAAAAAATATTCATTACTTGAAATTAAATAAATGTTAACCTGAAATAAAAAATAAATAAACTTAAACTTATTTTAAGCTTTAGCTTAACCTGATATACTAACTAAAACAGAAATACATTATAAAAACTATATAGATGTTTTTAAAAAACAAACAAAAAAAAGTGAATTGAGCTCTTTCGTGTATTTTTGCGCTTGAACGGTCAAAAACACACCATTTTGTCTAAATGACATGTATTCAAGTAACAGTCGGTTATGTAATGCTTAAATGCTTAATTAATGCATTACAGTTTAACTAAACTCATTAGATTTTAGTCGACTAAAGCTAGACTAAAACTAAAAACAATTCAGGTGACTAAAATATGACTAAAACTAAATGGCATTTTAGTCAAAAGGCTGACTAAAACTAAATCAAAATTTGCTTTCAAAATTAACACTGGTGTGAATCCTGAAATGTTTTGTTCAGTCAGTAGAGATTAAATTATCTGCTTGAATATGTTCAATCAGCTGATTATGATTATGATCAAACAGCTGAAGTCACAACCGCATTCTAACTAACCATAGCGACAGTGCCAAACATGGCGGTGTCATAAACAGTGAAGTTTTACCACGATTGACAGCACGTAATTAAATAAATGAGTCCAATCGAGGCGTGAGTTCATCCATTAGATATTTTAAATACCCAACAAAAGCGTTAAATGCTTTGTAACCGGTTGCAGAGAATATGTTTGAGCCGTGCGCCTCACAGCCGGCAGCTCATAAAAAGCAGAATGCTGTATGAACGCAGCCGTATATTAAGCACAAATATGAGACTGACAACCGTTTTCTAGTGCTGTGTAAAATTTCACTGTAAAAGTCCAAATACTTACGTTGCCGTCGTTTTGAGATAAGAGCCCTGGGTTTTCTTTCTTTTCTAACATTATAAATGCATTCACTGTCACTTTTAATCAATTAAATGCGCCCTTGCTGATAAAAAGTATGGTTTCCTTTTGGAAAAAAGTGTACGTTTTTATAGTTTTGCTGTTCTCTAAAATTTGCTCATAGTGAGGATTGTCTGATATATGAGTAAATCATTCTCATTTGTCATTTGATTTCAGCGACTTAGTCAAATTGGCCCACAAATCAGTAGGGTTGAGTATCGTTTGGGTTTTTTATGATACCGGTGCCAAAACGATACTTTTAAAACGTTATCGTGCCTGGTACAAATTGTGGTTTCGGTCTATACAGCTAATTTTGCCCTTCATGGCAACTGTGAGGGGGTGAATTTTTTTATAACTCATCCGTTTAAATTATATTAAGCCTTAAAGTTCTGCATAATTAAGGGGCGTGGCCACTTGAGTGACAGGTGGATTGCCACTATGGTCGAGCTAGGTGGGCGTGGTTTCAGCAACCAGGCACCTCAGCTCCACCCACGTCCCGCCTCTTTGCCCATTGTCAGTTATCCGGGAGTGATGCACGGTCAAGATGACAACAGCCGACTTTAGGCTTCAAAAATGCTCTTCGGAAACCTACGGGTGACGTCACGGACACTGCGTCCATATTTTTTTTACAGTCTATGTGTATTACATGAAAAAAAAAAAAAAAATACAAAATGTAAGTATTTCCACTGGTGGTCTCAGGCACTTAGACTCCACAGTGTATTTTGATGTGCATCGTACCGTGAGGTAGTTGGCGACACCCAGCACTATTCTGTGGTTCTATCACTTTGTAAGTCTACAGTCGTGAGCCAAGTTAATAATAGAGGAAATGTATGATCTCATTCTGAATTCCACACGTTTCCCCGAGCTGTTTATCTGCTTTCTCAGGTGCGTGGCCAGCATTATGACTTGGTGCTGAATGGCTGTGAGATCGGAGGAGGTTCAATTCGAATCCACAATGCCTCTCATCAGCTGTATATCCTGGACACGATTCTCAAGGTAATGGAACAAGAGTGAAAAATTACATAGCAAGCAAAATGCATCATTTAATGCTACTCTGAGAGCGAGTTAAAGCACTTGTAATAGACGTGTCCAGATACCCTACTACACCATTTTCTTATTTGTGACTCTTACTTAACACCCCCGCACCACCGACTACCCGTTTGGTCGCTGTGGCAACCCATTAAGCTATATTTAACAGTCTTTAAAGAACACAGATGTTTTGGATCTTCAGAGCCAGGGAGAAGAAACATCACATTAGGGTGTTTTTACCCAAGTCGAATGTGCTATCTTAAAATTTGTCTCTTTTTGAAGGTCTATTTACTCTCTTGACACTGAAGTAGTTGTATGGTTTTGTACAATTTATACATGCTGAGACTATGAACAATTCCCTTTCAAGCTGAAAAGGCTGTGAATTACAAGGTCTACTGTGTCTTTTTTCAATGCTGTCTGTGTTATAGGAAGACCCATCACTTCTTTCTCATCTGTTGGAGGCTCTGGACTCCGGGGCCCCTCCTCACGGTGGCATCGCATTAGGTGAGTGAGCATTCAACACATGCTACCTTGGACTTTCGCAAGGTTGTTGGGTACCACTGTAACGAAAGGCCTTGTTGATTACATTCTCCTGTTGGTTAAAGTGGAACGGTCATGCTCGAAAACTGAAATTGCTTGCCCAGCCAAGAAATTTTGGCAGCTTTGTTTCAGTTTGAGACTGTAAACTGAAGCATGAAGTGCTTGATCATTTGAGAACTTCTGTCTGGGTTTATTTCTGTGTATGGCAGAACTAGAGCCATTTTTACAGCTTGCATAACCTGTGATACACAAAATTACCATGTTCTTGTTTACATTATAAAGATTAAAGTGTATAAAATATGTCTTAAGATCTGAGAGAAATGTGTATAATTATTAGGGATACTGATTTTAAAATTTGAATTATTTTTATGTGATAGCCAATAATGGATCAATAGCTGATATTAAAATTCTATACTATTTTAATTAAAAATTAAAAATCTAAAACTAAAATCAATTGTTTTAGATGATACAAGTGAATTTAGGCTTCATAGCATTATAATGTACAGTATGAAAAATGGATATTCATTTTGAGATTTGCTAAAGATTACATTTACAGGGTTGTTAAATTTTAAATGTTTTTAAAGATTAAGGGCCCTATCATACACCCGGCGCAATGCAACATCAGCGACACAAGTGCTAGTTTCATCCTGACGCAGTTCTCATTTTCACGTCCAGCTCCACGTAGTTTAAATATCAAATGCACTGGCGCATCTGTTCGCTCATGGGCGTCTGGTCTGAAAACCAGGTGTGTTCAGGAGCATTGTTGGAGCGTTGCTATTGTGAGGAACTGAAATCGACTGCGCCATTGACCAACATAAACCTGCTCGAAAGTCAATAGTGCAGTATTTTTTGTGTTATTTAAAGGGTGTGTTAGTAATATGAGCCTATAGGCGGTGCACAACGCACGTACACTCTGCTTATTACACACACAGCAGCACACACACATTTAAATATTAAAAATAAAAGGATTCCTCTCTGGAGAAGCGTTCAGTCTTTCCGCTCGCATGTAAATAGAGAATCCGCCATGGTGCGAGCGCAACTGGCTATTAAAGGGAATGGGAGATGAGACTCTGATTGGTTTATTGCACGTTACACCCAAAACATACCCATGACTCATTAAGAAACTAGGGACAACCCTTTTGGACCATGTGCCGGGCGCGCCGACCATTTTTTCCAATTGTTAAACTAGCAAAAGTGGATTCATACATGCCCTCAGTACACCTGCGCCGTGAGCTTCAGACCATGCGCTCAGATCGCTAAAATAGGGCCGTAAGTTAAAGTGAGCATTTGTTGACAGCAAATTGTCATTTAAATATAAAAATAGGGGAAATAAGCATGCATGATTACATTTATTGAATATATATTATTAAATAATTTAATATAAATAAATACACTTCAACGTTTTGTGATCCATAATATGATTTTTTTTTTTAAAGAAATGTATATTTTTATAAAATAGATTCATTGATGCATTAAATTGAACAAGTGACAATAAAGATATTGATCATGTTACAAAAAATCTATTTTAAATACATGCTGATCTTATGAATTTTCTATTCATCATCTATTCATTCATTTTCTATTCAAGTATCATGAAACATTTTTTTTATCATTGTTTCCATAAAAAATATTAAATAGCACAACTGTTTTCAACATTGATAATAAGAAATTAGAATATTAGAATGATTTCTGAAGGATCATGTGACACTAAAGACTGGAGTAATGATGCTGAAGATTCAGCTAATTTTTCACAATATTACTGCAACCCTCTACGCACACCTTGGCAACATAATTGCCATTGGCTAATACATTTTTTAGTTTACTCGCCAGACTGATATACTATTTTATTTATATTAGTGCTGTCAAATCGATTAATCGCGATTAACCGCATCCAAAATAAAAGTTTGTTTACATAATATATGTGTGTACTGTATATAATTATGTGTATATAAATACGCACACATGCATGTATATATTTAAGAAATGTTTTTTATATTTATATATAAAATATTTATATTTACATATAGCCTAATATAAATTATATAAATATATATACAGTATATACATGCAAATATTTCTTAAATATATACGTGTGTGTATTCAAATATACATAATAATTATACACAGTACACACATATATTATGTAAACAAACTTTTATATATCGCGATTAATCGTTTCACAGCCCTAATATATACAGTGGGGAGAGCAAGTATTTGATACACTGCCGATTTTGCAGGTTTGCCCACTTACAAAGCATGTAGAAGTCTGTAATTTTTATCATAGGTACTCTTCAACTGTGAGTGACGGAATCTAAAACAAAAATCCAGAAAATCACATTGTATGATTTTTAAATAATTAATTTGCATTTTATTGCATGACATAAGTATTTGATCACCTACCAACCAGTAAGAATTCCGGCTCTCACAGACCTGTTAGTTTTTCTTTAAGAAGCCCTCCTGTTCTCCACTCATTACCTGTATTAACTGCACCTGTTTGAACTCGTTACCTGTATAAAAGACACCTGTCCACACACTCAATCAAACAGACTCCAACCTCTCCACAATGGCCAAGACCAGAGAGCTGTGTAAGGACATCAGGGATAAAATTGTACAAACCCGATTCCAAAAAAGTTGGGACACTGTACAAATTGTGAATAAAAACAGAATGCAATGATGTGGAAGTTTCAAATTTCAATATTTTATTCAGAATACAACATAGATGACATATCAAATGTTTAAATTGAGAAAATGTATAATTTTAAGGGAAAAATAAGTTGATTTTAAATTTCATGGCATCAACACATCTCAAAAAAGTTGGGACAAGGCCATGTTTACCACTGTGTGGCATCCCCTCTTCTTTTTATAACAGTCTGCAAACGTCTGGGGACTGAGGAGACAAGTTGCTCAAGTTTAGGAATAGGAATGTTGTCCCATTCTTGTCTAATACAGGCTTCTAGTTGCTCAACTGTCTTAGGTCTTCTTTGTCGCATCTTCCTCTTTATGATGCGCCAAATGTTTTCTATGGGTGAAAGATCTGGACTGCAGGCTGGCCATTTCAGTACCCGGATCCTTCTTCTACGCAGCCATGATGTTGTAATTGATGCAGTATGTGGTCTGGCATTGTCATGTTGGAAAATGCAAGGTCTTCCCTGAAAGAGACGACGTCTGGATGGGGGCAGATGTTGTTCTAGAACTTGGATATACCTTTCAGCATTGATGGTGCCTTTCCAGATGTGTAAGCTGCCCATGCCACACGCACTCATGCAACCCCATACCATCAGAGATGCAGGCTTCTGAACTGAGCGCTGATAACAACTTGGGTTGTCCTTGTCCTCTTTAGTCCAGATGACATGGCGTCCCAGTTTTCCAAAAAGAACTTCAAATTTTGATTCGTCTGACCACAGAACAGTTTTCCACTTTGCCACAGTCCATTTTAAATGAGCCTTGGCCCAGAGAAAACGCCTGCGCTTCTGGATCATGTTTAGATATGGCTTCTTATTTGACCTATAGAGTTTTAGCCGGCAACGGCGAATGGCACGGTGGATTGTGTTCACCGACAATGTTTTCTGGAAGTATTCCTGAGCCCATGTTGTGATTTCCATTACAGTAGCATTCCTGTATGTGATGCAGTGCCGTCTAAGGGCCCGAAGATCACGGGCATCCAGTATGGTTTTCTGGCCTTGACCCTTACGCACAGAGATTGTTCCAGATTCTCTGAATCTTTGGATGATATTATGCACTGTAGATGATGACAACTTCAAACTCTCTGAGAAACTCCTTTCTGATATTGCTCCACTATTTTTCGCCGCAGCATTGGGGGAATTGGTGATCCTCTGCCCATCTTGACTTCTGAGAGACACTGCCACTCTGAGAGGCTCTTTTTATACCCAATCATGTTGCCAATTGACCTAATAAGTTGCAAATTGGTCCTCCAGCTGTTCCTTATATGTACATTTAACTTTTCCGGCCTCTTATTGCTAGCTGTCCCAACTTTTTTGGAATGTGTAGCTCTCATGAAATCCAAAATGAGCCAATATTTGGCATGACATTTCAAAATGTCTCACTTTCAACATTTGATATGTTATCTATATTCTATTGTGAATAAAATATAAGTTTATGAGATTTGTAAATTATTGCATTCCTTTTTTATTCACAATTTGTACAGTGTCCCAGCTTTTTTGGAATCGGGTTTGTAGACCTGGACAAGGCTGGGATGGGCTACAGGACAATAGGCAAGCAGCTTGGTGAGAAGGCAACAACTGTTGGCGCAATTATTAGAAAATGGAAGAAGTTCAAGATGACGGTCAATCTCCCTCGGTCTGGGGCACCATGCAAGATCTCACCTCGTGGGGCATCAATGATCATGAGGAAGGTGAGGGATCAGCCCAGAACTACACGGCAGGACCTGGTCAATGACCTGAAGAGAGCTGGGACCACAGTCTCAAAGAAAACCATTAGTAACACACTACGCCGTCATGGATTAAAATCCTGCAGCGCACGCAAGGTCCCCCTGCTCAAGCCAGCGCATGTCCAGGCCCGTCTGAAGTTTGCCAATGACCATCTGGATGATCCAGAGGAGGAATGGGAGAAGGTCATGTGGTCTGATGAGACAAAAATAGAGCTTTTTGGTCTAAACTCCACTCGGCATGTTTGGAGGAAGAAGGATGAGTACAACCCCAAGAACACCATCCCAACCGTGAAGCATGGAGGTGGAAACATCATTCTTTGGGGATGCTTTTCTGCAAAGGGGACAGGACGACTGCACCGTATTGAGGGGAGGATGGATGGGGCCATGTATCACGAGATCTTGGCCAACAACCTCCTTCCTTCAGTAAGAGCATTGAAGATGGGTTGTGGCTGGGTCTTCCAGCATGACAACGACCCGAAACACACAGCCAAGGCAACTAAGGAGTGGCTCCGTAAGAAGCATCTCAAGGTCCTGGAGTGGCCTAGCCAGTCTCCAGACCTGAACCCAATAGAAAATCTTTGGAGGGAGCTGAAAGTCTGTATTGCCCAGCGACAGCCCCGAAACCTGAAGGATCTGGAGAAGGTCTGTATGGAGGAGTGGGCCAAAATCCCTGCTGCAGTGTGTGCAAACCTGGCCAAGAACTACAGGAAACGTATGATCTCTGTAATTGCAAACAAAGGTTTCTGTACCAAATATTAAGTTCTGCTTTTCTGATGTATCAAATACTTATGTCATGCAATAAAATGCAAATTAATTACTTAAAAATCATACAATGTGATTTTCTGGATTTTTGTTTTAGATTCCGTCTCTCTCAGTTGAAGAGTACCTATGATAAAAATTACAGACTTCTACATGCTTTGTAAGTGGGCAAACCTGCAAAATCGGCAGTGTATCAAATACTTGTTCTCCCCACTGTATATATACACACATGTATGAATGCATATTTGATATTTTAATTGAACTTAGGACTGGTGGTGGTGCTTGAGATATTGTTGGTGTCGTCGAAAAAAGAAACATTAATAATTATCATGGTGAAGCTGGAATTGAAAAACACAAGCTAAGTGTCTTTAAAAGCTTTTATTCTTGCCAAGACGGTCAATTCGGACATGCAGGTTGTGCAGTCAGAAAAGACAAAGTGGAAGCCTCACACTCGTTCTTTAATACTCTCATTTCAGTGGGTGAGGCCTTCAACTTTAATAACACAAAAACACAATAACACAATCACAAACTCCTTAGTTGGTGTTATCTGCAGCTGTCCCACCTTGAGTGAAAACACAAAACCTTCCGAGAACTTGTTCAAGGCTACAGACAACGAACACACTAGTTCTATTGAGAAGAGTATTAATGTTTTATCAAACAAGAATGTTTACACTACAGAAAACTAGAATTCCCATTATATTTAACAAAAACATCTAATATGAGTTTAATATCAAAAACACCTTATATGGTTTGATATAGTTTATGTTCAAAATTTCCTATTGAGAAATTCCTATGAGCCAATGAGATTGCCGTTTGCACATTAGTCCCGCCCACTACCGGAGAAACCGCATATCTTCTGCTTGTTCTTAAAAGCTGAATAATTCCAAATGAACTCCGTTGTTTTGACAGGAAAATACAACAAAGAATACGGTTTACATGTAGCGTGTCGATTCTGCGTGGTATTTAAGACTCTCTCTCTTTGCGTGTGTGTGTGTGTGTGTGAAACACAGCGCTCTCTGCAAAGCGACAGCGAGTCGTGCGCCATCACACTAGAGTTTACAGTACGTCAAATACAGGTATGCACGCATCCGTTGAGCTGAACTGAAATAAACAGATCGCTTGACGGAGAGTGAAACTCTGTTTCTCTGAGTGTTCAGCGAGTGAAAATATATCCATGCTAAACTTATTCTTAGCCTCTAACACACACACTGGCGAGTAGAATCCAAGCATTTATTAGCCAGTGGCTAATGAGAGATATTATTTAGTCGCCCAGAGTGAAGATTCAAGTGATTCAAGATTCAAGAGTCGCATATGCAAGTGATTTACTCGCATTGTAGAGGGTTGTTACTGTTTTTACTTCAAATAAATGCAGCCTTGGTGAGCAGAAAATACTTCTTTCAAAAATATTTAAAATTCTCACAGACCCCCTAACTTTTGACCATTAGTGTATATTAATTATATTAATAAATTACAGATAAATGCATGATCAGTAATGTAACCAATAAGTTGTGCATTCCTAATAATTATAAAATTGCTGTTTTGCTTCTGAACAGGGCTGGATCGACTGGTGTCCATCATTGTAGGAGCTCCCACTATCCGAGACGTCATAGCTTTTCCAAAATCCTTCAGGGGTCACGACCTCATGAGTCACGCTCCAGACTTCGTCTCTGAAGAAGATCTGAAGCCATACCATATTTCTGTGGTCTGGCCTAGTGCAGATACAGAGGGTCAACAGGACAACTCATTGTAAGCACTAAAATGGTTAATATGTGCATCTGTGCCCACGCTCGTGATGGACTTCAGAGCAGAAGCAGCAGGATCACTCCCTGTCCGGAGAGAATTGAGCACCATCTTCAGAGTGAAGGCCATGTCTGTGACCCTCATATCATGAACTCTTCTCGTCTGCTGCTTGAACAGATCAGTCATGTACTTTCTCTTCATATACATGCTCTGTAATTAGTGTTTTCAACTGTACATTTTTAATTACATTTGTTTCAGTGAAAAACTGTGAAATCCAGAGAGAGCATGGCTGCATATTTCAGTAGGGGGCAGCGTTGTTCCATTCCATCTTTTTCCATTGCTCCCCCCCCCCACCCCCTCCACCCCCTCCACATGCCCTGTGGTGAAGTCACCGTGCATCATATCCTACATTTTTTTCCACCACCAGACATACCAAATAAAGCTACATTTCAGTTTTTCTCAGCGATGCCTTATCTGCAAAAGCAGATGCTCATTTTTCATTCCCAGGTACAGCTACTCATTACAGCCAGTGTTGTTTTAAAGCAGACCTGTGCGCTGGCCGCCAAGCTGTGAACACACTTCTTTGTGTATGACATGCTGTTTTTGCTGCTCTTCCAATGACTTTTCCTTAAGTACCCACTCATCACCTATTTACATGACCATGTTTACTTGGAAGTACCTGCCTACGTTCGGTAAGTTTCCATTAGTGCTTTAGAGACGATTTCAGTACCAAAGCTCTGCTGTTTGATATGGAGCTCTTCGTCTAGGACCGGGATCTGAACTACTAGACTACTGTCAGTGTTAATAGTTTATAAATGCCCGACCCTCAAATCAGTTTTAACATTCTGGTTTGCCTTTTTATCATACAGTCCTCTTAAAGGGATAGTTCAACCAAAAATGAAAATTACCCCATGATTTACTCACCCTCAAGTCATCCTAGGTGTATATGACATTAAAACGAATACAATCAGAGTTATATTAAAAAAGTCCTGGCTCTTCCAAGCTTTATAATGGCAGTGAATGGCTTCTGGTTTCTGTTTTGAAGTCCATAAAAGTGCATCTATCCATCATAAAAGTGCATCCATCCATCATAAAAGTGCATCCATCCATCATAAAAGTGCTCCACACGACTCTGGGGGGTTAATAAAGGCCTTCCGAAGCGAAGTGGCGCATATGTGTAACAAAAATATCCATATTTAAAACTTTATAGACTAAAATAATTAGCTTCCAGCGGTCAGCGGTACGCATGTCGACTAGAGTAACCCTTGACCCTTGAACCCTTGCCGCATGCGTATTGACGAAACACAGAAGCGCAGAGGATAGAGCAAAACAAAACAGGTCATGAACTAGAAGTGTAAAACAAGAATTTTTAAAGAGAAATGGCAGAGGATTACGATATAAGAGAAGAGGAGCTTGAAGCGTCAAAGCTTGCGATGCTCCTGTACATCGCGTCAAGGGTTACTCTTTTGCCGTAAGTCGACTTGCATACCGCTGACCGCCGGAAGCTAGTTATTTTAGTCTATAAAGTTTTAAATATAGATATTTTTTCTTACACAAACGCAACGCTTTGCTTCAGAAGGCCTTTATTAACCCCCGGAGCTGTGTGGAGCACTTTTATGATGGATGGATGCACTTTTATGATGGATGGATGCACTTTTATGATGGATAGATGCACTTTTATGGACTTCAAAACAGAAACAGCCATTCACTGCCATTATAAAGCTTGGATTAGCCAGGACATATTTTAATATAACTCTGATTGTGTTCGTCTGAGAGAAGAAAGTCATATACACCTAGGATGACTTGAGGGGGAGTAAATCATGGGCTAATTTTCATTTTTGGGTGAACTATCCCTTTAAAAAGGAATCGATCACACAAAAATGAAAATTGCTATTATTTACTCAGGTTTTATGTCCTTCCAAATTTTGTGATTTTCTTTTATATATTCTTTTCAAAAACTTATTTTTTTGTCCATACAATTTTTTTCATTTAATAATCATTAAAAAAAGAAATGAATACAGTTCATTCAATTTAAAAAAAAATTCAATTTAAGCCGAAAAAGATTTTGAGGGCTGAAATCAGTGTTTCTCCGATGACACGTTTTGACTTTGGCTGTGTCCGAAATCGCCCCCTATACCCTTAAATAGGGCATTATTTGAGGGGACATATTTATGAAAAGGTACTTGAAAGTGCTTAAATTATTGAAAGACAATATATGTGAAATTAGTGTTTGATTTTATTGATAAAACAATCTTTTCACGCAAAATTAATGCTGCAGCCCATCTGATATAGATATAGAGCCATTTTGCATGACTATGAGCGTGATATTGCTCATATACAGTGCATCCGGAAAGTATTCACAGCGCTTCACTTTTTCCACATTTTGTTATGTTACAGCCTTATTCCAAAATGGATTGAATTCATTATTTTTTTCCTCAATTCTACAAACAATACCCCATAATGGCAACGTGAAAGAAGTTTGTTTGAAATCTTTGCAAATTTATTAAAAACGGAAAGAAAAAAGAAAAAAAAAAATCACATGTACATAAGTATTCACAGCCTTTGCTCAATACTTTGTTGAAGCACATTTGGCACCAATTACAGCCTCAAGTCTTTTTGAGTATGATGCTACAAGCTTGGCACACCTATTTTTGGGCAGTTTCTCCCATTCTTCTTTGCAGGACCTCTCAAGCTCCATCAGGTTGGATGGGGAGCGTCGGTGCACAGCCATTTTCAGATCTCTCCAGAGATGTTCAATCGGGTTCAAGTCTGGGCTCTGGCTGAGCCACTCAAGGACATTCACAGAGTTGTCCCGTAGCCACTCCTTTGTTATCTTGGCTGTGTGCTTTAGGGTCGTTGTCCTGTTGGAAGATGAACCTTCGCCCCAGTCTGAGGTCCAGAGCGCTCTGGAGCAGGTTTTCATCAAGGATGTCTCTGTACATTGCTGCGTTCATCTTTCCCTCGATCCTGACTAGTCTCCCAGTTCCTGCCGCTGAAAAACATCCCCACAGCATGATGCTGCCACCACCATGCTTCACTGTAGGGATGGGATTGGCCAGGTGATGAGCGGTGCCTGGTTTTCTCCAGACATGACGCTTGCCATTCAGGCCAAAGAGTTCAATCTTTGTTTTATCAGACCAGAGAATTTTGTTTCTCATTGTCTAAGAGTCCTTCAGGTGCCTTTTGGCAAACTCCAGGTTGGCTGCATTTTACTAAGGAGTGGCTTCCGTCTGGCCACTCTACCATACAGGGCTGATTAGTGGAGTGCTGCAGAGATGGTTGTTCTTCTGGAAGGTTCTCCTCTCTCCACAGAGAAACGCTGGAGCTCTGTCAGCTCTAGGAAGAGTCCTGGTGGTTCCAAACTTCTTCCATTTACGGATGATGGAGGCCACTGCTCATTGGGACCTTCAATGCTGCAGAAATGTTTCTGTACCCTTCCCCAGATCTGTGCCTCGATACAATCCTGTCTCGGAGGTCTACAGACAATTCCTTGGACTTCATGGCTTGGTTTGTGCTCTGACATGCACTGTTAACTGTGGGACCTTATATAGACAGGTGTGTGCCTTTCCAAATCATGTCCAATCAACTGAATTTACCACAGGTGGACTCCAATCAAGTTGTAGAAACATCTCAAGGATGATCAGTGGAAACAGGAGCACCTGAGCTCAATTTTGAGTGTCATGGCAAAGGCTGTGAATACTTATGTACATGTGATTTTTTTTCGTTTTTTATTTTTAATAAATTTGCAAAGATTTCAAACAAACCTTTTTCACGTTGTCATTATGGGGTATTGTTTGCAGAATTTTGAGGAAAATAATGAATTTAATCCATTTTGGAATAAGGCTGTAACATAACAAAATGTGGAAAAAGTGAAGCGCTGTGAATACTTTCCGGATGCACTGTAAATATCCAAGTATATGATACAGCTTTCATTCTTCAGGTCAATCATATATTCATGAGAAAAAATATCAGCGATATCTTTGTCATATATTTCAATGGTTAAAGTTACCACAGTCATTGCATGTGCTGCACTTTATTTGTACCATTTAGTTTTATTAGTTTATTTTTATTTTTTAGATTTTGAGAGATAATAAAGATATTGTTTAATAAGTGAGATCTCTGATTGTACCAAAAAAGAAGTGCTTGAAAAGTCCTTGAAAGTCCTAGAATTTCATTTTACAGTATCTGTACGAACCCTGTATCATACAGGTAGAAATTCCTATTTATATGATTATTAAATTGTTTAATTAAGGTTTATACATACATTCCATGACAGAGTTCAGATAAATGTTTTTATTACTGCAGCTGCCAGTTTGCTACATTTCAAATTATTATTAAACCGCAAGCACAAACTATACAAAAGCGGCAGTCCTTCCGGTGCACCCAGTGTCCGAGTTCACTCACTTGTTTTCATTCACTCCTATATTAGTGGAGTAATGTAGGGAATAGTGAATGAGGGTATATGGGGTGATTTCGATCACAGCACCTGTCTATTTAATGCACACAGTGTGCATAAGCTCGACGGGTAAACATGTTAGGTAATCAGATTTTTAAGCCGACATTTATGTGATTTAAAGTCAACTAGTCGCTGATGACGTCATTACTGAAAAAATAAGCCTGAACCTGGAGCTGAGACTCAAATGCAGGTTGTCTTGTGCACACTCACAGCTATGGCATATGACAGCGTTGCCCACAAGGCTATTGCTCCTACATAACAGCTTATTTTTTATCAGTTCTTTAAGTTATATTTCTCACAGATTTCAGATACATTTATATGAATGCATTAGTGAGAGAGAGATTTGCAAGAGAATTACCTGGCAGAGTCTCTCTACTAATAGTGAAGCTGTGGCTTTTAGTAACTAAGAAATATATGCTAGAACTAACAAGCTATTTTATTGATAAATCACATAACAGTGTTAACAATACATTTCTGCGCTACTGAATGTTTCTGTGGACGCGATCTTAACTTGATGTGCGAGCTACTGTCTGTATGTGTGTGCATTACAATGCAGCAACGCATTCATTTAGAACGGTGATTAACTTTCACCCGATCAATTTTGAGTGTCCAGATGGCATAATCAAACATATCTTGTGGAGAGCTCTCTGATTATGCATTTATTTGTCATTTTAACTGTTGTAAACGGAGTGTAAAAGTGGACTTCAAAGATTTCTAGTCTTTGAAGTCAACGTCAAGCTTAAAGGGTACATAACACACACAGTTTCTGCCAGTCTCATGTTAATCTTGAGTACCTATAGAGTAGTGTTGATCCTTCATATCTCAGAAGAGTCTTTAGTTTTATCATATTTATAAAAGACAGATACGCTGTACCGATTCTTTCAGAAAACAGCCGAGCTCGTGGAGGCGTGCAGTGGGCGGAGCTAAAGAGTCACGAGCACACACACACACACACACAATACATCATGGCATTATCCCTGGATAACTCGATTCACTATACGTTGGTGTTGTTCACATTATATGCACTTACGCGCAGATTGCCAACAAAACACACACATTTGATGCAGTTTCACTCACCGCCTGCGGTTTCCACTCATGACCGGGAACAAACACACACACTTGCAGAACTCCGGAAACACAAACTGCATCCACAGTTCCCTTAACACTGGGTTATTTGGGAAGCTGAACAAGGTGATCTTTCCCTCACACCAGAAACACACTTCTTTAGTGGCATTGTTGATTTTGTGTCTAAAAACAAAATGCCAGCGCCGCCGACGGCTCCCGTAACCGAACGAAGCTCGTTGATGGACGCGCTCTTGCTCTCGCTCTGGTTGATGTGTGTGTGTGTGTGTGTGTGCGCCATACAAGCAATTCCGCCCTTTATGATGTCATACAGGGCCATACTCGGAAAAAAAACTTTCCGAAACTTGTTTGAATCCTGAAGGAGTGTATTTGGCACAGAAATACTCCGTCATATGTCCAACTCGTTTTTTGAAATTTTGTCCATGTTTATCATGAGAATCAACTCTTTAACAGTGTAAATAAGTCAGAATCCATGAAATAGCATTAGACCCCCCCTTTAAAGCGTCATGGCAGAGCATTGAAGTCGACTAGTCTGTGCAACCCTTAGTACCCACTTCATTGTGCCTAAAATAATGCTAGAGTTGCAATTTGTGAAATTGTTCAGCTGAAATATAGTTGCCAAAGAATTTTGCTACGACTGGTTTAATTTATTATCTGAGAACATGATACCTTGAATACCACACCGAGTTCAGTTCTCCAGATTTAATCACTGAATTATTGGCTAACTTTTGGGTCTGGTTTCACAGACAGGTTGATTAAGCCAGGATTAGGCCTTAGTTCAATTAGGACATTTAATAGCTTTTATAAATGTGCCTTAAAAAAAAAAACATTACTGGTGTGCATCTTTAAAGATATATCAGTGCAAGTTGATTTCGCTTAAAACAGCTCAAACATGCCTTTTAGTCTGGGATAAGCTTAAGCCTTGTCTGTGAAACCAGGGGTTGGTCGGTCGATTACTAGTACAGGTTTGGAGCAACAGGAAAGTGTGTAAATTATGATTTTGCATTTTTGGACATTTTGGGTGTTCGCTAAACGGCACAATGATATATATTGCACAAGTAAAACAAGTATGTAAATATGCAGCTGTAGCCTTTTTTGGTTATCCTAAGTTTGGTTGCACATGCCACACAAAACTGCAGCGCTTACATTATAATCAACGGGTCTGTCTACACTTCAGTTGACCGATGGCCTGTTTCTATTTTTAAACACTGCAGCTACTCAAGCCATTGTATTTTGCCGTCCAAAATAAAATGATTTACAAATATAATGTGTGAATTGATTGTGTATTTCGATCTTTATTTATGTTTAAATAACTTGCTGACCGCTACATCAAAGCAAGCGTGATGTTTCTGATCTCTTAATGGAGCTGCTACCTGCCAGTTGTCAAAGAATTCGATCTCAGGCATCATTACTCCGCACAGCATGCAGTGCAGTCTGTTAGATATGAGTCTGAGATCAGCTGCTCAGCTCTGAAAAGGTCTAACAATGCATCATTAACTATATATATAGATAAAATCCAGAGTTGTAAAACCCTATTGCCCAGTTTCACTGACAAGGCTTAGGCTAGTCTCAACCCGATATAACACCTCACTACTAAATATTCCACGCTCAACTGTTAGTGGTATTATAACAAAGTGGAAGCAATTGGGAATAACAGCAACTCAGCCACGAAGTGATCATAGTGATTGCTATCAGGATATGAGGAGACTTTCAACCAGCATAACAAAAAATGTTTCTGTAGAGAATCACCAATTGCACCTTTAAATGTCCTAATTGAACTAAGGCCTAATCCTGGCTTAGTCTAAGCCTTGTCTGTGAAACCAGGCCACTGTTTTGTTGTAAATCTTCATCTATCCACCAATGGAGAACACCCGATTAGTGGCCAATAGGTATTTTGAGTTTAAGATCCCTGGTCTAGGAAGATAGTGCTGTTTCTGCTGTTGTCCAACATTGCCATCAGCATCCTCTTGGGTTCTAGCAGACCGTTACCACTGCCTTACTGTTCTGGAGGCCGGTCTGAGCAATGCTGCAGCTACAGGGAATTTAATGTCTACGAAACCTGCCTGATCACAATCAACACAATTGACAGGCTGTCTCCGGTGAACTCCATTCCCATCTTTCTTTCTGGTGTGCAATGCATCTTTGTATCTAATTGGCCTACATAACCAAAAATGTACCTTGGTTTGTGGATGATATGCACAGCAAACCATAAAAGTCAAATAAAGGACAGTGAAAATTTCCTCTGGACAAACAATGTTGTTTTGCAGTACATGACTTTCAATGACTGAAAGGTAATTATAATGTATTCCACCATGAGACACTTTTAGGCCTCCCTAATTTGTTTCTTTGTAATTCTTCCTATTATGTAATCTCAAGGGATCGCGCTCTGTGGAGAATAAACCAAGCGATTTGACGGAAAGACCCTTTAGGTAACTTGCTGACATGGTGGGGGATAATGAGCTCACTGGTTTTATAACTTGTTTTTAAATGACTTTTTTAAAAACACTCAGACTAAGGAAATAATTGGCTTGTTCTTGTTGCTGTTCATCAATAAAGGAATATAGGTTGCCTTGCCAGTGAGATTCACATAATTTATTTCTGAAAATGTGTGACTCACAGATTTCATTGTTTTTTTTTTAATCAACAATCAATGAGCAAATTGGTCTGCAGTGTATATGGAGTTATATGGCCGGTTTCACAGACAAGGCTTAAGCTAGTCTCAGACTAAAATGCATGTTTGACTGTCTGAACTGAGAGCAACTTGCACTATATACTAGCATATATCTTAAAATATGTCAGTGCCATTGTTTTGTCTCAAGATGCACACCAGTAATGTTTTATTTCCAAAGGCATGTTTATAATTGAACCAAGGCCTAATCCTGGTTTAATCTAAGCCTTGTCTGTGAAACCGGGCCATAGGGTTATGAAACTAGTCTGTAATTGGCTCATGCATGTGAGAGTAGATGTGTTATTGTGTCACCCATAGATATATACATATCTATGGTGTCACCAACCTGTGGTCTCGTATTTTGCACGGCGTGTCTGCGTTGTGCTAGGTAGCTCCGCCCACATCGGAATCTGATTGGTCCGAAGCAGAGCCGTTGAAGTAAAGACTAGGGGTGTTCAATTCCAGGTTTTTTGGAGTCGACTCTGGCTCCCACTGTAGGAGTCGATGGAATACTTCACATCAAAACAGGGTCAGACATAAGACAAGATGGCAGTCGTTGCACACTTCATTTATTTATTTACCCCCGGCAAAAAGACTTAAAATCCCCTTATTAAAACAACACACTTTTAGTGTGACTGTTCAAATTAGTCCAATTTAGCGATGACTTGATGAGTAGCTATCAACGTTGCTACCTAGCTGTTGCCAATACCTAATTTTACAGAGGGAAAAAGTCACGAAAAACAGCTGTGATTGAATATTATGTCAGAATTATATAAATGAGAAAGAAGGTATTCTTTAATGCAGTGGTTCCCAACCTGTGGGCCTCGGCCCACTAGGGGGTCTCAGTGATCCTCCGGGGGGGCCGCGAGACAACTTAAAATTAATTTTAATATATTAATATAATTCATTAAATTTAATTAATCCTTGCAGTATTGATTCGGAGAGGAGGGGGGCCTTCGAATAAAAAGGTTGGGAACCACTGCTTTCTTATTATAGGCTTATGGTCGGGTGATGGCCAGTGTTGGGTAAATTACTTTAAAAAAGTAATTAATGACTAATTACATCATCAATGTTGTATTTAAAATACTTTTCTAATTACTCTGTCTGAAAAGTAATTTAATTACTCAATAAGTAATTTAACTCATTACTTAAAATCCCTATAAACCTTGACCAGATAGACAATAGAAATTAAACTTATAAATGGCGCTAAGCGCACATGATCATTGTCTTAAAAGGTGCTTGAACAGGAGAGTTAAAGATACTAAAAATGTATACAATACATACGATAATGTACACATTGATATTTATTCTTGATGTGAGTTTTTTTATGATTTATGGTTAGTTTAATGATTATTATTGCATTAATATACCATCAGTTAAACTAAAGCTGGCACGGAGGTATGTATAATTACAAATTAAACTCTCTATGGATGTTATCTATTTCTAAAGTGAGCTACAGTACATGTAGGATAAATGTCAGTGTCCGGATTCCTCGCTTCATTTCGTTCACTTCTTGCTTATATAGTGCACTCAACTGCCATGCACTAACAAGTGAGTGATTTTGGACACAGCAACAGAGTTGACACCGACCCCAACTCTGAGGCTATTCAGAGTCTAGGAATCGACTCTTTTGGAGTCGACTCCCCATCACTAGTAAAGCCCATAACCGATTGTGTGGAAGCATATCATAATTCCCCTCACGGTTTAAAAGGATACCCCAAAAAATTGGTATGCCATCTGGAGAAGCATCATGGAAGTCATAAAAATGCAAGGTACGTGTGCATAGTTTTTTACCTTTTCCCTGCTGTGTGTTGCGAGAGATATGCAATCAGAGGGAACTGTTCTGATTGGACGTGTTTGATTGTGTCGCTTCAATTAAGCAAGATATTTTTTAAGTGGAGCTATTTGTGTATTGTGCTGTTTTGAATCAGCTCCCTTGATTGGTAGTCAGTGAACTGACTTGACTCAGAGACTGAGAGTCGGCCATTTTTAGGGCTGTGTTTGTGCCTTCTTGACACGTGCTATCGTAAATTCGATTTTCCGAGTGAACAGTTGGACATGAACGCCCTCTCAAGTCATACTTACCACTGGGAAGCTCGGGGATAATGCTGCCTTCACGTGCTATCGAAAATTTCCTACTTCCCACTTCTGAAGTCGTGAGCTCAACGCATTCAAATTTTGAACTGAGAGGGCATTCATGTCCAATTTTTTAACTAGGAAAAATTTACGATAATTCCAACGTGAAGTCCCCAACGTGGAGTTGGGCGGAGGGATGAATGATTGCTGCTGTGGTAGGCTATAGTTTTTTTCCACAACAGCTATATCGCCTAAAGTAGTGCTTATTTACATATATGGATAATCATTTGAAGCGTATTGTATGTTTTATACACAGCGAAAATAGCCTGCATTTGACTGAAATTCCAGAATCGGTAGCAAGCTGACTATCTAGATAGCGAGGTTATGCTGCCTTCACATGCTATCGGAAATTATCGTAAATATGAGTTTCCTAGGTAAAAATTGCACATGAACGCCCCCTGATGTCGTGTTTACCACTGGGAAGTTCGGAAATAATTTTGATACCCAAATTCCCAAGATGGGCGTGCCATAAACTTTAAACATGGTGGCTGGGAGAACTACTACTGAGACAGGTATGATTTATTAGTTTTTCCCCAAAAATAAGTCTCGTCTTGTCATTAATGTAGTGCATATTTATATATAAGAGTCATCATTTGAAGCGTATTGTATGTTTTATACACAGCGAAAATAGCCTGCATTTGACCGAAATTACAGAATAGTCAGAAAGCGGACTATCTGGATAGCATCGTAAATGTTTATATGGTTGTCAGTGCATGTGACACTACATATAATGTTGGTTTTAATAAGATTTTCCCAATAAATAGGCAAGAATAAACCTGGTGACCTCTGTGATTCCACATAACAAAGCACTTGAATACAACAAGCTCGTAATCACGACTTCTGAAGTGGGAATTATGAAATTTCCGATAGCATGTGAAGGCAGCGTTAATGTTTAGGATTGTCAATGAAAGGGACGCTAAAAATAATTTTGGCTGTAATAAGATTTTCCCAATAAATAGGCAATAATAAACCGGTAGCCTATACCATGAAGCCGGTTTAGTTGGATAGCCAGGTATATTTTGGTTTAGTTTGCGCCAACTCTGGGTTTTAGGCACCATGAAAGTGTCTCAGCTTTTAGCAGTGTTCATCGCCATAGTAGCTACGCTCCACGGCTAACCTGTTGTGGGGTAGGTTATGTTCTGGGTAAGAAATCTCAAACCAAAATCGGACCAATCAACTGTGAGCAAAAAGTGACACGTCTGATGCAATATAGCCACTCAGTTTCTCTTACTCCAAATTAAAGGTCACTAAATAGTAAAAGATTTTTAAAGATACCCCTAATCCATTACATGAGCAATTTTCTTTCAACAATTATTATTAAACATTTAGTTTAAATGAACATACAGATAATATGTAATAAGATTTGGAATCAGTATAAAGCTTTAAAAATGACAACGTGAGTTTACATGTCCGAGTCTGTGTATCTATATATATTTTTAATAAACTATAAATAACTAACTTCACAACTTTCACATGCACTGATATATCAAGATATTTTCTACTTGCTCTGTAAATGCAGTTATTAATTTTCTTCAATATCTTACTCTTCGGCAGAAGAGAGAAGAATTGAGTTGCACAGTTGATGAGTTGAAGGTCATGGTACCAACAAACTCTGATTGAATTGCCCAGCAAGCAATTTTGCGTCTAAAAGACGTCTAATAGCCGTCAAAACACAGCCCAGACGTCTAGGCTAAAACAAGGCAAAATTTGGGCTGTCAGTGAAAATCTAATAGACGTCTGACCATAGCCCAAGAATAGACTAGTCATCAATTAGACGGCTATTGAACGACTACATATACATCCAATAGACAACAAAATGATGGCTAAAGGACTCTTTTCACTCAAATATAACAGGTTCTCATAAATGACAATCCATCCAAAAAATTTAATAATTAGGTTTTATTTAGAAAAAGAACATTAACAACTTATACAACTTAAGACTTGGCTTGTTAGAAAAAAATATTCTGCAATGTGACCCGCTGAAATGTCACGGTTCCTACACATGATAACAAATAATGCATTTAAATAATGAACACATGTCAAAACGAACACACATACTTCTCCGACAGTATTGCTCTCTCTCATGTAAATTTTTTTTTGAAAATGGCGGAAATGTTTATCGCGAGATCTGGCAAGAATCTCTATTAACTTTTAAAATCACGCGTTGCCAGTAATCATGTCTCAGTAGGGCTAGTTGCCATCTAGCGGTTGAGAATTGTAATTACATTTTTATTGAATTTAAAATGAAAGACAGTCACATAATATCGTAGAATGTGTATGAATGTTATGCGTGACAACAAAAATTATGCTAATTCAAATGTTTACTTGCGTTTGATGACAATGCATCCCACAAGCTGCGTGGGCGAAAACTACATGTAATTTTAACACTATTTTGGCTATACTCCTCGCTTGTCTGAATCAGGGTTATAGCCAAGCCGTTAAAATTAGACTATAGATTGCCTCAATTTCGCCGGTTGGACAAAAAGCAGATTCAGCCCATCCAATTCAGAGCTAAATCGTGACAAATCTTCCATGTCATGAAATAACACTTGTAGATATCATTGACATTGTGAACATGATGGGATATAACCATCTCATCCGCTGCCTGGCCAAAAACTACAATGAATCAGTTTTGACTGTAAGTGGGCTACAAATAGCCGGTCTGTATAGGAGCTAAATCGTGGCTACGCACCTATGGAATGCCACGACTGCCAAAATTAAAAATAAATAAATACATAAATAAATAAATATACAAAGAAATGTAAAAAAGCAAAAAATAAATAAATAAATATATAAATAAATATACATAGAAAAGCAAAAAAACAAAAATAAATAATTATTTATACATTTATTTCCTTATTTATGTACATATTTATTTTTTTCCACATTTATTTATTTATTCTTTTATTTATTTATACATTTATTCATTTCTATTTTTATTTATTTCCACATTTATTCATTTCTACATTTATTTATTTATACATTTATTTATTTTTACATTTATGTATTTATACATTTATTTATTTTTACATTTATGCATTTTTACATTTCTTTGTGCGTAGGGTAATGAGGAGGGCGTGGTTTACCTCAGACACAGCAGTCGAGCTCAGAGTAGGCGAGGGCGAAGCGTTGAGGCCACAGTGACACCTTGTGGTGCGGCCGAAATACAATAAGTATAGCCTACTGATGTTGATACTGTCTGTGATGAATGACTTGGATAGGTATATGGCCAACATCTTATATCACGGGTTAAGTCATATCACCCTAACTGTACTGTGTGACATGGATAGACTACTCTTTATTCCGGACATGGCCGTAGAACATCATCTGGTCTGGATTTGTAAAATGTCCTGGGCTAACAAACATGAACAGCAACATCTTCAACGGATCTGATAACAGGGACTCTGAAATGGAAGCGCTTGATATTTTCCATTACCGGTCAGAACACACGGAAAGGAAGCAGCGCACATATAGGCTACAGTGAAGTCGACGCAAGCATATTGATCAATGCATTTGAAACAAGACCACAAATTCACGTCACATTCATATTTCCTATTTCACATTCATATTTTCCTATTTGTACATGACACAACATGACAAACGCTTAAAATACAACGCATTTTTCAAAGATCCAAAATAGAAGGAATAGAATAGACGGTTACATTTTGTTGCATCGCGTCACTTCACGTGTGGACAGTCACAGCATCACTGAGTATAATGGGTTTTTCTTGGTGTGGTCTTATTATTAATCACACGTCTTAGGCTAAATTATCAACTGGAAATATCCAGAATTAGATAAATCAAATGTGCCCATGGAAACGGAGCTGGTGTGTCCTTTCCGTGTGTTCTGACCGGTAATGGAAAATATCAAGCGCTTCCATTTCAGAGTCCCTGTTATCAGATCCGTTGAAGGTGTTGCTGTTCATGTTTGTTAGCCCAGGACATTTTACAAATCCAGACCAGATGATGTTCTACGGCCATGTCCGGAATAAAGAGTAGCCTATCCATGTCACACAGTACAGTTAGGATGATATGACTTAACCCGTGATATAAGATGTTGGCCATATACCTATCCAAGTCATTCATCACAGACAGTATCAACGTCAGTAGGCTATACTTATTGTATTTCGGCCGCACCACAAGGTGTCACTGTGGCCTCAACGCTTCGCCCTCGCCTACTCTGAGCTCGACTGCTGTGTCTGAGGTAAACCACGCCCTCCTCATTACCCTACGCACAAAGAAATGTAAAAATGCATAAATGTAAAAATAAATAAATGTAGAAATACATAAATGTAAAAATAAATAAATGTATAAATAAATAAATGTATAAATGAATAAATGTGGAAATAAATAAAAATATAAATGAATCAATGTATAAATAAATAAAAGAATAAATAAATAAATGTGGAAAAAATAAATATAAACATAAATAAGGAAATAAATGTATAAATAATTATTTATTTTTGTTTTTTTGCTTTTCTATGTATATTTATTTATATATTTATTTATTTATTTATGTTTGCTTTTTTTACATTTTTGTGTATATTTATTTATGTATTTATTTATTTTTAATTTTGGCAGTCATGGCATTCCATAACGCACAGCCTACGCATAGAACGTGAAAGAAAATAAACTAAACACCTTGCAATCACTGTTGACTTTGCTTACATGATGGAATATCATACATCTTGCAAGTTATTTTGGCCAAAACGACATGTATCCAAATTCAAGGTTATTTTGGCTAAAAGTGGGTTACGCAAAGCCGGACTATATCGAGTCTATAGTTAACCGAGACGGCGAAATGATGACTATTGCTCGCTGGGTGGTTTGTTTGACTATGCCCCGCAAAAGTCAGTTTGCACAGGTTGCTGCCATCTTCATTAAAGGTGCTGTATGTATTTTTTTTTTTACTGTACTAAAGCACAAAAATACCATAATATGTTTGCAGAGATTTAGGAAACATGCATACTTGTTTCTCAGAAAAACAATATTACAGCCAGGTCAGAAATCGCAGATTCTACCTGACCTACAAAGCCTCAGCAGCCGTCTGAAAAGCTCTATGTCCAGAGGCAATTTACAGTGTGTAAGACACAATATGGCGATAAGAAATATAATACATTTGCTTTTAAAAACCATGAAAATTTATTTCACAAAAATGGTTGACACACACACACACACACAAGTACTCTCTCACTTTACTTAACATACACATAAATTCTAAGAATATGATGAATAAAACAGTAGGCCTATAAGGTAAGGCTATAGCAGTCTCACTTGTTTTTGTTAATATAATAAAGTTAGTATGAGCCACCAGAGTCATTTAAGAATATACTAAATAATACAAGGTGAAAAGTGGCATTTTGGGGTTATGGAAACAACAGTTACCATGGTAAATACACAATATTCAACTGTTAAAGGGGGGGTCTAATGCTATGTCATGCATTCTGACTTATTTACACTGTTAAAGAGTTGATTCTCATGATAAACATGGACAAAATTTAAAAAAAAATGAGTTGGACGTGTGATGGAGTATTTCTGTGCCAAATACACTCCTTCAGGATTCAAACAAGTTTGGCCCTGTATGATCTCATAATGGTGGAATTGCTTGTATGGACACTTCTCCCGGATGAGCGCACACACGCGCGCACACACACACACACACACACACACACACACACACACACACACACACACACACACACACACACATATCAACCAGAGCAAGAGCCGTCCATCAACAGCTTCGTTTGGCTTACGGGAGCTGTCGGCGGCGCTAGCGTTGTGTTTTTAGACCACGAGATCAACAATGTCACTAAAGAAGTGTGTTTCTGGTGTGAGGGAAAGATCACCTTGTTCAGCTTCCCAAATAACCCAGCGTTAAGGGAACTGTGGATGCAGTTTGTGTTTCCGGAGTTCTGCAAGAGTGTGTGTGTTTGTTCCCGGTCACGAGTGGAAACGGCAGGCGGTGAGTGAAACTGCATCAAATGTGTGTGTTTTGTTGGCAGTCGGCGCGTAAGTGCATATAATGTGAACAACACCAACGTATAGTGAATCCAGAGTTATCCAGGGAGTGTGTGTTTGTGTGTGTGTGCTTGAGATTCTTTAGCTCCGCCCACTGCACGCCTCCACGAGCTCGGCTGTTTTCAGAAAGAATCGGTACAGCGTATCTGTCTTTTATAAATATGATAAAACTAAAGACTCTTGGGAGATATGAAGGATGCAACACTACTCTATAGGTACTCAAGATTAACATGAGACTGGCAGAAACTGCGTGTGTTATGCCCCCTTTAATGAAACATGGAAACTGCTCCTGATGAATATAATGAAGCTGAATGCAAATCCTTCCCAGCTAACTTACAAAGTAGCAGTTATGTGATTTTTTTTTCTCCCCCTTTTTTTTCTGGTACTTTTTGGTAATTTCCTGACTTACTAAACAACATAACTACGATGTCGCATGCTTGTAATTTCTTATGCGCTTTGTTTATAATGACGTCTCATCTGACTGCAGATGCTGAATCAGGAAAACGCGTTTTTCCGTTATGTTTACATGAGAACGATGTACTAAAAAGTAAAAAAAACAGACGACAACATTGTCAAAACTATCCCCGTTCACACGGATCTGTGAAAAAAACGACTAAAAAGGATGTTTTATGCATGCCAGGCCAGTAGTTGGGGTGAAATCTAATTGAAAATTAGAAAATTAGGTGTGAAAATTAATGAACACAGACGCAGCCAGATCATTTCCATAATGACCAACGCAGTTTACCCGTTAGCGTCTGGTTTAAGATATGCTGTTTGTGTGTGTTAAATATGGCGTAAACACCAGTAAACTGACAAGCACAAACCTCAGTAAATCACCTTGCGTGATTCATTTAAATACTTTCCTCCCATAAATTTTGCGTCTGAAAGGGAAAAAAAAAGCTTTCCGGTCCTATGCTACATTATAAGTACAGGGGATATTCAAGATTTAGCGATGAATTATGCCTCATGAAGCTACCGTGTTATAAAAGATCTTGTATCACTCATATCCTTTGGGACAGAACAGAATCAGGAAGGTTCAAAAAGGCAATAGGAGAGAATTATTTAAAGGTACAGAGCAGTTTCGAGCCATCATAAAATTCATTAAGAGAGGCTTGCTGGTAAATTCCTTAAGGATTGAGGAAGATTGCGTTAATGATGTCTCAGAAAGCTAATTGTAGCCTTGTAGTTTGTACAGTCTCACACAACCAAATTGGCTTTAGTCCACTGGTATTTTGAGGTAGTTCTTAGAAGGTGAACCATACAAATGGTTGATTAAGATGAAAATAATGAGATATACCCCTAGGAATACATGCATGGATGTCTGTAGTCATATGATTGTGTTTCCCAAGTGATACTTGACACTGCAACAAGTGTCGCGGCCCCGCTGTTGACATGGAGTCAGTGATGTCAGCTGCGTGTCTTTCTAGCAAAAAAGATTGAGTATTTGTCCTCTGTCCTTAAATCCATCAAATTGCATTGTGACTTGAATAATAGATGTCTGTCAGGCCTCCTGATGTCATTTTTTTTGTCAATATTGAAGCAGCTTGTGTGTTGTGCTACGTTTTGGGAGTTGCTGCTCAGTACATGCCTGCTGAATTATTCTGAGCACAAAGATAAACACATCCAAAATGTGTAATTTGGAGGCATGCTCACTGGTTTGGTAAGGAAGCATGAATGTTGATCAATGGGAGCTGTGTTACTAAAATAGAAAGAGGATCAATAAAGCAAGCAATGTTTGCTTACAGAAGCTGCACAGTTTTGTGGTACAGTTTGAATATGTCAAAAAGAGACGAATGGAGGTTTTACTTCCATTTCTTGATGATTTTCGTTTGATTGATGTGCATTGTGAAGGTCACAAGACCTTGAATGCTTGTAAACAAGTAGCTACTCTAGCTGGAGAGTGCTTGTTCTCTAGCCAGACCAGGACAGACACTTTCCATTTGTATTGTACAACAAAAAATGAGATGGAGCTCTGAAAACCTAACCTCATGGGCAACATCCATTTCAAGTGCATGTTAAATTGATTCCCTCTTGCTATATGTGAAATTTTGCTCGTAAATTTAAACTGATAACACCTACAGCCGTTTTTCTCAGTCTTAGTCCCAGATGTCTAGTGCTCTGAAACTAGCAAGGAAGAACACTTTTACAACTCTGTCATGTATAGAGTTCTACACTCTAAAAAACACTGGGTTAAAAACAACCCAATGTGGGTTGTTTTCAACCCAAGGGCTGGGTAAATATAGGACAGAACACATGTTGGGTTAATTTTACCCAGCAAATTGGGTTGTTTATTTAACCCAGCATAGTTGATTCATTTTTACTATAATACTAGCTTTTTTTTTTTTTTTTTTTTACTTCACACATGAATTAATGTCTACGGGTTAACTTAAATCTTCGAAACTATTTAAAAATAATCGACACAACCACAACCACTGGCTTGCATGATAATTCCTCATGATATTTTTTTTAAATCATATTTTACAGTATAGCATATTTTATATAGTTTTAATACATATTGCCAACATTTATGCTCGTTTAACAAATAATAGAAGTAAAAATGAAACATTTAGAAGTAATTCATCACAACCCTGAACAGCAGCAGCAGCTCATTTGTACATATGTGTACTTACTCGATTGTATTTATACAGTACATTTATTTTTGTAGAAATGTATTAAATGTAAACTGAAAATTCTTGTCATGCAATAGGAAGATATGTATGTGTTAGAGAAAGACATAGAGTGTGTAAAAATTAACAAACAACTGTGAATTTTAAGCTTACAATTAACACATTTCTGTACGTTCATTTTCTTTTTTTGTACTACATTATTGACTTTTTCCCAGTCAATTTTTACCTGCTGTCTGAATCTGATTTACAGTAAAAAGCTCAGTGTGATCCACAAGAGCATTCAGCTAGACAAATCTGACATTATTGTATAGAATAGAAAGCAGTTAGTGTCAACAAAAAAGTAAAAAAAAAAAAAAAACAAAAAAAAAAAACATGAAATTCGTATATAACAAATATTTCCATGGTGAAAACTTTTTGACCAGTGTGGCTCACATGATGACAAAAACACTTTTTATTTCGGTGGCATTCGCTAATTTACTGGCACAATAACTAGGTTTTGAAGCATGAATTAAATGTTTTGGGTCAGTAACTACAGAGGTGACATCTGTGAGTAACACTTGGCATCTGGGAGTCGTCTTATTGGGCCTGGATTTATTTTCCAAGAGGACAATGACCCGAAACATTCTTCTAACTATTGCCGGAGCTACCTGTGATGGAAGGAATCTGCTGGAACATTGAAAATTATGGACTGGCCCCTCAAAGTCCGGACCTCAACCCCATCGAGCACATTTGGGGCGAGCTGGAAAATAAACTGGACAGATCTATTGTACATTCAAAGGAAAGCCTTTGGCTTCAGTTGCAGAAGGCATGGGATAACATTAGTGTTGAAGTTCTCAGAGGAAATATATTGACACTATGCCAGAGAGATGTGCTGCTGTAATTGCTGCAAAAGGAGGACATACCAAATATTACAGTTAAAAGTGGATAAAAACAGTATGACTCACTTTATCTGATATTTGATGGTCAGAGCAACCATCATGTTTCATGAACATTATGAAATTAAATCATGGCAAAAAAAGGTCAATATTTTCAGATCTGTCAGGTGTTCTAATAATTTTGGCCATGCAATAGAGTTCTGATGTTCCAGAAAACAGTCCTGACAATTAAACTTACACTTTAGAGAATGTTAAGACTGTTTTGAAAAATGTGATTTTTCGATTGAGAAAAACTGTAAATAAATAAATAGGTGATTACAGGTTTCATGAAGGGTGTGAATGATCAGGCAAGAGAGGATCTAAATGCTAGGAAGTTTAATAACACCACAAGTAAACCGGGTAACACAAGGGACCTAGGCAAACTCATACAACAACAGAAAAGCCACGAGTGAAACAAGCACTATATATACACAGACAAAGGCTGAATCCGAAATCGCCCCCTATACCCTCAAATAGGGCACTAATGGTGTAATGGTGTCTGAAACCATAGTAGACGTTATTGAGTGCACTCATTCAATCCCACAATGCACCGCAATAATGAGTGTACAGCCGATGTACACTCAATGGCTGTCCAAATTCACTCACTCGTTTTCATTCACTCCTTTAAGTGAACTGTATTAGTGGGCTAACGTAGGGAATAGTGAATGAGGGTTTAGGGAGCGATTTCGGATTCAGGCAAACAAGCTAAACAAGATAACAAGGGGGCGTGATAAAATCAGCATGAAAAACGACAAAGAACTACAAAGAAAAACACACAACAGGAAATAACATATAAGTCCACAAACAGACAGGGAATATATAACAACAGGGGTAACTGTGGGGTATGTCATTTTATAAGTTCAACTGTACAGGGGAGAGCGGGTATAGTTGTAACACGGGGAGAGTTGTAACACTACCAATTCCACGAATCACGGATAAGATAGGAGTCATATGACAGTTTCAGTTTCCTCTGGCTTCCTTTACGATCCCACATGGAGGTTTTCCAGTCTGTGTTGCTATATCTCCTGAAGCTACAGCAGAAAATCTAATTCTGAGGTAAGAAAGTAAAAAAAAATAACAATATAATATTTTGTTTAGTACTTCTACCGTTGTAGATAATGTTGTATGAGTTATATCAGGTCAAAGTGTAGTTTCTCTAGTAAAGAATGGTGTTTCAACCTCCTGCTAATTTCAAAGCACCATGCTAATACAGCTAGCTAAACAATGAGTGACAGTGGCGGGGTAGGTTGTAACGTGTGTTTTGAAACAACCATCCACTTACATACAACTAAGAACATTTTTGTGATTTTAATAATTCTACAGAATGCCTGTGTTTGTTAATTGCTCTTGCTCTCACACACACACACACACACATACACACCCATATGAATGTGCACGTACAGACATGCACAAACAAACGCACACATGTGCATGCACAAACACACACAATATGCACATACACTCCCCATATTCATACATATTTTATTGTTGCAGCCATTCATTTAAAATAAAACTGTTGTTGGGAATATCACTTGGAGTACCCTTAGTTTTTGTGCATTTTGTCTACCTGTTACAACTTACCCCAGTATGTGTTACAACCTACCCCAGTAGTGGGGTAGGTTGTAACAAAGGACCAATTAGTATTTGTCATCATCTCACAAAGTCTGTGATATAGTTGGAGAAATTTAAATTGTTGCCATTTGCAGTAGACAAATGTGGGTACTTTGCCTAAAAGTTTCAGATGTGTAGCTAAAAAAAAAAGGGTTGTTTTAGGTGCTGAAGAAAAAAGTGTTACAACCATACCCGGTCTCCCCTAATAATGAAATGTTAAAGGTTTTTGGAATTTAGTATGTCTGCTATTATAGGCCGAAAATTACTTGGATAGAAAGGTTCCAAGTTCTCAGAAAACGAGTAAAATATAAAACTGATTAAAAGCCATATACCGAACCATGAAAAATGAGAGTGCAGAACATTTAATAGTCCTCCGGTGTGTCATTCATTTCAGTGCAAGACCTGATGACAAAAGACATTTGAGGTATTTGTTAAAACTTCAGGGATTGTAGTGTCCCCACCCACCCGCCCGCATAGTTTCCAAGCATCACAGAACAAGCTTACCACATTCACAGCTGGTGGTCTCGTCATGCTACGTTTAATTTTAGAAAGAGCAAGCAGCATCCAAAGGCATTCATCTTAAAGCAAAGTCAAACTTTGTTATGAGATGGAGCTGTAACTAAAGATGTTTTCTGTGTTGTTATTTTCAAGCCATATACAAGCTCAAGTTTTAATGGTGTCCTTAAAGCCGAAGTGTATCGTTTTTTTGTGATATTAAAATGCTTTCTCCTCTCCTGTCCTAGCTTGCTTTACCCCAAACTGTGCAAATACTTTCACCATCCAGACCCAGCAGGTGGACCTGATTTCAACAAGTACAACATGTACATTCCAGTCAACCAATCAGATTTGAGGGACAAGTTTACAGTTTATGTCTTGTAACATTAAGGCTTGCATAAACATAAAGTAAGTTTAGGCTTGCAACCGGTGCTTCTACATCAGTGTTATTCACCTATCATTTCCCTCTGATTTTAGGGATAAGTTCTGGGTAGGGTTAGGTTTAGGGGTAGGAATAAGGTTAAGAGTAGAGATCGACCGATATATCGTTTTCCGATATTTAAGCATTTTCCTATAATCGGGTATCGGTTTTGTAATATCGGTTTCACCGATAAATGGCGCCATCTTGTGACCGTTTTGAGAATTGCGCAAGACCGCCATTGTCTGAGGGGAAATGAGTCAACAACGGTGTTTAAAGGTAAAATAACTTGCCTCTCTTAATTAATAAACTTTATTTAACATAACAGCCAGTAATGCACTATATGCACAAATAAGATATGTTAAACGATCCACTCGTTTAAGACTCCTTAAATTATGTCAACATCTACCATTTATTTCGCTAATAAACATCTAAATAATTACAGCTCTGTGGAAATTAATTATTATCTCCACGAGAGACGCACAGATAAAAACAGCACTCCGTCAGCAGGTATTTCATAATATAGAGACCGATAAAAACATGATTAATAATTCTGATTACATGCCAGATGAGATGGACTCGGTAACTGCGCTGATGTATTCACAGTTTTGTTGTTTGCGTATTCCAGCGAATATTCCAGCATGTTCCGTTCTCTTCAGCCTATGAAACAACACATAAACCTTTTAAAACTGTAGTTTAAAATGAATTATTATATTTATGGGGAGTTGATAGAGTCCCCTGTCATTTATTTATGTTCTCCATTTGAAAACATTAGACAACTTGCCTGTTGTGAATAGCCTATGATGTTGTTATAAATAAAAAGATGCAAGAGCAGTAATGTTTTTATTATTATTATTATTATTCAGGCGGTTAGAATGTTTTATGCTTTTCTAATTTGTTAGAATTATTTTTACATGCTATATTCATTACCTTTTTGTTTACCTTATCAAAGATTTTATTTAAACAAGACACTTTAGTGACACTGCACTGTATTTCTTTTTGCACTCTTTCAGACTATTTATTGATATTTATTGTGTGTTTTGTTTTGTATGCATGGATGGAGTAACAGCAAAAATTAAAAAGTGTTTAATAAAACAGTTTGTTCAGTTCAGTGCTGTTGTTATAATTGTCAAAAACAGAAATAAAACAATAAATAAATAAATATCGGTTCTATATATCGGTTATCGGGCACATAAACATGCAAATAATTGGTATCGGTTATGAAAAATCAATATCAGTCGATCTCTAGGAGGACTACATTTTCAGACAAGTATGTTGATTCCTGGAACATGTCTTACTTGGCTACGGTGACCAGACACAAGCAACATATTCTGAAGCAGTGTTGTGTGTACGGGCCACGACTATTCCGGTTGTCGGACCGATGAAGATGAGAGGAGTGTTCTGAAAAAGTGATTTTAGTTTAGCAAAATTTAGTTTCCCAGAAATTATACGTTTCAGCTTTAACACTGTCTATGTCATTCTGTTAGGTTACTGTTTAAAAATGCTTGGCAAATTATCGGGAAATCAAACAAGTTAAAGTATGGGAATTATTTTAAATTTTTTTTGACACAAATACAAATGTTAAATACAATTGTTTATAAGGGAAAAAAACCTGATAATTGGTTAACTATAAGTAATCTTACTGTAAAAGGGGAAAAACTCTAAATAATATATATTACATATTATTACATGTGATTTTACTGTAAATTACTGTAACTGCGAATAAAAACTATGAAAATCGGTAAAAGGACTTTTCCAAAAATCGGAAAAGATTTTTATTTTTTGTCATTAGTTATGTACATCAGGGTGTTTTGTGTTACAGTTTGCTTTATTAAGTTCAGGTTTTAGTGTCATCATGTGTGTTACTGTGATATTGTTTTGTCAATACTGTGATTTTGTGTGTATGACCTTGCGTAGGCTAGTATCTGTGCGAGTATTGGCCATGTTTTATGGACAGGCTAATGAGCTATGATTCATCATGTGATTTTCTGTTGTACCACCTGTATTGTTTTAGTGGTTATCAGTACATTTTAAGGTAAAAATCAATTTTGGTAGCTCAGGAAGATTGATACTGATTAACATTATATTGCTTAATACAATACACAGTTACAGGCTCAATATTCTCTCACTCTCACGAGATGAATATTGGGTTCATGAGAACGAGACGGGATGACTTATTTAAAAAGTACTTTAAAAAGAAAACAATAAAACCATACCAAAGTGCTGTACAAGAAAAACACATCTCATACACAAACAATGACTAAGATCATAAGAATAAACATTATGTGATTTGACTGGTTAACGCAGTAAGGTTTATCAGGATGACCAGTGAAATGTGTACTTTGTACTTTGAAGGTCAAAGTATTTTAAATCTAAGTATCTTTTAATTTGATTGACTAAAAGTACACGCACTATTGAGTTTGAATAGTACCTGAGCACAAATATTCAATACCACTGCTAAATTAATATTCTCTACCTATGACCTTTTCAAAACATGTGACTCTTATATAAATGAATCCATGATCCACACTGCATTTATGTCACCATAACTGACATATCAAACACATCTCACTTTAGACATTTAGTAGCTCTTTATGAACCCTGAGAAAATCAGGCACCGTCAATCACACTCCTTACCACATCAACATGTCTTATAATGACAAAGCGATCAAACGCTCATGCAGAAAATTCAGGTCATTTGGGTTATCCAGCCATATATGAAAGTGTTTCCAGACTAAGATAACACAAGCTTATCATGGACATCTACTGGATATTTGATTAGGGACTAAGCTCTGGACGGTATGGTTTTGCATGCACAATTATTCCCGGAGGAAAACGGCTGTAATTTGTGAGTCTGACCAGGTGACTAAATCACAAAGGGTGACTTTGTTCTGAAAGTCATGTAGCATCAGATTGTTGTTGAAAGCTTGTTTGAAATTTATTAAGCCTTTTTACAAGATATACATGAAGTTGGTGACCTTTTTTATGAGTGCAAACAGCCAACCTTGTTGGCAATGGCAAATTTCACTAACTTTATCTGACATTTCTTTAGTACAAAATGTTTACCTTTAGTAGGCTACAAATAGCATATTATGTCTATACTTTGTGTGCACTTAGTATAAACAAAATGTTATTTCTTGCTGTTTATTCATAATGCTAACAATATCGTCCACTTACACTGTGTAAATAGCACCTATCTTTCATAAAAAGGACGCTGCCTTTTTTAATTCAAACCTGTTCTTTGCGCTAAAATTTGATTCAGATATCTTGTTAAAGTCTTTTGAAACACATTTAAAATTAAATTGTTTCTAAAGATCTTCATATCATGTTGCTTTGATGCTGAGGAGAATTTCTGGTAACACTTTATAAGGTCCTATTAGTTAACATTATTTTATGGAAGCCCGTTTCCGCCACTAAATAAAAAAATAAAAAGAGTAATTGCGACTTTTTATCTCAGAATTCGGACTTTTTTTCTCACAATTGAGAGAAGATTTGTGTGTGTGTGTGCGTGCGTGCACTTATCTGAAGCGCGCACAGGCGCGTCACAGATAGCAGGCAAACATTGAGTTCTCTTTCACGTCTTGCGCTTGAACGGACAAATTCACACAAAAATTGTCAACATGCCCGTCTTGGCGAGTAATCCTAGCCATCATAGCTGGTTATGTCTTAAGTAAAGCGTAAACAGTCGATAAAGACGTGTGTTCATGTGTAGTGTGTACTCTTTCCGTGCATTATTTCTTAAAGGGAAAGAAGCCTTTTTCTGCTGTCTGTGTTTTTAATGTTCATCAAACAACAAATGACACAGAAATCACTCACTGCTCTCGACTGAATAACTATTGTAACTTCAATAATGATTCATCTTTATTTAATTTATACAGTGAAGATTATAATATGCAGTTATTATTTTATATTTGATTATTCAGTTTCTGTACCTGAAAACCGCTGTTAGATACCTGAAAAGCACTGTTTATTTACATGCATCTTTGCTCTATTGAATGTATTTGTGTTGTTGCTTGTAGTTTGATTATATGTTATATTTTCTTTATTTTTATTTGACAGTTGAATATAGCTAATAACTAATTTCCCTGAACACAGCACATACCGAACCGTACCGAAACTGAGACCCTAAAACCGTGAACATTGAAACCGTTACACCCCTAGTAATTATTAATGTTAACATTAGTTAATAAAAATACAACTCTTCATTGTTCATGCTCAAGTCTATTAAATAATATTAACCCATTTGATTTTTTTTTTTTTTTTTATTATTAAATGTTGAAATTACCATTAACTAAGATTTAGATTTTTTTTTTCATTGTTAATTCATATTAACTACGGTAGTTAACTAATGTTAACAATGGAACTATTGTAAAGTGTTACCGAATTACCTGCTGCTTCAGCAATGAGGTCAGACCCTTTGGCGTCAGCAGAGGATTCAGGTTAGTACAAAACGGGTCTATTCCACGTGCGTGCTGCCAATCTTCCTGTACGGTTCTGCGACTTGGACTCTTCAATCGCAAGACGCCAAAAGATTACAGACACTTCACATGCGCTGCCAGCATCAAATCCTGTGTATTCGCTGGTTCGACCTTATAACAAATGCGGCTGTCTCCTTGCGAACCGGCCTGCCAACAATCATTGACATAATCACCTTTTCGGGCATGTGGCCCGGATGGGAAGTCATACTCCTGCCCATGGCGCCCTAGCCTGTGCTGTTGCCCGCTGTACTAAAAGACGTGCTCCTAACGGTTGGAGAAGACCACCTGGTCGCCCACGCCGTTCATGGGTTCAGCAGATTGATGGCTCCATTTCCTCTGGAAATGGGAACCTCGCCATCGGTCCCGCATGTTGAGATCGGCGCTACGAGTCACCGCTGCTCAGGCGACTTGATTAATTGATTGAATTACCATATGTAGTGCATTGAAGATCAATCTGCGAAGGGCAGTCCAGATCAGAGGCAATGTCGTTTTAAAAAAAAAAGTGTTTTTTTCCACCCTTGATAGTTCCATGTTTGCGTTTATGCACTCACAAATACATTATACATACGATGGACTTCATAGAGGTAAGGACAAAGCAGTTTGAGGTAATTTAATTACAAACAGATTGAACAAGTAAAGCGCTCCAGGGACGAGACAGAGATTGCGATGGGTGCCTGCACTGAAGTGGGCCCCGCTTCAGAATCCCGATGAGTATTCATCGATAGCGGTCCCTGAGCAGTGAAGGGTAAGAGCAGTGCACTCTGGGAAGGAAAACCATCCACACCAGAATTGGAATATTATTCCGCTGCATGCCTCCAATAGACTGCAGTTTCCTTTCTGAAGTGCGTTAAGCCTCACAGCCTCTCTGAATTCAATCAGTCATCAGGGCTGGTGGCAGGTTAGTGCTTCTCTCTATTGATTTCAACCTAGGGAAGCCAGCAGCTGACAACATGCATTTTCAATCTCGACGGCTCTTGTGCTATTGTGAGAAGTTGCATAAATAATACATCCAATGAAATTTCATCAGCCGCTGTATTTCTGTGCACGCGACGCATGCCGTGACGAGGTCCAAAAGATGTGCATCTAGAATAGTTCAGTAGAGCGTCACTGCTCTGCCACCATCAAGATCATGTCCTGCAGTCATGTTTTTGTTTTAAGATACATCGATACTTCATTTCTGAGGTGTGCAGAGGGGTAATGAATAGTTAATATTTCTGCCATTCACTGACAGTGATTAACTAGAATTATTACTAGAGTCCTTTACCACCACACGCAACACTCTCCGTCTGCGGATGATGGATGACGGATTCATCCGGAGACTTAAACACCCCAGACATCCGTTCAATGAGATTCCATCTGCCAAAGGCATCCTCTTCTATTTCTCCATAATAAGTGGACATTTTTCATATTGGTCTGATTTTTTTCGTGGAAGACGCATTAATTCATCGAGATTTACAATGGAATGACAATCTATAAAAAAAAATACAAACGGTAAGAGCGATGGCCCCGGGGACATGCTGGATTTCTATTCACACTATAAATCTGGTGGTGGGAACAGCGTGGCAGACAATATTAAAACACTGCTGAAGCCATCACACCTTATCTGGGTTAACCTTGATCTTGTGTCATCTTCTTCGCCATTCTGGTTGCTGTTAATGAAAACTGTTCAACAGCAAGCTAAAATGTGAACGTGCGTTTGTCACATTCTCTCTGTCACATGTTCTTCTTTATCACTTCTTTAAAGGGGGGGTTTAATGCTATTTCATGCATTCTGACTTATTTACACTGTTAAAGAGTTGATTCTCATGCTAAACATGGCCAAATTTAAAAAAAAAAATGAGTTGGACGTATGACGGAGTATTTCTGTGCCAAATACACTCCTTCAGGATTCGAACAAGTTTCAGAAATTTTTTTTCGAGTATGGCCCTGTATGACGTCATAAAGGGCGGAACTCCTTATATGGGCACTTCTCCCGGATGAGCCCACACACATACACACACACACACACACATCAACCAGAGCGAGAGCAAGAGCACGTCCATCAACGAGCTTCGTTCGGTTACGGGAGCCGTCGGCGGCGCTGGCATTTTGTTTTTAGACACGAGATCAACAATGTCACTAAAGAAGTGTGTTTCTGGTGTGAGGGAAAGATCGCCTTGTTCAGCTTCTCAAATAACCCAGCGTTAAGGGAACAGTGGATGCAGTTTGTGTTTCCGGAGTTCTGCAAGAGTGTGTGTGTTTGTTCCCGGTCACGAGTGGAAACCGCAGGCGGTGAGTGAAACTGCATCAAATGTGTGTGTTTTGTTGGCAGTCGGCGCGTAAGTGCATATAATGTGAACAACACCAACGTATAGTGAATGGAGAGTTATCCAGGGAGTGTGTGTGTGTGTGTGTGTGTATGTGTGTGTGTGCTCGTGTTTAGCTCCGCCCACTGCACGCCTGCACGAGCTCGGCTGTTTTCTGAAAGAATCGGTACAGCGTATCTGTCTTTTATAAATATGATAAAACTAAAGACTCTTGGGAGATATGAAGGATGCAACACTACTCTATAGGTACTCAAGATTAGCATGAGACTGGCAGAAAATGTGTGTGTTATGTACCTCTTTAATGGTGTGTGTATATATGATGTTTTATTAACAAAGTTCGGGAGGAGCACATAATTAACCTAAGTAACACGGGAGGAGCACATTCAGTTAACTCAATTAACGAGATAAGAGGTAGTCTATATATACAGCAGACTTACCTCTGTTCCATGACAGTTTATCAGCATCTCTCCACCACCCTATCTCCTCACTTCTAACTATTCCTATCCCAACCAATGATGGGGGGAGTACTCTGGGTTCGGGCCACATTTCGAGCTCGGAGCCCTCCCCTTGGACAGCACGCCAAATACGCATAACCTTTACTCTTATTTAATTATATGTAAGTGTGAACTCGTGAAATATGTATATGTGAGAGAATATGTATATTTATGTTATATAATAGATAAACTAATGTTAATTTATACAGTGTAAAATGTATTAGTATACACTACTGTTCGAAGGTTTTGGGTCAGTAATAAGAAGTCTCTTATGCTCACTAAGGCTGTATTTATTTGTTAAAAAATACGGTAAAGAAAGTAATATTGTGATCTATTATTACAGTTTAATATATCTGTTTTCTATTTTATATATATTCTAATATGCAAATTTGGTGCTAAAAGAACCATTTCTTATTATCAATATTAAAAACAGTTATGCTGCATAATATTTTTGTGATAACTGATTTTTCCAGAATTCTTTGATGAATGGAACGTTTAAAAGAACTGCATTTTTTATGTAGATGTTTTTTTTTTTGTGTGTAAAAGTCCTTACTGTCACTTTTGATCAATTTAAAAAATTGTCCAGACCCCAAACTGCTAAACTGTAGTGTACATTTCATCTATTTAATCTTGGATATATTTTTAGAAGTGTTTCTTTATCACTTTTTTAACAGAAAATCATCACGTGCAAATTGCCTTTGTTCTCTATGTAAGTAGTAATAAATTATTCCTTTTTTTAGAGCTTTAAATTGCTGTTAGTACTATAGTAATCACCACCCACAGTCACTTATTTGCACCTCATATATTGATTAACAGGGATTTTGCATATATATATATATACACCAATCAGGCATGACATTATGACCACTGACAGGTGAAGTGAATAACACAGATTTTCTCTTCATCATGGCACCTGTTAGTGGGTGGGATATATTAGTGGTCAGTATCTATCAAAAGTGCTCCAAGGAAGGAACAGTGGTGAACCGGCGACAGGGTCATGGGCGGCCAAGGCTCATTGATGCACGTGGGGAGCGAAGGCTGGCCCGTGTGGTCCGATCAAACAGACGAGCTACTGTAGCTCAAATTGCTCAAGAAGTTAATGCTGGTTCTGATAGAAAGGTGTCAGAATACACAGTGCATCTCAGTTTGTTGAGTATGGGGCTGCAGAGCCGCAGACCAGTCAGGGTGCCTATGCTGACCCCTGTCCCCCGCCGAAAGCGCCAACAGTGGGCACGTGAGCATCAGAACTGGACCACGGAGCAATGGAAGAAGGTGGCCTGGTCTGATGAATCACGTTTCCTTTTACATCATGTGGATGGCCGGGTGCGTGGCTTACCTGGGGAACACATGGCACCAGGATGCACTATGGGAAGAAGGCAAGCCGGCGGAGGCAGTGTGATGCTTTGGGCAATGTTCTGCTGGGAAACCTTGGGTCCTGCCATCCATGTGGATGTTACTTTGACACGTACCACCTACCTAAGCATTGTTGCAGACCATGTACACCCTTTCATGGAAACGGCAAAAAAGGTTCAGGAATGGTTTGAGGAGCACAACAACGAGTTTGAGGTGTTGACTTGGCCTCCAAATTCCCCAGATCTCAATCCAATCGAGCATCTGTGGGATGTGCTGAACAAACAAGTCCGATCCATGGAGGCCCCACCTCGCAACTTACAGGACTTAAAGGATCTGTTGCTAACATCTTGGTGCCAGATACCACAGCACACCTTCAGGGGTCTAGTGGAGTCCACCTCGACGGGTCAGGGTTGTTTTGGCAGCAAAAGGGGGACCTTGCATAATGTTATGCCTGATCTGTGTATATATAGTTTTTTTTAAAAGTTTTTTTTACTTCCATGAGCTGTAATTACTAGACAACCTAATCCCCATATCTAATCCTCCTGCCATTTTCTCTGGTAGGAATGACCTCTATCACAGATAAAGAGACCACCTGCTTTTCCATTCCCCATTAATAGTCCTGAGCCCAGCCTAATAAACTCTCTCTTTTAACTGCGTTTTGTCAGACAGTGAACCTTGACCTGTGGAACACCGTATTCAAGTGTTCACATTTTCAGATGAACCAGAGATGGGGGTCTCAGGGGAGCGACGCATTATCTATAGAGGGCAGTATTGACCTGTTGACAGCCATTGAAAGAGGGATTCTAAGTGGCTCAATGAGTGATGCAATTTTTACTCTACATTGTCAGCAATGAAAGGACTGAAGGTACTGTGATGGTGCCATGGTGAAGTAATGGTAGCAGATGGTAATGGACATGGAATTAACGGCATTTTAAATGATGTTCAATTTGTCGTACGGTCTAAGACTAACCAGGCACAGGCGGTTTTTAGTATTTTGTCCGCAGTCCACACATAATGCTTGTACTGTTTCAACCATTCACTGCAGGTTCCTTAGTGGATTTTACCTTAAGCTTTAAGGTCTTAAGGGAGAATCTGCTACTTAATGGGCTTTCCATAATGCATAGGCTTGCATCATAATGCAGAACCACCACAACTCCCAGTGACCATGTCCGAAGAGCTAATTAATCTAATAAATCACTGACACATTGCGCAGTAGTTGAGACAGCGAGACAGCTTTTGTCATTAAGCATGCAGTCTGTTGGTGTTATCCTGTAAGGTCACATGAAATGAATTGTCACGAGTTGTTGCACGATTTGATGTTAGTAAATTGAATTAATTCAATTTACATTAGTCTTAAGTAAGATTTTGAAAGCAATTAATATATTTATTTAGGAAGGACACTTTAAATTGATCAAAACAGTGAAGACATTTATAATTTCACAAAAGGTTTCAAAGAAAATTATATCACGGTTTCCACAGAAATATTAGGCAGCACAACTGTTTTCAACATTGATAATAATCATAAATGTTTCTTGAGCACCAAATCAGCATATTAGAATGATTTCTGAAGGATCATGTGACACTGAAGACTGGAGTAATGATGCTGAAAATTCAGCTTCGTCATCAAAGGAATAAATTACATTTTAAAATATATTCAAATAGAAAACAAATATTATAATAATGTAATATTTCACAATATTGGTGTTTTTACTGTATTTTTGAACATCAAAAATGCAGCCTTGGTGATCATAAGAATGTTCTTTCAAAAACGATGCAAAAAAATCTTACCGATCCCAAACTTTACAGTAGAGTATATTTAAGTTTAAGAAATTAAAGGCACAGTATGTAAGTTTCGCCGCTAGAGGTCACTCATTAAAAACAAAGGCGTAACTTGATGACGGCGTGAATGAGCGTGGAATCATGGGAGTTGTAGTCTTTACTCTTCACCTCCTCAGCCGATGGAAAGCAATCCGATGGACTCGGGCAGAAATCATGTTCATTAATGAGCGAATGTATTAAAGTTTTATGAACGTTACGCTGAGAGCCCTTGGGAGAGAATGCTAATGAGAGACCTGTTCGAAACACCGGTCTCTGAGCTTTTATTATGCTTATACTGCAGACGTATTTTTTGTCCCCCCCTAAAAATATCATTAAAAACCACATTGTGTATTGTAAATAATATAATGATATATACTTAAAATAATTTTGTAAGTAGTAAAACAATACAAACGCAAACGAGGCAAAAAAAAACATTTTGAGTCCCCCCTCTCTTGCGTCACAGTGGTTTGGTCCATCACGCACCTCACCTACAAACAAAGTTCTTCAGTAGTTGTGGATCTCCAGTATGGGCTGTTAAGGCTATTTTATTCACTTTAAGCATTGGATGAAGTGATTCTTTTCTCTTTAATACAGATGATGCTGAGTTATTAATAAATTAGCAATGACAAAAAAAAAAAAAATGATGATGATAACCGATGTATTTTTCCATGAGTCCGATATGTTAGCGATTATTGTTTGGTAGCTTATTGTAAGTTACCCACTACAACTAACACGGCAATAAGCCTATGTGTGAACTGATATTAGGCTAATATTGTAGATCTGCCGCTGTGTTGGGTTTTGCTCAATACTATGTGGAAGAAGCAAGATCATTTATTAATTATAATATTACTGCGTGGTGAACCTATGATAACTCATATTTAAACAACTATTGCTCTATGTTGTTGGCCAGATGACATAAGATCATTTTTCAGTGCACCAAAATGCCACATATATCCTTACAAGTACAGTTTTGGCTGTATTTTTTGTGTCCCCTTCAAAAATTCCTCTTGAGAAACTTTATGTTTATTGTCCCCCTCAACTGTTAGATGAAATCTACGCCCATGTCCATTGGTAGCGCAGATATGACATCATTGACAGGCGACGCAAGAACACGGTCCGTAACACTGATTAAAATTTCTCTGGATTTAAGCACTCTTGAAAACGTTTGGGATAATGTAAGTAAACAGGTCAACAAAATATACAACATTGTTCTGGTGGTTTTTGGATATTTCAATTAAAACTTACATATTGTGCCTTTAAAACAAGTATCATCTTTTACACAATTTTTGCTTCTCAAAAGTTTATTTTCAAAGGATATTTATATTCTTTTACTGAATAACGGTACACAAATACTGATTAAGATGTTTTTTGCAGGGTGCACAGGCTCAACAGTTCTGTGGATAACAATGCAGAGGAGAGCTTTTCTTGTTTGTGATGACAGGTGCTTGGACTGCTAATAGAGAGCTTGTCAGGCGTATTTCAAGGCCACGTGGTCCACTGATGGGTATCTTGGGAGCTTTCAATGACTTCCAACAAAGCCTTCCCTACACCATCTAAAGCACCACACATCCACATCCTGTTAGCGGTCATTGGCAGCTAAAGATCATTGGTTTCCTCTTGTAAACAACACATTGATTCTAGTGTAGTGAGTGCAGTTTTTTTATTATTATTCCAGTCGTTTATTCCAGTATTTATGTGGCTTTCTCACCAAAACAACTTGCGTAAGTGACAAATCCAGGACAGATGTCAGATGAGACTAAAAGTCATATACTAAGCTTAAGGCTAAAAAAACACAAATGAAATGATACAGGCATTTGCATATACATTGAAATCCTGTTTTCTCAGACAATGGACACAATATAATTTATATGTTTAAATTAGCATTATTTGTCTTTTTCTAAACTTTTGTTATTATCACTTTTGTTTGCAGAAAGGGAGTTTCATAATTAAAGGGGAAAAAAGCATTAGCACCTTACTGGCCATGAGAGAAGTGAAAGGCAGATGCAGAATGACAATAAGATGAATTTTCAGCATGGCTCTAAATGTAATGTTGAGTTTTCCGATAAAACGTTAAAACATTTTGTTTTCCCATATTCATAGTCATTCCAAGAGAATAAAAGGTGATTTTATTGTTGTGTACTAAAGGGAGACCAATAGGGGAATAAAGTCCAGAGAGTAAAAGGGCAAACGGTGAGAGCAGAGAGAGTAATGAGGTCCAAAGTTCCTATATATTCTCATGACGGAGATAATTGTCTGGCTGCATGGACAAATCTCTCATTTAGGGATTTCTAATAGGTGAATTCTGCTTACATTAAAACTATATCAACGCTGTAAATAATTCCCTGGCATTACTGCGTTAATTGGATACTGTAAATGTGAGGTTACTCGTTTTAAATTAGCTGCGGCTTAAAGAAAGTATTCATTAGAGGTTTGGCCATTTCAGACTCCAAAAAAAAAAAACCTGTAATACAAAAATCTATATAGACTTTGCAACCATTTTTTTAAGCATAAAAATTGCGAAAGCAGACACACTTTGATACACTGTATTGCCAAAAGTTTTGGGACGCCTGCCTTTACATGCACATGACATCCCATTCTTAATCCGTAGGGTTTAATATGGAGTTGGCCCACCCTTTGCAGCTATAACAGCTTCAACTCTTCTGGGAAGGCTTTTCTCAAGGTTTAGGAGTGTGTTTATGGGAATTTTTGACCATTCTTCTAGAAGCGCATTTGTGAGGTCAGGCACTGATGTTGGACGAAAAGGCCTGGCTCGCAGTCTCCGCTCTAATTCATCCCAAAGGTGTTCTATCGGGTTGAGGTCAGGACTCTGTGCAGGCCAGTCAAGTTCCTCCACACCAAACTCACTCATCCATGTCTTTATGGACCTTGCTTTGTGCACTGGTGTGCAGTCATGTTGGAACAGGAAGGGGCAATCCCCAAACTGTTCCCACAAAATTGGGAGCATGAAATTGTCCAAAACGTCTTGGTATGCTGAAGCATTAAGAGTTCCTCTCACTGGAACTAAGGGGCCGAACCCAACCCCTGAAAAACAACCCCACACCATAATCAATGCAGTCAGGCAAGAACCGTTCTCCTGGCAACAGCCAAACCCAGACTCGTCCATGGGATTGTCAGACAGAGAAGCGTGATTGGTCACTCCAGAGAACACGTCTCCACTGCTCTAGAGTCCAGTGGCGGCGTGCTTTACCCCACTGCATCCCACGCTTTGCATTGCACTTGGTGATGTAAGGCTTGGATGAGCTGCTCGGCCATGGAAACCCATTCCATGAAGCTCTCTACACACTGTTCTTGAGCTAATCTGAAGGCCACACAAAGTTTGGAGGTCTGTAGCTATTGACTCTGCAGAAAGTTGGCGACTTCTGCGCACTGTGTGCCTCAGCATGCGCTGAGATTTTACGCTCTGTGATTTTACGCGGCCTACCACTTCGTGGCTGAGTTGCTGTTATTCCTAATTGCTTCCACTTTGTTATAATCCCACTAACAGTTGAGCGTGGAATATTTAGGAGTGAGGAAATTTCACGAATGGACTTGCACAGGTGGCAACCTATCACGGTACCACGCTTGAATTCACTGAGCTCCTGAGAGCGACCCATTCTTTCACAAATGTTTGTAGAAGTGTCTGCATGCCTAGTGCTTGATTTATACACCTGTGGCCATGGAAGTGATTGAACACCTGAATTCAATGATTTGGAGGGGCGTCCCAATACTTTTGGCAATATAGTGTATTTGTCCAAATGCAATAGCTGTAATTGTGCATTAGTTTTGTAGCCAATTAAACCTTCTTTTTTTCGTCTTTTTCTACAATCACTCAAGCATCGCTAATCCATTCAAACACATTTCATGACAACTGTTTCAATATTTAGATGTGTAGTGATAAGCTTAATCAACCCTCCCCACTGCAAATGCTTTCAATGACATCTAACATCTTACAAACGATGCCCCTCTCTTCTCTTGACAGTTTTTCAGCAAGGAGGGCTTATAATGAACTCATTATCATTATCTTTTATAATCACAAATGTTTATTCCGCTCTGTTGAGTTGCATTCCTCTATGTATTTACGCATGAGTCTGTTGCAGAGCATCTACGGTCCCTGCTGGCATCTGTTAGTGAGGCTTTTAAAAGTAGAAAAAATGCAGCACAAAGTAAGCTTTAAACTCATTAGGCATTTACTTCAGAGCTCACTTCCCCTCCCATCAACTTCACATCCCCTCAGTCCAATCCAAGACAGGCAGGTATGAGCGGATGGGAATAGAAGCCTTCCAAAACCAAATATCAAAGACGACGCCTGCTTTTTCATCGACTGCTTAGGGATCAGATTGGAGAGAAGTATTTAGAGATCTCAATGGGCCTTGACTCCCGGGAGGGGGCGGCAATTGGTTAGCCGTGAAGGCTTTTGCTATTGTTGACAAACTTGTTTTAAGAAGGTTTTTTTTTTTTTTGCCCTCCGTCTCAGCATGAAATGCAGGCATCCATTATGGCTGTTCTCTCATATTGAGATCCAAATCTTGTTCGATGGAGCAAAAATGCTCCACAACGATGTAGTCTGTTTGTGAAAATTGGTCACATAGTATTTTCGTAGACGATGGAAGAGACCTGAGGTGTGCTAACTCTCTTTCTTTTCATGTCATTTCTCTTTCCATCAGAGTTCGAGCATTTTAATTAGTTCTGTAGGGTATATGGAGAGTCAGAGTACAGCTCATTTAAAGCAGATTGCATTCTATAAGTTTATAGTAAAGTGTAAAATGGCTGTGACAGATCTTTGAAGAATGAACACACTCACACACTCAACATTCAATGTTGATGGAACTGCAGCTGGCCATTTACACCGTGTCCTAATCAAATGCGACAAGGACATTTTGGCCGCATTTACACTGCAGGTCTTGATGCCCAGTTTCAATTTCATGATTATCTGATTGTTTTTTTGATGGCCAGCTTACATCTTCTTTTAAAAGTGACCCATATCCAATATCTGCATTTACAGTATACACTTGGCAACCCAATGTAGACTCGGAAAAGCTTAGACTGAAAAGGAAGTAAAAATGGCACGATTTGCAATAGACGCAGACAAAATTATAATACAAGCTTTTGCTTTCCGCACCATATTTAAAGGTCAGCAAAACATTGATCTCTTAAGTGGGTTTAGTCTTTGTCCTCCATTGCGCCATTGAAAAGAGTCATGTGATCGCGGTTGGTGTCCACCTGAGATGATGTCATTCGCCACCATCGCTTTTTCAATGACGTATAAATCACATTAACGAATATCTGATCTGTCTGCTTATATGGCAGACGCAAATGCACACATTCGATTCATATCAGAGTTATTTCTACTTATGAACGAGGCCTGAAACCGATCTGAGAATATCAGAATCCATATGCTTTTTTCCTGCTTACACGTTTGTGGGTCATATCCAATCTGTGCCACATGGAAGGAAAAAATCGGAATTAGGTCACTTGAACCATGTAATGTAAATGCACCCTTTGACAGTTAGGCTACGTTCAGGCTGTGTGTCTGAATCCAATGTTTGTGCATATCCTATTAAAATCCAATCAGATTTAGCAAGTGTGAACGGCCAAAAATCACATGAAATGCATAATCCGCTTCAAGCCACATTCATGTTCTCACGCCATGTAAAAGGTCAGATGATGTTATAGCAAACAAGTTTATGTTGTTGCAAAGTGCCGGACGAGTGGAAAATGACTGAATATAACGGATACATGTTTTGAAACCGGCGGAGACGACAGCACAGAATAAAGCCACGCATACCAGCCTCCTACGTTTCTGCTGCTGCCTCAGAAGACGCAGTTGTCCAGCGTGGCGGCTACACATTGTCATGTTGTAAATAAGACATCGTCTCTATTGCAAACCCCTCCATGTTGTGGTTGTTGTTTTTGCCGTATATCTACCAACTAGGGATGTTAACAATTAATCGACGATCAATTAATTGTCGATAATACGTTTAATCGATAGAACTTATCGATCATAAATTAAGCAGGGTCATGTGTGCATGCTGCTCAACCGCGAAACAGACACGAGGAAAAATGAAGCGAGCGCGCCAACAGTTATGTTTGGGACCATTTTACAGCTGGAGTTACACCTTCATCATGACTATAAGTTTGCATGTGCATTCGCAGCCTTTTGTTTTGTGCAAGTTGTAATATTGTGTAAGCCTATCTGATTTATCTCATATAGGATGCATTTGGTTAAGAATTAACGCGGTAGTAAAGCGCGCCGGTGATCTTCAGCTTCAGTGCATGCAGCTCAAACAGCACTGCACAACTAATAATGACTATGATTGAGACTGTCATATTACATAACATTAATGAGAACACTATTGTAATAAATGGTTGTGAATTTATTGGGTTTAGTTTAGTTAGGTTATATTTGATTATTAAATAAGTAATTTAATTAAATGATCAATCACATTGACTCATTTTACAATCATTTTACGGCATTTCAGAATGTTTGTAAACAATAGGCATCAAGATACTCCCGGGTGGCAGAACGAGAGCGGCTTCTACTGACCAACTGAAGAGATCCAGCCGGCTACTGTAAACAGTTACATAGTTAAAAACGTTGTTGATCAAAGTTGAAACTATGACGAAAACGTGTTATGTTTGGGATTGCGCCGCCAGATATACAGCAAAAGGTGTAGGATTTTATCGATTTCCTTCAGAAAAAAAGTAAATATATCCAGCGGAACCTGTGGGTGAGGAGGTTAAAGCGAGTGGATGTCGTCAAAGTATTATACAAGAAAGAGACAGAACTTCTAGTGTCATGTAGGCTACTGATCAAATGTCAATAGAAGAAATAGGAAAAGCAAAACATAGTTGTAGGCTCCTGCTGATGGATGATTGATGCGTGTACCACATTGGTTTCATAATCACCGTGAGTTTAGTTTGAGTGAATGCCTAGCTGAGTAGCGCTAGTCTACAGCGCGCTATCCTTTTCACCGTCAAAAGCTCACGTCTGTGCCATCCGATCCGAGCAACAGAAAACGATCATAGCCTTTTTAGTTAGATAACAGGGAAATAGACCATCTACCATAGCCTAACATATTGTAAAGTCAAACAGCAACAGTCACTAAAATAACTACTCAATGGTAGGCTGAGGCTCATTTAAAAATTATGGTAGTAGACTAGCGCTACATCTACTAGACCAAGGTTAGGCATTTCATGTATTGCTATCTCCTGAATTAGTTAATCAGTCCCTCAATGATCATGTTAACTATGTCTGAATTTCCATCACGTCTGTTTCTGAATCAACTTACCTGTTGAAATGTGGGTCTCCCTTCCAAGCAATTTACTAGCGTTGCCATAGGAACGCTTCTGCTTTTGCCACACGGAAGAAATTATTGTTGTGACGTCATGGTGAATTGTCGTATAGCCCTTTATTTAGATTAAAAACCCTTCTCATTCATTTGGTGAGGAACATGCCGTTTTGAGCAGCATTTGCACACCCTGTCATGCGGTCGCTATAATCCACTGATGTAGACGCATATTGCAGCATTAAGGCTAACGATTAATCGATTAATTGATCGTTAATTTAAACGACGATCGATCATGGGAATTTGTGTAAATTGACATCCCTACTACCAACAATCTCATTTCCATAGAAACCAATGCAGATATTCTGGAAAACAAAAGAGCTGCATGGGACACAAAATTGGATCTGAACCGTTGCGATACACAGTGTGGATAATCAATCATTTTAAATCAGATTCCAATCGGATACACACTTAATCCGATTTGGACTGACTGTGAACGTAGCCTCAGTTTCTGGGTATTTTTTAAGTGATCTATAATAGAGAAATATATAGAGATCTATATAAATCAGTGGTACCCTCGCCTACGGCTGGGCGATCAATCAAAATTTATATTCTTCTAAAAAATAAATCGATAATATTTATTTAAAAAATTGATTCAGGATACCGATGTTTAAATGTTTTTTAAATCTATACGATCAGGTGTGTCGCAGAAAAAGTCTTTATTGTTATTGTTAAGACATGACCAAGATATTTTTTATCCATATTTTGATTTATACATTTATACCTTATTTAAAAAAATAAATATTTGTTGTTTTGTTGCAAATTAATTATTTTAAATGTTAGTTTTATGATTTCATTTCATTATAGCCACCATTTTTAATTATACATTTATGATATAAACACGATGATAAAAAAAAACCATAATGCAGAAAAATTAAAGCAGAAATTTGGGAACAATTAAAACATATTTCATAAGGCCCTAAATTAAAATGTAGCGACTCTGTGGAAGTTCTGTTTACGTTCATTCTGGAGGTCTAACAAACACATGAAATGCATTTTCTTTTCTATAAATGTATATTGCAATAAGTATATCTATCGAAGGATGAACAAAAAAATATTGTGATAATTTTTTTGGCCATATTGCCTATCCCTTGCCCACTGTGAAATCTCATTGGTCCATAATCTTGCTCATTAAACAACAAATATCTTCTGATTCGTTCTCATTTATGTCAGACATTTGCACACCCTCGGACCTATGACCTGTTTTTGTTACGCTGAATTAAAAGTTCATGAAATGCTTGTCAAGATTTGGACGGATAACTGAAAAAGTTGCTTGAGTGAGACTTGGAGCTTTACTTTTGACTGTTATACATTATCCAGAGCCATCATTACTTTAGAGATATGTCTATTCCACTACCATCAAATGTTGCATAATTTACTTCAATTCACATTATGGCTGCTAGGATTCTGAATGTTCTATACCGGAGAGCTAATAGGATGCAATTTCTAGAAAAACAGCTCTGAAGCAAACGGTCCCCTGACTTTGAGACTGTACTCATTCAGAGGACTCTCATCTCACATGTTTGAATGTCTTCCCATGCCATTTTATACCAATCACTTGCTGACTGGGAGACCATTTTAAACCATCTCCCAGCATATTTCACCCTGTTACAATCTCTGCTAGATAATTCGGACCGGTGTGGTGAATTATTATAGATATTACGGCTTGATTTAAACCTTATTTAGCCGGTGCTATCGATTTTCACTTAGTGCCCTCAGAAGCGCGCCGCCACAGAGAGTTGCGAGCGGAAAATGGCAAGTCAAATTCAATCCGCATACAGCAGGTAAAAATGACCTTTATTAGAAGTTGTAAGTAAGCCAGGGGAGATCCATCCATGTTGTGTTAAACAGCGGGCCACTGTGGAGCCAAGGCAGAATAAATTAGAAAGGAGGGATATCATTTATTGTGCACTGCTGCACCAGGGGTAAACTGACTTCATCAGTAATCCTACTGGTTGCATTTGGATCCATTTTCTCTGAAAGGTCCTGCTTTTGAAATGCTGGACATTAGACTCTGGGTTCTTAGTTAGAGCCTTGCAAATATGCCATAGCACTTTCATTATTATCTGTGTTATGGATTACATGCGCATCCATCGGATTGACTCGTATTGAGATTTCACTAATAGACTGACTGGACAAATCTGTGCTCAATTTTTCAGTTTCAATGTGTGAGGAATGTGCAAATTATGCTAATGAGCAAATATCTGGATGAGCAAACATCTACAGTAATCCTTCCTTGATAAATAATCTTGTATAAATAGCATGTTTATTGGATGGAGGACAACTGATGCCAGCTTGTGATGACCGAATATAATTTCATGAATGTTGACAGTTTTCCACGCACTAGTATTGTATAAAAAGGATCATGTTTGTTTATTTATTTATCAGTCAATGTAATAAACTAGATAATATAGGCTAATATTAGCAGTCAGCTGGTCATTACTTCTTTATTTATTTAATGGGTCATTCTGTGTCAACTCAACCAGAGGTCCCCGGCTCAAATTTTTGATTTTGTTAATATTTTTTTTTTCTGTAGAAAGACAAACATGAATAGTGATGAAAGCCAAAATATTAAATGTCACAGATGTACTCACTGAAAAATGAGCACAATTCAACAATTTGAACATGGAGCTGCGTTGAGATCCCCATATCTATGGGACTGAACTGTATAAGGCCTTGAAAATAAAAAAATTTAAAAGAAAAGTTTGTTAAGAACCAGGATCTAAAATCCTATTGAGATATCTTTAATACTTTTTGAGTTGCAGGCATTCAAACTTTGGAAAAACAATATTTATGTCACTCAGACAGGAATGTTCTATGCAATTGAGGTGATAGAAAAATACAGAGATGCATTTCTAGTTTTAACATTATTTGTTCAGATATTCCTTTTAAATATAAAAAGTATCAGCTGTGTGCAAAATGACCTACATTTGGTTTTTCGACCACTGAAATTTACCAGTTTACTCATAGAGCCGCGTTAAGATCGCCATATCTCTGGGACTGAACCATAGAGGGCCATTAAAATGAAGAAACCAAAAGGAACGTTTGCTTAGAATCAGAATCTAAAAGGATATTAAGATATCTTTAATACTTCTTGAGTTACAGGCATGCAAACTTGTGACAAAAAACACGAGAAGTGTCACCGTTGGCATATAATGCAACAAAAATGTTTGATTTGAAAATTTAACTACTCAATAAAAGAACCGGATCATAAGAGTCGAATCAGTAAAAGAACTGATTCACTAACATAACCAAAAGGGCCATTTGTTCATGAATTGGACTTCACTAATCATGTACATTCCCAGCTCAGGTAAAATATGATTTCTTTATTTTGCCGTTGCTGTGCAAGGGAGCACCGCTGATAAAAATTGGTGCAGGAATCGCTGACTCCTTCAGAAAGACTTCAGTTTAGCGTCAGTATTCAATATTAACCACAGAATGCTGAGATTTACAATCCAGATAGAAGTATTTTAGAGCGCTGTGCAGTAATGATTTTTAAAGATTGGTTTGTTTAAATTATTATGAGGAAAAATACTTTTGCAATGAAAATACATATTTTGAATCTACATATCAACAGCCATTGTAAACAGAAACCATGCTGCCATGTCCTGGCTCTTCCAAGCTTTATAATGGCAGTGAATGGCTGTTTCTGTTTTGAAGTCCATAAAAGTGCATCTATCCATCATAAAAGTGCATCCATCCATCATAAAAGTGCATCTATCCATCATAAAAGTGCTCCACACGACTCTGGGGGTCAATAAAGGCCTTCTGAAGCGATGGGTTTGTGTGAGAAAAATATCCATATTTAAAACTTTACAAACTGTAATCTCTAACTTCCGTTAACTGTCGTACGCATGTTCTTGAGAGACTGGCGTTGTAAAGTTTTAAATATGGATATTTTTCTCACACAAACGCATGGCTTCATTTCAGAAGGCCTTTATTAATCCCCGGAGCCGTGTGGAGCACTTTTATGATAGATAGATGCACTTTTATGATGGATAGATGCACTTTTATGATGTATAGATGCACTTTTATGATGATGGATGCACTTTTATGATGTATAGATGCACTTTTATGATGGATGGATGCACTTTTATGATGTATAGATGCACTTTTATGATGTATAGATGCACTTTTATGATGGATGGATGCACTTTTATGATGTATAGATGCACTTTTATGATGGATAGATGCACTTTTATGATGTATAGATGCACTTTTATGATGGATAGATGCACTTTTATGATGGATGGATGCACTTTTATGATGTATAGATGCACTTTTATGATGTATAGATGCACTTTTATGATGGATAGATGCACTTTTATGATGTATAGATGCACTTTTATGATGGATAGATGCACTTTTATGATGGATAGATGCACTTTTATGATGGATGGATGCACTTTTATGATGTATAGATGCACTTTTATGATGTATAGATGCACTTTTATGATGGATGGATGCACTTTTATGATGTATAGATGCACTTTTATGATGGATAGATGCACTTTTATGATGTATAGATGCACTTTTATGATGGATAGATGCACTTTTATGATGGATGGATGCACTTTTATGATGTATAGATGCACTTTTATGATGGATAGATGCACTTTTATGATGGATAGATGCACTTTTATGATGTATAGATGCACTTTTATGATGGATGGATGCACTTTTATGATGTATAGATGCACTTTTATGATGGATGGATGCACTTTTATGATGGATAGATGCACTTTTATGATGGATAGATGCACTTTTATGATGGATAGATGCACTTTTATGATGGATGGATGCACTTTTATGGACTTCAAAACAGAAACAGCCACTGCCATTGTAAAGCTTGGAAGAGTCAGGACATATTTTAATATAACTCTGATTCTTCTCTGAAAGAAGAAAGTCATATACACCTAGGATGACTTGAGGGGGAGTAAATCATGGGCTAATTTTCATTTTTGGGTGAACTATCCCTTTAAATGTTACATCTACAATCAATTCCTGCCTTATGGTCATACATTCTCAAGGCTGTTGGTAGATTTACCTCAATACCTGTGGAAAATAATAATAAAACCAATCAAACTTAGGCTGATAAGAAATAGTTATATCATCACACAGACAACAACTATACAGTACTACAGTCAAGAAATGCTAAAATGTTTTCTTCACCATGACTGAGCTTTATGAGAATAGCCTCCAGCAATGCAGATTTTCGTGCTGAGCTAAATAATGAGCAGAAGTATTCCTAGCTGAATTTTATCATTTCAGAGAATAAAGAAATACAGATAGACTTTAGGCCTTGTTTATATTCTTTAATGCTCATAAAACGCCTCATATTATGCATTTTATTTTTCCTGTAATGCAAAAAAAAAAATCTATTTATTGGGATAATATTTTGATCATATCCCCCAGCACACTCACCCACTGTGAAATCTCATTGGTCCAAAATCCTGCTCATTAAACCTCAGATATCTTCTGATTGGTTCTAACTTTGTCACATTGCACTCAAAATATGAGTTCACCTACCTTTTTGTTACACCAAAATAAAGTTCATGAAGTTAAAGTCCGTGAAGTTTTGAATTCATATGAGAAAGTCTGTCAGTATGACAGATAACTGAAAGAGTTGCTTGAGTGACACTTGCAGCTGCACTTTTCCAGCAACCATTACTATGATAGATATGTCGATTCCACTACCATGAAATGTTGCATAACTTCAGATTCTGTGTATGATCTGATGAGGGCAGAAATAGTCCTAGATGATTTCAAAAAATAAAGAAATACAGATTGGCGATAGGCTTTTTTTCGTAATCTTTAATGGTCAGAAAACACCTCATTATTTTCCTTTTCCTGTAATATAAAAAATTCAGTTCATTTCTGCACACAGAACAGGAAAGTGAAACAACTGTCACACCGGGTTGCAAAATAAAGATAAATGAATGGATCTAATTGCAGCAGTTTAAGTTTTATTTACAATGAACTCAGAAACTAACCGAACAACCAAACACAACGAGAACTGACAATGAACTGAAAAGGGCCAAGCGAATCAACGAAAACAATCCACAGGTTTATAACATAATCAATGAAAAACCAAGGTAACTAACTGAACCACAGGACACTAAACACGTGCAAAACCCACCCAAACAGACATGAAACACAGATCATATAGAGGGTATGCTTGACATCACTTTCCCGCCGGAACACGTCCCCTCAGCCGGACTGAGTGGCAGAAGAGCTGCGGCATGACTGGAGTTAATAGGGGAAAACTGCGAAAACGTGAGTAAAACAAATGATTGTCAGTTTAAGCTAAAGGTTGGATTGTATAGCGTTCCTTACAACTTACCAAAGATCCAGTGATCCATGGATATTGACATGCAGCCAGGAATTGTGTTTTCCTGACATTTATATGAGCCTGGTTTCGATGTTGAGGAAATACATAAAGCAAATTTGCCTGTGAACGCTTTATATAAATACAGTATAGGTAGGTCTAAATTCAGGTGATCACTTATATCAATGTTATATTTGACCCTGGACCACAAAACCACTCATAAGGGTACATTTTTGGAAATTGAGATTTATACATCATGTATGGTTTGTTAGGATAGGACAATATTTGGTTGAGATACAACTATATGAAAATCTGAAATCTGAGGGTGCAAAAAAATCTAAATATTGAGAAAATCGCCTTTAAAGTTGTCCAAATGAAGTCCTTAGCAATGGATATTACTAATAATAATAAATCTTTGATATATTTACGGTAGGAAATAGAGAAAATCGGCTTTAAAGTTGTCCAAAATGAAGTCCAAAGTTGTCCAAAAATCAATAATTTTGACCCATACAATGTATTGTTGGCTATTGCCACAAATATACCCGTCACATATATAGTTTCATATCGTCCAGCCCTATAGTTTTTGTCAGTGTTTATTTTAAAACATCGAATTATACAGAATATAAGATGGTAAATATTTAGTTGATGAGTTGTCAATACTATATAAAACAATACAATATACAGGGTATGATTTTACCCTAAAATTCAACATACTGACACAAAATGATAACTGCAAATCCACGTTTCTCTTCTCTGGAGTCCAGTTGTTTCTGTGAAATGCAGCGATCCATTTGCTTCTGTTTTCCGTAGCTTTCGGCAGTCTGTAAAAATATACCTCAGATTTCTTGTCAAATCTGTTAGTACACTCAATCTCAAACCTCTTTTCCATTTGAGATGTGTTTTGTGTGTTTTTCGCAGCATTCACGCTGAAAACCAATGCTGCCGCTCAGTCTTTTTGCCACTCAGTGGCCGTAACCGTAGTCACTCCGGCCGATGGTGACTTCACGTGCATACCCTCTATACACAGAAAACACAAGTCAAATACAAGTCAAAATTAATTTATGATTAAGAACACTGCAGTGACGCATCAGTCCTGTAAGATTAACGCTATAGAAACTGGGAAAATTGCGATATTATTTAATTATTGCAGATTCTGTATCATGAATAGGGTTGGGTACCGTTCACATTGTACCGGTACCTGAAATTCGGTACCGGTACCCAACAGTACCTTTTTCGGTACTTTAGGGATGTTTACCTCAATAACTGTGCAGAAACTGTAAATCCTTATAGAAGTGTTATTGACATTATGCCAGAGCTGCCTTGGTCGCTGTCTGCCATCGTCTGTGATGTTTGTAAACTGTAATATTTACCAGTAAATAGTAGGCTACTAGCTACTTAATTAATTTAATTCATATATATATATTTTTTATTTAATTTCTATGAAAAGATTTCCCACAAAATTCTGTGTTGTGTATTTTCTGGTAATCAAATGAAGACATAAAACATTAAATTTAATGTATCTTTTAATTTAATTAAACTTTTTTGTCAAACAAAGTGCTGCACACCTGAGCTTTATACTGTTAAAATTAAAACATGGAAGAAAAAATGTGATCTATTACTTAAAACATAAAGTTTTGATAATTTATTATTATTACATTAGTGTTAGTATTATTATTACTACATTGAGATGTATCTAAATTGTGCTGAACAACAGTAATATATTTGTCGCGCGATTCAGTGTGTGTGTGTGTGTGTGTGTGTGTGTGTGAGGTCAATTAAACCACGCGTCTGGGCCATTCATTCACACAGAGACATGCAGGACACACAGGATTCGTCTTTAAATAGGCGGTTTAATATTCACAGACACTACTCTATATCACCAGATGCGTTCTCAGGTACCGAAATTTGGCACCGATTGATTTAATGTGAATCCGTACTCGGTAGTACCGATGTAATTCGGTCGGTGCCCTTAAAAGTACCGAGTTCGGTACCCAACCCTATCATGAATGAGTATTCTGACATCCTATTCATTTGACATGCTGCTTTTTACATATTGTGCAGGGAAGAACACATGTTCTGACACAGGATTGTTATGCAAGTGCTATGTATGATAACCCTTTTCGGTTAAAATGAAATCCAAATAAATAAATAAATAAATGCAGGCTATCATCAGGATCACTAAGGGTGTAATTGTTTTTTAACCTCATAAAACCCTTGAGTGTTCACATAAACATAGCTTTAATTTATCCACTCTCTGTGATGCGCTTTCTCATTTTACCTCAAGTAATGTGCATCAGATCGCTTTTATTTCCTTAATTCACCTGCATTTCCAATCAGGCAGCCGTGGTATACTTGTTGGATGATTTGAGTGCTTAATTTCTGTTTTATGTACTGATTTGAAGGAAAATATAACAGCAATCTTGAAAACGTCAGGGTGCGGCTTTATCCCGGTGTAATCCGTCTTTACTATGCTTTGTGGATACAATATTATCGCAGTGAGGAAGTTATTGCTGTGTTTGCAAATGGTGTTAACATTTCTCTAGAAGGATAAAACCGTTTTAGAGACATGTAATTCCCCTGAGCTCACACTATTAATTTTGAACTGAAAAGCCAAGGAACATTGGGACCAACAACAAAGGCAGAAGATAAATTTCATAATATGAACAGTACCTTTGGATAGACTTCACGCAGATTAAATTTTAGAATGAACGCCTCTGAGAAAAACATAAATGACACAGTCTGTGTCAGGGAAAGGATGACAAAGCTAAATTGTATTGAGGGGAGAAATTAAGCTGATTGTTATATTGTACAGTTATTATTAGGGGTATCCATGATGATAAAGAAGAGGCATTATAATTCAAGAACATTCACTCACTTTAAACGACCCAGGTACTTTTAATTGCTTTTCATATCTGATGAGATTCCCTCCATTGATTGACTGTGCCTTCTCATTTATTGCAGCTGATAGAATTTGTTTGAAGCTGATAGAAATAGTTCCCGTGACACTTACAGTTCCTTACATATTCATGGTTGGTTGGAACCAAAGATACCTGCAGTCTTTGTAGTTTACTACATAGCTGGCATATTAAGAAATTATACTATTATCTTTACTATTTAACAATGTGATTATTATAATAGCGTTGTGTTAAAATGTTAGAGGTTGGTTTGTTTGGGAAGAGTTTGTCTATGATAGAGGTTTCCAAACTTTTTACAACAAAGGGCCAAAAATCGAACTTGATTGAGATCCGTGGGCCGAAAATAAAAGTTACATTATATCAAACTATGTTATATTAAATTTAAAGTAGTTAACCTTGGATAACCCACTGTTTATTAACCACACCAGAAGCATATAGAACCATATGTGGTTCTGGTGTGGTCAATAAATAAACAGTGGGGTCCAAAAATCTAAGATTTATAATAATAATAATCATGGCTGTCGCTAGAGGGGTTTCCACCAAGGGGGACCAAACCCCACCACCACGGAATATGATTTAAAGGGGTCATGAATTGAGAAATAAACTTTTCCTTGAGCTTTTGATAGATAAAAGGTCATCATAATATAAGAATATCCTGTACGTTTCGGAGCAGAAAAATTCCTTGTTAGTCAAATAAAAGCTTTTATTGACAGCTGGCTCATCAAACGAGGGATCTGCGAATTTGCCTCCCTGTGACGTCAGAGAGCAGAGAAGCGCCGCCTCAACAGAAGAAGACCAACGCCTGATTCTGTAGCCCTGTCCACCGATTCACGCATGACATGTAATAGGTAAATAACATAGGCCTACGTGGAGCTAAACCGGATCGAGCTACCAAGCAATAAACATGCCGTTGAAGATTACAAAATAGTGTGCAGTGCCTGGTTGTGGAAGAACACAGTCGCTGCATAAGCTTCCTTCGGTTTCCAATATTAGGAATGCGGTTGAACTTTATTTTTAATGAAAATATTACGCGTTTGATCGCTTCATTTCACTGTGGATTCTTTTGGAAACAAGACACAGGTCGAGACTGGATTTTGCAGACAGAATGAGATTAAAAACGATGATGTGTGCTGGATCTGACAGGAATGATGCAACACTTATGTGAGTAAAAAATGTTTTTTATATGTGATAGTATTGCATTGTTACAGATCGTTTGATATCTACTGATTAGGTGTACATGTCTAACTAAACATAATTAACGATAACTTACCACGCTGTCACAGGCTGGAGTATCCTTTGTATTTGAGGTGTTGCTGGTTCATTGTCCTGCAATTCGGGATCAGACTCTGGGTCGAACATGTATGGGCGAATCATTCTGGTTGCCGTTTTTTTCACATTGGAAGTTTTCAAAAGAATTCCCTATGTGTACTGATGGGGGAGTCCAAGCTCATTATAATATGCAAAACTGCTATCCAATCATAGCAGTGAGCGTTTACTTCCAAGTCTTCAATGCGACACGCCCATAAAAACCACACGTTCCAGGAGCAAGGCTCAAAACCAGGGTAGAAAATAGCCTATTACTTATTCATTATGATGTTTTTGAATGTAAAAACCACGCAAACGTCATAAGTTGACCTCAGACAACAGTATACAATTTTTTAAAAGCCAGTTCATGAGCCCTTTAAACCAAGGGGGGCCCACTGCAACAACCCGCACCAGGGCCGTAGCTAGTTACCCTAGCTACGGCCCTTCAAAAGTACCAGTGCTTTGGTACCAAGTTGGTACTAAAATTTTAAAAATGTGACGATACATTTCTGGAGTACCGGTAGTACAGAGTACTGGGTATATTCAGTACCCACTGATAGGTGGCTGTTTTTAAACGGTCCCTGTGTAAGCTTTGTATCTGTAAGCGCTCTGTGAAGAGTATGGATGGGCGATATGGAGTTAAAACTATATCACGATATTACTGGTATTTATTGCGATAACGATATCAATGACGATAAAAAATATAGTACTATTGACCACTGTTTTTGGCTACAAGTGATAGCTGAAAAACATCACATAATAATCATTACACACAATAATAATTCAAATAAATTACAAGTTTGAAATGTAAACAGATTCTGTATTTATTCATACTCTCATGGTGTAAACAGTGGCAAAAAATAGCAAAGAGCAAAAATAAAACCCCAACCATGTTTTCAGATATGTTACAAAATTACAAGAAATTGCAAGTAATTAGAACTAAAACTTGGTAACCATTTATGAATGAAAACATACAAATGCATATTTGTAATTTTAACTGAACTTGTTGGTCATTCAGTGTTTCCGTAAAAAACAAACAGTAAGACTGATAAGATAATACTATTACTATGAATTCTACTACTAATAAAAATAAACCGCACTAAGGATTGATGAGCTGCTGGGATCATGAATATTAAATCATGTTGTCAGCTTTCGCTCAAACTGATTTGCTGAAATCAGAATGCTGTTTGTGCATTAGTTTATGCTTGTTCATAAAGGCTGAATAATTCCAAATTAACTTCATTATTTTTACAGGAAAATACAACAAAGAATACTGTTTACATGTAGTACATCAATTCTGCGTGGTATTTAAGACTCTCTCACTGAGTGTGTGAGAAACACGGAGCGCTCTCAGCAAAGCGGCGGTGAGTCCGGCGCCTCACACTAGTGTTTACTGTGCATCAAATACACTGTGCATTCACTGAGGTGAACTGAAATGGCACACTTTTATGGATTGCTTGACGGAGAGCGAAAACTCTTAAGCACTCAGTAAAAGTGTTCGGTGAATGAAAATATATCTGTGTACCAGTTCCAGATTGTAGAGGTAGCTCATCTTTTAGCGATAAACTCCTCCTCTCTTCCGCCATAGTTGTTTTCGCTCTGCACGTGAGCTGCGGATGGGTCGCAAACAGAAAAACGTCATCAACTAGGCTTTATCATTATTGTCGCGGGAAGACTAATTCTTATCGTGGGGAGAATTTTTACCGGTATATCGCAAATGATAAGATATTGCCCATCCCTAGTGAAGCGCATCAAAGGTTTCTATTTACAACGTATTTTTGAACAGTGTTGGTCATTGTAGCCAATCACAGACGTCTGGCCAATCAGAGGTGTTTTAAGTTAGTCAGAATCCGCTCAACACCACTCAAAACAAATAATAGACCTGCCACTTGTTCTATGTAATGCGTGTTTCTTTGTCCTTCATTTCATAATGTTTCACTTGATCTTTTTATAAACACTTATTTTGAAGGCTACAATGTATTATTTACTTAATTATATCATCATAAATAATAAACTCTTTAAATTTTTATTTTCAAATAGTTAAATAAATTAGTAAAATAGTTCCAACAGTTTTTGCTATGGTACCAAATTTGGTATAGTCAAATTTTACTTGTATTGTGACTACTGGAATTTTGATACCGTGACAACCTTAGATTCTATAATATTTCTAGGTTACTATGTCCAATGTAAGCAATGAGGCATTGATTATTTTTCTGTTGTTATTATCTATATATTTATATTTTATATTATGCTAATAATGGAATTTGTGATGAGTAAATTGTATTAAATTAACAAAAAATCTAAAGTGTTCTTTTTGGACCCAATATACAACCCAACTCAGCAACATTACTTGCATGAGGTTAACAAGCTACCTTTTATTTTATTGCGGAACTAGAATACATATGCAACATATACATATGATATTATAAAAATCATGAAGGCAAGTGTTAGCCAGATGGTGACCGAGACATAACCATCTTCCTCGAATTGCATTTCGTGTCTTGATTTGAATGGTAAGCTATCTAACTCTCTAAACCCTGGCTGTATTTGATCTGCAGTGTCAAAGTGGAGATATTTAAGATGGAATGGGGCTTAGACAGAGGTAATGAAGCAAGGACAGATGGACCAATGACTGGAAGATACAGTATATTATGGCAGTCTCATTGGTATAAGCTTGTATATGAGAAACACAAGTGGCACCTGTTTGGAAAGACCCTGTGCCGTCCTAATGATTTAGATCATGTGATCCGCTGTGAAATAATCCTGATGCTCTGCTTGGAACCATGCTGTGCAATCAAATCTTAATTTCTCTGAAGTATTACAGCAATCCGGGTTCAAAACTGATACATGTAATTGATTTAAATCCCTAACAGTCTCCGTGTGAGAAACATACACTTCCCTTGCTGGAGGTGGTAATGAAGGTGCTAACAACAAACTTTTATAACATGACATGTAAGCGAAACCGCGGAGGAGAACACATTGTCATGAGTATTTTTAGGTGTTTTTCCATTTCCTAGTGCTAATTGCAATTTTTGCAACTCTGTGTGCAGTAAAAATCCTCTTAAGACCCACAGAGTTACCACTTTAAAGATACAGTAAATGGCATTCAATAAAACCCCAGGACAGTAAGACAGTCATTACAAACCCGAGTCATTAAATTAAATCTGGTAAATGTCACTTAATGTACACTCAAGCATAAATCTCTGAATTAGTCACATCCTAATGGCATTGTGGTGAAGTGCTCCGAGGCAAAATGAGATTTTAAAGACGTGTAAATCAGGATTACGAGATAACCGTGTTTTTCTCTTTTTCTGTGGAAAGTAATGAGAGTCACAGTCAACAATGTCGTAACACGTGGTGATTCGCTGATAAATCTGCAGTATTACCATAAAGTGTCGAAACGACACCAGTCACATTATCTCCCTCATATTACATTCATGACATACAAAAGCGGTGAACCCAGGGGCAGTCATTAACCATTATACGGCCATTCATCATCCTGATTTTGCAATGACCAAATGGATTACAAATGTTCTCTCTGTGTGCATGCAAAGCGTTAACCTTCTCCTTGGCTCCTTCCTCATCCTCAACGGCCTCAGTAAAATGGCAACTTCACAAGCCGTAATGATGTCACTGAAGTATTATTTGTCATTTGTAAGTGATGAGTCCCCACACAGTTCAAAGGAGATTGATGATTTTGCCACTACTGCAGTAATGCAAAAGGTCACACAAAACTGTCTGCACCAAGTGTGCCGCACGTCCTGAAAAGTGAAGCCAAAACATTTTGATCGCCATCAGGGGGCGATCAAAATGTTTTGGCTTCACTTTTCAGGACGTGTGGCACACTTGGTGCAGACAGTTTTGTGTGACCTTTTGCATTACTGCAGTTGACTCTTCACTTACATTTTATTGACTCTTCACTTACATTTCAAGCTCATATAAGTTCTATTACCAAGACTGCATTCTACCACCTTTGTAATATTGCCCGACTGCGACCTGCTCTCAGCACTAAAGATACTGAAGCTCTAATTAATGCATTGATAACCTCTCGTCTCGACTACTGTAATTCACTTCTTATTGGGCTGTCCGCTAGAACAATCACTAGACTACAATATGTACAAAATTCTGCAGCCAGAGTCCTCAATCGAGTCAAGAAATCTGATCACATTACTCCTTTGCTCTATAATCTACACTGGCTTTATACTTTCTGTCCGCATTCAGTATAAAATTCTATTGTTAACTTTTAAATGTTAACTGTTAACTTTCATGGACTTGCTCAAAAAACTTAAAACTGCTTACTGTACCTCGTTTCCGTTTTTCAACAATGGGTGGTAGATCATTCAGTGCTGTGGCTCCGAAACTCTGGAATTCTCTCCCTCTTTCTCTGCGTGACACTGCTACTATATCCTCATTCAAATCTCAACTAAAAATATGTCTTTTCTTACAGCATTTCCAACCCTTCTCTGTTTAGTGTTCAGCCGTTTTTGTTTTTTGTTTTGTTTTTCACTGTATATTCGTATATCTATGTTCTATATTGATGCTGTGTAAGTCTTATTTTCTTGTACAGCGACCTTGAGCTTGGGAAACTTATTATTATTATTATTATTATTATTATTATTATTATTATATTTTCAGGAAAACAACAAAAATAACCAATATTTGGTCCTGAAGCCTTGAAGTCAAAACGGCTATATCCACTGGTATAGACACAGAGCAACAATGCAAGTGCATTAGACATCCAAGATGCAATGCACAAAAGAGATAACAAATAGAGATCTGTCTCAGAGATATCAAATACTTACATGAGATAGAGGTATTTCCCTAGCTTACATTTTAAACAATCTCAGATCAAGTCAACAGAATCAAGTATTTGCATTTTGTTAAAACAAAACAAAAAATTCATTCAGCTAGAACTGGATCTAAAAAGGCACTTATATAAAGACAGAGTAACTTGATAATGGCTCTGTCTTGGCTTAGTCAGAACTGCTTCTTCACCCTTTGCAGGGGTTTAAAACACTAACTTTAATTCATGTTGGCCTTCTGTTTCATAATGGTTAAAGCACATACAGTGGGGAGAACAAGTATTTGATACACTGCCGATTTTGCAGGTTTTCCTACTTACAAAGCATGTAGAGGTCTGTAATTTTTATCATAGGTACTCTTCAACTGTGAGAGACGGAATCTAAAACAAAAATCCAGAAAATCACATTGTATGATTTTTAAATAATTAATTTGCATTTTATTGCATGACATAAGTATTTGATCACCTACCAACCAGTAAGAATTCCGGCTCTCACAGACCTGTTAGTTTTTCTTTAAGAAGCCCTCCTGTTCTCCACTCATTACCTGTATTAACTGCACCAGTTTGAACTCGTTACCTGTATAAAAGACACCTGTCCACACACTCAATCAAACAGACTCCAACCTCTCCACAATGGCCAAGACCAGAGAGCTGTGTAAGGACATCAGGGATAAAATTGTAGACCTGCACAAGGCTGGGATGGGCTACAGGACAATAGGCAAGCAGCTTGGTGAGAAGGCAACAACTGTTGGCTCAATTATTAGAAAATGGAAGAAGTTCAAGATGGCGGTCAATCTCCCTCGGTCTGGGGCACCATGCAAGATCTCACCTCGTGGGGCATCAGTGATCATGAGGAAGGTGAGGGATCAGCCCAGAACTACACGGCAGGACCTGGTCAATAACCTGAAGAGAGCTGGGACCACAGTCTCAAAGAAAACCATTAGTAACACACTACGCCGTCATGGATTAAAATCCTGCAGCGCACGCAAGGTCCCCCTGCTCAAGCCAGCGCATGTCCAGGCCCGTCTGAAGTTTGCCAATGACCATCTGGATGATCCAGAGGAGGAATGGGAGAAGGTCATGTGGTCTGATGAGACAAAAATAGAGCTTTTCGGTCTAAACTCCACTCGCTGTGTTTGGAGGAAGAAGAAGGATGAGTACAACCCCAAGAACACCATCCCAACCGTGAAGCATGGAGGTGGAAACATCATTCTTTGGGGATGCTTTTCTGCAAAGGGGACAGGACGACTGCACCGTATTGAGGGGAGGATGGATGGGGCCATGTATCGCGAGATCTTGGCCAACAACCTCCTTCCCTCAGTAAGAGCATTGAAGATGGGTCGTGGCTGGGTCTTCCAGCATGACAATGACCCGAAACACACAGCCAGGGCAACTAAGGAGTGGCTCCGTAAGAAGCATCTCAAGGTCCTGGAGTGGCCTAGCCAGTCTCCAGACCTGAACCCAATAGAAAATCTTTGGAGGGAGCTGAAAGTCCGTATTGCCCAGCGACAGCCCCGAAACCTGAAGGATCTGGAGAAGGTCTGTATGGAGGAGTGGGCCAAAATCCCTGCTGCAGTGTGTGCAAACCTGGCCAAGAACTACAGGAAACGTATGATCTCTGTAATTGCAAACAAAGGTTTCTGTACCAAATATTAAGTTCTGCTTTTCTGATGTATCAAATACTTATGTCATGCAATAAAATGCAAATTAATTACTTAAAAATCATACAATGTGATTTTCTGGATTTTTGTTTTAGATTCCGTCTCTCACAGTTGAAGTGTACCTATGATAAAAATTACAGACCTCTACATGCTTTGTAAGGTTTGGGCAAACCTGCAAAATCGGCAGTGTATCAAATACTTGTTCTCCCCACTGTGTATATATATACACTCACCTAAAGGATTATTAGGAACACCTGTTCAATTTCTCATTAATGCAATTATCTAATCAACCAATCACATGGCAGTTGCTTCAATGCATTTAGGGGTGTGGTCCTGGTCAAGACAATCTCCTGAACTCCAAACTGAATGTCAGAATGGGAAAGAAAGGTGATTTAAGCAATTTTGAGCGTGGCATGGTTCTTGGTGCCAGACGGGCCGGTCTGAGTATTTCACAATCTGCTCAGTTACTGGGATTTTCACGCACAACCATTTCTAGAGTTTACAAAGAATGGTGTGAAAAGGGAAAAACATCCAGTATGCGGCAGTCCTGTGGGCCAAAATGCCTTGTTGATGCTAGAGGTCAGAGGAGAATGGGCCGACTGATTCAAGCTGATAGAAGAGCAACTTTGACTGAAATAACCACTCGTTACAACCGAGGTATGCAGCAAAGCATTTGTGAAGCCACAACACGCACAACCTTGAGGCGGATGGGCTACAACAGCAGAAGACCCCACCGGGTACCACTCATCTCCACTACAAATAGGAAAAAGAGGCTACAATTTGCACGAGCTCACCAAAATTGGACAGTTGAAGACTGGAAAAATGTTGCCTGGTCTGATGAGTCTCGATTTCTGTTGAGACATTCAGATGGTAGAGTCAGAATTTGGCGTAAACAGAATGAGAACATGGATCCATCATGCCTTGTTACCACTGTGCAGGCTGGTGGTGGTGGTGTAATGGTGTGGGGGATGTTTTCTTGGCACACTTTAGGCCCCTTAGTGCCAATTGGGCATCGTTTAAATGCCACGGCCTACCTGAGCATTGTTTCTGACCATGTCCATCCCTTTATGACCACCATGTACCCATCCTCTGATGGCTACTTCCAGCAGGATAATGCACCATGTCACAAAGCTTGAATCATTTCAAATTGGTTTCTTGAACATGACAATGAGTTCACTGTACTAAAATGGCCCCCACAGTCACCAGATCTCAACCCAATAGAGCATCTTTGGGATGTGGTGGAACGGGAGCTTCGTGCCCTGGATGTGCATCCCACAAATCTCCATCAACTGCAAGATGCTATCCTATCAATATGGGCCAACATTTCTAAAGAATGCTTTCAGCACCTTGTTGAATCAATGCCACGTAGAATTAAGGCAGTTCTGAAGGCGAAAGGGGGTCAAACACAGTATTAGTATGGTGTTCCTAATAATCCTTTAGGTGAGTGTATATTTAGTATTTTATATTTTAAATAATTCATAAGTGTATTTTCTATGTCTGATGAGTATATTTAAAAGTGTATGAAAGATGGGTTCAAGTGTAAGTCTACTAGGATTGAACTAAAGCATTCAAAGCACACTTTTGAGGAAATACACTAATAAAACTCTGTATATTTTTGCGGTAGTATATTTCAATGCACTAAAAATCAATTTAAGTATTAGTGGTATTTAGTATATTTTTTCAAGTGCATTGAAGTAAAAATATACTTTTAATTAGTGTATTTATAGTGTATAACATTTACAATTTTATTTAGCACAAAATTAAGAATGTACTACAATTTTTTTGTATAATGTACTTCAGAAATCATCTTATCAAGCTTGCAAAGGTACCGCTTGCATAAAATGACCCAGTATCAGTCAATTGCATGGGAGCATTGATTATGTGTGCAAAACAAATGTGAATAGTCTTTCAGTGTAGCACTGCCACTGTTTGCCCGGAAGGCATTTACCTGCCTTAGTTTATCTGGTAGTGCAGATGATCACACTCTTTTAGACTTTTGCAAACAGCCATACTGTTTATCACTTGCCAGTATGTCTGTGCACTTTGTCTTCACCAGACGAGGCGAGCCAGGATAATCCAGGACAACTTTATCAGCCACGTCTTCTCAGTAAGAAGTCATTCAGTGATGCAGTCTCTCCCCAGTGAGAATCAATATCTGTCTACATAAGAGAAGTAAATATTGCTGCTATCAGCCGGTAGAAAAAATATATTACCAATTAATAACATTATGGATGCTAGTTTATTAGTAGGTCCACAGGTCCACAGGTCCAAAATTCTGTATACATTAGGGTTAAATTAAGGTTTATTGCATTATTTTAGGGTCATTTGTGCTACTATGATGGTGTTTTGTGTTTGTTTGCATGACTGTGTACCTTCTATATATTTTTACCTCATCTTGTAGAAAAGCTGCTTGTGATGAGCTTTGTTTCATCATGTGGTTTTCTCATTATCACTTGTTTTTGGTGGTTGTCAGTGTATTATAAATCTACAAAACAATACAATTAAGTTTAATCCGTAAAACCTAAAATGTTGCTAAATGTTCAGCTGCCGTTTTTTCAAGGCCAATTCACACTGCACCGGCCAACCAGCCAACCTACACAATCATCAGATTGCAGTACGTCGCTTTTCAGACATTACACGACCTGATAAACGCTGCTTGAACATGTTCAATTGACGAAAACAAGCACTGACCAACAACAGACGCCGACCGACTGGGGTCAAACCATAGACTGTAAAAAAGATGGACGACGCACCTTCACACTCTTCCATTGTACAAAAGTGAAGCCGCCAATGCATGGGCGACAGAAGCAAAGTCTGCGCAGTAGTGAGCGTGAAGTGGAGCCGCGTTATCAAGGTCATGCCCGCACTCCCGCAGAATCAGTTTGTACAGTTTACTGCAGAACAACTCATTACGTCGGTGTGAAATAAACAGTTATGGAAATGTAGAAATTAAAGTTATTTAAAAACAAACACTTGAACTTACATCAGTGTGATAAAAATGACCTAAAATGACAGAAACTATCTTTGGAAAAAATATATTTAAAGTGTAATTTGATTTCAGGGCTTAACATTAACGCTTGTCCGGGAAAAGTGTTTTTTTTGAATGGGCAAGAGAAATTGAATTTTACTTGCCCAACCGGACAAGTATCCTGATTAAAATGTCAATAACAAAAAAATAACTAGGGAGTCACCAAAATGCGAGAATGATTCTGCATTCATTTAGTCTAAGTGGCGATTGATAGTGAATAATAATATAATATAAAATATAATGTACTGACGGTAACAAGGTGGCGCTGTTGAGGCTCGCACAGCCTCATGACGAGAAATCACAACAAATGAGCGCAACTCGTACAAAGAAACTCAGTTTACTTACTGTGGTAAAAATTCAAAATGTGGAGTTTTTATATTTTTAACATATGATACAGTTAAGCAATATCACACGCCCAAGAGTGCTGAATACCATCACGATTGAAAATGTGACGATTGAAAATCGTTTGAATGAATGACTGACTCATTAAGACAGTCACCTGCCGCCACCTACTGGCGGTTTATTTTCATGATTAAAAGTATCATTCTTTCAAACATTTCTTATTTTCAAAAAATATTCAAAGCAATCTCATAATATTTTTTTAATGCAGTTGTAATGTTTCAGTGTAAATTATTTAATTTGATTGGTAACAGCCCTATAGTGTTTTATTATTCTAATTGAATTTATTAATCAAATTTAAGAATTTAAAATGAAAGATGAAGCATATATTTTTAAAAAAATTATATTTTTATATTTTATATTTCATTTATTTTTATTATACCTTTATAAAGGTAAAAAAATATCATAAATATGCAGATTTAAATATGTCAAAGCTGACTGAACACTGATGCTTCAGAATAAATTATATTTACAACACAAAAAAAATCCTATTTTTTTCCGGACAAGCAAATGTTTTACTCGGACAAGTGAATGACCGATTTACTTGTCCGAAGGACAAGCACATGAAAAGGCTTAGTGTCGAGCCCTGTTTAGTTTGTCTCACGTCCTATTCGATTACATGGAGAGTGCGAGCTTTATGACCTATACTGGGACCAACCACCTGGGGGCGATCGAGACGCTTTGGCTTCACTTTTCAGGACTTGTGTGGCACACTTGGATCAAACACTGATCAGACAAAACCCAGTTAGAGTGTTTGTTGCTGTTGGTCTCTGCATCTGTTGATGCAATATGAATTGGTATTTACCATAAGTATTACTGAATTTTCATTTTTGGGTGAACTGTCGCTTTAAGTCTTGCAACTATCTGCATCAGCAACAACAACAACAAGATCATAGCCTACAGTGTGTGTATATCTCAGACGCACGTGTGAGACACGCTATAACTAGTCACATAAATTTGAACAACTTTCTGTCTTGTAGTGTGCACTTGGTCTTATTTTTCCACTTAGTATGTAGCACATCTTACAAGCAGTAAGTAAGGAACTATGTTAAATTAAGCTTCAACAACGATTAGGTGGACAGACAATGATTACGACTTCACTGAGGGGCCCAGGGCCAAAACCTGAGCAGCAGTGCTGTCAGGGCCAAAATCTTGAGGAGAAAAAAAAGAAATTTCCAAGCACGCCTTATCTTCGTCCCCAGTTTAAACACTGCAAAGGCAATCCATTTGGTCAGGCATAATATTGGACCTCTTTGATTCAGTCTCCCTTCATTACACTTTCTAAAGAGATGGGGAATAGCTTCCGTCTGGGAGTCTGTCCATGAAGGGTCCTCTGTTGCCTGTGTCCCTCATTCCGAGCCCCTTCAGTTTATATTCTTCTTGGCATTTGATAGATATCACCTTGGCTCTAAGAAGCCCAACTCAAGCAACCAACCATTGCCGGATTAAATGAATATTGACTCTTAAGTCAGTCTTTGCTCAGACAAGAATTTTATTGTCAATATCCTGGCAAAAGCTCCCTTCTTTTGCAAAAATGCTGGCTGTACATTTCTATAAGCGAACAGATAAACAAACGTTTAGAACAAATATATACTCTGTTGCAATGTTTTTCTTTGTAAAAGGAACTCGGCAGAATGTCAACCCCTCCCTCTCATGCACCGGGTTGTTATCAGAGTGTGCTAATAGGACTTCTTGATCTCCTAACATTCGTCAGGAATACCAAGTCACCCATCTGGCCAAAAGGAAATTGCCTTTGCATTTCATATTCATTTTCTGCAGCCCGCCACCTCTTGATGGGGTCTGCGCGCTCCTCTCTGACTTGCTCTCTTATACAGTGTGAAATAATCTCTGAGCATGGGCCATGCCTCTGCCAGTAATGAACACAGGGGTGAAAGTGAAGGTCATGCTTCCACAATAATTCCAATGAATTCATTGTTGTGCATGTAATGAAAGACAGAAGGGCCTTTCATTGCCTCCCTACAGTCACTGCCATGAATATTCCTGTGCTCATCGCTTGAGATGAGCATGATTGGGAGGACAAATCATTTAACAAAACAGATGCCATCCATGTTCCTTCTTTCAACCTTTCTAACCTTACAAATTAAGCCCTTCTTTAGTGCATTCATTTAATCTATGTATATGTGACCCTGGACCACAAAACCAGTCATAAGGGTCAATTAATGGCTGAATAAATAAGCTTTCCATTGATGTATGGTTTGTTAGAATAGGACAATATTTGGTTAAGATACAACTATTTGAAAATCTGGAATCTTAGGGTGCAAAAAAATCTAAATATTGAGAAAATCGCCTTTAAAGTTGTCCAAATGAAGTCCTTAGCAATGCATATTGCTAATAATAATACTTTTTTGATATACACTCACCTAAAGGATTATTAGGAACACCATACTAATACTGTGTTTGACCCCCTTTCGCCTTCAGAACTGCCTTAATTCTACGTGGCATTGATTCAACAAGGTGCTGAAAGCATTCTTTAAAAATGTTGGCCCATATTGATAGGATAGCATCTTGCAGTTGATGGAGATTTGTGGGATGCACATCCAGGGCACGAAGCTCCCGTTCCACCACATCCCAAAGATGCTCTATTGGGTTGAGATCTGGTGACTGTGGGGGCCATTTTAGTACAGTGAACTCATTGTCATGTTCAAGAAACCAATTTGAAATGATTCGAGCTTTGTGACATGGTGCATTATCCTGCTGGAAGTAGCCATCAGAGGATGGGTACATGGTGGTCATAAAGGGATGGACATGGTCAGAAACAATGCTCAGGTAGGCCGTGGCATTTAAACGATGCCCAATTGGCACTAAGGGGCCTAAAGTGTGCCAAGAAAACATCCCCCACACCATTACACCACCACCAGCAGCCTGCACAGTGGTAACAAGGCATGATGGATCCATGTTCTCATTCTGTTTACGCCAAATTCTGACTCTACCATCTGAATGTCTCAACAGAAATCGAGACTCATCAGACCAGGCAACATTTTTCCAGTCTTTGACTGTCCAATTTTGGTGAGCTCGTGCAAATTGTAGCCTCTTTTTCCTATTTGTAGTGGAGATGAGTGGTACCCGGTGGGGTCTTCTGCTGTTGTAGCCCATCCGCCTCAAGGTTGTGCGTGTTGTGGCTTCACAAATGCTTTGCTGCATACCTCGGTTGTAACGAGTGGTTATTTCAGTCAAAGTTGCTCTTCTATCAGCTTGAATCAGTCGGCCCATTCTCCTCTGACCTCTAGCATCAACAAGGCATTTTCGCCCACAGGACTGCCGCATACTGGATGTTTTTCCCTTTTCACACCATTCTTTGTAAACTCTAGAAATGGTTGTGCGTGAAAATCCCAGTAACTGAGCAGATTGTGAAATACTCAGACCGGCCCGTCTGGCACCAAGAACCATGCCACGCTCAAAATTGCTTAAATCACCTTTCTTTCCCATTCTGACATTCAGTTTGGAGTTCAGGAGATTGTCTTGACCAGGACCACACCCCTAAATGCATTGAAGCAACTGCCATGTGATTGGTTGATTAGATAATTGCATTAATGAGAAATTGAACAGGTGTTCCTAATAATCCTTTAGGTGAGTGTATTTACGGTAGGAAATTTACTAACATGATCTTTACTTAATATCCTAATGATTTTTGGCATAAAAGAAAAATGGATAATTTTGACCCATACAATGTATTGTTGGCTATTGCCACAAATATACCCGTGAGACTTATGACTGGTTTTGTGCTCCAGGGTCACATATTTAATAAACAAGCTGCACTTTAAAATACATTTGGTTTAGTATTTTGTTATACAACACCGTAAAATGTTCTTCTAACAAATGTAAAAAAGTAGCTTGAACAAAGATTATTTAGTAGGATAATGCAGTTTATTATCTTGAGTGAACATCTCGGGTTATGACTGTAACCCTTGTTCCCTGAGAAGGGAACGAGACACTGCGTCGAAACGACACTTAGCGTGGCGCGTCTGAAGCATGAATGAAACTAGACTGATCTTGTCTGGTGCTACGTCATGACGTAATATGTGACGGCATACCCGGAAGTATAAAGGGCACAGTAAAAATCACAACAGCGCTAGCTTTTCGCGATGAAGCAAGTTGCTCCCAGGCATGGAGAGGCGTGGCAAGGCGACGCAGTGTCTTGTTCTCTTCTCAGGGAACAAGGGTTACAGTCATAACCCGAGACGTTCCCTTTCGAGGGAACTCGCACTGCGTCGGAACGACACTTTGGGGAACGAAATGCCCACTATGCCACCACGAAGCATGTCTGCCCTTGTGTGAAGCTGGAACCCAGGCACACTTAGGACGAGAGTACCCTAGCGCCTGGCGTCGCAGGGAGGTGCAGACTATAAAACCTGATGAAAGTGTTTGGGGTAGCCCAGCCGGCTGCCTCACAGATCTCCTGAAGTGGGACCCCCATATGAAGGGCCCTAGAAGAGGCCATGCCCCTAGTGGAATGCGCCCTCAAGGCCAAAGGTGAAGGCAAACCACGCACCTGATCCAATTACTGACCGTCTGCTTGGACGCGGGCAGCCCCTTCTTAGGAGACCCGAAACACATTAACAATTGGTCCGACCTTCTCCACTGCGAAGACTTCCGCAAGTAAATTTGCAGCGCTCTGACCGGGCAGAGCAGATGAAGTCTCCCCTCTTCTGCCGACACATGAGGTGGAGGATGAAATGCCTGCAGAACCGTAGGCCGTGCCACACTCGATGGCACCTTGGGCACATAGCCTGGCCTCACATGAAGGATGGCCTTAACTCCGCCAGGGGCAAACTCCAGGCAAGTCGGCATTATAGCCAAGGCCTGGAGGTCCCCCACCCTCTTAAGCGAGGTGATAGCTAGGAGCAGCGCCACCTTGAGCGACAGAACTCGATCTGTCGCCGACTCGAATGGTTCGAAGGGGGCCGAAGCCAGTCCCTCGAGAACCACCACCAGATCCCAGGTTGGAACTCTGGAGCGAGTCGCAGGCCTCATCCTCCAAGTACCACGGAGGAAACGTACGACCAAAGGGTGCCTCATCACATACAGGAGAGTGGAAAGCTGTAATGGCAGCCACGTACATCTTAAGTGTGGACGGGGTAAGCCCCGCAGAGAAATGATCTTGGAGGAACTCCAGCACTGAAGCCACTGGGCAGTTAACTGGGTCCACCTCACGCTCCCTGCACCAAGTTGAAAACACATTCCACTTTAAGCCGTACAACCTTCTTGTGGAAGGAGCCCTGGAACTGAGTATGGTCTCCACTACACCTGCCGACAGTCCAGCCTCTAAGTACTGAGCCCCCTCAGAGGCCAGACCCAAAGCTTCCACAGCTCCGGCCGGGGGTGAAATATTGTGCCCCCCGCCTGAGACAGCAGGTCCCTCCTCAAAGGGATCTGCCATGGAAGACCTGCCAGCAGTGCTATGATGTCTGAGAACCATACTCAGGCCGGCCAATACGGGGCTACTAGGAGTAGACTGACCCCGTCCTGCCGGACCCTTTCCAGGACTCCCGGAAGCAGAGCTATCGGGGGAAATGCATACAGACATAGCCTCGGCCACGTCTGTACCATGGCATCCAACCCCAGTGGGGCTGGATGTGTGAGGGAGAACCACAGTGGACAGTGGGACGTCTCTCGAGACGCGAACAGATCCACTTCCACTGTGCCGAACCTCTCGCATATGGACTTCACCACCTCTGGGTGAAGTCTCCATTCCCCGGGCCTCAGCCCCTGCCTCGACAGGATGTCTGCTCCCTGATTCTGGTCCCCGGGGATATACATCGTTCTGAGAGACAGTTTCCCTTGGGACCACAGGAGGATCTGATGCGCCAATCTGCACAGAGGGCGAGACCTCAGACCCCCCTGATGATTCAGGTACACGACTACTGACATATTGTCGGATCGCACCAGAACATAGTAACCCCTGAGATCTTTGAGGAAGCTCCTCAGAGCCCTGAACACAGCCAACATCTCCAGGCAATTTATGTGCCATGAATGATGATGGTCCTGCCACAGACCCTGGGCAAAGCGGCCGTCCATGACCAGTGAGGGAGGCGTCTGTCGAAACGGTTTTCCGGTGACATGACGTTCCCAACACTGGCCCTTGGGACAGAAACCAAGGTTTCTTCCATATTGATAGGGAACAAAGGCATCTGCGCATAACCCTGATCATACGGAATGGATTTTTGTATTTGACATTTGTGCCCGCATCGTCGTCGAGTCCCATACTACTCCCAGGAACGTGGCCCTCTGGGAAGGCGTCAACACGCTGTTCTTCGTGTTGAGTGTCAACCCCAAGCTCTGAATGTGGCCAAGGACGACATCTCGATGCCAAACTGCCATTTCTCGCATCTGGGCCAATATGAGCCAGTCGTCGATGTAGTTCAGTACACGGATGCCCTGGAGTCTTAGTGGAGCCAGAGCTGCATCCTAAAGTACCGGTTTGTAGAACCCCGACTCCCTGTCTGGCGGAGGAACACGTTCTATGGCCTCCTTTACCAACAGGCAGTGTACTTCCTGTTCCATTACCCGAGCCCGCTCTGGGACCACCGCAGTCCAGACCACCCCATTAAATTTCGGTGGGCTGTGGCCGAACTGCAGTCTGTACCCTTTTTCTACAGTTCGCAGGACCCATGGAGACACATTTGACAGGCGTTGCCACGCCTGGAAGAAATCTACCAAGGGAATCAGCCTCTCAAGACTGGGTGTTTTTTCGCTGGAAATCGATGTGGCCTGAAGCGTCTTGGACGGCGGGATTACCACATCGATTTCCAGAGGGCTCTGCAGAGAAAACGACCTCGGTCATTTACCTCCTGAAACCTGTCGACAACCGTACTGACAGCGTTGCCGAACAGGAAGGCGAAAGAGGAGCATCAAGGAGGAAAGCCTTGTCCTTCTCCTTGATGCCTGACAGATTTAGTCACAAATGCCTCACCGTGGCCACCATAGCTGACATGGAGCGGCCCACAGCGTGGGCCATCTCCTTGGTGACACGGAGAGACAAATCTGTTGCTCTGCGGAGCTCAGCAATGTCCTCCGGCGTGGGACCCTCGCCCTTGTCTAAGTCTTTTAATAGGTTGGCCTGGTATGCCTGCAACAAAACCATGGTATGCAGACATGCACCAGCCCGACCTGCCGCCATATATGCCCTGCCCACCATAGCAGATGTATTTCTACATGGCTTGGTGGGCAGCACCGGGGTTTTTAGGGAGGACGCCGCATCAGGAGAGAGGTAGCTGGCCAAAGCCTCCTCCACACGCGGAGAGGTCATCTCGATGCCATCCTCCCATAGCCATTCTCTCCCACCCCCACAATGTTACTATAATCCAACACTGTTGGATTAGAGAGGTGGAAAGAGTGTGGTTTATTCCATGATTTGCACAACTTATTGTGCAAATCTGGAAAAAATGGCAAACCCCGGCATTGAGGTTGGGACCTGTGCTGCAGGTAGAGCTCATCAAGTTTACTTTTTCTAACTGTCGCTTCCTGCACTTCTGATGGCCAGCTGATGTTTAGTCTGGCCACCGCACGAATCACAACCTCTACGAGCTCCTCATAAGTGGGGACGTGAGGTGACTAGTGAGCCTCAACGTCACCCGCCTCGATGCTGAGCACATCCACATCCTCAGACGCAGATAGCTTGAGCATCGGACCCTCTCCTTGAGCAGAAATAGCTGCAGCGCGGGCTTCTGCACGGGGAGGAAGGGCATCAGAACTGTCTGATGATGACCGGGAAAGTGCCTCAGCAGTCCCGATCTCATCAGCCAGTTCCCTCTGCGATCCCCACAATCTGACCCGCCGTGCTGCCTTAGCCTCACCTGGCCGGCCTCATCAAACACGGCCAAGCGGGAGCTTGCGCTCCCAAACAGTTCACACACATTAGATGCGTGTCCCCACCCGTGATGTAGCGAGGGCAGGGGTGCACACATCTCTTGAACTGTTCACTCGTCATTTTTCACTCATAGTTATTTTACTGAACTAGAAACCAGTCTTTCAAACACACAGCGCACTTGCTGAAGAGCGAAAAGCTAGCACTGTTGTGATCCGGCGTCCCTTCCGACGCAGTGCAAGTTCCCTTGAAAGGGAACTAAACAAGAATACTCTAAACATGTTGCTAACAAAAGTTGTTTTGTTGACCTTATTTAGATTCTCAAGTATTTGTCCAAAATGTGTCCAAATGTTGTCCCAGCTTTCCAAATTGTGGTAACTATTATTATAAAATGATTATTGCTTTGCATTTACTGGTAAATTTATGTTGCAGCTGTTGTTGTCACTAGCCGCGTTTCCATTACCCTTGGAAAATAGGCCCAATGGAAACATGTCAATTTCGCAAAATTTCGGTTTTTCAGCTCATTCGAAAAAGGAATATTTCACAAAACCGCAATGGAAACAGTTTTTTTGCATTTAAAGGCCACCTGGTGCAAGTAAAAGTTGATCATTCTTTAAAGATGACGTGGCATGTTTGGACAGAAGACAAGACAGAGTTCTTTATTAAAGTTTTTCAATTAAAAATAATGGATAGTGCGGTGGCTAGGATAAATAGTTGCATAACATTGGTTAATGGAAACGCTGTCATTTCACAATAGTTTTTTATCAATACAGCAATAGTTTTGCGCAAATCTGTAATGGAAACGCGACTACTGTTATTTAGCTGTCATGTGGTTCAGATTTCATATTTTTACTGAACTAACATTTGTTGATCATCACCATGTTTGATATTTGTGTTGTGTTGAGGTAAATGTGCATCTCACTCGAATTTGTGTATGCAATTTGTTTGCATATCAGGGTAAAATGTTTGCCTCTTATTTTAAGAGGCAAATAATGTTCATATCATGTAGTTAGCTTTGAAAATCAAACAGAATGAAAGAAGAGGATTGTAGCCCCCTGCCTATGCTAAACAATCTTTAGTTGTTTTGACAATAATTTTTAAGTTCAAAAGACTACCTGTTACTCATTAATGAACAAAAGTATTTAAGTTGACTTTAATTGGAGCAAATTAGTTGAGTTAACAAGTTGAATGTGATAGGTTGTCTTGTTTTTTCAAGTTAAATATTTTTTTTTTCAGTGCATTTTCATTTTCACATATTTTTAAGAAACAAAGCACCCTTCTCAAACTAAATATTTCTCAAAAATATTTTTTCGCCTTTAAAGTCCTTAGCAATGCATATTACTACTAATAATATATCTTCATGGATATATTCATCTTCAAAATATCTTCATGGAACATTATTTTTCCTTAATAAAACCAATAATAAAAATGGATAATTTTGACCCATACAATGTATTGTTGGCTTTTGCCACAAATATACCCGTGAGACTTATGACTGGTTTTGTGCTCCAGGGTCACATATTTAAACAAAAATAAAAATAAAACGCAAATAATTACTAAAACTTTAAGATTAAATATAAAAATATAACAGTATCTCATTGGAAATAGCACTGTTCTGAACAACAGTTTTGTGCCAGAATGAATCAGTGTTTTGAACAAATTGTTTGACTGAATGATTCAATGATGCTTCTAAAGACTAAAATTTTTTGAATGAAACAGCATTTTTGAACAAATTTATTGAGTGAATGATTCATTGACTCGACCGTAAAGATGGTCGCTTGTTTCGTTCCTGAATGAATCAGTGTTTTGAATGAATCACTTGAATAAATGATTGAAATATTTAATCATTAAAGACAGTGAACAACAAAGTGAACAGTAAAAAGTCCTCATCTTTATTTCATGCTATCTTCATAATCACAGACTTCTAGGATCAACCCTTAGTTATAAATCCCTGCATTTTTACATACTCAACTGCTTCCCTTCTATCCAGAAAAGCCCTCACCATGTACTCTCTCCTTACAATTCAAAATCCTTCATAATGCTTTGGGAGTTTGGACTGAACTTGGGAAAGTTGCCTGACGTTGTCGGTCCCTAGAGATGTAGAAAGATTTGCAGCTCTGTATTGTTTTGCATAATGGCCTCATGTTAGATGAGCTAAAAACAAAGTTCTTTGATATAATTTAATCACTTGCCCTGATGTATGTTCCTTTGTTATTAAATATATAAATATTTAATTGGGAGAAGATTTACTTTGCTTACAGAGACATTGTTTGGAGCATCAGCTTTATTTTCTTGTTTTGCTTCGTGTTTTTGAGCCAAGAGTCACGGTTCTTACACAAACACTCAAACTACAGCATTTAATGAGTCATTAAAATTAATTCTTTTGGGACTCAAGTACCTGCTGTTTTTGATTTTATAATAAAGTCATTTGTGTTTAGAAACAATGATTAAGACATGATTTAGACATTATAAAGTAACATCTGAATTATCGACTGGCCAAATTGTACTTCTACGAGTAGACTCCGGAGTTCATTTAATGAATGCACCTAATTAATGTACTCTTAATTTCGTTTGCCATCAGGGCAGAAGCCATTAGCAGTGATCTAACATACTGGGCCCTAAAGGATCTTTTTTCCAGCTACACGTCATCTATTACCAAACTGATTCTGTCCCCGATCATCACCAGCCTGTCACTTTTACAAAACGGGGGCTCTGCAATAGAGAAATATGAGAGCAAATATTCATATTCTCCACATCTGACCTTATTAGAGGATATCTAAGTGTAAACCCTCTCTAAGCGGCGGAGTGTTTGAGCTGTAATTGGTAGAATTTGTTACTATGGCGATGGGTGCAGAAGAGATCTGTTTTAAATCTCAGCCTGTGGAGGCCAGACACAAAAAGTTCAGGGGTGAGTTGCATGTTCGGGAGAGTAAATATCAAATCGTGTGATATGAGCGAGTCTATGTTCCTTTTTTAGACAGCAAAAGGGAATATTGGATGCCGTGGAATGGAATGTCAACCACCAGGGTCTCAGGTGTGCTTGTACACAGATCTATCATGGTAAAACACAGGGAAAATAGCTTGTCGTATCTGGAGAAATTGATCTCGCTGTTGTATTCATGTAGTCTCGCCGCATTACAGAATCTGTATAGAATCCAAGTTGGAAGCGAATTGCAAAGGTAAACAGATAGAGATATGGAATCAAAATGTGCATATTCTGGTTTTGACCTTTTTTTTATGGATATCTGAGAGGTGGGGTAAATTTCTACTTAAGTTCGTAGTAAACTGCTTGACCTCTAGGGGCCGCCAGACTTCTCCGGTGCATTGATCTCCACTAGAAGAAAACTTTTCAAGGAAACTTTCAGCCGCTTTTATACCAGGAACACACAGATCAATGGCCACTGATGACAAGACATGCAGACACGCTCGTACATGTTTATTCTCAGAGCCTTTGTCCCAGACCGTCTTCAGATGCCAAGCTTCACAGTTGCTTGTTCACGCTCTACAAGTCTGAGGGAAATTAGATTAGACTCTTGAATTGGTGAAGAGGCCTCATAATGCAGGGAGCACAGAAGAAAAATGCTTCCGCCGCACTGCTGTTTGTATCTGTGGTATTAGTCATAGACACACACACAACTGCTCTGAACTGCCTGCCAGCTCTGGTAATTTGAAACAGCAAAGTCAAGAGAGCAGTTGATGGTGATGTTAAACTCAGAAACATTAATCATGATGCATGTAAACTTTCGCTAATTAAAATGAATGATCTGTCTGCACGTTTACTGTTTATTATGGAAGTGAAGGCAAAAACAGTCATAAATTCACAGCGATTTCAGCAGATGTTGTAATTAGAGGAAAGTAAAAGCGCGTGTAGAAAGAGTTTGGCTGTTGATTTAAATTGATTTAAATCTGTCACATCTGCCCAGGGCGAGTATATGAAATATTTATTTTTACATACAATGTATTAAATTTAATGTATTACATTTAAAATTTGACATTTCTTTATTTTTTATTAATTCATGAAATACATACAGAAATTGTACAAAATGCACATATTGAGAAATAACAACAAAACACTATAGACAAACAGCAATATAATGGAAGATGAGAAAGAAAGAAAAAAAGGGAAAAAACAAACAAACAAAAAGGTAGTGAAAAAAAGATCTTGTAAATAGAAACATATGTCCTTTGGGAGTTGTTAAATGTTATTTTAAAGGATATTTAGTAATTTAACGTCCCGCCCCATATTCATTCTAGTCTTTTGAACTTAAATATTCATGTCAGGAACTCTGAAGATTGTTTAGCATTTCTGATGTAACCAAAGCCTATTGGCTTTTTTTTTCTTCTATTCAATATGTCCCAGCCAAAATTCCTGTTTCAATAGGAAATACATTAGCATAAAGAAAACTGCACTTGTCAAATGATTGAGTCTTTCATTTTGGACACTATATTAAAGGGATAGTTCACCCAAAAATGTAAATTCTGTCATTAATTACTCACCTTCATGTCATTTCAAACCTGTAAGACTTTCGTTCATCTTCGGAACACAAATGAAGATATTTTTGATGAAATCCGAGAGCTCTCAGACCCCTCCATAGACAGCTATTCAATTAACACTTTCAGTGCAACGACAACATGTTATGTTGTAAGACAACATCTGTATTGCAAACTCTGTTGTTGTTGTTTTTTGACGTAGGCATACATACCAACGCAACATCATTGCCATAGAAACCAATGCAGATATTGCATAAAATGAAAGAGCGCCAAATTGGATCTGAACAGTTACGATACACTGTGTGGACAGTCATATCACCCTGTAGCCCAAGACTGGTTTCCTACTGAAGCTAAGCAGGGCTGAGCCTGGTCAGTACCTGGATGGGAGACCTCCTGGGAAAACTAGGTTGCTGCTGGAAGAGGTGTTAGTGAGGCCAGCAGGGGGCGCTCACCCTGTGGTCTGTGTGGGTCCTAACACCCCAGTGTAGTGATGGGGACACTATACTGTAACAAGCACCGTCCTTCAGATGAGATGTTAAACTGAGGTCCTGACTCTCTGTGGTCATTAAAAATCCCAAGATGTCCTTCGATAAAGAGTAGGGGTGTAACCCTGGCATCCTGGCCAGATTTGCCCATTGGCCTCTGTCCATCATGGCCTCCTAATCATCCCCATATACTGATTGCATTCTGGCGCAATATGGCTGCCGTCGCATCATCCAGGTGGTGCTGCACATTGGTGGTGGTTGAGGAGATTCCCCCCTTCCATGTAAAGCTCTATGAGTACCCAGAAAAGCGCTATATAAATGTAACAAATTATTATTATTATTTAGATCAGATTCCAATCCACAAATAATAGGATTTGGGCTGACAGTCATAGGGAATGGAACTAAACAGAGCATTACTGACAGACTGAGAAGAGAGGTGCTGAAATAATGTAAAATATGTGAAAATGTTTTTTGAACATTGAATCATGAAAAAATATAGACCCCAAAAACAAAATCAAGACTTTGTGAAATGGCATAATATGGCCTCTTTAAATCAAATGTCCAACTTTTCCCCATTTTGGCAATAAGAGAGATGACTCAGAAGTCTTCACATAAATCATTTAAAATCCTCTAAAATGGCCTCTTTCCCTTGCTTCAGTACTTCTGTTCTTTGGCTGCTTTTTTTTTTTTTATCAGTGTCTCCACACTCTCACTGACCTGGGGCGTGATGGCGTTTGACTTGAACGGCCGGCTGATGGTACACCAGAACCCTCTCCCCTCCGGATGACCAGCCCTCTGTCCTGGCTGAGCGCAGCACTGCTCACAAATGTCACTCGTACACTGAGCCTGCCAACTCTTTCATTAGCAAACATGACCTGGCTTCCATCACATGACAAACAACCCTGCAGGTCAGCGACCCCTCGCTAAAGATCTCCCACCTGCTCTGCTGTAAACAGACCTGCTGTGTGCACAAGTAATGATTATGAGTCAAGCTGTTGTTTGTCGTCTACAGCATCTTTTTACTGTCATTTTTGTTCTCTGTGAACAACTGATGTGAAATGACTTGAAACTTAAAGGGATAGTTGACCCAAAAATGAAAATTCTGTCATCATTTACTCACTCTCATGTAATTTCAAACCCGTAAGACTTTCGTTCATCTTCAGAACACAAATGAAGATATTTCTGATGAAATCCGAGAGCTCTCTGACCCCTCCATAGACAGCAGTTTAATGAACACTTTCAAGGTCCAGAAAGGGATCGTTAAAATAGTCCATGTGATAGTCCACTATCCAGTGGTTCAACCTTAAATTTAATGAAGCGACGAGAATACTTTTTTGTGCGCAAAAACAAACAAAAATAATGACTTTATTCAACAATTTCTTCTAGCCTGTGTCAGTCTCCTACGCAGTTTCCGTTGTAAATAGTACAGCGCTCTCGAGATCTATGGCAGCCGACGCTGTTCACGTGAGCACAACGCATGCGCGGGATACAACGTAAATCCCGCGCATGCGGGATTTACGTGTTTCTACAAAGACATTCAGCATGTTTTCTACAAACAACTTCTGACATGTTTACATTTTACATGGTGTAAGAAAGTGACATACTACGCAAAATCAGAGCAGTCAGACTGAAACGGATTTCCAGAAATGGGATTTGAATATGATTTTAAGCTACATATGAATGTAGCTTGAAACAGATTCGTAAAAATCCTATTTTATGTGATTTTTTTTAGTTTTTGCTGTTTACGCTTGCTAAAAAATGATCGGATTCCAATCGGATTTTGGAATGACAGTTGCTTATGAAGCCCATCCTTCCGTAAAGCGCAATGATTGGTCAGCTGGGCCAGTGTGTTGTGATTGGTTAACCACTTCAAGTGTGTTTTCGGAAATGTCACGCCCCCTACCATCACCACGAGTGCCAACACTACTAACGGCCTGGTCCCCCCTTTTTTTTGCAAATGCCTTGGGCAGGAATTATTTAAATGAGGAATATTGTAAAGTGTACGTTCCCAGAAGAAAACTCAAGACTACAATCGAGGCGTTTTAGAGAATTCAGAAACAGTGTTTAGCCTACTGATATATTAAATAACTCCCTTTGGAGTGACTTTGTGTTTTGTAACTTTGCAGACCTTTTTCATGTTCAAAAAGTAACGTTTTACACGCTAAAGACAGTTAAAAATGTAAAAAAGCATAATATATCTTCTTTGATTGGTAATACTTTATAACAGTTTGTTAAATTTCACACATAAACATAATTTATAATGCTCATTAGTTGCAGATATACCCTGAAAAATTAATTTAATAATAATATAAAATTAAGAGACCACTTAACATTGATTTCTCAATGTTAAGTGGTCTCTTAATTTTTTCCAGAGCTGTATATACATACTGTATATACAGTGGGGAGATACACTGCCGATTGTGCAGGTTTGCCCACTTACAAAGCATGTAGAAGTCGAAATTTTTATCATAGGTACTCTTCAACTGTGAGTGACGGAATCTAAAACAAAAATCCAGAAAATCACATTGTATGATTTTTAAGTAATTAATTTGCATTTTATTGCATGACATAAGTATTTGATACATCAGAAAAGCAGAACTTAATATTTGGTACAGAAACCTTTGTTTGCAATTACAGAGATCATACGTTTCCTGTAGTTCTTGACCAGGTTTGCACACACTGCAGCAGGGATTTTGGCCCACTCCTCCATACAGACCTTCTCCAGATCCTTCAGGTTTTGGGGCTGTCGCTGGGCAATATGGACTTTCAGCTCCCTCCAAAGATTTTCTATTGGGTTCAGGTCTGGAGACTGGCTAGGTCACTCCAGGACCTTGAGATGCTTCTTACGGAGCCACTCCTTAGTTGCCCTGGCTGTGTGTTTCGGGTCGTTGTCATGCTGGAAGACCCAGCCTCTACCCATCTTCAATGCTCTTACTGAGGGAAGGAGGTTGTTGGCCAAGATCTCGCGATACATGGCCCCATCCATCCTCCCCTCAATACGGTGCAGTTGTCCTGTCCCCTTTGCAGAAAAGCATCCCCAAAGAATGATGTTTCCACCTCCATGCTTCACGGTTGGGATGGTGTTCTTGGGGTTGTACTCATCCTTCTTTCTCCTCCAAACACGGCGAGTGGAGTTTAGACCAAAAAGCTCTATTTTTGTCTCATCAGACCACATGACCTTCTCCCATTCCTCCTCTGGATCATCCAGATGGTCATTGGCAAACTTCAGACGGGTCTGGACATGCGCTGGCTTGAGCAGGGGGACCTTGCGTGTGCTGCAGGATTTTAATCCATGACGGCGTAGTGTGTTACTAATGGTTTTCTTTGAGACTGTGGTCCCAGCTCTCTTCAGGTCATTGACCAGGTCCTGCCGTGTAGTTCTGGGCTGATCCCTCACCTTCCTCATGATCATTGATGCCCCACGAGGTGAGATCTTGCATGGTGCCCCAGACCGAGGGAGATTGACCGTCATCTTGAACTTCTTCCATTTTCTAATAATTGCGCCAACAGTTGTTGCCTTCTCACCAAGCTGCTTGCCTGTTGTCCTGTAGCCCATCCCAGCCTTGTGCAGGTCTACAATTTTATCCCTGATGTCCTTACACAGCTCTCTGGTCTTGGCCATTGTGGAGAGGTTGGAGTCTGTTTGACTGAGTGTGTGGACATGTGTCTTTTATACAGGTAATGAGTTCAAACAGGTGCAGTTAATACAGGTAATGAGTGGAGAACAGGAGGGCTTCTTAAAGAAAAACTAACAGGTCTGTGAGAGCCGGAATTCTTACTGGTTGGTAGGTGATCAAATACTTATGTCATGCAATAAAATGCAAATTAATTATTTAAAAATCATTCAATGTGATTTTCTGGATTTTTGTTTTAGATTCCGTCACTCACAGTTGAAGTGTACCTATGATAAAAATTACAGACCTCTACATGCTTTGTAAGTAGGAAAACCTGCAAAATCGGCAGTGTATCAAATACTTGTTCTCCCCACTGTATATAAAATAAAAACAATTAATTTCAATTAAAATATTTTTTAAATGTATTTATTTATCAATGTATATCAGATGAGCATTATGAATAAGGTCAGAATTGCAGAAGTATATATGATGCGCAAACCTATAGTGTAGGTGATGAATACTGTAAAATCTACTGTACAAACGATATATTTGTGTTCTCCCTGTTGCAACATACACCCTCATGGCCATATGGAGACGTAGCAGTATCCAGCACTGCAGTTTCCACTGGGTCGAAGATCAAGCAGCTGGCTCAACGTTACAGCCGCCTGAAGAAACTTTTCTTTAAAGCTTTTCTCACATTGCTCCATCGATCCTTCCCAGGCCTGTGATGCCTCATGCTGGGCTGTCTCCTCAGCAGGAAAGCCAACCTACAGAGACAGGAGACCACTGATGGACACTTTCCACACGGCCTCCTTTATGTCTGAGCTAATCACGCTGGCAAGCCGTGGCTGCTCTAATGAGCCACTACAATCCTAAAGATCCACTGGATGGATTCTTTAGCAAAACTTCATTGGAAAATTGTTGCCTTAATTAATCCAAGCTGCTAGAGTAGCCTACATATGGGTCATTTCTGCAGTAGCCCTTAAAGGTGAATATTCTTGTGTAATTTAAAGAAATATTTCCATAAAAAGTTTCACCAGATTTTCAGAAGTATACACTTTAATTGCATTTAATTACACAAAGGCAAGAAAAATTAACAGAGTGAAAATAATTATTTTATTATTTTTTTGAACAGTAGTATATATTATAGGCCAGGCCTCACATTTATCTTGAATCTTTGACTGAGAAAGATCTTTTTAAATGGCAAATTTATTTAGAAAAGACATAAATGAAATCCAGATGGCACCAATAAAAGTAATTTGCACTTTTTGTGGCTGAATTAAATTATCATTAAACACCAACAAAGTATGAAATATATGTGAAACACTGTTAATGTTGATGTATGACGTGCAAAACGTCTTTAGAAAATCCTACAGAACTGAATGAAACTCAAATTTCAAATTAGATGCACTGTATTGCCAAAAGTTTTGGGACGCCTGCTTTTACATGCACATGAACTTTAATGACATCCCATTCTTAATCCGTAGGGTTTAATATGGAGTTGGCCCACCCTTTGCAGCTATAACAGCTTCAGCTCTTCTGGGAAGGCTTTCCACAAGGTTTAGGAGTGTGTTTATGGGAATTTTTGACCATTCTTCTAGAAGCGCATTTGTGAGGTCACATCATTCTCACTATCTTAGTCTGGAAGTATTTCATTTAGACTGATGTTTTCTTCCCTTAAAAGAAGGAGTCAGCCATGCATGCATTGATAGTGACTTATCTTTTCCTGGAGTCTGAGCTCAAAGATTCCTGACTGAGAGAGAACTCAAGATTTTACAAGCAAAGCAGATGCATCAGTGGTCTATCTTGTGTACAGTACAAACATCCCCATGTCTCATTTATGAGTTATAATTACAGGAGCTGTGATGTGATGAAGGAATGGGGGGGTTGTTAAGACGATATATAATAAATAATTTAAAATAGCATAATCTTTCATCTTGGTGTAATCACAGCTTGCATTTTGTTTATCTTCCTTAAGTAGCATCTGCTCTCTGTGACGTACTTTAATGAGACTTGATTTGTTTCCACGTAAATTAGAGGATCCAGCATGTTTATCCACACCTATATTATGCAAATAAGAAGAGTAATGTACTGTGTACATGTGATTCTTATAAGATGTAGTTATTTTCTTTTCCTATTAACATATCATATGCCATTTCATGTGCAATTATTGTATTTTTTTCAGCAGGGCCATCTCATAAAATAAACATCACTCTATAGCAACTTTTATCACCACAATGATTGGTAAAAGATTTATTATATTTATTGTACAAATATATTATTAGTGACCCTGGACCACAAAACCAGTCAAAAGGGTCAGTACACCTGAAAGCTTAATAAATAAGCTTTCCATTGATGTATGGTTTGTTATGATAGGACAATATTTGGCCGAGATACAACTATTGAAAATCTGGAATCTGAGGGTGCAAAAAAAATCTAAATATTGAGAAAATCTCCTTTAAAGTTGTCCAAATGAAGTCCTTAGCAATGCATATTACTACTAATAATACATTTTTGATATATTTACGGTAGGACATTTACAAAATATCTTCATGGAACATGATCTTAATATCCTAATGATTTTTGGAATAAAATAAAAATGGATAATTTTGACCCATACAATGTATTGTTGGCTATTGCCACAAATATACCCGTGAGACGCATGACTGGTTTGTGCTCCAGGGTCACATATATATTTTATGTTAAGTTGATCATTATATTATATATTTCAAAAAGAATAATAAAAAAATATTCAAATATATTAAAAAATATTATACATTAATTTAATTGACAAAATAATATACATCTTGTATTATTAATATTATTACTTTTATATAGTAATAATTATACTTTTACAGACATATTTTGAGGCATAGAAAATCTCACAGTTTCACAGTAAACAATATTAATTTAATATTGAGAAAGTAATTAAATCACAGAAAAAGTTTAGTTTTTGATAAAGTTATGAAATCATCTGAAGCTATACATGTTTTGGTGGTGCAGTTTACTGCATCAAACGACATTTCCTTCGGAAAGTGTGTTGTTTTTACACACAGTAATAACAGACGATGCAGTCCACAAGCGGTCTAATGTGATTACGACACTTAAAAGAGAAACCATCTGCCCTAGAAAGAGGGACCAAGCTGTTTTTGAATCTATTTTCCGGCATTGGTTTTCTTGAATCCATGTGCCTGTGCTGTGTAAGTGTCCATGCTGTGCACTAGCGTTCGGCCTTGGCTTGCTGTCGATCTAGTGGTGCAGTATGAGAGTGTGTCTGTCAGAAACTATTTGCATTCTCTGAAGGACAGACAAGACAGCAACTCTTGAAACCCTGACACCTGAAATGTCAATGAAAACCTTTCAATAATAATGATACAGCAACACAAGAAGCTCTTCACTTGACATGCTGCTGGAGCACCTTTTGTAGTAATGATTGCTTTTCTTGAAATCACCACCACTATTACACGAACAACAAGATCACAGGTCTCAGGGTGCCCTGTACTAAATTTGCATGCAGGAATGAGGCTGTCAAGCGTGTGCGTTAGCTCGACATCTCAATAGAACCTGATGTTCCCGAGGGATACTGTACAAACAGTTTGAGCTTGTAACCTGACATGTCTTATTAATATGAAATAAATAAATACAGCCTGTAAACAAGCAAGAAAGTTGTATCAAGTAGCCTACAACTTTAAGTACCCTTTGATATTAATGAACCCTTTTAGACTGTTATGATGCATTTTTTATATATTTGTGTTATTCTGCCATATTTGCTGTAGTCTCCTATTCACCGCAGACTTTTATCCAACTATGACGGCTTATGCTTCTTAGAAACCTGGAAATGTAAAAAATGCGTGATTTTGGAAAATGAGCAGACTGTTGTTTTTATAGCATATTTTCTCACTCAGGTTCAGAACCAACCATTTAAAACACAACCAGATCTTACATGAAAACTTTTTTACAAGATGGCAATTTTGTATGAATTCGTACGATGTGATTTGTAAAATTTATGATTTTTATTAAAAAGGTAAAGCTAAATCCCAGCACTAAACCTAATCGTCAGTGGGCGTAGGCAGATTGTATGAATCACATTTTTTCTTTTGTCAAACCAACTTAGATAATTTGTGTTATTCAGATAACATAATATTTTGAGTTTCTGTTGATTAAACCGATTTCCTTCATTGTATTAACTCAAGTTTTTAATTTCAATGAACTTAACATTTTAAGGCAACCTTACTTACTTTAAGTTAAACCAACAATATTTTTACAGTGTATGTACAAATGAGATTTTTACAAATTCATATGCATTAACTACCAATTCACCAAAACGTATAAAACGAATAGCCATGACAGTGTGTTAAAAAAATGATCAACGCATGGGAGCGTTTGAAAGCACACGGAAGTGTTTGAAAGTGTTTTGAAAGTGGGAGCGAGAGCGTTTGAAAGCACAAGCAGGCGTTGATCAGCGGACCGGTCTCTGTAAGCGTTCGGTGAAAACCGAACGCTGTATAAATATACATTCGGTGATGTATATTTACAACATGTTTTTGAAGCGCTGATAATTTTAGCCAATCCCAGACATGTTTGATGAGCGTGTGAGCACAATGGCAAAATACGGCATGTCTTATTATCTGTACGCTGATGATACACAGATTTATCTTCCTTTGAGAGTGGGAGAGAACAATGGCTCTAATTTGCTATTTGCATGTCTTGAGGAGGTTCAGAGCTGGATGGCTCACAATATGGTTCAGTTGAACCAAAGTAAAACTGAGATCATGCTTTTTGGCCCGGCCAGAGGATGTTTACATATGTCTATGTATTTAGGTTCATGGTCTGATTATTGCCATGACCAAATAAAGAACTTACAGTGGGGAGAACAAGTATTTGATACACTGCCGATTTTGCAGGTTTTCCCACTTACAAAGCATGTAGAAGTCTGTAATTTTTATCATAGGTACACTTCAACTGTGAGAGACGGAATCTAAAACAAAAATCCAGAAAATCACATTGTATGATTTTTAAGTAATTAATTTGCATTTTATTGCATGACATAAGTATTTGATACATCAGAAAAGCAGAACTTAATATTTGGTACAGAAACCTTTGTTTGCAATTACAGAGATCATACGTTTCCTGTAGTTCTTGACTAGGTTTGCACACACTGCAGCAGGGATTTTGGCCCACTCCTCCATACAGACCTTCTCCAGATCCTTCAGGTTTCGGGGCTGTCGCTGGGCAATACGGACTTTCAGCTCCCTCCAAAGATTTTCTATTGGGTTCAGGTCTGGAGACTGGCTAGGTCACTCCAGGACCTTGAGATGCTTCTTACGGAGCCACTCCTTAGTTGCCCTGGCTGTGTGTTTCGGGTCGTTGTCATGCTGGAAGACCCAGCCACGACCCATCTTCAATGCTCTTACTGAGGGAAGGAGGTTGTTGGCCAAGATCTTGCGATACATGGCCCCATCCATCCTCCCCTCAATACGGTGCAGTCGTCCTGTCCCCTTTGCAGAAAAGCATCCCCAAAGAATGATGTTTCCACCTCCATGCTTCACGGTTGGGATGGTGTTCTTGGGGTTGTACTCATCCTCCTTCTTCCTCCAAACACGGCGAGTGGAGTTTAGACCAAAAAGCTCTATTTTTGTCTCATCAGACCACATGACCTTCTCCCATTCCTCCTCTGGATCATCCAGATGGTCATTGGCAAACTTCAGACGGGCCTGGACATGCGCTGGCTTGAGCAGGGGGACCTTGCGTGCGCTGCAGGATTTTAATCCATGACGGCATAGTGTGTTACTAATGGTTTTCTTTGAGACTGTTGTCCCAGCTCTCTTCAGGTCATTGACCAGGTCCTGCCGTTTAGTTCTGGGCTGATCCCTCACCTTCCTCATGATTATTGATGCCCCTCGAGGTGAGATCTTGCATGGTGCCCCAGACCGAGGGAGACTGACCGTCATCTTGAACTTCTTCCATTTTCTAATAATTGCGGCAACAGTTGTTGCCTTCTCACCAAGCTGCTTGCCTATTGTCCTGTAGCCCATCCCAGCCTTGTGCAGGTCTACAATTTTATCCCTGATGTCCTTACACAGCTCTCTGGTCTTGGCCATTGTGGAGAGGTTGGAGTCTGTTTGATTGAGTGTGTGGACAGGTGTCTTTTATACAGGTAACGAGTTCAAACAGGTGCAGTTAATACAGGTAATGAGTGGAGAACAGGAGGGCTTCTTAAAGAAAAACTAACAGGTCTGTGAGAGCCAGAATTCTTACTGGTTGGTAGGTGATCAAATACTTATGTCATGCAATAAAATGCAAATTCATTATTTAAAAATCATACAATGTGATTTTCTGGATTTTTGTTTTAGATTCCGTCACTCACAGTTGAAGAGTACCTATGATAAAAATTACAGACCTCTACATGCTTTGTAAGTAGGAAAATCTATAAAATCGGCAGTGTATCAAATACTTGTTCTCCCCACTGTAGGTGTCGTGTTTGACCCAGAGCTCAAATTTGACAAGCAGATTAATGCCATAGTTAAGAGCTATTTTTTCCAGATTAGGTCTATGGCTCGACTAAAGCCTATTCTGTTAAGAAAGGACTTAGAGAAGGTTATTAATGCCTTTGTTCTGTCTCGTCTGGACCTTTGCAATGTGTTGTATGTGGGGTCCTGCCAGACCTCTATTTCACATTTGCAATTAGTGCAGAATGCAGTGGCTAGGTTGCTAGTGGGAGCTAAGAAAAGACATCATATCTGCCCTATTTTGGCTTCTCTTAATTGGCTACCAGTGAATTATAGAATAAAATATAAAATTCTGCTGTATGTTTTTAAAGCAGTGCATGGGACAGCTCCTGGTTATGTGTCTGAGCTCATTGCTTTCGCCAAGCACCTAGGTCTCTAAGATCAAATAATAAATTACTGCTTACTGTCCCTCGTACTCATTTAAAGTTAAAAGGGGATCAGGCCTTTGCTGTTGCCGATCCGAGTCTCTGGAATAGTCTTCCTCAGGAACTTAGAGAGGTTACATCTTTAAACACTTTTAAAGTTGAAGTTAAAAACAATTTCTTGTCTTTAGCCTTTGAGAGGATGGGCTAGTTTTTTGTTGTCTTAATAGGATGTGTGTTGTTTTAAGTTATGTGTTGTTTTAATGAAGTGTCTCTTGATTGTACAGCACTTTGGTCTGCAGGTGCAGTTGTAAAGTGCTTTATAAATCAAATGAATGAAATGAAATGAATGGCCAGTCAGAAGTGTTTACGATTACGCTCAACAGCGCTCAGAGCGTCACATTTTTAATGTCTTTTTGACAACACTACGCGGAACTGTTATCTCATTTCACAGATAGTTTGTTTCTGTATTGTTTCTATCTAAAAATATTGATACAATGTGAAGTATTTGTTCTGGCTCTTGTTTTAAATAATTTTGTTCCGTTATTATGCTTCTTGTCATCTGTTGACATTGTACAGAATGTGGCGGTTGGTCGGTGTTGTATTTGTCCCGCCCTTCCTTAACTGTGATTGGTCGGCTGGGTAAAACGTGACAGTGATGAGCGCTGCGTTTTACCCAAGCGGCAACCTCCCCCAGTTTCTCTTGAAGCCGGTACGGAAGTGACTTAAACTGCAATTCATCGACTGGCCGCTAGAGACAGGCTCCAAAAGAGAGCATAATCTCATTGAGCCCCATTTTAAAATGCCCAACTTTACAGCAGAAAAAAACATGTTTACAGCCTGGTACAAATTGTGGTTTTGGTCTATACAGCTAATTTTGCCCTTCATGACAACTGTGAGGGGGGTGAATTTTTTTTATAACTCATTTGTTTTAATTATATTAAGCCTTAAAGTTCTGCATAATTAAGGGCATGGCCACTTTGAGTGACAGGTGGATTGCCGTTTGTCTGCTGTCTGTTAGTTATCCAGGAGTGACGCGCGGTGTCACGCTGCCAAGATGGCAACGGCCAACTTTACGCTTCAAAAATGCTCTTCAGAAATCTACAGGTGACGTCACGGACACTACGTCCATATTTTTTTTACAGTCTATGGTTTTACCCAAAGTTTACTCATTCTTCAACTCTCGGCGACCGGTAAAAAACACTGATCGCTCAGCGCTTCAGCGTGAAATAGATGCTCAGCACCTCATTACACAGCTGGCGTTTTAAAAACACGGCGCTCACATTGAAAACAATAGTATTTCGACACCACAGGTTGCCAGTTGGTGGAAAACACAGTGTATTGCAGCAGCCGTGGAAGCCAGCAAACAAACTGGGTCAGAGATCGCAGATTCTACCTGACCTAAAAAGCCTCGGCATCCATCTAAATATCTCTATGAACGAGAGATTATTAAAACGCGGATAAACCAACTCATCAACTTACAGTGTGTGAGTCTCCTCACCTTCCATTGTCAATTGCGCTCGTTCCTGATGCGTATCCTCAAACTGGCAACCCACGTGAGTGTTGAGTCTGAGGAGGAGGGGGCGGGGCAAACTATATTTTGAATTTGGACTGCAGTACCCATTTCAACCACTAGCTGTCAATCCTACATACTGCACCTTTAAGACTAATTATTGGACTGCATTTATGTTGCCTTTGTGAAACGCACCAATATTTATTTCTTAAAAATATAAAAATAATTGTTTATGGAACTGTTGAAGAAAACAAAATCATTGATACTAACGGAATTCTGTCAAATGATCTGTCATTAACAGATAGATGGTTAAAATGTGTTTATAAACACAAGTCCATTCCTGGCATATCTAGTCCACGCTGAAGATTTTCTGCTAATCTTGTGAATTTACAGTTTGATAATCTAGCTATTCAACACTTTTTGGTTTTAATAAGATTAGCCTTGCCTCTTTCTATTGTCATAGGAAGTGTTTCTGACAGTTAAACAAGATGTCAAGAGGGAGAGTAGAGCTCAGCTCCTCACCACTTCTTTTAATTTAGTATATTTTGGTGGTAGTTAGGCTTATACAGTGATGTTTGGGCTCTTCAAACCATGTTAGCATCATTCATATTTGATGAGCATAGCGCTTTCATGAAAAAAACAAGACAGCGTAGATGATGAAATCTACTGTCTGTGGGGAAAGCATATGATGTGGAGAAAGAGTTGCAGCGTTTCAAGAAGTGTGAGAGGCACTTCAGGATCTTGCAGGAAATATTCTCAAGTCATAACTCCTGTTCATTACTGCTTCACTCTCGAGCAAGCGCCAAACACAAAGAGTGCCATCAGTATATTCAGAAGGAACTCATTCGGACAATATTTAGTGCTTAGATTCAGCAAAAAGTCCTGAGCTCACTCATGTTGGACTTTTACTGCAGGTGTTTTTCCTGTATTTATGAAATTTTCATATGATCATCTTACCGATTTTCACTGCAATGCATATGAATGAACTGTCTGGTGTTAAGCCTCATGTTCTGTTTGGACTGCTTAAAAAAATTCAGAAATTATGATTTAATGATATATGCCTACTGGGTTTTGATTAAGTCAGTAATTTCTAAATTACTATTATTACTTTTACACATACATTATTGGGGTCTCTGGGAGCACATAAAGACAAACAAGCACATACAGTAAATGTTTGCATGAATAATAATCTAATTTACTGTGTTACAATAAATGTGCTGAGGTTAGAAAAGCAAAACCCTTTATAATTATTAATAACATCCAACTCCTTCCTTTTAGAGCCTTAGGAAACCACTGATATCATCACAAATCATTCAAGGACAATCCAACACAGAAAATCTCTTGACTTGAGAAGCTTTAATGGTAAAAAGCGGAATATAAAAGAGATGGAAATGAATAAAAAGATAAGCAGTGCCATTAGTAGACAATCTGAGGGTTTTGTTGACGTGGTGATGTCATCAAAAAACCTACAATTTAAAATATTCCTCTAATAAATAAATAAATAGCCATGATTGTACTGCATTATGGGATCCTAGACTAATGGAATACCCATAAGCTTATGCATTTGAATAATTTAATTGGACAAAACTATTAATATATTAATAATTTAATATTCATAATAATACTATTATTGTGGTAAGCTGAGTGGTTGTTGTTTTCGCTTGTTACAGTGTAGGTATTTTTTTTTCTTTCTTTTAAATGAAATGAATAAATAAAAGAATGAATGGACGAACACATACATACACACATATACAAACATACATTAAAAAATGAGAATTGCAAAGGCAAATACATGTATTTTTGGATAAGATTAAACTTTAATTCAAAGAGATTTCATGCAGTATAACTCTGATATTCATCAAAATATTTTTCATCAGGTGCTTTTCATTTAATCCGAGAATCTGCCTAGAAATGCATGTCCTGAGTTGTTCCTTGAATTAGTTTTGAATGTGAATTTCCATTTAATTAATGACCTATTTTCTCTCAGTTCAAAAGAAGCCTAATACACTGCCGTACAAAGGCAAAACACAGTAACTAAACCAACACTACAGCTTAGAAATTTGACTTCAGAGTTCTCTGATTGAAATTTTTATTGATTTGATATGAATTCTTACGCTCTGAACCTAAGCATATTAGAGCCAAACTATCTATCAGGGGGCAGATCATAGTGTAGATACCAGATTTCACTAATAATTAGCATATGTGTCCGTGGAGTCGTCTGTATAGCTTCTTTCATCCTCTGTTTGGCGTCACTAAAGGAATTTAAAGCATTTGTAAATGTGCATGTGGAATACCAATAATTCAATTAATCTGCATTCCACTTGCATTTTTTTTGTCTTAGCTTTGGAATGCAGACTTGTTTTTATGATTGCTATCCACCTGACATCATGAAATCCCTTTGAATGTTTTTTTTTTTTTTAAGAGCTGACACACTTGGGCCTTTTGACTGTGAAAAATGTCTTAATAGAAGCTAGAATTATTTCACACATCAGAAGAGCTTCTTGCATTGTTGTTTCTTTTGTGATCCTGTTATATGATGGATGATGTGACATGATTATATTCAGATGAAGCTGTCATCACATTCTCCACAAGGGATTTAATGTCTTTCAATGGGATTGGATCTTTGATGCTCACTTGAACTTGTAACTAAAGTAAACATGCAAAAAAAGCTATGGTCTGCATTCTGTGTTTTTTTATGCTGAATATGATGAGATCAAGATGTTCTCTTTGCAGAAGATGCGAGGAAATGGTAATATACATAAGTGCCTAATTTCCTTTTGATGTGGGATACTATTTGAGTGTTATTTGTTTCTGTTTGATAGCACAGCTGATACTCCAACATTACACTCCAACACGGCCACTTTTATACTAAAGCATCATCTAGGGCCTATTTAAGTAGCAAATGAAGCCTGGTAACAGGCAGCGCTGCTAAAGCTGGCTGAGTCCAGATGGAGCCTGGATCAGAGCCTACCTATACACAAGCTCACGGTGGCTATTCTGGGAGTCAATTAACCTCCATCCCTTCAGCTCCGTAAGCGGTCTGGACTGTGCTGCAATTTTATGCAAAAAGTACTTTGCTTTCCACTTTTGAAGAGATTTCTTGCTAATCCCTCTCTCCTCCATCCATCCATCCATACATCCATCCATACATCCATCCATACACACATACACACATACACACATACATACATCCATACACACATACATCCATCCATACATCCATCCAAACATACATCCGTACATACATTCATACATTCATACATACAACCATCCATCCATCCATCCATCCATTCATCCATACATACATACATACATCCGAACATACATTCATACATCCATACATCCATTCATACATCCATCCATACATCCATCCATACAACCATCCATACATCCATAGTATCCATCCATCATCAATTTGATCACGTTTGAATGGGGATGAAAATGCTTTTGTGAAACATTTTTCTTAAGCATTACGAACTCATAAAGAATGTGACACTCATGTCACGGTCAGCCGGTTTCTTCTCCCAGATCTACAAATATTGCATTTACACAGGTTTCAAGTTCATATTGCTTTGGTTATTTCATCAGTATGGAGCCTGACACTGTGACAGCCATACTGAGAGCTGGTTATCCTGTGATATTGAATGTCCTTCCCATTTTGTTCACACTGACCCTGAATTACTTCTTACCAGTCACTGAAATGATTGCACTGTTCCACCAAACAGCAACAACATTACCAAAAAAAGATAAAAAGAAGAAGGGAAAAAAAAAAACTATTCATTTCACAATTTGTGCAATAAGTCTCAGTGGAAAAACTGTGTTCTCCATTATTAAATGTGTGTTTACATTTTTACCACTTTTTATGTCTTTTAAAAGTGCTGTATGTACGATTTTGACTGTACTAAAGTATAAAAATACCATAATATGTTTGCAGATATTTAGGAAACATGCTGAATTCACATACTCGTTTCTCAGAAAAACAACGCTACAGCCAGTTATTGTTACTTTGAAATGTGTGTTCCATGTCGTAATGTCTGTTTTTGTTTTGGTCTGTGTGATGACGCATGTTGCCAGTTTACCCAATAGTATTTCGACACCACAGGTTTGCCAGTTGGCGGAAAACACAGTGTATTGCAGCAGCCGTGGAAGCCAGCAAACAAACTGGGTCAGAGATCGCAGATTCTACCTGACCTAAAAAGCCTCGGCATCCATCTAAAAATCTCTGTGAACGAGAGATTATTAAAACGCGGATAAACCAACTTATCAACTTACAGTGTGTGAGTCTCCTCACCTTCCATTGTCAATTGCGCTCGTTCCTGATGCGTATCCTCAAACTGGCAACCCACGTGAGTGTTGAGTCTGAGGAGGAGGGTCGGGGCAAACTATATTTTGAATTTGGACTGCAGTACCCATTTCAACCGCTAGCTGTCATTCTTACATACAGCATCTTTAAACCAGCAAAAGTATAAACTCTCAGGGCCCTATTTTAACGATCTAAGTGCATGGTCTAAAGCACACGGCGCAGGTGCACTTAGGGCGTGTCCGAATCCACTCTTGCTAGTTTAACAATGGGAAAAAAGGTCGGCGCATGGTCTAAAAGGGTTGTATCCAGTCTCATCTCCCATTCCCTTTAAAAGCCAGTTGCGCCTGCACCATGGCGGATTCTCTATTTACATGGCGGAAAATAGACACCCTCAACCTGACGAGTCAGTTTAAATACATGTGTGTATTGCCACAATTGGTTAAATAAGTAGCCGATTTCATTTGTCATTACTGCAAATGGGTAATTCTGATACATGCAATGACTATCCATTATGACATATAGGCATTTTTATCTTTATGAACACAATAATAGTCTTTTACATTGTAATCCTTTTATTTTTAATATTTAATTATGTGCTGCTGCGCATCCCTGTGTGTGTAATAAGCAGAGTGTACGCGCGTTCTGCACCGCCTATAGGCACATATTACTAACACACCCTTTAAATAACACAAAAAATATTGCGCTATTGACTTTAGAGCAGGTTTGTGTTGGTCAACGGCGCAGTTGTTTTCAGTTCCTCACAATAGCAACGCTCCAACAATGCTCCTGAACACACCTGGTTTTCAGACCAGACGCCCATGGCCAAACAAATGGGCGCAAATGCATTTGATATTTAAACAACGTGAAGCTGGACGTGAAAATGAGAACTGCGTCAGGATGAAGCCAGCAAAAAACACTTGGCGCCTGGCGCCGCATTGCACCGGGTGTATGATAGGGCCCTCAGAAAGCAAAAAGCAGACTATCAATAAAAATAATGATACTATTGTATAACCATAACAATGAAACTATTGAAAAGTATGAATGCAGTTTCAATATTTCATTTCCTGAACTATTGTACTACATTTCCACATTGCAAACAGCTTGACAATACACACGGAAATTGCATTTTAGGTAAAACACAATAGAGATTATGTTTTTATTCATTGTGATACTTCAAAGGAACAGTATCTAAAATTGCCTCAGTTTTTCTGCATTATTAATCAATATTTTAGTATGTGGACAGAATCTCTCAGAATCTGCTCTTTCAAGGTCAATTTTGTAGGTCTTTCTGAATGTCTAACAGAGCCTGACTATATCTATTACTGTTATATCTGAGGAATTTCAGTTTAAATTACAAATTGTATTATTTGAAAATATATTTTAAACTCATCATTATAAAACTCACTCAATATCTTTATGAACTGCTATTTTACTATCCACCTTTAATCCCACTAGGGAGTACTTTGGTGGCGATAAAAGAGGAGGTGTGTTTGTATACTTAACTTTTAATGAGTTTGAATTTGTACTTCTCACACAGAAACATTTACAACATAACATCGTTTTAGATAACGATGAGATTGGGAGACCATTCAGTAAGGCAAGCTAAAGGCCTCCAACCAAAGAAGATGGCATTGAAACCGGCATGTGCAGATGTCATTGTATCAAATTGCCATTCATATGCCATCATGGTGTGTGATAGACTTGAACAGTTTGCTTGAGATCTCTGTTTGTTTTAGAATCCTGATCAGCCCGGCATAGCAACATTAGCTGATCCAATGGCACAAGTTTGATGTGGGGCTATTTTTTCTCCAACCAATCGCAGATAGGAGGAGTGTTTATTTTCTTGTTTCCTATGCAAATTTATATTCTTTTAAAGGGGACATATCATTAAAATCTGACTTTTTCCGTGTTTAAGTGCTATAATCGGGTCCCCGGTGCATCTACCAACCCAGAAAACGTGAAAAAGTACAACCCAGTAACTCAGATTTCTCTCCCCTTCTGATGTAGGAAGGGGATCTATTATAATATTACCGCCCCTTAATCTGCATGTTTCCACCCACGGCGCTGGCATACTGTTCTTTATTAGCATAGTTTCCGCCCTCAGCCAGTTGAACACTGTCCGCCATTTTCTCCACGCTCGAGCAGCTGTAGCGACAACAACGTCTTGTAAGCAACGCAGGTGCATTACCTGAACGAGGGACAAATCAAGGCCGGTTTTGCAAAGTTAAAGGATGGATCAGTACCAACTATTCGTGATCCAGCTTACAGTCTCCGGAGCGATACTGGTCACGGCAGTAATGAAAGGGAGCGCGTACACTTTATTATAGCTTATCTGAGTTGTTTTACGGATATAAAGTTTACCAGTTTATTAAGCACCCCTGAAAAAGCATAATGTCTGTATATATTTGTTTACTGTTAGTTGTAAGGAGTGTTTTGTGTAATTCACTGTGTATGCTGATGATCAAGCAAGGGAGAGAGAGAGTTTATGGATAAGACTTTAATGCGCACTTCTTGTACTGTGTTTTATTCAGCTCTTACAGTGAAAACAGACGCTTCATCTTTTGTGTGATGAACAATAAACTTCATAAAATTCATCAGTAAAGTTTTGGCCATCATTCGGACAGGGTCCTCTACAACAGGCTTGTACTAATAGTGGATTAAAGCAAGATGGCAACATAAGTTAAAACCATAATTAAACTAAACTATACCTGTAATATCTCCATGCAGCAGATATTCTCTGGCTCTGTAGGCATTATTGTCCGACACCGGTTTGAACTGACATGCTCTGTTGTTGTTATTATTGCAGGAGCTATTGAAGCTCCATCCTCTTCTTGAAAGGGGGAGACACCAGCTCATTTGCATTTAAAGGGACATATAAAACATGATCTGTGGGGTATTTTGAGCTAAAACTTCACATACACACTCTGGGGACATCAGAGACTTATTTTACATCTTGTAAAAAGAGGCATAATATGTCCCCTTTAAAGCAACTGTTAAATGCTGAAATCACCCCCTTTTTATATAAAATTAAGAACTTATTTTAGGACTTATAAAATCTGACTGGTGTTCTACAAAGGCAAAAATCTAATTTGAAGATTTCACAAGTCCTTGTGAAGGTCTTAAAGTCTGTTAGTTTGATTAGTTGGGAGTGACAGACATTTTAAGTCTGGAATTTACAATAAATGTCCCTCATAAGTGTCACATAAACTTTATTGAGTATCACCTGGTTCTGGCAGGTCTTGGAGGAGTTTTGCTTTGATGAAATGTTGATCAGTGAGAGGGAGCTTTGATGACACACCAGACTGTAGTACAGTAGGATCCAGGTGAGGTGGGTTACAGGATCAAAGGACAAATGATATCACCACCTTCTGTGAGCGCAACTTGCTCTCAAAACCAATAGCTGATCTGAAATACAACATATGGGTAAAAATGACACCATATGCTACTTCCTCTTGACACTTCTAAACAACTTGAAAGCCCAATATGATGATGTGTCAGTTTGTTTCGAACATTATTGTTTTTGCAGAATTGCAGAAAATTTTGATCATAATGTATCTTTGTTCATTTAATTATTTTTATATTGATCTTGTATTTCGGTTGTTTCATTCTTTTTCTAAACCTAAAATAATAACTCACTGGATCAATGCACCTAACATTTCAAAAGCCTTTACGTCTTACACTATCAGAGATGCAGCTCTGTTATAAAGAAGCCCATCTGCGATTTGTGCGTCCAAGTTCCTCAGTGAATAAAAGAAGACATTGCCTGAGGAGGGGAGTAAGCATTAGACATACACTTTTTCATCTTCTCCATACCCATTTAAGGATCATGATCGCATGGACTGGAACCTATCAACTGAGCTGCACGCTGGAAGGAAAAGAATGACCTGAGCAGAAGGCAGTTAAGATGAGCTTGTGGTCAAGTGCCCCAAAGCCTCTATAAATCCCCCAGAGAGGCGCACAGCCCAGACTGGACTGATTCCCATTCATTTCAATGGCAGTTTCTCAGCTGGTGCAAGAGCACCCCACAAATATGTGATTTGACATGTGCCATCTTTGCTTCCCTACAGGGCATGAGAAGATTTGGGTTTTTCTATTTGTATTATTATGAATTAATTCCATTTTAACGCGCAGACTCTAGAGATACCAATATATAAATCTCGCTCTGTTCTGTAAATACATTTATGCCTGTTTGAATAAAAAAAAAAGTTAAATGTTGTGTAGATTGTGGTTAGTGTCATTCACTTCCAGTTATTCTGCTTGAAACTGGTATTTGTTATTATTTTATTCAAATTAAATATGATTATTACAAACACACTGGTTTGTAACGCAAATAGTTTTACTGAATCAGAAGTCTCAACTCATTCAAAGAAAATAGCTTACTTCTGCACTGTAAAATAAGGTAGTAACAACTATTAGTTCCAGTTCTCAAATTTGATTGGTCGAGCATTTCAAACGCAACACGTTCTCACACCCAACTCGTCACATATTGACGCTTGGTCAGGACCCTTCAGTGTCACTTTTTAACGTACAGGGTACTCCATTGCTTTCAATGAGAAAACTTTGGCGTCATACACAGACGCGTTGGGCATGGGAATGTTATTGCAGTGGTGAAATTATAATGGGTTATTATTTTGCCATAATGACGGAGTGTGATTCTCAATTTAACCAGCCAGCATAATTTTATTTACATTTATTTTATTTTTTATTTACGCTATTTAGACACGTTTGAACACGTAACCCAACCCCATCCCTAAACATACCCATTTCTGTATTATATGATGTACAAATCCGATTCCAAAAAAGTTGGGACACTGTACAAATTGTGAATAAAAACAGAATGCAATGATGTGGAAGTTTCAAATTTCAATATTTTATTCAGAATACAACATAGATGACATATCAAATGTTTAAACTGAGAAAATGTATCATTTTAAGGGAAAAATAAGTTGATTTTAAATTTCATGACATCAACACATCTCAAAAAAGTTGGGACAAGGCCATGTTTACCACTGTGTGGCATCCCCTCTTCTTTTTATAACAGTCTGCAAACGTCTGGGGACTGAGGAGACAAGTTGCTCAAGTTTAGGAATAGGAATGTTGTCCCATTCTTGTCTAATACAGGCTTCTAGTTGCTCAACTGTCTTAGGTCTTCTTTGTCGCATCTTCCTCTTTATGATGTACCAAATGTTTTCTATGGGTGAAAGATCTGGACTGCAGGCTGGCCATTTCAGTACCCGGATCCTTCTTCTACGCAGCCATGATGTTGTAATTGATGCAGTATGTGGTCTGGCATTGTCATGTTGGAAAATGCAAGGTCTTCCCTGAAAGAGACGACGTCTGGATGGGAGCATATGTTGTTCTAGAACTTGGATATACCTTTCAGCATTGATGGTGCCTTTCCAGATGTGTAAGCTGCCCATGCCACACGCACTCATGCAACCCCATACCATCAGAGATGCAGGCTTCTGAACTGAGCGCTGATAACAACTTGGGTTGTCCTTGTCCTCTTTAGTCCGGATGACATGGCGTCCCAGTTTTCCAAAAAGAACTTCAAATTTTGATTCGTCTGACCACAGAACAGTTTTCACTTTGCCACAGTCCATTTTAAATGAGCCTTGGCCCAGAGAAAACGCCTGCGCTTCTGGATCATGTTTAGATATGGCTTCTTTTTTGACCTATAGAGTTTTAGCCGGCAACGGCGAATGGCACGGTGGATTGTGTTCACCGACAATGTTTTCTGGAAGTATTCCTGAGCCCATGTTGTGATTTCCATTACAGTAGCATTCCTGTATGTGATGCAGTGCCATCTAAGGGCCCGAAGATCACAGGCATCCAGTATGGTTTTCCAGCCTTGACCCTTACGCACAGAGATTGTTCCAGATTCTCTGAATCTTTGGATGATATTATGCACTGTAGATGATGATAACTTCAAACTCTTTGCAATTTTTCTCTGAGAAACTCCTTTCTGATATTGCTCCACTATTTTTCGCCGCAGCATTGGGGGAATTGGTGATCCTCTGCCCATCTTGACTTCTGAGAGACACTGCCACTCTGAGAGGCTCTTTTTATACCCAATCATGTTGCCAATTGACCTAATAAGTTGCAAATTGGTCCTCCAGCTGTTCCTTATATGTACATTTAACTTTTTCGGCCTCTTATTGCTACATGTCCCAACTTTTTTGGAATGTGTAGCTCTCATGAAATCAAAATGAGCCAATATTTGGCATGACATTTCAAAATGTCATGCATAAGTTTATGAGATTTGTAAATTATTGCATTCCTTTTTTATTCACATTATTTGTACAGTGTCCCAACTTTTTTGGAATCGGGTTTGTAAAACACAAGATTTAACAGGCAGATTCGACTGCAGGCACAATTTGTTCAAAAGTACAAATATTACAAGTGTTCCGAGGCCAAACGATTCATCTGTGTGAAAAAAATCCCCTAAAGCGATCAGCGTCTCCATCCGCAGAAGATCATGCACACATTCAAAAATTTCCACCTGAAGAAACGTTACGTCAGCTTTGATTGTAAAATTGGATTGGCTCTCGTGTGTCTCATGATTGATTGCGTCATTACGTCAGCTTTGATTGTAAATGTCATTGGCTCTCGTGTGTCTCGTGACTGATCGTGTCATGCTAAAGAGTCGGGTGTATCTTTTGAATGAGATATGACTGAGTGCGTGCCTTCACAGAGCGGCGGGATCATCATTTCAGCGATTAAAACATTAAGATCAACTCTGTTCTTCACATAAAGATATTGTATGACTTCAGAAGACAACATGATTTAATACTTTTATACTGTTTTTGGTCAGTTTTTGCAATAAATACCTGTGACTGTACTTTTATTTGCCTGTTGTGTGTTTTATATTGTTGAGAAGTGGGTAGGTTTAGGGTAGGAGTGGGGTTATTTGCTCCAAAATATAAAAGTAGCCTATAAATATTCATAAAATCATGTCTACTTTTACAAATGCAAAGAATTAAATGCGTCTTGATCTGACGCATTGGGCAAACATTACACAATCTATATTTTTTGTCCGATTTTCATTCTAAGGATGCTAATCTAATCATAATACTGTATTATTATTTTGTCTTCTGGGTAAATTTCATCTTCACAAAGCCAGAAACACTCACTGTAATCCCAATTTTAGAATGTTCTCCTCTGATATAAAGTCCCTTTTTTTTACTTCCTTTAAGAAAATGTCAAAACCTTTGAAGACAAAGGCTTCGCTGTAAGGAACCTTTAATTAAATGTGTTATTCTTATAACTACTTGTGATGATGTCCGTATGCCCCCCGCCCTTATTTCTTACTGTTAATATTTGTATCCTTTCATTTGCAAAAAAAAGGCCAATAGACTAAATACGCATCTGCATTTTCACAGATTCATACTTTTGTAGTTTACACAGCGATGATAAGGGTGTCGTTTTCAGAAACTTGACTTTGATACCCATTTTCAAAATTTTGTGCTTTCAGGCCACCAAAACGGTGTTGTTGTGTAAGGCTACGTTCGGACTGTCTGATTTTTGTGCATATCTGATTGAAATCCGATCAGATTTAGCAAGTGTGAACTGCTAAAATCACATTAAATCACATCGAGCTACATTCATATGTGGTTTGAAATCACATTTCTGTAAATCTGTTTCAGTCTGACTGCTCTGATCGGATTTCGCGTGGTTTATGTAACTTTTTCACGGCATCTGTAACATCTGTATTGCAGACCCCTCTATGTTGCAGTTGTTGTTGCTGTTTTTGTCTTATGCCTACTGTATCAACACAACGTCATTGCCATAGAAACCAATGCAGCTATTCCGGAAAACTAAAGAGCGGCATGGACACACGAATCGGCTCTGAACAGTTGCGATACACAGTGTGGACAGTCAAACATTAGAACAGATTCCAATCGGATTCGCAAATAATCCGATTTGGACTGACAGTGTGAACATAGCCTATATGAGCGCCCAAAACGCATAAAAAGTCTGTCATGTAAACGGCCCCCGAGTGAGTCTGATTTAAACCGCTAAAGGTGCAGTCACATTAGCAAAATTTTGCAGGCAATCAAGATCCATCGAAGTTACTTTCAAACCAAGAAGCTTTCTGTTGGTTGATGCAGTGAATTTGTGTGACCAACTTGAACCAGTTGCAAAATCTGTGTTGGCAAATCTTTCGTCCCTTACACGATAGCGTAGATTCCTATTTTAATGACAGTTTCAATTACAAGAAAATGCTGAGCAACGTTCCAGGTGTGTTCAAGTGGCAACCTCCCGCGGTCTCTCTTGAAGCCAGTACGGAAGTGACTACAATTCATCGACTGGCCGCTAGAGACAGGCTCCAAAAGAGAGCAGAATCTCATTGAGCCCCATGTTAAAATGCCCAACTTTACAGCAGAAAAAAACATGTTTACAGCCTGGTACAAATTGTGGTTTTGGTCTGTACAGCTAATTTTGCCCTTCATGGCAACTGTGAGGGGGGTGAATTTTTTTATAACTCATTCGTTTAAATTATATTAAGCCTTAAAGTTCTGCATAATTAAGGGTGTGGCCACTTGAGTGACAGGTGGATTGCCACTATGGTTGAGTTAGGTGGGCGTGGTTTCAGCAACCAGGCACCTCAGCTCCACCCACGTCCCGCCTCTTTGCACATTTTCAGTTATCCGGGAGTGGATGACCGGTGACGCGCTGCCAAGATGGCGAAGGCCGGCTCCGCCCACTTTAGGCTTCAAAAACTCTCTTCAGAAACCAACAGGTGACGTCACGGACACTACGTCCATATTTTTTTACAGTCTATGGCCGTGTTTCATGAATCTTTTTGAATAACACTTTTTAAAAGAACCAGTTTACAAACACTGGGAACACAGGGAAACACTGGCGTGCCACAACAAAATGTTAAAAAAAAACTACACTAAAAAAACGTATTAAGCCTTTCTCCTAAAATTCAAATAATAAAAGAGACCCATTGTTCATTTATACTGCTTGAGGAAATCAGAAGAATCAAACCAGGACAGTATTTAAATCAAGATCATAATGTAACTACCTATTAAGAAGAGACTGTGTAGCTGTCCATATTTAATATCGGTCTCTTTTTTTGCAGGAATATTCAAACTGCACTTTGATAAGAGGCCAGTCTGGAAAGCTCTAAAGAGTTTTATTCCTTCCCTCCAGCCTTTTCCTTAAATCAAGAGATTAATTGAAATTGCCCAAAGGCATTTCGTTTCTCCATCTTTCTTTACTACTGTGTTGAAACAGAGCTCTTTTTTTATTTAGGGGTTTGAATATTTCTTTTTGAAAGGGATGAATGATTCAATCACAGACCTTATTACTTGTTTTCAGAGCTTTTGGAGATGACTGACACGATGGTGCGAGCGGGATTTCACGCTTAGATCTTGACTCGCACTATTCAGAGTTTCGGACCTTGATTAAAGTCTTCCTTCTTACTTTTGGGCCAATTTTGGGATGTGCACTCCTCCTTGAAATATACATACTGACTGATCTGCATATACTGGGGAGAACATTCATCTTTTAGAGCCCGTTTATTGACCCCAGGCTTTAAGAGCTCTACAATCTCAAGTCTTATTTGCAACATAGTGGACTGAATGCTTAATAACGGATCATCCGTTAATAAGATTTCGCCCACCGCCTACACTATGGGTCAAGTGTGATTTTTCTATCCATCTCAAGTGTTTTAACAGTTGTGATATTGCTATTGTTTGTGCTGATGTGTGTGTGTATGTGTGTGCAGGGGTCAAAATGAACTCTCGCCAAGAATCGAACGCAAGTAAAAAAAATTGGTTTGAAAGTTTCTGACTGCTTGTTGACCTGTCAGTTTGCTTGTTGCAAATATGCAAACAAAAAACAGCTAAATAATAACATTTTTTTTTCAATAATAATATTGTGAATATTTATGCATATTTAGGCACGTAGTCTCATATTAGCAAACCACACTGATACAATATATTGAATTTCTTTCACATGTTGTGCTCTTGGGAGACACAACACTGTCTCACTTCTTTTAGCCTTGAATCTGCATCTCTGAATTGCTGGCTGGATCCCAGTGCTTACAGAGGTCCTGGCGGGTGGTGAGGGTGTGCTGGGAGGCGTCCCACGGAGAGGGACACGCTGAAGTCACACCGAGTTGAGATCACACCATTAAAGCCAATGTTTATTAATTCCTCCTGTCTTGGGGAAACACAATAGTTTTTGCTAGCACAGCAAGATACAGAGGAGACGGGCTAGTTGCCATACATTTTACTAAGTTAATAATAGAAATAATTGTATATATTAGTAAGATTCTTTTTTATGTTTTTAAAGAAGTCTCTTGTGCCTACCAAGGCATTTATTTGATAAAAAAATACAGTAAAAACAGTAATATTGTGGAACATTATTACAATATTATTACAAATTAAAATGAATGTTCAATTTTAATATATTTTGAAATGTAATTTATTCCTGTGAATTTTCAGCAGCCATTATTCCAGTCCTCTGCATATGTTGGGCTTTTCTGACATACCAAGCTTGCTAGGTAGCTCAGCTGGTACTGAATTGTACTTGCAATGCTGAGAGCTTGGGTACAAATCCTGTGAAAGACGAGTGACGATAAAAGAGTTCAAAACACAAGCTAAAATGGCATGGTTCCAATTGCATTTTCGTCACATTTGCTTTTGTTAACACTATCGGCTAGGTTTAGGGTTTAGTGCAGGTGTACGGAACTGCAGTGATAGGCTACGTACAAAAAAACAATAAATAATAAATGCCAGATTCATCTGTTCTGGAAAAAACTAAACATGCTTTTAGCGCCACTCACTGGACATTTCAATTTGAAACTGTCGCGAAACGTGCATGACGCAACAATGCAAAAATGTATTTCTAATGAGCCTGGGCTGAGTTTTTCTTGGGTATTCTTTGTTCATGCCCTTCTGTTGCCATGGTTTTTGATTTGCCCTCATGTGTCTCACCTGTGTCTTGTTAATTATCTCGTTTAGTCCCTAGTGTGTGTCTCTGTGTATTTATTCCCCTGTATTTTGTCAGTGTATATGTGTTTTTCTGTTTCTCTTGTTGTTGTTTCCAGATAACCTGATGATGTAATTTTGAGTTTATTTTGCCTAAATTACTGCTTGCTGATAGATCCAGCTCTTTTATTTCCCGCCTTTTTTCTACCCCTTGCTGACAGCTATATTTTTTCAGGATTCTTTGATGAATAGAAAGTTCAAAAGAACAGCATTTATTCAGCATCTGATCAATATGATCAGTTTAATGCATCCATTGTTTTACTCTCATTCGTATATTTTATTTATTTAGACGCATACAAAATAATTAATAAGATACATTTCCATCCTTGTCCTTATCCAAAAGATAAAGTTCTTTGAACATACATTGACCCAATAGTGGGATATTTTGTCACACTATATGTGACCCTGGAGCACAAAACCAGTCATAAGTCTCACGATTGTATGGGTCAAAATTATCGATTTTTCTTTTATGCCAAAAATCATTAGGATATTAAGTAAAGATCATGTTCCATGAAGATATTTTGTAAATCTCCTACTGTAAATATATCAAAAATGTATTATTAGTAGTAATATGCATTGCTAAGGACTTCATTTGGACAACTTTAAAGGAGATTTTCTCAATATTTAGAGCACCCTCAGATTCCAGATTTTCAATAGTTGTATCTCGGCCAAATATTGTCCTATCCTAACAAACCATACATCAATAGAAAGCTTATTTATTCAAGATTCAAGATCAGATGATCTATCAAGACCAGATGATCTATAAATCTAAATTTAAAAAAATTGACCCATATGACTGGTTTTGTGGTCCAGGGTCACATATAGGATTAGTTTAAATTTGTGTTTTTTTAGTTTGGTGGATAAAACAAATATAGAGAGGATCTGAACAAGGTGTTTGAAACCAACATAAAAAAACCCACTGCTAGAGAAAACACACATTTGTGTAATTGACTATATACTGAGATATAGCCCTTGTGACACATTCCTTGTGTGACCAAATCAAGCTTCAATCTTTCCTCTTAAAATCTCTGTGAAGTGAGGTTACATTAAACTGCGTTTCCAGCCCACGCATCCTATTTAATGTAGTAATGGGCTGCATGTGTTCGTGTTTGTGCAATGAGCTCTGCGATCAGTGCTGATTACTCAATTAATTATGAGGATTTGACGTCAGTAACACTTGTCTACAATGCTGTATGTGGCATGTATGTTTGTGTCTGTTCTCTTGAAAATGAGTCACATTTCAAAAAAGGTGCAATATTTTTCTTCCTACTCACTTCTTCCTACCCTACAATTTTCTGTGTGCGATTCAAGGTGACATGACTTGATATTTATTCTTATTTTCAATCTTTATTTCATCCTGGTCTATGTTTTTGTTGAATTATTAGGTAACATTTCATATAATGAGGTTCTATGTGTTAGTTTATGTGTTCACATACTAATATTGAACCATTTTTACAGCATTATATTATTCTTGATAATCTTGAACTAACTGATACACAGTTGATTATTGTTTATTGTTTTTTGTGACCACTTTCACTGGAAATACAACTGATTTGGTGATACAAATGCACACTAAATGGGAAGATATTTAATATCCGAATAAGACATCAGATGCGTCCAGCTGTATAGGTAGTTTCAATGACACTACATGCTACAATTAAACACAAATATGATCCGGTTCTTGGATCCAGTAATAGAATATGGAAGTTCTAATTTCAGTGAAATTGTATTTATATCATCATGTGAGCAATTATAAAGACTATTTCAGTAAGCCATCTGGTAACGCAGATGAGTTTAATCACTGCTATTGTCACGGCGACCTTTAGTAATGCACTTTTCTGCTCCCAAATGCTGTATCATTATGTGTCTGTAGTTTCTCATTCAAGCTATAATGTCAATTAAACTTTATTTATGTTCGTGACTACACTCTTTAAAGGGGGCCAATGCAACCGGTGATACTTATCTCTTAATTCGGAGCTGACGTTTACGTTATTACAGGGGTATTTAATTAACGTTCCAAGAGGTCGAGCTTCTACATTTCTTGTGATTTCCCGATATGCCTTGTAAAACTGTGAAATGAAATAAGTTATGTATTTCAGGAATGCGTATTGTAAATTGTCAAGTTGGCATCCATCCATCCATTTATCCGTCCATCCATAAAAGCACATGCTTATAGTGTAGACAGCTCTGTTGATTTATAATGGGAATGATCTACGTTTGTTGCATCGCCCCACTTGCACACACTACTTGTGTCTCTCTGTTGTCATGACAATCATGTGCATGTTGTTTTCCGTCCACTGTACATTGTCCACTCACTGTGTGTTTTTAATCATATTCATTTATGACAAATAATTTGATCACAGGGTCTGGATCTAGGCCAGGGGCTGCGAATGGGTGATCTTTGCTCTATTTTTGTTATGAATTTAATACTCTCATTCCTTTTTGCATTATGCATACCATTATATAGTTTCCATCCATGGCTATAATAACAAAAAAAAACAGAAAATCAAAAGCAGAATCTCATTTACATAATAAAAAATGTCTAAGCCAAGAAACTTATTTAATGAAAAAAAAACCCGACACATTTTGGCATCATTTACTCACCCTCACGTTGTTCCAATTACAAAAGTAAATATAGCTGGAAGCAGCAATTAACGGGATTCAAGCGTTTTAAGGCCTTTAAGCACTTGGGTAAGAAGATATTATGTTTTATTTAGCAAGCACTTAGATCATAGATGGAAAAGACCATTTACAGCTAATACAGACAATTTACCATAGAAAATATATGGTTTTTAAAGCTTTTTAGCAGTTAGAACACCACCTATGGTCTGATCTCCATAAAAGTTTGCATGCTTGTTTAGAATCACATGTCGATTGTGCTTACCTAATATTGTGAAGTTTTGAGTTTCTGTTTAGGATTTATATATATGTATATACTACTACTATATATTACCTAGAGAGTCCAGAGAATTGTACTGCAGTGGTTTTATTGAGCTTGACAGGTTTTTCAAGAAATCCGAAATACCCAAAAATTTCGTTGATCTACTCCAAGGAAATTTTGTCCGTCTTGAGCCAAGGATTCCAACGATATAATACATGAGCCTACGGCTAACAGTTCAGGAGTTATGAGCCATTTCGTACTTTTCACCACTGTAGCCCCCGTCAGGCCGATCAGGGCGAGCCGTGGTGATGTTGTAGAAGGTGTGAGTACTACCAGCCCTCAAAGTTTCAAGTCTCTATGGGCCCTATTTAAACAATCTGAGCACGTGGTCTTAAGCTCATGGCGCAGATGCTCTTAGGGCCTGGCGCATGGTCTAAAAGGGTTGTCCCTATTCTCTTAATGAGTCATGGGTGTGTTTTGGGCGTAACGTACTATAAACCAATCAGAGTCTCATCTCCCATTCCCTTTAAAAGCCAGTTGACGCTCGCACAATGGCGGATTCGCTATTTACATGCGAGCGGAAAGACTGAATGCTTCTCCAGAGAGGAATCCTTTTATTTTTAATATTTATAAATGTGTGTGTGCTGCTCCGCGTCCCTGTGTGTGTAATAAGCAGAGTGTACGCGCGTTGTGCACCACCTACAGGCTCATATTACTAACACACCCTTTAAATAACACAAAAAATACTGCACTATTGACTTTAGAGCAGGTTTGTGTTGGTCAATGGCGCAGTCGATTTCAGTTCCTCAAAATAGCAACGCGCCAACAATGCTCCTGAACACACCTGGTTTTCAGACCAGACGCCCATGAGCGAACAGATGCGCCAGTGCATTTGATATTTAAACTACGTGGAGCTGGACGTGAAAACGAAAACTGCGTCAGGATGAAACTAGCAAAAAACAATTGCGTCGCGACTGGTGTCACATTGCGCCGGGTGTATAATAGGGCCCTATGACTTACGGTTTGGTCTGCCTGATCACTTTTAGGGGAGAATGCTGATCCTTGGAAATTTCAACAATTACAATAGGGCTACGCACTTGAACCCCTAAATATTCTAAAGATTGTTTTAGCTGTTTTTGTCCATTAAAGTGTCATGAAAGTGCCTGTTTAAGCCTGATCGTAAACACCTCAGAGATGAAAAAGTCTCAAGAAATGAACATGCAAAGCTGTGGAAAATTGGGAGTGCAGACAGGGGAAGAGGGGAGAAAACAACCAATAAACAGACCTACAACACACTCATTACTCAGGCAAATGAATATTAAAATATGAGCACAGGGAGAAAAACCCCCACAAAAAAACAGAGTTGAGGGCACCTTGATGTATTTTAAAAATCTAACCCTATATGACAACAAGCTCACAAGAATGAGGAAAAAATGCGGAAGAACATTTAAAAGTTCTAATAATATTTTCATTACATTTACGATCACTGAAATCTCTGAACAAACAACACACGTCAGTGTAACAAAGAACTTTACTTTTTTGTCCATTCTTCTTTGAATTTTCAGTCTACGTCATTGTCTTTCGTGTATCAGAATAATTCATCGCGTCATCGCGTTCATGATCAGATGTACCGCTGTATCAGTGTCCTTATTTGCACATATATATTTCATTTGAAGAAGACATGATGAAATATGTGCGCATACACGGTGCTGCTTCATGTTTAGAGCACTAGAGTATATGACATGAATATTTGAAATTCAAAACAACATTGGACCCCATTGACTTTCATTGCATGAAAACAAAAAAAAGAAAGTCGTACAGATTTCAAATGACATGAGGGGGAGTAAATAGTGAAAGAATTTACATTTTTGGGTGAACTGTCCCTATAAGTTCAATAGAATTCATTCTCTTGGCTATGAAAAGTTTAATTTAGCATGTTGGACCCACTTTTAGGTGGCCTTAACTACTATGTACTGACATTTAAATTGATCATTTGATGCACTGCACTTATTGTGTACATACATGTTTTTACATTTTTAAACCTACCTGCATGTAAGTACATAAGTAATTAATTTCTGTAGTTACATTTATAATTACACTGTTGACCCTTCCCTTACATCTAACCCTACCCTTAAACTTAACCATACCACCACACCTGTCCCTAACCCTACCCTTAAACTTACCCACACCACCACACCTGTCCCTAACTTTACCCTTAAACTTACCCATACCACCACACCTGTCCCTAACTTTACCCTTAAACTTACTCATACCACCACACCTGTCCCTAACTTTACCCTTAAACTTACTCATACCACCACACCTGTCCCTAACTTTACCCTTAAACTCACCCACACCACCACACCTGTCCCTAACTTTACCCTTAAACTTACCTATACCACCACACCTGTCCCTAACTTTACCCTTAAACTTACCCACACCACCACACCTGTCCCTAACTTTACCCTTAAACTTACCCATACCACCACACCTGTCTCTAACCCTACCCTTAAACTTACCCACACCACCACACCTGTCTCTAACCCTACCCTTAAACTTACCCACACCACAACACCTGTCCCTAACTTTACCCTTAAACTTACCCATACCACCACACCTGTCCCTAACTTTACCCTTAAACTTACCCACACCACCACACCTGTCCCTAACTTTACCCTTAAACTTACCCACACCACCACACCTGTCCCTAACTTTACCCTTAAACTTACCCATCCCACCACACCTGTCCCTAACTTTACCCTTAAACTTACCCACACCACCACACCTGTCTCTAACTTTACCCTTAAACTTACCCACACCACCACACCCGTCTCTAACTTTACCTTTAAACTTACCCATCCCACCACACCTGTCCCTAACTTTACCCTTAAACTTACCCACACCACCACACCCGTCCCTAACTTTACCCTTAAACTTACCCATACCACCACACCCGTCTCTAACTTTACCCTTAAACTTACCCATACCACCACACCCGTCTCTAACTTTACCCTTAAACTTACCCATCCCACCACACCTGTCCCTAACTTTACCCTTAAACTTACCCACACCACCACACCTGTCCCTAACTTTACCCTTAAACTTACCCACACCACCACACCTGTCCCTAACTTTACCCTTAAACTTACCCACACCACCACACCTGTCCCTAACTTTACCCTTAAACTTACCCATCCCACCACACCTGTCCCTAACTTTACCCTTAAACTTACCCATACCACCACACCTGTCTCTAACTTTACCCTTAAACTTACCCACACCACCACACCTGTCTCTAACTTTACCCTTAAACTTACCCACACCACCACACTTGTCTCTAACTTTACCCTTAAACTTACCCACACCACCACACCTGTCCCTAACTTTACCCTTAAACTTACCCACACCACCACACTTGTCTCTAACTTTACCCTTAAACTTACCCACACCACCACACCTGTCCCTAACTTTACCCTTAAACTTACCCATACCACCACACCCGTCTCTAACTTTACCCTTAAACTTACCCATACCACCACACCTGTCTCTAACTTTACCCTTAAACTTACCCATACCACCACACCTGTCCCTAACTTTACCCTTTAACTTACCCATACCACCACACCTGTCCCTAACCCTACCCTTAAACTTACCTATACCACCAAACCTGTCCCTAACTTTACCCTTAAACTTACCCATACCACCACACCCGTCTCTAACTTTACCCTTAAACTTACCCATACCACCACACCCGTCTCTAACTTTACCCTTAAACTTACCCATCCCACCACACCTGTCCCTAACTTTACCCTTAAACTTACCCACACCACCACACCTGTCCCTAACTTTACCCTTAAACTTACCCACACCACCACACCTGTCCCTAACTTTACCCTTAAACTTACCCACACCACCACACCTGTCCCTAACTTTACCCTTAAACTTACCCATCCCACCACACCTGTCCCTAACTTTACCCTTAAACTTACCCATACCACCACACCTGTCTCTAACTTTACCCTTAAACTTACCCACACCACCACACCTGTCTCTAACTTTACCCTTAAACTTACCCACACCACCACACTTGTCTCTAACTTTACCCTTAAACTTACCCACACCACCACACCTGTCCCTAACTTTACCCTTAAACTTACCCACACCACCACACTTGTCTCTAACTTTACCCTTAAACTTACCCACACCACCACACCTGTCCCTAACTTTACCCTTAAACTTACCCATACCACCACACCCGTCTCTAACTTTACCCTTAAACTTACCCATACCACCACACCCGTCTCTAACTTTACCCTTAAACTTACCCATACCACCACACCTGTCTCTAACTTTACCTTTAAACTTACCCATATCACCACACCTGTCCCTAACTTTACCCTTAATCTTACCTATACCACCACACCCGTCTCTAACTTTACCCTTAAACTTACCCACACCACCACACCTGTCCCTAACTTTACCCTTAAACTTACTCATATCACCACACCTGTCCCTAACTTTACCCTTAAACTTACCCATACCACCACACCTGTCCCTAACTTTACCCTTTAACTTACCCATACCACCACACCTGTCCCTAACCCTACCCTTAAACTTACCTATACCACCAAACCTGTCCCTAACTTTACCCTTAAACTTACCCATACCACCACACCTGTCCCTAACTTTACCCTTAAACTTACCCATACCACCACACCTGTCCCTAACTTTACCCTTTAACTTACCCATACCACCACACCTGTCCCTAACCCTACCCTTAAACTTACCCACACCAACACACCTGTCCCTAACTTTACCCTTAAACTTACCCACACCACCACACCTGTCCCTAACTTTACCCTTAAACTTACCCACACCACCACACCTGTACCTAAATTTACCCTTAAACTTACCCATCCCACCACACCTGTCCCTAACTTTACCCTTAAACTTACCCATACCACCACACCTGTCCCTAACTTTACCCGTATCCCACCTCAATATCAGCAAAAGTGTTTTGCAATACAATATGAACACAATAAGTACATTGTACTTATTTTTTGATGTAAGTACATAGTAGTTAAGGCCACCTAATATAAAGTGGGACCAGCATGTTTGTGGATCATCTGAACAATGCTCAACAAACCCGTCCGTCAGCTCTTGTTTTCCTCAGCTGGTCTAATCAGTCTTTGCTCCATTGCTTTACTGCAGAAGGGCTCAGCGTGACTTTGACAGTCTATCATTCTTTGCTCTGTCACGTTACACTCCGTCAACCAACCCATGCATTCCTGTGCACAGAGAATAAGAGCCGACTGATTCAAGACTAATGTTTCCTGAGTCCGGTTATTACCGTGTGGATATGTGGCCCTGGAATTCCATCCATCCACTCGGACAGGAATCTCTAATGGAATTCTCATGTGTAACGCTCCACAAAAATATCCACTAGCAAAAACAGTCTATATTCTCCAAATCAGCCTGACTTTCTTTATCAGCCGGTCCTGTTATGAAAGAGACTTTGCAGCTCGAGCTCTCTGTTTTTCCTTTTTTTTTTTTTTTCATTCTTGAGGGAAAGACTAATTTAACCAGAGAGAGTGGCTAATGGATTTCAGATAGGAAATTATGCTTGAATCTGTATACACTGCGATTCTTATATTTACTGTATTGCATGGCTGACTTCAGCTTCTGAAATTGGCTGCCTCCAAGCAAGAGGAAATGACAAACAGAAAGAGTAAAAGAGAGAAATGGGGTAGCTGAGTTCTATGGTCAGTGTCAGGCAGTCTCTCTGTTCTCTCTCTTGCCAAATACAACACCCACAAATCCTGTAATTGATACATCTCAAATAATGACAAGCACCCACAAAAAAAGTATAGGCTAAATTCATCTGCAAAGGAAAAACGGTTGATATCGGAGTTTAGGAGTTTTCTTGGATCTGGTGTTTGTTTACATGTTTTGTGCATCCTGTGGAAACACAGCATCTTCGTATGTTCCATCTGTCTGCAAACGGCCACCTGCCCCCGACAAGCTGTGCTCTCCCCTGGGTTTTGCTCTGTGCCGTCTGCCCTGTGACCTGTCTGTAGTTATCACTCTATCCTCTTTCTATACCCAATTAGAACCCAGGTTTTTAAGTGTGAAAAGTGACATGTTCATCATATACATGTCACTGTAGCTGAAGTGATGATAAGCCATAATCATCAGGGCTAAATCAGAGCTGCTGTGGCTCAGAGGAATAAGAGTGAGAGGCCAAGAGTTAGATTTTTGACTGAATGATACATTTTTAAAATAAACCGATCAAAACTGCATCAGTAATTGTGGTGTATGTGGTTGCAATTTATTTTATGATTTTGCTAGAATAGAGAGCATTCGGATAAGCATTCACTTTGTTTTTTCTTTATTCCTGTTTATCTTGTTCTTTCATTTTAGTTTAGCTTTTCATTTTTTTTTTTTTTTTCTCAATTTCTTTCTGATTTATATACCATTCAAAAGTTTTGGGTCAGTTAGATTTTGTTTTTTGATAAATTAATACTTTTATTCAGCAACGATGCACTACATTGATCAAAAGTGACAGTAAAGATTTTACATGGTTACATTGAAAGTTTATGTCTCAAATAGATGCTGTTATTTTTAACTTTCAATTCATCAAAGAATCCTGAAAAAAAACCCTGCATAATGTATTCCACTAAAATATAAAGCAGAGCTCTTTTCAACATTGTAATAATCATAAATGTTTCTTGAGCACCAAATCAGCATATTAGAATGATTTATGGAGGATCGTGTGACACTGAAGACTGGAGTAATAATGGCTACTGAAAATGGAAAGGAATATATATACACAGATATTGTGTTGGTCCCCCTGACCCGTCGAGGCATGGACTCCACTAGACCCCTGAAGGTGTGCTGTGGTATCTGGCACCAAGATGTTAGCAGCAGATCCTTTAAGTCTAGTAAGTTGCGAGGTGGGGCCTCCATGGATCGGACTTGTTTGTTCAGCACATCCCACAGATGCTCGATTGGATTGAGATCTGGGGAATTTGGAGGCCAAGTCAACACCTCAAACTCGTTGTTGTGCTCCTCAAACCATTCCTGAACCATTTTTGCTTTGTGGCAGGCGCATTATCCTGCTGAAAGAGCCACAGCCACCAGGGAATACCGTTTCCATGAAAGGGTGTACATGGTCTGCAACAATGCTTAGGTAGGTGGTACGTGGTAAGTAACATCCACATGGATGGCAGGACCCAAAGTTTCCCAGCAGAACATTGGCCGCCTCTGGCTTGCCTTCTTCCCATAGTGCATCCTGGTGCCATGTGTTCCCCAGGTAAGCCACGCACACGCACCCGGCCATCCACGTGATGTAAAAGAAAACGTGATTCATCAGACCAGGCCACCTTCTTCCATTGCTCCGTGGTCCAGTTCTGATTCTCACGTGCCCACTGTTGGCGCTTTCGGCGGTGGACAGGGGTCAGCATGGGCACCCTGACTGGTCTGTGGCTATGCAGCCCCATACGCAACAAACTGCGATGCACTGTGTATTCTGACACCTTAGAACCAGCATTAACTTCTGGAGCAATTTGAGCTACAGTAGCTCGTCTGTTTGATCGGACCACACGGGCCAGCCTTCGCTCCCCACGTGCATCAATGAGCCTTGGCCGCCCATGACCCTGTCGCCGGTTCACCACTGTTCCTTCCTTGGACCACTTTTGATAGATACTGACCACTGCAGACCGGGAACACCCCACAAGAGCTGCAGTTTTGGAGATGCTCTGACCCAGTCGTCTAGCCATCACAATTTGGCCCTTGTCAAACTCGCTCAAATCCTTACGCTTGCCCATTTTTCCTGCTTCTAACAACTTTGAGGACAAAATGTTCACTTGCTGCCTAATATATCCCACCCACTAACAGGTGCCGTGATGAAGAGATAATCAGTGTTATTCACTTCACCTGTCATAATGTTATGCCTGATCGGTGTGTGTGTATATATATATATATTTAGTTGGTCTGGAAGTCATGAAAAGATATTTTCCTGGTAATGTTACTTTTTATTTTAGTTTTTATTTCCTTTTAGTTTTCGATAATAATAACACTCACTGCAGCTGCTACTTTCAACAAACATGAAGATAAATCACATAATTTCAGATTTTTAACCCATAATCGCATACCTCTTTAGTGACCCGGGACGTCATTCACTACCCTCCTCCTCATCCATTTTTTTAAAGTTAGACATCAACCTTCTTAGTATTCCTTAATCAATTCATTATAAACAATATAACAAGAAAAAAAAAAAAAATTAAATTATAAAAGAATGCCTGTTTTCCCATTCTTTTTTTGTAAAATGTGTGTAACAGTGTAAGCATATTTTTTCTGCACAACAATAATTGAATCTTTAATGACTGATTAAGTGCAACTGACCTTTATTCCACAAGGTGGCAATGTCTGATACACAATGATGAAGTGACGTTTCACTCATAGTTACCGCAGGCAGAAAACAAAAGAACAGGAAGTATCATCAGCAACACCTGAAATGGCTCAGATTTACTGCAGAGCGAGTACTGAACGCTATCAAATATTACTGGTGGATCTGATGAAGAAGCTGTCATTGATGTTGAAGATGTTGAAAATGATAGTTTTGAGAATATGTTTGAGATGGTGAATATGAGCCAGATGCTGAATGTATTGGGAAATGAGCTCAGACGAGGACAGTGATGATGCTATAAAACATCTGCTCAAAATGAACCCTTCCAAGCTCCTACTCTAATATAAGGAGAGTTTTATATTATCGCGACAGGCAGAGATCCATCCGCGTTAGATATAGATCCGGGTCACTAAAGACCCGAATATGCAATAATGATTGGTGAAACATTCATGCATTTAAGGGTTAAAAGGGCTGACAGATTAATCACACATTTTTAGGGGAGCTAAATAAAACCGGTTTAGAAAAGCCTAAAGCTCTATAGTATTCATCAACCCAAGTGCAATTATTGGCAAAAATGATTCAAAGTGTCCCCGCATGTGTGTGTGTGTGAGTGAGGTCATCAACGCAGAGCAGTATTTAAGTACATCTGACAGTGCACATTAAGTGTAACAGAATCGTCCGCTTCCTCTGCTGGAGTAATTTAGTTTAATTCATTGCTTGAGGGGGTCTCTTACCCCCTTATTGACACACAGTGTTTGTTCGATGTGCTGAGCATGACCATACGTTCTGAGTGGACACCAGAGAAAATGGATGGAGAACAGCCACACACGCCACATCTCCTCAAACTGATTAACGTAATGGCTAACCGTTTGTCTTTTTCGAATACTCTTTCATTTAGCTCCGAAATGACCTTGAAGCATCTCCAAGCATATGAGAGCCTGATGCAATGAATGAAATAGGCTGTGTTGCAAAAGCAGATTTCATTATCTTTCCAGCATTATGGAAATCGGAGTAAATAGCTGGCGGTGAGAAGGCTTGATGTTTTTTTAAATACTGTATATTTGGTGGTTTTGGAGGAAAAGATAAAAATGTAGTCATATGACAAACAGGAAACTTGATCCTCAGGGCGATGAGGTTAAATCAGATTGCGATCCTAAAATGTTAGTGTTATTAAAGAAAGGCATTTATGGAGTTATTAAGGAGTTATGCTCACAGACTTGTGAAAAGAAAAAATTCTTGTAAAAGAATGTATTATTAATAAATCTAATAAAGATGTCAAGGTGAATAATAGAAAAATGTGTGGTGTACTGCAGTGTAATGGTGGATGATTTTTTCCAAACAGCCATGAATTCTATTAAATGCTTAAATTTCATGATCTGTGTAGGATTTTAATCAAAATTTGAGTAAGAAAAAAATGTTGAAAAAAGTGCACAAATGAGAAATTGCTTTTATACAACAGTTGAATAAATTTAAAGTTGAAATTTAGTGACTTGCCTTTTGACACATTATTCTCAGTTACATTGACTGTTTTTGCCTCTGCCAACAAAAATAAAAGCTAAAACAGAATTATTATGCCAGCAGAATTATTATTGCGTCTCTGAGCAACACACAGTAGGTGGTGTTTCGTTCCTGAACAAGTCAGCATTTTTGAACGAATTGCCTGAATGAATACAGTTGTAAACTGCACTGTAAATCAAACAATGAATTATACTGTACAGTCTCAATATGCAATTTATGTCCTAAATATCCCTAATACTAACAAGTATTCTGCAAGTTTATGTTTATATTAATTTGGCAGTTTGCCCTCTAGGGTAAAATCATGCTAATTTGTCTTTGTCGATGAAGAAGAAAACACCCATTGTTCTTAATAATGCAACTGTGCATATTATCAGAAAAGCATACTCTGTTTGAGCATGAATTATTAGTTTTCATTAGCAGTGTACTACAGACTACTGGTCACTGGGGACTAGCAAAGATATAGGCATCATTGCGACACAAGCTATCATACAGAGCAATATCTTTTACATGACTATTAATCATTATTTAAATTTTTGACTGAACTATAGGGTGAATTCGGGTAAACTGGGACATTGGGTAATGTGGGACACCTAAGCTCCAGTGTGTGTATTTCCTGTTCTAACAAAATTTAGTCAACAGGACTTTTACTACAGGTTTAGCATGGATGGAAATCACATGACTTCATGGGGGTGATGCCACAGAAAGGGGCAGGGCACTTGTCAATCAAGAAGCTCCCCTGGGAATTGCATGACAAGGTCTGTTAAGGACAAAAATCTATCATAAACAAGACAATGTTCCCAATTTTTGTCAAATTATGTTTGTGATCTATTCAAGCAACAAAATATGTATTAAAGTGTTGAAAACGTGTTTTTCTTTCAGACATTGTTTTGTTGTCCCACTTTATCAAATATGATTGAGAATGTGGGACAGCATGCTTTGGGTAATCTGGGACAGTCGTCAAATGGGGAAATATGCATTTAGGGACTTCATAAATCTAATGACAAGGGCGCAGATCTCATTACAGCTTAGGGTTAGACCATTGATATACTTTAAAATTAACTGTACTATAACGCTAATATATGCCATAATGAGAAATGGGTGTTAATGGAGGCTACTGGAGGTGCAAGGAGTGTTTGTTCGATGAGTAGCCCCAATTTTAATAGAATGAAGAACTTAAATCAATAACCGAATGAATAATCCGTTAATCAAATTGTTGCTTGCTGTTGCTTAAATTTTAGCTGATTTAAAAAAAAAAAAGTTATAGATCGTTAATCCTGTGTAGAGATAAAAATTATTTTTCCTGATACTGGAACATTTTTTATGAAAAAATATGACTAATGAAATTTCTATGAATAATATACATTTTCTTATTGAGATTGTACTTGTCATTTTTTCAAAATGCTTTTTAAGAATTGGTGATATTGTGTTTGGCCTGCATAAAGTAGACTTAGACAAAATAGACTTTTTTATGCCCAATACACGTGTCCCAGATAACAAAGTGACCTGTCCTAGTTTATCAATATCAGGCAGAATTATTATTTTTTTTGGCACAAAAACACTAATAGGTGTGGCAATGTCTCCTCTGGGTATAATATCTACATTCTTTCTTCTGGTGTGGTTAGAAAACATCCTTTAAATGAGTCACATTGATACTTTTAGTTAGCAGTGTCTAATAACACAGTATAACACCAAATTTATTTATTTATTTAACTTAAGGGCCTGTTCGCACCTGGTCACTTTCTCTGATTGGATAGGTATCTGATTTGTTAAAACTGTTCCATTTACACTTGGACGCTTTACATTTGTCTCCGCAAAACTAATATAAATTCGATCTTCAATTCCTGTGATATATGCAGATTTAATGGCGTCACATCAGCTAATTTCAAGACCAAAGACTGCATTAGGAGAGAGCGTGGCATCAACCACTATTTAGTGTTAAGCGTCTGTGACGCCAAACTTTCAGTGTCATTTGTGTCAGTTTGTGCGTCGTCTAGCTGAAGGGATACTCAGCTACTCATCTTCGGCGTGCCATATCTTTGGCAATGCGTGTCGCAGTAGCAATGTCATATCTGGCTATAACATGACTATAACACGCATTCACACATTTATTTTTGTAACATTGTGGGAGGAGTAAAATGTATGTTTTGGCAGCTATGATTAGCTACCATAGTACAAGTGTAATCTTGAAATGTATGTGTTTTGAATTTGAAGCTATAGGCTAATCAGAGCCACTTCCTCAAGTAAGCTACAACAGACAGATGTAATAAAACATCAGGACAGTGAACATGCCATGCTGTTTATGTGCAGTCAGTTCCTTTAAGTATTTTGTCACGTCATATTCCTCCCTGGGAGGAGAACCGTGTGCATAGAGACTAAACATACAACAGTCTGTTCATTGTTTGCTTGTCGATGCCATTTGAATCAGATAGGGTGTTTTGGCTTGACCTTGGGTGTTTTAATTCTCCACATCATCTGTGAATGCTCATTTCTCTCCTTCCCGCCAGAGGCTGCTTACTATTAACACCTCAAAGCAAGGGTTGCCAAGCTTGCCACATCCATTTGATGTATGGAAGAGAAAGAGAGAAAGAGAACTGCGAGGCAATTTGATTTAAACAGTCTTATACTTTGACCAGTCACAAAAAAGGGCTTATGTTCTTGAAAAGGCCTGACAAAGTCCATAGTATTGTGGAATAATAAGGGGGATCAAGTCTGAAGATGTGAAGCACTGCAAAGTCATGCAATGAAATTAATCATGCTAGAAATGTACGATACAATCTTAATTATAATTGCAGTGAAATGCGCTAAATCAATGGTTTGAATGGTATAATGTTAATAGATTCCTGTGCTTGTGCTTCCATGGTATGATTATTAGATATACACTATATTGCCAAAAGTTTTGGGACACCTGCCTTTACATGCACATGAACTTTAATGGCATCCCATTCTTAATCCGTAGGGTTTAATATGGAGTTGGCCCACCCTTTGCAGCTATAACAGCTTCAACTCTTCTGGGAAGGCTTTCCACAAGGTTTAGGAGTGTGTTTATGGGAATTTTTGACCATTCTTCTAGAAGTGCATTTGTGAGGTCAGGCACTGATGTTGGACGAGAAGGCCTGGCTCGCAGTCTCCGCTCTAATTCATCCCAAAGGTGTTCTATCGGGTTGAGGTCAGGACTCTGTGCAGGCCAGTCAAGTTCCTCCACACCAAACTCGCTCATCCATGTCTTTATGGACCTTGCTTTGTGCACTGGTGCGCAGTCATGTTGGAACAGGAAGGGGCAATCCCCAAACTGTTCCCACTAAGTTGAGAGCATGAAATTGTCCAAAATGTCTTGGTATGCTGAAGCATTAAGAGTTCCTTTCACTGGAACTAAGGGGCCGAACCCAACCCCTGAAAAACAACCCCACCCCATAATCAATGCAGTCAGGCAAGAACCATTCTCCTGGCAGCCGTCAAACCCAGACTCGTCCATGGGATTGCCAGACAGAGAAGCGTGATTGGTCACTCCAGAGAACACGTCTCCACTGCTCTAGAGTCCAGTGGCGGCGTGCTTTACCCCACTGCACCCCACGCTTTGCATTGCACTTGGTGATGTAAGGCTTGGATGAGCTGCTCGGCCATGGAAACCCATTCCATGAAGCTCTCTACACACTGTTCTTGAGCTAATCTGAAGGCCACAGAAGTTTGGAGGTCTGTAGCTATTGACTCTGCAGAAAGTTGGTGACTTCTGCGCACTGTGACCCTCAGCATGCGCTGACCCCGCTCTGTGATTTTACGTGGCCTACCACTTCATGGCTGAGTTGCTGTTGTTCCCAATTGCTTCCACTTTGTTATAATACCACTAACAGTCGACCGTGGAATATTTAGTAGTGAGGAAATTTCAGGAATGGACTTATTGCACAGGTGGCAATCTATCACGGTACCACGCTTGAATTCACTGAGCTCCTGAGAGCGACCCATTCTTTCACAAATGTTTGTAGAAGCGTCTGCATGCCTAGTGCTTGATTTTATACACCTGTGGCCATGGAAGTGATTGAACACCTGAATTCAATGATTTGGAGGGGTGTCCCAATATTTTTGGCAATATAGTGTATGTGACCCTGGAGCACAAAACCAGTCATGCGTCTCACGGGTATATTTGTGGCAATAGCCGACAATACATTGTATGGGTCAAAATTATCGATTTTTCTTTTATTCCAAAAATCATTAGGATATTAAGTAAAGATCATGTTCCATGAAGATATTTTGTAAATTTCCTACCGTAAATATATATATATATATATATCAAAAAATGTATTATTATTAGTGCATTGCTAAGGACTTAATTTGGACAACTTTAAAGATTTTAGACACTATTTAGATTTTTTTGCACCCTCAGATTCCAGATTTTCAAATAGTTATATCTCGGCCAAATTTGTCCTATACTAACAAACCATACATCAATGGAAAGATTATTTATTCAGCTTTCAGATGATGTATAAAATCTCAATCTAAAAAAAAAATTGACCCTTATGACTGGTTTTGTGGTCCATGGTCACATATCAAATCAAATCGGTCTCATCTGGTATTTGCCTTGTGTGTACACATATTTTTTTTAGAAAAAGAGGTCTGATTGGACCTTTGTTCATCAATGAACACAAATGTTTATTGTCAGTTTCAGCTATATTGATGAATAATGAGATTTATCATGCAGTATCATTAATAAAACTGTATTACTGGGTAACAAAAGCTTTGGTGGAAATGTGTTCGGGTTTCAGTCCTATTAAATTATATTCCAGAAAAAGGAATCTTTGCTCTAAACATGGAACAGTAATTGTTAGAGTGAAAATCCAATTATTTTGCTGATGTTCAATTTTAATATGTTATGGTCAATTATACAACTAATTAGAAAGCTAATCAGAACACGCATTCTACACGTTCCAACTGCTTTTATCATTCTGACTGAATTTCAATTAAATGGCCACGTTCATTTCTGCTCAGATTTTTCAATATTGAGAGATTAAATCTTGCAGCTGAAATTGTAGCTGTGTGAATTTGATGTAATTGCATTCAGTCCTGAATCCATATTAACTCTGTTAGTACAATATTCATAATCCAATGAAATATGATATTTGATAATATGTTCATATACTAGCATTCAAAAGTTTGAGTAGTTTTTTTTTTGTTTTTAAATAAATACTTTGGCATTTATAAGTGGCATTTGTATTGTTACTGTTACAGTTGGACGGACGGACAGACAGACAGACAGACAGACAGACAGACAGACAGACAGACAGACAGACAGACAGACAGACAGACAGACAGACAGACAGACAGACAGACAGACAGACAGACAGACAGACAGACAGACAGACAGACAGACAGACAGACAGACAGACAGACAGACAGACAGACAGACAGCACATAGCATAACAGTGACCAGACAAAGAGTGAAGAACAGGGAGGAACTTAAGTAACAACTGAAACGAGATAATGAACTTAACACAGCTGAAAGGAACATAACTAACGAGGGTAACTATGGTAACAAAGGACTGGCGGGAAAACTAACAAAGGAACATGTGACATGCAAAAACACAACAGAAACAGACTAATCATGTAACAGTTACAAAACATATTTGAAATAAATGCTGTTCTTTTCATCTCTCAAACTCTCTATTCATCAAAGAATCTGCTTCAACGAAAACATTAAGGAGCACACCTGTTTTCAACACTGATATTAATAAATGTCTCTTGAGCAGCACATCAGCATTTTAAAATAATTTCTGAAGGATCATGTGACACTGAAAAGTAATGATGCTGAAAATTCAGCTTTGCCATCACAATTGAAATATTTCACAATATTGCTGTTTTATATTTTTGATCAAATAAATGCAGCCCTGGGGAGCATAAGCGAATAAGAGAAAACATTAAAAAAATCTTACCAACCCAAAACTTTTGAACAGTATTCACAGTTTGCTCAATGCAAATATACAAAATGTTTTAAATTTAGCTTGATCTACAAAAAGAGAAATTTGCATGTTTTTCACAAAGAAATTGCACCAATGTTTTAGGACAAACACTGAAAGTGTTCTCTGATGTCAAATAGTTGTATATACCCATGGATTCTACCCTTAAAAAAGCAAATTAAGAGAATCATAAACATAGTGAAGCCTAATCTATGAATCTTCTGTAATATCAGAAACAGCTTGACTTTCAACTTTCAATGCAATGATAGTTCTAAACGTGACATTAACCCTCTATAGTACATGACATCACTGAGGAAAAAAATATCTGTGGTGTTTTTCCTGCTTAAAATTGGACACTATAACAATATCAATACAAATTTTCATATTTTTTTTTACTTATTTATTTTTTAAAAGTTTGTTGCCTCAAGGCAACATTGTACCATAATGGACAAATTTAAACATTTTACATTTTCATGTAGAAAAAAGAAATATATTTATGAAAAACATAAATTTCTTTAACCAGACACTTGAACAAACACATTTATCCAGTTTTTAATGTATTACAAATTTTAAAAATTTGAGAGCTGTTGCTCTCAGGCAACACTGTACCATCGTGGAACACAAGTATCACCAAACCATCATATCAAGTTATCATATCCATCTTCATCCTCATCTCCATCTTCGATCTCACCCTCACTCTGCCCCTGCCGGATTGTCACTATGACCTCATCTTCCTCATCACAGTATGACACCTCATCCTCACCCTCATCAATTTTAAGTGCTATTGAAAATGTGCAGATCATAATATGTGCAGTTACAGTATGTGAATTACTATTCTTATACATGCATTACAAAATCATGCAAAAATGCAAATATATTTAGATATTTCTAGCTCTTTTCCTTACAAATATACTATATTTGTATCCAACCTAGTATGTCTGGTATGGCCTTATGCGATTCCATTATGGTACAATGTTGCCTTGAGGCAACACACAGTTAACATTTGATGATATATAATGTAAAGTTCTTGAAAATACTTCTTTACTTACCAGTGAAGGTGACTCATATTTTTGTGGGTGATTACCTGGACGCAAATTAGTGAAAAATGCACTTTTCATTGGAGAAAATATGGAGCCATGTGACCTGTGCACATGTGCTGAAACAGGACACAAAATGGACCCCTGTGGGTCATGTGACCACTTTTTTGCACTTTCATTGATTAGTATTTGAGTTCTTCTCCCATGAGATAGGTTTGACCAATAAATTGGTGTTTCATTTTATTAAAAATAAACTAAAATAGACTATGTTGCCTTGAGGCAACACCGTACCATAGTTGGGTTCAAGCTTCTTCTGCAATGCTTACACCTCTACCACCAGACTCTCAAGTGCTTGACAAGAAGGATAATCAATAACATCAATGTCACTCCATCAAAAATTTAAAAAGTACTAAGCTGGGACATCTTAATAATATTCACTGATTCTTGTCTGTAATCTTGCATGGCCAGGTTTCTCCATTTAACTGCTTTTATGAATCAGTGAATGAGAGATTGTAGGAGAAATGTAGATCGTGAGCAGACTTAAGACAATTTATTTCTATTTAAATTGTGAAAAAAAAAGAAATGGTGTGATTATGCTATCATTTCCATTAACCTTGAATGAACATATATGTGCAGTATTGCATGCAGATGTCAGTATGATACGGTCTTGTTTTTATTACTCTCTCAAACCTGTTTTGATGTTTTTACTGTTTTTCCCCCCTTTCATGTCTTTTTGCTGCTGATTTTGTTTATTTTTGTTCATAAAAGCAGTTGCTAAATGAATAAATGTAAATGTTTGTAAAACCTGCCCAATGACTAGCTGCAGATGCAATTGTGGTGAATTAAACGTAATAGCCAAACTGGTACGTTTACAGAAATGTTTATTAATGTGCGCTGTTCCTATAAATCTAATTCGAATACATTAAAGTAAAAAGTAAAGGTTTGACTTGCCATATGCATCATTGAGAAAGTGCACTTTATTCATTAGGTTATCATTCAGAAACCATAAAAATCAGAGTTGAAACCAGGAAAGCTATGTAATGCTCAACATGGAATTTTTTTACAAAAATGTGATATTCCACAACCGCAAATTCATGTTTTTTTTTTTTTTTTTTTTTTTTAAATATATAGCTCCAAAATTTTGTGTTCCTGAATTTATTAATCTGTTCCATTTTTTCCTGACTCTAAACTCTTGTGGAGCACATGTGAAATCCTAGTCTAATAAAGTAACAAACTGCTCTCTCTCTCTCTCTGAAGATAGAGCAGTATAATTGATTAGTGTACTCCGGCATATTTCTGTCCCATTTATGATTCTGTCATTGAGCTGAAATCACTGCAGGCTTACAGAGGTCCAACTGTGGTGCACTTTGGGTGCTGCCACACTCTTTTGAAGAAAATGAAAAACTAATGTAGATGAGCAGGAAAGAGATAAGGAGAGTGATTTCCATGACCTTCCATGATACATTTTTGATGGTGACTAGGAAGGAATGGAGTGCATCTGGAATAATTCTGGTGTGATGTGTTAATGTAATATAGCTACTCAAATTCCCAGGCATATCGGTCTTGCTTAGCCATGTCTTTAGCAATCTGCAGAGCGAAATTGAAGACTAAGGGCAGATTTACTAAACATGGCAAATTAGCGCCGATAGGAGTGGAAAGTTCTGCGCATGATGTACTGACGACGTGCAAATTAAAGAACACAGGCGCAGCTGGACCATTTCCATAATGACCAACACAATCCAAGAGCAGCGCAAATTAGCGTCTGGTTTAAGACATGCTTTTTGGGGCGGTAAATAATGCCGCAAATACCAGTAAATTGACGAGCGCAAACCTCAGTAAATCACCTTGCACTCTCCTCACATAAATTTTGCGTCTCAAAGGGAAAACTCCTACAAATACATATGCAATAAGGTCAGCCGCAAAAATAACTCTGTCCACGCCTTTTCAACGCTAATTTATCACTGCGTGTCTTTAGTAACTCCTGACAGTAGTTTTTTAATGCCAAAAGAAGGTTTGAGTTGGCACAAGCTGTTAATAAATCTAGCCCTAGAGGTGCTTTCGAATACACTAAGTGATAGAAAATGCATCCATTATTCCCACTAGATCACTTTGCATGCACACTTTTCTTCTTCCTAAATATTGATTCAGACTTGCTTATATGTGACTGTCTAATTAGACAAATTCTGACTTCTGTAGAGTTCTTATAAACGGTTTATTGGTATGTTGACTCTCTTGATTGTTATAAAACTCCAGAGAGCACTTTCAATAGCTTTAAAATTTACTAGTAAGAGATAAGAAGTCTGTCATTTATTCACCCTCATGTTGTTTCAAACCCATGACTTTCTTTCTTCTGTGGAACATAAAAGGAAAGGTTTTTAAGAATATTCAAGCCACTCTCTGTGTTTGAATAAAGTGAATGGGGACAGGGGGTCAAGCTACAAAAATAACGAAAAACACTAAAACTTTGCAAGTTACTAAGTTATTAAAACTTACTAAGACTTAAGCACTACCTATAAACTGCATTCCAAATTATCTAAAGTCAATAACTGTGTGAAGAACAGAATGCAATGCATTATTTGTTGAAAAACTTGCCTGACATCTGCTCTTTTCCATAAAAGGTTTTTTTTTTTTATTTTTTTTTTTTTATTTTTTTTTTTTTATAACAATAGGATGATATATGCTATAAATATTTCCCTTTTTACTCCATGGAAGAAAGAAAGTCATATAGGTTTTAAAAGACATAGGGTGAGTAAATGATGACAGAAGTATAATTTTTGAATAAAGCTTTTCTTTTGAAGAACCTGTAATGAAACTTCAAGAACTTTTATAATGTCCAAACAAGACCAACAGCATGATGGTAAGGCATGGCAAATTATGTATCACTTTATTACTTTATCACTCTGTAGCAGTAAACGAAGAGTCATATCAATCACAAGTTCAGTATGGAGTACCGCAAGGCTCAGTGCTAGGACCATTGCTTTTCACCCTGTACATGCTAAACTTGGGAGATATCATTAGAAAACATGCCGTTAGTTTTTACTGTTACGCTGCTGATACTCAGCTCTGTATTTCTCTGCTGCGTGACGAAACATACCAATTCACAAAACTAACAGAATGCATAGTCTATATAAAAAATGTAATGACTAGTAATTTTTTATTACTAAATTCTGAAAATACAGAGGTTTTAATTATTTGACAAAAAATTAATATATTCTATTCATATAATAACCTAGAATACTGTCTAACACTTGATGTCTGCTCTGTCAAGTCTTCGTCGTCAGTTAGGAACCTGGGTGTGCTCTTTGATAGCAATCTTTCATTTGAAAGCCACATTTCTAGCATTTGTAAAACCACATTTTTCCATCTTAAAAACATATCATATTTCAACAGATGCAGAGATGTTAATTCATGCATTCATGACCTCAAGGCTAGATTATTGTAATGCTCTACTGGGTGGTTGCCCTGCACGCTTAATAAACAAACTCCAGCTGGTATAAAATGCAGCAGCTAGAGTTCTCACTAGAACCAGGAAGTATGACCATATTAGCCCGGTTCTGTTCTGTCTGCATTGGCTCCCTATTAAACTTCGCAAAAATTCTACCGATTCAAAATCCTGCTGATTACTTACAAAGCTCTAAATGGTTTGGCTCAGTACTTGAGCAAGCTCCTATTGCATTATAGTCCTTCACGTTTATTGTGGTCTCAAAATTCTGGCCAGTTGATAATACTGCAGACACAAATCTAGATTAAAGACCCATCTCTTTAACCTAGCATACACGTATCACATTTCTATCATTTAAATCTGTTGAAGGATTATTAGGTTGCATAAATTAGATCAACCGGAACTGGGAACACTTTCCGTAACACCCAATGTACTTGCTACATTGTAAGATGTAACAATCTGTTTCATCCTTATCCCAAGGTTACCGTAGTCAGCCTGATCCGGTCTGGACCTGCACCTGGACGACCACAACAGCCCTGAATGTCAGCGGAGACCATGTCTACTAGAGGGGCCCAAGAGACAGATCCCCTGTGAAGACCTCGTTGACACAACAGCCGTCAGCGCAAATCCTCAGTTAAGACTATATGAGAACCAGACAAGTCCTGTGCACAGACCCTATGGCCAGCTTTGACGACTCCCCAGAATATGCTGGTGTGATGTATCCCAATCTTCAAGCATAAGATTATTATTTTCTCCATTTCTGTCACCAATCGAGTAATGACATTTTGATTTAAGGTCAATTTTTCTTTAAAGTGATACATGCACAGATTAATTATTTTCAATAAGATCAATAGCATGCCTTTAGAAAATAAATATAGTGAATTTTTTATATCTACTTTAAAAGTGGAAATTCCTTCAAAATAATAATGAAAGTCATCATATAATTTGCACTGCCATATGATGCTGTGAAGAACCATTGTTGACACTTTATTTTAAAACATGCTCAGAAGAATAGTATAGGTGTTTGTCCAAACCTCAGACCAAGAACTATCGAGTTTGCTTGAGAGACACATCTTTCCTTTGTTTAGTGACCAAAAGATCAAAAGAATTACAAAACAGGTTAGCTGGCATGACTCTATCTGGAAATTTGTTTGTTATGAATGAGTTCCTTTGTCCTGTATCAGTGAATGCTCTGTTCTGTTGCCATTTCTGATGTACTCATTCAAATGCTAATGTGTAGGTGCTGAAGAGCTGGTAATTTAAGCGAGTAGCGCAGCTGCATGAGTGGAATTTTGTTTGGGCTGTTGTGTTGAGCGTGGATGGGTGGGGGCGGCAGGTAATGGGATGTCATCCAATGCCTCAGTTGCTGAAAACTTCTGTTTGCTGCCTTGTCATAACTCCCCAGGTTAATCAATAATTCACAGATTTGCTTGTTCTGTCGCTGCCTGGTTTTCTCTTCTTCTGCTGCAGGGGCCCCTCGTTCTCAGCTCCGACACTCAGCCAAATCAGTCATGGTGTATTCATTTTGCTCTTTCCAATTTTTTCAATAAGAGGAAAACCCTGTATTGTATCATGAGGTATGAATTATGTTTGTACCTGTCTGCATACAGCTTGAATAATAGCCCATCTAAAGTTAGGGCTAACTGCCATTGAAGGCATGAAGACGTGGTTTAGGGTGCTGTAGGGCAATCTATTGAACACATCAACTTCCAGTCAGCCCCAAAGAGAAGAGTCTTATTTGTAGTTTTACTACCTGTAGTTTTCTACCTGTAGTTTTACTACCTGACTATTTTCAGAAAATAAAAGAAGATTAAAAGTTTATTATTGCAGTGATTTCCCATATAGGGTATGCTCATAATATTTAATTGATTCTTAAACATAAAATCATGTCTCTTTCCCAATTCATTCTGTACTTCTGTTATTGAAAGCAATAACTTTGCTGTTCAGTAAGTGAGTCACATCTTGATTCCTTAACGGCCATTACCAACTAATTCTGTAAACAATTTCTCAGACTGATTCAAACTGGCACTCTTGAGTTTGTGAGTGGTTGGAATGATTCATTAAAGGAACCGTCTCATTTGAATTGGATTGGATTGAACTGTTTGCGATGTGATGTATGTTTTATGTGTCTGTGAGATCTCAATAGGATGTTTTCTTGCCGGTATTTTGCTATTCATTTTCTATTTTGCAATTCGCTGTACAAAAGTGCATCAAGTGAATTTGCAGCAAAATATTGTAGCATAGGTGTGGTCACATTTACCTCTTCTCTGCGAAATGTTGCAGATGAAATTTCAACGTAATAGACCTTTATCACATGCAACGGAATTGAATACCGGAAGTGCGCGTCGAAGCAGTGTGTCGATTCTTCCAGTTATGTATATTTTCAATGTGCTATTAACACCTAGTTGAACAAACACCTCTTAAAATAAGCATCCGGAGGATGAAAACCAGACATTTTCAGTGACAGGAGAAGAGATAAACTGATAAACTGGTTATTGTAGTTTAACAATGTATTTGTAGTAAAACTGTGGTAATACAAATGGTAATCAATCCACGAAAAAACATGGTTACTACATTTTTACTATAATAAAACCATTGTTAATTTTTCTAAAGGCTGTTTATCAGTAAAAATCACTTAAAAATGTAAATTCAACAGGTATGAAAAATATGATCAGTAAGAGAAAACACTGTTAATGAGACTGCGGCAGGTTAATTGGGAAATACATTTATTTATTATTCAGAATGCACATTTGGAAGGGAACATTTCAGCAGGTTGAAGATATGAGATGTAAACGTCCTCCGTTTCAAAATGCATAGGTCTACTACACACAAACATACTCCCGCATATTATTTTAAATGAAGGACCTTCATCCCGCCATATCAGTCTCACCCATGCTTTCCTCTATTATTTTAATGTCAGGAAATGGTGAAATCTGAGGTAAGGGTGTCGTTGTTTAGAATTAGAGCAGCCGGATCGCTGCAGTTACACCGGCGAGAGGATTCAGCCATTCGTTTTGATTGCGTTGTGATGTGATGGGACGGGTTGCGGTACACTGCTTCACTTACCGGAAATAGGAAGTGCGATAAAGGTCTATCTCACAGCAATTTGTACGTACCTCACTAGTACGTTTTCGTACGATTTGTCTAGACCCTAGTGATGGGTAGGTTTAGGGGCGGGGTTAAGGGTGGTCCTTCCTGATGATGCTTTTTGAAAAATCGTACAAATTCAGATTAGCCACCTCTTAAAATACGTACGAATCGCCGTGAGATCGGGTTGGTCATTTCAATAAGAATCTGCGCAATTAGGAGTTTCATGCTAGAGCAAAACATTTCACAACGCAGATATTGCATTATTGGGTTCTTCATGTGCCTTGGATTTCAAAAGGGATCCATGAGATCAATTTCGAAGGAGGGCATAAAATTGCCACCCGCACATTTCTCCACAGGTTTAGCACGCAAGCAACTGTATTTATATAGCACATTTTCAAACAACAGACGTTGCCCCAAAAATTCTTTACAAAAATGAAGACATTAAAATTAACATTTAATATTGCATACAACAAACCAAACATGACTTATTCAAATGCTAAAGAAAATAAATATGTTTTTAAATAAGACTTAAAAGTGGCAATTGAAGGAGCTGACCTCACATGGAATGGGAGAGTTTCGGACCTACCACGGAAAAAACACAATCTCCTTTCGATTAAAATTAGTTAAAATTAGTCGGTTAATTAGGTTCAAATTAGCCACGCAAATTCGTAGTGTTGACTTGTGTGTGAGCGGTGCTTCTTGCATTGCTACACTATTGACAATAGACAATGTACTTTACTCATTTTGACCGCTTTTATGATGTTTTATAAGTGTTTTCCCTTTATACGTCTCAACTGTGTTTTCAAAAAAGGGTTTTTTTTACCTAAAAGATTACAAGTTGGAGTAGGCTAAATATACATGTGAGGAGGTAACCATAGCAACAGCTCCTTGATTTGCTGTCTGTATCAGAAACCTTGACAAAGCTTACTGTCATTATTTCACAGCATTATAGATTTAATTCACATATCGTATAGAATCCTATTCATTATCTCGATGCAAAAAAAGAGTCTGTGTGCTTGAGAACTGTACTAAAGTGTTCTTCAGAAAAAGAAGAATACACACAAGCGGAGTCCAAATAATAGAACTTACGGAGCCTAGTGTTGTGATCCCAGTAATAGCCTTACATCAAAGAGAAGAATGCTTACTACAGGAGGCAGGGGAGGGAGGAAATGGCGGCTAGGTATCAGTCTCCTCACACTTCTGCCCTTTTCATCCTTTTAACTGCCATCATTTCTCCACATAGGACTTGTCAATTTCCTCCAAGAATTATAATTGCTTTCCTTGCCGTTGTACTGCAGCCTCATGCTATGTTATCGTGGGCCGGAGCTGTAACGATGAGCGAGATTACTTTATTGATCTCCACGTCTTTGACAATTTTACCCCTTAGAATGCACCGCGCGGACAGTTAGCGGACTTCATGAGCACTGGTTACTGTCCCATATCAGTTTTTCTGAGTGATGCTCTTCTGTATTCAGACAGAGAACTGAAAAATCCTTCATGCAACCTCGGCAATGTAGGACACTTCCATAACTTATGGAAAAGTTTATTATGCTGAAGATTACCTTTGGAATTTCATACCAAGAAAACACTTTATAGCAAAGTATTGTGCATCTGAAATACTAATATCAATTTATAATGTTGATTTCATAACACCATGTCTCTGAAAGATGTAGAATTCATGACTAAACATCTGCAGTTTCTTATCTCTAATCTCTAAGCTAAACAGATAGTGTACTTGTCAATCATATATGCATTATTTTCTTTTGCTTGTTAGGTGTCCTCAAAAGCCAAGTGTTTATAGATTAACTGTCACACATTTCTTATGTAATTCTTAGGCTGCGCCTCGTTGCTGTCGGCTTATGTTTCCTCCCAAATTGGAGTTTTACAAGCAGGGTGCGAACTACGGGGGAGCTCGGCTCCCCTTAAGACATGGGCTCCCCTGAAAACGTGATTTGTGAAATTTTGGGGGGTCTCAAAAAATATTGACAATGTGTTATTTTGAAGTGCAATTTCAGTTTTGTCTAATGTGATCATCGTGGATTATTATGTGTAAAATTGCAAAAATATAATTCATTCATGCATGACGGCGATTTAAACCTAATTCACTTCAATAAAGAAAACTATACATGCTATTCTTGTCATGAGCATCAAGGTGTGGTGGCGCTGCGGTGCAAATTCCACTCATGTTTAGTACGTTAACTCAAAGATTCGTAGAAAAAATATAAACGAATATCCACTTCTTGGATTTCTGGACGAACAGCAAAGGAAGCTGACCCCAGGCCTCTGTGGTCGATTCTGTGTTAAGGTAAGGCATGTTATTCCCAGTTATGTGTTGTGGCTGGGTTGATATAGGTCTGCGTGACTCTCGATGTCTTAGGCCTAATAGAACGGAGGAATTATGGTATTCTTCTGTAGCCTGACGAGTCACTGTAACCGTTGTTCATGTGAACTCAAAGACAGCCGGATGCTTTGTTTATAGACTATATTTGTCGGTGGCTGTTTGACCTATCAATTTGTGTCGATAAAGTATAATAGGGTAAATCCTGTATTGTGATTTATCCTATATAGTGCTTGCATAAAGCAAGTAGTGCATACACTTGTAGCTGTTATGTCTTTGTAAGTCGCAAGCGCACGAACACCCCTGAACAAAACAAGTGGGCTCCCCCAACCCTTACGAAAATGAACCATGGTTTTACTACAAATAAAACCAAAAAAAACATGGTTATTATAGTTAAACCATGGTAACCACAAATTAACCATGGCTTTGATACTCTAACCATAGTTTAACCATGGTATTTGTGGTAAAACTGTGGTTATATAAATGGTAATCAATTAGCCAAAAAAACATGGTTACTACACTTTTACTATAATAAAACCATTGCTAATTTTGTAAGGGAAAGGCCACGGTATAGTTCGAACACTGTTTACAAGAATCAACATTTTAAAACTAAAGATGGTAGCACTTATTATTTCACATAGCTGACCACACACAATATGTGGATGTAATATCGATATTTGGAATAATTGGATTTTTAAAAAAGCAGCAAAAGATCTGGAATAAATGAATCTACTTTCTGACTTGAGACGGTCGACCTCTCATCATTTATGAGTTATACTGCTTGAAAAAAAAAAAAAACTGAGTAAACAGTTTCTGTACTACAAAAATCAGCCATAGAAAAGAATGGCTAGTGGATGTGTTATCCTCCCTTTTTTACATTCTCCTGAGCTCTGTTACCTCGACAACCAGGTCTCCGTAAAGCTTTGAGAGATTGCAGCATGATCCAATTAAGGTACATGTCCTCACACGCTGCACTGCAAACCATCTCTTGGGTCAATGATAATTACCCTGGGGGCCCTGCAACTCCAATAACCTTTTTCAGTCTTTACCAGGCAGACAGCAGCTTCCCCTTAGTAAATTCCTGTCAGCGTGTGCCCCTGGGTTCAGGGTGTTCACCAGTGCAAGGCATTCTACTGGAAATGTTTATTGATGGAAACCCTGATGCACAGCAGAGACTGGGATTTAGATCAATATGTTTATTTTTTACTGTACTTACTGTCTCAATACTGTTTCGCAATGAGTGTTTCTTTTCATAAAAGCACTTCACCCAAAAATAAAAATGACCCCATGATTTACTCCCCCTCAAGTCATCCTAGGTGTATATGACATTCTTCTTTCAGACGAATACAATCAGAGTTATATTAAAAATTATAATGCTTTATAATGGCAGTCCAAAATTTTAAGCCCAAAAAAGTGCATCCATCCATTATAAAAGTGCATCTATCCATTATAAAAGTGCTCCACAAGGCTCCGGGGGTTAATAAAGGCCTTCTGAAGCGAATCGATGCGTTTGTGTAAGAAAAATATCCATATTTAATACATTATAAAGTAAAATATCTAGCTTCCGCCAGACCGCCGTCCGTATTCAACTTATGAAAAAAACACAACTGGCGCGCCGTAGCGTAAGCGTTTAGATCTGCGAGAGGCGTTACACTTTCTGCGTCAGTTGAATAAGGACGGCGGCCTGCTGGAAGCTAGATATTTTACTTTATAACGTGTTAAATATGGATATTTTTCTTACACAAACCCATCGATTCGCTTCAGAAGGCCTTTATTAATCCCCTGTGTGGAGCACTTTTATGATGGATAGATGCACTTTTATGATGGATGGATGCACTTTTATGATGGATAGATGCACTTTTATAATGATAGATGCACTTTTATGATGATAGATGCACTTTTATGATGGATAGATGCACTTTTATAATGATAGATGCACTTTTATGATGGATAGATGCACTTTTATAATGATAGATGCATTTTTATGATGGATGGATGCACTTTTATGATGGATATATGCACTTTTATGATGGATGGATGCACTTTTATGATGGATAGATGCACTTTTATAATGATAGATGCACTTTTATGATGGATAGATGCACTTTTATGATGGATAGATGCACTTTTATAATGATAGATGCACTTTTATGATGGATAGATGCACTTTTATAATGATAGATGCACTTTTATGATGGATGGATGCACTTTTATGATGGATAGATGCACTTTTATAATGATAGATGCACTTTTATGATGGATAGATGCACTTTTATAATGATAGATGCACTTTTATGATGGATAGATGCACTTTTATGATGGATAGATGCACTTTTATGGACTTCAAAACAGAAACAGCCATTCACTGCCATTATAAAGCTTGGAAGAGCCAGGACATTTTTTAATATAACTCTGATTGTATTCGTCTGAAAGAAGAATGTCATATACACCTAGGATGACTTGAGGGTGAGTAAATCATGGGCTAATTTTCATTTTTGGGTGAACTATCCTTTTAAGTTTGATAATAGGCTTTATATTAGTTAAAGCCTTAATTATACAAAAGTTGTACTATGTTCAGTCCAATATATTTAAGTGATTCTTTCTGCAGAAGTTACAAAGTTTCTACAAAGTTATGCCAATAGCGGGCGACAAGTGACTGTCTTTTATGAGTGAGTCATTTACTCATTTATTAAAACGATTCGTTCAAACAAGAAACCAAACAAGTGACTGGATGCGTCCAAAATCATATACTCTCTTGATTAGGTACCTACACTGACGCTCAAAAGTTTTTGATCGGTAAGATTTTTATTGATTTTAGAAGAAGTCTCTTATGCTCACCAAGCCTGCATTTATTTTTATTAAAAATACAAAAAAACCCCCAAAAAAACAGTAATATTATGAAATATTATTAAAATGTAAAATAACTGTTTTCTATTTGAATATATTTTAAAATGTAATTTATTTCTTTGATGCAAAGCTGAATTTTAAGATTTTTATCGGTATGATTTTTAATGATTTTAGAAGTCTCTTCTGCTCACCAAGCCTGCATTTATTTTATTAAAAAAAAACAAAAAAAAAAACAGTAATATTATGAAATATTATTAAAATGTAAAATAACTGTTTTCTATTTGAATATATTTTAAAATGTAATTTATTTCTGTAATGCAAAGCAGAATTTTCAGCATCATTACTCCAGTCCTCAGTGTCATGATTCTTATATATTTTACATTTGAATAATATTTTAACGTGATAGTTCAGCAACCAACAGTAAATAACTAATCAGTCAATAGAAAGCAGAGGTAATTCCTTGTGAAAGGCATAGCCTACCATATACACCAACACCCCCCCCCCCCACACACACACACATGCATACGCACACACACAGCCCTCAATATATATGTGGACCTCAAGTGTCACAGCATAAAATGGTGAAAGTGCAAAAAAAAAAACAGAAAACTAGACAAAGTGTGTCATTACATGCTCTCGTGGCATTTTGAGATGTGCTGCAGTCTTTCAGAGTCTCGAACCTTTACTCAGAAACAGCTGCAATGTTTTTTTAATGCATCTAATGGTGTGTTTTTTATTTATTTTAACCATTGTGTAGGTTTCAGTGAGGAAGGGATCAGGCCTGTGTCACTGTTTGTGTGAGAGGTGAGAGTGTGTGGGAAGAGGTTGGTAGAACTTACTGTACTTGAATTGTAATAGCTTACAGCTCCCACATAATTACATTCTTCATCTGTATAGACCCTAAAAGGCTTTATCGTCTTACTGGCTGTGAGTCATGACCTTTCCATTTGTGTTAATTTAAGCTATTGTGTCTAAGAGAGCAAATAGGAAGGTTAATTCAAAGGCAATTTATAATAATGTATTATAAACAGTCTGCTCTACATCCCCTGATTCAAAGACTAATTAGGAAACACTGTCAATTTAATACTGTCAAAGAATCATTTTGCAATTTCATATTCCTCTTTTGAGTGCCATATTATTAACTGAATGATATACACACTATGCATAATATTCATAATATGAAGTTTAATATTTCGTCATTTCTGTTATATAAAAGGTTTCAATAATCAGGGTAAAAAAATAGTTTATACATGCTGCATAAATCATGAAATATATTTTCTTTCTAAGCTAAGATGTACATTATGTTTAATAAATGTGACCCTGGAGCACAAAACCAGTCATAAGTCTCACGGGTATATTTGTGGCAATAGCCAACAATACATTGTATGGGTCAAAATTATCAATTTTCTTTTATGCCAAAAATCATAATCAAATAAAAGGATATTGTGAGGGCTGGACGGAAAAGAAAAAAAAAACAGAACACAAGAGCAGATCAGTTCAAACTCTATTTATTGGAGAGAAAAAAAAAAAAAAAAAGGAAAAGGAAACAATATTTAATCGGGCAGCCGAGCCACCAAGCAAGGGGAAATATCTGATGACGTAATTCAAGGACAGGCAAAAGTCAGCAACGGGTAGACAGTCCAGTGAGGCAATAATTCAAGAGGGCAAGCCAGGAGAGTGGTCAAGAGGCAGGTTCAGGACCAGCAAAACGACACAGTCCAAGGTGCAGGGCAGAGAACAATCCAAGCACAGGCACAGACTCGATAACAAAGGCAAATCCAAAAATGGGGATGGGAACACTGAGCTGCAGGACTGGACCAGGCTAGGAAAAACAGAACAGGATCAAAACTTGACAAGGCAAAATAGAATAACATTTGAAAGGCTGAGCGTGACGGAAAAACAGTCAAAACACGCTGGCAGAGAAGGCCGATAAGGAAGGAAGCTAAATAGTGTGAGAAATTAAACGAGAGGAGAAACAGGTGAGAGAGGTGTGCAAGAGCAGCTGCCGCAGAAACCAAGTGCGGGAAACTTAAACGGAGAAACAGGTGAGGGTGTTTCTCAAACGGAAGGTTGCAAATCTAGGCTGCCACGTCATCAAACGTCGCTGAAGGCCATCTCAATTTGAAGGATCCTTGGAAGGCAGCCTTCGTTTTGCGTCCTTATTCAGCCTGTTTTGAAGGACGCATTGGATGTATCCTTCGCGGCCTTAAATCACCCACAATCCTTTGCATGCATTTAATTTCACGAAAATAAACTGACGGAAAACGAGTCAGTACTGAGCCTGTCTGAGTTTATTATGAAATGTAAGACAAAAATAATGTTTTATGAAAGCATAGATGTTATCTTTTGTTTTGCTGTAAATTATTCACTAACACTAAACTGACAATAATGTAAGCCACTGGGAGACCGCAGACAGCTGTCATTCACTGTACTGCATTAATAGAAAGCAAGTTAATATAAAGATTTGTAATACAAAGTATTTTTCCAAAATTAAGTTGTAATAGTATTTTCACTTTGTGACCGCGGGGGCGGGAACGTGCGTGACGTAGCCATGCGCACTTACTAGACCGTCTCATTCTAGCGTTTAATTGCTGAGGAGGACATTAGCCTACAAGCCTCAGAAGGACTGGACTGGGAAGGACGCAGTCTCGGTAGGATGCAGTCTTCCGTTTGAGAAACGCCCGTGGAAACAGGTGAGAGAGTGGTGCGCAGTAGTGCTGATTAAAAATACAGCACAGCTGTGGTGCAGTGGAAAAATACAGGGAAACATAAACGAGAGAAAAGCCGGAAGAGCGATGATCAAACCCGAGTCCTGACTGATGTTAAGTGAAGATCATGTTCCACGAAGATATTTTGTAAATTTCCTACCGTAAATATATCAACAATGTATTATTAGTAGTAATATGCATTGCTAAGGACTTCATTTGGACAACTTTAAAGGAGATTTTCTTAATATTTAGATTTTTTTGCACCCTCAGATTCCAGATTTTGTTGTATCTCAGCCAGTCCTATCCTAACAAACCATACATCAGTGGAAAGCTTTATTCAGCTTTCAGATGATGTATACATCTCAATTATTAAGTCAAATCCTATCCAAAACCAGTCAATCCTTATGATCACAAATAGGAAGAATGCTCTTAATAACAGAGACAGTGATTTTGGGCGCAAGAAATATTATTTCCCATGTCTCCAGATAGCACTAAAATGTGAATGATTTGTTTTTTTAAATACTTCACCTAGTGCTGTTTGTTTTGCCCCTCAAATAATGTGACAGCCTAGAGTTGGTTTGGCAGCAATACTACAACTCTCTCTTCACAAATCTAGTACATCACTCTGTTCTCAGATATCCACCTTTCTGACCTCCCACACTGGCACGGAGCTGTCGCCGTGTGCTAGAGCTTTACTTCCCTTCCATCTTTAATCTGATCTCCAGGGATTTCAGATTTCACACTGTCACACATGTGCCAAAAATTCCATGGCATCTCTCTCTTTTACTTCTCTCCGTGTCTTAAACCGATATAGAGGCTAAATAGAAAGAAAGCAGAAATGATGGGGTGAAGCAATAAAAGAGCCAGGACTTGCAGAGGCTGGAACCTGCTCTCATGTTAATTCATGACCGTTTATACTAGTGCAACCTAGCCTTCTGAAATTAAGTGTATTGAACTTGATACAGTTTTTGGTTTGTTTGTAAGGTGTTAGCCAGTTGATTTTGCAACCAACAATTGTTGGTTGTAATTTATCTTGTGAAAATAAAAACACCATCCTCCACCCATATTGCATGGAAAAAACATATTTCCAGATACTGTTCAAAGACTTGGAGTCAATAAAGAAATTAATACTTTTATTCAGCAAGTGTGCATTAAATTGATCAAAAATGTTAGTAACGATTTTAAATTGTAACAAAATATTTTGTTCTTTTTAACTTTTTATTCATTAAAATTCTATTAAAATATTAGAATAATTTCCGTGGGATCATGCTGAAGATAGGATTAATGGTTGCTGAAAGTTTAGTTTTGCCATCACAGCAATAAATTACATTAAAATATTCAATTTTATTTAATGTTTTATTTTATATTAACTTTAATTGTCATAATAATTCACTGTAATTGTCATAATTTTTACTGTATTTATGATCAAATAACATAAGACTTCTTTCAAAAACATTTAAAATCGTACTGATCCCAGACTTTTGAACAGTAGCTGCAATAAAATCACCAAAGTTATTTTATTTATTTTTGGGGGGCAATTTTCTGTCTTTGTAATATAGTTTGTAATGTATTTTGGCATTTTAAGGTTTAAATGAAATTTTCAAAATTCATATATTTATTCTAAAACAGTATTTCTTTGCATGTATTTCAGGTCACACTTCTCCTGGATAACCCTAGTGAAAAAAACCTATACCAAATGTATTTAAAATATATTTATTTCATACTAAGTATGCTACAAATCCATTAACATATTTACTGACATGTCGCTTGAGACTTACTGATATAAATATTATAATTAAACTTTTTTTTTTTTAGAGTACTTCTTTATTGTACAATGCACATTGCTTAATATTAAGCCCAAAATGTGTTTTAATCTCACTATTAGTAAGGATAGTATGATCTCTGTATAATACAAGTCTTTAAATGCAAGATATTTAAAGTGTACCTAAAGTATACTTCCAATAGTTTCACTTTAGCACAATCAAATATACTTAAAGGGATAGTTCACCCAAAAATGAAAATTAACTCATGATTTACTCACCCTCAAGTCATCCTAGGTGTATATGACATTCTTCTTTCAGACGAATACAATCAGAGTTATATTAAAAAATATCCTGGCTAATCCAAGCTTTATAATGGCAGCCCAAAATTTGAAGACCAAAAAAGTGCATCCATTCATTATTAAAGTGCTCCACACGGCTCCAGAGGTTAATAAAGGCCTTCTGAAGCGAATCGATGGGTTTTTGTAAGAAAAATATCAATATTTAACACCTAGGATGGCTTGAGGGTGAGTAAATCATGGGGTAATTTTCATTTTTGGGTGAACTATTCCTTTAAGTATATCTTTAGTTGGACCTCAGCACTATTTCCAGATAACTAAAGTGCATTAAGTACAAAATTAGTTGTTCCAATTTAGTAGACTTTAAATATACCAATTTAGTATGCCAAAAGTACAATTGTAGGGTATTTATATTAAGTACATAGATATGTAAATGTATTTGTAGTATATGTATTTCAAATACATTTTGGTATATTTATTTTTCACCTGGGAATGTGGCCACTAATATTGGTGCTGCTTTGTCATTTCAATCTGAAAAGTTCATATATTCAGTGCACAGTGTTGTTGCAGCTGTGCCCTTTTAGTGCTTACATACAGTATGTGACGAATCTAATTGCTATTCAGGAGTCCAGTCTGATGGCATTTCATTTCTTGGGCACAGTGATGTTTGTTCCAGGATCAGAGGTCTACTTTAAAACAAGAATTACAAGCGAGTCATTAAATGATTGATCATATACTGTATACATGCTGAAGGCTTTGCTACCGTGACTCCTGCCCACTTAGCAGCAACAGGTGCACATTAATTAATAATCTCACTAAATACTTGACTTCAGGCATATTAATTCACTTAGTTCATCGGGGCAGTTTAATTATTTTCCCCTGCTCAAATTCCAGAGCTAGGTAAGAACGAGTTAGCCAAAGACTTTGGGAGAGTAAATGTCCTTTATTTGTAGCTCTGTGTAGAGGCATTGTGTAGAGTTTTAACCGAGGAGAAGAGCATGGAAAACACAAAACAAAAGGGCGGAAACATCACCATCCACTATAATCAAACAACCACTTGAACAAATGCCAGGAAGTGATTCTTGGTGTCGAGTGAAAAAATATTGAACATTACTCAGTGGCTTTCTGCAGTTCGGCCAGTGTTTATGCACTCAGAGACACTCACTGCGTCTGTCTTCATTTTGAGCTGCTCCTCATGTTCTGTGAGTACCGTTGTGGGATTTGCAGCTCAGGAAACTCACACCCACATAAACCAAATGTCATAAAGCAAACTTCCACAACTTTTCTGATCATAGCCACAGATCAACACCGCCAGTGTTGCTCTAGCAACAACTTGTTTTTTTACATTTTCCGACTGTTTTGCTGAAGTCTAGCCATCTTCTGGTGGAGGTCTGACACCACGAGTCGTATGGAAGAAGGGTGACAAATAAATAATTGCCTCAGACAATTGCTCATTGGTCACTGCGCCGGCCATGAGAGTCCTGATCAGAAAAAAATCATGTAATGTCTGAAATAATGGTTTATGTGGCATATCTAAGCGAAAGTGACATGTGAAGGCCAAGTATGGGTTACCATTTGGGAATTTGTCCTCTGCATTTAACCTATCCAGGTTAGTGCACACACATTAGGAGTAGTGAGTAGTGAACACACAAAAACTGCAGACCGTGGACACACACACACGTAGCAGTGGGCAGCCATTCACGATTAGGGGTTATGTGCCTTTCTCAAGGGCACCTCAGTCATTTCCTGCCTGTATTGAGAATCGAACCCGCAACCTTCAGGTTACCAATCTGACTTTAAAGGTGCAGTGTGTAGTATTTATGAGGATCTATTGACAGAAATGCAATATAATATACATAACTATGTTTTTTAGTGGTGTATTAAGATCTTACATAATGAACCGTTATGTTTTTATTACCTTAGAATGAGCTGTTTCTATCTACACACACCGCGGGTCCCCTTACTGTGAAATCGCCATTTTGCGCCGTCATGTTTCTACAGTAGCCCTAAACGGACAAACTTCTCTACAGAGCGCTAGTCACTCTCTGCTGTCTCAGACAACAACATTTTTGTCCTGTGTCGGCCCCCGTAGCTTCTCTATGTGCTTTGAAAGGGAGGGGTGAGCGGTGGGTGATTGCAATTCGCAACCTCACCACTAGATGCTACTAAAATTTACTTCTACATCGAACCTATGCCATAGCTACATCGCAGGCTGTGTGCACTGTGATTGGTCTGCTAGAACCCCTCCCTCAGGGGTTACACGTGCTCCATCTGCATGTGTAATTGCACGTTGACGCGGACAACGGTGCAGAAGTATAAATGAAAACCGACGTGTAGCCTACAGGCGTAGAGGTGTCGGTGTAGGTCTGACGCAGAAGTATAAATCAGCCTTTAGGCCATGACTGCCACCACTAAATCCACTAAAGGAGGGAGAGCATTATCACATTTGGCTCTCTGGAATAGCCTTCCTGATAATGTCCTGGGTTCAGACTCACTCTCACAGTTTATATCGAGATTAAAGACACATCTCTTTAGCCAAGCATTCACATAATAGGGGAGAGTGGGGCACAACCTGACGCTTTTTGACTTTCTCAGTTTGTGTAAATCCACTTGGGGTTCCGAGTATTTATTTTTTCCCACATTAATTTCACACGTCTAGTACAATTATGTGGTTTTGTTTCATTAATACAGTGTATACTTTGTTCTTGATTTACCCTGAAAGAATGGAAGTGAAATGTGACAACATGCCCCATAGGTGGGTACATTGTACCATGAGTATATGACAGATTAAAATGTTATCTGATACAATCAAAAAAATATACAAGACAAACTAAAATATTTTGTCAATAAAATACAATTATTACCTTTTTCAAATAAAATAATGGCATTTTTTTAATAATTAAAAATAAACAAATTTTTGAGTTTGACAAACATATCGCAAAACACAGCTATACATCATAGTTCAAAACATAATAATAATTAACTTCTGAACATTGACTCTGTCTTTATTCACCTTTATCTCATGGTTTCTCAATATAATTCATAAAAGTATAGAATATAATATCATAGTTCTAATAGGGGCTCATTGTGACAACATGCCCCACCTTCACAACTGTGATTTAACCCCGGCTTGTGTCTTCTGCTGTTAGATCAGCATTAAAGAACTTTCTCAACTGTTAAATAACAGATATAAGATTAAAATAATATCAGATTTGCCTAATTTTAAATAAACACAAAAAACAGAGATAATTAACTTAAGAAATTGACCTTTGCTATGGTTAAATAAATGTTCAGTGATATCTCCTGAAGATTTTTTAATTTTGGCACGTTTTTTTTCTCTATATTCTGTTGATATGGCAATTAGTAAATACACCAAGTTTCGTCATGCTGGCATGTGTGGAAAGTTTTAAACCTTGTGTGTTACAACTGACCCGCGTTAGGTTGTGCCCCGCTCTCCCCTACATCTCATAATCTTGTACTCCAGTTATATCAGATCAAATGCACATGACTATCTTTGTTTCAAATGTTATGAACATAACATAAACATATGAACATAAATATTTTCCATTTGCTTTTCTGTTTCTACCTCGGGATGCCCATCGCCAACCCCTGTGAGGACTGCAGATGACGCCAATTCTGAATCAACATACACAACTGCCAAATTTTATATATATTGTAATCATTATGATCACAATTTGTAATAACTGCTTTAAAGAGATAATTGTTTCTGCCTAAATGAATACATGATGTTAGCTAACTGCATGATTTGTATTATATTAGAACTGTACATTTATATGGACATTACTTGGACACAGTCACCACTGACAACAAATTACTCTAAATTGTAATGTAGAAACATGCATTTTCTGTAAAACTTGTAAAAGTGCTTTACAAATAAATGTGAATTAAATTGGGATGATGATAATTTAATTGACTCCGAAAGTCATAAATGTGACAAATTTACCCATAGGAAAGTAAAACATAAATGATATATCTTAAAAGATCAGGGCCCGTATTATTAAAGCTTCTAAGAATCCTCTCAGAAAGCTCCTAATTTACCTTAAAAACTTATACGTAGGAGTCTTAGCTTAAGAGTGATTCAGGACAAATCTGAGAGCAACTCTGAGCGAGGAAAATACTAACACTTTTATCTTAGTGAGGAGGCGGGGCTGACCCCGTTGCTACGTATGACACAGTCTTTTGAAGACTGTGATTGGTTGGTTGTCCAAGAAGGAAAAAAAGGAGCGCTTTCATAAGTATAGAGTATATAAACCTTCACTTTGAAATTACAGGCGTCATTTTTCCTGTTTTACCGTACTCTCTCTCACACATTATATATTCTTTGTTTTTTATTTACCATGCTGTTAATGTTGTACTTAATGTATTTGATAGGAAATGAACAGCGACACAATAAGGTTCTGAAATTGCTGTAATTGTGTGATCACTTTGCTTATAGAAGGTTGTGACAGACCCAAATCATCACTGCTGCATAGTTGCATTTTTCCAGTTGCCGAACATGTTAATGTAGTGATTACTTCCATTTCTGGCGCTATGTTAGCGTGTCTCTAATAAGATCGGTCACAAACATGATTCCTGCACGATCTAATGTGTAGTGTCTTATTAATTCATAATTATTAATTAATGTGTGCAACACATTTCTTCTCCCTCTTTGCGTTTCGTCCATTTTCTCCGCTGCTAAAGAAACTCTTAAGCCTCTTAAAAGTCCTCGTCCGTACTCCTGACACTTTTGGACCTTAAGACCTCTTTTCAGTGTTAAGATGCTTTCTGAATTACTTTCTTCTTTACTAGGATTTTTTTCTTTAATTTTAAGAGGAAACGCCCACCTTTCTAAGAATTTTCTTAGAATTTTGTCAGTAGGAGCTACTCTTTGCATTACGATTTTTCATGAATACGGGCCCTGTTGTTTATTCTAGGCTGCTGTCAGATTAAAATGGAAAACAAATTGAGACATCTGAGAAATTGAGAAATTTTTTCCATCCTGAGAAAAATATCCCAGTAATATGTTTACAAAAATACAATACATTTTTCTTCTAGAGTTTTAGAAAACATCTCAACAACTTTGCTCAGATTTGACAACATGCAAAAGTCTTCAATCAAAATTGCAATTTGAACATATATCCAAATTCTTCTAAAATCAAATATCTGAAGTGGGCTATTCATAGCTACTTTTATTCTTTTTTTAATATCGATTATATTGTTTTCTATATAATTTATATCGCTAGTTACATGCTGAAAACTCTCCTATAAAATGGTTGTCCTTATAATAGGGACCACTTTTTCAAAGTTTTGTTGGAACATCTAAAAAAAGAGGGATTAAACAAAACAAAGTTTCTGATGTTTCATACTTGTCATACTTCATACAGGTTGCCGAGTTTAGAAAAGCCTATTAGTTTACCAATAGAAGGGTTTGGTGCCTGCCTGTTTTCCAAACAGTAAATGATCTACCTAGATAATTGTCACTTTTTTGACAACAGTATATTTTATACCTCAGTTATCTTTTCTTATTTATTATTCATTTATGAGGCCTTAAATGGGACCACATAAAGTAAAACATAAGCTTTCAGAAAAAATAACACAAACAAGTCTTTGATCCATTTCTTAAGCTCAGAGGAAAAGTTTTGATATGAGTGATTTGCTTTTTTTGCACTGCTTTGTTGGAGAAATCTAAATCTAAGTGAATACTGTTGATCTTGTGGGGGAAACTCTGTCACTCTATGTGGAAGTTCTTGTGTTGTGATCTGATCAGAGCGTGCTGAAGTTGTTTTAATGGTGGCAGTGCTGCATTGTAGATTATTGTGGAAACTAGACACATGCCTAGAGAAAACTACCAACTTGTCAAAGCTGTCTGAAGGTTATATTTTATAAGTATGTACAGTGGGGAGAACAAGTATTTGATACACTGCCGAATTTGCAGGTTTGCCCACTTACAAAGCATGTAGAAGTCTGTCATTTTTATCATAGGTACTCTTCAACTGTGAGTTCCAGATTCCAGAAAATCCAGAAAATCACGTTGTATGATTTTTAAGTAATTAATTTGCATTTTATTGCATGACATAAGTATTTGATACATCAAAAAAGCAGAACTTAATATTTGGTACAGAAACCTTTGTTTGCAATTACAGAGATCATACGTTTCCTGTAGTTCTTGACCAGGTTTGCACACACTGCAGCAGGGATTTTGGCCCACTCCTCCATACAGACCTTCTTCAGATCCTTCAGGTTTCGGGGCTGTCGCTGGGCAATACGGACTTTCAGCTCCCTCCAAAGATTTTCTATTGGGTTCAGGTCTGGAGACTGGATAGGCCACTCCAGGACCTTGAGATGCTTCTTACGGAGCCACTCCTTAGTTGCCCTGGCTGTGTGTTTCAGGTCGTTGTCATGCTGGAAGACCCAGCAATGACCCATTATCAATGCTCTTACCGAGGGAAGGAGGTTGTTGGCCAAGATCTTGCGATACATGGCCCCATCCATCCTCCCCTCAATACAGTGCAGTCGTCCTGTCCCCTTTGCAGAAAAGCATCCCCAAAAGAATGATGTTTCCACCTCCATGCTTCACGGTTGGGATGGTGTTCTTGGGGTTGTACTCATCCTTCTTCTTCCTCCAAACACGACGAGTGGAGTTTAGACCAAAAAGCTATATTTTTGTCTCATCAGACCACATGACCTTCTCCCATTCCTCCTCTGGATCATCCAGATGGTCACTGGCAAACTTCAGACGGGCCTGGACATGCGCTGGCTTGAGCAGGGGGACCTTGCGTGTGCTGCAGGATTTTAATCCATGACAGCGTAGTGTGTTACTAATGGTTTTCTTTGAGACTGTGGTCCCAGCTCTCTTCAGGTCATTGACCAGGTCCTGCCGTGTAGTTCTGGGCTGATCCCTCACCTTCCTCATGATCATTGATGCCCCACGAGGTGAGATCTTGCATGGTGCCCCAGACCGAGGGAGACTGACCGTCATCTTGAACTTCTTCCATTTTCTAATAAACAGTTGTTGCCTTCTCACCAAGCTGCTTGCCTATTGTCCTGTAGCCCATCTCAGCCTTGTCCAGGTCTACAATTTTATCCCTGATGTCCTTACACAGCTCTCTGGTCTTGGCCATTGTGGAGAGGTTGGAGTCTGTTTGATTGAGTGTGTGGACAGGTGTCTTTTATACAGGTAACGAGTTCAAACAGGTGCAATTAATACAGGTAGTGAGTGGAGAACAGGAGGGCTTCTTAAAGAAAAACTAACAGGTCTGTGAGAGCCGGAATTCTTACTGGTTAGTAGGTGATCAAATACTTATGTCATGCAATAAAATGCTAATTAATTATTTAAAAATCATACAATGTGATTTTCTGGATTTTTGTTTTAGATTCCGTCTCTCACAGTTGAAGTGTACCTATGATAAAAATTACAGACCTCTACATGCTTTGTAAGTAGGAAAACCTGCAAAATCGGCAGTGTATCAAATACTTGTTCTCCCCACTGTAAGTGAGATGAGAAATGCTGATGGTAATGACAGTTATCTCCAGTGCAATGCGAAGTGCTACGAGAAATCACAATTATGCGATACACTTTCCACAGTAAATGATTCTAGTGTACCAACAGCTCACACTGACGGCTCTCTCACTGCTAGATGAGATAGACTGTGCTGTGACTCTCTACAAAGACTAACGTTTTGACTATTGCCATTTATATCTTATCCAAAAGCCATCCATTCATATATAAAGGTTCAATCTGAATGATAATTAGTGACCATTCATTCATTCATTCATTTTTTTAGCGCATCAAATGTATCTTTTGATCATCTTTCAGCCCTGACCTGTCGAGGCATGGACTCCACTAGACTCCTGAAGGTGTGCTGTGGTATCTGGCACCAAGATGTTAGCAGCAGATCCTTTAAGTCCTGTAAGTTGCGAGGTGGGGCCTCCATGGATCGGATTTGTTTGTTCAGCACATCCCACAGATGCTCGACTGGATTGAGATCTGGGGAATTTGGAAAGTCAACACCTCAAACTCATTGTTGTGCTCCTCAAACCATTCCTGAACCATTTTTGCTTTGTGGCAGGCGCATTATCCTGCTGAAAGAGCCACAGCCACCAGGGAATACCGTTTCCATGAAAGGGTGTACATGGTCTGCAACAATGCTTAGGTAGGTGGTACGTGTCAAAGTAACATCCACATGGATGGCAGGACCCAAGGTTTCCCAGCAGAACATTGCCCAAAGCATCACACTGCTTCCGCCAGCTTGCCTTCTTCCCATAGTGCATCCTGGTGCCATGTGTTCCCCAGGTAAGCCTCGCACACGCACCCGGCCATCCACGTGATGTAAAAGAAAACGTGATTCATCAGACCAGGCCACCTTCTTCCATTGCTCCGTGGTCCAGTTCTGATGCTCATGTGCCCACTGTTGGTGCTTTCGGCAGTGGACAGGGGTCAGCATGGGCACCCTGACTGGTCTGTGGCTATGCAGCCCCATACTCAACAAACTGCGATGCACTGTGTATTCTGACACCTTTCTATCAGAACCAGCATTAACTTCTTGAGCAATTTGAGCTACAGTAGCTCGTCTGTTTGATCGGACCACACGTGCCAGTCTTCGCTCCCCACGTGCATCAATGAGCCTTGGCCGCCCATGACCCTGTCACCGGTTCACCACTGTTCCTTCCTTGGTGCACTTTTGATAGATACTGACCACTGCAGACCGGGAACACCCCACAAGAGCTGCAGTTTTGGAGATGCTCTGACCCAGTCGTCTAGCCATCACAATTTTGAGCAAATTGAAGGATTTGAGCAAACTCGCTCAAATCCTTACGCTTGCCCATTTTTCCTGCTTCTAACACATCAACTTTGAGGACAAAATGTTCACATGCTGCCTAATATATCCCACCCACTAACAGGTGCCGTGATGAAGAGATAATCAGTGTTATTCACTTCACTGGTCAGTGCTCAGTTGACTGATCTGTGTATATATTAAAGATTTTATGACAGAAATGTCAAATTTTGATCACAATAATTTAAAATCGATTAATCTCAAATTTGATTCATAGTATAACAAAATTATCAATTTTTCTTTCAAATCGAATGCATTCACTCATAATGCATATCATTTTTTAAGAAAAGAAACTAAATGAATGTCAAATGGGGTGGGCGATATGCCAAAAATATCATATCACATTTTTTTTTTTTTTCAGGAAAATCACTATTCACAATTTTATCACGTTTTTTTTTTCATGTTGGTTTCGCTATTTTACAAGTGACTAACTGATTTCCCTATTCTAAAATTGTAGCCTTACAAGGTAACAAAAGAAAAAAAGAATGACCTACCATTTACGCCAAAGTAGGGGTGGGCGAAGATGAAAATCTTTTTCATTATTTTATCTTATTTGTAATAACAAAGAACAAAGATGCATATTACAAATACAATATAATATACAAATGAAATAAGCCATGCTTTATTTTTCACAGTAGGTGTATTTAACAACAGTATACAAGTAAGAAACTGAATAAACAAATGTAAAAATAAAACATAGACTTCACTGTATAAATTATATATACGCGGATTCTTAATAAAGCATACTGAAGTTATTCAGTGAAGAGCAGTGAGTGAATTTCTCTTTGTCTTTTGTTGTTTGATTAACATTAATGACAAGCGGCAGCAGATATATTAGGCTGCTGTCACTTTAAGACCTCATGTACGGATCTAATATACAGACACACAACTGGTTACACTTAAGAAATACCCGACTGTGTTTATTTAAACCTTGTTTGTATTTCACAGTTTATGCGCAATAACACGCAAAAGATAACTTAGTTTAGTACTCACACACTGTTTTAGTGCGTGTGCTTCGGGTGTACACGGTCAAAAAAACGCATGTCAAAACAGCATGCGAATAAAATGTTTAACTGCCAAGGCTTTAAAACGCATGCAAATAATATTGTAATTAATTTCAATGTCACGTGAGCGTAACCCTATACATCTGCGGATAAAATGTGCACTGCAGCACTATACTACAATGTTTACTCAAAAGCAGATCGTGGAGACATTTTTATCATTCACAATCAAAAATGGGGATGTCACACACCCCTAATGTCAAATGTGTTGAAAACATTCTTTCAAATGCAACATTTAATTCATTTTTTAATCAGAGCATCGTATGATAAGAAAATAAAATAATTAATGACAACATGAATGGTATGGCATGGTAAGACGGTAATAAACAGTGATAGTACTTCATGAGCTCAAAACCTCTTTTTCTTAAAGAGACAGTAAACACTATCATTGAGATATTTTAAATAAATGCTGTTTCTATTCTTTCTGTTCATCAAAGAATCCTAATAAGTTTCCACAAAAATTTTAACTGTTTTCAGCTTTGATGATAAGAAATGTTTCTTGAGCAGCAAATCAGCATCGGTATGATTTCTGAAGGATCATGTGACACTGAAGACTGGAGTAATGGCTAAAATGAATTGCTAATTCCTCAAATTCAGCTGTGCCGTCACATGAATTAATTAGATTTTAAAACATACTAAAATAGAAAAGAGTTATAAATAGCAGTTAGGCTATATTTGACAATATTACTGTTTTTACTATATTTGGTTGAATAAATGCAGCATTGGTGAGCAAGAGACTTTTACACACACAGACCGATACATACACAGATTCTTTAGGAACCCAGTACCTCCACCAGCATTGTTCCACTTGGATCACTGGTTATCTTCCATGTGTGCTTGTGCCATTCTCATCTCCCCAGCAGATTCTGAATCACACACACAAGATCACATATAACAGCACACACATGCCGCCTCATCATCTGGATTTGCATTCTGCGTGACATGATCCACTCGTTTCTGTTCGTCTTCCTCCCCAGGGATTTTGACAGTAGTGATGTGGATTGGTTGCCGACTGCTCATTTTGGGTGTCCTTGGTTTTCCTCCTGACAGTCTGGATTAGAGGAACCCTCTCATGTCAGCTCTGGAGGGAGAGACATTCTTTGGACATCTTCAGGGACGCTTCATTCTGGGACAGACACACAGACCACCCTGCCCTTGACGCGAGTGTTTCTCTCCAGCACACGCTGTCTCTGCAGGCATGCATGAAGCTCACTAACCAAAGCAGAACTTGCTTTCACACACTGCTGCTCATGTCCTTTATTTCCCTGCTTCTGGACATTTTCTTATCATATGCTTCCTGTCACCATATGGCATTATTCCAATTTCAGCTGGCCACTTTATAGATAGGATGAGACTTTACTTTGTTTGCTCTGGATGCAAAATTAGAAAGCTACGGTGAAAGGTTAGACTTTTTTTGGTTATTGGTGCACTTTTATTTAATAACAATAATGATTAAAGATGACCTATTATACTTTTACGGCAATACGGACTTTCAGCTCCCTCCAAAGATTTTCTATTGGGTTCAGGTCTGGAGACTGGCTAGGCCACTCCAGGACCTTGAGATGCTTCTTACGGAGCCACTCCTTAGTTGCCCTGGCTGTGTGTTTTGGGTCGTTGTCATGCTGGAAGACCCAGCCACGACCCATCTTCAATGCTCTTACTGAGGGAAGGAGGTTGTTGGCCAAGATCTCGCGATACATGGCCCCATCCATCCTCCCCTCAATACGGTGCAGTCGTCCTGTCCCCTTTGCAGAAAAGCATCCCCAAAAGAATGATGTTTCCACCTCCATACTTCACGGTTGGGATGGTGTTCTTGGGGTTGTACTCATCCTTCTTCTTCCTCCAAACACAGCGAGTGGAGTTTAGACCAAAAAGCTCTATTTTTGTCTCATCAGACCACATGACCTTCTCCCATTCCTCCTCTGGATCATCCAGATGGTCATTGGGAAACTTCAGACGGGCCTGGACATGCGCTGGCTTGAGCAGGGGGACCTTGCGTGCGCTGCAGGATTTTAATCCATGACGGCGTAGTGTTACTAATGGTTTTCTTTGAGACTGTGGTCCCAGCTCTCTTCAGGTCATTGACCAGGTCCTGCCGTGTAGTTCTGGGCTGATCCCTCACCTTCCTCATGATCATTGATGCCCCACGAGGTGAGATCTTGCATGGTGCTTCAGACCGAGGGAGATTGACCGTCATCTTGAACTTCTTCCATTTTCTAATAATTGCGTCAACAGTTGTTGCCTTCTCACCAAGCTGCTTACCTATTGTCCTGTAGCCCATCCCAGCCTTGTGCAGGTCTACAATTTTATCCCTGATGTCCTTACACAGCTCTCTGGTCTTGGCCATTGTGGAGAGGTTGGAGTCTGTTTGATTGAGTGTGTGGACAGGTGTCTTTTATACAGGTAACGAGTTCAAACAGGTGCAGTTAATACAGGTAATGAGTGGAGAACAGGAGGGCTTCTTAAAGAAAAACTAACAGGTCTGTGAGAGCAGGAATTCTTACTGGATGGTAGGTGATCAAATACTTATGTCATGCAATAAAAAGCAAATTAATTATTTAAAAATCATACAATGTGATTTTCTGGATTTTTGTTTTAGATTCCGTCTCTCACAGTTGAAGTGTACCTATGATAAAAATTACAGACTTCTACATGCTTTGTAAGTAGGAAAACCTGCAAAATCGGCATTGCATCAAATACTTGTTCTCCCCACTGTATTAATGCCTTATTCTGCATGACCATATTCTACATCCCTTAATCCTACCCAATACCTAAACTTAAAACCCTACAAAAACTACCTTACTAACTATTAATAAGCAGTAAATTATGAGTTTATTGAGGTAAAAGTCTTAGTTAATAGTGAATATGTGTTCCTCATACTAAAGTGTTACCGTTAAGTCTATACCATGTATATCTGAGTTACTTTTTCACTCAATAATGTACATTACTTTTCTGTGTATTTATTTTATTTATTGACGATTACAATTTAAAACTTCCCGATGTAGGGAGAAATGGTATATGTGACCCTGGAGCACAAAACCAGTCATAAGTCGCATGGGTATATTTGTGGCAATAGCCAACAATACATTGTATGGACATTTTATTTTCTCAATATTTAGATTTTTTTTGCACCCTCTGATTACAGATTTTCAAACAGTTGTATCTCGGCCAAATATTGTCCTATCATAACAAACAATGCATAAAAAAAATGACCCCTGTGACTGGTTTTGTGGTGCAGGGTCACATATTATAAATACAGAGACATACAGAGTGCATCAAATTTTACTTTCAGTTCACCCTGAGATTTATGTTTTAAGGGCCAACTTTGCCATTGGCTGTTGTCAAGTGCAATTGCACTCTGTTGGTTGTGTGCAATACTAAAACAACCAAATTATTGTACAGTTGTAGTACACTGTAAAATGTAGCATTTGTGTCTGTGATGCACAGTAGTACATACTATGAATTCCAAAGCCATAAAAAAATATGAAATCCAGCACATCAGCAAATCCAGCTATTCTCTTTTCTAGTCCATCATTAAACATCGTATTGGATGTGTGAAAGACAACATATTTCAAGGCCAGACACACATGAGAGTTTCCCCCAATGCTTCTTTCACTGCTTTTCTGCACAGCTTCAAATGAGCCAGTGTCATTAAGGAGTTACTCGCTCTCTTTGTCAGCTGCACATTGCCTGGAGCGCAAAAGAAGAAGATCAAGAAAGAATGTTGAAAAAAAGTCCCTTTATTTCATTATTTTTGGTAGGGGATCCTTAGTTCTTGTACTTTCGACTTGCCTTAGGATTACATTAGACAGTTGTCTCCTAGTAGATCTTGCATAACTTTTATTATCAATGTAAGAGGAGACCAAGACAAGAACCTCAATTATAATACCAGGACAGCTTATCTCATTAAAGGGAGAGTTCATCCAAAAAAATGAAGAGAATTCTGTCTTCATTTACTAGGGGTGTAACGGTACACAAAACTGACGGTTCGGTACGGGTTCAGTACAGAAGGGGAGAGAGAACTAAATTATAAATTATTATTATTATTATTATTATTATTATTATTATTTTTTTTTTTTTTTTTATTAAACAAAAATTGATTTACTGAACAAATTGTCTGTCCTTAAATGAATTCGATTATAACTCAAAGTTTCTTAAAGATAATGCTGTAAACTATATAGGGAGCCCTTACTTGCACATTACTATAATATTAAAGGTTAACAACAGAGCCCAAACTATTAGCCTAAATTCAGTTGCTATTTATGTTTAGATATAATAATCAACACTCAAATAACACATTGTATGCAAACATGTAAACTTCACATAAGGCAGTTTTTGCATTAACTTCTAAATCTAATTATAAAATTATATTTTTACTCAATTCGTTGTTGAAATATAATCATTTATACACAGTGGCTGTCATTTTCATGACAGATTTATTTAAACACACATTAAATAATCCAGACATCACTAACAGGTTCAGTAGAATATAATGAATATATAGGCTAATATAGTGCATATATTTAGTGAAAGAGTTGATTTCTCTAGTGAACTAACAGCTGTGGACACTGAATGACTTCTGAGGTAAATGTGATGCTACGTGACATTGTTCTCAAGCTGTTTTATTGACGTCTTTCCGCCGTTGAAACACTGATTGAGCGATTACACCACATATGATGCGTTTCAGTGAGTTGTAATGTATCCTCAACATACCTTCAGATGTTCATTCATGTTTATTCTTTGACTGAAGAGATGATCGCGTTCACTCACATATACAGTGATCTGTCATGTCACATTAAACAGCATTTATCGTTTGAATTTCCTGATAAAATGGACAGAATACTTCATATGTTTGTGTGGGAACTCTGATTGAAGTATGATCCGCGTGTAAAACAAGCCGACTGTTAACTGTTAAAGACACACGTGCACCGCACCGGAAGTCCTGTACCGAAACGGTTCGGTACGAATACGTGTACCGTTACACCTCTATCATTTACTCATTTTCATATCGTTGACTTTCTTTATTCTGTGGATCAAAAAAAAAAAAAAAAAGCCATCAATATTAGTCTTGTAATTTTACCTTTGGTTCGTTAAAATCAGATAAGGACAAAATCTATTAGAACATTGTGATATTTTAGAGTTTCAGTCCCAATAAAAGAGATTTTCTTCAAAATGACTCATTGATCTGGACTTTTACCCTCTGTGTCAGGATTCTCTTACTTCTTCAAACCTCCCGTTGGACTGAGTAGAAAATCACATCTTTATTCCTCAAGTGGGAAACGGATTTCAGCATTACAACCCACAGTTTCCTTTGAAAAATAATTACTATTCATTAAAGTGTCCTGTCAGATTCTCTTCTACCCTCACAGGATGTCCTTCAGGACTCCCGGTGGCTGTCATTCTGTCAACCCCCAACCATCTTATCGATTCACACATCTCTGCAGAAGCTGAGGAAGCTGGCGTGCCGATTGTCGACCTTTTCATTTCTTTAAAACCCCCGTTTTAGAGGGAACAAATAAACTAGGCTTGTGTATCCACCCTCAATGCCCATGGAAACCTGTCTTGTTAACTTTCTTCCTGTTCTCTGCGGTGCTAAACCGGTTTGTGGTGTCTCTTTATCTGCCTTTGAATCCTCAAACGTACAGTGGAGGAGAATCGGGAAGAATTTATTTGCTCTGTGGTGTGGTGTGTTGAAGTCAGATTATATTTTGAACTCCCTGACTTGCTTATCTTCCTGCTTCCTCACAGGATTTCTGTTTGAGCAGGGACATATGGAGTCAGTAGGAAGGAGTGACTGAGTTCAAAATGTCCTCTCTCATAAACATACAGCCATGCACAGCAGTTTTGTCCCCCTACATTTAATTTTCAGTTTGTAGTCCTAAAACCTACAAAAAGAATTATCATTGCTACTGAGGATTAGCATTGGGAATTTGTCTTTTTTTTAATTTAATTTTTTTTTAGCAGAGTTAAATAGTATAGTAAACAAATAATGTTAACTAGCAGGGTTGTGCAAAATTCAGAATTGAACTGGCTCCCTTTCTGTTCATGAGTCTGATTTGACAGAGTGAAATTTGGTTTAAATCAGGAAGTGAAGAAGTGGAATGAATTGACTAAATTACGTTGAATTTACTGAATAATATTTAGAAGAAATGCGACAAATAATAGCATTCTCGAAAATGAAATGTCAAAATTCAACCTCCAAGACTTTTAAAACTGTCTTTTACGAACATTCAAGGTTTGTCTTGAAAAACTTCCTTTTTCTAGTTAAAATATTAATTTTGGGGGGGTTTGTTGGAATTTATGTTAATTACTTAAATTCAAATCTGAATAACAATTCTGCTTCCTGTTTGCTATAGTGTGACATCAACCCAAGCTCATTGAAAAACATTACTGTGGTGGCATTTCTTCAAAATGATATTATGCTGCTTTGTGCACATTTCATGGCACTTTCAAAAGTGAAATGTACAGTGAGTGGCGGTAGAGGAACGGTTAGTTTTATCCAAAACGGATGAATGTGAATTTGGCAATGTTTTATAAAATCGTTTTGTTGTTTATATGGCTGTGGTTTAAAAATGAAATGTTGAGTGAGTGGTGCTAAAAGCAAATCTGTGCTAAAAGGTTAATGCTTTATCTATCCAAAAGAGTATATCGCATTTAACACAGCCTAACGCCTTTTGACTTTCTCAGTTTGTGTAAATCCACTTGAGGTTCAGAGTATTTATTTTTTCCCATATTAATTGCACACATGTCTAGTACAATTACGTGGTTTTGTTTCATACAGTGTATACTTGTTCTTGATTTACCCTGAAAGAATGGAAGTGAAATGTGACAACATGCCCCATAGGTGGGTACATTGTAACATGAGCATATGACAGCTTAAAATGTTATCTGATACAATCAAAAAAATAGACAAACTAAAATATTTTGTCAATAAAATACAATTATTAACTTTTACTAATTAATAATTATTTTAATAGTTTAATAGTTTATTTTAATAGTTGAGTTTGACAACAAACACACATCAAAACACAGCTATACATCATAGTTCAAAACATAATAATAATTAATAATTTTGGAACACTGCCTCTCAGTCTTTATTCACCTTTATCTCATGGTTTCTCAATATAATTCATAAAAGTATAGAATATAATATCATAGTTCATTGTGACAACATGCCCCACCTGCGTAACTGGGATTTAACCCCGGCTCGTGTCTTCTGCTGTTAAATCAGCATTAAAGAACTTTCTCAACTGTTAAATAATAGATATAAGATTACAATAATATCAGATTTGTCTAGTTTTAAATAAACACAAAAAACAGAGATGAAAAATTTCCTTAAGAAATTTACTTTTGCTATGGTTAAATAAATGTTCAGTGATATCTTCCAAAGATTTTTAAATTTTGCCGTATTTTTTTCTGTATATAGTGTTGATATGGCAACTAGTAAATACACTAAGTTTCGTCATGCTGGCATGTGTGGAAAGTTTTAAACCATGTGTGTTACAACTAACCCTGCGTTAGGTTGTGCCCCGCTCTGCCCTACATCAGGAGTGTCCACACCTGCTCCTAGAGGGCCACTGTCCTGCAGAGATGTCCTCCAACTTGCCTCGACACACCTGCCTAGAAGTTTTAAGATCTTGACTAGCTGGACCTCCAGGATCAGGATTGGCCACCCCTGGCATACACTGATCCCTATTCTAAACCTAATCGATAGCACTAACAAAAGCAAGCATGAAATAAAAATGCATTTGCTGAAGTAACCATGCCACTTTAGCTTGTTTCTATAAGTCTTTGAGCTCTTTTGTTTTTCACGGGACTCGTACCCAAGCGATCCAGAAAAGCCATATTATTGAGCTAGTTATGTGATGCCAACATGAATTTGTTTACAAATCATGCGGTATGGTAAAAGCGTTTTGAGGTCATAACATACTATTGTGAAAGGAACTGTGCAAAAATAAGTCTAGTAATCGATTATAATGCCCATGTAATCATAATTTGTCCACTAGTAGTCATTTCAGTGGGAATCTGCAGTGAATTGTATAGGTACACTATATTGCCAAAAGTTTTGGGACGCCTGCCTTTACATGCACATGAACTTTAATGACATCCCATTCTTAATCCGTAGGGTTTAATATGGAGTTGGCCCACCCTTTGCAGCTATAACAGCTTCAACTCTTCTGGGAAGGCTTTCCACAAGGTTTAGGAGTGTGTTTATGGGAATTTTTGACCATTCTTCTAGAAGCGCATTTGTGAGGTCAGGCACTGATGTTGGACGAGAAGGCCTGGCTCACAGTCTCCGCTCTAATTCATCCCAAAGGTGTTCTATCGGGTTGAGGTCAGGACTCTGTGCAGGCCAGTCAAGTTCCTCCACACCAAACTCACTCATCCATGTCTTTATGGACCTTGCTTTGTGCACTGGTGCGCAGTCATGTTGGAACAGGAAGGGGCAATCCCCAAACTGTTCCCACAAAGTTGGGAGCATGAAATTGTCCAAAATGTCTTGGTATGCTGAAGCATTAAGAGTTCCTTTCACTGGAACTAAGGGGCCGAACCCAACCCCTGAAAAACAACCCCACACCATAATCCCCCCTCCACCAAACTTTACACATAGCACAATGCAGTCAGCCAAGTACCTGGCAACCACCAAACCCAGACTCGTCCATGGGATTGCCAGACAGAGAAGCGTGATTGGTCACTCCAGAGAACACGTCTCCACTGCTCTAGAGTCCAGTGGTGGCATGCTTTACCCCACTGCATCCCACGCTTTGCATTGCACTTGGTGATGTAAGACTTGGATGAGCTGCTCGGCCATGGAAACCCATTCCATGAAGCTCTCTACACACTGTTCTTGAGCTCATCTGAAGGCCACACGAAGTTTGGAGGTCTGTAGCTATTGAATCTGCAGAAAGTTGGTGACTTCTGCGCACTGTGACCCTCAGCATGCGCTGACCCCGCTCTGTGATTTTACGTGGCCTACCACTTCGTGGCTGAGTTGCTGTTGTTCCCAATTGCTTCCACTTTGTTATAATACCACTAACAGTTGAGCGTGGAATATTTAGTAGTGAAGAAATTTCACGAATGGACTTATTGCACAGGTGGCAACCTATCACGGTACCACGCTTGAATTCACTGAGCTCCTGAGAGCGACCCATTCTTTCACAAATGTTTGTAGAAGCGTCTGCATGCCTAGTGCTTGATTTATACACCTGTGGCCATGGAAGTGATTGGACACCTGAATTCAATGATTTGGAGGGATGTCCCAATACTTTTTTTTTTTTTGGAGTTTTGCAAAAATGTAATAAAAGGCACGTTTTTCCAGAGAGCCTGAATGTTGCACACATTCCATTCAAATTTGAACTTTAGTTTTAAATTCAATTCTGAATAAGGGACAACCCTCTGAACCACAGACCTTTACTTTAAATAAAACTGCTATTCTAAAAACCTATTAAAAACATCTCTATAAAAGTAAATGATTAGTTCCATGGAAAAACAATGCACTGTGCAGGCTAAATTTAATCTTTTAATGGTCATCTGTCGCTGTATAACAGATCAAAGAGTAAGCTCTTCATGGTAGAAAAGAGATGGCACTTACCCAGTAAAGCATTTATTTAGAGACTCCATGTGGGGAAAAGAATTGCTTCTTCCTTTTATTAATTCATATAAGAACATTTACATCTTGTTAAAACATAAGAGGGAGAGAGAGAGAGAGAGAGAGAGAGAGAGAGAGATGGTCTTAAGAGTATAAAGATTATGTTTAATTTCACGGCCACATCGCCCATATCTGACTCTGTACAGAATCATACGCCACATACAGAATCCCCTCTGCAATATTTCATGCTGGCACCTCACGCTCGTAACTGAGCTATATTGTCTCTCATAGAAATGGATGCAGTAAAACTATTTACATTCAGCACTTTGGTTCTGGACATTGTTACCTCTTAAAAAAAAAAAAAAAAAAGTCCCATATGTCCTACTATGGCAATGCATGGAGGCTGAAGGCAGGACCTTGGGCTGACCCCTCTGAGATTAAATCTTATTTGAACATTATTCATAAATTGCTGGATGTACAAGCATAATAAATTCATCACCACTGTTTATGAAATGGCAGAGATACAATTTCAGTCACTTGATGTTTACAGCATGGTAAAGCTGTCTGGGATGCTGTACAGATACATTTGTGTCTGACTACCTGCAGCACAGAAGTGGATTCGCATGACAACATTTTGTTTCAGAGCATGCTCAGTAAATAACTACAGGCTGAAATTAATTAATGCAATGATTTCACTACAAATAATTGTTTTTTTGCCCCTTTCCTGCAGCATTAATGTGCACATTAGAAGATTTTTTTTTTTCAAAGAATGCTAATGAGGACTGGTTTTCAAACGTTTTTCTGAAAAACCTCCCATTTTATTTTTAAGTCACTGAAACGGCGTGCAGAGAAAGCATGAAAGTAGGTCACATTTTACATGTTTCTAGAAAAGCAGAATCTTGTGTATCTGAGAAGCAAAATCAGAATAAAACCCTTGGTGAATTTCCAAAAAGGAAGAAGAAATAAACAAGGCTGCTTGTAACTGTTACAGTAAAGAATCTGACAGCTGTCTGGCCTGTGTTGAAGGTAAAGCTTCAAAAGCAGAGCATTGGTTGCAAGTTAACATCAAATGTGCTAAAGGAAAACTTAAATAGTGAAAACTGGAATCCAAAAGATGGCTGGATTAGACATACAAGTACGTTCAGTTTGAAATGAGAGTGTATTACAATACACACATTCAGTCGATGGGCAGAGCCTTTGTAAATAATTTTCATCTCATGCCTTTGCACAGAAAAATCTAATAGCTTTCTCAGTCAACTGTGCACATAAACAAGAATGAGACCATGATGGCTGGAGCTATTTTAATCAGAAATATATTAGATTGGAGGATAAAAAAAACAAACTCCAAGTACAAAACAGTGAGATATTGACCCAAGATTTGTATCTCACATATCCATGAGATAAAAAGGGGACACTATTTAATAACTTTTTATATCGTAATTTTTTTTAAGCACATCAGGCCTATATGCTTCAAATATCACTTTTTAATACTGATAATTGTACATATTAATTTAATATTCATAACTTTATATATACGCTACAGTTCAGAAGTTTGGGGTCAGTAACAGTTTTTTTTTTAAATGAAATTAATACCTTTATTCAGCAAGTATGCTTTAATTTGATAGTGACAATAAAGACGTTTACAATGTTACAAAGGATTTCAGATAAATGCTGTTGAATTCTGGAAAAAAAATGATTTATTATTATTATATATTATTTAACATTGATAATGATAAGAAATGTTTCTTGAGCACCATATTAAAATGATCTCTGAAGGAACAAGGTGAAGAGTAATGATGCTGAAAATTCATCTTCATCATCACAGGAATAAATTACATTTTAAAATAGAAAACCGTTATTTTAAATTGTAATAATATTTTAATATTTTCTGTATTTTTGATCAAATAAACGCAACCTTGGTGAGACTTCTTTCAAAACCATTAAAAAAAACCTCTTCCAACCCCACACTTCTGAACAGTAGTGTACGGTATATATGTAAATGTTTTGTTTATGACTTCATAAAAGTTATTATAAAGTGTTTCTCCAAAAAACATTGTAAATTCAGACAGTTTAGTCATAATAAATCACGAAATATTCAGGTTGTTTATGCCTTCTCAAGAGGGAGGCTATGTCAGTTTACATAGGGCTGTTGTGATTGATTAGACGCCCTTCACTGTCTTGACAATTTGTTGAAGGGTGAAAACCGATTCCTGTCTTAGACATTAAGATAAACAACTCATATTTACACTGACTCCCTGTGATTTCCATCTTCTGAATTTAGTGAGAATGTTTTTCCCCTTTGCAGTTGAGTCACATATATATCGTGACAGACTATGTGAAGGTCCTACAGCTCTCCATGACAACAGCATAAATTGCACTTTTTTTATTCGGTGTTTTTTACCTCGCACTGTAAAAGTTGCTCCTCGTATATTGAGTGATCCATCTTATCTTGACAGAAAACTGATCGTTTTTTATGTTGATGCATATACGCAATTTTCACAGACATTTCCACACATTCCAGTTTTATACAAAAAGCAGTAATAAATGCTCTGTGTTGTCAAAGGCTGTAATTCTGCGGCTGTTTGTGTTGACAAATGCTACAACCCAAGCAACTTAATCAAGAACACTTAAGCAGTACATGTACGGTTATTAAATGCTGAGTGGAAATAATTGCCTCTAGATGTAGAGATACTAAAATGAATTCATGTATTACAGTTATGACTCGTCACATCATCATATGTCTAATAGAAAAGCAGGGAAATGTAGTAGAAAACAAAGCTATTGAATCAGCCAGGTGATGTAAATGTAACTCTGTATTTGCACATAGATGACACGTAATGCACTCCTCATATAATACTTCAATTAAAAATGGACATTTACAGATTAGAGGTCACTGAAATCAGAATTTAGTATAGAGGAAAAAACAAAGAGAAAAAACAAAGAGTGTTTTCTGCTTTTTTTTTTTTTTTTTTAAAGAGAGAGACATACAGCCAAGTGTGCTTTGATATCAGAACAGAGACTTCATAAGGCAATTGTTTTGTGTTGAAGTGTGTGTGTGTTTTTTTTTTGTTTTTGTTTTTTGGTCTTTGCACTTTCAAAAAGTACAAATACGGGTGTTTATCAGTATATATCCAAGAAGCAATGTGAAGCTTTTCACGTTTTTGAATGAAATGAGCAGTATTTACAAAGCGGCCAACAATTTTTTTTTTTTCTCAAAACAATATTGTAAGCGTGTACCGTAACCTTAAGTTTGCCTTCTCAAAAGAGATTTCAATAAACATTAAAAAAACCTGTAAAGAAATTTCGCCATTCGGTTTGCTTTCATGTTTACCTTTTGGTTTAGCCACATCTCTGAATACAAAGGAATTTATATCCAACATTCTGGCAATTCAGTCCCACATTAAATACAGATATACAGATCTCACAATACAGGATTTGCAACTCCAGATAAAATAGAAAAGCACGAATTTGAATATTTGCTGATTGTTATAACCGTTGGACCACTGTGCTCCGATACTTTACATCGGAATAGACTTCTCATTGTCGATTCTCCATCTCAAGCAATGACATCCCCAAGAATAACTACAGCACCAGCACATACGTGCTAAGAAACCGTAGGTATGTATTCTGACTCGAAATGTTATTTTTCATGGATCATGTAGGCAGTCCACTTAAGAAAAATCCCCATTGTCTCAAAAGGAACCCTTACTCAAAGAGACTATGTAGGTTTGACTGTAGGCTAGATCCAACAAGGTTTTCCCAGCAAGGGAATATTCTGCCAACATACGGCTTCCACATGGGGTATGCTCCTGTATCAGTTACAATCAAAAATTCTGCTTCTTACAATTGCCGCCCAAAGGAAGAGGGTTCAAAGACAGTCTTATCCACAAACATTTACACGCACACTGACAATAAATTTATTTTCCCTTTCTCTCTCTCATCACATTTACAAATACATTCTCACTGGCAGGCAAAAATGAGCAACACAGGCTCATTTGAGCTAGCTGCACAGCTGGCTGAGTTCTGGCTCTGTGGAGTTGGGGAGCTTGGTGTTAAAACTCTGGAGCGCTTCCCGTATTCGCACCACCTCACTGGACGAAAGCTTGAGCCTGTGCCTCAGCAGGCAGGAGAAGAGGTCAAGCGGCTGGGCTCCAGGCGGAGAGAGCCGGTTGATGCGGTCCCTCATCTCCAGAAGCATCAGGAAGGCCGCATCCTGGGATCCCTGCGTGTACGGGTAGTCCAACTGCAGGATCAGGTCCTTGATCCCCTCTGGATCAAAGTGCATGCTGTAGCCAAAGACCTTCAGACTGTTGATTTTCATGTAGCCCAGGTTGGCCGAGTGGTCATCCAGGTCCAGCGGCTCGTAAAATAGCGTCTCATTGACTGCAGGATCGTCAGTGATGACCCGACTGCGCAGGTAAATGTGCACCGTTTCGAAGAAGGACTTCCACTTGCTGCCAAGAGGGAGGGTCCAGTTATAGCACTGCAGCGAGGCATCCAATTTAGTTCTTTCCCAGTCTGGGAAGTCCTGCTGGTTAACGGGCATAAACCAGCTTTCGGAGTGGCTGCCCCCGAAGGGGTTGACATAGATAGCAGGCACGGGTTCCAGCGTGCTGTTCTTGGTGGAACAGATCTGGAAAGAGATCCCCATCAGCATGTGAATGAGGTTGGACTTGTTCTTGTTGCTCTTGAGGGTGAGCAGCATACGCTTCCTCCACGCCGGGTTGAACCAGCTGCCTAGGCGCACGTCGTTGCTGATGTAGATGGCGTGGACCTCCATGCGGCTATCGAGCCTTTGGAGGAGGTAACGCAGCTCTGCGTCCGGCATGTCAAAGTCAAAGTTGACGTAGTGGTCCAAAGAGTTGGCGATGTTGGGGCGGCAGAAGCCCATATGGAGGATGCTGCCTGGGAGGCATGTGCCACAGCGGGTGATGTTGTCTGGGGCGCAGGACGAGCAGAGGGTCCCCTCACCCACCCTACATGGCACCGTGCCCTGGCAGACTGCGCGTTGCTCTGCGGCGCAGATGCAGCCCTGCACTTCCTCAGAGAAGGTGCCGTGCACACCATGCTCGCTGCAGTACAACAGAGACTGGGCTTTGTTGAGCCAAAAACCCAGAGTCCTGCAAGAGAGAATGTGATAATTACAGACATGATTAGTTCCTGAAAAAATGACAGGTTAGGCTTTATTAAATGAAGAAGAAATCGAAAGATTTCTGGGCTTCGTCGACATGAAAAATTGTTCAGCTAACATGTTACAACTTGACATCAGCCTTATTTTCTTTGTGGTAAATGAGGCATTCATTTCCTCTTGCTGATTGATACGAATATTAATCGAGTGCTGATGACATGTTCTTTGACAAATGAAAATTGTTCTTAACCAGTGGAGGAAGTGAGTCTTAAAAGCCTTTGGGGATGTGTGTGAGGAGATTGTGCATTCTTTTCAGTCTCTTTTATCCAATTTAGCAAGAGACAAGTCACTTAAATAAATGCTCCAACTCCATGGGCTCTCCATTATCTTCCTACTCACTTCACAACTGTTGACGCATACTTAATGCCATGCATGCATAAATAAAATGTCTCACATCCCATGCCCTTTTTGTTGGCTGCCTCCCTGTGGGATTTCATTTCATCTTGCCTTCCTTTTGTCCTGGACTCATGAGTTTATTAATAATCTTATAAATCCACTAATGTAACATATTCTTCTTGTTCATGAGAGCATTTGATATCAAGACGTAATTCAGGCAGTAAATAAACCACTACACTGCAAAAAATGCTTTTCTTACTTAGTATTTTTGTCTTGTTTCTAGTCCAAACATCTAAAAATTCTCAAAACAAGAAGCCATTACTAGACAAGTAAAAATGATTGTCTTGTTTTGGGGGAAAATAACTCAAAATTAAGAGAGTTTTTGCTTAAAATAAGCAAAATAATCTGCCAATGGGGGGAGCAAAATAATTTTAATTCAAACAGAAAACAAGATTATTTTGCTTACCCCATTGGCAGATTATTTTGCTTATTTTAAGCAAAAACTCTCTTAATTTTGAGTTATTTTCCCCCAAAACAAGACAATCATTTTTACTTGTCTAGTAATGGCTTCTTGTTTTAAGAATTTTTAGATGTTTGGACTAGAAACAAGACAAAAATACTAAGTAAGAAAAGCATTTTTTGCAGTGTAAGCAGTGCTCATATATGTTGACTCAGAGAAATGCACTGCAAAAAATGCTTTTCTTACTTAGTATTTGTGTGTTGTTTCCAGTCCAAATATCTAAAAATCCCTAAATTTAGATGCATTTACTAAATAAGTACAATGACATAAGATATTTTTTCTTGTTTTCTGGGAAAAACAATTAAAATAAAGCGAGTGCTTAAAACAAGCTAAATTATCTGCCAGTGGGGTAAGAAAAATAATCTTGTTTCTGATTGGGACAAAAACAAGAAACAAGATTTCAAACAGAAACAAGATTATTTTTCTTACCCCATTGGCAGATAATTTAGCTTGTTTTAAGCAAGAACTCATTTTGATTTTATTTTCCAGAAAACAAGAAAAAATATCTTATTGTACTTATCTAGTAAATACATCTTAATTCAATAATTTTTTAGATATTTGGACTGGAAACAAGACACAAATACTAAATAAAAAAAGCTTTTTTTGCAGTGTGAATCTTTGTTCAATAATTAAGTCCTGGTTGTCTCTTATGTGAATCTTCAATTTTGAAGTCTGAAGAAAAATCTTCAGAAATCTCTCTGAAATCAGTCGTATGATATGTTTTTTTTTTTTGTTTTTTTCCATTCAAATAAACTGAAAATCTCATAAAACAAAGAGAACCGCATTTCTGAAATTACTTATTGTGTCCATTTCAGTTCAGAAGATCTCAAACTTGGCCAGACATACACTGTAAAAAGTATTTCCACCTATAAATTCTAATTTTGTTGTTGTAACCTAATTCAATCAGGTTTATGTAACATAAAACAAGGGAATGCTGCTTTAACTTAATTGAGTTACATTGACCCAATATACAATTTCCAGTAGTCGTGACTAGTGTCAGCTACAGGACATCTGCTCCGAAGGACCCAGAAGAAGAAAAGGTTTGCGTTTGGCTGATCCAATTTTGCTTCAATTGACATTATAAAACAAAAACACACTCAAAAATTATTTTTTTCCCTTCTTGTTCAGTTTAATAAAATAAAATGTAATTAAATTGAAAACAAAAAAATATATATTTTTTTAATTAAAATTAGCTAAAGTAACACATTTAAGAGTTTGTCACAGCTTAATTTAATTGTGTTCAATCCACCTAATATATTTTACTTAATTCATTTGTGTTAAAACTACATGAATAATTTTGTTGACATAACTAACTGGGCTGCGTTTCCCAAAAGCATCATAAGCCTAATAGAGCCATTGCCACCAAGTAGAACTAGAAATAAAACATTTTTTTCAGTGGAAGTGATGAAGTGATGACTTTCTTGGGAGAACAATACTTACATAACCGACTATTTGTCATGAAATTAACACTTGAATTCATGCTAAAAAAACCTACACTGTAAAACAAAACAAAAAACAACAACAACAAAAAAAACACTATCTACTCAATAAAATCGTGGCAACAGATTACAAGCAATATTATTAATTAAATTCAACAGATAAGTTAGAAATTGGGTTAGAAATAATCAAATGAATTCCTTAAGACTGTTAAACACTAAACACTGTTACAAAAACCACAAACCGACTTAAAAAGTCAAGAGTCAAACTGCCCAAGTAAAGGAAACACTGATCACCATAATAGTGACCAAACATTTTCAATAAAACATCATCTAAACCTCTGTAGACAGAGACAAATGACAGACATAAAGTCAGTCTAGTTTGTAATACAAGAGATGTCAAGTCTTTTCAGTTGATTTCATCGGTAACACTTTACAATAAGGTTGTATTAGTTAACATTAGTTAATGTATTAGTTAACATGAACTAACCATGACCAATGCCTGTAGCTTTACTGTTTATCTTACTGTACATATTTACATTAGTTTACATTCGTCTTACTTTTTTTTTCAGTTTCAACATTAACTGATGTGTTACTAACATTTGTAGACTCTTTATTAACATGACTTGCCATTAACATTTATTATTTACTGCTTTGTATGTAACCTACAAATGTTCATTAGTAACACATCAGTTAATGTTGAAATAGTGTACACTTTACAATAAGAGTCACAAAATCCATTGATAAATGCTTTGTTGAATGTAAGTAATGATAGTAAAGTGCATATAAACATGAACCTGTCCGTTGATGTTCAGATGGTTTCCACTTTAGAATTATGTTTACCAACAGCCCAAAATCAATGGCTTATTAAATAATGTTGATAAAGTACACAACAGCATTTTTACTTTTAGAGTAAGATGGTGAGTTAGAAATGTTCATCCTTAGTGTGTGTTAACTGCTATGTAAACTAATGTAAATATGTACAGTAAGATAACCTTACAAAAACAGTAAAGCTACAGGCATTGGTCATGGTTAGTTCATGTTAACTAATGCATTAACTAATGTTAACTAATACAACCTTATTGTAAAGTGTTACCATGTCATCTAAGGCTGTGGCTGAAGTCAGTTGTAGCTCTTGTGTTTCTCTTTCCTTCAGCTGTAATTTGTGTGCTATTTGCAGTTACTCATTTTAAATGGTTGACTTTGAAGGAATTAATTTGATTAATTCTAACTCAATTCTTATTTGTTGAATTGAATTAATAATATTGTATGTAATCTGTTGCCACAATTGTATTGAGTAGATATAGTGTATTATTTTTTACAGTGTATGAATGCAAAAGGGATCAAAATGACCAGTTTTTTTTTTTTTTTCAAAGAAAAGGCATCCTGATTTGATCTTTTTCAGAGTACTCACATCATTTTCATGAAACAAACTTTTGACTAGTATTGTATGTATTATTAAGTGAAATCACTTTTTTGATAAAGATAGAAAATAGAAAAATATAGGATAAAATCTCCTTGATCTCTCAAATATAGAATTGTCTTTTTAAATCAAAATGTTATTTTTTTCTGAATGTATATGACCGACAAATATGTGAATGACATTACAGAGGCTCACATTCAAAATTTGTAAGAAACACATGGAATATCAAGCAATTATTTTGTTTTGAAAAAAAGAAAAAAAAAACTCCAAAAATCACACTACAGCAATCTATGGTAATAAAACATTCGTTTATGAAACTAATGAAGCAAAAAAAAAAGATTCCACTCTCAGTTTGGGAGAGTTCTATTGTGTTTTTCCTTTTGCAGACACAGGTTGAAGCCGTCTGAGTGGAGTGAAAGTCTTCAAGCTTACGGATGCTAACTACAACCTGTCACTCGCGTGGAGCTCTTGATTATAGTGTGCGCGCGCTGACCAGTGACCACTCTTCAGAAATATTTCACTCTATACAGGCACCACGTTCAGTCACTTTAATATCCTTCAGCCTTATTTCTCATCTCTCTTTGGTTTTCCCACAAATTCAGATATCCTTATCAACTTTTTCTTTCGATAGGAAAGGGCACTTTCACTTTCAAAGGGGCAGGGGCTCAAGCCCCCCCGGGGGGACCCCGACGGTCCCGATAAACTTGCGGGTTCGGGCTAATGCTTAATGAACAGCCTCGGGTTCGGTTTTGTAACTAAGAAAAACTAAATCGGCTATATACATATAGTTTGCGTGCTGCTTGCTGTGTTGTGACCGAAAGAGCACGCGAGAGAGAGACATAAAGCACATGCGCAGATTAATACATGCATACATACACACACATACATAGGCATAGGCTATATATAGGCCTATATATATAATTTTTATTTTATCATTATAATAGGCTATATCATTTATATCACAAAACTGTTCTGCGCATGTGCTACCGCTCTCGCGCGCTATTTCGGTCACAACACTGCAGACGACAGAAAGCAAACATTAACCATGAGTGCCATAACGCAAAAAATTACTGAGGGAAAATGTATCACAGTTCCAAATAATGCAGGAAAAGCTGCACTCTGGAAGAATTATGATCAGCTGTTGATGCCGTTCTCTTCCTTCATAACTCGTAGGCTACTGAGAAGGATATATTTGTGTAAATAGTTTAGCAACACTGCGTGAAATTTTGAAGTTTAAAGTTTGAGTTCCAGAGAAATTTGTGATTTGTTACACCTGTTCGACCACAGCAAAGTTACGTAAATGGTAAGTCCGTGCTTTTTCTCTTGCTGCTGTGCTGATGGGGCCGTTGTGCCTGTGTTTGTACTTGTATTTGTTTATGTTGCAAGCAATCTTTAAACACAACATATTGCAAAAAATGGTATTTGCTGTGAGAAACGGACCTCGGGTACGGGCCGGGTTCGGGCTTCACTTTAAAGCCTGTGCAGACCTCTATTGTATAGACAGAGTGAAACAGCCAACAATCTTATACACACAAAACCACAAAGAGTATAATATTTGAATTAATGCTGGGCAATAGATTAATTGCGATTAATCGCATCCCAAATAAAAGTCTGTGTTTACATAATATATGTGTGTGTACTGTGTATAATTATTATGTGTATATAAATACACTCTCTTTCATGTATATATTTAAGAAATATTTGCATATATATACTGTATATATATATTTAAATAATTTATCTTATATATAAATATAAATATTTTATATATAAATATAACATATTTTTCTTAAATATATACATGCATGTGAGTGTATTTATATATACATAATAATTATACACAGTACACACACATATATTATGTAAACACAAACTTTTATTTTATTATTGTGATTAATCAATTGCCCAGCGTTAATTTGAATGCTAAAGTATAAACCAAAATACTTAAAGCTGCAGTCCGTAAGTTTTGCCTCTTTGTCACCATCTCTGTTTGAAACCTGCAATTGCAGATATTTGCAGAATTATCATCTTTATGTGGGTTGTGCATCGTCACGGCTCCTCAGTGCAGATGAATCTAATGTTTTGAGGAGTGTGTGTGGCTGTTATTCATTCACCGCACCAGTGTGGATACTGTACTTCAGAATCACAGATTCTACGTCTTGGAAGTATGACCAAAATAAAAATTTTCACTGGAAAATGTCATCGGAAGTAACATGTCTGCCACTTTTGTTCTGACTGACTGAGAAAAAAAAGCATTACAATAAATCGCACTACCAACGGTGATTGAATTTAATGATTGCTTAGCTCATATCACATTAAACAGTGCAAATTATTATTATTGTTATACTTTGTTCTCAAATTGTTAAAGGGATAGTTCACCCAAAAATATAAAAAAATGTCCTGGCTCTTCCAAGCTTTATAATGGCAGTGAATGGCTGTTTCTGTTTTGAAATCCATAAAAGTGCATCTATCCATCATAAAAGTGCATCTATCCATTATAAAAGTGCTCCACACGGCTCCAGGGGTTAATAATGGCCTTCTGAATTGAAGCGATGCGTTTGTGTAAGAAAAATATCCATATTTAAAACTTTATAAACTAAAATAACTATTTTCGGAGAAAGAGTAACCTTTGACCTGACGCATGACGTATTGACGAACGCAGAAGCGCAGATAATAGAGCAAAACAAAACACCGGTCATGAACTAGAAGTCTAAAACGAGAATTTTTAAAGAGAAATGCCGGAGGATTACGATATAAGAGAAGAGGAGCTTGAGTTTGTTGCCCAGCCCATTTGTTTGAACAGCGAGAGGCGTCAAAGCTTGCGATACTCCTACATCCTGCGTCATATATCGCGTCAGGGGTTATTCTTTTGCCGACTTGCGTAGGCCATCTGCCGGAAGCTAGTTATTTAGTTTTTAATGTTTTAAATATGGATATTTATATAAAAAATGTCATATACAACTAGGATGGCTTGAGAGTGAGTAAATCATGGGCTAATTTTCATTTTTGGGTGAACTAACCCTTTAATGTTAACAAAATCAGCATTGCGTGTCTATGTGTATTTAGTGTGTATTAGTGTTACCTGTAGATTTCAATTTTTGTACAGTCTAATCTTTTGCTTTTGACTACGGGTGAATCTCCAGTTGTCACTGATGACTGTCGTTTTGACCTTTCTGGATTACAATCCGCCATCAAAATGATAGGTTTAATTATTCCAGCTGCTGTGAGAAAAGGCTATAAATGCTCCGCCACCTGCAGCATCCTCACATGCGCTACTACTACTAGCCGGATTCCTTCTTTATGGATACAGACGTGACGTAATGGGCAAAGACAAACGGCGCTATGCTTGAATTTCTCGCGGAAAGCTACCAGTACCACTCAAATTATAACACATTATTACAAGTTTACCGTTGTGAATCGGGAGGTAAGGAGATAATTTTGAACACTGGCCAGTTATGTACTTGCTCAAAAATTTATTTTGGATCATTTTTAACCAAAAAAAGTTACGGACTGCAGCTTTAATCAATCATTTGAAGTGTTATCATTTACTCACCCTCATGTTATTCCAAATATGTATAACTTGTTTTCTTTTATGGAGCATGGAAGAAGTTATTTTGTGGAATGTTCTGAAGAAATTGTTTTTGTCCATTAAAAATGAAAGTCAATGGGGTCCAAAACAACACTGTAATTTCATTGTTTGGACAAAAAAAATTCTAAGACGTTTTTTTTTTTAAAATATCTTATTTTATGTTCCACAGAAAAAAAGAGAGAAAGACATAGAAGTTTGAAATGGCACACGGGTGAGTAAATTATGACAGAAGCTTCAGGTTTTGGATGAGCTATCCGTTTAATTGATGCTTTCTAAAACCGACAGTGTACATGCTACCTTAAATGTGACCCTGGAGCACAAAACCAGTCATGCGTCTCACGGGTATATTTGTGGCAATAGCCAACAATACATTGTATGGGTCAAAATTATGGATTTTTCTTTTATGCCAAAAATCATTAGGATATTAAGTAAAGATCATGTTCCACGAAGATATTTTGTAAATTTCCTACTGTAAATATATCAAAAATGTATTATTAGTAGTAATATGCATTGCTAAGGACTTCATTTGGACAACTTTAAAGGAGATTTTCTCAATATTTAGATTTTTTTGCCCCCTCAGATTCCAGATTTTCAAATAGTCGTATCTCGGACAAATATTGTCCTATCCTAACAAACTATACATCAATGGAAAGCTTGTTTATTCATCTGAAAAATGAATTACTCTTATGACTGGTTTAGTGGTCCAGGGTCACATATGCTTTGCAACAACAACAACAAAAGTTCATATGGCCTTGTACCTTTCTCTAGGCAGGCTGATCTTTGGCTGTGTAGGACAGCGCTTGCTGAGAGCGAAGAGTTTGCGCACTATCTTGATGGCTTTTCCCAGCACCACTTTAGTGCTCGCCTCCAGCAGACCATAACGTCTCTGCAGGACCAGATCTGATGTCCAAAACTTTAAGACGGCAGATGTGTTTAAAAAATGATCTGTTGGCAATTTCTTGAGAAAGGCCTTGAACTCATCTGAAAAACAGAAGGAGAGCAAGAAATGTTATTATGGTTATTATTACTATGAAACCTTGGACAAGGTGAATAAACTATATTGAGCTGTTATGAGCTTCAAATCTAGTGAGATAAGGGAACATGAGATGGCTCATAATATGAATGCATGAGTTATTGAGCGACTCATTGTGGGTGTTGTAGGTGGGAAAAAAACAGCAGAGACAAAAACATTAATCACTTGACTCACATATCACCAAACTATATGGCAGCAACATAAAGTGAGGTTTTATTAAAACTTTTGACAATCATTGTGCACTGCTGATTGATACTTGAAATAAGGACGAGCTAATATGTCTTCAGCACAGACAGTTTAGTTGAAAAACTCATACTTCTTAACAGCATTTCCCAACACCTTCCATTGCAAAATGTTGTACAAGCTGTAAACAGTGAAACATTAGGGGAATTATCAAATTTGAGTTATCTAGAAATGCATTTGAGCCACTTAAAAAGACATTAGCATCCCTCAAAAACGGAGAGAAATTAAGACATTTTTGCAGCTCTGAGGAGACGAACCCCAGTTTTTCATTGTAAATCCATGCAGAAAGTGCTCCATTGGTGTCACAGGGCATTACAATGTGCAATGATCCCGTGAGCGCTGAGCCCAGAGGCTCCCACACACAAGACTAAATCACAGAGATAACATTAGCATTGGCTTAGACTGTCAGTTAAGCTCAGTTTGAGCTCAGATTCCCTTTTTCTTCTTCTCTTCCGCTGTCATTTTGTTTATGCATGTGTGTCTGTTTGACTCTGACAGCAGAAGAAAAGCCTGCAGTGACCAGTGTCACAACGTAATTGTATTACAATTATCTTGCAGTGCATAATCATGTTGTTTGCTAATGTGATGTTGGTTATATAAAACTAATAATGATACATGGTTGCATCTTGAACTTCTAGCATGAAAGCATTTCCTCTGCACAGTTTTTGTATTCAGATGATTCTTACAGTGGGGAGAACAAGTATTTGATACACTGCCGATTTTGCAGGTTTGCCCACTTACAAAGCATGTAGAAGTCTGTAATTTTTATCATAGGTACTCTTCAACTGTGAGTGACGGAATCTAAAACAAAAATCCATAAAATCACATTGTATGATTTTTAAGTAATTCATTTGCATTTTATTGCATGACATAAGTATTTGATACATCAGAAAAGCAGAACTTAATATTTGGTACAGAAACCTTTGTTTGCAATTACAGAGATCATACGTTTCCTGTAGTTCTTGACCAGGTTTGCACACACTGCAGCAGGGATTTTGGCCCACTCCTCCATACAGACCTTCTCCAGATCCTTCAGGTTTCGGGGCTGTCGCTGGGCAATACGGACTTTCAGCTCCCTCCAAAGATTTTCTATTGGGTTCAGGTCTGGAGACTGGCTAGGCCACTCCAGGACCTTGAGATGCTTCTTACGGAGCCACTCCTTAGTTGCCCTGGCTGTGTGTTTCGGGTCGTTGTCATGCTGGAAGACCCAGCCATGACCCATCTTCAGTGCTCTTACTGAGGGAAGGAGGTTGTTGGCCAAGATCTCGCGATACATGGCCCCATCCATCCTCCCCTCAATACGGTGCAGTCGTCCTGTCCCCTTTGCAGAAAAGCATCCCCAAAGAATGATGTTTCCACCTCCATGCTTCACGGTTGGGATGGTGTTCTTGGGGTTGTACTCATCCTTCTTCTTCCTCCAAACACGGTGAGTGGAGTTTAGACCAAAAAGCTCTATTTTTGTCTCATCAGACCACATGACCTTCTCCCATTCCTCCTCTGGATCATCCAGATGGTCATTGGCACACTTCAGACGGGCCTGGACATGCGCTGGCTTGAGCAGGGGGACCTTGCGTGCGCTGCAGGATTTTAATCCATGACGGCGTAGTGTGTTACTAATGGTTTTCTTTGAGACTGTGGTCCCAGCTCTCTTCAGGTCATTGACCAGGTCCTGCCGTGTAGTTCTGGGCTGATCCCTCACCTTCCTCATGATCATTGATGCCCCACGAGGTGAGATCTTGCATGGTGCCCCAGACCGAGGGAGATTGACCGTTATCTTGAACTTCTTCCATTTTCTAATAATTGCGCCAACAGTTGTTGCCTTCTCACCAAGCTGCTTGCCTGTTGTCCTGTAGCCCATCCCAGCCTTGTGCAGGTCTACAATTTTATCCCTGATGTCCTTACACAGCTCTCTGGTCTTGGCCATTGTGGAGAGGTTGGAGTCTGTTTGATTGAGTGTGTGGACAGGTGTCTTTTATACAGGTAACGAGTTCAAACAGGTGCAGTTAATACAGGTAATGAGTGGAGAACAGGAGGGCTTCTTAAAGAAAAACTAACAGGTCTGTGAGAGCCAGAATTCTTACTGGTTGGTAGGTGATCAAATACTTATGTCATGCAATAAAATGCAAATTAATTATTTAAAAATCATACAATGTGATTTTCTGGATTTTTGTTTTAGATTCCGTCTCTCACAGTTGAAGAGTACCTATGATAAAAATTACAGACCTCTACATGCTTTGTAAGTAGGAAAACCTGCAAAATCGGCAGTGTATCAAATACTTGTTCTCCCCACTGTACATCTGAACAGATGCTTTATCGCTCCATTAATCGGATCTGCAGCGCACTTGCTTTCATTACGTAATAATAAAAGCAAGCATTTAATATGTACATGTATATTCTAAACATAAGCCTACAGGGGCTGAGATCAGGGTTGTGGTATGCTAATGCAACCCAATAAAACCATAGAGGTTCGTTCTATACCTGATCATAAGCATCCCTTTCCCGCATACCGGCATAAAATGTAGCCATATGCAGCAGTGCTTTTATGAGATTTTCTCACTCCCTCTCTCTCTTTCTCACTCTACTTTCCTTCTTTTGCCTTCCACTGTTTACAGTCGAATCTCTCTCTCTCTGGATTCTGCTGGAGATCTCATTATTCACAGCAGCACATTTACAATTTGAACTTTTCTTCCCTTTTCTGCCATATTCTGGCATTTATGACTTTGTTCAAATTTATGGAATATTTAGCTCTTCCTAAAAATGTCAGATGGAATGATGAGGTTATTTTCCTCAAAACACATTCTCATTTTGTACATTAGTGCTTCAAATTTCTATGAACAAGGAAAGATGGGATCTTACTGCACTTTATCGCATTTATGCTCATTATATAGTGGTTCAAAAAAAGAGAGAAAATTTTGACTTTCACTGAAAGACACTGGTACATGTGACAATTCTCAAATGTGTCTGCATTGAATTAGATCATTTTAATGGGAAAGGTAGTTGTATGTACATGGTGAATTCACGGTTCTTAGGATCATGGAGGTGAAAACTTTTACTCTTTGCCTTACAGTTATTTCTTATATTGTATCCACTTGGTATGGACTTTGAAACTACATAGACGGCTGAAGGAAAAGGAATCAATGCTCTCTGCTGGGGTCAGTTGCATAAACTTAGTCATCAGTTTTTTTTCTTTAAGACTGTTCATAACTTCAGTTTTCATAAAGTCAGTTACATAAAAAATATATTGGTCTAATCTGATACAGAAAAGTAAGACTGACTACCCCTATAACTAACAGCTAGTTGGTCATACTAGTTCTTAAGACACAGACTTAAAGGGATAGTTCACCCAAAAATGAAAATTAGCCCATGATTTACTCACTCTCAAGTCATCCTAGGTGTATATGACTTTCTTCTTTCAGACGAATACAATCAGAGTTATATTAACAAATGTCCTGGCTCTTCCAAGCTTTATAATGACAGCCCAAAATTTGAAGCACAAAAAAGTGCATCTATCCATCATAAAAGTGCATCTATCATTATAAAAGTGCATCTATCCATCATAAAAGTGCATCTATCCATCATAAAATGGCATCTATCATTATAAAAGTGCATCTATCCATCATAAAAGTGCATCTATCCATCATAAAAGTGCATCTATCATTATAAAAGTGCATCTATCCATCATAAAAGTGCATCTATCCATCATAAAATGGCATCTATCATTATAAAAGTGCATCTATCCATCATAAAAGTGCATCTATCATTATAAAAGTGCATCTATCCATCATAAAAGTGCATCTATCATTATAAAAGTGCATCTATCCATCATAAAAGTGCATCTACCCATCATAAAATGGCATCTATCATTATAAAAGTGCATCTATTCATCATAAAAGTGCATCTATCCATCATAAAAGTGCATCTATCATTATAAAAGTGCATCTATCATTATAAAAGTGCATCTATCCATCATAAAAGTGCATCTACCATCATAAAATGGCATCTATCATTATACAAGTGCATCTATCCATCATAAAAGTGCATATATCCATCATAAAAGTGCATCTATTCATTATAAAAGTGCATCTATCCATCATAAAAGTGCATCTATCCATCATAAAAGTACATCTATTCATTATAAAAGTGCATCTATCCATCATAAAAGTGCATATATCCATCATAAAAGTGCATCTATTCATTATAAAAGTGCATCTGTCCATCATAAAAGTGCATCTGTCCATCATAAAAGTGCATCTATCCATTTTTTAGATTTTATAATGAGCAATTACATTATGAATCCATTTTCCAAATTGTGTTTTTGTCTTATCCTAAATCACTATGGTACATGTACAATGTTTGTTTATTAAGTGCCAAAAGTTTAAAAAAGTGCTTGAAAAGAGGAACCCGGGGCTAGTTGTCACACACTGAAGTTGACATTAGGACTATCTAACTACACTCTAAAAAATACTGGGTTGTTTTAACCCAGTGTTGGGTCAAATATGGACGAACCCAACCGTTGGGTAAAAAATGTAAATAAAAAATGTAACCCAACTGCTGGGTTTGTCCATATTTGACCCAGCATTGGGTTAAAACAACCCAGTATTTTTTAGAGTGTAGGTTTCAAACTAAGGTTTTCAGTCACAAGTCCAATTATTCAATAAATCAACAAAATGCGTTTTTTTTTTTTTTTGTATGCTACCTTTTAGGCTACATTTATGCTGCTTTATGCATTGTTTTGTGTTTCATAATTATTTAACAGTTTAAATAGTGCTGTTGCACATTTCAGTGTGACAACTTGCCCCATTTGGCAAAGGGTGAAATGAACTGTATTTTATAGCAATGGTAAAATCAACAGTGGAAATGTTCAACAGTTTTTTTGTAGCCAAGGTTTTCATGTATGTGAAATTGACAAACCGTGTGCAATTTTTTGTGTTCTTTATTTTAGATATTCAGTTTTAAAGTGCCATAGACTTCAGATAAATATGCTCATTTTGTGCATAAAGCTGCAGTGATCTGCCTTTTTTGTGTGTTAGACAGCTGTCTAACCGAGCCAAGCATCCCAGCAGGTACGGCCTGATTTAGTTTTGTAATTATAAGCAAACCATCAGTGCGTTGCAAACTATTCTCAAGTAGATGCACTGAGGAACTTTAACTTTTGATATCAGGCTGAAAGCAGATGCAGGCGATATTGTTGAAATTACCTATTATAAAACGGCCTTATACTTTTTTTCATCAGATGCAAATAGGGCTCACAAATTCATTACAGCTGTAATGAACTGTTTTGCATCTAAATAGAAAGAAACACAATTATCAGCCCCGATCTCCACAGAAGTTGCATTTAGTGCAAAGAATAACACAAGTTGTATGGAATTTCTTCTGCTAGTTCACAGTCTTTTGAAATAACTGTTTAAAAATAAATGAAACTGTTAAGTCAGGACATAGAAGACAGATCAAGGATGTACCTTCTGCCCTTCTGCTTATTATTGCTTGGATTTTTTTTCTTCCTCAACGAGAAAGCAGGACACCTGTATAATATATTCAAATGAGCGCTTTTCTCTCTTCATGGGAGGAAGCGGTCTGGTTATCTGTACCGGACACCCTGCAGAACACACAGTGCCGCCTGGCCTCTATACGTCTTTTATATCTCCAAGGTTCCCAGAGGACAGGGCATAATTCACAGATTGATCAAAGTAACGGCAGGATGGCTGAATTAAGGCTCATCTGGAGAAGCTGGCTAGTGACAGGGCCCTGATTAGACATTTCTCGCAGTGTTACAACAAAATTAAGGATATTCGCTCTGTTAATCAGTCAACCGGGCACATTTTTCCCCCTGAACATTAATGCAGAATTGAGTTTTCCCTGTAATTGCAGAAGACATTTGTGACACGAACAACAGACCATTTCAAGTCGGTGGAAGGAACCGAGGTAGTGAGATAAGCTGGCAATGAGACAATGACAGATTTTCATGGACTCACCGATTGACAACCACGTATGTGTTGTTACATTTCTAGGCATCAGCCCAAGCCTTTGAATCATCCTTCTTTACTGGCAAACAAAAGTTGGGTTTGTATTAGTGCTGTCAGGATTAATGCGTTAACGCATGCAATTCATTTAAAGTCTTAAATTAATTTAACGCAATTAACGCAAATAAATTACAGAAGTACATGAAGCTGCGTCATTAATGTAATTAGCAGTTAGATGATGTTAGAAGTCGGGAGTTTATCACAATCACACTGAGCATCTACACACACAAGTAACCCTGGTAGGAGGAAATCTCCATTCTAACTCTTTAACCCGATTCTGCTTCTGTTTGTGATCAGGCCATTTTAAGCCGTTAAACTCTGGGAAAGTTTGCAGTGGTCCAGTAATCGAATTCATTCAAGCAGTCCAAAACAGTGCTAATGTAAAGAAGGCCAGGCTGATTACAGCAGAGATATCAGAGAGAATAGAGACTCACATTGTGTTTTAGTAAATTATTCATTCCAGTGTGTGCTTTGCTTTAAAACACTAGATCTGTCATGTTCTGCGATTGGTTCTGAAGAACGTATCGTGGTGTCGTACAGTAAGTGCGTGAGTCTGTTATATTGATGCACAAAGAACAAACCGTGTGTGCGCGCTCTCGATCACTGATCGCACGCTGCGTTCATGTACAGACACATTTCAGTACATTAATGAGTTTGCTTGCCCATATAATCTTAAAATATTAGGTTAAACGTAGGGTAGAGTGGGGGAAAACGCCCCCCTTAAGGACTGTGTAACAAAAGTTAAATGTGTCTAGAATAGTTATCCTGGTTTTCAGTGATAATGACATAAATTATAAACCAAGTAAGAAAAATATCCAGAGTTTTCATGTTATTAGATATTATTATATTATTAGAAATTAAATTCGTACCAAAGTGGGGAGGGGGGAGGGGGGGGGGGCAATTTGCTTTATATGTTCACAGCAAAATCAGAGTACAAGCATGTTTTAGCTTAAAATTAAAAAGACAAGCCAAATTAAATATGCAAATGTATTAATGAACCATGCTGAAAATCAACCTTTTAAAAAAAAAATAATGTTAGCTGATGCTAACTGGCTGGCTAACTAGCTAGCTGATGCTAATGTGAGGTAATTTTTAAATATAAAGTCCAAATATTTTTATTCAACCACCTAGTTAGATTACATTTGATGGAAAAACAAAGAATGTGATGTTCAGAACACGGTAACTACAGTAATTATGATATGTTGCTACTTTTTTGCCCATTCTTCTTTGAATTGTCGGTCTACATCATTATCTTCTGTGTATCAGAATAATCCATCCATGATCAGGGTAGGCTGTATCAGTGTCCTTATTTGGACATACATTTTAAGAAGACGTGATTAAATATGTGCGCATACACACGTTCATGTTTAGAGCACTAGAGTATATGAAATGTGTCCATAAAAACTTGAAACGTGCTTGCTCCGGTCCGTAGGTAGGCTATATGATCTATATGATCCGAGTTGCGAGCGCTGTTAAACTCATCGCACCGTTCCGCGATCTCACGCGTAATACAGCGCAGTCGGTGATTGGGTTAAAAGAGTTCATTCTCATGAATAAATGCAGATAAGCGATCAGAACTGGCTGATGTAGAATCGTGTCGGCAGCGTTCACATTCCATGACGTTGTCAACTTTTCAACCCGGAAGAAGCAACAAGAAACACAAAAATAACCAATTCCTCTGATGAAATGTATGAGTGCTTTTAATGTTCTCAGTGATGTGCAGCCTGTACATATCTGTTCACATCTCAAAAAAGGGTTTCATGACCCTTTAAGCTATTTTATTTTATCATATGCTCATGAATATTCTTGCTGGAACCCAAAACACAACAAAGTGTGAAAATAGAACTATAATAGAAAATAGAAATTTGCCCGGAAGCATTTTTTTTTTTCTTCAAATATTGTTTTTTATTTTATGTATGTATGTTATTCTTAATGAAGAAAAAAATAAAATATTGAAAAATTAAGCTAAGCTAATTAAGTTATCGGAAAAAATTCTAAATCCAGAAAGTGGGCTTTAAAGAACAGTTAAGGTATACAATGCGCTAAAGCCAGCAGAAAATAAAAGAGGCAACATGTATGCAAAACTCATTCAAGAATTGCGTGTGACTTGAATGTTACAGATCTTTATCATTTTCTCATCTTTAAAGAATGTTTGCCATGTAAATTAACAGTATCATACATGGTGGTTTACGTGGCCACTCTGTTGCTGTCTCTATATACTTTTGTTTTTGTCTCCACTTCTCTTGATGTCTTCACTTCTTCTCTTGTTGTCTCTATTTCTCTCGTTGTCTCTATGCATTATGATGATGATAATGCTCAAGAGGCCGAGGCAGAAAAAAAGGGCCAGTATGTAACCTGTTATCTTAAAAACAAAAACAAATACACTGAATAAGTCAATAAATTAAAAACAAAATTAAACAACTATAACATGCTTTAAGTTATATGTATGTCAATGGTTTATGAGCACAATTGTTTTTTTTGTCAAAAAATAGTGACTGAAAGGAATCTTTCCCTGTTGGAGAAGTGACAAAACACCCAGTACTACTTTTATGGAAAACCGGTGACTTGAGTTGATTTCACTTGACATATTACAGGGTTTTCTGTCTAATGTATTGGTTTGAAACTTTGTTCACTGTCCAGAGATTTAATTCTCTACCTTCACTTAACAAAAGTAAGAAAAACATTCTCATCATTAGGCCTTTCTGTTGGATTATGGTTATCATTAAGGATATTTAGAACAAGATTATTAATTATGAAATTATATTGTATAATTTATCTGTACAATTTATTTGTACATACAGTCAAACCAATTTTTATTACTAGTGTGTGCAGGACACTATAGTTCATTTCTGTAAGTGAGGAGAGCAAAATAAAGTATTATAAGTGACATATTATACACACCTTTCTATCAAAGTTATCTGACATTATCAAGATGAATTTGTTCTGACACAGTTTAACTCTGAGTTCATATTTTATTACCATTTTCTAAACTATAGCGAATAAACTGTGATAATGTGTGAAAATGTTGAAGGTGTCTGAATAAATTTAGGTTTGACTGTATTTTCATGTTTCTCATCTTTGTGAAATGGTAAATTATTCAAATTTCCCCAACATTTATTTTTTATACAGTGGGGAGAACAAGTATTTGATACACTGCCGATTTTGCAGGTTTTCCTACTTACAAAGCATGTAGAAGTCTGTAATTTTTATCATAGGTACTCTTCAACTGTGAGAGACGGAATCTAAAACAAAAATCCAGAAAATCACATTGTATGATTTTTAAGTAATTAATTTGCATTTTATTGCATGACATAAGTATTTGATCACCTACCAACCAGTAAGAATTCCGGCTCTCACAGACCTGTTAGTTTTTCTTTAAGAAGCCCTCCTGTTCTCCACTCATTACCTGTATTAACTGCACCTGTTTGAACTCGTTACCTGTATAAAAGACACCTGTCCACACACTCAATCAAACAGACTCCAACCTCTCCACAATGGCCAAGACCAGAGAGCTGTGTAAGGACATCAGGGATAAAATTGTAGACCTGCACAAGGCTGGGATGGGCTACAGGACAATAGGCAAGCAGCTTGGTGAGAAGGCAACAACTGTTGGCGCAATTATTAGAAAATGGAAGAAGTTCAAGATAACGGTCAATCTCCCTCAGTCTGGGGCACCATGCACAATGCCCCCCTCGTGGGGCATCAATGATCATGAGGAAGGTGAGGGATCAGCCCAGAACTACACGGCAGGACCTGGTCAATGATCTGAAGAGAGCTGGGACCACAGTCTCAAAGAAAACCATTAGTAACACACTACGCCATCATGGATTAAAATCCTGCAGCGCACGCAAGGTCCCCCTGCTCAAGCCAGCGCATGTCCAGACCCGTCTGAAGTTTGCCAATGACCATCTGGATGATCCAGAGGAGGAATGGGAGAAGGTCATATGGTCTGATGAGACAAAAATAAAGCTTTTTGGTCTAAACTCCGCTCGCCGTGTTTGGAGGAAGAAGAAGGATGAGTACAACCCCAAGAACACCATCCCAACCGTGAAGCATGGAGGTGGAAACATCATTTTTTGGGGATGCTTTTCTGCAAAGGGGACAGGACGACTGCACCGTATTGAGGGGAGGATGGATGGGGCCATGTATCGCAAGATCTTGGCCAACAACCTCCTTCCCTCAGTAAGAGCATTGAAGATGGGTCGTGGCTGGGTCTTCCAGCATGACAACGACCCGAAACACACAGCCAGGGCAACTAAGGAGTGGCTCCGTAAGAAGCATCTCAAGGTCCTGGAGTGGCCTAGCCAGTCTCCAGACCTGAACCCAATAGAAAATCTTTAGAGGGAGCTGAAAGTCCGTATTGCCCAGCGACAGCCCCGAAACCTGAAGGATCTGGAGAAGGTCTGTATGGAGGAGTGGGCCAAAATCCCTGCTGCAGTGTGTGCAAACCTGGTCAAGAACTACAGGAAACGTATGATCTCTGTAATTGCAAACAAAGGTTTCTGTACCAAATATTAAGTTCTGCTTTTCTGATGTATCAAATACTTATGTCATGCAATAAAATGCAAATGAATTACTTAAAAATCATACAATGTGATTTTCTGGATTTTTGTTTTAGATTCCGTCTCTCACAGTTGAAGAGTACCTATGATAAAAATTACAGACTTCTACATGCTTTGTAAGTGGGCAAACCTGCAAAATCGGCAGTGTATAAAATACTTGTTCTCCCCACTGTATATAATTAGCGATTTCCAGGTCCTGAGTTACAGATTTACTATTATTTCAGTTGAAATATTATTAGGTCTATTGAACGATCTCTGTTCCATTTATTCTTCCCTGACAAATCTTGGAACTTGTATAGAGTGGGGTGAAAATACTTGGTATTTACCTTTGATATATTAATCATGTATTTTGTGTAGTTATATAGTTCAGTCTCATTTGTTCCGTTGTTTGGTTCAGGTTTGCACCAACTCACACAACTGGTATGGATTTTTGTATCACAGGTGTAGTTTCCATTCCAGTTTGTGAATCCACATGCAAGATAATCCCCATCAATGAGAAGTGTACAGATCCACACTATAGATGGAATCAAGCGAATCATCAAATGAAGGATTTTTTCAAGCACAGATTTTTTGTTGTTGTTCTGTCCTTCAGACCCTCCACTGTTGTTCTGTTCTAGAAATCTTGAAAATAGCAGCATCATCACCCCAGCAAATAAAGCAGGGACAATGCAGATGAGGGATACTATAGCTCGGTTCCACCCAACACTGCATGGGCACGCAAATTTCACACCCATAAACACCTGAAAACCCATTAACAAAAAGCTCACTGGAGCAGCGCTCGTAACAATAATTTTGGTTTTTTGTTTGATTTGTGGAGAAGACATTTTCTGAGGTTTATACACAGCACAATAAGTATCTTTGATGATCCTTTTGGCTTTACTCTTGTTCTACTCTATGGAATGTGATCTGATCCACAGGATCCCCTGGAATAAACAGAATGTAATCTGCATTATTATGAGCACACAGAATAACAAAACTGATGATATTACATTCTGAACAGTATGAGCAATGCATTTGCTAAATATAAAATAATTATTCTGTTTTAGTAACAAATTAACTTTCTAAGTCTTCATTGAACATTGAACGTTAATATTAACACCAGTGAACATTTTTATAGACGCTGAAATGTAAAACATGGACATAACAGCATTTAAAATGTAAACGTTGCACATTTACAGCTGTAGATATTTTAGACCCCTCAACCCTACATCCAAACACAAACACTAAAAAATGTAACAGGCAGATTAATGTACAATGATATAATGTACAATAATTTTTGTTACAATATACCATTAGGCCTATAGATATTTTTGACCTGCTACTCATTTCTAAATCTAATCATGTGGCTCTAAACATTCATTTACAAAATTATTCAACCCCCAAAAGTCAAATTTTGTGCAGAATCGTTTATTCTTTATAGCCTCCTCCTTTTTCAATTTGATATGTGATATTTCCCCCCCCCAAAAAAAAAACAGGGGCAGCTTTTACCTCAAATACCATACTGGAAAATAAAATCAAAGGAGCCTTTTACCCCAGTGCGCCTTTAGCCCTGTTGTACACTCTTTTAAGTTGTTCGTAAGTTAATGATTTACATTTTAGATGCTGTCAGTCATGTTCAAAATCCACCCTTACTTAAAATGCATAGCTTACAGTAATTGATGGGATTCACCCCTATGGACACTATCACTCTTTAGTGCCTTACCTTGCTGCACAGCAGTAACACAAACAGATTCCAGTCTTTCCTTTGCTTTGCGTTTATTCACGGCCAGACGCTTTCTCAGTCGCAGCAGAGAAGCTCACCCACCTCAACAATCACACAAGTCTATATACTGTAGGATAAAGCATGGTCAAAGTTAGCATACGTCACTGTTATTTTTTCTATCCTTTTTTATAGATAAGCAGTTTCTCTGTTGGGTGAGTAAATTATCAGGGAATTTTTATTTGGAAGTAAACTAATCCTTCAAGGTGTATGGTCACATTTGACCACCAAAGAGTATGAGTGTGACAAATAAGGAATATCTGAGGGTTAAATACAAGAAAAACTTTAACATCACAGAAAACTTTCTGCTTTTTTACATTTCCAAAAAAATGTATAACTTGTTTTCCTCATAAGGACCAAATATTTTTCCCACAAGGACATGGATTTCGGATATTTCCATCTTTGTGGTGGACATTTGTCCCCATAACCTATGGTTTACCAGGACACACACACGCACATTGTGTTTTCATGTTTTATGTGGACTTTCCATAGATGTAATGTGTGGCAAACACACTGAAAAAAACAATAAGTAAGATTTACTTAATTTTTCTTTGGCACGTTTTTGCACGCATATTTTTAAAGTAAATTTCACATATGGAATTAAGTAAACTCGACTTAACTAAGTTAAGTAAAATTAACAAAGAAAATAAGTAATTTTAACTTGGCCAGTAAAAGGTTGAGTAATTTCTACTTAGTTGAAGTTTCCTTTGCAATACGTTTTACTCAAAAAATATAACACTGAATTAAACCACACTTTTAAAGTGTATCCTTTACTTGGAAATATCTAAGTAAATAATACAATAGATATTGTGTATGAATGTGTCATTTTGAGTAGAAAACGCCAAATGTCACAAAATGGCAAGTTGCTAAACCTAACAACAAAAGCAATGATAAATCAGTGTAAATACAGCTGGAAAACAGCAAAAAATCAACCTTATTAATTATTCATGCCCCAGTGCATGATGGGAACACCAGTATCAGAAAAGTTGAGTAGTTTTACTTAATTTTATAATGCTGATATTTACGCTTTAATTTCTACAAGCTTGAATTGAGTACTAATATAGAATTTACTTACTTTTTTAAAATTCTTGCCTGAACTACTTTTTCATGTAGAAATTACATTTGTTTTTTCTGTAGTATTTACTTCACCACAGAACCATTTTTATCAGTGCAGGACGAGGCTGTGTACTGTAGCCAATATTCCACCCAAAGCCAACCCTTTTTCCAGAGAAGAAGAAGAAGAAGAAGAAGGAGAAGAAGAAGAAGAAGGAGGAGAAGAAGAAGAAGAAAAGAAGGAGAAGGAGGAGAAGAAGAAAAGGAGAAGGAGGAGGAGAAGAAGGCAGAGAAGAAGAAGAAGAAAAGAAGGAGGAGGAGAAGAAGAAAAGAAGAATGAGAAGAAGGAGAAGGAGGAGAAGAAGAAGAAGAAGAAGAAGAAAAGAAGAAGGAGGAGAAAAAAAGAAGGAGAAGAAGAAAAGGAGAAGAAAAGAAGAAAAATAAAAGAAGAAGAAGAAGAAGAAAAGAAGAAGGAGGAGGAGAAGGAGAAGGAGAAGAAGGAGAAGGAGAAGGAGAAGAAGGAGAAGGAGAAGAAGGAGAAGGAGAAGGAGAAGGAGAAGAATTGATCAGCTGAATGAAGGCTTTTTTTAACAATCACTATTAGAAATAAAGGTTATATTGGCACTGATGGTTCCATGAAGAACTTTTACAGCCACTGCTCCATTGCACTAAAGTTTCTTTATGGAAAAAGATGCTTTTTAGATTATTAAAATATTCTTCACACAAAAAAAAGAAACTGTTCTTTTAAGAACCGTTCTTTACCAAAAATGAAAGTTTTCTATATTCTTTTCCTCATCTTTAATCAGCTTGAATTATTTGATTTGATTTATAGCTTGTAATGTAATTGTCCAATTGTGAGTTTAAACAAATGTCCATCTTCACCACCCTCATGCTAACTCGTTAGTGATCTACCTCAAGAGAGCATAAAAAACATGAAAAGTTTCAAAGTCAAGCTTTTCTTGAATCACACCATAAAATAAGGAATAATGGCCTACCTGCAACCAGTCTTAATTCACTTCGATGTCTGCAACTTTCAGAGTCTGCAGCACATCTTTATATCTGTTTTCCTTTTGGAAATCCGGAAAACCACACATTCTTTTCAAACAGCTCAACCTTATGCATTACAGCTGTTCAAATAAAATGCCTCTGACTCTTTCTATAAACACTCTCTTCAGTCTGTATAAACTCACTGACTTTGGGGGGGGTATGTATGTGTGTGTTGACCTTGAAACCAGCCCACATAGGAGACCTGGATTTGTCCAGCTAAGGAAATCTGCTTCCAAGACATTTGGACACATTTGTAGATATGGATTTTTTTTCCGCTTACATTCTACATGATGAAATGTACAGTACATGGGTGTCGGAAGCAAAAAAAACGCCAGAAAATTTTACTGGCGAGGATGCCATTTCCTGATTTATGGTACCTTTTAATTAGGAATAATCCACGGCTAGCTGTGCATTAAACGACTTTAATGCACGATGGAGGCTGCGGCTGAAATTGCGTACTGTCTGAATAGGTACTACATTTGGATTTGAACTTACTTCGCGACCCTTAAAAAAGTATGTTCTATATAGTATGAATGAGTGTAGTATGAATGTAATCCGGATGTACTACATCCGCCATGCTGTCATTATCATGTGACCTAACAGTGTCAGTTGCGTCCCTTCACCTCCATTCACAGATCTGCTCCCGTGGCCTCATGTAAAGTGTCCATCGAATGCGCACTTAAGATTCTCGCCGGAAGTAGTAGGTCATCAGGGGTTTCGCATACTTTTATTTTAATACTATGGATTCGGACATACTACTCTGTACTGTTTTCTATACAGTATGAAAGATAAATCTTAGCCTGACTTTTCTGCTTATTTTCAACCCAACATTTTTAAGTGAGTGTACACTCTGTGTGTGTTTCTTGGAAGGTCCCAGTGAGTCACTAGTGACCGCCCTGGACGAGCCTGTTTCCCTTCACCACCTCTTCCCTCTTTCCCTTCACCGTCTTGCGCAATATGTTTTTTATTGAAAGGCTACTGTATAACTCATAACCCCTGCGGCACCCTCTCTCCGTGTAATGTATGGGACGTGGGACAAACTAAACAATCAAATTACACTTTTAGCATTAATTCATTTGATTTCAGCTTCATCCCTTGTTCAGAACTCAGCGTACTGTCTAACATAAAAGTTATGACTGCTGCATATTTACACATAAATCAATAGACTACTGGTCTGTGCTTCGCTACAATGTAACTTCATCTGCGTGCTGTCCAGTGCTGTCCAGCTTTGCCACATAGATTTTGATAGTTAGACAACTAAATAAAACCATTGGTGAGCCAAAGAAGTAGGCTGATGGGTAATGTGTGTTATGTGTGTAATGTCCAGTTATTTGATGAGAGAGAGATTATTGTAATAAACACTTTAAGAATCCGTCCAGCTGTGGAGGAGTGTTATTTTGCACGGAACTGTGGAAGAACTGAAAGCGGCATGGGATGATCTTTGGTTGACCAATCAGCAGAATGGGGCGTTTTCCTTTTTGGGTGGTTTCTTCAATGCTCCTCTCCCCCGCAACCTTTTGGGCCACATGAATAGGCCCACACTGAAAAAAATTATTTGTTGGCTCAACATCCATTACTTATAAAGATAAGTAGATTAAACTCAAAAATATATATACAGCTCTGGAAAAAATTAAGAGACCACTTAACACTGAGAAATGCTACGTACTTTGTAGTGGTGTTATCATGGCATAATACTCTGGTTGTAAAATGTATTAGCTGTATGAATTGGAATCGAATCTATAGGCCTACCTATGGAATCGTTCACAGACAGCTCACGGAGTTCAACTAATAAGTATCTTCATCGCTGGCAAACAATAATTGACTGTAGGTTCACTGCCGCTTCGTCTAACACTCCGAGTGAGAAGCTTGAACAGAACTGAAATCATTCAAACTGATTCGCCAACCAATTCAGACAGTTTTGCTTGAGCAAGTCTTTGAACAGAATCGACTCAAAAGAGTGATTCATTTGTGAATAGGGCATCGCTCATGTTCCAGGAAAAAAAGAGACAGCGCGCTTGGAATAAACTACGCATTTCTTAACATGTTTTGCATTAAACTAAAGTAACGAGTGTAACGTTGCCCAATGTAACGAAGTAAAAGTACAGTATTTTCATTAGAAATTTACTCGAGTTAAAGTAAAAGTAGGGGAGATCAGGTATAGTTGTAACACGGGGAGAGTTGTAACACTACCAATTCCACAAATCACGGATAAGATAGGAGTCATATGACAGTTTCAGTTTCCTCTGGCTTCCTTTACGATCCCACATGGAGGTTTTCCAGTCTGTGTTGCTATATCTCCTGAAGCTACAGCAGAAAATCTAATTCTGAGGTAAGAAAGTAAAAAAAAATAACAATATAATATAATATTTTGTTTAGTACTTCTACCGTTGTAGATAATGTTGTATGAGTTATATCAGGTCAAAGTGTAGTTTCTTTAGTAAAGAATGGTGTTTCAACCTCCTGCTAATTTCAAAGCACCATGCTAATACAGCTAGCTAAACAATGAGTGACAGTGGCGGGGTAGGTTGTAACGTGTTTTGAAACAACCATCCACTTACATACAACTAAGAACATTTTTGTATTTTAATAATAATTCTACAGAATGCCTGTGTTTATGTTAATTTGCTCTTGCTCTCACACACACATACACACACACACACCCATATGAATGTGCATGTACAGACATGCACAAACAAAGGCACACGTGCATGCACAAACACACACAATATGCACATACACTCCCCATATTCATACATATTTTATTGTTGCAGCCATTCATTTAAAATAAAACTGTTGTTGGGAATATCACTTGGAGTACCCTTAGTTTTTGTGCATTTTGTCTACCTGTTACAACTTACCCCAGTATGTGTTACAACCTACCCCAGTAGTGGGGTAGGTTGTAACAAAGGACCAATTAGTATTTGTCATCATCTCACAAAGTCTGTGATATAGTTGGAGAAATTTAAATTGTTGCCATTTGTAGTAGACAAATGTGGGTACTTTGGCTAAAAGTTTCAGATGTGAAGCTAAAAAAAAAAGGGTTGTTTTAGGTGCTGAAGAAAAAAGTGTTACAACCATACCCGGTCTCCCCTACCCCCAAAAAATCTACTCTTAAAAGCACAATTTTTCCAAAATAATACTCAAGTAAATGTAACGAAGTAAATGTAACGAAGTAAATGTACTTCGTTACTACCCACCTCTGCCTATGCAACACAAAAATGTAAATTAAAAGGTGAACATAAGTGTATGCGTAAAGTAAATGAAAAAATGTAAGTGACATCAACAAGCATTACAACTTGGCTAAAATTAAGTAAACCTAACATAAAATTTTAGATATTTGTGAGCTGCGTGATATGCAAATATTCTATCCAGCCAAAGCTGGAGCCATTGTGAAGCGTGATGTGGTGAAGACTGTGTCAGGTAAGCTGTCTTTAAAAAAAAAAACAAAGTATTAGAGTTTGACTTTTTAACATTCATTAACACTTGTTTATTGTGTTAATGGAGTGTATTTATTAACTGGAAGAAGCACAGCGCAACATTTTCTGAAGCACGATGTGGTGAAGATGGTGAAAGGAGATAGGCTAAGCTTAGCTTTATATTAACAAAATAAAATATAAGTGTGTCATCTAACGGCCACTCATTTAATGCACTTGTAGTCACTGGGGATTTGTTAAAATTCTGAATTTCTATGAATTCTTCGACAATCAGAAACATGTTACTTTTGAATACCTTGCAACTAGCTCTATACATCGAGTTTGTATGTGTAGGTTTATTGCACATGAATCAAGAAACCTGTTTGTACGCGAGTATATTTTATAAATGTACATGCTTCCATTAAACTTACTGTTGAGTGCTTAAATGCATAGTGTTTGCACGTATTCATGAAGACTGCATAAGGTAAAAGTATGGAGTTTGCACTAATGCCTATGCATTAAGTACATGCACTGAGCTTTCACTCAGCTCCATAGCCTGTACTGCCACATCAATGAAGCTTTGGTTCGCAAATTTCTGCTCATATGCTAAATACATAATATAAAATATAATATACAAATTTTGTTCACGTACTGTGCAATAATACATGCTTGCAAGAGATCACAAAAATCATGTTTTATGTAAAGAGTGGTCAATATATTAATGTTAAAACAATAGTTGCTATGATCCTGTTCCCTTTCAGTCGGTCACGTTCGACGTACGTCGGACGTCACCGACGAATTGGGATCACTTCTGGGAGCCCCTATCAGCTTCGAGTGTATAGAGAACGGGCCAATGGCCATTGGCTTGCGAGATTTGCATCTCGCGCTCCGCCCCGCATCGCGGGTATAAAGCGGAAGCGGATGCAGCGCACATTTGTCATTCACTTCGGAGCCAAACAAGCTCATGAAAGACTTCCTGCTCAGCAGAGAGTAAGAGAGAGAGCGAGAGAGGAGGCTTTTGTGCTGGGGAGAAGGCACGTGCAGTGACAACCGCGAGCTCACCGAAATCGGTGAAACAAACTGCTGTTTTTACAGCATCCCGGTTGGTTCGGTGGGGGCGTTCCACGGTGAGTGCAAACACAGGCTGCACTATCCCCTGTGTTTGCCGCGGTTGTTCCTGGGTGCTTCAGCACGTTAAGAGCTTCTTCTAAAAGAGCAACACGGGTGTGAAATTGCGTCTTTTTCAAGATGTCATTCCACCCGTGCGTTTCTGGATGAGGTCGTTCCCTGTCACCAGCTGACGGTCACAATCGCTGCCTGACATGTCTGGGTATTCAACATGCCGAGGCAGCGTTTGTGGATAGCTCGTGTTCCCATTGCGGGAACATGACTATCTCGGCGCTAAGGTCGAGACTCGCCTACCTTCGGGAGGGTGGAGTCCCCTTACCTATGCCCCGATCTAGTGCTATCACTGCCCAGCAGGATAGACCTACTTCGGCGAATAGCCAGGGTGACCTGAGGATCACGTTTAGGGCACACCCGCCGAGCCAGCCTCCGTGGGCCCCTAAACCCTCTGTAGTGCCGCAGCCGGTTGAGCTTCCGGAGGAAGTCGCTGGCCCCTCTCGAGGTGGTCCAACGGTGACCTTTGGAGCTCCAGCAGAGGATAGGATGTCGATCGCTGCATCGGAGGGGGAGTTTCAGTCCTCGGGGGATGAAGACCCGGCTGCGTTGCCTCCCTCTGGGAGAGTGGCGTTGTCCGAGACGGACCCCGAGCTGACGGCTATGCTTTCCCGGGCCGCCGAAAAGGTCGGGCTCGTGTGGAACCCTCCACCGTGTCCCGAGCCTTCTAGGCTGGATGATTGGTTTCTCGGGGCGGCTCGTGCTGGTTCTCAGCGTCCCGCCCCGGTGCCCTTCTTCCCGGAAGTGCATGAGGAGCTCACGAGGTCGTGGACGGCACCTTTTTCTGCCAGAAACCGGCCGAGTGGCTCCTCCCTCCTCACTACTCTCGACGGCGGGCCAGCCAAGGGGTACGTGGGGATCCCGCCGGTGGAACGGGCGGTTGCGATGCAACTGTGTCCGGCGTCCGCTTCCACCTGGCGCGGAGACCCACGCCACCCATCCAAGGCCTGTAAGTTCTCCTCCAGTCTAACTGGGAAGGCTTACAAGGCTTGTGGACAGGCTGCGTCCGCCTTGCATGCCATGGCGTTGCTCCAGGTGCACCAGGCCCAGGCACTCATGGACATGCACGAGGGTAGACCTGACCCAGAGCTCCTCCGGGAGCTCCGGACGGCGACGGACCTCGCCCTCCGGGCGACGAAAGTCACCGCCCGTTCCATTGGTCAGGCGATGTCCACTCTTGTGGTCCAGGAGCGACATCTCTGGCTCAACCTGGCCGATATGAGGGAGACTGATAAGTATCGGTTCCTGGACTCCCCCATTTCCCAGGTTGGGCTGTTCGGCGACGTGGTCGAGAGCTTTGCCCAGCAGTTCTCGACTGTCCAGAAGCAGACGGAGGCCATCAAACACATCCTGCCCCGGCGGTCAGCTGCTGCCCAGCCGCCGGCCGCCGCCCCCGCTCCCGCCCCAGCCCAGCAGCAGCCTCCACCAGGGCAACGGCGTGGAGCCGGCCGTGGGAAGGCCGTCCAGCCCGCTCAGGCCGCTGCCAAGCCAGGTGGCAAGCGCCGTCGTAAGAGACCCTGAGACGGGCCACCCAGAGATGGAGGAGACAGCGCTTCAGGAGGTGGTGACAGCACCGCTCCTTCTCCCGCTGGAGGGCTGGTAGAGAATTCTATGTTCTTGTTTTGTTTCTGTTCCGCCACTGGCCTTCGGGCCAGTGGTACCCAAAACTTCAAAGAAAGAGCTGTTTCTAAAATCTCTGGGTGCCAAGAGAGCGCGCTTGGCGGTGTACGACGCTCCCATGCCTTGTCACCCTCCGGTGCCTCTCTTATCGCCAGCAGGGGGTGCTGGCTGTGTCCAGGACGCACACAAGAGGCCTCCGCACACCCGTGCACCCCCTCAGCGGAAGCAGGTAAGTGTTGCATTGCGCACTCAGACCCCACTTCGGGCCGCGATGCCGTCCGAGTCGGGTCCCTGCACTCCGCTGCGCTGCCCCGCTGCGGGTATGTCTGTGGTGCCGTTGGTCCCGCTGGTTCGGTCGCTGGGAGCCTGGCTAGCGCTCCCCAGCCCGTCCCGCTGGCTCATCCGTACTATCAGACTCGGCTATGCGATTCAGTTCGCTCGGCGGCCCCCCAAGTTCAGGGGCGTTCACTTCACCTCCGTGTCGAAGGAGAGCGCCCCCGTGCTACGGGCGGAGATCGCAGTCCTACTGGCGAAGGACGCGATAGAGCCAGTCCCTCCAGCCGATATGAAGACAGGCTTCTACAGCCCGTACTTCATTGTACCCAAGAAAGGCGGCGGGTTACGGCCAATCTTGGACCTGCGATTCTTGAATCGGTCCCTTCACAGGCTGCCGTTCAGAATGCTAACGCAGAAACGCATCTTCAGGTGCATCCGTCCCCAAGATTGGTTTGCAGCGATCGACCTGAAGGACGCGTACTTTCATGTCTCGATTCTCCCTCGACACAGACCGTTCCTACGCTTTGCGTTCGAGGGATGGGCATATCAGTACAGAGTCCTACCCTTCGGGCTGTCCCTGTCGCCCCGCGTCTTCACGAAGGTCGCGGAGGCGGCCATTGCTCCCATGAGAGAGCGTGGTGTTCGCATTCTCAACTACCTCGACGACTGGCTGATTCTGGCTCAGTCGAAGGCGCAGTTGTGCGAACACAGGGACATGGTGCTCAGTCACCTCAGCCTGTTGGGACTTCAGGTCAACTGGGAAAAGAGCAAACTCTGCCCCGTGCAGAGGATCTCTTTTCTCGGTATGGAGTTGGACTCGGTCAATCTGACAGCGCGACTCACAGAGCAGCGCGTCCAGTCGGTGTTGAACTGCTTGAATTCGTTCAAATGCAGGACAGCGGTACCACTGAAACATTTTCAGAGGCTCCTGGGGCATATGGCATCCGCAGCCGCAGTGACGCCGCTCGGATTGCTTCATATGAGGCCGCTTCAACACTGGCTACACGACCGAGTCCCGAGATGGGCGTGGCAGAGCGGCTCATTCCGTGTCTCAGTAACACCGAAGTGTCGCCAAACCTTCAGTCCGTGGTTGGACCCTTCGTTCCTACGGGCAGGATGTTTCCCTAGAACAAGTGTCCAGGCATGCTGTGGTCTCCACGGATGCCTCATCCACCGGCTGGGGGGCCACGTACAACGGGCTTGCAGTTTCGGGTCTGTGGACGGGGCCTCAACTGCAATGGCGTATCAATTGCCTCGAGTTGTTAGCAGTTCGTCTTGCGCTGGGCCGCCTCAAAGGGCCGCTACGAGGCAAGCACGTTCTGGTCCGTACGGACAACACTGCGGCCGTTGCGTACATCAACAAACAGGGTGGTCTACGCTCCCGCCGCATGTCACAACTCGCCCGCCATCTCCTCCTCTGGAGTCAGAAGCATCTGAGGTCGCTTCGTGCCATTCATATCCCGGGCCTGCTCAATCGTGCAGCCGACGAGCTCTCACGACAGCAAGTGCTCCCAGGAGAGTGGAGACTCCATCCCCAGGTGGTCCAGCTGATCTGGAGTCGCTTCGGGACCGCACAGGTAGACCTGTTTGCCGCCCCGGACACGTCTCACTGCCAGTTGTTCTATTCCCTGACCGGGGGACCCACGGCTCGGATGCGCTGGCACACAGCTGGCCCCGGGGCCTACGCAAATATGCGTTTCCCCCAGTGAGCCTTCTTGCGCAGACACTGTGCAAGGTCAGGGAGGACGAGGAGCAGGTCTTGCTAGTTGCACCATACTGGCCCAACCGGACCTGGTTCCCGGAACTAGTGCTCCTCGCGACAGCACCTCCTTGGCCCATTCCTCTGAGGAAGGACCTCCTGACTCAGAGACGGGGCACCCTGTGGCACCCGCGTCCGGACCTCTGGAAACTCCATGTCTGGTCCCTGGACGGGACGCGGAGGTTCTAGGTGGCCTACCACAGACTGTGGTAGACACCATCACTTCCGCCAGAGCCCCCTCTACGAGGCGCCTCTACGCGTTGAAGTGGAACCTGTTCGTCGAGTGGTGTTCTTCTCGACGAAAAGACCCCCGAAGATGTTCGATCGCCTCGGTGCTTTCCTTCCTGCAAGAAGGGTTGGAGCGAAGGCTGTCTCCCTCCACCCTCAAAGTGTATGTTGCCGCTATCGCCGCAAATCACAGCATGGTCGAAGGTAAGTCCCTAGGAAAGCACGATCTGGTCGTCAGGTTCCTGAGGGGGGCGAGGAGATTAAATCCGCCTCGCCCTCACTCTATACCCTCTTGGGATTTGCCCCTGGTGCTAACCGCATTACAGAGGGCTCCCTTTGAGCCTTTGCAGTCAGCAGAGTTAAAAATCCTGTCTTGGAAGACAGTACTCCTGACTGCATTGGCTTCCATCAAGAGGGTAGGGGACCTGCAGGCATTTTCGGTCGACGAATCGTGCCTGGAATTCGGGGCGGGTAACTCTCATGTAATCCTGAGACCCCGGCCAGGATATGTGCCCAAGGTTCCCACCACTCCCTTTCGGGACCAGGTGGTGAACCTGCAAGCGCTGCCTTCGGAGGAGGCAGACCCAGCCCTGGCTTTTCTCTGTCCCGTTCGCGCTCTGCGGACTTACGTGGACAGAACGCAAAGCTTCAGGACCTCAGAACAGCTCTTCATCTGTTACGGAGGCCAGCAGAAGGGAAAGGCTGTCTCCAAGCAGAGGATGGCTCACTGGATAGTGGATGCCATCGCCTTGGCGTATGAAACCCAAGGCGTGCCCTGCCCGCTTGGGTTGAGGGCCCACTCCACTAGGAGTGTGGCCTCTTCCTGGGCGCTGGCGCACGGCGCCTCGCTGACAGATATATGTAGAGCTGCGGGCTGGGCGACACCTAACACGTTCGCTAGATTCTATAGCCTCCGTGTAGAGCCGGTTTCTTCCCGTGTGCTCGCTTCAAATAGCCAGCAACACCGAAGGGCCCGTTCTAGTGTCGGCTTGCTGCGCCATTCCCCTCCTCATGGACCAGATACGTGCGCTGATATGCTCCAGTCGAGTTCCCCAGCACGGCGAACCCTGTTGAGTCCTCCGCAACCCGTGGCAGTCAGACGTGGCGGAGCGTCCGACGCCAGGTCTAACACTCGTATGCATTGGTGGAACCTGTGTTAGGCTGGGTATCCATATGTTGTGACCCCTACGGCGGTCCCATATGTGTATTCTTCCACGGTACGGCTCCCTACGGAGAGCCCGTGTCTTTCCCTTGGCAGAGCTCGCTCTGCCGTCTCTGTGCGGTGTAGTCTCCCGCCTGCATTGGCCGGGGCCACAACTGGGACTTCCGTATGTTGTACTGCCCACGGCCAGTCCATACATGTATATTCCACATGATACCTCCCTACGGGTAGGATGTGGCTTCCGCAGCGGCCCCCCGGGGCACGCTTTCCCAGCGTTATCCAATACTCTGCTGAGTGGGTCTTGCGGAACAGCAGCAGTGACTCTCCCTGCGTAAGTTCCCCGCCCCGAACAGACGGGGGTCTGAGGGGCTTTCGCTGGGCGCTGGAAGTGGTAGTAACTGTGGCGTTTTCCATAGGGATCCCAATTCGTCGGTGACGTCCGACGTACGTCGAACGTGACCGACTGAAAGGGAACGTCTCGGTTACGTATGTAACCCTCGTTCCCTGAAGGAGGGAACGGAGACGTACGTCCCGTCGCCATAGTTGCTGTACCATCACTGCAGCGGCCGAGTCACTAGTTCGGCTCCTCAGTGAAAAACAAATGTGCGCTGCATCCGCTTCCGCTTTATACCCGCGATGCGGGGCGGAGCGCGAGATGCAAATCTCGCACGCCAATGGCCATTGGCCCTTTCTCTATACACTCGAAGCTGATAGGGGCTCCCAGAAGTGATCCCAATTCGTCGGTGACGTCCGACGTACGTCTCCGTTCCCTCCTTCAGGGAACGAGGGTTACATACAAACATACATTCCAGGTATGACTGTGTACTCAAAATGTGCCTTTCATCCTCATTTATTTGGATTATTTTGTTAACTATATTCTAACTACAAACAAAATATACATATTTCTTTTGTCCTAACATTCTTTCTTTTAATTTCCTCTCACATACCTGACTGAAAGGCTCATTATGCGGCTCATTATGCGGCTCATTGTCTTCTCAGGTGTGAATTACAGCATTATTCATGATCATTCATGCCCTCCACGCATATGGCCTTTGTAAACAAAAAGTGTCTTACAAAATTTAAATCAATATATTGTTTTATGTGAATGAGTGGGCAGACGTTTTGTGGACACATATTTGGTATGTGTTTTGTGACCTTATTTCAGTGACTTAAATTTTTAGTTTTTTTTGTAGTTTATTTTCTCCAAAATACAAACATGTACATACATGTTGCTTACATGTTATTGTAGCCCTGTTTGTGCTGAATACAGTGCAATCAGACTTTAGCTATTAATATGTTTATAAGCAACTGAAAAAAGCTCAAATGTTAGAGCATGTCAAAACTTCTAAAGGGCCCCAAAACCCCCTCAGACCTCAGAGGGTTGAATAATGCGTAGTACTGTGTGTAAGACTGAGTTCATTGAGACATAGACAAACAGAAGTGCTACTGTTTCACTGCTCTGAGCAGCCATATTGGATTCTGAAGTCAGGGTTGTTGCACTTCCCCTGTTTCCCAATCTCAAATCCTACTTGGGGGCGTTCCAGTTAAAAGTTCCTACTGGGGCCAAGGAATTTCCCACGTTCAAGGACAAATGGAACGCACCACAATTCAGGCCTATGTGCAAGTCAGAATGTGTATATCCATTAAAACATGGACAATGGGTGTGTCTCAATTAGCTCCACTTGCTACTGACCTGAGATTCGACCATTTGTAGTGCTGTCCGAATGCCAAAATCGATCTAATGCACTGATATCAGTCCTGCTTGATGCCAGTGATGTTTTCTGGTACATCAACCAGAGCAAGAGCAAGAGCGCGCCCATCAATGAGCTTCGTTCGGGTGACAAATGTTTTATAAACAAGGCCCAGTTCAATGCTGGATTTGCAGATCTTTTGAAACTAAATCAAAAGTTATCCAGGGATAGTGCGATGATGTATTGTAGTGTGTGTGTGTGTGCTCGAGATTCTTTAGCTCCGCCCACTGCACGCCTCCATGAGCTCGGCTGTTTTCAGAAGGAATCGGTACAGTGTATCTGTCTTTTATAAATATGATCAAACTAAAGACTCTTGGGAGATATGAAGGATGCAATACTACTCTATAGGTACTCAAGATTAACACGAGACTGGCAGAAACTGTGTGTGTTATGCCCTCTTTAAACTGCAACCCTTCTCATGTATGTACCATTGATGCGGCTTGTATGTTCATTGTTCTAAAAAATATTTATTGTATTTATCTTTAAATCAGTATGTCTTCATAATGTTTCAGGAGCTCAGGTTTTCACAAGGGCAGTTATTTTGGTTTAATTTTGCACTTTCACTGTAACTAAAACGTTGTAGGACTGTACTAAAATTAGATGTAATTTAGTAAAATGTATGAATATGACATTCACTTTGAAAGATGAAACTATGACTAAAACTGCGAAAAAACAACAACACTGTGTATGTATAAAGATTTGCCATTGTGGGTGTATTCAACATAAAAACCCCTAGGAAATTTTTGTTTTTCATGCAACAAAGAAAAAGACGAGGAATGTGACATCTTTCTTTAAATGCTAAACAAAAAAAATGCAAGGGCAGGAATGCGATCATAATGCGTAGATGGCAACCTGTTGAAAGAATGAACCGTCGCAGGAGCTTGTCTCTGATAAAATATTGTTTCCTCCACTCCTGCTGTCATCAGAGCTGCAAAGCAGTCACTGAAATATGCTCCTCGCTCTCTCTCTCGCTGTTGCTGAAACCCTAAGCCATAAATATAGAACCTTTAGCCTCTTTGTCTTGATGCTGTGCACTGCGATCGCTGCTTATGGTACTCTGGTGGGTGCTTTCAGCAAGGCCAAGCTGTGTTGTTGAGGTCTCAGCCTCCAAAATCTCATAAAGGAGATCAATCCTAAGTAAGACAGTAATTTTTGCCTATCAAAGTCTGGAGAGGAGCATAAAACACTTGAAATGCTTGCTCGTATGTTGTAAAATATCGGCAGCGGGCATTGTGGCGCGACATAACGTAAATGTATAATTACGTCCACAGTCACAAAGTACACTCATAAGAGAGAAAAAGAAAGTAGAAAACCATGTTTACTGTGGGTTCCACAGCAAAGTACTCAATTCCATTAAACATATAAGCATGTCTTTTTATAGAGTCAGTTTTAAAAGATTTATCTGCCATGCTATGAAAAGTGACAGAGATTTCTAAAAGCATACATAACCATATTGCAGCCTGGGTATTCTTGGTTTAAGTAAAATGATCATTTTAATCACCCCATGCTTCTAAGTTAGCAGAAATAATAGTGCTGCTTGTTTTTCTTAATAGGCCATTACCATGTAGCATATCAGGCCATCATGTCATTATGAGTTTGAGGTGCACTGAGTCTGAACTTAAATGGGGCAGCAGGATGAATGAAACCCTTAAAACCTAAAACAGGCATCGGTGTGTGGCTGCAGCATATGCATCAAAACCGAATGGACTGTGCTGCCATACAAGCAACTGCTCGCATCATTAAAGAGAGAGAGAAATTACAATGTGTGACTTCCTCGAAATATAAATGCTTGTGAGTTTGGAAACTAAAGTTAAGTGGCATTTTTTTCTCCTAGGCTGGAGGATAAGTTTGCATGATTCGGTTTAGTTGCAAGCTATTGAGGCTCAGCAGGGCTCTGGCTGTACTTGGCATCCTCTACCAATTTAGTAATACGAAATAACATTATTTGGAGCTCTCCTACAGCACGGCAGGAAGACAAGTAAATAATCCCATTCCATTTTCTCAATTTTTTACACAAATTGTAGTGTTATCTGCATTCATAAATCTCAACCATTGAACCTAGCTACCCAAGTAATTGTAAAGAGCGGGGTCAGCGCATGCTGAGGGTCACAGTGTGCAGAAGTCGCCAACTTTCTGCAGAGTCAATAGATACAGACCTCCAAACTTCGTGTGGCCTTCAGATTAGCTCAAGAACAGTGTGTAGAGAGCTTCATGGAATGGGTTTCCATGGCTGAGCAGCTCATCCAAGCCTTACATCACCAAGTGCAATGCAAAGCGTGGGATGCAGTGGGGTAAAGCACGCCGCCACTGGACTCTAGAGCAGAGGAGACTCTGGAGTGACCAATCACGCTTCTCTGTCTACCAATCCAAATGGACGAGTCTGGGTTTGGCGGTTGCCAGGAGAACGGTTCTTGCCTGACTGCATTGTGCCAAGTGTAAAGTTTGGTGGAGGGGGGATTATGGTGTGGGGTTGTTTTTCAGGGGTTGGGCTTGGCCCCTTAGTTCCAGTGAAAGCAACTCTTAATGCTTCAGCATACCAAGACATTTTGGACAATTTCATGCTCCCAACTTTGTGGGAACAGCTTGGGGATGGCCCCTTCCTGTTCCAACATGACTGCGCACCAGTGCACAAAGCAAGGTCCATAAAGACATGGATGAGTGAGTTTGGTGTGGAGGAACTTGACTGGCCTGCACAGAGTCCTGACCTCAACCTGATAGAACACCTTTGGGATGAATTAGAGCGGAGACTGTGAGCCAGGCCTTCTCGTCCAACATCAGTGCCTGACCTCACAAATGTGCTTCTAGAAGAATGGTCAAAAATTCCCATAAACACACTCCTAAACCTTGTGGAAAGCCTTCCCAGAAGAGTTGAAGCTGTTATAGCTACAAAGGGTCGGCCAACTCCATATTAAACCCTATGGATTAAGAATGTGATGTCATTAAAGATCATGTGCATATATATTTATATATTTATCATTTATATTTATCATTTATTAGATTTTGTCTAGTTTATTTTTATGTTTATTTAAGTCTATTGATAGAAAATTGCAAAATCACACAAATCGGGGTTTTTAAACAGGTTTTTAAATATTCATGTCCCAAAGATGGTCAAAATTTAGACTATTGTGAGACTGACAATCAACATTTTTTAAAAGTCAAGAACCTCCTTTTACTCAATTTGTTGAAAGAAAATAATAAATAAATTAATAAATTAATTAATAAATATATAAATTATGACAATTTGCATTCTGGCCCAATTTTGTTAATTATTTGTACCTTATTCCTGTTTGTGGTTTTGTTGAAGAGGTTATTGTCAAGTAGTCATGCTCAAAAATGAAAAGCAACAACAGCAAAAGACATGTTCTGCAAAAAACAAAAAACAAAAAAAAAAACAGGGTCTCTCTCGTCGGCTGTATGTGAGTAAAGCAGATCTCACTCAGTATTCCTTCACTCATATAGAGTTATACACTCCCATCTCCCCTCTCAATACACCTCTGAATTTCATTATAAAATATTATTTTCATCTTCCATGCAAGGTCACTAGGATTAAAAAAAAAACAACAACAAAAGCATTAGGTGGCCTGCAACTTATTTGAAGAGATTGTTTGAGGTTTCACTCATGCAGAGAGATGAATTAAAGTGAGAAGAGCAGCAATGTTCAAATAACTTATCACCTGAGGAAAATGATTCAAAGTCAGTGCCATATTGAACAAGATAACGTCACACATATATTCAATTTACCTTTATGAAATATCATCAGTCGGCCTTCAGATGGAAAGCATATACTATGCTATTGTATGTGTTATTTTCTCCACTTTAAGGACGCCTAGAGATTTTTACAGCTTTTTTGTTACCTATAGCTAAGGAAACATTTCAGTTCAATCATATGTTTCTGTCAGACTTTATCTAGACACTTTTTTAGGCTCAGGGCTGAATTGAAGTCTGCATGGCACTGGAACTCAGTCTCCCGCCCACATCAGTGCTCTGACAGCAGGGGTGGCATCACATGTTTGAGAGGAAGCAGTTCTGTGACCCCTGATGCGTTCCAGAAACAGAACTCTGATGGATCTACTCAGTCGGCTGGCATCTTTATACAAGAAAATCCTTGCTTTCAATGTTTGTCGACAGTTTTTCTGACAAATAATTGCAGAGAAGTGATGTGGAGATCTGCCACACAGGATTTAGGACTGGAAAACAAAACTGTGTGCATGCTGCTTATGCGCTAACTATGCATATTATGTATTTACATGCTGTAAGCATGTGTAATTTTTCATACATGATCTGCAGTTTTGATTGTAGATGCACAGTAAGAATAATGCAACCAGTCCAGATGGCTCAGTGAATTGAACAGGTGTGTGGTTAAATGTTGCTTCCTTTACATACGCAAAACAATGAACTGAAGCACATAAACAACAGGGTCATTAAATCGTGTATCTCTGAGAATTATTCTCAGAAAAGAAGAAAAGGAAAACATTTCATTGCATGTGTATTTTTAGGGCCCCTGAGGTTACAATGTTCTTGCAAGTCTTTGAGTCAAAGACACAACTTATTTGCTCTGCTTTGTTGCACTGCTATTGCAGCTGAATGAATATTGTCAAACTGTTTCTTCCACTTATTGAAACAATTAAGATCAAAAGAAAAAAGAAGCAGAAAAGAAAAAATGTTGGCATGATGACCTCCAGATGAAAAGCAACATGAAATAATGCATCTATCAAAAGAGGAGGTATGATTGCTACCGAATAATGCATACACTCTAAAACATAATTCAGTGGCAGTTCCTTCTTCTCAGTGTCACAGAATTGGTGCATTTCCTCTGTGAAATTCAGGTTTGTGTATGTTTTATCTATAAAATCATTACTGTAATTTTATTTAATGCAAAACAACATACAGGAACACAATGTGCGTCAGCTGAACGAGTGTTGTCTGTCTTTTCTCGTGATTGAAACGCCTGATGCCTTGCATAAAACACACGACTTTATTCCTAAAGATAATGAATATAATTAATTTAGTGCTGGGCAATCGATTAATCGTGATTAATCGCATCCAATGCTTCTGCATGCTTTTTTTTTTGGTAGATTATGGAGTCAGGCGCGTCGCAGCATCTTTCGGCTATGAGTGAAACGCAGGACGGCGGTCTAAATTTAAAAGTTCACCAGCAGAGCGCGCGAGTCCATCTCCGGCACAAGAACCAGCGCTGATACGGTGGAAATGGATAACAGACCGGTTGATTACATTTGAATTACTTTTAAATGTTTAATTTTTACTTCTAAAATGTTTGTTACCTGAGTTGAAATGTAGGCAATATAATAATATTGTATACATGTTAAAACAGTATAAAATATGCTGTTTTGCTACTCATCAACAATATAGGCCAATGCCATGTATACCTGTGGTTGTGTGGAGTATTTTACAAAGGTTTAGAGGAAATTAAACGTTAATATTACTCCTAAAATATTGCTTTTTAAATCTTTTCCCCAATTATTTCTACTCAGTTTTATTTGTTAATGTACCAAATGCACTTACTCAGATCTACTTATTTTTTTTACTTACATTTACTCATACGGTATATGTAATTGATTTCACTGCTTTAAAATGTTCTCAATATTTTTAAGTGTAAAAATGTTTCACCAAAAAAATTGAGTAAATCATACTTAAAGTTTTTAGAGTGTACTAAGCATGGTTTTGACATTACAAGGGACATTTTAAACCCAAACAAACTATAATAATAATAATAATGCTTTTGACTCCAACCCTTTTTGCTACTGAGATATAGCCCTTATGACAACAAGCCTAGTCTCCACTATTTAACTATTGCTGTTGCTCTGTCACATTGAATCGCATCTCCCTCATTTATAACAGTCAATGATAGTCCCAGAGAAAGTGATGTATGTCTATTTAAACTCATCATCATGATCATCATAGTGTGAATATGACTTCCAATTAGTCTGTCTTGCTTTTCTCCCTTTGTGAGATCTGAGTAAGCAAATGACCTTGATTTCCCAGCTCTGCTAGAAAGATTTCTACACCTGTGAATGCTAATATTAGTGTTTTTTTTTTATTATTGATCAAAGCAAATATATAATTCAACAGAACTGGGGAATACCTCCTGTGCTCTCTTTATGCTGATGTACCAGCAATTACATGTAATATTTCAATGCCTATAAAGAGCTTGTGGCAAACCATAAATCATAAATCACAGCAGTGGGGAAGTGAGGATTCATTTCAGGCCTTCTTCCTGAAGGAAGCATTTGTAGCCTTTAGCAACTTAAATGGTGTTTGTTGGCCTGTCATTTTTATTCTTTTCAAATGGAAAGCATATACTATGCTATTGTATGTGTCATTTTCTCCACTTTAAGGATGCCTCGAGATTAAAGTGCCCCTATTATATTTTAAAGTTTCCTAATTTAGTTTTGGAGTTCTCCAACAACAGGTTTCCATGCATCAAAGGTCAAAAAACATAATTTTCTCATAATATACATTGCACATCACCACAATGTTCAATGATTCTCAAACGACTCGATGGATGAATCAATCTCTCTAAATCCCTCCTTTCCACGAGCCTACTCTGCTCTGATTGGTCAGACGGCCCAGTCTGTTGTGATTGGTCTACTCTGCTCTGATTGGTCAGACGGCCCAGTCTGTTGTGATTGGTCTACTCTGCTCTGATTGGTCAGATGGCCCAGTCTGTTGTGTTTGGTCTACTCTGCTCTGATTGGTCAGATGGCCCAGTCTGTTGTGATTGGTCTACTCTGCTCTGATTGGTCAGATGGCCCAGTCTGTTGTGATTGGTCTACTCTGCTCTGATTGGTCAGATGGCCCAGTCTGTTGTGATTGGTCTACTCTGCTCTGATTGGTCAGATTGCCCAGTCTGTTGTGATTGGTCTACTCTGCTCTGATTGGTCAGATGGCCCAGTCTGTTGTGATTGGTCTACCGCGTACAGCGTGTATTTTGGAAACAAATGGCCATTACCATAACTGAACTCCAGCTCCGTCCGGAGGCTGTAAAGACAGTAATGATGACATCGATTTTACACCAATCCCAGCACGAGTCCGAATCGATGATGAAACATTGGAAGAACTAGTTATTCAAGCCGAACCTTGAGCAGGACGTTTCTCAGTGATGCTACTCAGTTTGAGGTACGTTATGAGATGTTTCAACTGTAATTCCTCACCATCAGCATTAACAAGTGTGTGTCCATCAACAAACCCGTTTGTGTGTGTGTGTGTGTGTGTGTGTGTGTGTGTGTTTCTAATTTATTGCGGTGCACATGCGGGAACTGTATCAATAACGACACATACGTCAGCCCAGCACTAACGTGAATGACTGATGTAACATTAAAGTTTGCGAAACAAATCTTGCTCCATCCTTTATCTTTACTCAAAGTAGTAAGAACAACAGACAACCTGCATTAATAGACACAGTTTTAGGTAATACTGCAGCCCACAGCTGATTTACAGTAGTATTTCAGTAAGACAGTAATAACGTGAGTTAGCCAGAGACCTACACAATATGAAACACAATAAACACATTGTAGAGCACAGAGTCTATCCAGTATCCACAGGAATCAGCTGCAGTGTTTGAGGGGGTTCAAGTTCTCCCTGGACGGGCATAATGCTAATGTTTCGTCTTGACGTCACAACGAAATGGCTTGGGATTTTTTTTTGTCTTTGTGAATCCACTCTTTGCCTTTTTCTTTAAACTCTTGTGTGAATTGCAGGCCTTTTTAGTGGGCATGATTCCTCCCTGACCCTGTTATGCTTAGTTACATTCTTTTTCACATTCTACATGTATTATGTGTGGAACTCTTAATTAAGTCACAATAAAGACACTCTGACATGCAACTCAACCCTAATCTTCGCTGTTCCACATCATTGTGCCAAGGTGACACCAAACTGTCATGCTGCGATGATATCCTATTCCCTACCTTTGTTTTTCAGGGTTGACATTCATATTTTGCAACCTTCTCTAAAAAGGTAGAAAAACATCCTTTATGTGGGAGTTTGTGAGTATTTGCTTTTCAATGAAAACCTACCTGGCTGTCCATAGATTGCATGCTTTACACAAAGACTATGATCGCATCATAAGCGTGTTGGAAATAGCAGGCAACCTCTGTTTACTTTCCGCCTGACCAGATTTATTGTATTTCAGAGTGACTCACGATCACCCCACTGGTTTGGCTGCTGTCACAATTGTTGGATATTGGAAAGGCCAATATCTGACACATACAATTACAATTGGGTTCACAGATATTGCCTATAGAGGATCACAAGGTCTGCTGAAGGATGCATATAGTGATTCAAACTAATGGCCGATACTGACAAAAAAAATCTCTAATATCTGACGATAGCCAGTCTTAGACTGATATATGGCACTAAGCATACCTAGCATAGACTACTAATTTGAAATGGTTGTCAAATATGGGGAAATTGAAAATCAGGCAGACCCCTTGTTACTCCCTGATAATGGGAAAGTTAATTTTCTTACAATGGTACAAACATTGACATTACATTGACCAATGCCAGAGTAATGACATAAATGGAATGTAAATATCTGCAAACATTGATTGTGAAGCTTCCCATCCAAAACAAGAAAGACAGAACAAAAGAAGCGAGGACATGATAAGTAGCCGTTGACTGAGTATCTCTGACATGTAAGAAAAGCTTATACCTCTCACCCACCATTAACCGCTCAATCTTTTCCTATTACTGCTGGAGTGCCTTTTGATTTTGATGAATTTATATAACATGCATCAAGGCCTATCCTCCAGTGATGAATGCAGATATCGATTGTGCCTCTCCGATGACTGCCTCAACCAATTTCATGGCAATTAGAGCAATTAATCTGGACATGGCTAATTCTTACAACTCAGCTAACTGTTGTTCACTGTGCAAAATTGAAATGCTTTCAAAACAGCTGCACATCCTGTTGAACCATGAAAATGGTACTGAGATTTAATATGTGGAGGTATCACAGGTGCAATATGTACTATTATGATAACATTTAGAGTTGCCACAATATCATAATTTTCACACCAGTGAGGTATCCTTGCTCAAACCGGCTATAGTGGAAATACTGGTTGGGTGTTAGCTGGCACAATGTTCTAACTTCTAGCATATAGTCTATTTTCCTTGCGCAGTAGCAAAGGTTGTATATATACCAAGATGGTTCACACATGGGAGAAAGTGCAACACGCAATAAGGCAGAATAATTTCTGCTTTCAAACTAATAAATGAGCGAATTGGTAAATTGCGTCATCGTACACTATATTGCCTACTATACTATAAAAGTTTTGGGACGCCTGCCTTTACATGCACGTGAACTTTAATGACATCCCATTCTTAATCCGTAGGGTTTAATATGGAGTTGGCCCACCCTTTGCAGCTGTAACAGCTTCAACTCTTCTGGGAAGGCTTTCCACAAGGTTTAGGAGTGTGTTTATGGGAATTTTTGACCATTCTTCTAGAAGCGCATTTGTGAGGTCAGGCACTGATGTTGGACGAGAAAGCCTGGCTCGCAGTCTCCGCTCTAATTCATCCCGAAGGTGTTCTATCGGGTTGAGGTCAGGACTCTGTGCAGGCCAGTCAAGTTCCTCCACACCAAACTCACTCATCCATGTCTTTATGGACCTTGCTTTGTGCACTGGTGCGCAGTCATGTTGGAACAGGAAGGGGCCATCCCCAAACTGTTCCCACAAAGTTGGGAGCATGAAATTGTCCAAAATGTCTTGGTATGCTGAAGCATTAAGAGTTCCTTTCACTGGAACTAAGGGGCCGAACCCAACCCCTGAAAAACAACCCCTGAAAAACAACCCCACACCATAATCCCCCCTCCACCAAACTTTACACTTGGCACAATGCAGTCAGGCAAGTACCGTTCTCCTGGATTGCAAGACAGAGAAGCGTGATTGGTCACTCCAGAGAACACGTCTCCACTGCTCTAGAGTCCAGTGGTGGCATGCTTTACCCCACTGCATCCCACGCTTTGCATTGCACTTGGTGATGTAGGGCTTGGATGAGCAGCTCGGACATGGAAACCCATTCCATGAAGCTCTCTACGCACTGTTCTTGAGCTAATCTGAAGGCCACAGAAGTTTGGAGGTCTGTAGCTATTGACTCTGCAGAAAGTTGTCGACTTCTGTGCACTGTGACCCTCAGCATGCGCTGACCCCGCTCTGTGATTTTACGTGGCCTACCACTTCGTGGCTGAGTTGCTGTTGTTCCCAATTGCTTCCACTTTGTTATAATACCACTAACAGTTGAGCGTGGAATATTTAGTAGTGAGGAAATTTCACAAATGGACTTATTGCACAGGTGGCAACCTATCACGGTACCACGCTTGAGTTCACTGAGCTCCTGAGAGCGACCCAATTCTTTCACAAATGTTTGTAGAATCGTCTGCATGCCTAGTGCTTGCTTTTATACACCTGTGGCCATGGCAGTGATTGGAACACCTGAATTCAAAGATTTGGAGGGGCGTCCCAATCCTTTTGGCAATATAGTGTATCACTGCGGCTGCTGTTAGAAGGACGCTTGGGACAGCACATGTGCATTTGCTTTACCAACCTGTAATGTACAGTGGTGGCCAAAATTATTAGAACACCTGACAGATCTGAAAATATTGACCTTTTTTGCCTCCAAAACATGGTTTCATTTCATAATGTTCATGCTCTGACCATCAAATATCAGATGAAGTGAGTCGTACTGTTTTTATCCACTTTTAACTGTAATATTTGGTATGTCCTCCTTTTGCAGCAGCACATCTCTCTGGCATAGTGTCAATATATTTCCTCTGAGAACTTCAACACTAATGTTATCCCATGCCTTCTGCAACTGAAGCCAAAGGCTTTCCTTTGAATGTACAATAGATCTGTCCAGTTTATTTTCCAACTCGCCCCAAATGTGCTCGATGGGGTTGAGGTCCGGACTTTTAGGGGCCAGTCCATAATTTTCAATGTTCCAGCAGATTCCTTCCATCACAGGTAGCTCCGGCAATAGTTAGAAGAATGTTTCGGGTCATTGTCCTCTTGGAAAATAAATCCAGGCCCAATAAGACGACTCCCAGATTCCAAGTGTTCTAATAATTTTGGCCAGCCCTGTATATTTAGACTATTTAAGCATAAGATACAACATTTATGGAATAGTCAGATTTATAGTCATGTCAGATTTTCTTTCTGATTTTAAATGTTATTTAGATGTGTGTTTGGAATGCAGTTTTTGAGATTTTAAAGCCCGTCTGACCTCGCACAGTTGTTCCAGTTGTCATATGAAAGTTACTGTTTTCTGTCAGCGGGTGTCTCAGGCAGGGTTGCCAGGTCTGCGTAACAAAACTAACCCATAGCTGACCAAAGACTGCCCAAAAGTAGCACATTGACCATATCCCAAATACCAAAACTCTAAAAAAGCTCCCTACCAGTGGCCCTCCTTCACAAAACTGAACATCAAGTACACTTTTATCATTGGTGGAATATAACATTTTAATACAAGCATTTCAGGCAAATATAATTTATGCAATATGTCAAACATTTAATCCGCTGGGTGTGTGAATGGCCCCTTATGCTGCCTGCGCACTTTTCGTAAGACAGTATAGATTCGAAAAGTATCTGGCTTTCAGTGTGTTAGTTTAGGAAATGTATCATATGTGCCCCTGAAGCACAAAACCAGTCATGCGTCTCACGGGTATATTTGTGGCAACAGCCAACAATACATTGTTTGGGTCAAAATTATCGATTTTTCTTTTATGCCAAAAATCATTAGGATATTAAGATCATGTTCCATGAAGATAATTTGTAAATTTCCTACCGTAAATATATCAGAAATGTATTATTAGTAGTAATATGCATTGCTAAGGACTTCATTTGGACAACTTTAAAGGAGATTTTCTCAATATTTAGATTTTTTTGCACCCTCAGATTCCAGATTTTCAAATAGTTGTATCTCGGACAAATATTGTCCTATCATAACAAACCATACATCAATGGAAAGCTTATTTATTCAGCAAAAAATGTAACATTATGACTGGTTTTGTGGTCCAGGGTCACATACAGTATATCAAGCTCTTCATAAAGGCGACTATAATCATTGCATTTAAAATGATTATTTTTAGTTATTAGAGTTTTATTTTTAATTTATGTACAAAATTTAATGATATTCAGTTTGCTGAGCAATTTACCCAATATAAAATTTACAATTTGTACTGAGTATAGTATACCCGATAACACTGTATACTGTGGCAATCCTAATGTTATTAGTACATCTTGAAATCTCACGAACCTACAAGAGAGAAAATTTGAGAATTTGAGTTTATATACAATTAAATTACAATTAAATAAGCGCAGCTTTTTCTGAAAAAGAAATATGATTTTGCCATACATTCAGCTACTTTTCTGGATATCGGACAACATGGAATTATCAAGAAAATCACTGTCTCTCTGTATTAAGATATTGGAGAACATAAAGTTTATGGATTCTATAAGCAGAATAGTAATAGAATATTATATTTCTTTAAAGATAAGATTCATTTCTGCCCATTTATTTCAGGGTAAATCAATCTATGACACCAGTCCTCCTGGTCAAAATCTTTGTATCAGTGCCATGGACTGTTTCTAAACTGTGTGGCGAATAGTGCCACAGAATAGTAATGTCTTTTTACCTGTGTGTGTGTGTGTGTGTGTGTGGTCGTTCCAAATGACATTATTTAGAGGTGCTCAGAGGGTAATCTCAGCGAGAAATGTGACCTGAATTGAAGCCCTTCTCACCCAGCTCGAATTACCCCATGTGGATTTGATCCTTTTCCCTTTACACGAGCACATAGATCAGGCTGCGTGCAAGATGAACAGCCATTGTCTCTCACATTTGTCAGCAGAAGGAGAGCCGGGAAGTGCTTGGGCTACCTACAGGCCTAAGTGGCAGGCAGTCAGAAAGTGACACCTCTAATACCGTCGCTGATGACAATGACAGTATTTTTTCTCAGAGTCGAAAACTCATTTTGCACACAGCGCACCGCACAAATCTATCCTCATTTTGCCTGGGCCACCTGCCAGATTTAATGACAGCTGCTTATCAAGGCAGAAAATATATGCAGTTGTGCAGAACAAGGTTTCCCAGCAGTCAGTGGGAGTGTCACTATGTGATAAAGCTTCATCATGGTAGTCTTTATGTCAGTCTAAATGTAAGTAGGTTTGTTTACTGTAATATTTAAAGTGTAAAGTGCAGCTCATTTCATTATTGTAATGGATAATTTTTGTTTTCATAAACACACAAGGGTCTGAAATCCTGACTGTATGATTTCTATGTTTAATTTTTATTGTTTCTCTCATATTCTTTCTCACCCTTTTGTATCCTTTCACAGGTGAGAATGTGTTGGTTTGCTTTTTATATGTATTAACTCAATATTACAGGTTTTAAAACTGGTAACTGTATTATGTTAGCTAACGCCTTTGTCTTATCTAACATTAATGATAAACTAAATCCTATGAAAATCATCTACTTAAGTCTATTACAGATAGATATTCATACATGCGTATAAATATGGTTGCAGATGCAGTCAATGCTCTCAAGTGTTTATGGACTGGCTTTGACCGTTCCAATATGGCGGATTGCTTATGTATAGCTGCCCATAGAAACAGATGCTAATGAGGCATCTATGTATGTATGTACATCTATGGGTGCAATACTTTGATGCTAAGTTTACAAAGCCATTAAAATAATCATTAATGTCAGGGTGAATTTTCATTTCATGCCATCTATTTTATAAATGCATGCTACTGATCTTATTTTGAATGATTCCTCCAAATTTTTAACCAAAATGTGGTTATGCCGGAGGTCTCTAATCTTTTAGTCCACTAACTTAAACCCTGAGACTTTCTTACAAGCGACTGCAAGTTCAAATTCAGGTTTAACCCTACTAGCTATTAGGGCTGCACGATTAATTGCAATTAACCCTAAATCGCGCTTAAACTGATTTGGCATTTTACAATTATGAAATCGCTAAGACTGCGATTATTCTTTATGCACAGCTTGTCAGTGAAGCACGGCTCTGTGATCAGTAGTTAAATGCTGCTCCATCTGAAAGCACTGCAAGTTTGAGTCACTTATAATGTGCATTTGAAAAAGCAACACGTCAAACATCTTTCCAAACATAAGAAGCATTTATGAACCTCTTGTCCAACAAAAGACAACATTTAATAACATGTTTTTACTCCAAACTCACTTCATAACGACAGTTGAGCATCCTTCTATGGGATGGATGTCGATTAGCATATACTTTATTATCATGAAAATACCCGAGAAGACTTGAACTCAGATAAACCATATATTGTTGTAGTCGTGCGTTTATTATTCATGTTTAATCAATCAAAGTGTTTCAATCCTCTGTTTATTCAGCTACAGTGATAGTATGATGGCCATAGGGATTTCCTGGAATGACGTGCATTATTGTATACTCATATCATTGGGCATATTTGTAGTTTCTGCACGACTTTCAGATGGAGCAGTATTTACTACTGATCACAGAGCCGTGCTTCACTGACACCAAAGCGCAATCAATCAATCAATAATTTCATGGAGTCTTAGGGAAAATGGAGGGAAAGTGAAGCCCTCATTGTTTTTGTTTTTTTATAGTATCAGGATATACAGTAGATGAATTGTTAAAAAGAGAAGACAGAAGAGAAAATGGTTCTTTGTGCAACTTCAAAAGGTTCTCCTATGCCACATGTGTGTGTATGTGTGTGCTTATGCTGTGTAAGTAAGTGTGTGAGTGGGTGTCTAGATGTTGTCAATGTGTTATGGAGCTGTCCTACACGAACAGAAACTGATTGCACACCCACAAAGGCCTTTGGAAACATCTACAACGTCCAACATTGGACCTTGCTGAAGCTGATGTCCATGTTGATGAAGCTAAGTCGTGACGCATCTGTCAGTCTGGGTCCAGTGGGAACCACAGTGAGACGCAAGGTCAGTAGAGCTCCTGACAGGAGCAATGCATTTCTCTAGAAATCATCTGCTCTGTCCATCCTCTTCCCTTGCCCAACAACAACTTCCTGACAGCAACTTTCTGAAGTTTCTAGAAACCCTTTGCAAAAGTTTCTGGACTTTTCTGAAATGCACAAAAGTGACTGTTCCCTTAATGCCACTGGTTCTAGTGTCTGTTCTATAAGGGAGGACAAGGGAACGTGTCTGTGTGTGTGTGATAAAATGGTGATAAGTTATTGTGCAGCCCTGAGCAGTGGAACAAATCCACAGTGAATGTATAATCACAGGGAATGAAGAATTCTGAGCGGTAGGAATATTACAAGACAAGTGCGTTATGTTATCATACATTCAAAAGATTTTTTACCCCAATGAAGAGGAGAAATCAAAACCGTTGCCTGCAAAAACGAGAGTCAGAAAATGAGATGCGCATAGTAAACAGAAGATCAAATAATAAATATTATTTTTCCAAAATGGTTAGTAGCTATTTGCATGGATTTTGCAAGTCAAATGGAACTGATTTTATTTATTTTTATTTATATGCAGTAATTTTTAGGTAAAAATCCTGAAACACTGAAATGACATTTTGATGATAAAAATAATCAACCTGCTATTCCTATTCTGCTTAAAAAAATGGCTTGACATCTCAAACATCCCATTAGAATCTGAACTGTTAAACGTACTTAGTTAATGGCAACAGAAAAACATAAGGGAAGGACATGCTATGCATAATTCATTTTCTAAATCCACAGCAATTATTCCCCCAAGCAAAATGCAAATATTAAATAAGAAACTGGCATTTTCGGCATTTGCGAATATGCGATAGGTCGACCTACGCTGAGTTGTTTATTGGCTTCTTTAGCGAAAGTGAAGCACTTGTGGGATGTACTGGGGAGAAGTATCATGTTTATGACAGTAGTACGGTTTTGTATAATCCCTTCTTAGACTAACCAGCGCTGTTGCTGGGCGAATCCATTCGTTCTGCTAGCTGATTTAACCCGGAGTGAATGGACTCCTAAAATCTTGCACATGCTGGAGAACTCAGGATCGGGCGTTCTTTAATCTTAAAAACAGCATCCTTACACGTGCCATGCTAATCTACCTCTGATTTACTCAGTTTATGAGGTAATGAGAAGCATGGTGAAGCCATTTACAACCTGCATTAAGTTAATCAAATGTCAAATGGGAAATGTGTTTATTAAGTGTGCTACATTTGACATGTAATACATACAGTAAATCATATTTTAGCTCTCTCTTAAATAAGGACTTATATTTGCCAAAATTGTGGAATGAAATGTAGGAAGCCTTTTTAAATGTCGAGTGGGAGATCTTTGTGAGACAGAAGGATATATCAGAATATGTGTGCTGAGTATAATCCTCTTTATACAACCTCTGGTTGGTAAGTGGGTGCCATTTATTGAACCAAAAAAAATCAATTCACTGAAAAAAGACCTTCATTTGTTGTTTATTGCTATCTGTCACATTCAAACTGCAAAAGCGCCTTATCTAAGCACATGCGCTGGGAGCTTTAGCAACTAATTGAGCCCATAAACGGACAAAACCCCAGTGAAAATTTCCATTGGCAGACTCTGATGAGGATAAACATGTTGCCAGGTTGATTGTTGGTGGTACCATGTATCAAATAACACCATGTAACTTCGAGCCAGTTTTTAATTAACATAATGGAACAGTTCAGCTAATCAAGCTGTGGATTGAAGGATGAGGAACACAGTAGTTTTACACTGCCAGACCCTTTGACTTTTTACTGTTGTAAACATGATCAATCATGGAACTTTTAACCTTTTGCTCCAACTAAAAACGCTTAGTAGCCTACTATTGACATAATACTGGTCTTTTTTGAAGGTAGACATTTTAATTAAGAGTCAAAATCAATTTAAGTCATGAAAAAAAATTTGAAATTCACTGAAATTCAGCAGGGAAGACTGTTTCATGCCGACTTTAAAGGGATAGTTCACACAAAAATGAAATTTTGTCATCATTTACTCACCCTAAAGTTGTTCCAAACCTTTATGCGTTTCTTTCTTCTGCTGGACACAAAAAAATATATTTTGAATAATACATAATACACAAACAGTTGATGGATTGACTTCCATTGCATGGAAAAAAATGCTCCATCAACTGTTTAGTTACCAACATTCTTCAAAATATCTTCTTTTGTGTTCAGCAGAAGAAAGAAATGCATAAAGGTTTGAAACAACTTGAGGGTGAGTAAATGATGATAGAGATTTCATTTTTGGGTGAACTATCCCCTCTATGAATGTAACATGCCCATCATAAATGAGCGTTCCCACTCTAAATGCTCATCAGGTCAGCCTAATTTAATGTAATATAGCAAGAATGTGCCGTAAACGCGACAATCCATCAATGTTTATCAAAATAATGCATTTAAATATGGATTACAAGCCCTACATGGATACTTGACGTGACAGATTAACCAAAGCTTGCGTGATTAAATGTCGCGTATGTGCTTATTTATTACGTTTATTAAGTCCTGTTTTGATTTTGCATGCTTTGATGTATACGCCTGACACAAATTAATATACAGCTGTTGCTGGAATATTTTTATCATTAAACAGTGCTCTAATATTGAAGCGGCAGTCTTATACTTTGATATATAGTTTGCAGTAGACGTAAATAAATGTAAACATACAGAAATCGGGGATCATCTGCGCCAACAGGGACGGTGCTACAATCATTTTGTGGTTTAGAAAGCCATCTAGTAAGAGATATTGCCTAAGAAAAGGTCAACGCGTGGTGCTTTCGAACAAGTTGAACTAAGTGCACTGAGGCGCAGATTGTGAGGGAAGATAATTTCACATCCCCAAGTATCTCTGTTTGTATTGGTGTGTGTGGGTGGGATTGTGTATATCTGTCCTTTTTAAGATGCAGTGTAGGAGGCTTTTTTTTTCTTCCTTTTGTTCTTCAATTGTTTTTTTTTTTTTTAGATTCCAATTGGTTTGATGGTTTGTTATTGAGTGTACTGCAATTCATACATTTTAAGTGTCACTTAAGTGTCTAAATACTAGAGCTGTAGTCAAGTCCACCTTTGTCGAGTCCAAGACAAATCCAAGACCAGGACTAGTCAAGACCGATTCAAGATGGAGTCAAGACCGAGTCCAAAGAGGTTAGAGCCCAAGTCAAGACCGAGTCCAAAGAGGTTAGAGCCCAAGTCAAGACCGAGTCCAAAGAGGTTTGAGTCCAAGTCAAGACCGAGTCCAAAGAGGTTCGAGTCCAAGTCAAGTCCAAGTCCAAAGAGGTTCGAGTCCAAGTCAAGACCGAGTCCAAAGAGGTTTGAGTCCAAGTCAAGACCGAGTCCAAAGAGGTTTGAGTCCAAGTCAAGACAGAGTCCAAAGAGGTTCAAGTCCAAGTCAAGTTCAAGTCTAAGTCAAGACCAAGTCCAAAGAGGTTTGAGTCCAAGTCAAGACCGAGTCCAAAGAGGTTTGAGTCCAAGTCAAGACCAAGTCCAAAGAGGTTCGAGTCCAAGTCAAGTCCAAGTCCAAAGAGGTTCAAGTCCAAGTCAAGACCAAGTCCAAAGAGGTTTGAGTCCAAGTCAAGACCGAGTCCAAAGAGGTTCGAGTCCAAGTCAAGTCCAAGTCCAAAGAGGTTCAAGTCCAAGTCAAGACCAAGTCCAAAGAGGTTTGAGTCCAAGTCAAGACCGAATCCAAAGAGGTTCGAGTCCAAGTCAAGACCGAGTCCAAAGAGGTTTGAGTCCAAGTCAAGTCCAAGTCCAAAGAGGTTTGAGTCCAAGTCAAGACCGAGTCCAAAGAGGTTTGAGTCCAAGTCAAGACAGAGTCCAAAGAGGTTCAAGTCCAAGTCAAGTTCAAGTCTAAGTCAAGACCAAGTCCAAAGAGGTTTGAGTCCAAGTCAAGACCGAGTCCAAAGAGGTTTGAGTCCAAGTCAAGACCAAGTCCAAAGAGGTTCGAGTCCAAGTCAAGTCCAAGTCCAAAGAGGTTCAAGTCCAAGTCAAGACCAAGTCCAAAGAGGTTTGAGTCCAAGTCAAGACCGAGTCCAAAGAGGTTCGAGTCCAAGTCAAGTCCAAGTCCAAAGAGGTTCAAGTCCAAGTCAAGACCAAGTCCAAAGAGGTTTGAGTCCAAGTCAAGACCGAATCCAAAGAGGTTCGAGTCCAAGTCAAGACCGAGTCCAAAGAGGTTCGAGTCCAAGTCAAGTCCAAGTCCAAAGAGGTTTGAGTCCAAGTCAAGACCGAGTCCAAGTCAAGACCGAGTCCAAATGAGACAATCAAGAGAGAGACAGAAAAAAAGAATCCTCTTCAAGACCACGTACTTAACTATTGATAATTTATGTGATGCGCGAGACAGCACATCTTCTATTCTAAGATAATCATTTTGCATTATATTTGTAATGATCAAAAAGCATGTGCAGAGTAACACTGGATCAAATTAGGCATTGTATTTACTTTAGGTATAGCAATTTCACTAAAGTCACATAAAGCTTAAGTGCAACTTCACATTTTCAGTCTTTTTATTATAGTGTAACAATCACATTCTGGGCTGCCAATAGAAAATGTAACAAATAACAAGCAACACAGGTGTCACTAAAAATGTTCCCATTCTTGATCTTATTATTTGTCCTAAAGAATCCATAGTACAAAGTAACCAAAATAATAAGGAGCATCTTCAACAGCCCTCCCAAGCAAGGCTGTGAAGCAATAAACATGAACACCTTCAGCTGTGTGTGTGTGTGTGTGTGTGTGTGTGTGTGTGTGTGTGTGAGAGAGATCACATTGTTTTTTTTTTTTTCAATTACGAAGAGTTGCGATAAATCACCAATAATTAAGTGCACATATTAGCTGCCTGGTTGTTTTTAAATTCACTACAGGATTAGAATAGATTATTTGAATATAACTAAATGTTGTTTCTAGAGCAACAATATTAAAGTTTACAGCAGCAAAGTCACTATATATATAAATATTGTCTTTTAGACCAACTAGAACATTTGGCGAGACCAATGACCAAGTCCGAGTGCAAATACCAACGAGTCCAAGACAAGTCCGAGACAATAGAAAAACGTCTCGAGTCCGGACTCGAGTACTACAGCACTACTAAACACCTTTTTGGAGCCACTATGCAAACTTGATATCATGGTGCCTGACTTAAGTTAAACTGTCATATGCTCTTGTTTTGGTGCAGTTTTCCCTGCCAATATTTTTAATGTTGTTTATCAGAATCCTGCATGACAAATCAGTTTTCCATTCTAAATCTGAACCAATGTTCTTTCTCGCTTCTGTCTGGCCTCCTGACAATAGGGGCTGGATAAATAAAACCCTTACGCTGTAGCTATGCTATGGTCAAAGAGCCCTTTTCCCAAGCCTAGCACTTCACCTGCTGAAAGGAGATATGCGTTCTTATGAGTGCAGCGCCACAGTTAAAGGGATTGAAGCTGCTTTCATTAATGCTCCATCACTGAGCAGGAGAAGCTTTTAGAGCCAGCTAAGGTTTATCTCTCTGATTGAATCATTCTTTGAATGTGAAAACACTCAGCTAGGAGAAAAACCTCAGGTGCCATCTTTCCATGTGTTTCCCTCTTCGGCTCTCTGTACCTTGGGTTTGCTCTCCCTCTCTCTCTCACATACACACACACACACACACACACACACACACACACACACACACACACACACACACACACACACACACACACACACACACACACACACACACACACACACACACTATACCAGTATTATTCAAACCAAAGATTTTATCAGTCCGGCCTTCTCGCAACCAGAGCAATAAAACAGACAAACCCTCCCTCTTGTCGGTTTAGGTTTCTACTCCAAGGTGCAAATATATCATAGTCAGTGAACTTTAAAGAACTCTGAATTAAACCCAAACGTGGGTCCCATTTATCAAAGGAGTCCACAGTTCATTATTGACTTGCAGGCCCTTGCAGGGCTTTCAGAAACAAATTGACCAATAACACCCACCAGTCTTTCAAGTAAAATACACCACATAGTGACTCTAAAAACTAAAAAAGTATCTGCATGCTAAATATTAAATTGAGTTATTTTAATAATGAATATAACACAAGGACACGTTTAAAGCCAAAATTTCAAATTGATATATAGAAATATACAGTCTTGCTCAAAAGTTTACACACCCCTTTCAGAATCTGTGAAAAGGTGAATATTTTTAACAAAATAAGAGGGATCATACAAAATTCATGTTACTTTTTATTTAGTACTGTCCTGAATAAGATATTTTACATACATTTTTTTTTACATATTGTCCACAAGATAAAATTTTTTTTTTTTTTTTTTAAATCGCTGAATTTATTAAAATGACCCCATTCAAAAGTGTATGAACCCTTGATTCTTAAAACTGTGTGTCGTTCCCTGGATGATCCACGGCTGTGTGTGTGTTTTGTGATGGTTGTTCATGAGTCCCTCGTTTGTCTCGTTTGTAGAAAACTACTCCAGGTCCTGCAAATTCTTTGGTTTTCCACCATCTTTTGCATATTTGAACCCTTTCCAGCAGTGACTGTATGATTTTGAGATACATCTTTTCACACTTGACAAAAAGGTTGAAACATTCACTGATGCTCCAGAAGGAAACACGATGCATTAAGAGCCGGGGGTGAAAAATTTTGAACAGGATGAAGATGTCCAAATTTTATTTTGTTTTTTTCATTTAGTACTGCCCTTCAGAAGCAACAGAAGATACTTACATGTTTCCCGAAAGACAAATTAAGAACAATTTACCTTGATCTTCAAATTCAAAAAGTGTTCACCCCCGGCTCTTAATGCGTCGTGTTTCCTTCTGGAGCATCAGCGAATGTTTTGAGTAAGCCTGTATGTATAGGCTTTTAGTGTGAAACACATTGAAATACAAACACTACTGTTCAAATGTTTTTCTAAAAAAAAATTTTTGAAGGAAATATGCTCAGCAAGGCTGTATTTATTTGATCAAAAAGTAGTTATATTGTGAAATATTATTACAATATAAATGAACCGTTTTCTATTTGAATATATTTTAAAATGTAATTTATTCCTGATGGCAAAGAATTTTCAGCATCATTACTCCAGTCTTCAGTGTCACATGATCCTTCAGAAATCATTCTAATATGCTGATTTGCTGATCAAAAAAACATTTCTTATTATCAATGTTAAAAACGGTTGTGCTGCTTAATATTTTTTCATGTTACATTTTATTAGGATTCTTTGATGAATAGAAAAGGTTAAAAAGAACAGCATTTATTTACTGTCACCTTTGATCAATTTAATATATCCTTGCTGACTATTCATTTCTATATATATATATATGACCCCAAGCTTTTAAACAGTTGTGTACATTTTTAAGTGTCCAAATACTTTTTGGAGCTGCAGTTGTTGTTCTTTACCCATCGACTGCTTGTCTGATATTGAATTGAATAACAGTGACTTTTTAATATATTCAGTCTGTAGGGGTTGTTGTTGTTTCTTGAACTTAACATTTAGCAGATGCTCTTCATCCAAAGCGGCGTACAGTACACTAATTGCAGAGACAATCCCCTAGGTGCACCTTTAGGTTAAGTGCTTTGCCTTTGGACACAATGGTAACAGAGCAGGATTGTTCTCTCATTAACTCTCCCATTTCCTTGGACACCTGGGATTGTATCTCCAGCCCTTGTGTTTGAAGCACAGATCCTTCACCATCACGCCACTGCCCATTTCTACTGCATTACCCCATGCATTATCAATGTAAGTGTAATTAAAAGATGCTTTGCTGGAGCTGTGGCGCAGTGGTAGACTTTTCAGTGTCTTTTCAGTTCTGATGTGCTTTTTGTTCGTATATATGTGCAAATTGCATCTATTTACACTGACTGCAGTGAACTCAAACACTCTACGAGAAAGAGCTGCTGAGGGAATATGACAGTATATCAATCATTTGTCAAGGTTGAGATATACCAATGAGATATACCTGTCATTTAAAATCTGAGAAGTTCCACTCTCCCATAATCCAGTGAAGACATGAAGTGTGTGTGGAAAGGTGCTGTAACCCCAGAGATGTTAACACTTCCATGGCCATCAGATTAACCTACCTGACTCCATGAAGTCATTGTTGAGGTTGACCCAGGACTCTTTGCTCTTACGCAGACTCTCCTCCATAGCTTTGATGTCTGCAAAAGGGCAGTTACAATCAGGGAACTTTGCGGAGCAGCGGCACCAGCAGTCATTGTTGCGGCACAGTAGCTCGCCCTCTGAGTTACACGCCACGTAACTGAGCGCTGCCTCCACAAAACGATTCCGCAGAAACGCTGGAAGCACATCTTGCAGACCTGTGCGTGTGGGAAAAGAGAGAAATATCTGTTTACTGTCATGTTAGGCTCTGTGAACTGAACTGAAATTTGATTCCAAGACCAGATAAGATATTTTGTAAGCTACACAACACTGTTTTTCGGCTGCTAGGTTGGTAAACAAGTTCAGAATGGTGTTTGGATTTGTTATAGTCTTACACATTTGGCCAACATCTCAAATCACAACTAGGTCTGGCATTCTCGTATGGACACACACACACACACACACACACACACACACAAATCAATTCCTGAGTTATATGACACCACTATGAACCCACCCATCATCTGTCCTCTGGCTATCCTCTCATCTCTCCTCCATCTGCCTTTCTATCCACTTAACTCTTAAAGTAATATGTTTTCTTTTCAGTCTCTATTTAGAACAATACAATGCAGTGGCATGAGGTGGATCTCTGAAATGACGAGGCAAAGTGCCCTTTTTTGCATGGTAAATGTGTATATTCCACTTCCAATCGATATTTTTCACTTTTCACTTTACCTTACACCATCAACAAGCAACTATATACAGTATACACCGATCAGGCATAACATTATGACAGGTGAAGTGAATAACACTGATTATCTCTTCATCACGGCACCTGTTAGTGTGTGGGATATATTAGGCAGCAAGTGAACATTTTGTCCTCAAAGTTGATGTGTTAGAAGCAGGAAAAATGGGCAAGGGTAAGGATTTGAGCGAGTTTGACAAGGGCCAAATTGTGATGGCTAGACGACTGGGTCAGAGCATCTCCAAAACTGCAGCTCTTGTGGGGTGTTCCCGGTCTGCAGTGGTCAGTGTCTATCAAAAGTGCTCCAAGGAAGGAACAGTGGTGAACCGGCGACAGGGTCATGGACGGCCAAGGCTCATTGATGCACGTGGGGAGCGAAGGCTGGCCCGTGTGGTCCGATCAAACAGACGAGCTACTGTAGCTCAAATTGCTCAAGAAGTTAATGCTGGTTCTGATAGAAAGGTGTCAGAATACACAGTGCATCGCAGTTTGTTGCGTATGGGGCTGCATAGCCGCAGACCAGTCAGGGTGCCCATGCTGACCCCTGTCCACTGCCGAAAGCGCCAACAGTGGGCACGTGAGCATCAGAACTGGACCATGGAGCAATGGAAGAAGGTGGCCTGGTCTGATGAATCACGTTTTCTTTTACATCACGTGGATGGCCGGGTGCGTGGTTTACCTGGGGAACACATGGCACCAGGATGCACTATGGGAAGAAGGCAAGCCGGTGGAGGCAGTGTGATGCTTTGGGCAATGTTCTGCTGGGAAACCTTGGGTCCTGCAATCCATGTGGATGTTCCTTTGACACGTACCACCTACCTAAGCATTGTTGCAGACCATGTACACCCTTTCATGGAAACGGTATTCCCTGGTGGCTGTGGCTCTTTCAGCAGGATAATGCGCCCTGCCACAAAGCAAAAATGGTTCAGGAATGGTTTGAGGAGCACAACAATGAGTTTGAGGTGTTGACATGGCCTCCAAATTCCCCAGATCTCAATCCAATCGAGCATCTGTGGGATGTGCTGAACAAACAAGGCCCCACCTCGCAACTTGCAGGACTTAAAGGATCTGCTGCTAACATCTTGGTGCCAGACACCACAGCACACCTTCAGGGGTCTAGTGGAGTCCATGCCTCGACGGGTCAGGGCTGTTTGGGCAGCAAAAGGGGGACCAACACAATATTAGGTCATAATGTTATGCCTGATCGGTGTATATAACAGCAAAGTATCCTCAATAGTCTCATATTTTACATTGCTTCAGAAAGAGTTTAACAAAGACATTGTTTTGTGTAGCTTTTATTAAAGGTAAAATGTTTGTTTGTCTATTAGGAACCTAATTTTTAGACCATTAGTCAACAGATCCACTGCATGTGTCATGAGGGTCACAGGTCCACAAAGCGATCTGAGTGGTCGGTAATAACAGACTAAAGGCCTGTACACACCGGGACGAATATCGCGCGCGCTAATTGCCAGCGTTTTTCGAGACGTTTTTCGGCGCGTCTTGAGTGTTCACACCAAATCAATTTTCACTGGCGATGCACGGAGTGAACATGCAAATTCACTCCCTGACAATAGATGGCGCTAATTGAAAAACATAAAAAACCCGGTACACAAGGTGGCTTCTGACACTTGCTTGTCACACAGAAGAAGAGAGACAGCATTTACATCGATTTACATGCTTGCCAAACACACATAACTTACTCACATACTAGAACATGGATCTCTCAAGCAGCAGCAGCAGCAGCTCCAGCGATGAAGACATTATTGTTCTGTTGAATGAGGAAAGACAACGGAAAAGTTGCATCGTTGCATCTTCTTCTTCGCCAATGTGTGCTTGGCAAGACCGTTTTGTGCTTGAGCGCCACCAAGTCGTGTTTTACTCTAACTTCAGCAGCTCCAGGCACGTGAACAAAAGCGCCGATCTCATTGGTCAGCCAGTTTTTAATGCGCCGCGTCAAAATAAAAAAAACGAACCCAAGGCGTTTTTTAAAAAATTACGCTTTTACGCCTGGCGTTTTATGCGTCGGTGTGCACACTCACATTGGCGCCCTTTGTTTAGTCACGAGGCGTTAAACGTCGGCGATAAACACGTGCGAAAATCGTCCCAGTGTGAACAGGCCTTAACTCACAGATCATCATTTAAAAGTTCTAGTTGCAGTGTAATTTAATTAAAACTTGACTTTAATTATTGATCCAGATGTCCAGACTGGTTGTGAACATGATAGGCAGGCATTATCACTTTCACTGGTTTTTCTAATATTTTAAAAAATCTTTTCAAAACTTCTGCCTCCCCAGTCAAAATACCACTGCAATGAAGGCATATCTGTCAGTCTATTATTTTCTATTGTTTTACAGCCTTAATTTGTCTCAGCAATACAGGACAAGCTGAGTTGGGAAATAGAAAGCATGTAAAGTGGGTCAGAGAGACAGGCAGCCTGACTCCTCTAACAGTGTCAGTGATGGGAGTCCTATTTGGGACGGAGAGGTCTGCTATGTCAGCGCAGTAATGGGGTAATGGGATGAATAAAGACCAACAATCACCGTGGCAAGGTCATTCGGCTGTAAACCTCTGTCATGAACTGCAGGCACGCCGCAGACAGGGAATCAATGCGGCTATTGCGAAATTCTCCTGCCCGATTAGATATTTTGATAGCAGGCAATGGAAGAATTGACATTTGCCCAGGAAACTAATTATTGATTTTTTTGAGCGATTTGGGACAAGCGGTAACAAGATGGTACAATTGTAAACAGGGTCTGAGATTAATTGTTTGCCACACTTGCCAATGGCAGGTGAATTGAGGAAATTTAGCATTTTTTTTGTTTAACAGTCATGAATCTGTATTTTGCAGTCTGCTATTTTTTCTTCTTTTAAAATAATTATATTATATTTATCTTATATGTGACCCTGGACTACAAAACCAGTCATGCGTCTCACGGGTATATTTGTGGCAATAGCCAACAATACATTGTATGGGTCAAAATTATCCATGTTTCTTTCGAAGATCATGTTCCATGAAGATATTTTGTAAATTTCCTACCGTAAATATATAAAAAAATTTATTAGTAGTAGTAATATGCATTGCTAAGGACTTCATTTGGACAACTTTAAAGGAGATTTTTTTCCCCCTAACAAACCATACATCAATGGAAAGCTTTTTATTCAGATTTCAGATGATGTATAAATCTCAATTTAAAAAAATTGACCCTTATGACTGGTTTTGTGGTCCAGGGTCACATATAATGTAATATGTTCACTACCACTACTATTATGGGTGCAGTAAAAAAAAAAAAACTTCATTACAATTTATTATTTATGATTACATTATTACAATTTAAAATAACTGTTTTCCATTTGAATATATTTTTAAATGTAATTTATTCCTGTGATTGCAAAGCTGAATTTTCAGCATCAGTCTTCAGATGATCCTTTAGAAATCATTCTAATATGCTGATTTAGTGCTAAAAAAAAAAAAAAATAATAATAAAAAAATATTTTTATTATTATAAACCAGTTATAAAACCAGCTGTGCCACTTAATACTTTTGTAGAAACCCTGATAGATTTTTTCAGGATTCTTTTGATGAATAGAAAGTTCAAAAGAAACAGCATTTATTTGAAATAATAGATTTTTTTGTAACAATGTAAAAGTCTTTACTGTCACTTTTGAACAATTTAATGCATCTTTGCTGAATAAAGGTATTAATTTCTGTCCCAAAAAAGGAGAGAACCCAGTTAATTTTGATCGTTAATAACATGTAGAGAAATCAATGAAGATATTTTTGAGAGCTGAACGCCTCTCTTCATTTTGATAGATTTGATCTCCAAAGGCCTTCTCATCAATACTCACCTATGAATTACTTATGAAATCATTCAGTGCTGAATATATTATTCCACCAGCTATTCTACCACGCAAGTGAAAGATTCAGATTTCACAGCCCAGCTGTGGGTGCTGAACACCTGCTAATTATATTATGTGAGAAAACGCTCTTCACAGCTTTACCAGGTCTGACATCCTTCAAGAAAGAATCAATGCATTTTGGCTTCATTTTCAGCCTTTTTAAATTCCCTTCCCAGTGTGAATATTTATGATGTGTTCCTCAGTATTTATCCGTCAGATTGTGGAAAAACAAGAGACATAATTAGATGCAGTCTTAGTCTTAAGCTTTGGCTTCTGCTGGGTACAGAGCCAACAGTGTGGGGAGCCTTACAAAAGAGACTGACTTGGATGGCTTTCCTACCGGAGACAGCTAAATAGCTGCTCTTGTGCCCCCTCCTCCAGAGTCTCAGCCTTTTTAAAAAGAACGAGAGGAACGTGAATTTTCCCTGTGGATTATTTCAGTCATCTATGGAAATGACAACTTGATGTCCTAATTTGAAGGGGTCTAAATTCTGCTCTCTGAAAGGACGGCGCTTTCATTGAAAATATCCTGGGAAGCCCCAAAAAAAGTAAATGAAAGAATGCAGAAAGTGACGTACACAATTAAAAACTCTTCTCTCTGCAACTGCACCAGACCTCACCCCCCTCCATTTCCTTTCCCCAGTACTAAGCAAAAGATTAGCTTTGGTGCCGAACCCTATGGCTAACTCATTAAAGTAGTTACACGAATTTGGGCAGCAGGGAACTTGCTTCAGGAGATGGCAGTATTAAGTGGGTTGACAATTTAAATGTCAATGTCAAGAAGGCAGTGGGAATTGGTGCAGGCCACGTGTATAATTAGAAACGGCTAGCGGCTTACTAAAAACCTTCCATTTTGCTCCTTTCAGTCCTGTTATTTCTCTTTCTTTTTGCTGCGCCGGCCACCTCTGACTTTTGGTGACACTATTGTCACGAGAGTTTGAGTTGAATTAATGCAAGTCTAAATGCCTGTCTTCTGATGTCCCTTCACTTGCTTTTTGAAAGCATGGACACCGTATTAGTATTAACAAGTGATGTGTTCCTTGAACTGGTCTGCCGTAGCCAGACTTTTGACTTGGTCCTCATTGTTAGGAAGTTTAGACTGGCATCTACACTGCAAAAAATGCTTTTCTTACTTAGTATTTTTGTCTTGTTTTAAGTCCAAATATCTAAAAATTCTTACATTAAGGAGCATTTACTAGGCAAGCAAAAAATTTTGTCTTGTTTTGGGAAAAAATTACTCAATTAAGTGAGTTTTTGCTTAAAATAAGCAAAACAATCTGCCAATGGGGTAAGCAAAATAATCTTGTTTTCTGTTTGAATTATTTTTTCCCTTAAAACAAGACAATAATTTTTGCTTGCCTAGTAAATGCTTCTTGTTTTAAGAATTTTTAGATGTTTGGACTAGAAACAAGACAAAAATACTAAGTAAGAAAAACATTTTTTGCAGTGTAAGGGCCAGATTTACTAACAGCTTGCTCCAGTGCAAACCCTCTTTTGGCGTTGTAACTACTGTTAGGAATGACTAAAGACATGCAGTGATAAATTAGCGCTGAAAAGGCGTGTCTAACCTGAAAAGGGTTATATTTGCAGCTGATCTTATTGCATATGCATTCGTAGGACTTTCCCTTTCAGACGCAGTATTTATGTGAGGAGAGTATTTAACCCTCTATTGTACGGTGTTGCCTCAAGGCAACATAGTCTATTTTAGTTTATTTTTAATAAAATGAAACACCAATTTATTGGTCAAACCTATCTCATGGGAGAAGAACTCAAATACTAATCAATAAAAGTGCAAAAAAGTGGTCACATGACCCACAGGTGTCCATTTTGTGTCCTGTTTCAGCACATGTGCACAGGTCACATGGCTCCATATTTTCTCCAATGAAAAGTGCATTTTTCACTAATTTGCGTCCAGGTAATCACCCACAAAAATATGAGTCACCTTCACTGGTAAGTAAAGAAGTATTTTCAAGAACTTTACATTATATATCATCAAATGTTAACTGTGTGTTGCCTCAAGGCAACATTGTACCATAATGGAATCACATAAGGCCATACCAGACATACTAGGTTGGATACAAATATAGTATATTTGTAAGGAAAAGAGCTAGAAATATCTAAATATATTTGCATTTTTGCATGATTTTGTAATGCATGTATAAGAATAGTAATTCACATACTGTAACTGCACATATTATGATCTGCACATTTTCAATAGCACTTAAAATTGATGAGGGTGAGGATGAGGTGTCATACTGTGATGAGGAAGATGAGGTCATAGTGACAATCCGGCAGGGGCAGAGTGAGGGTGAGATCGAAGATGGAGATGAGGATGAAGATGGATATGATAACTTGATATGATGGTTTGGTGATATTTGTGTTCCACGATGGTACAGTGTTGCCTGAGAGCAACAGCTCTCAAATTTTTAAATACAAAATTTGTAATACATTAAAAACTGGATAAATGTGTTTGTTCAAGTGTCTGGTTAAAGAAATTGATATTTTTCATAAATATATTTCTTTTTTCTACATGAAAATGCCAAATGTTTCAATTTGTCCATTATGGTACAATGTTGCCTTGAGGCAACAAACTTTTAAAAAATAAATAAGTAAAAAAAAATATGAAAATTTGTATTGATATTGTTATAGTGTCCAATTTTAAGCAGGAAATCTTTTTTTCCTCAGTGATATCACATTGTGTACCATAGAGGGTTAAATGAATCAAGGTGATTTACTGAGGTTTGTGCTCGTCAGTTTACTGAGGTTTGCGCCATTATTTACCTCCCAAAAAAAGCACGTCTTAAACCAGACCCTAACGGGTAGATTGCGCTGGTCATTATGGGAATGATCCGGCTGCGTCTGTGTTCATTAATGTGCGTGTCGTCAGTAGATCACGTGCAGAACTGTCCACTCCCATCGGCGCTTTTATGGAATTGCGCTCTCACGCTAATTTGCCCTGTTTAGTAAATCTGGCCCTAAGTGTGCCTGTTAGAGTTAGCTTTTTATGTATCGTTTAAGGGTTATGTGAAATAGATTGTAAAAAACGAATTCAAAATGTGACATGGCTGTTTGTGTATGTTGTACATACATGGTCTTTAAAGGGATAGTTCACCCAAAAATTCAATTTCTGTCATAATTTACTCACCCTCAAGTTGTTCCAAACCTGTATGAATTTCATTCTTCTGCAGAACACAAAGGAAGATATTTGGAAGAATGTTTGTAACCAAGCAGATCTCGGCCTCCATTGACTACCATAGTAGGGGAAAAAAATACTATAGTAGTCAATGGCTGCCGAGATCTGCTTACAAACATTCTTCCAAATATCTTCCTTTGTGTTCAGAAGAACAAAGAAATTCATACAGGTTTGGAACATCATGAGGGTGAGTAAATGATGACAGAATTTTCATTTTTGGGTGAACTATCCCTTTAAGATGAGAATTTCAGCCTAAAATGAATTAGTACTGATTATTTCACCAAAATATCTTATAATAGAAGTGTTTTGTGGATATGTAGCTTTCTTGCTCCTGATGAATAAAACTCTGCAAATCCAGTGATCAGATCTTCCTCAAAAGCACTTAAAAAAAACAAAAAACATTTTATTTATTCAGTTAATTCATTTCTGAATCAGGATCCAGGGCCATTAATCATGAATTAATTTGTATGTTTGTCTGCCGTAAATTTGCTTAATTTCATTGTCAGTTAAAGAACATTTAGTGTTCTCTAAATGGTCTCAGTCAAATATATCTGCACCAACACACACACACACACACACACACACACACTTAAAACAAAACAAAACAAAAAAAAACTTCTCGCTGTACATCACCAGTGCAATTGATACAAGTAAGACCAGACATAGGTGCAATATTGTTCTTTCAAGGACCACAACAGCTGTCTTACCTTTCAGATGGATTTTATTTTCTGGGCTGTGCACTAAGACAGAGCTGACGGAATCCAGGCTGTCGTAGTTACTGCATCCAAGAGGCCCCGTTCTGGTCTCCGTTACCTAGGAAACAAGGAGATATTTTAATGCCTATTATCGTTGAAATCATGCACCTGTTTGTTCCTCTTCAGAAGCCATAGAGTGCTGAGCATATGCAGTGGTCTAAAACAAACCAACACGCCTGTGCAATAAGCCAGAGTCAATATCTAAATGTCACCAAAGCCCATTTCAGCATGTCACCGCTCTCCAAAAATGCTCGCTTTGCAGAGCACCATAGAAATAGTAAATTGACTCTAGTGTTAGGTCCCAATGCATTATTAATTTCAAATCTAGAAAGCAGTGAGCCATGTGCAGTGGCATAATTCTGTTAACAGATCCTAGTGTTAAATATAAGGAGACTTTTATGATTCTAAAATAAGGTGTCTGACCTGCCATTTCAGCTGGGTCTTTTTATACTGTGGTTTACCAGGCACACCAGGACTTTTTTTTTTTTTTTTTTTTTTTTTTGAGTGCTGTATTTTTTAATGGATGGCCTTAATGGGGATCCTTTCCATTAGTGTGTCTTGGCAAATCAATAATCAATTAATTAATGAGATAAAGCACCAAATTGGTGGATAAATACATTAAGCATTATAGCATCAACAATTAACAAATCAATGACTATCATTCAAAACAAAAACAGTGTATACATATTCAGTCAAACCAAAATTCATTCAGACACCTTCAACATTTTCTCACATTATCAGTTTATTCGCTATAGTTTAGAAAATGGTAATAAAATATGAACTCAGAGTTAAACTGTGTGAGAATAAATTCATCTTGATAATGTCAGATAACTTTGATAGAAAGGTGTGTAATGGATTCAATCAACCAATCAGCTGTTAAATTTAAGAACACAATTAGATAATACCAATTTAGCTCAACCAATGACCAAGCAATGCTTCATTTAGTTCAGTCTGTGGTGTCAAAGGTCACATTAGCAATTAAAGAACAAACACTTCAGCAAAACATGCTCAGCTCAAAGTGTCTCAATCATTTTGATCCCACATTTTTATCAATTTTACTGGTAGTCACTGAATTTTGGGGTATAATATGCACCAGTTTACTTTATTTTGCTATCCTCACTTACAGAAATGAATATACGTATAAATGAATACGTATGCCTTGTTTTGTTTTTCCCCACTGGTGGCACATGACTGACTGTGATAATTGTTTGATTTAGTAAATGAGTCTGACGGGTAATTTCAACTCCATAATCACTTCAACACCATCTACAATGCTTTTGTTTCAGTCAATTCGTTGAAAAGAAACTGTTCAAAACCTGACAGCTCACAAAAGCAGTAAATGTTGAATATTGTCACAACATATTTATGGTTTCAAATGATGTGGAAAAACTGGTTGCTGTTACCTTGTTAAATTACAATAGGATGCTCTTCGCAAATTTTAGCAAAGCTAACTAAATTGTGCCCAAAATGAAGTGTGAAACATTGACACTCATGAAAATGATTGTGAGTGTGACAGGATATTGTATCATAACCTAAGCGATTTAATACTGAAAGGGATCTTTATTATTTGTATGTGTACTACAGACACTATAGACTATGACTTTGTCAATAAAATATATGCCAGCTTCATTTGGTAAATGTAGTGCATTAATTTGTTATCTTAGTAGCCCAGTTTTCTATGCAGAATGAATTCTTTTCACAAGTTAGCTTGACTATGGATTCTATATGTTGTCTGAAGATGTCTTTTATAGCTAATAAATATTAAAAGGCTGTTAAAATAAAATCACGTTTTTCCTGCATTCACAAAATGTTGTCCATGTTGTCCCTGTAAAATGCTCTGAAGTATCTTGCAAATATTTCACCAGCACAAACAGCTTTCTTCTATCAGATTTCACCCCAACACTTTTGGAAGCTCATAGTGCTGCCTCTGCTTTGACAGCAGTTGTCATAACATTTGTGATTTTACACATCATTCAAATCAAAATGAAATTGATATTGATATCACATATCAAAATGAAATTCTGTAGCTAATCCAACATTAATCCAACAGAAAATTCAATGGATTTGTGACCATGTCCTCAAAATGAATCATTAGTTTGGATATTTCATTTCTATAGATAGATAGAACGATAGATAGCACGATAGAACGATAGATAGAACGATAGATAGAACGATAGATAGATAGATAGATAGATAGATAGATAGATAGATAGATAGATAGATAGATAGATAGATAGATAGATAGATAGATAGATAGATAGATAGATGGATGGATGGATGGATGGATGGATGGATGGATAGATAGACGGATATAACGATAGATAGATAGATAGATAGATAGATAGATAGATAGATAGATAGATAGATAGATAGATAGATAGATAGATAGATAGATAGATAGATAGATAGATAGATGGATGGATGGATGGATGGATGGATGGATGGATGGATGGATAGATAGACGGATATAACGATAGATAGATAGATAGATAGATAGATAGATAGATAGATAGATAGATAGATAGATAGATAGATAGATAGATAGATAGATAGACGATATAACGATAGATAGATAGATAGATAGATAGATAGATAGATAGATAGATAGATAGATAGATAGATAGATAGATAGATAGACGGATATAACGATAGATAGATAGATAGATAGATAGATAGATAGATAGATAGATAGATAGATAGATAGATAGATAGATAGATAGATAGATGGATGGATGGATGGATGGATGGATGGATGGATGGATGGATGGATGGATGGATGGATGGATGGATGGATAGATAGATAGATAGATAGATAGATAGACGGATATAACGATAGATAGATAGATAGATAGATAGATAGATAGATAGATAGATAGATGGATGGATGGATGGATGGATGGATGGATGGATGGATGGATAGATAGATAGATAGATAGACAGATAGACAGATAGATAGATATAGGATATAGGATATAGGATAGATATCAAATGAGTAACTTGTATTTCTCTCTCTCTCTCTGTTCGGTTTCAAATATTCTTCAGTGGATGTTATGATGAAGAATGATTTTTGATCTGATCTGACGTGTTTCTCAAGTAACTCACCCTACACATGTCATTGATTAATGACGGCACATTTTTCACATTAACTCTGTCACTATTTATTATCACATTAATTGAAACAAATTAATCTTCAAAAAATCTTAAAATACTTTAATCTAACACTAGAAACATGTAAATTAGGTGAAGTGTGTATGATGATGATGACAGTTTTAGTGTGAGAGTATAAACATTCATCATGTGCACATACACATGCGCGCTTTATCATTTATTTATGAACTTCTGTCTGTTTTCTGAAGTGTCGCACATATGCCCTCCTCCGCACCCCGTCCCACATCTCATTAGATCACTTGTCATTTGTGACTGCTTACTGCAGCTCAATTGCTCTGATCACAATAGGACTACGGGCTGTTTACCTCACGCATAATACCAGACACTAATCTGTGTAACTGTCTTCACAAAACCTGCATTCTTTATGAGGAAAGGGCAGTTGTGGCCTAATGGTCAGAAAGTCAGACTGGTAACCTGAAGGTTGCGGGTTCGATTCTCAATACCCGGCAGCAGGAAATGACTGAGGTGCCCTTGAGCAAAGCACCAAACCCCCAGTCGCTGCCCACTGCTCCGGGTGTGTGTGTCCACTACTCACTGCTTCTAATGTGTGTGCACTAGCTTGGATGGGTTAAATCAATGTTTCCCAACAGGTTGTCAGGTGTGCTGTGAAAAATAATCAAATTCCAAAAAAAACCCTACAAACAAGAATATATCATCATGCTGTCGGGCTGAAACCTCATATCTATATATTTTGTCATTTTTGTTTTATAAAATTAATGCTTTCATCCTTTGCGTCTGTATGTGGGGTTTACAAATATTTAACCAATAAAAAGCATTTAAAAGAGGTTGTAATTAAACCATAATACCTTATAATAGAAGCAAAATCTACGTTTTTTTGTGGATACAAGGTTTTCTTGCTCCTGATGAACAAAACTCTGCAAATCCAGTGATCAGATCTTCCTCAGAAGCATTAAAAAAAAAAAAATGTATTCAGTTAATTCATTGAATTCATGAATTCGTTTGTTTGTCTGCCGTAATTTGTGATTACTCCATTGGCTCCTCAAACTGTCAATCAAACCTCATAACACCCCGCCTCCATCTAGTTTCAGTTTGGAGATCTCTGCTTGTTTGCAATGCAAGGGAAAATAAAGAACCGATGTTTGTGTACAGCGTTTTCTTTACTCAAGAAACACTATGTCAATAAATAGTGTTTTTTTATATTTGAAGAGCGGAGAATAGTCATCTTTGCTGTCTAGTTGAAGCAAATATGCCGTTTTAAATATCCTGTGCATAGTGCTTCAAATTTGTATCATGAGATTTTGGTCACGAGATTTCAACCAGAAAACTGAGCGCCCATATAGCTACAATAAACTTTATATCATGTACGCTGATGAAAATGTAATGCGATGCACTTTCTGCCTCAGATGCTTCATATCTATATAAATCCACAATACCAACTTCGATAACAGTGTTTAATTAAATACGACGATATGTAAATGTGTTGTTTTATCATCACCTACAACATCATACTATTAATGAACTACTGTGTTTCTACCTGACTTAAGCTCAAGTTTCACATTAAGTGTGAGTACTACTTTTAATATAATATCTAGTTTTAATATGGCATTTGAAGCAATGTATGTTTGTGCAATTTTGTTATAGGGATATAGTGGTGTGCTGTGGGATGTTTTACTTATCAAAATGGCAAAAAAAATTTCCGAGTATTGGTTACCATACTTTGCCTTCATGTCATGTGACTATCACTTAAAATCATTCCAATAATTTATTTATTTTTTATTTTTTCATTATTTTTCTCAAGTATGTTCGACGTCTTGCATACTGAGCCTAACGTACATAAAGAGAGCGAACTATATATTAGGGCTGTAACTGATCTGACATTTATCTAAATTTATTTTATCTACATTTATTTGATCCAAAATGCAGTAAAAACAGTATATATAAATATATGCTGAATATATACATTACGCTGTACTAAAGTAGGTCACTGTGTATGAACAAATTCCATGTTAAGCCTAACAAAATCTCTTGTTTGCTTGTCACCCTGCTGTTTTTCCTCCCCAAATGTGTATAAGTTTTATCAGCAGCACTTAATATTGACATCTATTTAAGGAATGATATCATACCTGACAAAACAACCGGATAACACTGAAATCCCACATTTTCCACCCTGCCTCCTCGGAGAGTGTCATGTGTTGTTGTTGATCTTATATTTACCGGAGCTGTGTTTCCACAGCTTCCTCGGCATGCTTTTCTTAAGGGCATAACAAAGGAAATGAATACCTGGGGTACAGTACTCTCCTCTCCATTTCTCTAACATCTCACATCATCCACGGGTCCTGAAAACTCCCACAGAGTGCAGCCTATTCTTTGTCAATTGAAATGCTGGAGGAATGCATATCAAGTTGACTCATTTGTCAAAAATGCTTCTGCCTCCGCCGTGGAAGGCAAAGTTGGCTAAAGACTGCAGATGCGCTCTGAAAGCAGTTTAAGAGTTCATGGCATGTGACAGGATTTTAAGTGCAGATTCTGAGCTTCATTGAATTTGACAGCTGATGTTGATTATACGGCACTGTCGGGTCGCTTGACCAGTGCCAACTATCTAGAGGCAGCTCTTGACATAAATGGTGCAGGGTTCTGAGCTCCCTCCTTTAAATATTGGTGCTCATTTACATTCTGCACTCAGACAAAAAAACATATAAGATTCACCCTTACAAAAAAGTGCTGTGGCGGTTAATACCATGTTAGTTATGTCACTATTACATATACCATTGTACTGAATTATCGCCATATTTATGTACCATAGTATTTAAATGGAACTCTAATGCATTTGTAAATGCAATCCAATAATTGCAATCTTTATATTATGTTTTGGATTAACTAAAAAGAAATGGCTCATAAGAGTCAATTGTTTGGTAATCGCAGTAAAATGATGTGTGTATTTAATTCACTAAAAAGAATCATTGTCTGGTTTCACAGGCAAGGCTTAAAGGGATAGTTCCCTCAAAAATGAAAATTAGCCCATGATTTACTCACTCTCAAGTCATCCTAGGTGTATATGACATTCTTCTTTCAGACGAATACAATCAGAGTAATATTAAAAAATATCCTGGATCTTCCAACCTTTATAATGGCAGTGAATAGGTAGTTCTGTTTTGAAGTCCATAAAAGTGCATCTATCCATCATAAAAGTGCATCTATCCATCATAAAAGTACATCCATCCATCATAAAAGTGCATCTATCCATTATAAAAGTTCATCTATCCATTATAAAAGTGCATCCATCCATCATAAAAGTGCATCTATCCATTATAAAAGTGCATCTATCCATCATAAAAGTGCATCCATCCATCATAAAAGTGCATCTATCCATCATAAAAGTGCATCTATCCATCATAAAAGTGCATCTATCAATCATAAAAGTGCATCTATCCATCATAAAAGTGCATCCATCCATCATAAAAGTGCATCTATCCATCATAAAAGTGCTCCACACGGCTCCAGGGGGTTAATAAATTAAGTAAGTAAACTTTTATTTATATAGCACTTTTAATGCTACAATGCACAAAGTGCTTTACACAGCTTTTGTGCTTTTAAAAACACAATCATTGAAATACATAATGAAGAGCTATACACAATACAAACTAAATATAACATAAAGTATCAAAACCCAAACTACACAAAAGACATCACTGAATACTAAAAGCACATCTATACAAGTAAGTTTTCAGACGACATTTAAAAACAGACACACATTCAGATGTTCTAATATCAATTGGCAAACTATTCCATAATTTCGGAGCCCTCACTGCAAATGCTCTATCTCCTTTAGTTTTATATCTAGTTCTTGGAACATCCAGCAGCTTGTTAAAAGAGGACCTCAGACATTTCCCTGATTCATAAGGTCTCAGAAGCTCAGTTAAATATATAGGTGCCAAACCATTTAAAGCTTTATATGTCAACAATAAAATCTTAAAATCAATCCTTGAATAAACAGGTAATCAATGTAAAGAAGCTAAAACAGGTGTAATATATGAAATAACTTTGTTTGTGTCAGTAATCTGGCTGCAGCATTTTGCACTAATTGTAAACGTGATAAAGTGTGATTGTTCAAAGATGAAAACAAAGCATTACAATAATCAAGACGGGAGGAAATAAAAACATGAATAACTTAAAATTCAAAAGGCCTTCTGAAGCGAAGCCATGCGTTTGTGTGAGAAAAATATCCATATTTAAAACTTTACAAACTGTAATCTCTAACTTCGGCCCCACTTTATATTAGGTGGCCTTAACTACTATGTACTTACATCAAAAAATAAGTACAATGTACTTATTGTGTTCATTTTGTATTGCAAAACTCTTTTGCTGATATTGAGGTGGGATACGGGTAAAGTTAGGGACAGGTGTGGTGGTGTGGGTAAGTTTAAGGGTAAAGTTAGGGACAGGTGTGGTGGTGTGGGTAAGTTTAAGGGTAAAGTTAGAGACAGGTGTGGTGGTGTGGGTAAGTTTAAGGGTAAAGTTAGGGACAGGTGTGGTGGTATGGGTAAGTTAAAGGGTAAAGTTAGGGACAGGTGTGGTGGTATGAGTAAGTTTAAGGGTAAAGTTATGGACGGGTGTGGTGGTATGGGTAAGTTTAAGGGTAAAGTTAGAGACAGGTGTGGTGGTCTGAGTAAGTTTAAGGGTAAAGTTAGAGACAGGTGTGGTGGTATGAGTAAGTTTAAGGGTAAAGTTAGAGACAGGTGTGGTGGTGTGGGTAAGTTTAAGGGTAAAGTTAGAGACAGGTGTGGTGGTCTGAGTAAGTTTAAGGGTAAAGTTAGAGACAGGTGTGGTGGTGTGGCTAAGTTTAAGGGTAAAGTTAGGGACGGGTGTGGTGGTATGGGTAAGTTTAAGGGTAAAGTTAGAGACAGGTGTGGTGGTATGAGTAAGTTTAAGGGTAAAGTTATGGACGGGTGTGGTGGTATGGGTAAGTTTAAGGGTAAAGTTAGAGACAGGTGTGGTGGTCTGAGTAAGTTTAAGGGTAAAGTTAGAGACAGGTGTGGTGGTCTGAGTAAGTTTAAGGGTAAAGTTAGAGACAGGTGTGGTGGTGTGGGTAAGTTTAAGGGTAAAGTTGGGGACAGGTGTGGTGGTGTGGGTAAGTTAAAGGGTAAAGTTAGAGACAGGTGTGGTGGTGTGGTGGTGTGGGTAAGTTTAAGGGTAAAGTTAGGGACAGGTGTGGTGGTGTGGGTAAGTTTAAGGGTAAAGTTAGAGACAGGTGTGGTGGTATGGGTAAGTTAAAGGGTAAAGTTAGAGACAGGTGTGGTGGTGTGGGTAAGTTTAAGGGTAAAGTTAGGGACAGGTGTGGTGGTGTGGGTAAGTTTAAGGGTAAAGTTAGAGACAGGTGTGGTGGTATGGGTAAGTTAAAGGGTAAAGTTAGGGACAGGTGTGGTGGTGTGGGTAAGTTAAAGGGTAAAGTTAGGGACAGGTGTGGTGGTATGGGTAAGTTTAATGGTAAAGTTAGGGACAGGTGTGGTGGTATGGGTAAGTTTAAGGGTAAAGTTAGGGACAGGTGTGGTGGTATGGTTAAGTTTAAGGGTAAAGTTAGGGACAGGTGTGGTGGTGTGGGTAAGTTTAAGGGTAAAGTTAGAGACAGGTGTGGTGGTGTGGGTAAGTTTAAGGGTAAAGTTAGGGACAGGTGTGGTGGTATGGGTAAGTTAAAGGGTAAAGTTAGGGACAGGTGTGGTGGTATGAGTAAGTTTAAGGGTAAAGTTATGGACGGGTGTGGTGGTATGGGTAAGTTTAAGGGTAAAGTTAGAGACAGGTGTGGTGGTCTGAGTAAGTTTAAGGGTAAAGTTAGAGACAGGTGTGGTGGTATGAGTAAGTTTAAGGGTAAAGTTAGAGACAGGTGTGGTGGTGTGGGTAAGTTTAAGGGTAAAGTTAGAGACAGGTGTGGTGGTCTGAGTAAGTTTAAGGGTAAAGTTAGAGACAGGTGTGGTGGTGTGGCTAAGTTTAAGGGTAAAGTTAGGGACGGGTGTGGTGGTATGGGTAAGTTTAAGGGTAAAGTTAGAGACAGGTGTGGTGGTATGAGTAAGTTTAAGGGTAAAGTTATGGACGGGTGTGGTGGTATGGGTAAGTTTAAGGGTAAAGTTAGAGACAGGTGTGGTGGTCTGAGTAAGTTTAAGGGTAAAGTTAGAGACAGGTGTGGTGGTCTGAGTAAGTTTAAGGGTAAAGTTAGAGACAGGTGTGGTGGTGTGGGTAAGTTTAAGGGTAAAGTTGGGGACAGGTGTGGTGGTGTGGGTAAGTTAAAGGGTAAAGTTAGAGACAGGTGTGGTGGTGTGGTGGTGTGGGTAAGTTTAAGGGTAAAGTTAGGGACAGGTGTGGTGGTGTGGGTAAGTTTAAGGGTAAAGTTAGAGACAGGTGTGGTGGTATGGGTAAGTTAAAGGGTAAAGTTAGGGACAGGTGTGGTGGTGTGGGTAAGTTAAAGGGTAAAGTTAGGGACAGGTGTGGTGGTATGGGTAAGTTTAATGGTAAAGTTAGGGACAGGTGTGGTGGTATGGGTAAGTTTAAGGGTAAAGTTAGGGACAGGTGTGGTGGTATGGTTAAGTTTAAGGGTAAAGTTAGGGACAGGTGTGGTGGTGTGGGTAAGTTTAAGGGTAAAGTTAGGGACAGGTGTGGTGGTATGGTTAAGTTTAAGGGTAGGGTTAGGTGTAAAGGAAGGGTCAGCAGTGTAATTATAAATGTAACTACAGAAATTAATTACAGATGTAATTACATGCAGGTATTTTTAAAAATGTACTGTAAGTACAATGTAAAAACATGTATGTACCCAATAAGTGCATTGTATCAAATTATTAATTAAAATGTTAGTACAGAGTAGTTAAGGCCACCTAATATAAAGTGGGTCCCTAACTTCCGCTAACTGTCGTCCGCACGTTCACGAGAGACTGGCGTTCCAGCGTATGACGTAGGACGCTCTGGTGAGAATATGCTACCAGAATATGAACCAAGTTTTGTTTTGCTCTATCCTCTGCGTTTCCGCTGTTCGTCACCGAAACTTACGCTACGCCTGCGTCCTATGTCATACGGTGGAACGCCAGTCTCTCGTGAACGCGCGTACGACAGTTAGCATTCAGTACAATCTATATCTTTTATTTCGAATACATACAAATGTCATTTACGTCTTTTAGTTTGTCAAAAGATTTTAAGCACCGTTTTTGAAGAGTGCGCATGTGCGTACGTGCTCTAGTACGTAAGAACGAGCCTATGACTGAATCTGGAAATAAAGCAAAATAACTGAGAAAAATGAGAATTACTCCTCAGATGCCATGTTTGTAATTTATAGCAAAAAATCTAGCATGAATTTGATCTCAAACGAATTCATTAAAAGAAGTTATTACTCCACCACCTGAGTGACATCATTAACCAACGCGGTTGAACGACAAATTTGCGACAATGCAGTTTCGGGAAACAGTCGTGACTAGCTAGTTGAGTTCTTCAACGATGCATCGTACTATGGTAGTTAAGTAGTGAGTTATGCCATTGTACGGGAACGCACCCCTGATCGGATTTCACGTGATTTATGTAACTTTATCACGCCACGTAAAACATAAACGTCAGACACTGTTATAGGAAACATGCTGAAAGCCGCTGCAGAAACAAGGTTGTGTTGTTGCAAAGTGCCAGTCAAGCAGAAAATGACAATATAATGGAAACATGTTTTGAAACCAATGCAGATATTCCGGAAAACAAAAGAGCGGCATGGACACACAAATCGGATCTGTACAGTTGCGATATTACACAGTGTAGACATCAATAATTTTAGATCAGATTCCAATTGGATACTCAAATAATCGGATTTGGACTGACAGTGTGAACATAGCCTATGTGTGTTTTGCGCTGTAGATTTGTTCACTGTTGCGGCATTGCTGAATAGCCAACACGTTCTGACACCCAACTCATCACATATTGACGCTTGGTCAGGACCCTTCGCGTCACTTTTTAACGCACAGGGCACCCCTTTAGCGTCATTTTTCGACGTGCAGTACTCCATTGATTTCAATGAGAAACCTTTGGCGTCATACACAGATGCGCTGGGCATGGGAATGTTATCGTCATGATGAAATTATATATTGGGTTATGATTTTGCCATTATGACATGTTGGAGTGTGATTCTCAATTTAATCAGCCAGCATAATTTTATTTACATTTATTTAATTTTTTATTTACGCTATTTAGACACATTTGAACACGTAACCCAACCCCATCCCATCCCTAAACCTACCCATTTCTGTATTATATGATGTAAAACACAAGATTTAACAGGCAGATTCGACTGCAGGCACAATTTATTCAAAAGTACAAATATTACAAGTGTTCCGAGGCCAAACGATTGATTTGTGTGAAGAAAATCCCCAAAAGCGATCAGCGTCTCCATCCGCAGAAGATCATGCACACATTCAAAAATTTCCGCCTGAAAAAAACTTTACGTCAGCTTTGATTGTGAAATGTCATTGGCTCTCGCGTGTCTCGTGACCGATTGCGTCATTACGTCAGCTTTGATTGTGAAATGTCATTGGCTCTCGCGTGTCTCGTGACCGATTGCGTCATTACGTCAGCTTTGATTGTGAAATGTCATTGGCTCTCGTGTGTCTCATGACCGATTGCGTCATTACGTCAGCTTTGACTGTAAAATGTCTTTGACTCTCGCGTGTCTCGTGACTGATTGCGTCATGCTAAAGAGTCAGGTGTATCTTTTGAATGAGATATGACTGAGTGTGTTCACGGAGCGGCGGGATCCTTTCAGCGATTAAAACATTAAGATCAACTCTGTTCTTCACATAAAGATATCTTATGACTTCAGAAGACAACACGAGTTAATACTTTTATACTGTTTTTGGTCAGTTTTTGCAATAAATACCTGTGACTGTACTTTTATTTGCCTGTTGTGTGTTTTATATTGTTGAGAAGTGGGTAGGTTTAGGGTAGGAGTGGGGTTAGTTGCTCCAAAATATAAAAGTAGCCTATACATATTCATAAAATCATGTCTACTTTTACAAATGCAAAGAATTAAATGCGTCTTGAGTTGATGCATTGGGCAAACAACTGAAATCAATGGAGCACCCTGTGCGTCAAAAAATATGCTAAAGGGGTACCCAGTGCATTAAAAAGTGACGCTGAAGGGTTCTGACCAAGCGTTAATATGTGACGAGTTGGGAATAGTAGTGCAGGAAACACTGTCAGAGTATTTTAGAATGGTGCAAGAAAGGTTAACAGAACCAAGTGTGATTGTACGTTTTGCATTGATTCTGTGTAATGCTGTACTGCCTTTCATTTTCACTCCAGTACCCTTTGGACAAGTGAGACGTCCTTGCGTGTTTAAAGAAGTGTCACCTTTAATGACATGTACCTAGTCTTTTAACGTGGTCTTTACAATTATATGCTTCTCATGTACTCGGCCATATAGCTTTAGCGTTAACTCTGAGATCCGTGTCCTACACAGAGGTGACTGTTAATAGTATGTCATTATGACAAATGGTTATATTACAGAGAGAAGCGAGAGTCTAGTTGTAGGACTAGGATCTGGACTGAACGGAAAACTTTATGAAATCACACATAAATGTGCTGATATTGAATCTCCAAAGCAGTGTAAATTTTACCGTTGAGCCAACAGAATCTTGTTGATCCGTGAAGACCAGCTAATCTCAGGACTGTTTGTTCCTGCAAAATCTGATCATCGCTAAACCTGCCTTTGGATCTCAGGCTATTTTTGGTCTTAAGTGGTATCTGATTACACCCAGGCAAAGTGATGTCCCCCAGAAGCTGCTTCCTGGTGTGCTTTTGCACTTTGTTTCTGAACGGAGGGTGTAATTGATCATCCTTTATGGCATTATTGATGAGCCCGCTATAACCCACTTCTGCTGTGGTGCCCAATTCATCAGGCTGATTTGCACACAGGGTGCAGGAAGAAAGCAGTCAAAGGTGGGCCCTATAGCCCCGTAACGTCTCATTAGCTCTCCCCAGACAAAAACACCTGGCAGGACAGACTGCTTCCTAAAGCGATGCTAGAAGGCTCTCTAAAAACAATCCACAGCAAAACAATTTCACAGATATGATTTGATGAGGTCTGTCTGTCACAAAGTGCCCTTTACTGTTGCCGTGGACACTTTTCTCATGCACAGGCAGAATATTTTATAATATGTTTACAAAATGGTACATCTATGCTAATTTGAATAACGTGATGTATTTTGCAATCCCGATCCACAGAGCTTCACATCTAGTGTGCATTTGCTGCAAATACATTCATATGAGCGTGTAGGTCCGTGGTCATATTGAAATGAAATCGTACGTGTTAAATTGAACTTCTCCGCCGATGTTGTGTAGGGAAAGCTCAGGCTAATGAAAAGCATGTTGAAGCCCAAAGAGAAAGTCATTATCTTCCCACAGAGCCATCGTTCCTGTTCCTATTTCATCTTGCTTTCATTTCACGCACATTTTTTTTAATGCTGAAACTCTTCTTCACAGAATTGAATGCGCTGTGTAGAAAGTTTGGCTTTGACAGTGCTTGAAAATGGCATACTTAGTTCATTTTGACAGCATTAGTGTGACTAACAAAACACGATCACAGCATCAGGAATATTGCATGATCAGCTTTTGCGACGTTGGCAAGTGTGCTTTGGATCGATTGCGGTGAAAATATGTTTATATGTGTAATTAGTAAGTCGAATACTAAGTAAAAACTTATTAACAAAAGTTCATTTTGTTATCATTTTTTTCCTGCTTACCCTCTAAAGCTGTCTTAAGTATTTAAAAAAGGCGCTGTATAAATACAAAAACATATTATGATCTTTTAGCAAGTGAGAAATATGCTTTGAGAGAGTTGTGACAGCATCTCCAACCCCAACAGAAACATTTCTTATATAAAACTATAATTACATGCAAGCAGGTGCATATCTTGATTAAAAAGTCAATGATTTTTGTCTCAGTTCAGTAGCATAATGTCATGCAGAGCTTCCTCTGAAGGAATCGTGATGTTGCAGTCACCAGCATTTCTACACCCACTCAGCAGCTGTGAGTTAGACCAAGGGCCACTTGACACATCATGGAAATTTTATCGCTGCAAATGTAAGAACCTTAATTGCTAAAGAGTTACCATGGCAACAAACGTACATCTCAAACACCTATAAGAATGACATTGATAAACAATAATCAGCATGCAAAACTGAAAAAGTTTTGCATTCAAAGATTTATAGATCAATGTGAAATTTAGTTAAACCGACATTAGTCTCGCGTAGCCAGACCTTCAGACTGACGGCAGATGGTCTGGTCTCTATAGTTTGTTTTGTTCCGTGTCATGTTTAGCGGCGTGAAAATGTAAAGTCGATGTCCCTGCGATAACAGACCGACGTGCATCTATAAATTATTCATTCAAGGATGTTGTGCAAGTTTACTGCAACAATGGAGCCATGAACTTCACATACTTTTGAAAATCCAGCGTTTAGTTGATCCTGTAAGCGCTCACTGTCACAGTTGTAAACACGACGGCGTTCTTCAACGAGGGAGTTTGGTGTCACGGTATTTGTTTCCAGGCGGACCATTAAAGAACGCAACACACACATCTCGCAGACATCCTGTAGAATTCAACCAATCAGATGACGACTTCGAAACTCCTGAAGTGTTTCCAGAAAAGTGTGCCATATGCATCAGACGTTCAGCCAACGGTCCGTGGGCGTGACATCTGAGGCTGAGACTAAAACGACATTGGCTCATTGAAAAAATGGTCTTTTGCCTACATTTTTGTACAAAAAAAAATGTACCTATATATACACACTCACCTAAAGGATTATTAGGAACACCTGTTCAATTTCTCATTAATGTAATTATCTAATCAACCAATCACATGGCAGTTGCTTCAATGCATTTAGGGGTGTGGTCCTGGTCAAGACAATCTCCTGAACTCCAAACTGAATGTCAGAATGGGAAAGAAAGGTGATTTAAGCAATTTTGAGCGTGGCATGGTTGTTGGTGCCAGACGGGCCGGTCTGAGTATTTCACAATCTGCTCAGTTACTGGGATTTTCACGCACAACCATTTCTAGAGTTTACAAAGAATGGTGTGAAAAGGGAAAAACATCCAGTATGCGGCAGTCCTGTGGGCGAAAATGCCTTGTTGATGCTAGAGGTCAGAGGAGAATGGGCCGACTGATTCAAGCTGATAGAAGAGCAACTTTGACTGAAATAACCACTCGTTACAACCGAGGTATGCAGCAAAGCATTTGTGAAGCCACAACACGCACAACCTTGAGGCGGATGGGCTACAACAGCAGAAGACCCCACCGGGTACCACTCATCTCCACTACAAATAGGAAAAAGAGGCTACAATTTGCACGAGATCACCAAAATTGGACAGTTGAAGACTGGAAAAATGTTGCCTGGTCTGATGAGTCTCGATTTCTGTTGAGACATTCAGATGGTAGAGTCAGAATTTGGCGTAAACAGAATGAGAACATGGATCCATCATGCCTTGTTACCACTGTGCAGGCTGGTGGTGGTGGTGTAATGGTGTGGGGGATGTTTTCTTGGCACACTTTAGGCCCCTTAGTGCCAATTGGGCATCGTTTAAATGCCACGGCCTACCTGAGCATTGTTTCTGACCATGTCCATCCCTTTATGACCACCGTGTACCCATCCTCTGATGGCTACTTCCAGCAGGATAATGCACCATGTCACAAAGCTCCAATCATTTCAAATTGGTTTCTTGAACATGACAATGAGTTCACTGTACTAAAATGGCCCCCACAGTCACCAGATCTCAACCCAATAGAGCATCTTTGGGATGTGGTGGAACGGGAGTTTCATGCCCTGGATGTGCATCCCACAAATCTCCATTAACTGCAAGATGCTATCCTATCAATATGGGCCAACATTTCTAAAGAATGCTTTCAGCACCTTGTTGAATCAATGCCACGTAGAATTAAGGCAGTTCTGAAGGCGAAAGGGGGTCAAACACAGTATTAGTATGGTGTTCCTAATAATCCTTTAGGTGAGTGTACATTTCATTACAGATTCCAGCTGAAATGACCACTAGTGGCAGTAAAACACCAACAACCTTTATTAATTTATAACAACTTAAATATAAATTTAGAGGGGAGATTGATTTATATTCTTATATATTCTTGTGGTTCCTGCAAAGTAGTCGCTTTTCGCCAAAATTCGCCATCATTCGTAAATATGTCATTCATATGAATCGTGTAGATTCTAATTTTTTTTTGGGGGGGGAGTTGAATTTTGAAGTTAATCAAATTGCAAGCTTGTGAATCGAAATCGAATCCAATTGTGAAATTTGTGTTAATACCCAGCCCTGTCAGTAAATGTTTTTTTTGTTTGTTGTTTTGTTTTACTTGAAGTAAATGTTGTCTTTTTCCTTTATTTTCATGTCAGAGTGCACCAGAATGCTTCGTTTCCATGTTAAAATCACAAAAATTCTCTCCTGGGGGACGATGCCCCCAGACCTCCCAACAACAATAGAGTTCATAAACATGCCAACTTTTTCACCTCTTCTGAGTTTGCAGGTCTGACAATACTATGTTATGACCTCAAAAGACTTTTAATACATCTTGACGTTTGCAGCACATAATCAGCTTCATATACCTTAGTCAGGGTACCGCCATATTTAATTTTTGACAGGAATAAAAACAAGGCTGTGAGGGATAAAAGTACAGTGCATTCAATGGATTGCTTAACAACATACTGATTGTTCAGCTAACGAAATGTCGATTGCCTGGTCCGAACCCGAGTTGCTCTATCTGCCGCGAATGTACTGCAAATGCTCTAAAGAATGCCAAAGGCGAGCAGAAATGAGATCTACAGCCCTCTGCTTGCAGTACGCCAGTCACGCTCGTCAGGAAAATGAGTGAAACACACACAAACACACATTTTTATCAAATCATACGTCATTAATAGTGGTTCACTTCCGTGATTTAGTAAAATTGCGTTCATATCAGCAGCGAACCGTACCGGAGTTCACATGAACCGTACCCCAGACCACCCTTTTTAAGCGGAGTCGGGTATGTTTCGCGGGTGCGCACCCGAGTTCGGAAGACAGCGGTCACATCATCCAAACGAACCGAACTCTGACGTCAGTCGAACCCGGGTGAGCACCAAAAGTGCTAGTGTGAAAGCACGCTAAGTCTATCCCTCACAGCCTCGTTTTCATCCACGTTAAATTCAATATGGCGTCTAACCTGACTACGGTCTATATGTATGGCTTTTTTTGACCTGGTAAACTTGCTCTTTAGCTCACCTGGTACTGCAATGCACTCTCAGGTATGAGTTCTCTGAAGCTACAACTACAGTGTTTAATGCATATGTGATAAAGCATTAACCTTTTAGCACCACTCATTGGACATTTCGAACTGCCACGAAAAACGTACAATAGCCAACAAAAAATGTTGCCAGATTCGCGTTCATCTGTTTCTGAGAAAATGGTTTTAGCACCGTCCAGAAGCAACGTAATATAATTTAGCAGGAATTTTGAGATTACCAGCACGTTTTGCCAATGAGTCTGGGTTGGATTAAAAAGGAAGAAGCTGAGTCGTCTGTTACCTTGATGGCAGATGTAGCGATCTGCAGGTGGTGGAGTCTTCGCAGGGTGCTCTCTCTGTCTGTGAAGTATGACGCCGCCAACTGGTGCAAGATTTCTAGGGAGACCACAGAGCTGTTTCCGCTGCCCTCTGACTTTTTGCTCAGCTTCTGTTTGTCCAAGAAGATCGTGAGTGATTCCTCCCCTAAAGAAAGATGCAGAAACCAAACCATGAGACCAAATATAAAAATCTTCACTTTCCAAAGACAATGTTCAGCAAAGCAACAGTGGGTTCTGCTCTGAGCCTGGCTGTCAGAGTGTACTATCATATGTCTTTTGTACAGTCGTTTAACATGAACTGTGGATGAGTTTTTCAAGGCTTCGTTAAATATGAATCACAGAAGTTAAGACAGAGAAGCAATACGATTTTGAAGGAAGGAAAAGGGCACACGTGAAAGGGGGTTTATCCCAAAGAAAGGTTGTTATAGCCGTACATTTCTTCTAAAGAAATGTATTTTAGTTTTTTTTTTTTTTTTTTGTTTACACATAAAAGCTATTTTTGATCTGTGGCTAAGCCTGAAATTCAGATAAATATTCTTGTCTGGGCTGAGGAGCCTTCTTGTCTCCTGTACCTGTATGTGTTGAGCTTGAGTGGTGTTATTAGTTTCAGTCTGATTAGTATGCACGCAATCGCACCGTCCCCCCATTTCCTTTGCTTTGAGTCATTAATTACCAGCGTTCACTCTAGCTTTACTACTTCATTTGTCTCCCCTGTCGCTGAAGTTCTGCAGCTTCACTGCATACATACACCAATAAGTAACATCATAATTAGTGTCGGTAACGTGCAACATTTTGCAAGAGACGCATTGAAAGGTTTGAACCCACCACTGGGACATGCTGCCCTACTTATTATTTGGGTGCCAGAGGGAGAAGAGAAATTGGATGTCTGATAATAGCTAAACTTATGCCAAGGATGTAAGAAACTGTATGAATAGTAAACATATGCCTTTTATTTTTCATTTGTTTTTTTAAATGCCGGAAACTTTTCCTGAAGCCTATTATGCACTTAATTCTTAGGGCCAGATTCACTAACAGCTTGTGTCAGTGCAAACCCTCTTTGGCGTTACAAAACTACTGTCAGGATTTAATAAAGACACGCAGTGATAAATTAGCGCTGAAAAGGCGTGGACAGGGTTACAGTGGGCAGAACAAGTATTTGATACACTGCCGATTTTGCAGGTTTGCCCACTTACAAAGCATGTAGAGGTCTGTAATTTTTATCATAGGTACTCTTCAACTGTGAGTGACGGAATCTAAAACAAAAATCCAGAAAATCACATTGTATGATTTTTAAGTAATTAATTTGCATTTTATTGCATGACATAAGTATTTGATACATCAGAAAAGCAGAACTTAATATTTGGTACAGAAACCTTTGTTTGCAATTACAGAGATCATACGTTTCCTGTAGTTCTTGACCAGGTTTGCACACACTGCAGCAGGGATTTTGGCCCACTCCTCCATACAGACCTTCTCCAGATCCTTCAGGTTTTGGGGCTGTCGCTGGGCAATACGGACTTTCAGCTCCCTCCAAAGATTTTCTATTGGGTTCAGGTCTGGAGACTGGCTAGGCCACTCCAGGACCTTGAGATGCTTCTTACGGAGCCACACCTTAGTTGCCCTGGCTGTGTGTTTCGGGTCGTTGTCATGCTGGAAGACCCAGCCACGACCCATCTTCAATGCTCTTACTGAGGGAAGGAGGTTGTTGGCCAAGATCTCGCGATACATGGCCCCATCCATCCTCCCCTCAATATGGTGCAGTCGTCCTGTCCCCTTTGCAGAAAAGCATCCCCAAAGAATGATGTTTCCACCTCCATGCTTCACGGTTGGGATGGTGTTCTTGGGGTTGTACTCATCCTTCTTCTTCCTCCAAACACGGCGAGTGGAGTTTAGACCAAAAAGCTCTATTTTTGTCTCATCAGACCACATGACCTTCTCCCATTCCTCCTCTGGATCATCCAGATGGTCATTGGCAAACTTCAGACGGGCCTGGACATGCGCTGGCTTGAGCAGGGGGACCTTGCGTGCGCTGCAGGATTTTAATCCATGACGGCGTAGTGTGTTACTAATGGTTTTCTTTGAGACTGTGGTCCCAGCTCTCTTCAGGTCATTGACCAGGTCCTGCCGTGTAGTTCTGGGCTGATCCCTCACCTTCCTCATGATCATTGATGCCCCACGAGGTGAGATCTTGCATGGTGCCCCAGACCGAGGGAGATTGACCATCATCTGGAACTTCTTCCATTTTCTAACAGTTGTTGCCTTCTCACCAAGCTGCTTGCCTGTTGTCCTGTAGCCCATCCCAGCCTTGTGCAGGTCTACAGTTTTATCCCTGATGTCCTTACACAGCTCTTTGGTCTTGGCCATTGTGAAGAGGTTGGAGTCTGTTTGATTGAGTGTGTGGACAGGTGTCTTTTATACAGGTAACGAGTTCAAACAGGTGCAGTTAATACAGGTAATGAGTGGAGAACAGGAGGGCTTCTTAAAGAAAAACTAACAGGTCTGTGAGAGCCGGAATTCTTACTGGTTGGTAGGTGATCAAATACTTATGTCATGCAATAAAATGCAAATTAATTACTTAAAAATCATACAGTGTGATTTTCTGGATTTTTGTTTTAGATTTCGTCTCTCACAGTTGAAGAGTACCTATGATAAAAATTACAGACTTCTACATGCTTTGTAAGTAGGAAAACCTGCAAAATCGGCAGTGTATCAAATACTTGTTCTCCCCACTGTATATTTGCGGCTGATCTTATTGCATATGCGTTTGTAGGAGTTTCCCTTTCAGACGCAGTATTTATGTGAGGAGAGTATTTAAATGAATCACGCAAGGTGATTTACTGAGGTTTGCACTCGTCAATTTGCTGGTGTTTGTGCCATTATTTAACACACACATGCTTTAAACCAGACGCTAATTTGTGCTGCTGTTGTTAGATTGCGGTGGTCATTATTAGGATTGCAAAGGGGCGGAAAATTTTCAGTAAATTTCCACGGGAATTTAATCTGGGGAATTTTGGAAATATTCCAATTTGGAAATTTAACAGGAATTTATGGGAATTTATGGGAATAAATTGGACATTTTGGGCAATTTATATAAACTATATCATATACAATCATAAATGTAAACATTTTGTTTGGTCATAAGCGGACATGTTATTTATTCATTTATTTTTTGCATATTGATATATTTTCCAATTAATTACTTCTAATATAGTAAATGTGTAAAATAAATATATGTTTATTGCAGCAATTGTTATTTATTTCATTGTCACATGATCCTTCAGAAATCATTCTAATATGCTGATTTGATACTCAATTATAAATGTTGGAAACAGTTGTGCTGATTAATATTTTTTTGGAACCTGTGATACTTTCTTCAGGATTCATTGAAGAATTAAAAGTTAAAAAGAACAGCATTTATTCAAAATAGAAATCTTTTCTAACAATATAAATCTTTACAATCACTTTTTATCAATTTAACACATCCTTGCTGAATAAAAGTATTAATTTCTTTCAAAAAAAATACTGACCCCAAACTTTTGAACGGTAGTGTATATTGTTACAAAAGATTTATTTTAAATAAATGCTGTTCTTTTTTAACTTTTTATTCATCAAAGAATCCTGAAAAAAAATCATCATATTAGAATGATTTCTGAAGGATCATGTGACACTGAAGACTGGAGTAATGATGCTGGAAATTCAGCTTTGCATTACAGAAGTAAATTATATTTTAAAGTCTATTAAAATAGAAAACCACTATTTTAAATTGTAATAATATTTCACAATATTACTGTTTTTCTGTATTTTTGATCAAATGTGTGTGTTATGGATGAATGCACAGTGCATGCAGGGGTGTGTCCTCAACATCCCTGCAGTAAATAGTGTGCTGTGTGTATGTGAATTCAACTGAAAGTGCGTTAAATCTGGTTGTTTTAACCAAGATTATGCTGCAAGATTTTTTTTCAACTACATTTAAGTTCCCTGTTATAGGTATTTTTTGCAAATTCACAGTTTATTCCCGTTAATTCCCACGGAAAGTTTCCAGCCTTGAAAATTAGAAATGATCCGGCTGCGTCTGTGTTCTTTAATTTCACGTCATCAGTAGATCATACGCAGAACTTTCCATCGCCGCTTTTATGGAATTGCACTCTCACGCTAACTTGCCATGTTTAGTAAATATGGCCCTTAATATTTTATCGTGACTTTTTACACACCTCTACGTTCTTGTAAATTGCTGCTATACCTTCCTGCTCATATTGATTAAGAGACTACATGAAATATTGTTTAAATATATAAAGAAAATCAGTACTATGATTCATACATTGCATAAATGCATAAAAAAGTACTACATTGCATAAAAATGCATTTGTCACACCGCAGGACCATTTTCAATAAACTATAGTGAAGGCAAAAAGATTATTAAAAAGATAAAGACTCAAAAGAAATGAGGACTGGACCTAAGATGAACACTTTCTTTTTTTATGTTCATATATAAACTGTAATCTTGATGTTGACTAACACTACCCATATATACAGTCAAACCAAAAATGATTTAGACTCCAGATATAATGTTTCTCTAGTGTGTGCAGGACACTATAGTTACTATAGTTCTATAGTTCACTATAGTTCATTTCTGTAAGTGAGGATAGCAAAATAAAGTAAACTGTGACATATTATACTCAAAAATTCTTCATACAGTGACTACCAGGAAAAATTTGGGAGCAAAATGATTGAGACACTTTGAGCTGAGCATGTTTTGCTGAAGTGTTTGTTCTTTAATTGCTAATGTGACCTTTGACACCACAGACTGAACTAAATGAAGCATTGCTTGGTCATTGGTTGAGCTAAATTGGTGTTATCTAATTGTGTTCTTAAATTTAACAGCTGATTGGTTGATTGAATCCATTACACACCTTTCTATCAAAGTAATCTGACATTATAGAGATGAATTTGTTCTGACACAGTTTAACTCTGAGTTCTTGTCATATTTTATTACCATTTTCTAAACTATAGCGAATAAACTGATAATGTGAGAAAATGTTGAAGGTGTCCGAATAAATTTTGGTTTGACTGTAAGTTGTTTAGAATTGTTTGTTACCAAAATACCTTTTTTAAAATAACTTCAGAACCTTTAGCATATCTCATGTGTAATATTGGCTTACCTCCCAATGTGGCTGATACCAAGAAATGAGTGCCATATTTCTTGATCAGATTTTCATGGATCTGCTGAAGGCTCGGCCTTCTCCCCAGAAGCCTGAGGTTGCGTAAAAACTCGGGCGCCAAAGGCAGCGGGGCTTTGAAGAAGTCTCTCTTCTCTGTCACCAAGCTGTTGACTTTCCAATGACTAAACTCCCTGCAAGATAAAACAAACACAGTTAAGAGCTTTAATGCACTGAATTTTCTAACCCATTTTTAAATCGGTCATTAGTAAAACAGGAAACTGCACGCCTATGTGTGTGCGCAAGAGCAAGAGAAAATGCTGATATGAGCAGAAAATAAAGCATGCATAAATATTGCATGGTGCTGAATATTGATGTGCCTCAATGTAATGCGGGGCAAACATGACTCAGGTCCATAAACACAATAGAGCACATGATGCAGCTGACAGCTTTTGTAACTCTGGCATCATGTCTGCACATACATCTTTCTGCATCTACCGTATGTGCATTTCATATAACCAATAACAATCCCTGTCACTGTTTTTCTAGGGTTATGTACATAGAACAAAGCTTGCATTTCCGTGAAGATGCTACCCAAAGGAATGGTCTTTTGGGCTTAATACGGTTCGTGAATATCTCTAAGAGTTAATTAACGAAAGCAGTGGCTGTCCGACCATAAGCTAATGATGATAGATGGTCTTAATTAAAGGCCTTTAGCACCAGCTGATAGCACCTGGAACTCTGCTGGGGAGTGGGACACTATCACCCAAAACGCTCAGCTTTTTGATACTCTCTTACTAGGGGGCCACCGCACCTGGGTATCATTTCATAGGCTTGCTGTAATTTAACTTCTTACATTCATTGTTTCTATTGTATCTGTCAGACAATTATAAGCGGTAACGTTAGTCTTTTCAGCTGGTTTCTGCCTTAAGCTTTAAAGTCACCATGAAATCAAAATGGACAATTTTTATTTTTATGGAAGATTGCAGTATTTATTATAAATGATTTATTCATGATTTTTTTAAAATTCATGTGCCTTCGTAATCTTTAATCAAATAACCTCCTGTCCCTCTTGCAAAGACATCTCTTCTCTGATGGCGTGTTTTCACAGGAATAACAAACCACAACGATCCAATCAATAAACAAAGTCCCACTCTACATTTGTTCTTGTTCGAGAAGCCATTTCACTTGGATATACACAGATCAGGCATAACATTATGACCTAATATTGTGTTGGTCCCCTTTTTGCTGCCAAACGGACTTGTTTGTTCTTTCCATAGTGCATCCTGGTGCCATGTGTTCCCCAGGCGACGCACACGCACCCGACCATCCACGTGATGTAAAAGAAAACGTGATTCATCAGACCAGGCCACCTTCTTCCATTGCTCCATGGTCCAGTTCTGATGCTCACGTGCCCACTGTTGGCGCTTTCGGCGGTGGACAGGGCTCAGCATGGGCACCCTGACTGGTCTGCGGCTATGCCGCCTAATACGCAACAAACTGCGATGCACTGTGTATTCTGACACCTTTCTATCAGAACCAGCATTAACTTCTTGAGCAATTTGAGCTACAGTAGCTCGTCTGTTTGATCGGACCACACGGGCCAGCCTTCGCTCCCCACGTGCATCAATGAGCCTTGGCCGCCCATGACCCTGTCGCCGGTTCACCACTGTTCCTTCCTTGGAGCACTTTTGATAGACACTGACCACTGCAGACCGGAAACACCCCACAAGAGCTGCAGTTTTGGAGATGCTCTGACCCAGTCGTCTAGCCATCACAATTTGGCCCTTGTCAAACTCGCTCAAATCCTTATGCTTGCCCATTTTTCCTGCTTCTAACACATCAACTTTGAGGACAAAATGTTCACTTGCTGCCTAATATATCCCATCCACTAACAGGTGCCGTGATGAAGAGATAATCAGTGTTATTTACTTCACCTGTCATAATGTTATGCCTGATCGGTGTATGTCACAATAGGAATGTTCACTTAGATATACATCACAATAGGGAGGAAGAGACTATTGCAATTTCTGTTTAATGTCGACTTTCCATCTGTACAGCACACACACATACGCCTGAAAGAGAGAACTGCTGATCTGCAACATCTCGCTCTGGTGGATTAGAACTGGGTCTTCTGGCCCGTTTGTATGAGCCTGCCAGTCAAGCAGAGGGCGGCAGGTGCGCTTTATGAAAATAGGTCTTCACCTCTCAAACTTTTCACTCATTAAAACAGACACACGCCTTTATCGGATGCATATAATGAACGCTCTGTCCTCTGCTCAACGATAGACTGAATAGCAAAGTCATTGTTACTACTTTAGAATTCCTCGATGGTGGTTAGTGCTATGCAGAGATTGGTGAATGAAGGAGGGGAAGTCTGAATAGCAATTAGAGTCTCTTTCATTTCCCCTGTGAACCTGTGCTGGCGGTGCATTCTGCAGCCGTGTTTGTGCTCAGCACAATAATAGTTGCCTCTCAACACTTCTTCACTAATTTGAGACAGTTAAACATTTCCTCCAAGAGAACCTTAAACCATTTTCTAGAACAAAATATATAATACTTGTCAAGTAACCATTAGTGTGCTGTTTTAGAGTCTTTTTAAAAAATCTTTTTGTAGTAAATTCGCTTAATGGGATAAAGTATTGAGTACACAGATGTTTTTTGTTTCAAAGTCAAGTAGCAGAAGCTCTGATTTTACACTGAAGTCTTGATTACTCACCAGGAGTCGCAGTGCTAAATTAGAGTACTTTAATTAGATTTTTCTAGTTTGGTGGCTTTAGGTCCTCTAATAATACATTTTAATAGAAAATACTAACTCCTGTAACTCCAGCTGATGAAATAGCAAGAAAGGCCTTATTCAGATATACTTACAAATATCATGATAACATATTAAAGGTTATTCAAATTGCTGTATAATGACCGTTGTGAAAGGTTTGTTTTTGGAAAAGGCAGTTTAAAGGAGGGAGTAGGAAAAGGAATGATCTTTCTAAACTGATGAGAAAACATAACTAATTTAATTGGTGGCAGATTTGAATGAATTTGTACGAGGTTATACATTTTAATAAAAAACCAAGCATGAATGTCATTAGTTGCATTAATTGATTAAGAAGATTTCGAAGAGCTGATTCGTTTATGAATCAGACTTTTTCTTATGTACATGGCAGTATATTCTGGATAAATTGAGAATCACGTTTTTTTTTTGTGTGTGTGTGTGTGTAAAATGGAGATTGTGTTTCTCCCACGATTCTGAAGAAGAAGAAAAAACATCAGACAACTAAACAAAATAACATGCAAACTAGAGGTTGTGGCAAAATGGTCATTCCCAGCAAGCAATAGCCGTCATTTTACAGACTAACTATAGACCCGATAACCCACTTCTAGCCAAAATAACCTTGAATTTGATTACGTCGTTTTTGCCAAAATAACTTGAGATGTAAGCAAAGTCAACAGTGATTACAAGGTGTTTGGTTTCATTTCTTTGACATGTTCTTGTTCTAGATGACTAGTCTATTCTATGGTTAGACGTCTATAAAATTTTCACTGAAAGCCCAAATTTTGTTTAGCATAGTCGTCAGGGCTGTGTTTGGACGGCTAATAGACGTCTTTAAATGCAAAATTGCTTGCTGGGTTTAGTCTATTTAAAAGATATATTAATAAAAATAATTTGAATGGAGGCAATGTCTCATTCATCACGACTTGTTTCGTTATTGGATGAATCAGTGTTTGTGAATAAATCTTTTGAATGAATGATTCAATGACAAACACTTTTTTTAAACACTCGCTTGTCGCCACCTCCTGGCGTAACAATAAGCAATACAATACATACAAGTGTTTAAAATTTTCACATCACAAGAGTCAGCGGAGCGTACGTGTTTTGTCACTGCCCATATCAATGAATGAGAGCGTTCACATCGGAAGCGTCACTGTCGATCCTCTCACGGTGTGTGTCCACTGGTGCGGAACTGAGCGAGTGTTTTCAATACATTACTATGAAAGTTCATAGGAATGAATTGGAAATGCTCGCTTCGTGCCAGTGGACACCCGTCATTCATTAAAGGGATAGTTCACCCAAAAATGAAATTTCTGTCATTTACTCACCCTCAAGTTGTTCCAAACCTGTATGAATTTCTTTGTTCTGCTGAACACAAAGGAAGATATTTGGAAGAATGTTTGTAAGCAGATCTCGGCAGCCATTGACTACTATAGTATTTTTTTCCAAACTATGGTAGTCAATGGAGGCCGAGATCTGCTTGGTTACAAACGTTCTTTCAAATATCTTCCTTTGTGTTCAGCAGAAGAAAGATATGTATACAGGTTTGGAACAACTTGAGGGTGAGTAAATGACAGAAATTTCATTTTTGGGTGAACTATCCCTTTAATATGGGCAGTGGCAATACGCGCTGTTCACGCTCCGCTGACGCTTGCGATGTGAAACAGGCATAAAAGACAGCAGAATCATGGTCATTTAGGAATAAGATCGCATGGGTGTTTGAATCGAGATCGCAATCTTTTACTGATTAATCGTGCAGCTCTAGGTAGAGTGAATGTCAAGATTTTCAGTGAATAATGATTTAACTTTCTTAACTTTTTAATCGAATGACTGAAGAAGACTTATAGAGCCATATGGATCACTTTTATGTTAGTTTTATGGTGTCTTTGAAATATTGGATATGCCAGTGCTCATTAATTTTCATTATATGAAAAGAGTTGCCAGGATATTCCCCTAAAGATTCTTCTTTTGTGCTCTATAAAGAAAGAAAGTCATACTATTTAGAACAACATGGGTGAGTAAACAGTGACAGAATTTGATGAATTACACTTTTAAAGCTTTTCAAAAGGTTTTTTTTGTTTTTTGTTTTGTTTTTTGCAGCAAAGCCAAATCATTTTGTGCTCTTCCAAGAATTTTTAAGAGTGTATCCCTTTAAGAAGAGTGCACTACTTTATCTGGAGAGGACATTCCATGGACATCATGTTCACTCTAATGACCTTCACACTTTACCTCAGTATGAAAGATCAGAACTGACATGAATTAGACTGGAGTGACAGACTATCAGGCTCTCAGAGCTTCTGAGAAATATTTGTTCCCAGTGCATCTTGGACTTTTGTCTATCTAAAATAAAATAGGAACTCCTTGTCAACTAAAGTACTGTAAGTATGATATATTGCCTCCCTTCTCTCCAGCAGACACTGATACATTTACTGAACCCTTTTCAAAAATGTCCAATTTTTCACTCTTCTCCATGTCCTCCAAAACTGCTTTGCAGATTTACACAGATTTACAGTCTGTGTTTTTTTCCCTTACACTGTTAAAAATGTTTTGTCAGGGAACCTAACATGTGGCACTTTACACATGTGTGACCCTGGACCACAAAACCAGTCATAAGAGTCAATTTTCTGATCTTTGGTATTTGGTTGAGATACAACTATTTGAAAATCTGGAATCTGAGGGTGCAAAAAAATCTAAATATTGAGAAAATCTCCTTTAAAGTTGACCAAATGAAGTCCTTAGCAATGCATATTACTACTAATAATATATTTTTGATATATTTACGGTAGGAAATTTACAAAATATCTTCATGGAACATGATCTTAATATCCTAATGATTTTTGGCATAAAAGAAAAATTGATAATTTTGACCCATACAATGTATTGTTGGCTATTGCCACAAATATACCCGTGAGACGCATGACTGGTTTTGTGCTCCAGGGTCACATGTGTGCTTCATGTGGTAACATCTAAATTAACCAGTTTTATTCAAATCAAAAATATTATTTAATACGACTAAGTCAACCTGACTACGCTAGATTATACGAGTGAAAAACATTTTAAGGGTTAGGTCAGGTAGAAATAACTCCTTAAACAAACAACAGCACATTTTCACTTTTTCAGTGTTCTGATTGTGGAACCATTTTGAAGATAATAATAATTATAGCTCCTAGACTTGGGCAACTACTGTATATTTTAGAGTAGTGTTAAATCACAGTAGGTCCAATGTGGTAAATCACTGAAGTAAAACAAATCAGAAAAAGGCATTACACAAGTATGTCCAAAGCTTGTCCTAATTATGTGTTCTGAAAAACCTGAAATGAAACAACGCCACATTTTTAACAGATGGCTACTGAATCACTCTAAACAGTTTGTTCACCTATTCAGCCAAAATCTTAAAATGTCACAATCTGTCTAAACGTCCCATTCTGTCTTTGCTCTCCTTTTATTTTCTCTTTAAACCCTCTATTTAATGCAAAACTTCAAAGGCTTCTGTTTAGTGAACTAAAACATTGGCACATGCTGCTTTTTTAGGGCATAATCTAGAAAATAAGCTTAGGAACCCCTCCCACCAGGGGCTGCATTGTATTTGTGAAAGCAGCTTTAACTATAGATTTTTAAAGAAGGATTAGTCGCCAAAGTTAAGCAAATAAGAAATGACAAAATCATGCTTTCAGCAAAAACCAGAACTACACAATGCAAAAACAAAATGAAACTGTCACTGGCAAACATCAATATAGAGAGTGAAATTTGACTCTGTGGAAGCTCAGACAATGTTTATCAAATGCTTCTGAAATATTCTTTGGTGAGTGATTGAAGTGGTAAACTGCATCAAGTCAACAGAACACAAAAGCGATTCTTTTCAAGCCGCTGTATCGCCATTTCCCCATTATAATTCCATGCAAGCATCTCCGAGGCTGCCATCCATTTGGCTTATTAATTCTACTTTGTGGACCAGTGTCACCTGCATGATTCATCTCTTGTGTTTCCTATGAAAACATCTCATTTCATCTCACTTTCTTATGGCTTACACATGTCCTTTGTGTTTGATTTCTTTCACAGATACTCGTTGCCTTTGGAAACCAGCGGCTCCCAGGTTACTAAATCCCAACGGAGCGGCTCCCTGCTGGCCGTCACTGCCGTCACCTTGTGCAGCACCAATGGTGTGATGGTCTACAGATAATAGCACGAATGGGAGGTAATACATCATCCCAAGGTTCCACATGGGAAGGGTAGTGCGTCATGGTTCATCTATAGTCATAAATATGTTACTTGTAGTAGTATTCCTTGGTCCAGATCTTTTTAAGGTGCACTCGTCACGTTTTACACATAAATGAATAGTGCTGAAAATTATAAATAAATAATAAATGAGACATTTTAAATAAATAAAAATTAAAATAAATTATTTAAAATAATTTAAAATTGCTTTATCTCAGTAATCCCCATATTGCACAATTTTGCATGTGGAATAAATTAACAACAGGTTCAATTTGTTAACATTTGCTAGTGCACTGGGTATGATGAATTTAAAATCTTTTATTAATCTGGATTAATGTTCATTTATATATATAATATTGCACATTAGTCAGTCATTTCATTCATAACCCATTGTCAAGTTAATTAAAAAAAATCAACTTGAACCTAGATTAATAAAAGCTGTATTGTTACTTCATGATACATAATGCATGAAATAATGTTAATGAATTGAACATAACTGTCAAATATTACCATAAATGAATCATACTAATGAAAATGAGTAGTAAAGCATTCTGACATCTGTAACTGAAAACCTTTACATTTCTGTGGTGATAAATTCAAAACATCCACCATATCAGCCAGTGCAACATAAGAACAAAATTACTGCAAACATTGTGATCCATAACACAAGATATCACAATCTTTTCGGAAATGCATTGTTTGGGATAAGACATCAAGCAAATTCAGTTATGTACGTTACCTCTTGTAAAGAAGAACTTTACTAATTCTGGGTCACTGAGAACGAAAATTATGCTGAAAATTGTTTATAGGTTCTAGTTTTCAAGATGTACTATTGGGTCAGTATACGACCCTTGACTTGGGAATGGCAGAGGATATGCGGGTAATAAGGGAGGGTTTCTGTGGGGTCTAAAAAATTCAAAATCAAAATTTTAGGCCTTAAAAAGTCTTAAATTCGCTGAAGTATTGAGTTCTAGGTCTTAAATAATTTTAAACAGGTCTTAATTTTACTACGTCCATGTAACGCTACCTCTAATGCTCATTGAAATGGTCCCGCTCGCTTTGTTTGTGTTTTTTATTCCGGGGTGTTGTAGTTCTTTCTTTCGCTAGTCCAAATATAATTTGCTGTATTACGACTACAAATGAGACCAACATGCATCTTATATTACAGCCAATCTCTTTCTGAGTGTACCAGAGACACATAAAACGGATTTTATTCTTCAGCTGATAGTTCTCCAGTTCTTCCAGTTCCACGATCATGAGAGCGAAGGCGAATCATTAAATTTTTCACCTGCCGTCTCGCATAAACGCAGAGCGATTACGTAAGGTGGATGAATGACCAAATAAAAAGTATGATAGCACTAATAAAGAGTTAATAAAAGCGATGTAAACCACAAACTCAATTTGGTACTGACACATTTGGACCGATGTCAGATACTGAATGTGTTCTATTTAGGCTTATTGCCCTTGAACGGTCAAATACACACATAATTATGCCTATGTCCATATTGGCGGTTGTGTTTTGAGTGAACAAGATTGGGATGTGTGTCAGTTTTGGATCTGCGCATTACTGTAGGTCTTAAAGTGAAAGCAACATAATATAGCCTAGCCTATACCCGCTCCTGTCTGTGTCGTTAATGTTAATCAAACAACAACAACGGGAAAAACAGTACTTAAACTTAAAGCACTGTTTGTATCTATATCTTTATGTTGTATTTATTTGTCCTATTGTCATTTGTTTATAAGTTCTTATTTTATTCCTGACCGTTTACTTGATTACTTAATTACTTGAGAACTTTTTACTTATATTAAGTAAAGCTTATTGCTGTGGTTTACTTGTAAGATTTTGGTCATATTTCCCACTCTAAGCGGGAAAAATTACCACCACAAAATCAGTCATTTTGATCTAAAAAAATAAATAAATAAATAAAATATATATATATATATATATATATATACACTGACCTAAAGGATTATTAGGAACACCATACTAATACTGTGTTTGACCCCCTTTCGCCTTCAAAACTGCCTTAATTCTACGTGGCATTGATTCAACAAGGTGCTGAAAGCATTCTTTAGAAATGTTGACCCATATTGATAGGATAGCATCTTGCAGTTGATGGAGATTTGTGGGATGCACATCCAGGGCACGAAGCTCCCGTTCCACCACATCCCAAAGATGCTCTATTGGGTTGAGATCTGGTGACTGTGGGGGCCATTTTAGTACAGTGAACTCATTGTCATGTTCAAGAAACCAATTTGAAATGATTCGAGCTTTGTGACATAGTGCATTATCCTGCTGGAAGTAGCCATCAGAGGATGGGTACATGGTGGTCATAAAGGGATGGACATGGTCAGAAACAATGCTCAGGTAGGCCGTGGCATTTAAATGATGCCCAATTGGCACTAAGGGGCCTAAAGTGTGCCAAGAAAACATCCCCCACACCATTACACCACCACCACCAGCCTGCACAGTGGTAACAAGGCATGATGGATCCATGTTCTCATTCTGTTTACGCCAAATTCTGACTCTACCATCTGAATGTCTCAACAGAAATCGAGACTCATCAGACCAGGCAACATTTTTCCAGTCAACTGTCCAATTTTGGTGAGCTCGTGCAAATTGTAGCCTCTTTTTCCTATTTGTAGTGGAGATGAGTGGTACCCGGTGGGGTCTTCTGCTGTTGTAGCCCATCCACCTCAAGGTTGTGCGTGTTGTGGCTTCACAAATGCTTTGCTGCATACCTCGGTTGTAACAAGTGGTTATTTCAGTCAAAGTTGCTCTTCTATCAGCTTGAATCAGTCGGCCCATTCTCCTCTGACCTCTAGCATCAACAAGGCATTTTCGCCCACAGGACTGCCGCATACTGGATGTTTTTCCCTTTTCACACCATTCTTTGTAAACTCTAGAAATGGTTGTGCGTGAAAATCCCAGTAACTGAGCAGATTGTGAAATACTCAGACCGGCCCGTCTGGCACCAACAACCATGCCACGCTCAAAATTGCTTAAATCACCTTTCTTTCCCATTCTGACATTCAGTTTGGAGTTCAGGAGATTGTCTTGACCAGGACCACACCCCTAAATGCATTGAAGCAACTGCCATGTGATTGGTTGATTAGATAATTGCATTAATGAGAAATTGAACAGGTGTTCCTAATAATCCTTTAGGTGAGTGTATATATATATAGCGAAATCCTGGTGAGATTGCGCTACATGGGGAAGTGCAAGTTTACTGATACTTTGCTCAATTTGAATAAATTAATTTGCTTTGCAAGTAATTTTGTGATTCTGCATTTCCTTTGTACGTTTTTTTTATTGCGTGATATAGGTCTTAAATGTAATTCATAATGGTCTTAAAAAGGTCTTAAAAAGTCTTAAATTTGACTTGGTGAAACCTGCAGAAACCCTGTAAACGGAAGGGATCTCAATTTAAACCAAAAATTAGTAAAATCATGCCCGGTTCCAGAATCAAATCACTGAGGGTGCTCTAATAAAGTGCAGATGTAGGCTAAGCAAGAGTCATCACTTTTAGCAATAATTTGAATAGAATTTCAAAAATATTTTGCTATGAACATTTTTCTATTAATCTATTTTTTTTTTATATATTGCTTTAATGCGTTACTATTTTAACATATATTTCTGTCCCGTGCAGAGTGAATCCAGCATTTATATGTAGATGTCACTTCCAAAACTTTGCAGCATAAAATTGGCTGTCGGTCCTCTTAGCAGCGTGAAAAACTCTGGCGTTTTGAGCGGTGAGTGGATTCTGACTAACTTAAACACTTCTGATTGGCCATTGCGTTCAAGAGATCAACAACTATGACTGTGATTAGCTACATTGTTTTAATTGTCATATTTGAATTCAGCACATCAAAATACATAATAAACTGCACAGTTTTATGTATTTCTTTTTATTAAGCTCACAGAGGTTTTCACATTCAATAACTTCTGAATGTAAATGTCAGCTGCTGCTAAAGCCTTGGAACAAAGAAAACTAATGCAAGCGCACATCTCTTTCCACTCACAACAGAAAAAAAATCCCCATCGGAGCTGGCAGTATGACTAAAGACCATAGAATTCACTCTGCCGGGGATCCTTTGGTGCATTGTTAACCCCCAGAGGGGAGCTGTGCCCAAGGAAGCAGTAAAAGGTACAATGCCTGCTGGTGTTCTCCTCTTGTGATGTGCAACCCAGTTTCTCTTCTTGGAAATCCTTATCTGTTATCATATCAAAGGGCCAATGCAGTGACCAGCTGAATTCCCATCTTTTCAGTGTGAGTTCAGTGATTCTGTTTACACAATGCATGTGAACTGTGAGGCACATACAGAAGACTCGCCTACACCCAAACACCCACACAGACTCTTTGGCTTGCAGGACAGCCTTTCAAACAGCGCTGGCAGAGGCTCGTCTCCCCCTCACTGAGTCCATCACAGTTCCATGGGCCTTTCTCTGCCCAGCTGCTGTAGGCATGCTGGGTTCTGAATTCAGCGAGTGGAGAGAGCTGGACAGAGTCGGCTGCGCACCGGCGGGGGAGAGAGGAAGCAGGCAGAAAGGCCAAACTCCCCTGGCGGAGCTGAGGTCAGCCACAGTAACGCACCAAACACACCTTTCCTTCCCACTGTGCATGTGTCTTTGACATAGACTGGAATGAATGTGTAGCGATCGATATTTAAAATGCACTGTACTGAATGAATGATGTTAGTGTCATGTCGTGCGCATGTAATTAAAACTGGTCAACAGCTGAATAATAACCACCGTGTTGTGACTGATGTGTTGCACTTTTCAGAAAAATTATGACGCTATCAATGGCAAGGTCACCGGTTTGATTCCCAGGGAACATATAAAAGAAGACCACACTAGATGGCGTAGGGTAGTGCAGGGGTTTTCAAACTATAGAAAAACTGTGTACTAATGTATAAATTATAATTAATAGCAATACATTTAAAGGTGCAGTGTGTAGTATTTATAAGGATCTGTTGACAGAAATGCAATATAATATACATAACTTTGTTTTCAGTGGTGTATAAAGACCTTACATAATGAACCGTTATGTTTTTATTACCTTAAAATAAGCCATTTCTATCTACATACCCCTTACAGTAAAGTTGCCATTTTGTGCCGTCATGTTTCTACAGTAGCCCTAAACGGACAAACTTCTCTACAGAGCGCTAGTCACTCTCTGCTCTCTCCGACAACGACATTTTTGTCCTGTGTCGGCCACCGTAGCTTCTCTATGTGCTTCGAAAGGGAGGGGTGAGCGATGTGCGATTCACAACCTCACCGCTAGATGCCGCTAAAATTTACACACTGCACCTTTAAAATAAATCTATTAATAAAGACAAATAATTTATTGACAGCCATAATTTTACACTACTGATCAACAGTTTGGGTCGGTAAGATTTAAAAAAAAAAAATTTTTTGAAAGAAGTCTTACATTTACCAAGGCTGCATTTATTTGATTAAAAATACAGTAAAACAGTAATATTGTGAAATAGTATTAGAATAAAAAAAACATGTTCTATTTGAATTGGGGAGACTGGGTGTGGTTGTAACACTTTTTGCTTCATCATCTGTAATTTTTGAGCTAGAGTGGATACAATTTTATACACAGTACCCACGTTTGTTTACTACAAAAGGCACCAATTCAAACCTCTGCAAGATTATCACAGCCCTTATAAGTTGATGTCAAATACATGGTGTGCTTTGTTACAATCTCCCCCACTAAGGGGGTAATGTTGCTTCAAAAACCAAAAGAACAATACAAAAACAATGTCTCATTTTCTGTGATTGACCACAGCTCAAATCCACTTACTGTTTGAATCAGGAGTGTGTACATGTGTGTGTAAATTACTCTACTAGAACAAACTTCCTTAATGTTATTTTTGCTTAATGAACACTCGACTCCAGTGTACCTGTGTAAAGAACATAATGGTCTAACAAAAAACAGTTTGTGTGTCAGTGAATATTCTCAATCAGAATCACAATTCATAGTTTTCACGTGACGTCACACCCTTATAGGAACGGTCACCTGGAGGGCAAAACAAGGCTTTCTTCCATTGACCACCAGTCATTTTGACCAGGTTTGTGTAAGTGTAAATGTAGTAAGACAGTGATATTAAAAGACCAAATTCAATATACACCTTATTGATGATGCATACTTTGTACAGGCAAGCAGATGAACACAGAATATAAATACAACACAAGGTTTCTCGTTAAGCGTTTTTCCGTCGAAACCCATTATAAAAACACGTTGTGCTCATCTGCTCGCCTGTATATAGTCTAGTATGCATCATTAAAAAGGTGTAAACTGAATTTAATATCACTGTTTTAGTATATTAAGGCACTTTAAGGATGGGTTGCACCGATTAAGCATCTTAGCCTGACGTCAGTTCACCCTCCGCCTATGCTGCATGATCAGCCCTTTCTAAGTATTTAATCTGTGTTTAAAATGAAGTGGTACTCGATTTTTAAATAAAACCCAGATCAACAAATCCTTGATTAGCGTTAAACTTTGCTTAATTATTGGTGCAACCCACCCTAAGTGTTTTTCACATTAAGCGTTTTAGAACGTTCTGCTGTTTTTAGTGATTGAAACACTGCAGCAGGTGCTGTGTATGGATCACAAGTGCTTGAACTTGCATCTTGTTCACATATTTTTGTTTTTAAGATGGAAAACTGACAGGCTGTGCTGCAGTTCTATGGCTGTTTTGCCCTCCAGGGGTCCGCGACAGTCACGTGACTGAAAACTATGAATAGTGACAAATGAATGATGTTAACCCTAGAGTGCAGGCTTGATGGGTCCAGAGACTGCATACGGCACATTTTACCCACACTTCCTTTGGCTTTGAGTTGCCAAATTGCTCTATACAGACTGTCTGAGGTTCATATGGGATCTGAGAGGACGTGAGTAAAAACTGAAATGATCATAGGACTCCTAGCTTATCCCTGATTGGTGGAATTGGTGGTTATAACACTCCCCATGTTACAACCATACCCGGTCTCCCCTATATTTTATATTGTAATTTATTTCTGTGATAGCCAAGCTGAGTTTTTTCAGCATCATTACTCCAGTCTTCAGTGTCACATGATCCTTCAGAAATTTCTAATATGCTTATTTGATGCTTAAGAAACATTTCTTCTTATTATTAATGTTGTGCTGGTTAATATATTTGTGGAAACAATTTTTTCAGGATTCTTGGATGAACACACAGGTCAAAAGAACAGCATTTATTAGACATTTTTTTGTAATATTCTAAATGTCTCTATTCTCATTTGTGAGCAATTTAATGCATCCTTGCTGAAATAAAAAAAAAAAAAATGTAGGCCTACTGACCCCAAACATTAAAGTTTACACATTTATATTATGTTTATTTTTCACAGTATAATTTTTAAGTAAATATATAGCTTTTTTTATATTTTAGGAGAGGGGGTCCCTTACAAGGCCATCATCATTTATGGGTCAGTGTTGATGTAAATGGCCTCTGTCAACTATGTAAATAGTGTGTCGTTCTGTTGTGTTGGTTTTAGTAACTGCAGACAGCGTCAGAGAAAATGAGCCTTCACTGCATGCGCTATGGCCCTTCTCTTTCATGTGACTGCACCTGTCCACTCAACAATGATATCACGGGCTGCATCAGATCGAAGCCTCGTCACAACTGAGACGTTAGTATTTTTATTTTTTTTCCATTTTCTCCTGCTATGATGTTGTCAGGACTTCTTACTGTGCTTTTTTTGACCCATCACAAGACTGACGGAAGTTCTGTGCCCACACTATTGTGCAGAAAACTCCACTGATTGCTGTAGCGTTCAAACACCTTTCATTCACAAGTTTTCCTAGTTTTATAAAGTTTTCACCTACCACAAAGAGTGTAGTCAACTCCATTTAACATGTTTTACCATAACCAACCTTCATTTTCCGCTGAAAATCTGCCTTTAAAAATCTTTGTTAAAGGGATAGTTCACCCAAAAATGAAAATTACCCCATGATTTACTCACCCTCAAATCATCCTAGGTGTATATGATGTTCTTCTTTCAGACGAATACAATCAGAGTTATATTAAAACATGTCCTGGCTCTTCCCAGCTTTATAATGGCAGTGAATGGCTGTTTCTGTTTTGAAGTCCATAAAAGTGCATCTATCCATCATAAAAGTGCATCTATCCATTATAAAAGTGCTCTACACGGCTCCGGGGGTTAATAATGGCCTTGCGATAAACTGTAATCTCTAACTTCCGCTAACTGTCATACGTGCGTTTACGAGAGACTGGCGTTCCAGCGTATGACGTAGGACCATAGACTGTAAAACAAAATATGGATGTAGTGTCTGTGACGTCACCCGTAGGTTTCCGAAAAGCATTTTTGAAGCCTAAAAGCCAGCTGTTGTCATCTTGACCGCGCATCACTCCCGGATAACTGACAATGGGCAAAGAGGCGGGACGTGGGTGGAGCTGAGGTGCCTGGTTGTTGAAACCACGCCCACCTAGCTCGACCATAGTGGCAATCCACCTGTCACTCAAGTGGCCACGCCCTTAATTATGCAGAAATTTAAGGCTTAATATAATTTAAATGGATGAATTATAAAAAAATTCACCCCCCTCACAGTTACCATGAAGGGCAAAATTAGCTGTATAGACCGAAACCACTTTTTGTACCAGGCTGTAAACATGTTTTTTTTCTGCTGTAAAGTTGGCATTTTAACATGGGGGAGATACAGATTTGACTCCCTTTTGGAGCCTGTCTCTAGCAGCCAATCGATGAATTGCAGTTTAAGTCACTTCAGTGTTGGATTCAAGAGAGACCGCGGGAGGTTGCCGCTTGCGTAGGGCACTCCGGTGAGAATATGCTAGTTCTCGCGAGAACCAAGTTTTGTTTTGCTCTATCCTCTGCACTTTCGCGTTCGTCACCGGAACTTACGCTACGCCTGCGTCCTACGTCATACGCTGGAACGCCAGTCTCTCGTGAACGCTGCGAACGACAGTTAGTGGAAGTTAGAGATTACAGTTTGTAAAGTTTTAATAAGGATATTTTTCTTACACAAACGCAGTGCTTCAGAAGGCCTTTATTAACCCCCGGAGCCGTGTGGAGCACTTTTATAATGGATAGATGCACTTTTATGATGGATGGATGCACTTTTATAATGAATATATGCACTTTTATAATGGATAGATGCACTTTTATGATGGATGGATGCACTTTTATAATGGATAGATGCACTTTTATGATGGATGGATGCACTTTTATAATGAATATATGCACTTTTATGATGGATAGATGCACTTTCATGATGGATAGATGCACTTTTATAATGGATAGATGCACTTTTATGATGGATGGATGCACTTTTATGATGGATAGATGCACTTTTATGATGGATGGATGCAATTTTATGATGGATAGATGCACTTTTATGATGGATGGGTGTACTTTTATGATGGATGGATGCACTTTTATGGACTTCAAAACAGAAACAGCCATTCACTGCCATTATAAAGCTTGGAAGAGCCAGGACATTTGTTAATATAACTCTGATTGTATTCGTCTGAAAGAAGAAAGTCATATACACCTAGGATGACTTGAGGATGAGTAAATCATGGGCTAATTTTCATATTTGGTTGAACTATCCCTTTAACATTACTTTGAGTGATTATACATTATTTTCCTCCCACATACAAAGATATAATAAAAGAATAACGCGTGGGAAACCGTGTCAGATATGGTCAGGATTCTGAGTAGGTTTGATTCATTCATTTAGAATCATTTATCTAATTTATGTTTTGATGCACTACTGCAATTTACACACATATACACACTTTCTCCTGCAACTAATTACTTGTCAGAATAAAGTGGCATTAACACTTTTATTATGCAGGGATGGGTTAAATTGATCAAAAGTGACAGTAAAGACTTTTTAATCAAATTATTTCTATTTGTTTGAACTTTAATTTTCATCAAATTTGTCAAATAATCCTAAAAAACAGAGGTATTGAAATCCGGATGGTTCTACCTGGACCGTGGACATAATTGCTCCATTTTACTGTTTTACAGTTTAAAGTGAGCAGCGCGTCTAAGGGTGCGTTCACACTTGTAGTTCGGTTCGCTTGGTTCGTTTGGTCCGGACCCAAAAAAAAAAACATTTAGTCCTGGTCCGATTAGCGTTCAGACTGGCATTTTTATCACCGAAATTAAAGGCATAGGGATACTTTCACAACCTGACTGGTTGGCTTTTTTGACGTATTGCCTATTTTGAGACTGAACTTACCAACCATCCAAAACAATGCTGTGTGCTGGGATAAATGCACTCGTTGTATGTGTGTAGCCTGCATATGATGGTATTTTGACTAGCTGAGAACTCGTGAAGAGCTTATAAAGTGTGTAAAGGAGTCACAGTGGCAGGAATCTCTCCATCACTCACACAAACACAAACGAAGACGCGGTTCTGATGCCTGTACTGAACTGTGATGGGCAACATCACGACTACTGATATGCGTGAGCATTCTGTCTTTTTTAGGGTCTCAACTTCCTGTTTTTGGTTTGTTTACAGTGGGGAGAACAAGTATTTGATACACTGCCGATTTTGCAGGTTTTCCTACTTACAAAGCATGTAGAAGTCTGTAATTTTTATCATAGGTACTCTTCAACTGTGAGTGACGGAATCTAAAACAAAAATCCAGAAAATCACATTGTATGATTTTTAAATAATTAATTTGCATTTTATTGCATGACATAAGTATTCGTTTGGAAGCGGACCAAGACCCATCGTTTCATAGGTCTCTCTCCGCTTGTTTGGTGCGCACCAGGGTTCGGATGGCCGCGTTCACACATGTTCAAATGAACCACACTAACAGAGCAATCGCACCAGGGTTCGTTTTAATCGAACCAACATGCCAAGTGTGAAAGCACCCTCAACAACAGAGCGGTTCACACCACAAGCGCTCAGGGTCATTTATGGTAATGATCTTTCGGCCAAACACGCTTCTGTTGCGTGTGTTGCTTCTCTCTCCCGCTAAAGACGTAAAGCGGCACATTAAGAGCTGCAGATGACGCAGTTATTTTAACAACAGTAGCAGAAACACTTTGAGCAGCAAAATAGATACTTTTGCTAAAACACTGCAGAAAATGAGACTGCAACATGCAATTGTTTTCATCTGTCATAGTGATGCCTCTGACCCTTTAACTTAACCAGGTTTGTGACAAGTTAACATGTTTTTCCATACATTTAGCATTATTAATCAGCATATTAAGAGCATTTAATAATAAAACATGTTAGTATTTGGAAAATTATTTAGAGATGGGAAGGGAAGACAAAGAACTTTGCAATTACTAGTTAACTTTGTTTTGTGCTCATGATGAGAGTTTTGATTATTATGTATGTTGTTTACTTTTAGTAGTTTATTACTTTGAGCAAAATATAAAAATGGTCCATAATTTTCTTAAGAGGTAAACCGTGCACCCCCAGTATGTTTTTTCAGTCACAGGGCCTTCTATGTGCCATACATGTAGGTGTCTAAATATAAAATAATAATAATAGCCTGATAAAACATCTCATCTAACCTTTTTATATTCATGTTGGAAGAAATGTTTTTTTTTTGGTAAATATTGGTAAAAATTCTTAGACATCACTGCTTTGGCTCTCAGGGCACAAGATTCTCATCTTTGATGACTATTTTCAGTGTTTAGGATATTTTATTTTACAAAGTACTACGGCTGCCCTGATGGAAATGTATAACTGTTCCAAAAAAGTATTATCCGGACCTCCGCTGGGAAGGAAATAGAAACTGGACCTCTTAGAGCTTTAATTGAATACCCCTGCTATAAAAGATGTATCATGGTTTCCACAAAAATATTAAGCAGCACAACTGTTTTCAGCCGTGATGATGATGATGATGATGATGATGATGATGATGATGATGATAAATGTTTTTAAGCAACAAATCATCATATTAGAATGATTTCTGAAGGATCATGTGACACTGAAGACTGGAGTAATGATGCTAAAAATTCAGCTTTGATCACAGGAATAAATTACATTTTAAAATATTAAAAAATTTAAAATTGTAATAATATTTCACAATATTACTGTGTTTGTTGTATTTTTGATCAAATAAATGCAGCCTTGGTCAGACTTTCAAAAACATTTAAAAATCTTGCTAAAAACAGTAGCAGTCAAAAAACAGTAACTATGCCAATAGTGGCACTGAGAAAAATGGCTTTTGGATTTTTTTGATTGAATTTGAGTTGATTTTATGTTTATTTTCACACAGGTTTCTCTGAATCTTTCAATGGACCCGATTTTGATCACAAGTTCATTTTGATTATGCAATATTTTTAACTATTAATATAATCATCACAGCACAAACCTGTAGATTTTATAGCGTGTGGAGAAGCCTTGTTGGAAGCGTTCTTTAAACTCAGTGTATTCTGGACAGCGATGGAAGGGCCCTTTATCAGACAGGAGCCAGTCCAGCTGGCCGCTGCTCCGGCCGGAGATAGAAGAGAACGGTGAGGTCTTCTGGTCCAGACGCTCAGCCAGAGCCAGAAACCAGCTTAGTGGGCCCAGAGGTGCCCAGTGCCACAGGAGCATCAAGAGGAACCATCTAACAACCGCAGCTCTCTGCCAACACAACGCCATCCTGCCCCTGGGCACCTGGCGCCAGCATTCTTCTGCCAATCCCTTTGACCTGAACAGACCGGAAGAGAAGACGAAGGTATCACTTTGGTGATCAGCATATATACATATACATTTCACAAATAATAACCAGGAATCTGCAAGTACTGAAATAGTATTTTCTTGAAAAACGTACTCCAGTGATCTTGATTTTATTTTCAACCTTGAAAAATATATTTTTACAGTGTAGTGGGCTATTTTTTCCCTTTTTTCGGTACTTTAGGGATGTTTACCTCAATAACTGTGCAGAAACTGTAAGTCATTTATAGAAGTGTTATTGACATTATGCCAGAGCTGCCTTGGTCGCTGTCTGCCATCGTCTGTGATGTTTGTTTACTGTAATATTTACCAGTAAACAGTAGGCTACTAGATAATTAACTGAATTCATAAAAACAACCTTTTTTATTTCTTATTTCATTTCTATGAAAAGATTTCCCACACATTCTGAGTTGTGTATTTTCTGGTAATCAAATGAAGACATTAAACATTCAGTTTATCTTTTAATTTAATTAAACAAACATTTTTGTCAAACAAAGTGCTGCACATCTGAGCTTTATACTGTTAAAATTAAAATGTAAGAAAAATTGTGATTTATTACTTAAATAATAAAGTTTTGATAATGTATTATTATTACATTAGTGTTAGTATTATTATTACATTGAGACTTTTCTAAATTCTACTGTACAACAGTAATATATCAAGTTATCAAGTTAAACCGAACTTTTATTCTGATGGGTTGCCGTGAAGACCTTTGAGTTTCTGTGTTTATGATATGACCGTAGTTTTTCTCAAATGAAACGCTAAAATGCTCATGAAGTGACTCTCAGAGCGGCTCTGGAGATGAAGTTCATGCATTCATGTCCTCTATGAGACGGCAGAGAGACGACACTCGACCGTCACGCGCGATTCAGTGTGTGTGAGGTAAATGAAACCGCGCGTCTGCGCCATTCATTCACACAGAAACACACAGGACATGCAGGATTCATATTTTAATAGTCTTTTTGCGGTTTATTCACAGACACTGGTCTATATCACCAGATACGTTCTCTAAATTTGGCACCGATTAATTTAATGTAAATCAGTACTCGTAGTAGCCCACCGACGTAATTCGGTCGGTGCCCTTAAAAGTACCGAGTTCGGTACCCAACCCTACATACAACTGACCCAAAAATATTCAATTTTAAACTATTGTCTCCTCAGTGAAAAACGCAAGTCTGAAAATAATGTTTGATGTTTAACCAAGGGCCACAGGGCCATTTATATCAATGAATTTGCATAGATTATGTAAAGGGCAGGTAGACATCGGCTCTGAGAGAGGCAATGCCTTCATGCATCCATGCATACGGTATAATATCAAACCATTAGTTCCATACAGGGGTTAGTTCTATTCCCTGACGTTCCTTTATAATCCTTCTTCAAAGCCATGAAAATGAATTTTCTGAAGGACTGAATGCAGGTTTGGATTCCTAATGATGTATGAACTACCTTGGACATGTTCCTAACAGCAGCAAAGGGCAATTGGTCGTTTTTGTAAAAGGCAATTAGAGACTAGCAGATAATATGAAACATAAAAAAGGTCTCGATACAAGCAATAACCATATACGCCGTATCGAGGACCTCATGGTTTTTATACAGTTATAAGTTCCATTTACCCAGCATAACCTTCTTCGGCACAATTCATTAAACTAGGAACGGCCATCAGGTTACCCAGAGATGATTTCCCCATGTTTTTTCCCTCTATATTATTTTCTACAAGAACATCTTATTTCTTCACTCAGTCATGTTCTAATATACAAAATGTAATTATCCCTATTCCTTCTGCAAAATATATTTCTTCTACTCTTCACCTTTTTTCTCCTCTCATCTCCTTTGTTTTACAACTATACAAACCTCTCATCGCCTCACCTTGATATATCAAATTCTGTGCTATTGCATTTCCTCGTTTGTTTTATATCTTTCATCATTTTTGTTTGTTTGTTCTTTCTTGCGATTAATCCCATTGCCTTTTTTCCTGGTTTAATTTTCTTCTTCATGGTGTCTGTAAGAGAAGCCCTTATTACTGAATTCATTTTTATTGTGTTATTTTTTTATAATTAATTACATTAAATTAACGTTAAATTGACAGTCCTTTGTACAGTGTGTTAGAAGAGAGCAACAGAGTAAAATCTAATTTAGTCATGATGTATACGCCTACGCTTAACTGTAAACGAAATGTGTTAAAAATGGCAAATGCCAACCCAGGCAGGCAAATATAAAAGACAATACATTATAGATTAAATTAACAGTGCGAGCAATACCTGATGAACGGCATTTGTACACAGAACGCATTCATCAATGCATGCATTTTTACCGCTCGCTGAGAGAGGTAAATGCCATGCTATTTGTCAAATTTAGAGTAACAACTTAATCTAAAATAGTCAAAATATGGCCTTTATCATTCAATGCTTTGCAAATTTTTGATTGTAACTTCTAAAAAAAAATTATGCTTGATAATTACTCTTTGCACAAATATTGTGGGTAAAAAAATTTTGTTTTTCAGGATTTCAGCCATTGCATGTCAAGTCTAATTTTGGTCAGATCGATAATGTTGGTTTACTAAAATTCCCTTTCAAGGAAAGTCTGTTCACTCAGCGGCAGTGGTGTAAAGTATTTGAGTAAATGTAATTAGCTACTGTACTTAAGTATCTTTTTGGCTACTTTGTAGTTTTACTGAATATCAAATATATTAGCAACTTTTACTCTCTACTTGACAACATTTATGAATAAGTAAATGTACGTTTTACTCCAATACATTTGTGATGAGTAATGCAGTTACACATTACATTTTGCATGGCACCTAACTTTTTCTGCAGCAGTTTGTTTCTACTATAAAGCAGAGAAATCACATTCGCCAGGTACTATATCTTGTGCGTTTTGCCTTTACTCACCCAAACTTGTCAATGAGGCTACTTTACATGAATGCGAGTGTATTAGCAGGGAGTTGATGAATCTCTGGTGTTTGATTTATGAGATGAGTTCATGACTGCAGCCGGTGATGAGGCCAAAACCAGCACGTCCAGTGCAAGAAGGCTTTGACTATTTAATTTGACTTAACATTATTTTACTTATCCTCTATATTGACGAGAACATTTTGAAGTATATTGGTTTACTTATGGCCTTTTTGTGCACTTGAGCTTAACTGAGACTCATGAGTTTGTAGATGTTTAAGATGCTGTTGTGTGGGCCTTGATTTATTGCAATATTGAAGTGTTCGGTTTTATTTAGATTTTAGAAAATGAACATGATTTCTAATCTTACAAATCAATAGTTTCTTATTTTCACTGGCATGTCTCTTAGGTGTCGAGGACTAGTGCATCATTGAGCCTACATTCAGTACGAGTAAAATACTTAAGTACTCTAAGACTTTTACTCAAGTCGTATTGGAATTGGTGGCTTGTAACTTGTATTGGAGTCATTTTCTCTGTAAGGAATCTCTACTTTTACTCAAGTGTGGTTTTCAGGTACTCTTTACACCTCTGCTCAGCGGCCATATCTGCAATGCCTCCGGGCAGCTATTTTGGGCATCCAAGACCAAGTCCTATCTACTTGAATGGGAGAATCCTGCAATCTCAAAAAGATTGCCGAACTCACAATTAAATAACATATTTTTCAAATCAGCAACAAAATCTGACATAAACTGTCCCATAAATGTTGTTTCTTATGCTCAAATAGCGTTAAAAAAGCTTATTTCGCAGGCTAGACCAGCTAATGCGCATGTGCAGTCCTGAGCGCGAGGCTCAGGTTTCTATGGGAACCGGAGCTTCTAACAGCAGCTGCAGTGACACACTATCAATCAGCGATTGGCTCTTTTACTTAGAAGGCGGGACGTATTCCGCCATGTTGCGTGTTGCAGTTTCTTCCATTCATAAGTAGTAGGAGTGAACCGTCTTTCTATATCTATAGTCTTTGAATTCACTTAGTGACTGACTCACTCACTCTTCTTGCCTGACATTATAATGCTACTACAGCACCATCACATGCTACTATTGCCACAGTTGAACAACTTACAGCTAGCCAGCCGTATTACAACTATTACATGCTTTTTGAGACATTTTAAGGAGCGACAGCAGATGGACGCCGGTATGGTCAACCTTTCATTCTAAAATACAGTGACTGACTTCACTTTTGAAATTTGCCTTTCAAATAAACCCAGGATCTAAGTAGTGACACCCCAGACAGCTATAGCAATGCACGGTCTTATTGCTCTCCATTCCCTCTGGAGCCTCTGCCTAATTATAAAATGCATAAAACATCGAAATGCCAGGGAGACAATGGAAGAAATACTGAATTTAGCTCTGACATTTTCATGCGCGTCTTGCATAATTTAGGTGTCTTTATATTTACCCTTCCCGCTCAGAAGAGAAGCCAGCTGCGAGTATCTAGAATTTAGCATAGGGTAATAGGGACACCGAGAACACAACACATGTCCACAACACTTGCATACAAGAGTATTCTGCAGAGCAAACTTGTTCTGAAATCAGCATTGCAGGGCCTGAGGCTCACCTGAAGGCTTTAAAAACTCATAATCCAAATAGAGAGGCTTTAGATCTAATTGATCAAATAATGATTATGTAGTGGTTTTAAAAACTAGCTCAAGGACATGCTGATACAGCAGCTCTTTGTGATTATGAGGGATAAACAAGCCCTGAGAATAGTGAATTGCTCAAGGAGCATCTGTCTGTCTGTCTGTCTGAATTAACATGCTGTGGATGCTTTATTTTAGCTGTTAGTAATTTTGCACAGTGCAGACTCCCTCAGGAATGTTGTCTTTATATTGTCACGTTCAGGGCTTGACATTAACTTTTTTTGCTCACCAGTCACTGTGGCTAGTTACTAGCCACTCAGCATTTTCACTGGCCAAAATTTTGTTGTTGGGAAATTTGTTGTTGGCTGTATGTAAATGAGCACTGTACACACCAAAATCAAGTCTACAGGTCATCAAATAGGCCTATTTAGTTCTGATAAGGTTGTGTGTAAAGCTCCTTAATCTAGACAGAAACACTAACAGTTGCTTGTAAAAAATAAGATTGTTTGGTGTAAATATAATTTATTCTCAATCAATATTCTGATCAGTGTTCCATCAGCTATGATATATTTAAATCTAGCATATTTTGTGTATGAGCCCGTACAGTAGCCTAGTGAAATACATATTTTCATGTGATTTAACAGTTTATTTTATTAAATATCAAAAAAAGTGTGCATCATACCTGACACCTAGATGAACACTTTACAGTTGGTTTTATGACTGTAAGTCATTCTCTTCAAATGCTATTGAAGTTCTGGGATCTAAGTGAAGTTGAGTGGTTCTCACGTTCTCAACTTAACACCAGTCACATCAGATGTGCTGTGGTTCTGCTGGGATCTTTGTTTGAAACTGTTTTCACTGCTGAAATAGAACAGAAACAGTCAATCACTGTATGATGAATGAATCTCTACGTACATCGCACACATCTCTGCTGTTGTTTATGATGAGAGAGCAGATTTCAGTGAGTGAGAGCCGCTCTGAACAAAACTCCGGCGTTTCAGCGATGACTGATCTGAACGCCTCTGATTATTAGACTTCGCATTCATAAGCTCAACAGAATCGCGTGTGATTGGTTATAATGCGTAACACGATTATAACAGATGCCTTTTGAGAAGACTACGATAAAATTCAACCCGCCAAAGTGGCTAGTGGGAGAGACTGTGTTACACGCCACAGCTGAAATACACACGCAAATGGCAGGTTGGCAGGTATTAATGTCAAGCCCTAATCACGTTTAAAGAACATCCACTATAACCATAAATATGCAAATGGATGTCTTTGACTGTTGTGTCAACTAGTTTTTTGGTGGGTGTCCCATGCATGCATTTCAAAATAGCATGTTAAAATAGTCAGCATAAAATGTCCACTCGGTTTCGCTAGAACGCAATAATCTCTATTGTCAATGCTTGATCAGGGTTACATGAAGCTTAATTATACAGCAGATTAGCCGACATGTCTTTTAGTCAGGTTGATTTTGAAAACATGGAGTTTTGCACATCACTACTTTAATATTGTCTTAATAGGGACCGTTTATTACTATTTGGCAGGTGGAGATTCCAGCTGTATGGTATGAGTATAGTATTTGTTTATTAGATATCTGCATAGAAACATCACAACACAAAGCTCCAGGAGATTTGGCGGCATATCTGTTCTTGAATATCATAATTGTTGTCATTTTAGCTCAGAATTTTTCAATGTTCTTAACCATGTTTATAAAAGAGCCTATGATTCATGCTGTGCACATGCTAGTATTTTGGTAACCTGCTATGCTTGTTCATCACACTTCATTATTTTCGAAGAATAACACACCTGCAGCTTCTGTTTTAATGTAATGTACTTTATGAAGCATCTCAGAAGCTCAGCTGAGGCTCTTTTCTTTTATTTTAGAATAACGTGTGTAAAATTTGTTTAAAGTAGATGGTATGAAACTAATGTGTCTATATCTCGCACTTTGCACAGATTGAACTAGGAACCTTCTTGTTTCCATCCGTGAGCTTGCTTTAACTTGACAAAGCCTCATTTGAAAGTTTTAAAAAAAGTTTAAAAAAGGTTGAAGATTTATAGGCTTTACACAGACAGAGAGAACAATATAGATAGGCGTTTCTCAGAATGCATTACGTGTTGAATTTCTTAGAATTGTAACACAGTAACACAGTCTCTCCCACTAGCCACTTTGGCGGGTTGAATTTTATCGTAGTCTTCTCAAAAGGCATCTGTTATAATCGTGTTACGCATTATAACCAATCACACGCGATTCTGTTGAGCTTATAAATGCGATGTCTAATAATCAGAGGCGTTCAGATCAGTCATCGCTGAAACGCCGGAGTTTTGTTCAGAGCGGCTCTCACTCACTGAAATCTGCTCTCTCATCATAAACAACAGCAGAGATGTGCGATGTACGTAGAGATTCATTCATCATACAGTGATTGACTGTTTCTGTTCTATTTCAGCAGTGAAAACAGTTTCAAACAAAGATCCCAGCAGAACCACAGCACATCTGATGTGACTGGTGTAAAGTTGGCTTGACGTTTGATATTCGTGAATTTAGGGACCGTCTCTAAAGTTACATACAGCACGTTTCTAACTTCAATAGCATTTGAAGAGAATGACTTACAGTCATAAAACCAACTGTAAAGTGTTCATCTAGGGATCAGGTATGATGCACACCTTTTAGATTTTTGCTAAAAGGTGTGCATTGTATTAATAATTAATTAAGTAGTAAATAATTAATTTGCATTTTATTGCATGACATAAGTATTTGATCACCTACCAACCAGTAAGAATTCCGGCTCTCACAGACCTGTTAGTTTTTCTTTAAGAAGCCCTCCTGTTCTCCACTCATTACCTGTATTAACTGCACCTGTTTGAACTCGTTACCTGTATAAAAGACACCTGTCCACACACTCAATCAAACAGACTCCAACCTCTCCACAATGGCCAAGACCAGAGAGCTGTGTAAGGACATCAGGGATAAAATTGTAGACCTGCACAAGGCTGGGATGGGCTACAGGACAATAGGTAAGCAGCTTGGTGAGAAGGCAACAACTGTTGGCTCAATTATTAGAAAACGGAAGAAGTTCAAGATGACGGTCAATCTCCCTCGGTCTGGGGCACCATGCAAGATCTCACCTCGTGGGGCATCAATGATCATGAGGAAGGTGAGGGATCAGCCCAGAACTACACGGCAGGACCTGGTCAATGACCTGAAGAGAGCTGGGACCACAGTCTCAAAGAAAACCATTAGTAACACACTACGCCGTCATGGATTAAAATCCTGCAGCGCACGCAAGGTCCCCCTGCTCAAGCCAGCGCATGTCCAGGCCCGTCTGAAGTTTGCCAATGACCATCTGGATGATCCAGAGGAGGAATGGGAGAAGGTCATGTGGTCTGATGAGACAAAAATAGAGCTTTTTGGTCTAAACTCCACTCGCCGTGTTTGGAGGAAGAAGAAGGATGAGTACAACCCCAAGAACACCATCCCAACCGTGAAGCATGGAGGTGGAAACATCATTCTTTGGGGATGCTTTTCTGCAAAGGGGACAGGACGACTGCACCGTATTGAGGGGAGGATGGATGGGGCCATGTATCACGAGATCTTGGCCAACAACCTCCTTCCCTCAGTAAGAGCATTGAAGATGGGTCGTGGCTGGGTCTTCCAGCATGACAACGACCCGAAACACACAGCCAGGGCAACTAAGGAGTGGCTCCGTAAGAAGCATCTCAAGGTCCTGGAGTGGCCTAGCCAGTCTCCAGACCTGAACCCAATAGAAAATCTTTGGAGGGAGCTGAAAGTCCGTATTGCCCAGCGACAGCCCCGAAACCTGAAGGATCTGGAGAAGGTCTGTATGGAGGAGTGGGCCAAAATCCCTGCTGCAGTGTGTGCAAACCTGGTCAAGAACTACAGGAAACGTATGATCTCTGTAATTGCAAACAAAGGTTTCTGTACCAAATATTAAGTTCTGCTTTTCTGATGTATCAAATACTTATGTCATGCAATAAAATGCACATTAATTACTTAAAAATCATACAATGTGATTTTCTGGATTTTTGTTTTATATTCCGTCTCTCACAGTTGAAGAGTACCTATGATAAAAATTACAGGCCTCTACATGCTTTGTAAGGTTTGGGCAAACCTGCAAAATCTGCAGTGTATCAAATACTTGTTCTCCCCACTGTTACTCACACACAAAATATGCTAGATTTAAATATGTCATATCTGATACACTGATGAGAATACTGATTGAGAATAAATTATATTTACACCAAAAATCTTATTTTTTTCCCAGACAAGCAGCTGTTAGTGTTTCTCTTTCTAGATTAAGGAGCTTTACACACAACTTTATCAGAACTAAATAGACACATTTTTATGACCTGTCATGTTATACATTTCAAATACTTGATTTGGGTGTGTACAGTGGTCATTTACCAGACTTTCCTCCAAAAAATAAACGACTCTGTAGGTCGTTTTTCAAGCACCTTATTACGACCTTTATTTACGTTTTAAAGTCATGCGCCCTCTAGCTGGCGTAAAAATAATGACAGTGTCGTGTTACGTCTGACGTTATGAAATGACGTATGACTGTCGTTACCAATCAAAATGCGTGTTCATTTAAATGCAATGCGTGGACTTTTTACCACCATTTGTCATATTTCCATTTAGCAAAAATCTTTTTTTATTAACAACTACACCCACCCCACATAATTCCTCCCAAAAGAATAGTATGTGTATCTTCTAACACACCTAATTTCAACCATTCTGTATGTGTATGACCATGGGAACATGATTCATGTGAGAATCACTCAATTTCACTTATATCCCAGAAGTGCTGCATCGCCCTCTGAGCCATCAAAGGCAGTTATCCAAAAGTTCTCTCAACACTCAGTTTTCTGAACGCCAGTAGATGGCTGGATTTCTGCTGCTGTTCTACTCAAAAGAGTAGGGTTGCAGCCGTTCGTAAGTTCTTTCTTAAATTGGAATGTAAAGCCCACACTAGAGGCTTAGTAACTAGTTTGTAACTAACTCTGTACTTTATTCGGTTGCACCATTTGTTCTTAAGGCAGAACGTAGCTAGTAGGTAGTAAGCTCTCCGTAAAGTAATGTTTAGTCGCATAATGTGACGTTTACCCTCAATGACACAATAATAGCCATCAAATACGTGAGCAGAAGTTGTGTTGAAATGCCGTAAATTTCAGTTTATCCTTCATTCGAACTACTTTTGCCTCGATAATAACATACGAATTACATACGATACTTAATCATGAATAACATAATAAATGTTTTATATGTAAATAACATTTAGAAACTGTATTTGAAACAAAATTAATAAGGATCAATAACCAAATACTATAATACAAAAAACATAAATGCATTTATTGATTATGATTGATTTGATTTGACATGCACAACACGGGCCGATGAGAAGGATGCACACACCGGGGCGCTGTTTAGGACGGGTTTGTGTTGAAGAGCCGCTAACAAAGTATAATATACATAATGTTTTCTCTCTTAAAATATAAGCGAGTGTAAATGTCAGCATTATTATATATGTCTAAAGAATTGAAGTCTGTCATGTAAAACAAGAGCTTATTCCGACCGTTACTCCTGATCGGAGGCTTCCATAAATATTTAGTTTATACGTAGAGTTACACTTCAACTAAGTTTAATGGTGCAATGCAAAACTATTTAGTAGTGCGTAAGTTGTAACTTAGTGTCCATTTACATAAAAACTAGGCTAAGTTGTAACTTACGCAGAGCTGGTGCAACCGGCAGGTCCAGATGAAATCATTCACATAGCTGCACCAAACTGTGCTTGATTTAAAGTAGATTTAATCGCTCTCTACATGGCAGAGCTCTCAAATACCCAGTATTGTCAAGTTTCTACAATGTCTGAGCACAAGGAAGACCTGTTGCAGACTTAGGTTGGTTCTCATTCATTATTCAAAGTGAAGCAAGAAATGTTGTGCAGCTGTGGACTTTTACTGAGCCTGAGTGTGCAGAGGAAGCAGGTGCACTGCCATAACCTTAAGGCTGTCTGTCCTATTAAACTCGGGTGCACCTACTCACCATTCTCTAAACTCAGCAATCCCCACCACCTGCCTTCACTACTTACTATCATGTGTGCCCGGAGCCCCCAAAACAGAAATGTAAGCAAAAACATACCATGAATTTCCTACTACTGCTGCTGCAAATGATTTTAGTTTAGATGCCTTATTATATGAGAGGAAAATATTAATTATACAAGTCACCTTTATTTATTTATATAGCGCTTTTTACAATGCCGACTGTTTCAAAGCAGCTTCACAGTATTAACAGGCCATACAACCATTCAAAAGCTTCGGGGTTGGTAAGATTTTATAAATGGTCTCTTATGATTATCAATGCTGCATTTATTTGATCAAAAAATACAGTAAAATTTTTTTAAGTCAAATTGTGAAATATTATAACTGATTTCTATTTGAATCTATTAAAAAAATGAGTGCTGGGCAATCGATTAATCACATCCAAAATAAAAGTTTGTTTACATAATATGTGTGTGTGTACTGTGTATAATTATTATGCATATATAAATACACACTCCTTCATTAAGAAATATTTCCATGTATACATGTGTATATATAATTAATCTTATAAATATAAATATTTTATATATAAATATAACATTTTCTTAAATATATACATGCATGTGTGTGTATTTACATATAATCATTGCTTTTGTTGTTAGTAACTTGTCATTTTGTGACATTTGGAGTTAATTTTCTACTCAAAATGACACATTCATACCTAAAAATGATCCATCAAATGTTACTATCATATATTGTGTACCATTATTGTTTGTGTTATATTGTTTGAGTAAAAAGCAAAGGAAACTTCAAATAAGTTGAAATTACTCAACCTTTTACTGGCCATTTTAAAGTTACTAATTTTCTTTGTTAATTTTACTTAACTTAGTTAAGTAGAGTTTACTTAATTCCATATGTGAGTTTTACTTGCAAACTTGCAAAAGAAAAATTAAGTAAATTTTACTTATTGTATTTTCCAAACCTACCTGTAAGACCTTCGTTCTTCTTCAGAACACAAATGAAGATCTTTTAAATGAATTCTGAGAGCTTTCTGTCCCTCCATTGAGAGCCAACAATTTCAAGCCCCAAGGTAGTAAAAACATTAAGTAATTTTTGCATTTTGCACAAACAACATTCACATCGCTTCATAAAATTGAGGTTAAATCACTGGAGTCACTTGGATTACTTTTAAAGTCCCCCTGTAGTCAATAATTTTATCCCTTAAAAATCATCTTTGATCATCAAAATGACACATTTAAACGTTTTTTCTTCCTGTGAAATGTTTTTATTCATGCCTTAAAATAGCTTGAATGTAACTCTACACCCTTGCTTCATTTAGTATATGCTGGACCCTTGAATATGCAAATTAGCCCCGCCCCCACTCACTCACACAGGCTCGCCTACAAGTCGACGTATCAGAATGGTAATGCGTTTAATGTATCGCTCTCTACAACGTCGGACACATAACCGTAATTAATATGATTAGCCTTTTGCTTGACTACGTTATCAAACAGCTAATAATGTGTTGCTAATGTTACACAAACCATGTTCACATTCGCCATCTCAGTCTGCCTTCTAAAAATCAGCATCCTCAGAAACGCTTTGAACAACTCAGAACGTCATTGGAGAAAGACATAAAGTTCATCATACATCATAATAATATATATCATATACATAATTCACCTGCTATATGGCTAAATGTACCTGATTTTTCATATCAACAGAAAGATACACCAGGATAACCAGCTTCTCTTGAGCCTCCCCTGCTTCAGAGAATAGTTCATGATATGCTAAAGCCGCCGCACGCTGACGTGATTGGTTACAAGGTAGTTTATGACCTAAGAAACACAGGCGATTTCAAACCACGTTTTTGAGACTGTCTTTTTTTCATTGCAGTTTTAAGGAGAAAATATTCAGCAATGGTTTTGACTTATGAATTTGCACATGGCTTGTCTTAAAGCATATTAAAACACCACATAGACATATAAGCAACATTAAAAAACTTAATTTTCACTACAGGGGTCTTTAATGATGGCTTTACTACCTTTCTGCGGTTTGAAAGTGGTAGTTGCGTAGGCTGTCAATGGAGGAACAAAAAGCTCAGATTTCATTAAATGAAGATGAAGATGAAGAAGAAGAAGAAGATCTTCATTTGTGTTCCGAAGATGAACAAAAGTCTTATGGGTTTGGAACGACATGAGGGTCTAACCCTATATTATTTTTGTGGAAACAGTGATACATTTTATAAAAAAAGTTTCATAATAGAAAGTTGAAAATAACAGCATTTATTTGAAATATAAATTATTTGTACTATGTTGTACTATTTGTACTAAATTATCTTTACTGTCATGTTTGATCATTTTAATTCATTCTTGCTGAATAAAAAAATCATACTGACCCCAAACTTTTGAACAGATGTTAATAAATTGTGAGTGTTGCTTTCCAGTGATTGGATGGTTACTAGGTTGTTGCTAAGTGGTTGCTAGAGTGTTCTATAGTTGCTAGGATGTGGGGGTTGCTGTTGTGTTCTAAGAGGTCACTAGGGCATTACCAAATACAAGCCCACTTTTCCTCATTAAGCCACATTTGTGCGGGACAAATTACTTGCTAACATTTTAGGCCAGATTGACTAAACAGGGCAAATTAGCGTGAGAGCGCAATTCCAAAAAAGCGCCGATGGGAGTGAAAAGTTCAGCACAGATCTACAGACGACGTGCAAATTAAAGAACACAGACGCAGCCGGATAATTTCCATAATGACCAACACAATCTAACAACAGCAGCACAAATTAGCGTCTGGTTTAAAGCATGCTTTGTGTGTTAAATAATGGCACAAACACCAGTAAATTGACGAGTGCAAATTACTAATGAGGAATAGTAATATAGATGCTCTGCTTCACAACTACTGTTAATTACCTATCATGCACCTGTGCTCATAACAGTCTGATTTCACTCGCTCATTTATAGTTTGGAGTTTTACTCTGGTAACCATAAGCACAGCAGTTTCCACCACATTTGAACTGAGGCCGTCTGACCCATACTGCATTTCCTGCTCTTTCAAAAGAAAAAACTAAAGAGTGAGACCTTAGGGTGTTTTGTTCTTCCCATGAAGAGAGCCAACCTTTGAAACGAGAACGCTTCTATCTTGCAATTCTTGCATCACGGTTATTGCATCTGTCTTGTTTATTGCATTGGATCTGCCAGAATGTGAGTGTCATAGACAGAAAGCAACAAACAAAAGAATATGCAAGAAACTTTTAATAAGGTCGTGCTCAACAAACCTCCATGTGTGAATGTTTATGAACAATTTCATCCTGTGAAAATAATTAAACCGCATTTAATTCCACAAAAAAAAAATATGCCCCAGGTGACCATTTTGTAAGATGGGAGATAAATAACTGAAAGGGCATAAATCCTGAAAATGTTTTTAATTGAAACATGCAAGCGTGGCAAGTAAATCAGTGAAACAATTATGTGGGTGTAAAGAAAAGAGCATTAATGTGAAAGCAATTTCAACAATACCTTGTCACAGAGGGGTTTTAAATGTTTCACAGACAAGGCTTAAGCTAGTCCCAGACTAAAATGCATGTTTGAGCTGTTTTAACTGAAAGCAACTTGCACTGATATATCTTAAAATATGTCAGCGCCATTGTTTTGTCTCAAGATGCACATCAGTAATGTTTTTTTTTTCCTAAGGCACGTTTATTAAAGCTACTTAAATGCCTTAATTGAACTAAGGCCTAATCCTGGCTTAATCTAAACCTTGTCTGTGAAACCAGACCTTAGTGTATGTGTGTGTGATGGTCTAACAAAGCAAACTCATGTGCTAATATGTGTGTATATTACATGCATGTGTGTGATTTTCAAATTCTGCGAGTTTCTGTTACAGCAGATGTTACAGCATCATGGCGAATTAATAAGTTGTACTGTCTGCAAAATGATAAGCAGATGTTCTCCAAAGGCAACAGAGGGAAAACATTCACATGAGGAGTCAAAGCAAACAGCCACAATCACTGGCATTTATTTCAGAATTAGGCACATTAACATATGGATAATTAAGACTCCTCAATGCCTTATTCAGTATACCTGTGCTAGATTATTAAAAAAAGTCATTTTTCTGCCTAAACCAGACTTGAGTTACACTGTATATTGCATATTGTGCAAGCATGCAGATTTGCGCACGCGTGGATCGGTGATCTCTTAATGCCCGACTGTCCAGCTGTTGTATCACCATAAACACATTTCAGCCTTCCACTGGGTGTAATCGCTTATACATCACACTTTAAAAAACACCACTCACGCGCACACACACACACACCTACCCGCACTCAAGATAATTACCCCGGCTGCTTATTAGATTAACACCGCTCCATAAAAACACATCTGCATATTGCTCTGATACTATTAGCTCTGTGTCTCATCTCAAATACATCCTGGCACACTTTCTGCCTGGTCCTCACAGAGTTTTCAGGAGTTTGTTGCCAGAGCCTGTGCAAACTCATTTGGTAATTGAGGGGAAAGTGTGGTCCCTGTGCAAACAGACCTCCCACACACCTATAAAACAATCTCTGTGCTAATGAGAGGATGAGCTTTAGAAAAACTGAACACACAGAGGACAACTCATCCTTCTGTACACACAAGACACATTCCAGCATTGTTGCCATGGTCACCTCATATGGGCAACCAATTACCACAAGTGCATGAATCATGATACGACACAGGTCCTCAAGCGTTTTGAGGAGTGACCGCAAAAACATATGATCTAAGTCTCCTTTACCTTATTAATATTTGCACCCAGGTTGGATGTTTCCTGAAAAACAGCGATAATAAAAATCATCCTTGAGGAGAAAAATAGTTGTGTTTTTTGTTAATTGAAAACCTGGTAAAGGCAGGAACGCAATTATGTCACAATAATTTGGACTGCAAAACTCATCAAATTTGAGCGGAACCATGGCAACTGTGTCCATTAAAGGGGAAATGGATGAAAAACATGACATGCTCCAAACCATTTTGTATAATATACAATGGAATCCAAAAACAGTCTGAGACAACATCGAATATCTGAGATTCAAGATCTGATTGAAACATGGAAATAAAGTTTGAGGAGTTAGACTAAAAAAATGGTAACATCTAAATTAACTGCTTTTATTCAAATCAAATACTGTATATTTAATATTGTTTAATCAACCTAAATACACATAACTTAAAAATAACATAAATTAAATTTTATGGGTTACATCAGGTAGAAATACCTCTTTACGGTAACAATTCCAGGTTACCGCTTTTTAGTGTAGAACAAAATTTGAAATAAAAAAAAACTAAATTAATAAAAAAAAAGTTGTAGGCTTCTAAACAAATGTCTGACCTTCCTGAACTCATGTGAACTGCTCTGTACAGAAGGTATCATTGAAGCACAAGTTGCTTTCAGCTCATCATGTTTTTTTTTTTTTCCCAATCACTTTTCACTCAAATTTGCATTTAACTAATTTAAAAAAAAAAGCCAAATGAAAGCATTTTCACTAGTGGTCACTTTTGGACACAATGCATTGTGTTAGTATGAAAATGTATACATGTTTTTCAAATTTCAATGATTTTTCCTGAAGATGTGTTCTCATATTCTTAATTTAAAGGGGACCTGTTTTAACATAAATGTGTGGCAGTGTGTGTACACAGCCACCCTAAAATGGTAAAAATCCACCCATTCCTTTATTTAAATCCCCATAAATCATAAGCAGTGTCTCAGAATAAGCGTTTGCAGCTTCTATGCAATGTGACGTCACATTGCACATGCCCCGCAACTGCTGACGGACTCCGCCCTATTAGCATAGACCCCGCCCACGACTGCTGACAGATCCCGCCCTATTAGCATAGACCCCGCCCTCAGTGAGCTGTACACAGTCCGTCATGTTTATCTCCTCGCCAGAGCATTTAACAGCAGCATTCAAGTAAGAAATGTATTCTTATTAAAGCTACTAAAGTTATTCAATCGAGCAGTGAGTGATTTTCTGTTTTCTTTTGTTGTTTGATTCATATCAGCAGCAGTAGGTACTGTATATTATGCTGCTGTCACTTTAATACACAGATCTAATATACGCATGCAATTTCTTTCCCTGCTGTTTACGTTCACAGACATAACTGACTGTGTTTATGTGAACTTTGTGTGTTTTTGACATAACCTTGTGTGTATTTGACAGTTTAAGCGCAATAAGATGTAAAAGAGGACTTAGTTTAATATTCACGGGACGCTCCGTCTGACATCCAGCTTTCTGTGCGCGTGCTTCGGATGTGTGCGCTCAGAAAACCATATATCAGAAGTTTAGACTGATATGGCTTTAAAAAGCATGCAGATAATAACTTTCATGATGATGAAGAACTGCAATGTCACATGTTTTGTTTTGGTATCTGAGGCATGAGCTGTAAAGAGCTGTAAAGGCTCCGCCCTCTTCTTGATAGGGGGCGGGGATCAGCAGGTCATTTGCATTTAAAGGTACATGCGCGAAAACAGCATGTTTTTCCTTCCACCCAAAAATGGGCATTTACAACATGGTATAACAAATTATCTATGGGGTATTTTGAGCTAAAACTTCACAGACACATTCTGGGGACACCTGAGACTTATATCTTGTAAAAAGATGCATAATAGGTCTCCTTTAAACAATAGTTATTTCCACATACTCTAATCATAAATTCACAGTGGTGCCTCCGTGATGGAGGAATACTAAATTTTGTCCAGCCAACCATGTAATTGTAGCTGTTTATTAATTGTAACAAATGTAATTAGTATCTTAACATTCTCCAAACGATTCCTCTTTTTTATGTTATGCGAACATGCAGGTTGGTTTATCACACCCAGATAACACAACCATAATTTAACCTAATGTGTTAGAAAGCTTTGCACATTTAAATAACCACTGCTAAAAGACTCTTTGGGTAGACAGTCAAAACATCAGTGTACTTGTTCTCTCAGTTCAAGCATAATGATCTTACTTTCAGTGTACTGTTATAGACTTGAATAGCTGAAAACAGCGCTTCTCTATTATGTAGAATGCTGCTTTTTCTTTGAGTGGTCTCTATAGCATTTGAACTCTTGATACAGGAAGGGGAGGTGGAGAGAGGAAAGGATGGGAGGAAAGAGAGTGGATCGATGTGAAACGGTAATACAAATACACCTTCTGACCTTCAGCTATTCTGTTGACAGATACACAACGATATATACTACGCTTTTGTACTGCATTTCCCTTATGTATGTCATGTGTGTGCATGTAAATTGTCTGTTATCTCGCTTGTGATTGAGCCAGAGTACTTGGCTTGTGGGTAATGGACTCTGGCAGACACAGGGTGATTGCAAAGCTCCATATGCATGTGTGATAATGAGTGAAGACAGATGTAGTGTGCAGAGACTGATCAGGGGCATCGGGTCCACAGATAGTCAATAAATCTACCACAGAGCAGTAAGAGGTCCATTATCCTCCAGCAGCAGATAAAACCTCCCCTAAAGATTGTTCTGGAAAGAATTTGACCCGTGACCCTGTTTATTGGGCTTTCACTGATTGAATCAGAATCACCAAGGACTAAAAGCTCAAAGTGACTATACAAAATGATCGCTAACATGAATGTAAAGTTGTGGTGTTTAGAAGCCTGCTTATTCTCAAAATATACCACAGTGTAGTAAAACTATTAAGGATTTCCATTTAAAGGCACACTATGTATTTTTTTTTGTTCAAAATAAACTAAATTTAAATAATGAGTCAATACATCATCAGTCCTTCTTCCAAAACGTGTTTTTGTCTTACCCTGCTTCAATAAGGTAAGCCTGTTATACTGTAAGTGTTTATATTTTAGACCTTTTGCGGGAAATTACATACATACGTCACTCGTCATATCCGTAAATATAGAAATGAGCGAGAAAGTTGACGTGGAGCAGCAAAATCTCAAACCTAATCTGTTTTTAAAAAATGACGAACAGAGGAGAGTCAAAAGATAACTCGACAGAGCTCGTAATAAAACAAGAATCAACATCGGTTTGACTTTTGGAGACGGCGAGAACTGAGGGATTTGAAATGTTGTAAAAGCAACACAGAGATGGTGTTTTTATTACTCAACAGGCGAGTAAGGTATTTTATTGAACAGATAAATTGCTATAAGTATGTAGCTCTCTAACAGAGTTCATTGTAAAACATTATCTATTGTGAAGGGTCATATTCATCATCTGCACAATCACATAGAGCCGAAGCACAACCAAAACAATGTTCTACCGCAAAATGCATGCAGTTTTGTTTTTTAACTGCTAGAGAGCCAAAGGTTACATTAGTGTATCTTTAAACTAGAAGCTGCAGCATTTCTTTTAATCAAAATTTTGAAATTATAACTGAAAATGCCTTATAGGAAATTGGTATCCAATGTTTGTTCAGCTCGGCTACTTGTACACACATTAACTGCTCGCCAGTCTGCTCTTAATTTAATTACACCATATATATTATGTTGTTTAACAATCTGTGGAGTATTTTAGGAGGTTAGCGGATCTGAATTATTTCTCATCCTAACCCCACACAACAAATTTACAAGATAGTTAAGTAAAGCTTCTCTTTCAAAAAAGCAGTGACAAGCTACAAACAAAAATTAGATAACTACATTACATTTTAAGGGGGTAATATATTTTTAAGTACCCTTCAAAAATTTGGTGGCAGCAAGATTTTTTTTAAAGAAATTAATATTTATATTCAGTGAGAATATATTAAGTTGATCAAAACTAACAATAAAGACATTTATGATGTTACAGAGATTTCTATTTCAAATAGAATGCAAATAATAATGCAAATAAATTCAACACTGATAATCAATGAATAAATGTTTCTTGAGCAGCAAATCAGCATATGAGAATGATTTCTGAAGGATCATGTGGCACTGAAGACTGGAGTAATGATGCTGAAAATTCAGCTTTACCATCACAGGAACCGATTGCATTTAAAAATATAGAAAATAGAAAAAATAAATTGTAATATTTAATAATATTACTGTATCTACTGTATTTTCTATTACATAAATGCAGCCTTGGTGAGTGCTAGATACTAGATAGGCATGGGTACTATATTAAAAGGTTAGGTTAGGTTTGGGGTAGGGTTAATGGATCTAGAATTTATCTATACAATTAAGGACAATTACACATATCTTATAAAAGTTTTTAAATATTTTATGTTTTTTAGCTGTAAATACACAATAATTTTTAAATCAAGTTTAAGTGTTGTCATTACGTCCATATTGTACATTTCAGAATCTATCCAAACGTACAAAAACTTATGTTTTGATACTATATGTATGATACATTTTTGAATTGCTTGATACATGGACTGTCTGAATTAACTGAATATATATCATGCTTCCCAAAGAGTCTGTGAAAACATTATATTATAGTGCACTTAGTTCTTTCCTCATCTCACTTAGCTGTATCAAAAAAAATAAAATAAATAAAAACAAATAACAGTTACTGTCACACTGGTGAAAAATGCTACTTTGTTACTGGTACTTCCCAACACTGCTTACATTGCACTGTATTGGAAAAGTGGAATGTGACTGCATTTATGTAAATACTTTTTAGAAACATAATCAAATGAAATATAAATTCACTGTGCTGTTCTGATTTTTGGCAGTGATGCATTTGCTCGGGCCAGTGGGGTTTGATTCCAGCGTTTGCGTTGAAACTTGTGCACCATCAATCATGTATATTTGCATTTATTCATTTAGCAGACACTTTTATTCAAAGCGACTTGCAAATGAGGAATACAACAACAATTCATCCTAAGGAGACATTGACATTAGAAGTGCTGAAATACAAAGTTCCTACATTGCTCAGAGATGAAAGTGGAAAACAAGTGATGAATCAATCATATAGAGGAAACAACAGACGATACTCCCATGTCTATTCTATGTTATCAAGTCTTATTGTCTAAACTTTCCCTTTGTATGAATTAAGATAACACCTGGGAAAGTATAAAATGATACCGATAATACACAGTATTATCAGCCTGGTCTCATTGTTAATACGTAGGTATCATCAATACGTAACATTTACAGGTACAAAACATACGTTTTTGTACGTTTGGATAGATTCTGAAATGTACAATATGGACGTAATGACAACATTTAAACTTGATTTAAAAATTATTGTATATTTACAGCTAAAAAACATAAAATATTTAAAAACTTTTAAAAGATATTTGTGTAATTGCCCTTAATAGATAAATTCTACATCCATTAATCCTACCCCAAACCTAACCTAACCTTTTTATAGAGAAAATAACAAGAATGTATAAAACGTTAATATATATTAAAAAGAATATACTCAAACGCTATCATTAGGGCACAGCTGATTGGTTCCTGCAGTATCAGTAGCCAATGAGCTTGCATGCTCAACTTTCAAATACTTGGTTAGCATTTGCCTTAGCAGTGCAGACCGCTTTCAGAAACCCTCCATCCTCCCCAGCTCCACCTGTACAGATCTGCTATGGGTAATTCATGTATGCTATATTGTACAGCAGCAGCATGTCTTACTTGCTCTCACCTGCGTGTCATGTACGTTTTGGCAGTAGCAAGTCCTATACATGCTCTGCAGCAGCAGCGTAGCAGATCTATTCCGCCAAGACCACATAAGTGACCCTGGACCACAAAAGTCATAAGAGTCAATTTTTTGAAATTGAGATTTGTACAATATTTGGCCGAGATACGACTATTTGAAAATCTGGAATGTGAGGGTGCAAAAAAATCTAAATATTGAGACAATCGCCTTTAAAGTTGTCCAAATGAAGTCCTTAGCAATGCATATGCATACAAAATATCTTCATGGAACATGATCTTTACTTAATATCCTAAAGATTTTTGGCATAAAAGAAAAATGGATCATTTTGACCCATCCAATGTATTGTTGGCTATTGCCACAAATATACCCGTGAGATGCATGACTGGTTTTGTGCTCCAGGGTCACATATATCAACATTGTCATACCCATTACCATGCCAAACACTCCGAGAGTTGTCATGACAGAACTTAAAGGCCCACCGAAGTGCCTTGAAACGCACAGCATAATTCAATGTGTTGTCGTAATTTCCCCTGAAACAGGAAGACAGAGTGGGACGTATCGAACAGCTCCTCCCCTTTTTTATAACAGCCAATAGGGTTGGGCCTATAGACGACATGATCGTCCATCTCCGATGGCTGACAGACATGAAGATGTTGAGCCGGCATTGTGATTTCCAGTGTTTAGTTTATATCACAGCTTGACTAGAACCACAATTCATGAGATCACATTAGCATTGTGCCTGATCAAGACCTGACTGGTCAAAACGTTGCACTGTTTGTTAAATAAACTCTTTGGAGCTGCAATTTCAGTGTGTGGACATCCATGTTCTCTGGTCATACATTTGGTCGTATTTTGTTATCCTGCATCTGAGTCTAATTTGGATTTTGGATGTGCACACAGAGATGTGCACACCTCTTTTAGTTTTGATGTTCAGATGTAGGCCATATGCTATTAAATTTATTTAATTTAAGGATTTATGAATAGAACATCTTTCCTGCTGTTAAAGCATCTGATCAAGTCGTCTCTTGATGTATGTGTTCTGAAGTTTGTGTCACCCTTTTATATTTTACTCTGTCTTGTTATGGTCCTTCAGGTTTACATTTGGAGCTTTAATAAGACCTGATGTTATTATCCTAGCTTGAGTCTATGAGTCTATTCCACTGGCCTGAGGTAGTTAGAGCAGCTGCGCTGCACTACATCTGTCACCTTGCTTATCAGGGAATATAACATTAGTGTAGTTAAGAGTCAGTAGTGTCACACAGCCAAACTTTTATCGGTATAATGTCGGTCCAGATTGCATTTTTTTTCTAGCTAACAACTTTGACAGAAATACACCATTTGACTGACAAGTACAGTGACCAATTAGTTATATTTTGTACATATTTTTTGGGGGTTATCTGATGTTCTGTCCATTCAAAAGTAATAGGTACTAATTTTGGCAGGCATAACTCAGACATCGTATGTACAATCTAAAGTTTTAAAGGGGGGGGGGGGGGGGGTCTAATGCTATTTCATGCATTCTGACTTATTTACACTGTTAAAGAGTTGATTCTCATGCTAAACATGGCCAAATTAAAAAAAAATTAGTTGGACGTATGACAGAGTATTTCTGTGCCAAATACACTCCTTCAGGATTCAAACAAGTTTCGGAAAGTTTTTATCGAGTATGGCCCTGTATGACGTCATAAAGGGCAGAATTCCTTGTATGTGCACTTCTCCCGGATGAGCGCACACACACACACACACACACACACACACACACACACACACACACACACACACACACACACACACACACACACACACACACACACACACACACACACACACACACACAGAGACAGAGACAGAGACAGACAGACATCACCCAGAGCGAGAGCAAGAGCGCGTCCATCATCGAGCTTCGTTCGGGTTACAGGAGCCGTCGGCGGCGCTGGCGTTGTGTGTTTAGACACGAGATCAAAGATGTCACTAAAAAAGTGTGTTTCTGGTGTGAGGGAAAGATAACCTTGTTCATCTTCCCAAATAACCCAGCGTTAAGGGAACAGTGGATGCAGTTTGTGTTTCCAGAGTTCTGCAAGTGTGTGTGTTTGTTCCCGGTCATGAGTGGAAACCGGAGGCGGTGAGTGAAACTGCATCAAATGTGTGTGTTTTGTTGTCAATCGGCGTGTAGTGAATCGAAAGTTATCCAGGAAGTGTGTGTGTGTGTGTGTGTGTGTGTGTGTGTGTGTGTGTGTGTGTGTGTGTGTGCTCATGACTCTTTAGCTCCGCCCACTGCACGCCTCCACGAGCTCGGCTGTTTTCAGAAAGAATCGGTACAGCGTATCTGTCTTATAAATATGATAAAACTAAAGACTCTTGGGAGATATGAAGGATCAACACTACTCTATAGGTACTCAAGATTAACATGAGACTGGCAGAAACTGTGTGTGTTATGACCCCTTTAATGTCACTAACCTGGCAAACCTTGACAAACAGTCATTGCATCAACTCAACCTTGTAAACGCAATTTTGCTATGTTTTTTTACAGGTGAAGCAATGCATTCCCAACTCCCAAGTGTACATATTTTTTTGGGGGGTTTATAAGTACTAGCTACTATTTTGTTAGCTCTTTGTTGTTCTGTTGTTTCTGCCTATTATTAAAAGTATGTTAGATTTACTGTATACCATGTTGAACATCTCTGTTCTAGTTAAGTGCTAGTTAAGTGTTTTTCATTTAGTCACTCAGGCTGTAGCTGGCGATTTCAGCCAGCGCTTCCCATTGCTGTGTCAATATGCATCAGAAGGTCAGTGGCTGGACTGTGGTCATTCCATCTGAGACCAAGGAGTCAGTTTGCCAAGGTACAGCGCAGAGTAAATCACCGAATGTAATTCTGAGATCATTTGTTGGCACAGCTGCTGCAGGGTGAAATACTTCTATCGAGCAAACTCTCATTGGCAATGCTGTGGGAATATGAAATTTGGCTGAGTTTCGCACTGTCCATATTATGTATTAAGTAAGTCGCCCTTAACTCTTTTCTGTGTCAGTTCTGTGGTGCGTTTCCATCGGAAGCAGCCTAAAGCCACTGTCATCATAAGTTCTATCACCACAGATCTCATTTCTCATGCAACCAAGCACGGGGCGCACTGTAGGCTCACTACGTAAGTCAAAAGTATGAAAGTCAGAGAAGATGATTGACAGGGCTTAGATGGATCTGATAGATTAAACGGGTCAGTTTTGATCACTCTAAGCACAACATCCACTCTCCACTCATCCTTTCCAGTGAAATACCCATACACCCGTAGGGAAAAAAAACTGGCAGCAGAAAGCTAATTTCTCTGGAGTTTGTGGCTACTGATATTTATGAGTGCTAGGAGATGGTGTACTTCCATCTCCCTCGCAGGCATGCTGGTTAACGGTGAACGCATCACAGAGAGGTTTATCAACAGTACTTTTGCATCTCAGATATCATCAGTTAATGTGTAGAGTGCATTAGGCTGTTATAGCATGGGTGAATACATTTGCAAGGCTGGAAGGGCAGATTTATTCTACATTTGTTTGGTTTTTTTCTAGTAGACCATGTGAATGCATTTGGCTAGCTATGCTGGAACATAAAACAACAATTGTGCTGGCATTGAAAAATCGTTACGGTGACCATTGGAATAAAGTGGTTATTTGGCTTCTCACTCTGTAATGAGTGAAGGGCGTAGCACTTTTGGCTTTCAGAGGGTTTATGGATAAATGCTTTTTCTGTTGCATGGGGGTCATTCCATCAGGGTCAATGAACATTAATGACCAAAGGAGCTGTGAAGCATGCATCATGGAAATACACTTTAGCTGCTAACACAGATTTCAGTACGTGACAGATATTGGTGGCTGTAGATCAGAAAAGGGGAATGCATTGTAGATCAACAGAAATCCATTAATGTGGATATGTAGGCATGATATGTAATGGGTAACAAATTAAGGCTTCAGGTTTCTCTTTTTTGGTTGCTATCGTAAGCATTAAAATAATATTCTAGGTTCAATACAAGTTAAGGTTAATCAACAGTATTTGTGGCATCGTTTTAGGGTTTAAGGCATTATGTTGTTATGGAAACAAAGTTGTAAAATTGGATATAACTTTACACAGAAATCGTTAGTAAGAGATTTGATCAAACTGAAATCATGTTAACACGCATGATGCGTGTTTAAAAATGTGTTTGGATTGGCCCCATTCACTTCCATTGTACGTGCCTCACTGTAACCCAGATTTTTGCCTAGTTTATAGAAAAAGTAGTTTTTGTGGTAATTAGCATCGTGCCACAAGTGCTGCTGATTGAGCTTAGCTTGTATTGAACCCAGAATATTCTTTTAAACAATTGAAAAATGAACAATCATAGAAAGTACTGGGCTTTATGCACAACCCGTGTTGGTTGGTGTTTGCTGTTTTGTGTTTTCTGAATCCATGGTCTTATTGTCCAGGATGCCATCTAACTGATAATTCACAGGCCTGGAAACATTTTAACTGGAATATTACGATGTTGGATCAATACATGCGCATTGTAATAGTGCATCAGTCCAGAGGGACTGCAGCCAGTGTGCTGCATAGTCCACAGGATCCACAGACAGCTCCTCATGCCAAGACTGTCCCATTGTGTCTGAAACCCTCAAAGGCTTTCATCAGTGCAAAACGGCTTTAAAGAGATAGTTCACCCAAAAAGACGATAATTTATTTATCCTCATGTCATTTTAAACCCATATGCTGTTGTTTTGTTTTTCTTAAAGTGCCCCTATTAAGCTATTTTAAAGGTAATTTTGTTTTGGAGGTCTCCTACAATAGGTTTACATGATTAAAATACTTAAATTCTCACAATATACATTGCAGCATCACCTAATTTCTCAATGGCATTGGTTTTACCGTATCAATTCGAGTCCTCATTCTTTGGAAGTGACTACAAAGTGGATTTGCTTTTGCAGCGTAGAAAAAAGCGTCTTCTCAACATGTCGACAATACGAACCAAACTCTTACAGGCCTCAGCTACAACTACAGCATTTGAGGGCGGGTCAAATTAGATGTTGTTCGCGGGCAACCAATGAAGACCATAGGCTGGCATTATGCAAATGTGTTTCAAACCTATGTCGGTTCGTGCAGGAAGTAAGACTGGAATTACTGACGGCTTGTTTCAGGCAGCTCAGAATCTCACCAGTTCTCACAATAAACACCTTTTATAAAGACCCAGATTACAGACTCTCACTGTACATACGCGTATATCTGCGCTATTCAGAGAAACCTTGCAGCTTTTCTTACTCTTTAACTGAATATGATCGAATGTATTTAAGATGAAATTAAATTGTATTATTTAATCATTTCATTATATAATTTTATATATGGATTATATAATACAATTAATCCAATATTCTTCAATGTAATTATAGTCATGTTAGGATGAAATATAACTTCTTAACACGATTATAAAGCTATACAGAGTAAGTTCCTTGCGTACGTGTGGTTTTAGTTGTTCCTATATTTTTTCGTAAATTTAGAAAATACCACAAATTTGTGCGTACGCATGCTTAGTGAATGAGACCCAATAACTCTGTTTATTGTGCATTTTGAGCTTTGAAACTGCAGATCTTTTACATTCACAAACAGCTATATTACACACTACATTAATGATAATATCCAATGCATAATATATGAAATGCAGTGTTTTCCATACAACATTAGTTCATAGTGACCATGTCAAGCTCCAAAAGGAAATTAATTTAGTGCATACTACTTGTGTGCTATACTCCAAGTCTTCTGAATTCATATGATTATTTGTGTGATGAACAGACTGAAATCTCTATTATTGAATCATAAGAGTCATATGGGACTACTACTTGTTTCGTTCTTTTTGGAGCTTGACAGATGTGAGCACTGTTGTTGTAAGGAAAAAACTAGTTAATGTTCTCTTTTTGTGTTTATACAGCATACGCGTTTAGAACTACATGTGGATGAAAGTAATAACAGAATTTATTTAGTAAATGTGTCTTTTGTAGTTGTGTTTAGTGTTGTCTTTTTTAGTTTTTTCTCCTCCAGTTTGCTGATCAACTAACACTTAATTACACCCACCAATTGGTGTTATTTTCCATGCATCCTCCCCAATGATTAGTTCTCTAGACAGGCTCTAGACTCATCGGAGCTTTGTTTCTATGCTCTCTGTTTGCTCGGCGTGCAAAAACAGCGAAGAGGTCCCTGCATGCAAAGGCGAAACCGGCATGCAATGATGTTTGAGGGGGTGGAAGAGCACTCGGCTGAATGATGGACCATTTCCCAGCTCATACTGGCAGTTCTCACATCACTAGTCCTCAAAAGATAATGACATCCAGCCCATTTTGCATATTGGCTGCTGGCTTTCATGCCTTCATACATCATAAGCCACTTTACCCTCTGCCCCCATGGGCAACCGTTGATAACAGCTTTAAAAGTTAAAACTTAAAAAAGAGAAAAGGGAAATTTAGCCAAATCCATACCATAAAGCAGCCAAATCCACAGTTTTTGACTATGTTGGATATGGAATGGATGTGGATGCTTTATGGATCATACTAAAGGTGGATTAATGGAATTAGATGGTTGTAAGATTCATACTTATTTATATATATATATATATATATATATATATATACACCAATCAGGCATAACATTATGACCACTGACAGGTGACGTGAATCTTCATCACGGCACCTGTTAGTGGGTGGGATATATTAGGAAGCAAGTGAACATTTTGTCCTCAAAGTTGATGTGTGAGAAGCAGGAAAAATGGGCAAGCGTAAGGATTTGAGCGAGTTTGACAAGGGCCAAATTGTGATGGCTAGTCGACTGGGTCAGAGCATCTCCAAAACTGCAGCTCTTGTGGGGTGTTCCCGGTCTGCAGTGGTCAGTATCTATCAAAAGTGCTCCAAGGAAGGAACAGTGGTGAACCGGCGACAGGATCATGGGTGGCCAAGGCTCATTGATGCACGTGGGGAGCGAAGGCTGGCCCGTGTGGTCCGATCAAACAGACGAGCTACTGTAGCTCAAATTGCTCCAGAAGTTAATGCTGGTTCTGATAGAAAGGTGTCAGAATACACAGTGCATCGCAGTTTGTTGCGTATGGGGCGGCATAAACGCAGACCAGTCAGTCAACAGTGGGCATGCTGCTCATGATGTTATGCCTGGTCGGTGTATATATATATATATATATGTAAACTCATTTTCATCTCCACTTGCTTTCGCTTTCATTTTACGGAGTGTCTATTTACACTAGTTCCACCTAACAATACCTGAAAGACATGCATTATTTAACATCTTCAGTGGTGTAGTCAGTAGAGCGTAAGGCTCGTGGAACAAGGTTTTGACGCGATCGACACGGGTTCGAATCCACCTTTTGCTGAGCTCTCTCTTCTCCCTTTTCCCATCGCATATCACATCAGAAAGGCATTTACTTTCAGTAAAAATGAAGAAAATGTTCTAAAAGTGGAAATAAAGTCCCTAACGAAATGTTTAATAATAATAAAAGCATTTATTGGGTAAGGTTAGGGGTCGGTGTAGGGAGGGCTTTTATTGTCCCATTAAGGCGGCATCCATTTAATAATTTTAATAAATATAATCATTTACACTATGCTTTTATTGCATCCTGTTAATGTACAACACTACTGAGGTGCAAACAGTATGTATCTGTCAAAATAAAGTATAAATAGCATCTAATTACTATTTACACATATTGCAAAGAACTGCTACTTTTACATGGTGTAAATAGAATATATCACTATTTTCACTTAGTAAATATCATCTACAGCTATTTGCACTTAGTGTAAATATCATCTGTCGCTAAGAAAATATGTTATTTTCACTTAGTGCAAATAGCCGCTGCCTTCATTTTATGGTAACATATATCGTCAAGTGTTGAAAAGTAATAAAATCTGATTGTATATATTTTTTATTCATATTTCAAGGCAGGAGAAATAAGACAGAAAACAGTGTTTTGGTGTTCACTTGTCACTGCATTTGTGAAAATATAATTCTATTCTCTTTGGGATTTCAAGACTGAATGCTTCACAAAGCTAATATGGATGAAATGTCAAGTTGCTAAGGGAAACAATCAAACTAGACATTGTGTTGTGAAAGGAGGAAAACATAGGAAAGACTTTCCATCTGGAACAATCCAGAGCAATGCGGTGCCAAGTGCCCATGGTAGTTGATTTTGGCACATAGTTAAGGTGGGCATTTACCCTAATATAGGCAAGCCATTAGAGACCAATTTCAACCCTGCTGACACAGCCTAACTGACTGAAGTAGTTCCTGACTTGAAGTATGAAGTAATGCTACCATTACTGTATAATGCATTATGCCTGTAATGGTTTTCTGTAAGGATATAATGTGAGCTCTGCTATTCTTGTTTGTGGAGTTTTCAAATGATTTGGGAATTCAGATTCAGATTATATGTGCTAATTCTGAACATAAACCAAGCATTAGTTCTCAATGCATTTTTTGAACACCTGAGCTGCAAATGCCATATGTGACCCTGAAGCACAAACCAGTCATGCGTCTCACGGGTATATTTGTGGCAATAGCCAACAATACATTGTATGGGTCAAAATTATAGATTTTTCTTTTATGCCAAAAATCATTAGGATATTAAGATCATGTTCCATGAAGATATTTTGTAAATTTCCAACAGTAAATGTATCAAAATGTATTATTAGTAGTAATATGCATTGCTAAGGACTTCATTTGGACAACTGTAAAGGAGATTTTCTCAATATTTAGATTTTTTTTTTTTTGCACCCTCAGATTCCAGATTTTCAAATAGTTGTATCTCGGACAAATATTGTCCTATCCTAACAAACCATACATCAATGGAAAGATTATTTATTCAGATGATGTATAAATCTCAATTTAAAAAATTTAACCTTATGACTGGTTTTGTGGTCCAGGGTCACATATTAGGAATTTTTTAGCAAGCAGGGGGAAATTACTTTATTTCATGTTGTTTTATGTTGTTAAAGAAAACAGGATTGGTGAATCATCTACTATAATATTGTAAAATATGTTTATTAATTTGCATAATCCTAATCTTGTTTGTGTTGAGAGAACACTCAGAAAGTCTACTGACACCCTCTTTAGTGCATTTCAGTTCACACTTGGTGGACCGACTGCCTCTCACACACACATTTCATCGTCTCTGCCCAGTGTGCCATGGGGCCTTGTATAGTTCTGACAGACGGCATGCCAAAGTGTGAGCTAAGCCAAGGCTAGCAGATGCTAACTGGATGAGCACAACTGAACACAACTGAAATCCAGACTCCCTGTTTGACTGTCTCTCTCCTAACTATCCAAGTTCCAAGTTACCATAGCACAGTAATTATATCAGATAGTTTGCCAAAAACCATGTAACTCTGGTTATAATAATACTACTAATAATAATAATAGTTGTTTATTATTATTATTAAATATTTAATTTAATATTATATTCCTTGACAGTGCCCAATAATTGGTTTGGTTTGGTTTGAAAGGAAAGGAAAGGCATCTAGACCCAACATCTAGACATTAAGGGCCAGATTTACTAAACAGGGCAAATTAGCGTGAAAGCGCAATTCCATAAAAGCGCCGATGGGAGTGGACAGTTCTGCACGTGATCTACTGACGACACGCACATTAATGAACACAGACGCAGCCGGATCATTCCCATAATGAACAGCGCAATCTACCCGTTAGCGTCTGGTTTAAGATATGCTGTTTGTGTGTGTTAAATATGGCGTAAACAGCAGTAAACTGACGAGCACAAACCTCAGTAAATCACCTTGCGTGATTCATTTAAATACTCTCCTCCCATAAGTTTTGCGTCTGAAAGGGAAACTCCTACAAATGCATATGCAATAAAATCAGCCGCAAAAATAACCAGGTCCACGCCTTTTCAGCGCTAATTTTGTAAATACTGACAGTAGTTTTTTTAACGCCAAAAGAGGGTTTGCGCTGCTGCAAGCTGTTAGTAAATATGCACTGTAAACCCGAATAAGTTGGCAAAACTCAATAAAATTTCAAAAAATTGACCCTTATGACTGGTTTTGTGGTCCAGGGTCACATATTTTTTTCTAAATTAGCATAGCAAAGCATTAAACACTGCTAAATCTCCCACTTAACATTAATCTTGCACAAAAAACATCATATAACACTTAATTTTAGCAATTAAATTTAAAATGTGTCAGTTTCCTGAACTCAAAAGAAAAAGAACGTTCTAAATACTCATAAAAGTTAATTTGATTGAACTAATTTGTTTAATTTGAGTTTGCCCTACTCTCGCGTAGCCAGACCTTCAGACTGACGGCAGAAGGTCTGCTCTCTATCGCAGCTTTCATTGGCCAAGGACCGCCCAAGAGGACTTTTGACTGACATGTAACACAACCAATCACAGTTCGTTTTGTTCCGTGTCATGTTTAGGGGCGTGAAAATGTAAAGTCGATGTCCCTGCGATAACAGACCGACGTGCATCTATAAATGATTCATTCAAGGACGTTGTGCAAGTTTACTGCAACAATGGAGCCGTGAACTTCACATACTTTTGAAAATCCAGCGTTTAGTTGATCCTGTAAGCGCTCACTGTCACAGTTGTAAACACGACGCCGTTCTTCAACGAGGGAGTTTGGCGTCACGGCATTTGTTTCTAGTCAGACCATTAAAGAACGCAACACACATGTCTCGCGGACATCCTGTAGAATTCAACCAATCAGATGACGGCTTTGAAACTCCTGAAGTGTTTCCAGAAAAGTGTGCCATATGCATCAGACGTTCAGCCAACGGTCCGTGGGCGTGACGTCTGAGGCTGAGACTAGCCCTACTGAAACCAATTAGTTATTTTGAGCATTAGGGTTTACAGTGTGGCTCTATGTCTGTTTAAAATCATGCACAGAAATGCAATGATGGCCAATAGAACAAGGATGCAAATAGCTACACAGTCTTGTTTAGCAAATTGCTGCAAGAGACTTTGTGGCCGGCGAGTGAATTTATACCCGGTAAATGGTGAATTGAAGTTAGGGTCTTTAATTATGTGTGGCGGAAGAGCATGTTCAGCAGTCGGGGTGAGAGAATCGACTAAAGTGCACAAGGCAAAGGGGAAGAATAATGCTGCTGACAGTGTACCCTGGAGCAATGGAGAAGTCCATACCTCAGTATTGGCCTTCTGCATCATTCTGCCCCACCTCAGCCTGTATTCAACCTACTGACAGCTAATACACAATTGGGCTTATGGGACAAGGCAGCTATACGGAAGCATACGAAGAGCGAGCAGGCTATTTTTATACACAGTAAGGCTGGCTATAATGGGGGGTATTGCTTTAAACCAGATAAACGGAAAATCTCAGTGGAGACTGCAAAGTGTTTGTGCAAGCGTGCTGTGTCTGTGGAGAAAAGGGGAAAAAAATGATAGTTTTTCTCAAATGTCAAATAGAAAATAAAGATAACAACCTGCTAAGCAATTTCTGCACTATTTGATGCAACGACTGGTATATATATTTTTTCTTCACAAAATGATTTCCATTTCAGTCAGAATTGAGTATTAGAGGGCTTGCCCTGCTTGCCGCTCGTGAACCTGCGTCTCACAGGAAACACGGCTGATGGAGTGTCCATTTGCATGAGAGAGAAAGGTTATGGCGATGAGAGCGGGTTTATAGGGATTGAATATTGCTTGCTTAGAGTCGGTTATACAATCTTCCCAGTTATATAACCTTTTGTCTCAACATCACAGTTTTCTCTAACATTCCTCCTTGTACTTTTTATCTCACCATGCATGTGGTATCCTGAACCCGTCACCGCCGATATGTCTGAAAGCACATTTGCCTTGACCCACTCGACCTCTCCTCTCCTCTCATTAGCATACTTTGTTCATCGCAGTCGCTGTTTTGGCTTCTCTCCGTCATGCTCCCTTTCACACTCACACAAAGAAATATTTCTAAAAAGCTACGTCATAAGTATTCTTTGTATGATCTGAAGGAAAATGTAGACTCTCTCTGACCTTTCTCTTTGCTTATCTCACATAATGCCATGACCTTTCCAAAGACTGTCTTTAAAATTTCATACTGCGTTGTCATTCAACTCCACGGCATGCAGATACCGAGTACATTATGAGCAGTCTTTGGAATAAATGCACTATTAATGTAAGTATGGAGATACTTTAGATTTAGAAAGTATTTAGAAGCTTATTCTCAACATATACCACAGTGCATTTCTGTTTAAACTATAGGAGCTACAGCATTTTATTGAACTAATCTTTGCAATTATATTTAAAAAAACGAAAATGGTGTCCAAGGTTTGTTCAACATGGCTACTTTAACACACTTTAACTTCTGACCATACAATTGTTATATAACTATATAAAGCTGTTTTCAATATTTATATTAATAAGAAATGTTTTTTTGAGCAGCAAATCATCATCATATTGAGATGATAATAATAGCTGCTGAAAATTCAGCTTTACCATAACAGGAATAAATTGCACTTTAAAATATATTACATTTGAAAAAAGTTTTTTTTTTAATTATATTTCACAATATTACCGTTTTAACAGTTTTTGATCAAATTAATGCAGTGAGCAAGGGAGACGTCTTTCAAAAATATAAAAAAATCTTAGTGACCGCAAACAGGATAGATTTAATGAAAATCTAAATTATTTATCGGCTATTAAATGAATGATTCATAAATAAATAAATTAATATAAAATATTTACTATCTAAATCACTATATGAAACTCTTTCTTTACATTTTAAAATAATTGTAAAAAAGCAAACAAATCAAAGCTAGTTTATATTTTAGCAGTCCTTTGTAGTCCAACTTGTTCATTTAAATTTTCATTGTTTTGTATATAAAATGACCAGCTAAAAGTTTGGACACGATTGAGTTTTACATGATATTACAAAGCCATATTTCAAACAATTGCTGTTCTTTTAAACTTCTTTTTTAAAAATTGTACCTTTAGAGGTCACTGGGGCCCTTAAAAGGCCATATTTGTACCTTTATTTACCCTTAAAAGGTGCATATTAGTGCCTTAAAGTAGCAATACGTACCTTAAGGTACTACTATGAACCTTTTAAGGGTACAAAAGGTACAAATATGGCCTTTTAAGGGTACTCTAAAGGTAATTTTTTTAAAAAAAAAAGAAGTTTAAAAGAAGAGCAATTGTTTGAAATATGGCTTTGTAATATCATGCAAAACTCAATTGTGTCCAAACTTTTAGCTGGTCATGTATATAAACTGTAGATCTTTGCGTGGCATTCTGAGCTGTCCCCATACCCCGTCCATAAGAGAGTCGGCCAGCAGCTTTTTGCAAAGCTCCTGGACCGTGAAAGCCGAGTCGATCTGGACCATGCAGAGAGCCATGTGAATTCCAATAAGATGTATGGGAAGACAGTTGCAAGAGCCATTTAATCTTGCTCACATTCAGCTTAATCCCACTGAGGCTGATTTACGCCTGTAGGCATTGTGGGAGAGGAACTGTGAGTCATTTGCCCGAGTGTTGCAATGGCAGAATGGCGGAGACATGAAGACAGCGCACATTTTTGAACCCCACAGATGAAATAAAGCATGAAAGCAAATAGACTTCTGCAAGATGAGTTAATTCTCACATAGGCCACTGCTCTGTGACTGTCTGCATGAGAGTCTTGTATGTTAAAAATCAAATTACTCTTCAATCTTTTTTTTTTCTGTCTGTGAGGTTTATTTCTCTCATCTCTGTCTCTTGTTATAATTGGCAGTCTAAGACATGCATACGGTAAGGAATCCAACACACAACACACTGTTTTTGAAAGAAGTCTCTTTGCAGTCAGCAGCATTTATTTGATCAAAATACAGTAAAAACAGTAATATTGTGAAATATTATTAACATTTAAAAGAACTGTTTTCTATTTTAATATATTTTAAATTGTAATTTATTCCTGTGATGGTAAAGCTGAATTTTCAGCATCATTACTCCAGTCTTCAGTGTCACATGATCCTTCAGAAATCATTCTCATATGCTGATCTGATGCTCAAGAAACATTTATTTTTATCAATGTTGAAAACAGCTGTGCTGGAAAGCTTAATACATCTTTTTCAGGATTCTTTTATGAATACACTCTCAGAAAAAATGTAAAAATTGTACCTTTAGTGGTAACAACTAGTCACTGGGGCAGTACCCTTAGAAGGGCATATATGTACCTTTTTTACCCTTAAAAGGTGCATATTAGTATCTTAAAGTAGCAATACGTATCTTAAGGTACTACTATGTACCTTTTAGGTACATACACTCACCTAAAGGATTATTAGGAACACCTGTTCAATTTCTCATTAATGCAATTATCTAATCAACCAATCACATGGCAGTTGCTTCAATGCATTTAGGGGTGTGGTCCTGGTCAAGACAATCTCCTGAACTCCAAACTGAATGTCAGAATGGGAAAGAAAGGTGATTTAAGCAATTTTGAGCGTGGCATGGTTGTTGGTGCCAGACGGGCCGGTCTGAGTATTTCACAATCTGCTCAGTTACTGGGATTTTCACGCACAACCATTTCTAGAGTTTACAAAGAATGGTGTGAAAAGGGAAAAACATCCAGTATGCGGCAGTCCTGTGGGCGAAAATGCCTTGTTGATGCTAGAGGTCAGAGGAGAATGGGCCGACTGATTCAAGCTGATAGAAGAGCAACTTTGACTGAAATAACCACTCGTTACAACCGAGGTATGCAGCAAAGCATTTGTGAAGCCACAACACGCACAACCTTGAGGCGGATGGGCTACAACAGCAGAAGACCCCACCGGGTACCACTCATCTCCACTACAAATAGGAAAAAGAGGCTACAATTTGCACGAGCTCACCAAAATTGGATAGTTGAAGACTGGAAAAATGTTGCCTGGTCTGATGAGTCTCGATTTCTGTTGAGACATTCAGATGGTAGAGTCAGAATTTGGCGTAAACAGAATGAGAACATGGATCCATCATGCCTTGTTACCACTGTGCAGGCTGGTGGTGGTGGTGTAATGGTGTGGGGCATGTTTTCTTGGCACACTTTAGGCCCCTTAGTGCCAATTGGGCATCGTTTAAATGCCACGGCCTACCTGAGCATTGTTTCTGACCATGTCCATCCCTTTATGACCACCATGTACCCATCCTCTGATGGCTACTTCCAGCAGGATAATGCACCATGTCACAAAGCTCGAATCATTTCAAATTGGTTTCTTGAACATGACAATGAGTTCACTGTACTAAAATGGCCCCCACAGTCACCAGATCTCAACCCAATAGAGCATCTTTGGGATGTGGTGGAACGGGAGCTTCGTGCCCTGGATGTGCATCCCACAAATCTCCATCAACTGCAAGATGCTATCCTATCAATATGGGCCAACATTTCTAAAGAATGCTTTCAGCACCTTGTTGAATCAATGCCACGTAGAATTAAGGCAGTTCTGAAGGTGAAAGGGGGTCAAACACAGTATTAGTATGGTGTTCCTAATAATCCTTTAGGTGAGTGTATATGCCCTTCTCAGTAACAAGCTGTTGTACCCCTAAAGGTCCTTGAAAAATCCTTGAAAGTTTGTGAATCTGAAAAAAAAAATTTCAAGGCCCTGGAAAGTTTTTGAAAATAAACACACATAGATACAGGTCCTTGAAAGTGCTTGACTTTATTTTGTGCAAGAAGTTTTCTGGAAAAAAATCCATATTATTCCCTCCGGTCCGCTAATGTGTTATTTCACCAACACTTTGTGTCCTATGCATACTAGCTTGCTTGATTTATGTTAGTTACACGCATTTATGCGTTACGTTAAGTGTTTCACGCGTGAGGTACTTTGTGTTGTGTGTTGTACCTCAACGCTTTCAGAGCTTACACCGAACCCAAATATGTTCAGTCAATGACTGTATATTGTGTTCAATAAACATTAAATATTTGTGATAATCTGTTGCCCAAATATTTTATTTAATGTAATGTTGAATTGTTTTGCTTGTTAAGATAATGTGAACCCATGAGGCAAGAAAAACTCAAAAGCATATTCATATATCTTAAAACTTCTGGTTACATGAGCCTAAGCTCTTTTCAATTAAATGTTTTATGCAAAACAGAAATACGACAAATAGAATATCAGATCTTTGTCATATGGCCAAAAATAAATGCAAAAAAATGCTTTTTTGCATAGTTGTGTTTGACGCATGAAAACTGTACCAATGTCTCTTACAAAGTAACACGATGTAACCTTGCTCTCACTTGAAATGTGTCCCCACATTAAGTCCTTGAATTTGAGGGTATTGGACCTGGAAAGTCCTTGAATTTGAAGTGGGAACCCTGGGTACCATTTTTACATTTTTTCTGACAGTGTAGGAGGTTCAAAAGAACAGCAATTTTTTTTTATATAAATTCTGTAACAATGTAAAAGTCTTTACTGTGACTTTGGATCAATTTAATGCATCCTTGCTCAAAATAAAAAAAAAAAAAAAAAAAGTATGATAGTGTATGTTGTCAGTATACAATTTTATTTTGACAAAAGACTCTTCAAGAAGAACGTAGCGCTTATCATTGAAAACTTCACTCATATACAGGAATAGCTGGAACTAGGAATTGGATAGGGTTCAGATAAGGATCTTCAAACCGTTGGGCCCTCATACAGATTTCAAATGTGGCCAAGTGTCAACAACAGTTACAGAATTTAATGGATGGAGGGATGGCAGACGTCAGGACTGAAGGACATTTAATCAGCAGAGGATTTTCATACCTGCCTGCTGCTAATCTCATTGGTTAGATGATAAGTGCTGAGGCTAAGAGGAAAATTCTGATGACCATCTTAAAAGCAAGTGAGCTCCAAGAATTATTGCGGGTCAGAGACAGCCATGAAGTGAAGGAAGGAAGAAGATGGAAAGAGGTTATCATGGAAGGAACACATATGTTGTCTTTCATATTTTTTCTCAACACAGTGACAAGAAACATCTTAGTTTCATTAAGTCCTTCAAAAGGTCACTGTCGAGGTGCACAGCAGCGCTAAACTCAATCCGATGTCAATAAGGATTACTTTCATTGATTACAGCACAGCATGCAGTGTCAGATTAAATGAAATATGCATAGAAGGGATATGGGTTCAACAATTGCAGCATTTTAAGACATGAATTTGAGCCAATGCCAGTCTTCACCTGTGTGTGTGTGTGTGTGTGTGTGTGTGTGTGTGTGTGTGTGTGTGTGTGTGTGTGTGTGTGTGTGTGTGTGTGTGTGTATGTGTGTATAAATATTGTATATAATATGTATAAAGCAAGCAAAATTACTACTGCAGTTGGCAGTCAGTGATGCACTTTTATGGTATTTAAAAGAGGATTTTTTTTTTTAATACATTTTTTAGGACATTTTTAATAACTCCTTTAATCTTTTTAATGAGAAAAAGGTCAAACTGGTTTTGAGAAAAATGAGGATGAGTAGATAATGACAGAATTTTCAAAGGTGTAACTAAATTAGATTGCAGCATTTTAGTTATGCGAAAAGTGCTATTTTATTTTATTTTATTTCTATTTATTATTTTATTTTATTTCTATTTATTATTTTATTTTATTTTATTTATTTTTATTTTATTTTATTTTATTTTATTTTATTTTATTTTATTTTATTTTATTTTATTTTATTTTATTTTATTTTATTTTATTTTATTTTATTTTATTTTATTTTATTTTATTTTATTTTATTTTATTTTATTTTATTTTATTTTATTTATTTTGCTTAAAAATCACTTGGGCAGAACAATGGAGGCTTTATTCAATTAGCTACCCAAAATAATATTGCTTTAAGATCTTAATACCGGTGTGAAATAAAACCTGATATATATTTTTTCCCTTTACAATCATGTTCATACACATATTAATTAAAAGGTAATTCATCAACGTTTTTTAAAGAAGCCACTTGAGGCAACTATGAATATAAATGAGGCAAAGTAAAATGTGTCGTACCAAATATGCATAACGTGACATTTCATCTTCTCCTCTTTGTTATTTAACAGAAATTGAATACAATAGACTATAATGTAGCTGTCATGTCTACCCTTTTCAAATATAAAGTCACAAAACAAAATGGGGAACTTAGCCTATGCGTCCAATCAACAACAAGGTAGTGAGTCTGTGTTCAGTGTACACCAGATAAAAAGACAAAGAGGGGCAGAGGACAAAGCAGAACGAGTTTTTCTGTTCTTCTGTTTGATTCTTGAAGAATTTGTGAAATGGTGCAGTGAACAACTCAAAGTAAAGCCAGTAATGAACTGTATGTCGGTCACTAATGAGACTTTCAGCACTGTGTGAATTACAAATGGTCTATCTGAGGTGATCAATCTCTACAAAGTCTACTAATCTCCAAGCATCAATCTCCACTAACCGTTATATTTCAAAGCACATATATTTACATAGATCCAAGAATTTGTCGTAACCAAGGTCGGCCATGAATCTAACATTGATCCCCATATTGCAGATTTGAGTGAACATAAATAGCACACTGGTACAATACTTGTCCTCGGAGAGACAGTGGTCAGGAGTTGATCGATAGGTTATGTGCATCACATTGCTGCTAGGAAAGGTCAGGGGCCGTGAATGAAATGCCAGGAGAGTTCGCCATAACCGTAACCATCCATCTTGCCTCCTAGAGACCAGGGGATTGGGGTACAGACAATGACAGGCTTGTGGTGTGTAATACAATGGTTCTTCTGTCTCTTCCACTCGCAGAGTTACGCCAGACAGGTTCACGCTCAGCAGTAATGATTGGTCGTGAGGTTGCAGTGCTGCGGATGTTGTGGCAGTCATATTTGACAGTAAGGCAGGTGCGTGTCCAGGTGCCACCCAATAATTCTGAACTGTGATTGGCCGAAGTCAGAGTGTAACCGTATGCCTGGTTCAGGGGGGTGGGGGGTGTATTAACGGGGGTCTACTGTTGCTATAGTGATGAACAATTTGTTGTTTATGTGGATATTTAAGAAAAAAAAAATGTATATTCAGTTTAACAGCATTAGGTTGAAGAAGAACCTGAATTTCACAGTGCGCACATTTTGACGCTTTAATTATGTACTAAATTATGAATGGGTCAAACGCGTTTGCGAAACGGCCTGAATCCACTTGAATTAATTTGGACTGCTCTCTCACTGAATCATCTGAAGAGATTTCTCAGTCAGTAAAATAAACAGACAGTACGCTACTGAGCGAACCAGCGCTGTTTTTCAGTAGTTTTCCTCTGTGAACATGCGCTAAATGGATGTCTGAATATTTTGTTGCTTTTTGCAATTTTCAGATTTAAAAACGTTTAAAATGTCTAGAAATAGGCTACACTCGTTCTGCGGTAGCATTGTTTTCACTGGTGCTCCGAAAGGTGTGTAAAAGTTATAGGCTATAAGCTTATTTAACTTTATAGTGTTAAATAAAAAACCCTTTTGTAGTTTGTGCGTACCGCCAGATGAAATCCTGCACGCGTCCATTCTTTCTCCATCCATGCAATAAATGCACATCCTTCAAAGAGCACAGATTTCTAGCATATTTTCTTGAACTTCTTAGGTAATATCTATGGTTTGACCCATTTCAGAGCAGGCCAAAATCAGAATTTGAATGGACTGAATAAAGCTCTACGAACTTGACGCGCTGATGACATATATGTGCACGAATCACTGTCACACGCACAGAGAAATATTGTAAGTTACTGCATAATACATTTTTAACAAGCAGAATAATACAGCATCACGATACACAGTCTCATTTTTAGCTATGTCTTTTAACTATTATAGTATTTTGAAGGACAAAAACATGGCTTTACATCATCAAGTCAGCTGTCACTTTACTTTGCGCGATGCCCTGCGATGGTACTGGGTGTCATGGTCATTCAGAAGTGGTCATTCGGGCATCTGGACGCAAGAATTGATCATTTTATCTTGAATAGTGTGTCATAGTGGACGACAACCGGCGCTGTATCATGAGCACAGAAGCTCTTTCGAACACAGCTTTCTAGTGGTCGACTGATATATCACTAAGGCCGATATTTGGCATTTTTAAAATATCGGCATCGGCCGATAAGTTTTTCTGATTGGCCAATGTGTTAGAAACAGGACTTTTATTTTGACAACGTGCCAGACTTTTATTTTGATATTTACTGATTTGCTTGTTTGCAATGCAAGGGTAACTAAAGAACTGGTGTTTGAGTAAGTACAGCGTTTTCTTTACTTAAGAAACACATAAAGACTAAAGTGTTTTATATTTGAAGAATCTATCTAGTTGAAGCAAATATATTGTTTGTGCGTTGCGCTTCATCTTTTGTATCATGAGATTTTGATCATGAGATTTCAGCAGCAAGAAAACTGAGCACCCATATAGCTACAATAACTTTTATATCCTGTAAGTTGATGAAAACGTAATGCGATGCACTTTCTGCCTCAGATGTGGCTGTTCCAGTGACAGACAAAATATATCTGTGGCAAAACACTGGTGTAGTCTAACCCCGGCTAAACCCCTATACCCTTCATATTTTGTACTCAGTTTTAAGAAAAGCTAATTATAGCAAATTCAGTATAATTATACTGTATCAAATACCATACACAATACAGTAGCTAAGTAACTCATCTTGTTTATTGTTGTTGTTTTTTTGTGTGTATTTCATTCTTTATGGTTCTTTCACCTTGCTTTTAGGCATTATGAACAGTAATATGAGTTGTTTTGTTTTGTTTATGCTTTCTAGGGGTCAAAGTCTGAGTCGCACACCAGCAAAAAGGTGTTCTTATTTTTAATGCACAAGCCGGCAAGGCCATTATAAACTTGAATGTGCAAGGCTTCTGGTGTCAGCCGCTTCCAGTTTCTTTACCCATACAAACATTTTTGTAAATTGGTGTCTGTTATCATATTATTTTATCATAATCATAAACACACTGGTGTGTAGCGCAAATAATTTTAGCGTTTACAGCACTTTGTTATTCTTCTAGTTATTTACCTATAGCAGCTAATAAATCCAGGGTTCCCACTTGTCCTGGAAAACCTGGAAAATTGATGACAAATTTACCAGTCCTGGAAAACACATGGAAAATTAGAGAAAATGTAAAATGTCCTGGAAAAACTTGTTATTGTCCTGGAATTTTATTTAAAATAAGTAGTAAAGTAAAAAAATTTCCTTAGCCGAGAACAAAGAGTTTATCACTGGCCCAAACAATCAAAAGTGTGATGTTCAGGATGAGTTTTGACACGTGAGAGGAGTGTTTCAATGATGATGTTTAGTCTTGTGTTGCCACTCGCAGCAGTTTTAGCTAATGTTAATATCTGCTCAGATGTGTGCAGTGAATGTTAACTGGTTAGCAGCTGCCCAATTCAGTAACTTGCTAACTAATAATTTTGATGTGATATAAGCTCAATAAGAGATTGATTGTGCGGTGTCGCCGCTTCATTGATTGATTGAAACTCACAATTGTGTTATAAAGTCAGAAATGCGTGATATAAACTCGCAATTGTTTGTTATAGTCAAAATTGCGAATTCTGACATTCTCGCAATTGCGAGTTTATATCTTGCAATTCTTACTTCTTTTCTCAGAATTGTGAGATATAAAGTCCAATTCTGAGGAAAAAAAGACGAGTTTAAATCTCACAATTCTGACTTTATAACTCGCAATTGCAAGATAAAAAAGTCTGAATAGTGAGATAAAAAGTCGCAATTACCTTTTTTATTTTTTATTATCATAGTCATAATCTATGATTAAGAGCTCATATTAAAAACTGATTTTATAGTTAAGTCATGGCAATAAACTACGCATTTTAAAGACTTAGAGAGCAATATATTACTTTAGGGCGTGATCCTTGTCTTTTATTCTCGGCGTAGTAAAATTTGAAATGTCCTGGAAAATGATCACTGAAAAAGAGTGGGAACCCTGAAATCGGAAGTCTCGCACATTCGCAGGAAATAGTTTACTTTCGTGTTGAAAAATGGCTGATAGGTTCCTTGATGAGACAACCCCGTTATGATTAGTTTCCACATTACTCTCTACCACAGAGTTTCTTTGCAGGAAGAACAGCAAAGGCAGTGCGATAGCTGACCCTGTCACCACATGTAAAGTTGTCCAGCTTGACGTCTGTGAAGACCGGCCGGTACGCAGCAACCAATTAAAACTTGGAGAAGAGGTCCTGCTGCTAGGGCTGATTGGTGGAGACTCCTTCTGTGATCATCTGCAGTAGGAGATTGGTGCTTTCTGGTTAGTCATTGCATTTGATTTTTAAATCTTTGTCAAATAAATCATTTTCCCCTTGGCCCCTTGACCAGCTGGCAGGGAGCATCCCATTTTGATGCCTCATGTCATGGTGAAATTCACTATTAACTTGGGAATGTCGTTGTGCATACCACATAACTGGATATGCTGTGGATGTCTTAATATGCAGTGAAATCACTACAGAGAAAAAAATCGAAGATTTTTGATAATGCAAACCCGTTATGACAATTTAAATGATAAATTCTTATAAATGAATGTTGTTGCTTCATCTATATGACTTGTTGTATTTGTATGTAATTTATTATTAATAATGATAATAATAATAATTTATAGCATAAATCAACTAATTCAAATGACTTTAAAAATAAATAATAACAAATACTACAAATGTGAATTTTAAGTTGATACCATAACTGTGAGTTATTCATCTAAAGGAGGCAAATCAGAATCCATTTTATGAAAGCAGGCCATCTTCTTATCTGTAAATATATGCTCTTTTATCATAGTGCCTTTAGTTTGGTCTGGGCAGGGGAATTACCCAATTCATTTAAATTAAAGGTCCCTTCCATTAAATGAGCAGACCTGGGATCCCCTTCGAAATTAGATTTGAAAACTACTGAAGCTTATCTAATGAGTGACTTAATACACCATATGATAACCAACATGAAAGACTTAATTTACTCATCCTGGACACTAATGAGACTATACTAAAGGTCTGAAGCCAACTTTTAGCTATGGTGTCGCAGTATAAAAGTTATAGACAGCACTATCTACATATATGTCTGTCTGCCTCATCTTTTTTTATGAATATATTATATTTTTATTTTTAATTATTCATGCATTTTTATGGTTCTCATATCCTCTCATCTTGCTTTTAGGCATTATGATAGATATTATCATTTTTAATATATAATTAATTTTTTTCCCATTACAATTTATTCACTTGAGTTTTGCATGAAAATGAGCTCGATTTCATCCACCCCACGGTTCTGCACTCTGAACTTCCAATGACATTCGCAATCTTTGCTTGACACACGCAAGTACATTCAGAGGAGCTCAGGCTATAGAATTTATTAGGATGTTTCTTGGATATTTAGAATTTTGCATGTAATTATGCATGCTAATGAGCCAAGCAAATCACGCTTTCGGAGTTGATGGCAACAGAAGTGATGAGCGAGATAACCAAACATCGGAATTCATTTTCATTATGCTCTTGTATGAATTTTACATTTTTTTTTAAAGCCAGAATATTTCCCAAATGATTATCTGCTAATTGCAGTACAGCTCACATAAATCTTTGCGTTCTCTATTTGTCCATCACTCGTGTGTGTGTGTGTGTGTGTGTGTGTGTGTGTGTGTGCAGTCAACCTAAGGCCTCGAATACAGTAATTGGATAAAATGAGTTGCTTACACAAAAATTATATTTGTTAAAAGCACAGGGAGTGTATTATAAAGCTGGCACATACTGAAAAATATCAAGTGGCTTTACAGATAAACTGCATACCTTATATAATACAATGTACTTTATAAACACAATGTACCTTTCTATCCAGCTCGCACTTTGTGAAGTGTCTTTTCTTAGTGAGATAGCCTCAGACTACTGTTATATTTCCATTTCAGTGAACATACACAGTATATTTTGAATCCTCTTTACATTAGTTCATCCTCTGAGATGGTGAATATTGCTTGGGCAGATCGATATTTCTTTTATAACTTCACAGAGCAAATGACAGCCCACATGCACACACACACACACACACACACACACACACATATATCAGCGTCCCCTCCGGGACTGGAAATGGAGTTTTTTGTTCCTCTTCCACTTTAACACTTCAAAAACCTCAGAGGGCTTCTTAGTAAGCAGGAGAGAATGTCCACTGGGGAAACGTCATGGACTTGCATCCCAATAACTTAGGCCTGCACGTCGCAGATGCAGACATTTTCAGCGTGTTCTGCTTACATGGATTAAATCTCCCTTGACAATATCAGTGGAAATCGATCATGTTTGGATGTCAGATTGAATGGATAGACCTCTCAAATAACAAATCAATATTGTAAACTGATAATCAAGTGGTCATCTCTTCTTTTTGCAATAGTTTCGGCCGTTATGAATACCATTCTGTTGGTCTGAGGCTGTAGGGTGCTTGCTAAGAGAACTGCTCCCTCTGTAGGCAAAGTTAAGAATCAAACGTGCTGCATAAGTGCTATACGCTTGTCTCCAAAGAGTTTATTTTCTCTTAAATGGAGGTGGCCTATTGTTTTTTGATTGCTTGTTGTGACGAAATAGTCAATGGCTGACTATCCTGTAGGTGTAAGTGCACAATACAAATTCACGATTGCTGGCACTGCTAAATAAATGTGGATTAAAATGCTATTCTTCCCACAGAAAGATGGCCTGGTGGGTTTGTTGTGTAGACACAGAAAAACCACACCAGGAATCAGCTTTTCCAAAATGATTTGTATTGAAACCTACTGTTAAGACAGAGGGAGAGCGAGGGGAAGAGAGAGAGAGAATCCACGGACAGCTTAAATATTTCTGCAACAGATTAAAAAGCAAGCTGCTTTGTATTTTGACAGAAAAATATTCTTGTACAACAGTGCAAATGTCAGCGTGCATCTGGTCTGCCACTGTCAAAGTGAGAAAAGAGGATTAATGTACATATGTAAGACAATGCAGTCAGTCTTTTACCTCTCAGACTAGTGCAAAAGACAGGACGCACATGCCTAAGAAATCAAGGAGTTCGGTTTCTTGTGGTGTCCAGGCACATGTCCAAGCCAAACTGTGAGGGAGCCATCCCGTGAGTCACTGTAGCTGTGGGGCGGTTTTGTTTTAGCTCTCCACTGCTGTTCGTGTTTTTTCTGTATTATGTTCAAAAGCTTCGAAGTGAGGATAAAGTTTGGAAAGGGAGTTAAGGACTTCTTGTGTGTTTTGAGAGCGCCCCTCTGGGTTATTGTCGTTGTGCAAGGAGCTGGAAACTCTTGGGGCAAGCTCTAGATTTAGTTTGCGAAAGCATTGTGGGATGAAATCAAATCCAGTTTAATGAGTTGGAGGCAATGTCCTGTAGAAGGCTACTACACCAGTTAAGACAACTATATTTATTTGCATAAACTCATCACTTATGCAGTTAAGTACAGTGTTTTGAGATATTCTGATTAATACATAAATAAAACCAAATTAAGTCAATCACAGTCAAATAGAACTGTTTACATCTAAATTAGAGCAACCAACCGTATCATTTTTTGGGATCCAAAATTAAGTTACCTGCAGCTTACGATAATCTGACGTAGTTGACGGACACTGCAGCTATCCATAATCAGATGTGCACAGATACCCAACAGATTTAACACCCCACAAACGCTGTAACATTTATGTCAGGAGATGATTCCAACACAACAAGATGAGCTCAGTGAAGTGGTTTAAACCAGTATAGATTGAGTGTCCAGTGAACTGTGACAGAGTACTCACCCAGACCGTAAAGGGTGGTTTCACTCCTGTCCCTATAGCGTTTGTATCCGATCGGCTTGTAGCGGCAGTCAGGATGTTGGATTCCAGTGGAGGAATGCAGCTCCCACCGGCTCGGCCCCCTGCCGTACCTCCTCCGCAGTGATTTCACACGGGTTCACTATGCAGTCAAAAGGGTAATCCAGGCATTGTATTGACGCTCCGTAGTGAGTGCGCTGCCTAAGTGCACTCTTTACGGCTACAATTAAAATGTTTAATAGCCATTAGTTGTTTTTCTTTCCTTTTTCTTAAAGATTAAAAACAAGATGCACAAACTTTAGCATCAGTTCTTTCAGAATGCAAAGTCCCAGCAAATCGATTTTTGTCCAAGCAGGATAGGTACAATGTGTGATCTTCCAAAACAAGTAGGATCACATCAGATTACAATCAGACAGATAAATCCATATGAAGCTGATCTCTTCTTTTAACTCATTAGCATTATCCTGCTTCTTCCAAGTCGGAAAACTGCACCTGCCACGGTTGATTTGTGACATCTACTGTCTCTCTCTCTCTCTCTTTCTGTGTTTTCTCTCTGTGTGTGTGTGTGTGTATGTGTGTGTGTGTGTGTGTGTGTGTGCCAGAATGCTAAAGCTAGACTTGAGCTGCTCGTGCTGTAGTCATCACTCACTGCCAAGCCCCAAAACGGTGAGCTTCGCGCAGAGGAGAGCTACTCCAAGTCTTTCAGGAAAGCATCTCTTTCTTTTCAACAAGCTCTGTCCAACTGAGACCAGAGGCTCCGCCCATTTCGCTCTGATTGGCTGAGCCGGGAGCAGGCAGCGATGTGACAATAAAGAGGAAGAGAGAGAGAGAGAGAGAGAGAGAGAGTGAGTGTGTGTGTGTATGTATGGGGGGAGGGAAGACCAGGCTCAGTGAGCCCTGGAGGGACAGGGTGGCTAATGAAAGCGAAAATGCTTTTCTCCCAATGCTTTAGCCAAATTTGTCTGCTACAAATTTGTTGTGACTTCTGGCAAGCTGAATTCATACTGACAAAGTCTCCAGTTTCTTAAAGGAGCTGGAGCTGTATCTTGTTCTTCATACAATAAAGCCAAAAGTCACTTCTTGTCAGCCTAGTGCCCTGTTAGTGCCAGATATCTTGGGAATATTGAAGGAAATGCTAAAATTTGTACATCTCACTCTGACATGGTTTAAAGTCAGTGCAAGTGGGAAAAAAAAAAAAAGGAAGGACATATTCAAAGCCACTTGAAGGCAAGCCTGCAACTTTAGCCAAAAAAAAGCGTAACACCTGCTAACGCTGCGGTACAGAGAAGGAGACGAGGCTATTTTTTTAATGGATGTCAGTGGAGGACAGGCTTCACTACGTTGAATAGTGAGGAAATCGCTTATTTAACGAATCGACAGCCCATCGGCTAGTCTTCAACATGTTCACTCTTAAGGCCAAAGTATACTTCACTTTTTTACGCGTACTCGATGGTCAGCGTACAGTGTGCGTGATGCGAATTTCGTCATCAGACTTTGCAAGGCTGTGCATTCGACTGTGCGCGTACGCTCTGCTTTATATGTATACTTTCGGCTTTAGGGCCCTATCATACACCAGGCGCGACGCAAGTGTCTTCATCCTGACGCAGTTCTCATTTTCATGTCCAGCTCCAGGTTGTTTAAATATCAAATGCACTGGCGCCATCTGTTCGCCCATGGGCATCTGGTCTAAAAACCAGGTGTGTTCAGGAGCATTGTTGGAGCGTTGCTATTTTGAGGAACTGAAATCGACTGCGCCATTGACCAACACAAACCTGCTCTAAAGTCAATAGGGTGTGTTAGTAATATGAGCCTATAGGCAGTGCACAACGTGCGTACACTCTGCTTATTACACACACAGGGACGTGCAGCAGCACACACACATTTAAATATTAAAAATAGAAGGATTCCTCTCTGGAGAAGCGTTCAGTCTTTCCACTCGCATGTAAATAGAGAATCCGCCATGGTGTGAGCGCAACTGGCTTTTAAAGGGAAAGGGAGATGAGACTCTGATTGGTTTATTGCACGTTACGCCCAAAACACACCCATGACTCATTAAGAGACGAGGGACAACCCTTTTAGACCATGCGCCGGGCGCGCCGACAGTTTTTTTCCGCTGTTAAACTAGCAAAAGTGGATTCGGACATGAGCTTCAGACCATGAGCTCAGATCGCTAAAATAGGGCCCTTAAACATTATTTCGGATTGATCTATTGATTGATTTGACGGACAGTTGCGCGACAGGTATGATGATTTAGTTTATGGCACTTCTCAATCATTTCTATGGTATCCGCAAACAACAATTGACTGTCGCACAACTCTGAATGAAATTCAATGACGTCAAGGCTGTAATGTGATTGGTTATCAAGGCACATGTGATCCAAGCTAGCCGTTATGCATTTTCCAATGGTAGAGCCACGGACCCTCGTATCTCCCAATAATAACATCTCTGACATATTACTGCATTTCATAAAATATCTTTATTTTTTAATGTGAAATTGTAATTTATCTTTCACAGTAGCTGCTGAGGGGTTTTTCCTAATGTAAAACTTGGGATGTGGAGATATAGAAATAAATATTGTTCTAAAAAAAAAAAGCATAGATTTGTGGTGCACAATGGACGTGATGGAGAAACTGATAAGTTTGACAGAATTTTTCTCCAAAGAATAAATGCCATGCATTTCAATGGAAGCCTATTTCTGGCCCAGAGTAAAAAAAAAAATTGAGATTGTGAGATATAAGGCTGTATTTTTACATATAAAGTGGTACACAATAGTAAGAATTAGGTTTACTTTGTGTCACATATACATTTACATTGAGACATATAGTCTCTGTTGTGAAAAAATAAGGTCATTATAACCTTTTTTCCCTTTGGAGTCACATTAATAATATTTCAGTGCTTGGCTAAGTTATGCTTCACACCGTACACTACATAATTACTAGTGCAGTTTATTTTGACCAGTGCTTACATTATGTATGGTTGACAACTATTCTTAACCATCCCAACTGAGTGAGCTTTTCCCTGCTTCCAACTGGAACATTTTCTGCATATCATTTGTCGTCTCTGCCTCGGCTTGATAAAAATAAGCTAGGTCTCTGTTTGTGCCGGAAGCATTGCATTTCTATTTGCTTTATAAAACCTTGCCACTCTTGTGCAAATGCACAAGCTCTCAATCTAAAGACAGCAAAGTAAAACAAAAGTGTTGAAGTAAGCTAAGGTAGTGTATTAAGAGTAAGATAGAGTAAGATGGGTTAAGGCCCCGGGGTAAGATGTCTGTCTACCATTAATTTTCATCTTGACCATAGATCATTTTCAGCATATTTGGCTATGCTCATCAACATCAACATTTGTAGATTAGATGTATTCCACAGGAACAGTTGAGGTTCAGCTAATTTTTGATACTGGATAATATTGAATTGTGAATTTCTCATATACATTTATATACATTTTATATCTACTACCATTCAGAAGTTTAAGTTCAGTTTTTTTTTATTCTCAGTCTGCTCTTATATGATCCAAAATACAATAAAACAGTAATATTGTGAAATATCACGATTTAAAATGTCATTTAATGCTGTGATGAATTTTCAGCATCATTACTCCAGTCTTCAGTGTCACATGATCCTCAGAAATCATTCTAATATGTGACCCTGGAGCACAAAACCAGTCATAAGTCTGTTCCATGAAGATATTTTGTAAATTTCCTACTGCAAATATATCATTGAATGTATTATTAGTAGTGATATGCATTGCTAAGGACTTCATTTGGACAACTTTAAAAGCAATTTTCTCAATATTTAGATTTTTTTGCACCCTCAGATTCCAGATTTTCAAATAGTTGTATATTGGCCAAATATTGTCCTATCCTAACAAACTATACATCAATGAAAATATTATTTATTCAGCTTTCATATGATGTATAAATCTCAATTTCAAAAAATTTACCCTTATGACTGGTTTTGTGGTCCAGGGTCACATATTTGCTCAAGAAACTTATTATCAGTGTTGAAAACATTGTTGTGCTGCTTAATATTTTTGTGGAAACCATATTAAATTTTTTACAGGATTCTTTGATGGATAGAAAGTTAAACAACATAGAATTGATTTAAAATATTGTGACAATGTAAAAGTCTTTACTGTCACTTCTGATCAATTTAACACATTCTTACTGAATAAAAGTATTAATATCTTTCAAAAAAAACAAAACAAAAAATCTTGAGCACTATCTGGCTCGTGGGTCTTTTTGGGTGGGTTTTGCACATGTTCAGTTCTGTTTTCAGTGGGTTACAAATGTACGGAAAGATGGGGAACAAAGCCCATGCTCATAAATTCCCTATAAATAAATATACACTACCGTTCAAAAGTTTGGGATTGTCACAAATGGTTGCACAAACATGAGGGAAAGAATCTATTTGCAGCAGTGTCAAACTCAAAATACTCAGAAACAGGAACAGAACAACTGTAATATCACAACGAGAACTGACAAAAAACAAGGTTTAAAGGGATAGTTCACCCAAAAATGAACATTCTGTCATCATTTACTCACCCTAAAGTTGTTCCAAACCTGTATGAATTTCTTTCTTCTGCTGAACACAAAAGAATATATTGTGAAGAACGGCGGTAACCAAACAGTTGATGGGCCACATTGACTTACATATTATTATTTTTTTTTTTCATACAAACAACTTGAGGGCAATGTTCCCTCTAATTTATTTTCTCGCGGAGCAAAACTTTTCTCTATTGGGCGGACATTTTGGTCATCTGAGCAAAAACATTCTTTATACCAGACCTGTACAGCGTATGTAAACACACAAAAAAGTGGTTTTATCATGTAGTTATTATTTTTAACTTTAATGTGCCATTTTTTTTATTTTTTTTAACCCTTGGTGTAACTTAGGTCACTAAATTAAGCACATTTTAGGTTGACTGAGATTTTTTTTTTACAGTGCTGTTAACTGTACAAGTCTTCTTTACCAAGAAATACTATTAAATTTTCCCCCAGGACAGTTAAATTCTTTATAATAGTATAATATAATATGAAAATAAATTAAGCAGTTACACTGAGATGGTTTTTGTACAGTCAGTTATTGGCGACAGACAGCATTAAACCTTCAAAATTAAATGAATTTCCAAGATTTTCTATATAAGGGGTTTTCAAACTTTTAATGGCAAGGATCCCTAAACAATCCCCTTGTGAGATCAATTCTTTATTAGGCTTACACTGTAATATAATTATAATAGCCTATAATATAATATAAAAACGAATTGAAGTATTTAAATAGATCTAATAGCTAAATATGTTCAAGGGAACATGTGAACTCTTTTATAGTTATCTAAACATCCCTGAAACCCAACCCACACACATCCTATTTAAACTGACGTGTGTTACTGAGGTGTTTTGAGTTTGCGCTACTCTTGTGGTGTGTGTGTAACTGTAAATGTCTGTTTTGTTACCGTGCTGTGCTCATCATTCGCTCTTTCCACCACTTAATCAAACCACTCTTCTTTAAAACATGATGCCGTTTTAATTTCACGTCTTTGAGTTTCATACTGAGCTATTTGGACCGCAAACACATGACTCCCTGCGGCTCACACGCGACAGATTCTCTTTCTATGAAACCTGTAAACCGCATTCACCGGTTCTAGCACTATAGCGATACTAACTCTATAGCGGTTGAACAGAGAACTGCAATTATTTCTCATTTAAACTACAATCAAATGGATTTCTCCCCACATTTCGCGTCTGCGTCTGTCGTGTGCGCGGCATTTATTCTTTCTGCGCGGCCGTGGCATCGCAAGTGCGCGGCTTAGAGGGAACATTGCTTGAGGGTGAGTAAATAATGACAGCATTTTCACTTTTGGGTGAACTATCCCTTTAAATACACAGAACAAGCAAGTCAACGAAATGAACAACAGATGTAACTGATAATCAAGCAATGAATAACCAAGGTTGGAATACATGCCTTTTCATGCCTTTGCCTGATGCTAAAACAAACTGAAAATAATACAATCAGGTTTTTTTTTTTCTTCATTTTTAGCTTTTTAATATGCTACAAGATAAGTCAATAGAAGATTTGCTAGCTTTGATGGGCACCACCATCTGACAATCTGAACAAAGCTCTAATTAAGAGATCGTTACAGTCGCAATAATATTCTACAACGTTAACTCCTTTCTATTTGAAGCGCAATGGTCCGTCTCAGCGTACAGGGTTATATTATCACATTAATGGCACTGGCTTTTCATCAAATGTGATACCTGGAATAGAACTGGTCCGGTTTTCACCGCTTCAATGTCACGGCAGTGAGGCAAAGACAATTAAGGTGTATAAATATGTAAATATGGGAGGACACCTCACCAGGAGTCAGGTAATGACATTTTCAGCTCTGGTTTGGTTTATTCCCCAGTTGTCCTAAATTAGAAACCTTAATGACGACCAATAGGCCACAGATGGTCAAACTCTAGGGTACACGAGTCTCCTGATCTCCTTCTGCTTCTTGCAGCATCACTTTTACGTGCCAACAATGCATTACCTTGCCAGCTGCCGTATGCTCAAGGGGGTAATCATTACCTTGAGTAGAAGGTCAATCCATGGCAGCGTTTGCCAGTGAGATCATGGCCCAGACTGGCAAACTGGACAACAAGAGTGATTCATCTTTGGGGGTGAGGGGGCAGATACTCCCCGTCGCTATTTGTCTTGTGACATTGACATATAAAAAACACTCAGAGGGCACAATCTCTGGAGAGAAACCTGGCGGACGTCCACAGTCAGTCTGGACGAGACCTCCTGATGTCTTTTCTCTCTCTTTGTCTCTCTTGCATCAAGACTTGTTTGGCTGAGCGTTACTTCACAGATTCATAGATGATAAATGATGTTTGTTGAACATTTGAAAGATGAATGTGCAGTAATCTAATTGTGCTAATGTCATAACACTGATCTGTAACATTTACAGAAAACCTGAATGAATGCTATCAGCATATGTCAGGGCGGCCATTGCTTTGACTCATAGGGAATAAATCTAATTCCAAATCTCTTGTTAACCCATGAGCAAACTGTTGTTGTTTACAAGCGCATGAGTCTAGTAATAATATTTTCATCATCATTTTGAATCAAATAACATTACACTACAGAATGACGTCTTTTATGCTAGCATGCAAAATGTCAGAATTGCCTGAACTGTGTATTTGTTCTGAAGTCAGAAACGTCTGTCTGCTTGCAGTCCATGCCAATCACATGATCTTCTGTGACTGACTTTGGACATATCAAATTTATCTATCTATTAGGGGTGTAACGGTACACATATCCGTACTGAGCCGTTTCGGTACAGGACACGTGTGTACCGGAAAGTACCGAATGCAATCTTTAACAGTTAACAGTCGGCTTGTTTTACGCGCGGATCATACTTCAATCAGAGTTCCCACACGAACATATGAAGTATTCTGTCCATTTTATCACGAAATTCAAACGATAAATGCCGTTTTGACGCTCTTTAATGTGACGTGACAGATCACTGTATATGTGAGTGAACGCGATCATCTCTTCAGTCAAAGAATAAACATGAATGAACATCTGAAGGTATGTTGAGGATACATTACAACTCACTGAAACGCATCATATGTGGTGTAATCAGTGTTTCAACGGCGGAAAGACGTCAATAAAACAGCTTGAGAACAATGTCACGTAGCATCACATTTACCTCAGAAGTCATTCAGTGTCCACAGCTGTTAGTTCACTAGAGAAATCAACTCTATCACTAAATATATGCACTATATTAGCCTATATATTCATTATATTCTACTGAACCTGTTACTGATGTCTGGATTATTTAATGTGTGTTTAAAGGGGTGGTTGATTATGATTTCACATTTTTAGCTTTAGTTAGTGTGTAATGTTGCTGTTTGAGCATAAACAACATCTGCAAAGTTATGATGCTCGAAGTTCAATGCAAAGGGAGATATTTTCTTTTAAAGAAATCTCTTTTTAAGGACTACAACAAACGGCTGGTAGAGACTACACAAGCTTCCTCCCGGGTTAGTGACATCACTAACCCTGAAATTTACATAAACCCCGCCCCTGGGAACACGCAACAAAGGCCATGTTGAGAATTTATAGATTATCATGACAGAATATGCTAATCAATGACTTGAAGATAGTTAACTCATAAATTCATCAACTATCCATTCAGAAACGTCCTGTCTCATTCTACATTTCTACTTTTTCTTGAGTCTCTCCATCATTGTCCGACTCTGGTTTGAACATAAAAGGCTGAACAGTTTCATTGCCTGTCTGCATGAGGTAATCAGAGCTGCTAACATGAGCTCTTGAAGCTCCGCCCTGTGAGCAGCAGCTCATTTGCATTTAAAGGGACACACAAAAACGTCACGTCACGTCACTCAAAAAGTGACCATTTTAACATGCTATAAAAAAATTACCTGTGGGGTATTTTGAGCTAAAATTTCACATACACACTCTGGGGAAATCAGAGACTTATTTTACATCTTGTAAAAAGGGGCAATCAACCACCCCTTTAAATAAATCTGTCATGAAAATGACAGCCACTGTGTATAAATGATTATATTTCAACAACGAATTGGAGCAAAAACATAATTTTATAATTAGATTTAGAAGTTAATGCAAAAACTGCCTTATGTGAAGTTTACATGTTTGCATACAATGTGTTATTTGAGTGTTGATTATTATATCTAAACATGAATAGCAGCTGAATTTAGGCTAATAGTTTGGGCTCTGTTGTTAACCTTTAATATTATAGTAATGTGCAAGTAAGGGCTCCCTATATAGTTTACACGTTACAGCATTAGCAGAGATAATTTTTATATCTGTAAGAAACTTTTAGTTATAATTGAATTAATATAAGGACAGACACAATTTGTTCAATAAACCAGTTTAATAAAAATAAAAAAGCAATCTCTATCTACCCATCCACCCACCCATCCATTCATCCATCCAAATAAAATTATACAACTTGTAGATCAAGAATTGTATTGCAAGTGTCTGTGCTGAAATATAGTCTAAGCTCATATGAAAAAAAAAAAAAAAAAATCAGAAGTTGGATATTTGCGTCTGAATTTATAGGATATCAAACAGTCACACGTATGCGTAATGACACTCAAAAATACAACAACAGATACCTGTATAAAATGAAACCCAAATATTCTTGCTTTTACACTTTAACTCAGTTACACAGTACAAACAGCTTAAAACTTATCAATTCTGGAATAGCAATTTCGAATCTTCACCTCTTGAATTTTACAACACCTCCATAGTTCGGGTGTGTGCTGTCTCAGCACAATCTTATGCAGCGCTTTGTGTTTTTCTCCAGCTAATTGGTTAAGGGCTAACACCTTGTACATGAGGAGAGGAAAGTCTCTCATTTTGTCAAATATCTGGCCTGTATTACTGCTCACGCATGGCTGGAAAGACACCTACCAGTAAATAAATCACCCACCTTTCAGAGTATGGTGTCTGTAGTAGAACATCTTTTAGCAGAAATGTACTATAAGGAAGATAATTCATGAAAGCATGACTGTTATCTTAAGCATAAGAGCCACTGAGCATTAAAGGGTATACTTTATGGGTATACTAATGATTTTAATATGTGAGAATTATTTAGAGATTGCTAAATCTAATCTTTTTCAACCGTCCTTGAGCATAATCTTTCTTGATTAGTGCTATTTTTCAGAACTGTTGTCTATCCTCTATTAAAGTGCAGTCATACTGTTTCATTTGATCATTTTGTGAGCTGTTTAACTCAACGGGAAACACTTGAGAAATGGCCAGCACACGTTTATGAAGTTCTAATATCTTGGCGAAAAACCCATTCCAGTTTCTTCCTTCGTGAACTTCTTAAAGAAATTTGAGGATGTGTGATATCATGTACGTGCCTCGACAACCTACGAGAAGCTTGTATTTGGCATTTTATAAGAATCTGCATACATGTGGACACGGTGTGCTGTTATACATTGTGATGTAGAGTATGATTTGTTCTTAGAAAAGAAGCTTATGTCTAATCCCTGCTTCACACCATTTTAAAAATGCAAGGACATTTTATTAAGCATAAGAGCAAAATCCTAAGGTTGCAAATCCCTGAGTGATAATTTGTCATGTCAAATATAGTCTGGTGTTAAGCCTACAGAAAACATGTGGAAATATTCTGTGTGGATTTTCCTTTTCTAAATTTGACAACTGACTTGCATGAGGTTGCCATGGCTATCACAAGGGCCGACAGTACGAATGCAAACAAATGCAGAACACAGAAGCCGCCAATGCATAACATAGATTTCTCATGCCACAAAGAGGCTCGTATCTTTTAAAGGTGTAATTCATGGTATCCTGTTCTAGTAAAAAATGGTGTTTTTCATGTTCCTGAACTCTAGTGTCTCCAGTGATTGACAGTGTAATGTGGTATCTTCCCTTCACCACAGAACATGATTTTTACTGTATTTGCCACTGCCGCTATCATAAACCACAGTACGGTGATGCATTGCTGCCACATACATATTATTTTTTATATATTATTATGTTGTAATAACGTGATGTTGTGTCGTTACAACGACATCTTTTCTTGTAATAACGAGATGTTATGTCATTAAAACGACATATTTTTCTTGTTAAAGCGAGAGAAATAAAAAACCCAGATAAATCGCACTGGTGTGTCAGTCGCATTTTATTATTACTACATTCAAAAATTATGTAAAATACCAGTAAAAATGTATAAAAATACCTTGAATGTATTTTAGGTTATTTCCACAACAGATCCTTTAAATGTAATGGTATTCAATGCAAAACAAAATTGAAAAATTTAAAATATAAAACAAACATAAATTATAGTGCCCTCAAAGAATATTTATTTTAAAGCCTAAACAAATTTAGGCCAGCCTATTTTGTTCCTGCTTGTTTTCAGTTCAGTGTCTGGTATTGTTTGTGTCTGCATGCTGTTTCTCATGTTGCCTGTCGATTTGGGATTGTTCTATTAAACATTGTTTCATTTTCATCTTCATTGAACCTGAGCGTTACAGAATACCGGACCCAAAATAAGAAGAAAAGCAATTGAGATTGCTTCTGGAGCGTTATGTGGAGGAGTTTCTTAAAGGATTAGTTCACTTCAAAATGAAAATGTCCTGATAATTTACTCACCCCAATGTCATCCAAGATGTTCATGTCTTTCTTTCTTCAGTCGTAAAGAATTTGTTTTTTGAGGAAGACACCCTATTCCTCAGATGGGATCGTGCAGATCCCTTTGAAACTGCATTCATTTGGACCGTCAACATTTTGGTTGCCATTGAAATACATTATATGGAGAAAAATCCTGAAAAGTTTTCCTCAAACTTTTTTTTTTTTGAAGAAAGAAAGGCATGAACATCTTGGATGGCATTGGGGTGAGTAAATTATCAGGAAACTTAAATTTTGAAGTGAACTAATCCTTTAACATCTGCCATCAAGCCACCTGCGACGACGTCTGTCTGATGGAGGGATTTCGGTGTGGTTTGGACGAAGAGCTCCGCTTCGTCATGCCCGCGGTGATCAAATCAAAAAGATTCTAAGCATCAGGAGTGTCAAAAACATTGCCATCTTGTGGCAGGTCAAATTTAGAGCAGCCATAAACCCGAGTGCAGCGCCGTTGTTTTATCTATTAAGCACAAATAAAAGCCTGACAATGCTAAATGTTCAGTTTTCTGATAATATACTTCACATATTAAAGTGTGGCAATACATTAAATGTAACAATTATAATAATACCAACAGAGTTGTTTGATGCAAGTAAATGCTGCTCTAATTATTTTATGGTTTTTATACTGTTTATATGGCAAAATATATGATCATGTAATATAGGCTATAGGCATATATATAAAAAATGTTGTGTGACTGGAAAGAAAGTGAGGCTTCGTTTTTCATTGATCATGTGTTTCTCTGAAAACAATACATGCTCCGAAACGGAGCTTCATGTGAAATTGTGCTGCATACTCGATACGTGCTCGATAAGCTTCAGTGTCATATGTAACATCACTAGTAGTTACATCAACTTCGTGCTGTGGTCGATCGGATGTGCGTTCACAGTGGGCGAAGTGGAGGATGACAACAGCCTCGTCCAGCCACACCTCACAGACGTCTCGCAATCAGACCCAAAGCACAGCCCACCTACACCCTGCACCATGGAGACGACGACGCCTGAGCCTCCCGCAGACAGAGAGCTTCTGCCCGCCGCTAGCATGGAGCCTGAGACTGGCTAATAGACTGGGACACTGTAACACTGCCTCCCACCCTGATCTATGTTCTCTTTCTTCTTCGTTGCTAGTTTCAGCCAGCATAGAAACTGAATCTTCATCATTTATAAACTGTGATCTGTTATCAGTTGTCCCACCCAACCTTCCTCTTCCACCTCCACTATCTAGCACTGCCAGTCCTCCAGCCCTGCCTCAGCTGTTCTCCTACAGCCCTTCATCTTCCCCTGAGTTACCCTGCAGTTACTCTGATCCTCTCATTCCACCTCGGCTCTTCGACCTGTCGGCTTCACCGTAACTCCTCCCACCCTCGGCTCCACCTCTACCCGTCGACCTGTCAGCTTCACCGTGGCTCCTCCCACCCTCGGCTCCACCTCGACCCGTCGACCTGTCGGCTTCACCTTGGCTCATCCTACCCTCGGCTCCACCAGAGATCCTCGACCGTGAAGCTACACCAGGTTCCCTCGTCCAGTTGGCTCCCCCTTGGTCAGTCGTCACCCTTGCGCCACGGACTTACGAGCCTCCCGCTGCACTCCGGCTCTCCACCCCCTAGGGCTGCAGTGGGATCCTCCTTCCCGTCCGGACTCGCCTTGGTCCTCGGTCACTCCGGCTCCACTTCAGGCGTCGGGAGCTCTGAAGTCACCTCGAGTGTTCGTCTCCGCCCAGGCCTCCAGTGCCAGTGGCGTCACTTGATCCCATCAGCTCTCCGTCATCGCCTTGGGATCCCCTGAGTTCGGCTCCGTCTCTGTTGGTCGTCCCATGGAGGTCGTCGACCACACCTACTCCTTGACTCCTCCCTCCGTCGACGCCGCCATGGGCTGTTGTCATCACTGTGCTCTGGGTCTGTACCATCTGGCCACTCCTCCCGTCATCGCCCCCATGGATGCTCCCTCTATCAGTTCCTCCATGGAGTCTCTGCCTGCCTGCCTGCCTGTTTCTGCCTGCCCTTCTCCAGCTCCTCGCCTGCCTCCAAAGCCTCCACCCTCCCTCCCGCATCTGTTTATTGTGTTCTTTTTACGGCCCGGGGTCACGCCTACTCGGAGGGGGCGTTATGTCACAGTTATGTTCAGTTTGTTTTCATTAGTCACATGTCTTCCTTTGTTCTATTTTCCTGCCACAATCTGTCACCATGGACACTAACTCCAATCATCACAGCTGTTCGTCATTTTAATTAATCTGTGTATTTGTTTTCAGTTTAGTGTCCGGTATTGTTCGTGTCTGCACGCTGTTTCGCATGTTTCCTGTCGATTTGGGATAGTTCTATTAAACATTTTGTTATCTTCATCTTCCTTGAAGCGTTGCTATTATATTATGTAATTGAATTTGAGTGCCATTGCTCTTTTTTAAATTTTTTTTTTAATACTAATAATAATCATCATCATCATCATCATCAACTCAAATAATCATATTATCTGTCTTTTTAGAATGTAATAATGATGGCAACAAAGACGAATCCTGAAGACAAATAGCAGAATAATGTGATTATGCTATTTTGACAGTTCACTATGCCTCACTATGTGGTCAAGTTGCCTTTGCTACGTCTAAACTACAAGCAGTAATAGCTTAGCGAGTGTTGCAGAAAGAACCCTAAAAGAGAGCAGGATATCACAGCAATGGGACCACAAGTGTGTCAATACCCCTCTCCCCCCACCACCCTCAAAGTTCAATTATTGAGCAGGTCAAAGCTGAAATGAGTACTGTGCCCTTTCATCACAAAAGTGCTTCACACTTTGCTAAAGCCTTGCTTCAGTGCTGGAATAAGCTCAAGATTACACAGGGAGATCATTCTTTGGGGCAGACTGCACTGCTTCTTTCTTTCCTCTCTTTCTTTCTTTCTTTCTTTTTACCCAGAGCTTGCAGCTGCTGTTGGCTTCAGTTCTGCTCCTCTTTCCTCAGTGGTCAGTGGACTATAAAACTTACTCTCACATTCTCTACTGACGCTCATATTTTGCATTTATTTTCAGTTTACGATAAGGAAAGTATAACCGTATCCATTTCAACTAATAAAAAGTTTGTTAATATATAATTATTATTTAAATTGTACTTCTATGAATGCCTGTTACTGTTTTATATACTGTATATACTATTTGTAAACATAGTTTGACATTTTACTGTAAAAATACTTGGTTGTCTAATGCCGACACCATAAATGTATTCATATTTCTTTACTTCAAAACCCCCAAATTGTACATTATTTTAGAGCAAAATTGCATGTAATATCCAGCTAAATCTAATATATATTGCATTGTATATGGTAAGGTATCCAATAGCCCTGCTGAAAAAGCTTAAACCAGCTAAAGGTGGTTCAGATGGTCACATGGTCCAAAACCCCTGAAAGCCAGAGCAGCAAACCTGACTAGACTGGTTTTAATCTTTTTTTTTTTTCCCTCAATAGGGAGGTTTTTACTGTGGCATGTTTACTTTTTTTCTTCACATTCATGACATTTATCTAGCCTATAAATTCATTTTAGCTTTAATGTTTCATGTTTAATCTATATCAGAGTATAAATTATAAAATTATTCAACAAATGTTTCCTAAAACTGGCACGAAAATGTTTAGTTACATATAGAATAGTGTTAAGTTTAAAACAGAATAAAAAGAGAGTGTATTTGACTTGATTGAAGGCGAGACACTACAAGCAAAAACACTTTATGCATCTGTCAATTTTTTTTTTCAGATTAGTGGAAAGGAAACATCCAAAATTATACTTTGTGTATCTTTTATAGCACTTTATCTATTTGCATTTGTAGATTTCAATTACAGTACATATCTGTAAAGGCCATTTTCTCAAAATGAGTTTTTTCTCCTGCACTGAGCCACAAATCTCTAACTTACTTCAGTACCAACACCAAACTTTACAGTTTTATTCTATATCTATATTCTGAAGGTTTTTACAGTGGGGTTTGTTCATATATATATATATATATATATATACATAATACATACATAATATATTCATATACATAAATATATAAATTTGCCTGATTTTATACATTTTATTCCAAAAAAAAAAATTAAATTATTTACTTCTATGAAGTGATAAAAAGAGATTTCCAATCTCCCCTCTGTAAAAACCTTTGATTGTAATATGTCAAAAAAATTAAAGAAGAATCTTGAACTTCATTCAATGTTCAGATTTTTGTTCTAGAAATGTATGCAAATTAGTGCATATTCAATTAGATAACAACTCATTTGCATATTTAAACATAACACTTCAGAAAACATGTTTGGAATTCTTAATGTAATCAATCAAATGGGGAGATATATATATATATATAAAGTTATTTTTTTTACTCTATTGCCTTAACAAACTCGAGGATTTAAATGGAAAAAGTAGAAATAATGGCAAACAATAGTCTGTTTTAAAAGTGGACTATTATATGTAGCTCTTGCTAATGGTTTTCCACTGCAACAAAATAAAAAAAAAATCGTTTTTAATGGCTTGAGGTGGAGAAGCCCAATAACGGGCTCCGTTGCTGCGCTGTTCCGCCTCTCGCGCTGTCATCACTAAACCGAGTCGTGTTATGATGACAACAAGAATATGTAGCCGTTGGATGGAGAAGATCTGAATCTTAAACCCTGCCTTTATCGTGTATTTTCACGCAAACAGCTAGATTAGTGTGTTGCCAGCGCATCCGCGGTCCTCCTCCTCCTCCTCCAGCTCCGTGTGCCGCAGCCTGACCACAGTCTCCGGCGAGATGCTACCACCACACTCCGGTCTGCTCATCGGCGTTCTCTGGACTGCCATCTTCAATTCCGCTGGTGTGAAATGTCTGAACGGCGAAGAAGATCAGTCTCAAGACATGGAGTGCAAAATGAAAAGCGTTACGGTATCCGCTTTGCCGTTTTTGCGAGAGAACGACCTGAGCATCATGCACAGCCCGTCGGCCTCCGAGCCCAAGCTGCTATTCTCCGTCAGGAACGATTTTCCCGGCGAGATAGTCGTTGTTGACGACTTGGAAAATACCGAGCTCCCGTACTTTGTATTGGGTGAGTGGTGTTATTTATAATCAATTTAACATCTTATATAATACATATGCTTGATTGTGACAACTATTGTGATTTATAAATATAAATATCAGTCGCAGGCCTAGTCCAGAAACTCAAATAGGTCCGTTCTGTTATGTTCTTCGTCCGGAATAATATACAGATATGCGTTGTTTGCGCTATAGGAGGCATGGTGATCGTTTGGCAGGGTGCAGATATGCAAACAGATGATTTAATGATGAACATGAGTGACATATACAGCTGTAAGTGGTCACTGGGTTACAGTCGTGTGAGAATCCCATGTGTAAAGTTGTGTCAAGTTTGTGCCATAGCTTCACCCCTTGTGAACTCTTAGAAAAAAACAAACCAAGCAAACAACACCAATTTATGCTTTGATTCATTTCCTGATAGATCGATAGATAGATAGATAGATAGAAGTTTGTCTCAAAAGAATATTTACACAAATGTCTCATCTTCCAGTGTTGTATTAATGTTTACAACAGCACAGGAGAACATTTTGTAACATCTGTAAGTCAGTGCCTTTGATATAATATAAACAAAGTTGAAAAACTTTGATATTCCATACGTATCTGCTGTAAACAAGAAGCAATAGTAGTTTAAATATACAACATATCACTAAACTGTGTGCCTTCGTGTCAAGCACAAAGTGTGCAGTTGTTACTTGCACGAGTTGACATGGACATTGATCTAAGTACGTTTGATTTCCACAGTTATTGCACATTTTAAATTGTTTTTGTGCATACATTTATTGTGGTAATTAGATGTAACTATTATTATGCCATCCCCCATGCTTTTAAACATTTTAATTAAAAAAGTTAAGCATTTACGTGAGCTTTTTAATTTAAAAGAGCAACTAAATAGAAATACATAATTTCTCTCTCTCTCTCTCTCTCTCTCTCTCTCTCTCTCTCTCTCTCTCTCTCTCTGTGTGTGTGTGTGTGTGTGTGTGTGTGTGTGTGTGTGTGTGTGTATGTGTGTGTCAAATGGGGTATATTTATGTATATGCAATGTTTTTGTGGGTCCAGTAGAAGTACACCTTGTCTGGCCTTTTTTTTAGAAAGAAAGAAAGAAATGAATGTGTAATACCTGTGGTCACACTTTAGTTTAGGGTCCAATTCTCACTATTAACTAACTATTAACTATGACTTTTGCCTTAATAAACTCCTAATTACTGCTTATTAATAGTTAGTAAGGTAGTTGTTAAGTTTAGGTATTGGGTAGGATTAAGGGATGTAGAATATGCTCATGCAGAATAAGGCATTAATATGTGCTTTATAAGCACTAATAAACAGCCAATATCCTAGTAATATGCATGCTAATAAGCAACTAGTTAATAGTGAGAATTGGACCCTTAATTGTTACTATATGGTGAATTCAGGGTGAGTGGGACAATTTCTGCCATTGAGATGACTTGGAAAAAGTGTCCCATTCAGCTTGAGTTCACCCTATATAGGTCTCTTGACCTTCCCAATTCTTGTGGTGTTTTTAAAGACTAAATCATACATTAGTTTTGATTGCTTTAACTGTAATTTAAAGAGCTGAATGTTGTGTGGGGAACACTGTGTGTTCAGCTGTACACTGGCCGCTGTCCGTGGTGCTGAACACTAAATGCATGTCTGCCGCTGAGGTGTAAAAAGAAGCGTCGAGTGGACAGTTGTGTAAGTCATTTCCAGCCCATCAGATATGTAGTGTGAAGTGTCTGTGGCTGTCATAGAACAGGTCTGACATTTGTGCTGGGGTTGACTGTTTATTTGGCACTGCCATAGCATTGTCAAAGATGTAATGTTGTTTCTCACTTTAGGGATGTCTGGAAAAAAATGTTAGACAGGAAGTAAACATGGTGAGAAGGCAGAAATCTTTTTTAAAAAGAGAGTATTTTGCTCAGTAGTGACTTTAAAGGTACAATGTGGGACACTGACACTGCCTCCTAAGTTTTAGTGATTGCTACGCCCTTGCATTTATTGGTGTATATAAAAAAATATACATTCACGATACACACACATTCTAATTACAATATTTATTGTACTTTATATCAGGGTTTCCGCAGGTCTTAAAAAAGTCTTAAGTTGACCTTCCACAATTTAAGGCCTTAAAATGTCTTAGATTTGATCAGAAAGTCTTAAATTCAATATCATGGCATTAAATTAGGGTCCTATGATTTCTGCGATGCGGAAAACATGGATGGAATTGCAGAATCCAGTCATAAAAATGTAATTTACTGTATAATGCTGAATGTCACGGAATTTGTCAAATTTTGGATGAATGAATCAAAAGTAGGTCAGAACACTTAAAGGGACAGTTCACCCAAAAATGAAAGTTCTGTCCTCATTTACTCGCCCTCATGTCGTTCCACACCTGTGAGACTTTCCTTCATCATATAAAGCCATCGAGTCTCTTCAGAACATCTGGAATAAACCGCTCGATTTGTATGGATTCGTTTTACGATCTCTTTATGAACTTTCTGAAGCGTCAGTGGAAGTTGCTTAGACTGTCAATGGAGGACAGAAATCTTTCCCATTTCATTAAAAATATCTTCATTATTCATTATTGTTTTAATCATCAAATCACTTTCACAAGATTTCTTGTCTCAAACTTTAGGCTATTTTTTGTAAAATTAATTAAGTTATGGAGATCTGTTGTAAATTTTTAAACTTTGAAGTGTTGCTAATACAACTCATTGTGTGCTTCATAGAAATTTGCATTTCAAGAACATTGATGTATTTTCCCTTTAATTTATTCCTTAAAAAAGTCTTACATTAAACAGACCTCCATAAAACCTGCAGAAACCCTGTTATATATAATTAATTTGTGGTTTAATTTATGCTCACATACTCTTGCAAAGTTATGAAAGGTTACACCTGGGATTAGCAGAGTTTGATCTGCGTACAATGATATTTGAATGCATTAGGACCTGCATATTTATAACTAGAAATCCTTAGAGTCTAAAAAATAGTGTCAGCATGCAGAGCTAACCAGATTTCAGTTTGTTAACAATGTTTGGATGTGACTGCATTTTTCATAGCTCAAAGTTCTTAGTAGTCAGGATTTTAATACTTAGACTACAGAATTCAAATAAGCTCAGCGCTTTAAACACTCAAAAATAGCATGCGCCTGCTCTGCAGAAACCTGCTGGTCTTTATATAGGCCAAAATAGAATTTTATAGGTTTTTGGAAACTGGGAAACTTTCTTTTTTTTTTCTTTTCAATCGTTATTGTAACTTTTTATTCTGAATATATTGGATTTAATGTTTGAAACCAGTCTCAAGTTTTAGCTTCATCTGTTCGCTTATAAACTGACCAAACTCAATGAGGGTCCCAGAATACGTACAGTTGAAATAGGAATGAATAAGAAATATGCAGTGAAGTAAGCCTGATCTGGCATGAGATTGGGGCGGGACTATTTGTTTCTGTCCAATGGCTGACAGGGGAAACCTGTTTGCAAACTAGGGATGTCAAAATGACAGTGGTCAGTACCAATACCATTAAAATTTTACGGTTCTCGGTACAAATTTCGGTACCACAGCAAAATCTGTTGGAACTATTTTACTATTTCATTTAACTATTTGAAAAAATATTAAATTCAATTCAATGAGTTTATTATTTATGATGACAATCATTATAAGTAAGTAATACATATAAACATTTAAAGGCAACATGCTGTTTAAAAGTAAACGTTTATAAAAAAAAGATCAAGTGAAAAATAAGCAACCCTCTATGCACACCTAATAATAATAATAATAATAATTGTAATAATTATTATTATTAGTGTTAGTATTATTATTACATAGAGACGTAGCTAAATCTACTGTACAACAGTAGCCTAATATATTTCTGTCAATTTCTTCAAGTTAAACCGAACTTTTATTTTGACGGGTTGCCGAGATGAGCTTTGAGTTTCTGTGTGTTTATGATATGACGGTATTTTTTCTCAAATGAAACGGTAAATGCTCATGAAGTGACACCAGAGCAGCTCTGGAGATGAAGTTCATGCATTCATGTCCTCATATAGTGACACGGCAGCAGTGTTAATTTCGTTGACGAATAATTTTCATCATAATTTTCGTCAACGACCTTTTTTCACTGACGAAAACGAGACGATAACTAAATAAAAACCAGTTTTGGATGACAAAAACTATGACGAAAATCTACTGTCATTTTCGTCAACTAATAAAAAAGAGACGAAAATGTTAGGGAGGGTCGATTAGGGAAGAGATCCCGTCAGAACTGATGTCCTGTGTAACAGATGCGCTCATTTGAACTGTGACGTGCGGATCTAACGGCGGGAAAACACGGAGCTGTTGTGCTTCTACAGGCTCACGCGACAGCGCTTCAGAGCGGCTCAATCAATGCATAACACACATTTATGAGAGGTAACTGTTTATGAACTAATGCTGATCAATAATGACAATGTTTACTTTACGATGTTTATATGCTAATATGGTTGTAACAATGCATATTTTATCTCCCTCATCTGAACTGCAATAGTAAAGCGCAGACATTTCAAAATAAGAGTCCCGGTGTATTTCGAGCTTGTTTATAATTAAAAGTCACGCATTATATATACGTTTTTGGTTACACAATAAACTATTTAATTTAATTCGCATTTAATTCATAGTCAGGAGGAAAGACTAAGAACAGTATTTGACACATATCATTCAATAAAGTATCAGGGTTATAATAGTTAACTAAAACCATTAAAAAATATTCATTACTTGAAATTAAATAAATGTTAACTGAAATTAAAAAAAAATAAATAAACTTAAACTTATTTGAAGCTTTAGCTTAACCTGATATACTAACTAAAACAGAAATACAACATTATAAAAACTATATAGATGTTTTTAAAAAACAAACAAAAAAAGTGAATTGAGCTCTTTCGTGTATTTTTGCGCTTGAACGGTCAAAAACACAATTATGTCAAAATGTCAGTTTTGACATGTATTCAAGTAACAGTCGGTTATGTAACGCTTAAATGCTCAATTAATGCATTACAGTTTAACTAAACTCATTAGATTTTAGTCGACTAAAGCTAGACTAAAACTAAAACAATTGACCCTTCGCTAAGCCCCGCCCTCCTTAGTTACTGTTGCTACGCCTGTCAAGCTTTCGCGCCTGTCACATCTATTACAGTATGTATGCGCCGGTGTCAGACATTCCTAAGGAAATAATCAGTAATTTTTGGCGAACAGGGGAAATATCTGAGAGAGCCAGACAAAAGGGACTGCAGTATGCATTCGAGGGATATATCCACGACATAATATGCACCCGATTAGAGAATCATTTAATCAAAATTGAAGCTAAAGCCCATAGGTCCCAGCTCAAGCAGCAGTCGCCTCATACGCTGACCATTCAAATGGGAAACACACAAATTGAGGAACAGCTATGTTCATGCACAGCAGGGTAAGTGAAATTAGAAAATAATCTAATAATTATAAATCAAACAGCTTATCCATAAATCTTGTGGAATAAACACAAGACATTAGCCTGACCACTTTGCAATGATATCATTCTCCCGCTTATATTTTTAGCGCGCCAGGCTACTGCTCACACGTCGTGGGTCTAATTTACGCCTTGGACCTGGCAAGAGCCAGAGATGCTGAGCTGAGCCATACTTCAACAACACAAACAAAGTCCTGCACGAGTCTACCACAGCAGTGGCACAAGCCAAGGGGTAACAAAATAAGGGCAGTACCAATATCATCGGTAGTTGTCGCTAAAGCCAACGAAAACCGTATGCGGCGACCAACCGACTGTCGGTATGCAGGAAGCAGGTAAGTTGAAAATTATGGTTATGTTATAGTTATGGGAAAAAATTCCACCCCCCCCGTCCAAACTTTTAGGATACCGGGTATCAGATCTGCACAATCCATATGCACAACGCTTCGGCATGTTTCCCTCGCTCGAAAGCTTGACAGACCTTCCGCGCCTAGTTACGGTTGCTAAGCCACGATTGGCCTGTGGCGGTTTTCGGGCGTGGCTTAGCGAAGGGTCAATTCAGGTGACTAAAATGTGACTAAAACTAAATGGCATTTTAGTCAAAAGACTATGACTAAAACTAAATCAAAATTAACACTGCACGGCAGAGGCTAAAAAAATAGCGACTGTCACGTGTGTGTGTGTGTGTGGCAAATGAAACTGCGCGTCTGCGCCATTCATTCACACAGAGACGCAGAACATGCAGGATTAATATTTAAATAGTTTTTTGTGGTTTAATTTTCACAGACACTAGTCTATATTCGGCTACAGCCTGGAGCCCTGCGCTTAGATAAACACGGAAGCGACTGAAAGCAGCTGTCTATTAGTGGGTACCCAATATACTCGGTACTACCGGTACTACAGAAATGCTGGTATCGTCACATTTTCAAAATGTCAGTACCGACTTGGTACCAAAGTACCGGTACTTGTGACATCCCTATTGCAAACCATCATATATTCTTTTTGGCGTCCCTTTATCTTTAATAATTCACATTGGACTTCATTTCTTTCTTTCAGACCGACTGCACCTTGCCTTACTTCATAAATCTCACTCTTGCTCGATCGTCTCCTCTGTTCCTTCAGCCTCTGCCTCCTCCAAAGGCTCTTTGTTTGCATAAGATTGATTGGAATGATCATGGGGAGTAATTTCAAGTTGGTGTTATAAATGTTGCCTAAGGTGTTTGCACGTCCCTCCCTTCGCTCTGTGGTCTTGTTTCCTGATTATAAATGCAGTCTTTACAGAGACGCCACTAGTCTTTGAACAAGCTATTTTTAATTGGATACATTAGGGTAATTGGTACAGTCTACAAATGCATTCACAAACACACACACACACACTTGCTCTTGCACACACACACATTTACTTGGCACTCTAAATGAGGACACACCACAGACCACTATTGCTCTATTTAATAACTTCCAGGGGCAGGCTATGGGTGGGCAATGGGGATTGGCTTTCACATTTAATTGATTTTTGGCTAAGAGTCACACATAGAAGAGGCGTTGTTGAAAAAGTTTTCATTCAGACGAGTGCAGACACCTGCCGCCACGCGTTTTAAAACCTACCGATGTTTTAAAATGTTTATTTATTTGCTTGCTTTAGCTGGATATAATATAGGATATAAATGATTTAAAATTAATAGATGCGTGAAGCTGATTTGTGATAAACCACAGTTTTTAGTAAGGCAGCGGCTATTTGCACTGTGTAAATAGCATATTTTCTTAGCGACAGATGATATTTACACTAAGTGCAAATAGCTGTAGATGATATTTACTAAGTGAAAATAGTGATATATTCTATTTACACCATGTAAAAGTAGCAGTTCTTTGCAATATGTGTAAATAGAAATTAGATGCTATTTATACTTTATTTTGACAGATACTATTTGCACCTCAGTAGTGTTGTACATTAACAGGATGCAATAATAACATAGAGTGTAATTATTATATTTATTAAAATTATTAAATGGATGCCGCCTTAATGGGACAATAAAAGCCCTCCCTACACCGACCCCTAACCCTACCCAATAAATACTTTTATTATTATTAAACATTTCGTTAGGCAATTTATTTCCACTTTCAGAACATTTTCTTCATTTTTATTGAAAGTAAATGCCTTTCCGATGTGATATGCGATGGGAAAAGGGAGAAGAGCGAGCTCAGCCAAAGGTGGATTCGAACCCGTGTCGATCGCGTCAAAACCTTGTTCCACAAGCCTTACGCTCTACTGACTACACCACTGAAGATGTTGAAATATGTGCGTCTTTTTTTAATCTTGTTTGGCCCAACCAGGCATTGTTAGACGGCGCTAGTGCAAGTAACACTTGCCAGCAAGGCACGCTATTTGCACTTGATGCCTGATTTAAGCAACGTATTGAAGCATCTGAATCCTTATTTCAGACATTTTTTTAATACTTTTTTTCACAGGAATTGTGAAGCACACGTTTTTATTTTGTTAGTTTGTGATGTCATCATGAGTTACGATGTCACTGCTGGAATTTTTACATCAAGGCTGCATTTATTTGGTCAAAAATACAGTAAAACAGTAATATTGTAAAATATTAGTACAATTAAAAAAAATAATGTTTTTTATTATATTATATTTTAAAATGTAATTTATTGCTGTGATGGCAACACTGTAAACCCGAATAAGTTGGCAAAACTAAAAAAAACCGATTGCCTCAATTTTTTTAAGTTAAGAAATGTAGGTTTGAGTAAGCAGAACTTGCAGATTTTTATTTTGTAATCATACATTTTAATTGCTCTGAACTTGAAATATTTGAGTAAGCTAATTCATACATTTAACTTAAAAATATCATGTAATCTCACATTTTTTAGCAGTGGAAACTCGACTAGCTTTAACTGGCTAATTCAATAAATGCCACATTGCTAATTGGTTACACAATGCTTTGGTAGCATTAGCATAGCATAGCACTTAGTGAATGAGGACAGAAATATAATACATTTAACATAAATCTGTTCTCAAACTAAACTCATGCTCCACTCATCACATGATGGACAAAAAAAAAAAAAACAACATAACAGAAACTCTTCTAAACTAACATAGCAAAACATCAAACACTACTAAATCTCCCAATTAATGTTAATCTCGCACAAAAAAAAAAAAAAAAAAAACACAATATAACACTTAATTTTGGCATTTACTCTCCCTTTTGAGTGTCATGGCAAAGCATGCTGGGAAATATAAATCCCAGCCCAGTTTCAGTTAAATTAAAGTTTGTCTAAATTAAAAGAAACAAGTTAATAAAACTCAAAACAATGAAACAATTCAGATTACTTAAAATGTGTCAGTTTTGAGAACTCAAAAGAAAAAGAAAGTACTCATAAAAGTTAATTTGTTTAAACTAATTCGTAGGGCTGGGTATTGACACAACTTTCACGATTCGATGCGATGCGACACCCATCAAACACGTACTGCCCCGGCGGCCAGCTGCTGCTTCCACCCAGCCGCCGGCACAGTTGCCTCAGTCTGCTTGCCGCCGAGGGCGCCCTCCCGCGGCTCCCGCGGCTCCCGCGCCGCCCAAGCAGCAGCCTCCACCTGGGCCGCGCCGTGGAGGACGCCGTAGGAAGGCGCCCCAGTCCGCTCCAGCCCCGCAGCCCGCCAAGCGCCAGGCTAAGCGGCGCTCCTGACGCGGACAGCTCAGGGATGGGCAGTTCTTTCCAGGAGATGGTAGCAGGACCACTCCTTCCCCCGGTGGAGGGCCGGGGGAGAATCCTTTGTTCCGCTGCTGGCCCCCGGGTCAGCAGCACCCTTTTATGGTTAAAGAAAGAACTGACATACCCATCCCTGAGCAACCAGAGACCGATGGCAGTGTGCGCCGCCCCCGGGCCACGCCACTCTCGTCCCTCTCTGACGCCAGTCTCCTCTCAGAGCAGACCCCAGTGGAACGCGCGTCCTTCCCTGGTCTCCTCTGTCAGGACGCGGCTGATGACCGTGCCCCCACACCGGGACGCTACGCCTCCCACGTCTGGGCCGGTCACGCCGCCTCGCTGCCCCACCCGGGGTACGTCTATGGTTCGCATGACCCCGCTGGTGCAGTTTCTGGGAGCCTGGCTTCAGCTCCCTGGACTGTCCCGCTGGGTCGCGAAGACCATCAGGCTCGGCTATGCGATTCAGTTCGCTCAGGCTCCTCCTCGTTTCCGGGGAGTCCGATTCACCATAGTGGGGCCCAATGCCCCCCTCATGCGTGCGGAGGTTGCTACCTTGCTGGCGAAGGGTGCGATCGAGCCTGTCCCTCCAGCCGAAATGGAGTCCGGCTTCTACAGCCCTTACTTCATTGTACCCAAGAAAACCGGTGGGTTACGACCGATCCTGGACCTGCGCGTCCTAAACCGATCCCTTCACAGGCTTCCGTTCAGGATGTTGCCAGCGAAACGCCTTTTCGAATGCGTTCGTCCAGCAGATTGGTTTGCAGCGATCGACCTGAAGGACGCCTACTTCCATGTCTCCATTCTTCCTCGACACAGACCGTTCCTACGGTTTGCTTTCGAGGGGCGGGCATACCAGTACGCGGTCCTCCCATTCGGGCTAGCTCTGTCCCCTCGCGTCTTCACGAAGATGGTCGAGGCAGCCCTTGTGCCACTCAGGCAACACGGGGTTCGCATCCTGAACTACCTCGACGACTGGCTGATCCTCAGCCACTCTCGAGAGCAGGTGTGCGAACACAGAGACCTGGTGCTCCAGCACCTAGCCCGTCTGGGCCTTCGGGTCAACTGGGAGAAGAGCAAACTCTGCCCAGTGCAGAGGATCTCTTTTCTCGGTATGGAAATCGACTCGGTCGCCATGTGTGCGCAGCTTACGAGCGAGCGCGCGCAGTCACTGCTGATTTGCCTTCGTCAAATCGAGAGCAAGAGTGCGGTTCCACTGAAGTTATTTCAGAGGCTCCTGGGGCATATGGCATCTGCAGCCGCGGTAACGCCGCTCGGATTGCTTCATATGAGACCGCTTCAGCACTGGCTTCGCGATCGAGTCCCGAGATGGGCATGGCAGTCGGGCACGCTCCGGGTCCCAGTGACTCGGGCCTGCCTGCAGACCCTCACCCCGTGGTCGAACCTCAGTTTTCTACGGGCCGGTGTGTCCTTAGAACGAGTTTCCAGGCATATTGTTGTGTCAACAGATGCCTCCACCACGGGCTGGGGTGCCATGTGCAATGGACATGCTGCCGCGGGCTCCTGGACAGGACCCCAGCGCCTCCTGCATGTCAATTGCCTCGAGTTGCTGGCAGTACGGTTCGCCCTGCACCACTTCCGAGCGCTGCTCAAGGGTCAACACGTGCTAGTTCGGTCAGACAACACGGCCACAGTAGCGTACATCAACCACCAGGGTGGTCTGCGTTCCCGCCGCATGTCTCAACTCGCCCGCCATCTCGTCTTATGGAGTCAGAAGCACCTGAGGTCCCTTCGTGCCATCCATATCCCGGGAGTCCTGAACCGTGCAGCCGACGAGCTCTCACGGCTTCAGCCACTTCCTGGAGAATGGAGACTCCATCCCCAGACGGTTCAGCTGATTTGGGAACAGTTCGGCGACGCACAGGTAGATCTGTTTGCCTCCCACGACTCTTCCCATTGCCGCCTGTTTTATTCCCTGACCGAGGGCCCCCTCGGCACGGACGCTCTGGTGCACAGCTGGCCGCGGGGCCTCCGCAAGTATGCGTTTCCCCCAGTGAGCCTTCTTGCACAGGTTCTGTGCAAGATCAGGGAGGACAAGGAGCAGGTCCTTTTGGTCGCCCCGTATTGGCCCGGCCGGACCTGGTTCTCCGAACTTGTACTCCTTGCGACAGCCCCTCCCTGGTCGATTCCTCTGAGGAAGGACCTCCTTTCTCAGAGACGGGGCACCCTTTGGCACCCGCGTCCCGATCTTTGGAACCTCCACGTGTGGCTCCTGGATGGGACGCGGCAGGTTTGAGTACCCTACCACCTCAGGTGGTGGCTACCATCACTTCCGCTAGGGCCTTGTCTACTCGACACGCCTATGTGTTGAAGTGGAACCTCTTCGTCACCTGGTGTTCTTCTCGCCAAGAAGACCCCTGGAAATGCCCGATCGGGTCCGTGCTCTCATTCCTCCAGGAGGGGTTGGAACGAAGGCTGTCTCCTTCCACCCTCAAGGTTTATGTGGCCGCTATTTCTGCCTACCACGACCTTGTGGAGACGAAAAAGGTAAGTCAGCACGACCTGGTCATCAGGTTCCTGAGGGGAGCGAGGAGACTGAATCCTCCTCGCTCTCCCCTCGTACCCTCTTGGGACCTCGCAGTAGTCCTAAGCGCTCTGCAGAGGGCTCCCTTCGAGCCATTGCGGTCAGTCGAGCTTAAGTTCCTGTCTATGAAGACAGCGCTCCTGACCGCCTTGGCCTCCATCAAGAGGGTAGGGGACCTGCAGGCATTTTCGGTTGACGAAGCGTGCCTGGAATTCGGGCCGGCCAACTCTCACGTGATCCTGAGACCCCGGCCTGGATATGTGCCCAAGGTTCCCACCACTCCCTTCAGGGACCAGGTGGTGAACCTGCAAGCGCTGCCTTTGGAGGAGGCAGACCCAGCCTTGGCACTGCTCTGTCCAGTACGCGCCCTCCGTGCTTACGTAGACAGAACGCAGTGTTTCAGGACCTCAGACCAGCTCTTTGTCTGTTATGGTGGGAAGCTGAAGGGAAAGGCTCTCTCCAAGCAAAGGTTGTCTCACTGGATAGTGGACGCCATTGTTTTGGCTTACCAAACGCAGGGGCGCTCATGCCCCCTAGGGGTCAGGGCTCACTCCACCCGGAGTGTGGCCTCCTCTTGGGCTCTAGCGCATGGCGCCTCGCTAACAGACATTTGCAGAGCTGCAGGCTGGGCGACACCCAACACATTCGCCAGATTCTATAATCTCCGAGTGGAGCCAGTGTCCTCTCATGTACTCGCCTCTACTAGTGGCCGGTAATGGACTAGGCTCAGGTGTCTTCGCTTGCTCGCCATTCCACTCCACGGACTGGATACGTACGATATTTTCCTCAGGTAGTTTCCCTGAAGCCCTGAGTTCCTCCAGCACTGTTGATGCCGACACCAGTACGTCTGCCCACTCGCTCAGGCCCTCGTGTTGGCTAGGTGCCACCGTGTGCATGGTTCCCCCGTTGGGTGACCCCCACATGTGTATTTCCACTGTAAGTCTCCCTGAGCAGGTGTCTTTCCCTTGGCAAGCCCCTTGCCACCCCTGGGGGTAAAATTTCTTCCACCTTCGGCTGGTTACCCCAGAGTTTTCCATATGTAGCCCTGAGCGGGTCATATGTGTTCTTAAGTCCTCCCTACGGGTAGGCATTTGGCGCATACTTCCACCTGGAATATGCTTCCCAGTGTACCTTGGTATTCCTGTGTTAAGTGGGAGTCCTTCGTCCGTACTAGCTTACGACAGGGAGCTCACGCTTACGCAGGGCACTGGATGACAGCCGAGTGGCGTGATTACATTGGGACCCCCATTCGTCAGTCACTGACGTTACTCGGAGTGACTAAACGAAAGGGAACGTCTCGGTTACGTATGTAACCCTCGTTCCCTGAGGAGGGAACGGAGACGTAACGTCCCTCTGCCACTTCCGCTGTACCGCTGGAACAGCCGGGAGTTCAGTCTTGGCTCCTCAGCAGGTAAACATAATGCGATGTTGCCAGCGTACTTCCTTATATACCCACGCTGTGGGGCGGAGTTACGCTATGCAAATTCCGCATGCCCATGGCATTGGCGCTGCCATTGGGCGTTTTCTAGATCTCGAAGGTGATAGGCTTCTAAGCGAAACCCCCATTCGTCAGTCACTGACGTTACGTCTCCGTTCCCTCCTCAGGGAACGAGGGTTACATACGTAACCGAGACGTTTCTACTCCAGTTTGTTTTTTGAAATAAACATTTAAATGGTGGCAATCATAAAAACTTGACGGATTTATTCAAACATGCATTAATATTGAAGAACATTAAAAATTATAATAAATAGCCTATGTGATGTGGTGCATATATTTAGCAAAATGCTCCACTCTAGAGTTCATTTCTCTAGCTGACTAATGAGTTTATGGACACTGGATATGGTTTTTCTGAGGTAAATGTGACGTTACGTGACATATTGTTTACTAGCTGTTTTACTGACGTTTTTCCGCGGTTGAAACACTGATTGAGCGATTACATGTGACGTGATACGGATTCAGTCTTCATTTTCGATTTCTATTTTCATCTTTTAACATACCTTCAGAGTCAGACGTTCATTCATGTTTATTTCGTGCTGTAACTGGCATTAAAGCGGAGATGATCAGTTCACGTGGATTACGCCACATTAAACAGCACCAAAACGGTATTTATTTTTTTTATTTCGTAATAAAATGGACGTAATTTGAAATCTGAGACTTTGTATCTTATCAATAGTAACAAATCACAAATATTATTGCGATTTATTGGATGGGAGGCGCGCTACACTGTTCCGTTCATTCATCAACTGAAAACAGGATATTGGTTCATAAAAATGAGAATCGATTAAAATCGAGAAATCGATATTTTTTTATCCAGCCCTACTAATTTGTTTAATTTGAATTAGCTCTACTCAAACCAATTCATTATTTTGAGCGTTAGGGTTCACAGTGAACGCTGTATTTTCAGCATCATTACTTAAGTGTCACATGATCCTTCAGAAATCATTCTAATATGCTGATTTGCTGCTCAAGAAACATTTTCTTATTATTATCAATGTTGAAAACAGTTGTGCTGCTTAATATTTTTGTGGAAACCTTTTTCAAGAACAGCATTTGTTTGAAATAGAATGTTTTTTGTAAAAGCCTTTACCGTGAATTTCTTTTTTAATGTATTGCCTCTAAACTTTTGAACTGTATTATTATTATTATTATTATTATTATTATTATTATTATTATTATTATTATTATTATACTTTTATAAAGAAAATAGGAGATTATAATCGATTATGTTGTCTGACCTCTCCTATAGGGGTGTACTGAAGTAAAGCAAATACAATAAGATATAATGATCCATGTTTCGACCCTTTCTCTCAGTTAAATCCAGGATTTAGAGGCGAGATTTACTGTGTGTTTGTGAGGAAGGTTCTGCGAGACAGCACAGGAAGATTGTGTGGCAATGAATGGTTTCCATGGCAACAGGAGCTGGTGCTTAAAGGATGCCTTGAAGAGTGGTGACATTACGCTTCCACCTCAGGAGAGAAACAGCAATTCTACCCAACTACATCTGCAGAGAATCAAATGCAAATGATCTTTTAGTTTACAATCGCAAACGTTGGCTTTGAGTCCCATCTCTGTCACAATCGATATGTTAATTTTTTGTTTGTAACAAACAGCTCCATGGTCTTTGCACAGTGCGATTATAGTTGTCTTAGGAAATGCCTTTGTTTTGACTGAATCATAACAATTGGAAAAATGTAATTACTTGGAATCCCTTGTGTATTTAGCATGTACGTACAGACATTGAAGTAGAAACATTTTAAAACAAGCATATGGATAATGTCCGATTTTGCTTTCCATCATAGTTCACACTTTACACTGCTGTTTAAATCTCAACCCCGGTTTCACAGACAAGGGTTAAGCTAGTCTAAAATGCATGTTTGAGCTGTTTTAACTGAAAGCAACTTGCACTGACATTCTTAAAGGGGACATATTATGCCTCTTTTTACAAGATGTAAAATAAGTCTCTGACGTCCCCAGAGTGTGTATGTGAAGTTTTAGCTCAAAATACCTCACAGATCATGTTTTATAGCCTGTTAAAATTGCCACTTTTTTGGGGTGAGCAAAAACCATAGACTGTAAATATAGAGGTAGTGTCAGTGATGTCACCTGTAGGTTTCTGAAGAGCGCTTTTGAAGCCTAAAGTCGGCCGTTGCCTGTCACCTGTCACTCAAGTGGCCACGGCCTTAATTATGCAGAACTTTAAGGCTTAATATAATTTAAACGAATGAGTTGTAAAAAAAAATTCACCTCCCTCACAGTTGTCATGAAGGGCAAAATTAGCTGTATAGACCAAAACCACAATTTGTACCAGGCTGTAAACATGTTTTTTTCTGCTGTAAAGTTGGGCATTTTAATAAGTTGGGCTCAGTGAGATTCTGCTCTCTTTTGGAGCCTGTCTCTAGCGGCCAGTCGATGAATTGCAGTTTAAGTCACTTCCATATTGGCTTCAAGAGAAACTGGGGGAGATTGCCGCTTGGCAAAAACACACCGTTTTTGTGTATGTCCCTTTAAATGCAAATGAGCTGGTGCTCCCTGCCTGTTCTTTCAAGAAGAGGGCGGAGCTTCAATAGCTCTTGCAACAACAACAGAACATGTCAGAAACTAACGGTGTTCAGTTCGAACCAGTGTCAGACAATAATGCCTACAGAGCCAGAGAATATCTGCTGCATGGAGATATTACAGGTATAGTTTAGTTTAATTATGGTTTTAACTTATGTTGCCATCTTGCTTTTATCCACTATTAGTACAAGCCTGTTGTAGAGGACCCTGTCCGAATGATGGCCAAAACTTTACTGATGAATTTTATGAAGTTTATTGTTCATAACACAAAAGATGAAGCGTCTGTTTTCACTGTAAGAGCTGAATAAAACACAGTACAAGAAGTGCGCATTAAAGTCTTATCCATAAACTCTCTCTCTCCCTTGCTTGATCATCAGCATACACAGTGAATTACACAAAACACTCCTTACAACTAACAGTAAACAAATATATACAGACATTATGCTTTTTCAGGGGTGCTTAATAAACTGGTAAACTTTATATCCGTAAAACAAATCAGATAAGCTATAATAAAGTGTACGCGCTCCCTTTCATTACTGCCGTGACCAGTATCGCTCCGGAGACTGTAAGCTGGATCACGAATAGTTGGTACTGATCCATCCTTGAGCTTTAACTTTGCAAAACCGGCCTTGATTTGTCCCTCGTTCAGATAATGCACCTGCGTTGCTTACAAGACGTTGTTGTCGCTACAGCTGCTCGAGCGTGGAGAAAATGGCGGACAGTGTTCAACTGGCTGAGGGCGGAAACTATGCTAATAAAGAACAGTATGTCAGCGCCGTGGGTGGAAACGTGCAGATTAAGGGGCGGTGATATTATAATAGATCCCCTTCCTACATCAGAAGGGGAGAGAAATCAGAGCGGCTAATTTTTTCACGTGCTTGCAGAGAAGGGCTTACCAAAACAAAGTTACTGGGTTGTCCTTTTTCACGTTTTCTGGGTTGGTAGATGCACCGGGGACCCGATTATAGCACTTAAACACGGCTTAAACATGGAGAAAGTCTGATTTTTATGATATGTCCCCTTTAAAATATGTCAGTGCCATTGTTTTGTCTCAAGATGCACATCAGTAATGTTTTTTTCTAATGCATGTTTATAAAAGCTACTTAAATGTCGTAATTAAACTAAGGCCTAATCCTGGCTTCATCTAAGCCGTGTCTGTGAAACCAGGCCTCAGTGTCTTTTGCCTTTGAGTCCCTTTAGTTTCCCTTAACAACCGAAACTACATTCTCATATTATGTGGAACAACACATAGCTTTCATAAGAATATAGTCCATGATGACTTTCAACTACATCCCTTTAAAGAATAAAATCCAGGAGATATGGTGCAGAATTTTGATCTGTCACTCATCCCAGAGATGACACAGTGTTTCGAGTGCCTGCATATGAGAACTCAAAGCAAACCTTGAGGTATTCGCAAAGGAATTGAAGATATTTATGCACACTCACGTGTTGTCAGCAGGGCCATGCACAGGACAAGCAAACAGAGTGAGCTTGGCTTCTGCAAACTTTATTTGAAGGAAAGTGCAGTTGCATTAACAGGCTGCCGGTTTAATGTATGACACGCCACGTGTTGCTATCTGTAGAGCATTCTTTGAGCAAACAGGAAAAAATAGACATCATGAATCTTTTTTTCGGTTTTAACTGGACCTCAGGACTCTTTTGTTATACTTTTCGTTTTGATTACTGTTTATGGCTGTGACATTTACTTACATTTAACTTTTATTGTTTATAATGACTCGTTTAGCACCTGGGGCTACAATTATTAATATTCTACACAGGTTTTACTATCACTTCAGTAGTTTTAGAAGGTAAATAGATACACCCTTTCAGCAGTTATGTGCAGCGTAGCTGGAGGGTAACTAATGATTTGAAACCCTCAAGCAATGCAAACATAGTTGCATGCATGCTTGTTTGCATATCAAATTGAGCACATAGTCAATTAAATTGGCCACATTGGTAGTTATAATTCTAGAAACATTCTACTTTCTAACATGTTGTTTTGTATTTTGGCTTTTAAGTTATAAGATATTCTATAGAGGCAGGCAGCAGCGCTGCAACATGACGCAGTGAGAATAAATGCACTTCACTATAGCTTTGACACATTTGATATTATTATATGAAAAAGTTCTACAGGTTTTTCAAAGGGATTTTCATTGTCAGTCTCCTTTGTGCACTTAAAATAAAATGAGGTGGCTAGGTGAATCTTGATGGACCGTCTTTGTTAAAAAGTTCAATGTCAAAACCCTTGTGTTTCTAAAATCTCCAGCAGATTCAACATAACTTCTGTTAGCCAACCATATCCGCTTTAACAAAAAGTGTCTGAAATGACTAGCAAATTAATTCCCTGTCTAGACAGGATCAGGAGATTGTTCGATCTGTGTAAAATCCTCTGTTTTTATTTGTCTCCTTGAATCCTGAAAAGGTTTTTAAATCAAATGCAATACATTTTCTTCAATCTCTTTTTTATTTGATACTGATATTTAATTGTTGTGGGGAAAAAGCCTTATGTGAATAATTTATGCACAAAGCATGGGAATTTACAGGGATGTATCTATGAATGAGTATAGATTTGAAATAGTTTTGTTGTAGTTGGTTAGCCGTGTTTTATGTGAAGTCACGTTTAGAGTGGTTATTTTTCATCTGGTGAACTTCAATCCATTTCTCTTCATGCAAATGTGTATATTTTACAAAAGCTCAGATTTATCTGCACTAAGATGTATTGGGGGAAATGAGTAATGTTCAATGACTGACTCAGAGTCAAGTCTTAATTTCCTTTATATACCATGTGCCATTTTATATAGTTTTTCATAATAATTTTGAGCTAAATTAAATAATTACAGGCAAAAATGGATAATATGACAGAACTTTCATTTTTGGGTGTACTATTCTGTAAGTGTAATATAAGTGTATTATAGTGAAAAACAGTGATATTTTAATCACAGATCTGAGTTAAGTCTAGTTGGCCTCTTTTTTGAGAAGGCTACATTAAATGAACTTGCTTGAGCCAAATGAGTATGTTTGGGGTTGTTAAAGGATTAGTTCACTTCAAAATGAAAATGTCCTGACAATTTACTCACCCCCATCTCATCCAAGATGTTCATGTCTTTCTTTCTTCAGTTGAAAACAAGTTAAGTTTTTTGAGGAGAACATTCCAGGATTTTTCTCCACATAATGGACTTCAATGGGGACCAACGGTTGAAGGTCCAAATCAATGCAGTTTCAAAGGAAGGGCTTCAGAGGCTCTGCACGATCCCAGACGAGGAATAGGGTCTTATCTAGACAAACCATCAGACATTTTCAATAAAAAAATATATATATTTATATACTTTTTAACCTCAAATGCTTGACTTTGATGTTGTTAATCTTCGCGGCGTATAATGTCATCACGTCGGAAAGGTCACGCGTGACGTAGGTGGAAGAACCGACCCAGTGTTAAAACGAACGTGCAAAGACTAAATCAAACGGCCTTTACAAAAATTAAGGTGAAACAAGTTGGAGGAGAACATGAGATGTTTTCAGCACTGGGTCGCTACATCATGCGTGACCTTTCCGACGTGATGACGTCATACGCCGTGAAGCAGAACAACACCGAAGTCGAGCATTCGTGGTTAAAAAGTATATAAATGTTTATTTTTTTTAGAAAATGTCCGATGGTTTGTCTAGATAAGACCCTATTCCTCGTCTGGGATCGTGCAGAGCCTCTGAAGCCCTTCCTCTGAAACTGCACTGATTTGGACCTTCAACCGTTGGTTGCCGTTGAAGTCCATTATGTGGAGAAAAATCCTGGAATGTTCTCCTCAAAAAACTGAATTTCTTTTCGACTGAAGAAAGAAAGGCATGAACATCTTGGATGCGATGGGGGTGAGTAAATTATCAGGAAATTTTCATTTTGAAGTGAACTAATCCTTTAAGACTTTTAAAAATATTTTAGAATTAGAATAGTATAGAGAATAGAATAGATAATTTAGTATATAATAGTAGAATAGTATTAGAATTTAAATAACTTTTCTATTTTAATATATTTTAAAATGTAATTTATTCCTGTTATGGCAAAGCTGATTTAATCTGTAATATTATAAATGTCACATTTGATTCATTTAATGCATAATTGATGAAAAACGTTTAATTTCTTTCAACAACAAAAAAAATATCTGTTTTTCTGGATTAATTCATAGTAGTCTGAACTGCACCAGCTTCATTGTCCATGCTTTACTTGTGGGACTTTACAACAATGAAGAACCCAATAAAACGTCTAACAGCATAGCCAAGCCAACTATCTATTCTGCTTGTATTGATCTCTGATGTCAGGGGTGGATTTGAAGTGTAAAATGTACCGAGTGTGGAAGAAGAGGAGAGTGACCCACACGTGGATCTCTAATGGACACTTCCCACCTTCTCTCACTGGGTACTTGAGCTGAGTGTGTTTTTTCCCTTGCCTTTACGAGCCACAGTTCATCATCTTCTCAATTTGCCGCAATCTTTACTTGTCGACCTTGACATCCTTCCCTTATTCACACAACTTTGAAGAATCCGTGAATGCTATTCAAGTCAAAAACTATGCAAACTTCCCAGCTTTCAAGGAGATAATCAAGAAGAATGGGCTGCTTATGTTAGCTCGTTTGCATAAACTTGGACTAAAAGCTTACTAATGAACAGTCTCTCTTATTTTACTCAAATAATAGAGTGAGACTAAAGATTAGAGGGTTTTCTTCTTGACTTTGTGTTTTTTTACAATGAATCTGTGATGTGTATTAACAGAAACACCAAACTCTGACACCGACTGATAAGAAGATTTTGTATTGTTTTGCAGTGTTTCTAAAGACTACTGAAGACTATCTATCCGTCCGTCCGTCCGTCCGTCCATCCGTCCATCCATCCATCCATCCATCCATAGTAGTCTGAACTAGGGCTGGGCAGTATATCGAGTTTGTACGATATAGCGATATATTTTTTACAAACGATATGGAATGAGGCAATACCGTTTATATCGATATACAGTAGTTTGATACGAGCGCATCTGAAAAATAGCTGAGTACGCAGAGTGAGCTGATGCAGGGAAAGTGCATGATACAACTTGTCCTCAACATGACACATGCTTTATATTAAGGGCTTCAAAATAACTGGTAAGATATAGTTAACACGTATAGTTTAAAGTAGCTTGCCCTGTCAGATGCTCTGAGAGATAGGCTACTTGTGCTGACAGACAGATAAATACTTGGTGTTTAATGCGTTTGAAATGTGGTGCTTTCCTCAGTGCATAACTTACATTTCACAGGTATATTCTCCATCTGTAAATGTTAGAAAGTCATGCAAATATGTCCATTTTGCTGTCCGGAGAGGACGAGCCTATTGCAAGTGGATCTCCGCTTAAATTCAGGCTTCCGTGAATGAGCGCCGCCGCCGCGTGCATGCGCGACAAACAGACGGAGCGCAATAGAATTCTAAAGACTACTGAAGACTATCTATCTATCTGTCTATCTGTCTATCTGTCTATCTGTCTATCTGTCTGTCTATCTGTCTATCTGTCTATCTGTCTATCTATCTGTCTATCTGTCTATCTATCTGTCTATCTATCTGTCTGTCTATCTATCTATCTATCTATCTATCTATCTATCTATCTATCTATCTATCTATCTATCTGTCTGTCTGTCTGTCTGTCTGTCTGTCTGTCTGTCTGTCTGTCTGTCTGTCTATCTATCTATCTATCTATCTATCTATCCATCCATCCAAAGCTAAAGCTAAAGCTCCATCCATCCATCCATCCATCCATCCATCCATCCATCCATCCATCCATCCATCCATCCAAAGCTAAAGCTCTATCCATCCATCCATCCATCCAAAGCTAAACCTCTATCCATCCATCCATCCATCCATCCATCCATCCATCCATCCATCCAAAGCTAAAGCTCTATCCATCCATCCATCCAAAGCTAAAGCACTATCCATCCATCCATCCATCCATCCATCCATCCATCCAAAGCTAAAGCACTGTCTGTCTATCTATCTATCTATCTATCTATCTATCTATCTATCTATCTATCTATCTATCTATCTATCTATCTATCTATCTATCTATCTATCTATCGTTATATCCATCTATCTATCTATCTATCTATCTATCTATCTATCTATCTATCTATCTATCTATCTATCTATCTATCTATCTATCTATCTATCTATCTATCTATCGTTATATCCGTCTATCTATCTATCTATCTATCTATCTATCTATCTATCTATCTATCTATCTATTGTTATATCCGTCTATCTATCTATCTATCTATCTATCTATCTATCTATCTATCTATCTATCTATCTATCTATCTATCTATCTATCTATCTATCTATCTATCTATCTATCTATCTATCTATCCAAAACTAAAGCTCCGTCCATCCATCCACCCATCCATCCATCTATCCAAAACTAAAGCTCCATCCATCCACCCATCCATCCATCCATCCATCCATCTATCTATCCAAAGCTAAAGCTTCATCCATCCATCCATCCATCCATAGCACTATCTATCTCTCTCTCTCTCTCTCAAAAACTAAAGCACTATCTATCTATCTATCTTTTAACCTGCCAAAAGCAGTGCTTTAATGATTAGAAACTTCACACAAGATGGAACGGCATGTAAGGACACTTGGGGAAGTACAGCTGTACATCATATTTTTGATGGAACATTTCACCGGCTGTACATGATGAGATGAGCTGTATCTGTAATTGAAAAGTGTGCCAGTAAGAGCTTAGTAAGAACTTTTGAGTGACACCAGCTCTGGGCTCTGTGGGAGTGACCCTGTTTAATGCCAAACCAGGAACAAGGTGTCCCCACTATCACTTTCCAAGAAATACCCTCAAACGTGCTCATTTAATAGTTTTCTCACAGTGATCCTGTGCTCTTAAAAAAGGATACGAGCCTATATTTCCACATGCTACACTTTTTACACTTTGCCTCCATTTCCATCTCTTTCCCCTTCAACCACTTGGATAGCAGACCAAAGAAACCTTCTATATAGATTTCTGACTTTTTTTTTGCCACTGCTGTGCACTGCTACTTGTGGAGAGCCCGGGCTAATGAGATGGCACAGACGGCGCACTCGTCTGGTCATGACAGGAGCTGAGATAGAATAGAAGGGCTTATGGTGCAGGTAATGGGCATTTCAGCAACACAATGGTATGGTGAGGTCATTCAGCCACAAATGATGTGTTGTGTTGATTCCTGGTGTGCTGTGTGTTGGCTTTGCCTTGTATTAAAAAACAAAAATACGACAAAAGAAGAAATGCTTCAAAAAACAAACAAACAAAGCAAAACAACAACAACAAAAACATTGCATTTACGGATTTCTGATTTATGCCCCAAGAAGAATGCTGTTATAAAGATATATTTCAAATATTATAAAGGCTACAGTGTATCTCAACACTCCTTGTATTCATGCATTTTGGCATTTCTATTTATATTGATTTACTATGTAAAACTATGTTGGGTGGATGTGTGTCCCTCTAGGGGGGGGTATGGGGGCATGCTCCCCTGTAAGAAACTTTTGTACATTTTAAGTTTAAATGCATCAATCTGGTGCACTTTGAGAGCTCAAAATTAAGAGCTTTAACCCATGTACAGTGTGCAAACTGAACAAAGAAAAAGCATTGAGTATCTGGACATTAAAGAGGGCTCAAAGATCTTTTTAGCTGTGATATACAGTCTCAGTCTACATTACATTGACACTGGTGTTTTAAGATGCCAAACAATTATTGCAGTAATACTAATGATTTATATAATTATTGTAATATTGTAATTCAAATGCACTGTAAAATAAATGAAAATAAATATTTCATAAGTATATTTAACTTTACACTACAGTATAGGGAAATTACAATCCTTTCATCCTAATTTCTTGACTTGCAAGAGATAAACCCTTGAGCTTTTATTTTGAAGAAAACTAACACCAGATCACCAGCTGATCGTGTGAGCAAAACACACAGCACAAACAGACTGCCTTAATTAAATCACTGTTTTTATAAAGGCACAAAGCCATATCACGCTTTTGATTTTAGTTCGTTGGTAAAATACAACGTTAGAGACCTTTTATGTTAGGCTGTTTTAAATTTCATTATGAAACAGTGGCGGCACAGGGTCATTAATGGGAAACACTGCATGATGTTTAGCTGAGAAATGTGCTAAAGTTGAGTAATATTATATCATATATTATAACAAAACCAAAAAGAGAGTCTGCCGCTGAGTGAGTGACAGGAGAGAAGAGAGAGAAAGCGCTGCCGATATAGGTGTATGGATACTGCGGAAAAGCGGCATTGAACCGTTTAACATATTTTAGCAGAGATATGTATCGAAAAATTATATTTTGACAGCACTGTTAAGAAACCTCAAATCTGAAAGATTCGGGGCTTTTTTGAAAAAACATTCAGGGCTCCAGCCCCCTTAGCCCACCCCTAGCGCCACCCCTGGCTGTATACGTAAACATGTTGTATCGTACATGGGATTTTTGCCCAGACGGATCTGGCGTTTTGGGAGCCTGAAACTGTTTTTTGAAACCGGTTCCCAGATTGGATCAATCTGAAAACGACAGCCGATCCGTATATTTTGTGAAATGATGATGTCATCACCCCACGTCTCGACCCTAGTCAGACACCGCATGCTTCTTCTCTGTTTTTAGTGTATCTCTGTGGCAGAATTACAGCGCCACATAGTGGTTTGGCATGTATAGCACATCGTTTTGAGTCGGTTTCAGTGGTTTCGTGTGTACTCAGATATGTCGCCGTGTTTACGGAATTTTTTTTTGAACAAGGAAAAAAAAAATTGGATAGGGAAAGCTCTGGCTTCGTGTGGATGTGGCCTTAGAGTGCTTTCAAGGTAGACATTGTGCCAGTCTGTGTGTTCCCTGAGGATTGAACTTTTGACCTTGGCTAGCACTATGTTCTACCTGTTGAGTCGAGAGTATCTGGGAAAATGGGAGAGAAAATGAAAAAAAAACAAAAAACAAAAAAAAAAAACGCACTCATAGCTATTTTGGTCTCCAGAAAAAATATCTAAACATTCTTAAAACCAGATTAATTTTATTCAGGAAGCTAAATTGTGTAAAATATTAAGACAAGTTTTCAGTGTTTTTTTATTTTTTATTTTTTATAAATAAATGCTGTTCTTTTGAATGTTCTAGTCATCAAGGAATCCTAACAAAAAGTATCAGTCTCCACAAAAATATTAAGCAGCAAAACTGTTTTCAACATTAATAATAATAATAAGAAATGATTCTTAGCAGCAAATCATCATATTAGAATGATATCTGGAGGATCATGTGACACTAAATATTGGAGTAATGGCTGTTGAAAATAAATTACATTTTGAAATATATTAAATAGAAAATATATATATTTTTAGTTCTCTCTTGATGTGCCATGTCATTGTCTACTGTCAAAGCAATGCTGTCCAAAAAACACCCTTATGCACTTCTATAGTAGCGTATAATTGATCATTTGCCCCAGATTGATTATTGCACTGCCAGTATACATTAGGGGTGTAATGGTTCTCGGTAGAAAATCAAACCGTACGGTTCTCCACCCACGGTTCGGTACGCACTTGCACGCGGTTCATCTCAAATCTGATGACGCATCTATAATATGGTTTGTTGAAAATAACAACGTGTAAAACAGACAGAGAGAGTTCGGCTAATGTATGTTTCTGTCGATGGATACACATTCTGGCTTCCCAATACAACAGCGATGATCAAAAAGCGTGAACAAAACAGTCACTCTTGTGTGGAGTGCATCTGCTCGAACGTGACTCATATGCCGTCATCAACGGGTGTTGATAGAGACCTGAACACACACTTTGCTACTTGTGTTTAAACTAAACTCATTTAAGCCTTGCCAGTTTAAACTTTCAAGAGCAAGACGCGGAAGAGAACTTGCGCACGCTGAGAGGAGAGTTGTGTGTGTGTGTGTATGCATCTGAAGCGTTGCAGTGCGCAAACATTGAGTTCTCTTTCACGTCTTGCGCTTGAACAGACAAATTCACACAAAAATTGTCAACATGCCCGTCTTGGCGAGTAATCCTAGCCATCATAGCTGGTTATGTCTTAAGTAAAGCGTAAACAGTCGATAAAGACGTGTGTTCATGTGTAGTGTGTACTCTTTCCGTGCATTATTTCTTAAAGGGAAAGAAGCCTTTTTCTGCTGTCTGTGTTTTTAATGTTCATCAAACAACAAATGACACAGAAATCACTCACTGCTCTCGACTGAATAACTATTGTAACTTCAATAATGATTCATCTTTATTTAATTCATACAGTGAAGATTATAATATGCAATGTTATTATTTTATATTTGATTATTCAGTTTCTGTACCTGAAAACCGCTGTTAGATACCTGAAAAGCACTGTTTATTTACATGCATCTTTGCTCTATTGAATGTATTTGTGTTGTTGCTTGTAGTTTGATTATATGTTATATTTTCTTTATTTTTATTTGACAGTTGAATATAGCTAATAACTAATTTCCCTGAACACAGCACATACCGAACCGTACCGAAACCGAGACCCTAAAACCGTGATAAAAACTGAACCGTGAGTAAATTGAACCGTTACACCCCTAGTATGCATATGGTTGCAACCCCGCATTGCATATTTATATTTGTGCATATATGCAGTATGTAAATATCGAATTGCAAGGTGAAATCTTTTACCAGGGTACAGCTGTATTAGATAATAAATGTGCTGTCATGTATTTAGAGGAGAATTCAGACAGCTTAGCACATGGTCTGTCTTCACCTCAAATGCCTTAGAGCAGCACATTAAAATGATTGGGTGGAATAAATTTGATAACTAGATATGTGAGCATAACCACATTACGTAGGGCAGACTCAAAGACTTGTTTATTTAATGGAGCATAACGTATCGTTTCACATGCGGTAATATGATTGTTTAATACACACCCATCTGTAATGGGTGTGGCCATTCCAGAAGTGCGACAAATTGCATTTCTGTTATCTGAAACCAAACGACAAAATGTTTCATTTTTAACATTCGCTCTGTTCCAGCCTTCACTAGTCTGCAGCGAGCAAATAAAAACCCAAAATGGTTGACGAGAGTTTGGCCCTAGGTCAGAATGAGATGGTAACATGCCCTTGGAGAATCGCTGCCACTGTCTGTCAGAAAGAGGGTTGGACCATTTGAGGTGAGCGAGTGCTCTTGAAGGTCAGGTCATTGCTTTTCATTTAGTTCATGAGATATACTTTTGTTTGAAAGCGTAGGCTCACTCCCAGCTCAATTCGGTCTGTTGTTTGTGCGCAGAATATTTAATAAAAGCCTGCTTTCTTTCTTTCCATCTGCATGGCTGAGCTGTTGACTCTCTGCTCTCCGTGGTATAACCCCTGCGTTGTTTCGCTGGGCACCCAAGGCCCTCGCAATAATGTCTATAATTAGATCAGGTTTATTTAGAAATCATATTTTTCAGAGCTGGTTGCAACACGGAGGATAATATATCAGAGCAGAGTGGTGCAGATATGATGCTTTGATTATTACAGATCTGTCAAGATTTTATCATTTACAAAGTTTCGAATGCCTGGTTTGACAATGATGCAACATCTTTGTTTGAAAGAGTGCGGCGCCTTGGGAGGTACAGTATTCGGAGAACTTCAATAAGACAAAGAAGCCTTACTTTTATTACCTTGCGCTGGTTCATGGAAAACTTGCTCAGTGGTTGTCACTAAAAGAAAAATAGAAAATACTACTTGCTAAACCCCCTTGACAATTGTCAGCTTTTTGACACCGTTATAATAGTTTAGTTATGTAATTTGTCAGCTCAGAAGCACAAAATCAAGGTTAATTATGAACACTACTGCTTCCTACACCTCTTTTTTGTCACATTATTATTTTCAAGGTATAGTTCACAGACAAATTAAAAAGTCTGGTATCATTTACTCACGCTTATGTCTTTCAAAAACCTGTTTGACTTTCTTTGTTCCACTAAACACAAAAGGAGATATTTATAGCGAAATGTCCAAACTGCTCCTTTACATACAGTAGATTTCAAGCCATTATTTTTAGTGAATAACCTCTATTTCAGTCTGTTCCTCATACAAAGTTATTGTGTGGCTTTAGAAGATTTAAAAGAAGTCTATATGACTACTATACTATATTCTATGATGCTTTTTCGATCTACTTTCATGCTAAAAATCTTGCCTTGAAAATAGTTTGACAGTAATTGAGTAAATTATGTCAGTATTTTTTTTCAGTTTTAGGCAAACTATCCTTTTAAGTCTGTTCTGTTGTTCAAAGTGTTCACATTTATACATAAAAGACTGGATGTGTTTCTGATATCTGAGAAATGCATTGAAATGTACAAATAGTATTAAGTTGAAAAAGTAAGGAACCACTGACAGGCCTGTCTCTGCCTCCTCGAAGTAAACAACACCAGAAGGTCTTACTAACATTGATAAATCTGTCTTTAACCCAGAGGTTAACCGAATGGGTCTGACATTGAAGAGCACACATACTAGCCATCTGTGAACATCTGTTATTAGCAGGGAAGGAGAGACTGACATGTTAACTTCAGGGGAAAGAACAGCCAGGTGAGGCCGAGATACTCTGTCAATCCAGTAGTCGGCTAATTGCCAGATGAAAGCTTGAACCGTATCGACTGTGGCCTTGACACCTAGCCTTATGTTTTCAACCCCTAAACCTTAGAATTAAAACACCTCGCTCCTGACAGCTTGGACACTGTTAGATGCTACAGCCAGCTAGCTTTCAACTTCAGACACTGATGAGAGAACTAAAGAAAACGAAAATATCTTCCCTCTTGTTTGGTGCCATGATGTGATAGGGTAACGCTTTGAAAGCAATGTGGGTATTTTACGAAGCATTACACATTTTCCAAAGCTTAAGGGAATTTGAAGGTTTAAGAGCTTTTTTGGCACGACCTAATCATGCAGATTTACAACACATACAGTCAGGCTGTGTATTGCCTGAAGGCACCATGCGTTTACATCTTGACTTTATGATACAAAGCCTTTTTTGAAGGCATTGATCTGTTTCTATTGAGGAATACTAAGCCTGTACGCATTATTTTAATGATTTATTTATTGAGCAGTCGTTAACCACAGATGTGAACAGAAATAATGGCCACAAAAATTACCTAGTTTTCTGTCCCAGCTGAATGATACAGTAAGTAGATGACATAGATATGGTTGGGTACCGTTCACATTTGAACCGGTACCTGAAATTCGGTACCGGTACCCAACAGTACCTTTTTTCGGTACTTTAGGGATGTTTACCTCAATAACTGTGCAGAAACTGTAAATCCTTTATAGAAATGTTATTGACATTATGCCAGAGCTGCCGTGGTCGCTGTCTGCCATCGTCTGTGATGTTTGTGAACTGTAATATTTACCAGTAAATAGTAGGCTACTAGATACTTAATTAATTTAATTCATAAAAACAACCATTTTAATATTTTTTTTTTTTTTTTTTTTTTTCCATTTCTATGAAAAGATTTCATACAAATTCTGTGTTGTGTATTTTCTGGTAATCAAATGAAGACATTAAACATTCAATTTAATGTATCTTTTAATTTAATTAAACTTTTTGGTCAAACAAAGTGCTGCACACCTGAGCTTTATACTGTTAAAATTAAAACATGGAAGAAAAATTGTGATTTATTAATTTTAAAAAAAGTTCTGATAATGTATTATTATTACATTTAGACCTATCTAAATTCTACTGTACAACAGTAATATATTTGTTAAATTAAACCGAACTTTTATTCTGATGGGTTGCCGTGAAGACCTTTGAGTTTCTGTGTTTATGATATGACCGTAGTTTTTCTCAAATGAAACAGTAAAATGCTCATGAAGTGACTCTCAGAGCGGCTCTGGAGATGAAGTTCATGCATTCATGTCCTCTATGAGACGGCAGAGATGGAAAAACATGACCGTTACGCACGATTCAGTGTGTGTGTGTGTGTGTGTGTGGTAAATTAAATTCACACAGAAACACACAGGACATGCAGGTTTGTCTTTAAATAATCTTTTTGCACTTTAATATTCACAGACACTACTCTATATCACCAGATGCGTTCTCAGGTACCGAAATTTGGCACCGATTGATTTAATGTGAATCGGTACTCTGTAGTACAGATGTAATTTGGTCTGTGCCCTTAAAAGTACCGAGTTCGGTACCCAACCCTAGACATAGACTGTATATGGTTTGCCCTGGCTGAAACCCAACCAGGCCACTTTTTAACTCAAATATTGAGCAACAATTTCAAACTTTTTTGGAAAGGTGTAATGAAAACAAAATAAGCCTTCCAGTTTTGCAGGAGGCTTCCCTAAGAAAAGGTTGCTTATGCTGTACAAATGCTTGACTTTGTTTTCTGTCTTCCGCATCTGGTTGATGGACCCTAGAGGTAGCACTGCAAATTTACATCACCTCATATCTTTTTTCAAGGTGTTTATTATTGGCTGATGGTGGCTTTGCCATGTGGCCGAGTACCAGATGGAGGGCTCAAACTATGCTCTAAAGCAACACAAGTGTTGGGGGAAGTGTTTTATTAAGCTGCATCATGGAAGTTATGGCCTGCCACTGTGAGCAATAATAAATGCAAGTCAGGGTGGAGGATTCCTCTGCGCTTATATACACAGTGAACGGTAATGATGGCGTAGGTTTTTCTGTATCAATTTGAGACTGAGTCCTCATTCTTTGTAAGTGCATGCAAAGTGGATTGCTTTGGCAGTGCAGAAAACAGCATCTTCTCAACATGTCAACAACATGAACGGATCTCTTCCAGGCCTCAGCTACAAATACAGTGTTTGAGGGCGGGTCAAAGTAGACATGGTCTGTGTAGCTAGTAAGTGATTTGTAACTACACCATCTGCAACCAAAAGCATCTTTCTCCATTTACAGCCATCAGAAAGACTGTTTTACATACAGTGGGGAGAACAAGTATTTGATACACTGCCGATTTTGCAGGTTTTCCTACTTACAAAGCATGTAGAAGTCTGTAATTTTTATCATAGGTACACTTCAACTGTGAGTGACGGAATCTAAAACAAAAATCCAGAAAATCACATTGTATGATTTTTAAGTAATTAATTTGCATTTTATTGCATGACATAAGTATTTGATCACCTACCAACCAGTAAGAATTCCGGCTTTCACAGACCTGTTAGTTTTTCTTTAAGAAGCCCTCCTGTTCTCCACTCATTACCTGTATTAACTGCACCTGTTTGAACTCGTTACCTGTATAAAAGACACCTGTCCACACACTCAATCAAACAGACTCCAACCTCTCCACAATGGCCAAGACCAGAGAGCTGTGTAAGGACATCAGGGATAAAATTGTAGACCTGCACAAGGCTGGGATGGGCTACAGGACAATAGGCAAGCAGCTTGGTGAGAAGGGAACAACTGTTGGCGCAATTATTAGAAAATGGAAGAAGTTCAAGATGACGGTCAGTCTCCCTCGGTCTGGGGCACCATGCAAGATCTCACCTCGTGGGGCATCAATGATCATGAGGAAGGTGAGGGATCAGCCCAGAACTACACAGCAGGACCTGGTCAATGACCTGAAGAGAGCTGGGACCACAGTCTCAAAGAAAACCATTAGTAACACACTACGCCGTCATGGATTAAAATCCTGCAGCGCACGCAAGGTCCCCCTGCTCAAGCCAGCGCATGTCCAGGCCCGTCTGAAGTTTGCCAGTGACCATCTGGATGATCCAGAGGAGGAATGGGAGAAGGTCATGTGGTCTGATGAGACAAAAATAGAGCTTTTTGGTCTAAACTCCACTCGCCGTGTTTGGAGGAAGAAGAAGGATGAGTACAACCCCAAGAACACCATCCCAACCGTGAAGCATGGAGGTGGAAACATCATTTTTTTGGGGATGCTTTTCTGCAAAGGGGACAGGACGACTGCACCGTATTGAGGGGAGTATGGATGAGGCCATGTATCGCGAGATCTTGGCCAACAACCTCCTTCCCTCAGTAAGAGCATTGAAGATGGGTCGTGGCTGGGTCTTCCAGCATGACAACGACCCGAAACACACAGCCAGGGCAACTAAGGAGTGGCTCCGTAAGAAGCATCTCAAGGTCCTGGAGTGGCCTAGCCAGTCTCCAGACCTGAACCCAATAGAAAATCTTTGGAGGGAGCTGAAAGTCCGTATTGCCCAGCGACAGCCCCGAAACCTGAAGGATCTGGAGAAGGTCTGTATGGAGGAGTGGGCCAAAATCCCTGCTGCAGTGTGTGCAAACCTGGTCAAGAACTACAGGAAACGTATGATCTCTGTAATTGCAAACAAAGGTTTCTGTACCAAATATTCAGTTCTGCTTTTCTGATGTATCAAATACTTATGTCATGCAATAAAATGCTAATTAATTATTTAAAAATCATACACTGTGATTTTCTGGATTTTTGTTTTAGATTCCGTCTCTCACAGTTGAAGTGTACCTATGATAAAAATTACAGACCTCTACATGCTTTGTAAGTGGGCAAACCTGCAAAATCTGCAGTGTATCAAATACTTGTTCTCCCCACTGTATATATACACTATATTGCCAAAAATTTTGGGGATGCCTGCCTTTACATGCACATGAACTTTAACCCTCTGAACCCTGAGCTGTTTTCTGGGCCCTGGAGGTGTTTTGACATGCCCGGACATTTGTGCTTATTTCTGTTACTGTTATAAGGCTATAAAACCCATGCTGAATATTTGTTCACAAGACTTTTGAAAACTGGATCACGTAGGCTAGAATTTTTGCTTCAAGACAATGTAAAAATCACTCTGGCCACTCATTTACATAAAACAATATACTGATTTAAAATTTGTAAGACATGTTTTGTGTCAAGAAGGCTTATGTGGGGAGGGTGTGAATCATCATGAATATTGATGTTTTTCACACCTGGAAAGACAAAGACACTCCCCTGATGGCCCTATCAGCTGAATGACTGTGAGTAAACTAGAACAAAGAATGTGAAGAGATTAAAAGAATGGCTTTTTGAATTGTTTGCATTTATTTACAACACAACATAATCCAAGCATGCGTACACAACAAAGGACAAAAAGTGGGACAAAAATAAGGGACAATCGTGGTTCTTTATAAGGGACACTCAAAGTGTATGTCATTTCAGTGTCTGCAGTTAAGTGTGTGTATAAAAGGCTCTCAGATATAAACACATTTGATTTGCTCAACCTATTAATGCACAATTTAATAAAAAGAATTTTAATGTCATAGAAATAAATGTCAATTGTTACACACAAACCATCTAAAGCTTTTGTAGCATTATACACTGCCGTTCAAAAGTTTGGGGTCAGTAAGAATTTGTTTTAAATTAATAGTTTTATTAATGATTAAAATTTTTTAAGAAATTACTAGTTTTGTTCAGTAACAATGCAATAAACGTGTCAAGAGAGACAGTAAAGACATTTTAATGTTACAAACGCTTTCTATTTCAGATTAATGCTGTTTTTTACTTTCTATTCATCAAAGAATCCTGAAAAAATTAACACAACTGTTTTCAACATGGATCTCCCATTACAGTATCACAGTTGAATACCATGATTTGTTTGCAATATAATCTACAAATGCATACACAAACAGATGTCCCTGCCACGTTTAAAGGCGTTTTACTTGCACACACTTAGTTTGCAGAACAAACTAAACACTCCCGTGGTGTCTGTCGTTGCTAAGCATTTTCATCTCGCCGAGGCATACACGCGCCTGGGGAAAACAAGTGCGCCGCACCGCACCGCATGAGCATCACGACGCCGTTGCTCTCTATTTTGTGCGCGCGTCTAAATTTAAAATAACGAACTTGAGTAAACGACACCTTAGTCAGTGGTTAGATCAGCGTAGCAGTCAATAAACGGGACGTACGGGACATTTAGGCCCAATATACGGCACGCCCGGGCTAATACGGGACAGTTGGCAACCCTACTTTTATATCATGCTGTGTTTAATATTATAGAGCATAAAAATACCCTCATGTCGTACGTGTATCTTTATTTAGCATTGAAAGGTTGCCTACCTGTCTATATTTCATTTTCAACATGTTTAGCAATAGTTCAACTAGTAGCCAACAATGTGAAGTTTATGCATCAATAACGCTAATATAAGTGAGAAGAAATGTTTTACCTTAAAAATTCTCATGTTAAAATCACGTTCTGTTTCTTCTGAGGTAAATCCAAGGTAAACTCATCTGTTTTCATACGGATTACATAAACAGAGAATATTTGTTTTTTATATAAATGGCTTCATTTAAAAGTAGACATTCCAGGCTTTATAAAGAGATATCTGTCGTGTCTGTGTGGCAAGTATTCGCTGAGTTACTTCTGACACATTTCAGGGTGGACTTCACAGGGAGACAAACAGGAGAACACGCATCCTGTTTGTTTTCTTTATTTAGCGAAAAGCACAACATTTAGTTTTTATTTTGAGTGTACACAAATAAAAGTAGACACTTTAAGCTTTGTAAAGACATGTGTTTCATGTCTGTGAGGCCAAAAATGACGGAGTATTTTAAGTTGTTTTGCACTGTCATGAGGAAAAATCAAGCAAAACGCGTCCGCGCGTTCTTCGGGTGCAGAGGGTTAATGACATCCTATTCTTAATCCGTAGGGTTTAATATGGAGTTGGCCCACCCTTTGCAGTTATAACAGCTTCAACTCTTCTGGGAAGGCTTTCCACAAGGTTTAGGAGTGTGTTTATGGGAATTTTTGACCATTCTTCTAGAAACGCATTTGTGAGGTCAGGCACTGATGTTGGACGAGAAGGCCTGGCTCGCAGTCTCCGCTCTAATTCATCCCAAAGGTGTTCTATCGGGTTGAGGTCAGGACTCTGTGCAGGCCAGTCAAGTTCCTCCACACCAAACTCGCTCATCCATGTCTTTATGGACCGACGCTTTGTGCACTGGTGCGCTGTCATGTTGGAACAGGAAGGGGCCATCCCCAAACTGTTCCCACAAAGCTGGGAGCATGAAATTGTCCAAAATGTCTTGGTATGCTGAAGCATTAAGAGTTCCTTTCACTGGAACTAAAGGGCCAAGCCCAACCCCTGAAAAACAACCCCACACCATAATCAATGCAGTCAGCCAAGTACCTGGCAACCACCAAACCCAGACTCATCCATGGGATTGCCAGACAGAGAAGCGTGATTGGTCACTCCAGAGAACACGTCTCCACTGCTCTAGAGTCCAGTGGCGGCGTGCTTTACCCCACTGCAGCCCACGCTTTGCATTGCACTTGGTGATGTAAGGCTTGGATGAGCTGCTCGGCCATGGAAACCCATTCCATGAAGCTCTCTACACACTGTTCTTGAGCTCATCTAAAGGTCACACGAAGTTTGGAGGTCTGTAGCTATTGACTCTGCAGAAAGTTGGCGACTTCTGTGCACTGTGACCCTCAGCATGTGCTGACCCCTCTCTGTGATTTTACGTGGCCTACCACTTCGTGGCTGAGTTGCTGTTGTTCCCAATTGCTTCCACTTTGTTATAATACCACTAACAGTTGACCGTGGAATATTTAGTCGTGAGATAATTTCACGAATGGACTTATTGCACAGGTGGCAATCTATCACGGTACCACGCTTGAATTCACTGAGCTCCTGAGAGCGACCCATTCTTTCACAAATGTTTGTAGAAGCGTCTGCATGCCTAGTGCTTGATTTATACACCTGTGGCCATGGAAGTGATTGAACACCTGAATTCAATGATTTGGAGGGGTGTCCCAATACTTTTGGCAATATAGTGTATATATTGCATTAAACCCTGATTCTCAATATTGTTCTTGTACTGTACATATTGTTTCTGTTTACAGGAAACAAATGAAAAATGCATTTTTAACTCATTCCCCACCAGCATTTTTTTGTTTTTTAAAAAAGTTGCCAGCCACTGCCAGTTTTTGATTATTTTCACAAAAATGTCATGGCCCCTTAGAATATTTTGTTGTATGAGTATCAGAACTCTACTTTTAAACAAAAAAATCTGTTTCAGCTTCATGCATTCTTTTTTATCAACGCTTGAATGTGGTTTCATAAAAAAAGCAACAAAAATCTGAGAAAATTTCATTTTTGTTAAAGACTACATACAGATTGGATTCATGACGCTGATCAAAAAAACAGATGGAGTAGATTGAGTCCATCAACACCCCTAAAGCTTACACAGTCCTATAGCTCATCCTGGGTCGACATTTCATTCAGAAACATTTGGCAGACCACTGTATTTTAAATATGCATTGATTACATATGATAACGCTTGTTTCTGCATCTTCTTCGCAAGTGTTTTGATCAGGAGATTCAGTACTTTTTCAGAAGATGTGTAATAGCGCCCTTTACTGTACAACAGTGAAAACACAGAAAGCCGGAAAATTCCGTCAATGGCAGGGAATCATTGTCTCACAAATGACGGAAATTTCCATTAATGGTGGGGAAAGAGTTAAAATAGACAAACGTTAGTAATTTGACCAGGGGCTTGCTGATGTTTTAGGAAACAAGAGGTTTAGATATTATTCCATCCATTTTAGGGGTCTGGGCACCAGCATGTCCAATAACAATTGGATCTACAAGTTTTTGGTGATCAAATTTCCCTTTGCTGATCAAATAAGCCCTGAATAGCCATTATTGAACCAAATGCAAGTAGTAGGTGTCATAAATACTGTGAAAGCATACCGTAATATCTTTGAAATACACGTTGGCAGGAGATCACTGTATGTCAGGAGGTTAAATATACAGCTATAGATCTGTGTAGATGAGGCCATTAGAGCACTCAGACCCTAGTGCTAGTGCAAAAGGAAATGTGCCAAAAGACTTACACCTCGCAAAAGTCAGTGTTTATCATCACTGTAAAGCAATCATTTTAGATGACTGTTCTGCGTTAGAGAAAATAGCCTCTATCACATAAAAGCGTTTCCTCCTTTCCATAAACATAGATTATTTTCCTTCGACAATTTTATCCTAGCTGCCATCTTTGGTACTTGAAACCTTTTTTCATCATTCTTGCATTTTTCCCACCATAACACACAACAAGCACTCTAATAGGATAAAACATTTTCTGAAAATATGATCAGCAATACCATTATCATTTCTCCACATAATAGATCCCACTGTCGTGCTTATCATTAGATTTAAAAACAAACACTCTTTCTGGCCACCATATGTGGCGACAGATGTCATCACGCAGCCCCTGAGGGGGAAGACAGACGACCTGTCTACATAACTGAAGCTGAGAAATTGTAGTTTAGGAGAAACACAGACAGAACATTTGCATTCTCTACATGTCCTTCATCCAAGATTCATTCTTCTCTGAATGCTCCAGAGACTCGGATGTACGCAAACTGTGTGAAAAGGTGGCAAGGGTTTGGCAAGGTTGTGAGAGCTTTATGAGAACAGCAACTGATGCCTGGGTTTGACTTGGAGAAAGCTGTTCTCATTATGTCCTTTTATATCCCTATTTTTAAATATTAAATATGTATTTCAAATAATTAGTACTTTGTGGAATTTCAAAGTTTTTTTTATTGGATTTTTAAATCACAAGCTACAGTATAGAAACCTTCAAAATAGACGCATTTTGAATTTCATGAAGCCTTTTTGATTGAGGCCACAATTGTAATAAGAATAGTATGAATCAGCCGCTGTATTGTTGCCATTCAAAGTTTAAAGATTTATTTTTCACATGCTCAATAGGGTGGCAGTGATATGTTTTTTTTTTTTTTCTCCCCGGCAAGCTATCATTAGTGTAGAGAGAAAATGCTGTGGAACATGTTGGACAGTAAATACAGAGGATGATAAATGTGCCGTAAATGAACAGTATTTCATCAATGTACAAAAAAAATGTACATCAAATATTTGCACACTTAGACCACACTCCAAAATGTCTAAATGTGTTTGCGTTTATTTTTTTGCGACTTTTTTAAAATGAATGTTGTTATCCTGAATTTAAAATGCTGACAACTTTTAGTAATTGTTATTATTCTAAGTTTAGAATGTGATTACAGTCATTTTATTATAAAAGTATGTACTTCAATGATGTCAAAGTGTTTTTAAACTTGTTTGAGTAAGCAACTGAGCCTCTTAAAAAAGAAAATAAAAATGAATATTGTCTCAGGCAATTTCATAAATGTCACTAATTCTCCCAGTTTAGCATTAGTTCACTTCAAAATGAAAATGTCCTGATAATTTACTCACCCCCATCTCATCCAAGATGTTCATGTCTTTCTTTCTTCAGTCGAAAAGAAATTAAGTTTTTTGAGGAAAACATTCCAGGATTTTTCTCCACATAATGGACTTCAATGGGGACCAACGGTTGAAGGTCCAAATCAATGCAGTTTCAGAGGAAGGGCTTCAGAGGCTCTGCACGATCCCAGACGAGGAATAGGGTCTTATCTAGCCAAACCATCGGTCATTTTCTAAAAAAAAAAAAATATTTATATACTTTTTAACCACAAATGCGTGATTTCGGTGTTGTGCTTCTTCACGGCGTATGACGTCATCACATCGGAAAGGTCACATGTGACGTAGGTGTCAGAACCGACCCAGTGTTAAAACGAACGTGCAAAGACTAAATCAAACGCCCTTTACAAAAATAAAGGTGAAACAATGATGTCGGACAATTTTAAAGTTGAAGGAGAACATGAGATGGAGTTTTTCGGCATTTGGTCTGATTTGGACCTTCAACCGTTGGTTGCCATTGAAGTCCATTATGTGGAGAAAAATCCTGGAATTTCTTTTCGACTGAAGAAAGAAAGACATGAACATCTTGGATGAGATGGGGGTGAGTAAAGTATCAGGACATTTTCATTTTGAAGTGAACTAATCCTTTAGCAGGTGTTTTTCCAGTGGCTTGTGCATCCATTTTACTGAGTCTGATTTGAAAAATAAGGAAGTAGTAATTAGCCTGTAGTATATCACTTAGTCGAAATGCTTCCTCTAAATGACTTAACTGAATTTCAGGTTTGTTTACATTTGGCTTACATTACATTTCTCTTATACAAGTAACCGTAAATGTCCACTGGGTCCACTAACCACTTATTGGAAACTTTATAGATGGAATTTCCGGAACACAGTGCTAAAGCGAGGACCGGGCCGCTATAGCAAGGTAATTGTGTGATTCATTGAGAAAATTAACCTTTCGTTCTACTCTTGTGCACAATTTTGAAATTCATTACCATTAATTGCACTTGTCTGAAGCCTTGCTGTAGTAGTGTTTTTCATAGAACTCAAGGTTATTGATATTTGAAGATTTCTGAACAGTGTATGTGTGTTAAAATATTTCAGATTCTTTCCAGATATTTTTAGGAAGTAATCATTAATTCTATTTTTGTGAGAGAAATCTCCTCTATTCACCATTAGGCCTGCCAGGAGTCCTTGGGCACAGAACTACATCAATAATAGAGGAAAGAAGATAATCTTATCTTCACATCTGGAGCCCTTATTAGACAAAATGAACTGCTTAAATCTGGAGCACATGCTGTCTCATCAAAACGGGAGATCATGAAATTACGGAGACATTTTCCATAGAATTCATGCAGTTCATGGCGTCAGACTTTTTATTTGATATTAATTTGATGAATAATTAATAATTCAAATTATTAGCAGCAGTCAGTATGTGCAATATACCTGGTTTAAACACAAAATATGTTCATGCAATTATGTAAAGATTAATTAGGATTGATGCACGACTGTCCTACATAGTCAAAAAGAAAGCAGTGATCTTCTGAATGTATTGCTCTTGTACTTTACTACATTTCAGGCTAAAACAATGAATTGGTTTCTGACTTCCACACAGTTTCAGCCATCAGGACTAATTGGTCATGCACAGTGGGCACAATGTTTTCTGCAGGTCTATAAATTATTAAATAACTGAAGCATAGTCTTTTAGAAGTGGTGAACTTCAGTGAAGAGCCTCTTTGTCACATACAAGGCTTTTCCCCACGTAAAATTATTCATGTAGAAAGGGACACATTTTCAATTTGCTTGATTATTATAGTTATGACAAATGGAATCAGTTTTATATTTTATTGAGAAAGTGTTCACAGGACAAGGTAACACTTTATAATACATATATATAGTATAAAGTACTTACAAATCATTTAGTTTATTCATAGTTAATATATTGTAGTCCCTATATTGTTAATACATTAATTGGCTGTATAAAAATAGTGAGTTCTGCATTCATTGTCACTGTAATTAACCAAATGATTACTGTTTAATTAGCTCATGAAGAGTTAGATAATGTTTTTTCATGCTTTGTTAACAGCTTATTAGCTATAAATAGTTTTCACTTTAGATTAGGTCACAGAAAATGGGAAAATGACTTTAAGTGTTTTAAACCAACTTTTATAGTCATTAATTGCATTAGTATTAAAGTTCTTTAAAAAAGAAAAATCACGATTGCCAACGGACCAAGGGGGACCACACCCCAAGGTACGCTATCAGGCCGATACCGGGATGCTTGGGACGGCCCTGAACACACTGATCCGACAAAACCCAATGAAGTGTCCGCCGTCCCTCGGCGCAGTGTGAAAGGGCCTTTATATGCTGATTTGGTGCTCAAGAAACAGTTGTGCAGCATCTTTTTGTTGAAATATATATATTTTAAAATAGTATACACACAGTCAAACCAAAATTTGTTCAGACACCTTCAACGTTTTCTCACATTTGTAACAGATCGCTGAGAGAAGAGGCTGAAAGAGAATCCACTTGCACACACACTTTAATTACAAGACTCCACATGAAAATACAAGAACTTCTGACCCAGAAAACCAATACGATCCACCACGGAGAACAGCATAACAAATACATCCAGATACCTACATTTAATGACTAGCAAACCATGATTGAAAACCAAGACACAGATTACACAGAACAATGAGTAGATAATTGACTGCAGGTGTGTGCAATGAAGGTAACCATAACAACTGATATGACAACGAGGAGAGACAGAAACCACACAGGAAGAGAACATGAAAACAGAGAAAGCACTTCAACATAAAAGTCCATACAAAACAAAAGACACAAAACTGGGATCGTGACAACATTATCACAGTTTATTCGCTATAGTTTAGAAAATGGTAATAAAATATGACAATCAGGGTGATAAAGGTGACAAAAACACGACCCCCCCCCCCCCCCCCCCACACACACACACACACACACAAAGCAAAAAAACAAAACACATTTACCCGCATTTGACAGGTTGGTGTTAATTTCAAACCAGAATATCACAGAATATCTTGTGTGTGAAAAAGTACACAAAAAGCTTTTTTATTATGTTGTAGTTGTCTGGGTCCATTATACTGTAACACTTGCGTGTTCTTTCTCAGTTTACTTGTTTACTTTCATTTAAGACATAAATGACTGTTTACGAGGATACTTGCAAAGATGGGCATTTTGACACATACGTATGTATATATAACCATTCAAGGTCAATAAAGCGCCAAATATAACTCCGTTCAAAACTCAGGCGCTCTGTGAGAAGCGGATGTGCCTGCGTCTCTGACTGCGGTCAGAAACAGTCTCTCGCGCAAATGGAGAAATGAGGCGTCTTTCGCTGCTGAATGTGATTCAAAGGCTTAAAATTACTTGTTTTTACACCGCAATGCTTACAAACGCATGCAAATGAGACGTTTTCGTAAACACGCAGCACAGCAACCTCATGTCAATGAGTAACTTCAGAAGGCGTCCGTTGATGTCATTCACCGTGACTCCGCCCTGGCAACCCCCGCCCGCCATTTTCAAAAACTCATCGAAAACGGTGAATTCTGCTGAAAGGTGACAAGTTTGCACCCCTGTAATAATGTCAGATAACTTTGATAGAAAGGTGTGTAATGGATTACAATCAACCAATCCGCTGTTAAATTTAAGTACACAATTAGATAATACCAATTTAGCTCAACCAATGACCAAGCAATGCTTCATTTAGTTCAGTCTGTGGTGTCAAAGGTCACATTAGCGATTAAAGAACAAACACTTCAGCAAAACATGCTCAGCTCAAAGTGTCTCAATCATTTTGCTCCCAAATTTTTATCAATTTTCCTGGTAGTCACTGTATGAAGAGTTTTTGGGTATAATATGTCACAGTTTACTTTATTTTGCTATCCTCACTTACAGAAATGAACTATAGTGTCCTGCACACACTAGTGAAACATTATATCTGCTGTGTGAATCATTTTTTTCTTTTTCACCCTCGATTCACTAATTCATCTGACAAGAAAAAATATTTTGAACCCTAGTCAAAACACTAAACACGAGAATTGTACTCACTGCAATACCACATGCTGTTCTCTGTATTGATAATGATTTGGTCCCTACAGATCTGCAGCTCTTTCTCTTTATTTGTGTTTTGCTTTTAATGTGATTCCTTTTTAATTCAGCTTATAAAAATAGCTGCACTCACTGGGTAATTAATTTGTAGCATTTTATATATGATAATGCATTCGCATTAAATGTTAATCTTCTTTGTCCGGGAAAAGCTGACGTTTTAAATGGATTTCATGGTCTTTTAACACACTTCTCCGTGGGGGGCTGTAGTGCTAAGTGCATGTCAGCTTTTGCACTCTTATAGTGTTCCAGTGTTCTTTATTTTTTAATTGCTCACTTACATAATTGTTTCATTAGCTCTTGCTGAAAATAGTTGCCTGAGAAGTCGAAGACAAGATGTGTGTGGGCACCTCTGCTGAACAGGGCCAGTAAATATTAGGTTAATTGAGTCGGTTACTGTAGCACTTAGGGCTCAGTGCTGCCATTCCGTATTATTTGCATATATAGGAGCACCGCTGCAGTCTCGGCAAGAGGGAGTCCCACTAGGTAAAGCGTAAGAATTGACTTGTCATTGCTCGGTGGTTGGGAGAACAGAGTTCAGAATAGCACACTACCGTACTTCTTACCTCCTTTGCTGTATGCAGATATCAGGAAAAACCTGGCATTCATATATTCAGGAAATTAGCATGTTCAGTATATGAAAATTTTAAGTAAAGATAGTTTGACTTCCCTTGGCACTTTGTAAACAAATGATTGTTAACTATAGACTACTTTATTGCAGTTATGCTATCAACCAGCTTTGCGTGTGTGGACCAATTTTGCACAAACAAGCAAATAAACCTCATGAGAGAGTATGCCCTGGGACCCCGTTAAACGGTTCACACTCCAACCCCCCAATGTTCAAACCAGAACTATGGGTAACGCTTTAGATTACAGCCCGGAAAGTACTGTGTAACTAAAGCGAATTTACGGCGTAACCTTCAGTAATTATAGTGTAACTATAAAGTAAGTATGTGTAGTTATAAGGGAACAATATGTAATATTTGGGGAATAAAGGGGTAACCATCAGGAAAATTAACAAATGATTTACTGAAAGTATTTTTTAATTAAGGGGTAATTATCCATGTAGTTACAGGGTAAGTGGTGCTTGTTATTTCATGTAGTTACAGGGTAAGTATGAATCTGCGGGCTGTTAATAGTTTCATGTAGTTACAATAAAAAACACGTACAAAATCTGATATCACTCAGAAACATTTTTTGAAAAACAACTTAATTCAAAACAGATTTATGACACTTCTTATTCATTTTTTTAAAATAAACTTTTCATTTCAAATAATAACGTCCTGACAGAAAGTGGCACGTTTTGTCCCTTTTTTGTTTCTCTTGATTGGCTTCTCCTCCTCTTGTTCCTCTTTTTCTTTTTCGTTATTTCCACTGATGGATCTTAACAGCAATACCATGTCTTTTGATATTCTGTATTATTATTTATTAAAAGAAAAAGTACATCCAGAAATGATGTCATAATTTACTAATCTTTTCACATCTGACCAACTGTTACCAGCGCGTGCGCGAGTTAAGAAGCGTCAAGCTTTCATGACGGTCTCGCGCGAGTGGCGACTCTGTCTCTCTGTCTTCTAGTCTTGTTTGTTTCTCATTGCTATTATCATATATTATGTTATTGTTTGTTTACTGTTGTGAGCATTAATTAAAAAAAATTTAAATAAAAACAGACGGCATCCGACATCTGCATGACCAGTCACGCTTCAAGTTACGTCAAGCGTGAACTCAACCCTCTCATTCACGCAGATGACTGCTGGTCGGAAGCGATAATTTACCGTTTAATTTTTTTTAAAATATTGGTATTTTTCTTACAAACACTTAACGTTTCACTTCAGAAGACATTAATTCATCAATTAGGATCGTATGGATTGCTGTAGTTATTGCTGTATGTGCTGTTTGATGCTTCAACTTTTAGGAACCCAAATGAGTTTTCATTATCAGAGATTATTTATTTTTCTGTGTTCATCTGAAGAAAGAAAGTCGTATACATCTTGGATGGCATGAGGGTAAAAGATGAGTAAACGGTGAGGACATTTCTGCGTGCACTGTGTTTTCTTTAAATACATAATATAGCTACAGAATAGCTAGAGACATAGGATTCCTTCTTAATCCTATGCAAGAACGAATAAGAAGAGGAACAAGAGGAGGAGAAGCCAAGCAAGAGAAACAAATAATTGTTGTAAATCTGTTTTAAAAAAGTTGTTTTTCAAATAAAGATTTCCGAGTGATATAAGATTGTGTACGTGTTTTTATTGTACTTACCCTGTAACTACATGAAACAAGAGGGGAACAAACACCACTTTAATTTACAGCCGCAGATTCACACTTACCCTGTAACTACATGAAACAAGAGGGGAACAAGCACCACTTTAATTTACAGCCTGTAGATTCACACTTACCCTGTAACTACATGAAACAAGAGGGGAACAAGCACCACTTTAATTTACAGCCCGCAGATTCACACTTACCCTGTAACTACATGAAACAAGAGGGGAACAAGCACCACTTTAATTTACAGCCCGCAGATTCATACTTACCCTGTAACTACATGAAACAAGAGGGGAACAAGCACCACTTTAATTTACAGCCCACAGATTCATACTTACCCTGTAACTACATGAAACAAGAGGGGAACAAACACCACTTTAATTTACAGCCCGCAGATTCATACTTACCCTGTAACTACATGAAACAAGAGGGGAACAAGCACCACTTTAATTTACAGCCCGCAGATTCATACTTACCCTGTAACTACATGAAACAAGAGGGGAACAAACACCACTTTAATTTACAGCCCGCAGATTCATACTTACCCTGTAACTACATGAAACAAGAGGGGAACAAGCACCACTTTAATTTACAGCCCGCAGATTCATACTTACCCTGTAACTACATGAAACAAGAGGGGAACAAACACCACTTTAATTTACAGCCCGTAGATTCATACTTACCCTGTAACTACATGAAACAAGAGGGGAACAAACACCACTTTAATTTACAGCCCGCAGATTCACACTTACCCTGTAACTACATGAAACAAGAGGGGAACAAGCACCACTTTAATTTACAGCCCACAGATTCATACCCTGTAACTACATGAAACAAGAGGGGAACAAGCACCACTTTAATTTACAGCCCGCAGATTCATACTTACCCTGTAACTACATGAAACAAGAGGGGAACAAGCACCACTTTAATTTACAGCCCGTAGATTCATACTTACCCTGTAACTACATGAAACAAGAGGGGAACAAACACCACTTTAATTTACAGCCCGCAGATTCACACTTACCCTGTAACTACATGAAACAAGAGGGGAACAAGCACCACTTTAATTTACAGCCCACAGATTCATACTTACCCTGTAACTACATGAAACAAGAGGGGAACAAACACCACTTTAATTTACAGCCCGCAGATTCATACTTACCCTGTAACTACATGAAACAAGAGGGGGACAAGCACCACTTTAATTTACAGCCCGTAGATTCATACTTACCCTGTAACTACATGAAACAAGAGGGGAACAAACACCACTTTAATTTACAGCCCGCAGATTCACACTTACCCTGTAACTACATGAAACAAGAGGGGAACAAGCACCACTTTAATTTACAGCCCGCAGATTCATACTTACCCTGTAACTACATGAAACAAGAGGGGAACAAACACCACTTTAATTTACAGCCCGCAGATTCATACTTACCCTGTAACTACATGAAACAAGAGGGGAACAAGCACCACTTTAATTTACAGCCCGCAGATTCACACTTACCCTGTAACTACATGAAACAAGAGGGTAACAAGCACCACTTTAATTTACAGCCCACAGATTCATACTTACCCTGTAACTACATGAAACAAGAGGGGAACAAACACCACTTTAATTTGCAGCCCATAGATTCATACTTACCCTGTAACTACATGAATAATTACCCCTTAATTAAAAAATACTTACAGTATAAATAATTTGTTAATTTTTCTGATAGTTACCCCTTTATTCCCCAAATATTATATATTGTTCCCTTATAACTACACGCACTTACTTTATAGTTACACTATAATTACCGAAAGTTACGCTGTAAATTCGCTTTACTTACGCAGTACTTTCCGGGCTGTAATCTAAAGCGTTACAGAACTATGCATTTGTAACCTTCCTTGAGGAGTTCCGGCACTTTATTTTTTCTACTTCAAGCACTGAGTAAGGGGTGGTATCACAGAAAAGGGGTTGGATTCGTTTCTGCCCAAGACTTCAAATGAAAATCTTTGGAGGTGTATTCAATTACGTGTGAAGGCGGTTGTGACAGTAATGACGCTGCCATCTATATGTGCACTTCTGATGAGGAACTGACCCCGAAGGTATACATAGTCTCATAATTAAACGAGCCGTCAGCTAGATTCAGATGGTAGATGAACCAGAGAACTTTTCTCGAAGCGCTTTTTCGAAGTGCCACAGAAATCTTGGTTAATGATGTAGTTGATGTCTAACTATGCTCATCAGGAACTCGTTTAACTTTTTGGAGAGAACCCATTGTTTGCAGTAAACAACGGTAGGTGGGCTAATATTTCGTCTACAGTTATAATACCCCCCACATGAGCTCTTCTGCAATTAGCAATGTGGTACGTCTTAGCTCTACAAACTCTCCTACTGTGCTGAGATGTGGGTTACAGTGGATTGCCATTCTGCTTGGCCACCCAGCGCCCCAGACACAAATTAACGTGAAGGCCAGATTGTAGAGTATACAGTGGATGCTGAATTGAAGCATCACTTGTCAGTGATATTTCTGTGGAGAATTCGGCGGCTTGTTTCACTCAACAGCGTAAACAGTGTTTGAGTGACTGAAGTGCTTTATTAACACCAGGACATGTTTTATTATTTTTCTTGTGCTGATTGCTTCACCTGCCAAGTATGTTTTGTTTTCATTAAATCTAAAGCAATTTCTTTAAATTTATTTCAGATCTTGATTATGTATGTGCAGAGGCAAACACACCTCTATTCTGCATAGTATCCATTTACTGTGAAATATAAAGACAATATGAGTTTGAGGATGATGGATATGAACTAGAGCGAGCTCATGTGCATTGTTTTGAATGATGAAGTTGTGAATAATAAAGCATGATTAATCAAGTTTTCCAGTCGTGATTAATCAAGTTCCTCCAATATGCTAGACTGTGTTGTCGTTTAGAGATGGGGAAATGCAGGCTCTGATTACCTGGGGAACTAAAGCAGGTAATTTGATTATTTGTCACAAAGAGGAAAACTTAATGGTTTTTATTCCATAGGAAATTGATTAATGGAAAGAAAAAAAGTGGCATTTGTTTGTGTTATCACTTTGTCTAATGGTTAAAGCCGCTTACAGCAGAGGTTTGTAGCTTAACTGTCAAACAGCATTATTATATTTTAGTGTAAGGGGATGTGTGTATACAGTTTTTATCTCTGTATATGTTTCTGAGCCGGAATGGCATTGTGTGTTCCATTTGGATTATACCTGTTTTTTTTCCTCATCTGTTTGACGTATGGCTCATGCAAACACAGATTTGCTGTTGGATATCTATTCATATTATTGTCTGTTTGCCTGTCTGTTTTGTTTGGGAGAATCATGGACATCTCTTTGGCTGTTTGTCAAGGGCACTGGTTTCTAAATGTCAAGCTAATATTTTCCAGTCAGTATGTGAGATTTATTTTAAGCAGCTGCTGTCAGTTACAGTACCAGTGGAATATGATTGGACAACACATGGCAATTGTTAGTAACAAGACTGAGAATGTTACAATTATCATAAGCAAATTTATCTGCGATATTACTTGTAAAAATAAAAGCTTTTTGCCATAGTGGCATATAGCTAGTATGTATTTACATAATAAGTAACAGTGTTCCTTTGTTACTAGTTCTAAAGTGAGTGTCGTTTTGTTTCTTATTTATGTACACACTTGTGCCGCCGAACTGTTGAATTACACAAGTTAATCAGTCAAGAGCAGTAAGTGATTGTTTGCCTTTTTGTAGTTTGAATAACATTAACAACATAGAGAGTGGCACGTTTATTCGGCTGCTGTCCCTTTAAGACCTGACGCACACATAGATGCAAAGCACTGTTCCTGTTACACATTCTTCCTGAACTGTTTACGACTGTGTTTGCGTTAATACTCACCAAGATGGGCATTGTGACATTATTTTTGAGTGTATTTGGCCATTAATAAGCTGGGAAAAGGAGCAAATTTTTGCACTTTTATGTCAGAGGCGGCTTTATTACTGTATGTGTGTGCGCTTCAGATGTGAGCGCGAAATCTGCGGGAATGAGTAGAATTATGTGAAATCCCGCGAATTAAATTCAGACCCGTCACACCAACACTATTTAACCGGAGTGAATGAGAGGAGGCGGGTGTGTGTCAACTCGCTGTCGGTCGAAGAGGAGAGGAGAAGAGAGCAAGAAAGCGCAGCTGGTATCGGTGTATCGATACTGTAGAAAGGAGCATTGGAATCATTTCAGATATTTCAGTATCAATACATATTGAAATATCGATATTTTTGACAACACTACTATGTATAATAACATACACTCACCTAAAGGATTATTAGGAACACCATACTAATACTGTGTTTGACCCCCTTTCGCCTTCAGAACTGCCTTAATTCTACGTGGCATTGATTCAACAAGGTGCTGAAAGCATTCTTTAGAAATGTTGGCCCATATTGATAGGATAGCATCTTGCAGTTGATGGAGATTTGTGGGATGCACATCCAGGGCACGAAGCTCCCGTTCCACCACATCCCAAAGATGCTCTATTGGGTTGAGATCTGGTGACTGTGGGGGCCATTTTAGTACAGTGAACTCATTGTCATGTTCAAGAAACCAATTTGAAATGATTCGAGCTTTGTGACATGGTGCATTATCCTGCTGGAAGTAGCCATCAGAGGATGGGTACATGGTGGTCATAAAGGGATGGACATGGTCAGAAACAATACTCAGGTAGGCCGTGGCATTTAAACGATGCCCAATTGGCACTAAGGGGCCTAAAGTGTGCCAAGAAAACATCCCCCACACCATTACACCACCACCACCAGCCTGCACAGTGGTAACAAGGCATGATGGATCCATGTTCTCATTCTGTTTACGCCAAATTCTGACTCTACCATCTGAATGTCTCAGCAGAAATCGAGACTCATCAGACCAGGCAACATTTTTCCAGTCTTCAACTGTCCAATTTTGGTGAGCTTGTGCAAATTGTAGCCTCTTTTTCCTATTTGTAGTGGAGATGAGTGGTACCCGGTGGGGTCTTCTGCTGTTGTAGCCCATCCGCCTCAAGGTTGTGCGTGTTGTGGCTTCACAAATGCTTTGCTGCATACCTCGGTTGTAACGAGTGGTTATTTCAGTCAAAGTTGCTCTTCTATCAGCTTGAATCAGTCGGCCCATTCTCCTCTGACCTCTAGCATCAACAAGGCATTTTCGCCCACAGGACTGCCGCATACTGGATGTTTTTCCCTTCTCACACCATTCTTTGTAAACTCTAGAAATGGCTGTGCGTGAAAATCCCAGTAACTGAGCAGATTGTGAAATACTCAGACCGGCCCGTCTGGCACCAACAACCATGCCACGCTCAAAATTGCTTAAATCACCTTTCTTTCCCATTCTGACATTCAGTTTGGAGTTCAGGAGATTGTCTTGACCAGGACCACACCCCTAAATGCATTGAAGCAACTGCCATGTGATTGGTTGATTAGATAATTGCATTAATGAGAAATTGAACAGGTGTTCCTAATAATCCTTTAGGTGAGTGTATAATGCCCATTTGTAAGAACCGGTGATTATTAAGTATCATAATTAGACATATATTGTGGATCTGAATAGGAAGGCATAATTCTAAGGCAACAATGTATAGCTCGGGAATAACAACAAAACTTAATGAAATGACAAATTAAAGAAACGGAATAACGCAATGAGAAGGAAGCAAAGGGAGGATTAGAGCTAATATCAGTGCTTCAAAGTGACAAGACATGCAGTGCTCATCAGTCTGGCATGTCATGTCATTTCCCCCATTCATTTCTAAGTATTTGCTAATTTCAAGGCAGAACGTTGAGTATTTTTGGATTTGCAGAGAATCTTCTTTTTGAACCAAAGATCAGAAAGTCTCAGGAGTAATTTCATGTGCTTTAGCAAACTCTCACATGCTATTAGCTACAGATGCAAGTTAGATGCCTGCATCCTTTGAAACACGTTACTGATGTTGAGCACTCTGAGATGACTGCCGCTCACAAATTGTCTGTTATCAATTTGAGGATGTTTCTCCACCTTCTGCTTCGTCCCGGTGTTTTTCATTTGATGCTAAAGTGATCAAAACACTGATACTGGCATTCCATCAGTGTCTGCCAAATAAACATACAATGATTTAATGATTCATTTTTATTTTTCTGAAGTAGCAATTTAGGAAAATTACCTCAAATTTTCTACTTAAGCCAAGAATGTATTAAAAAAAGAGATATGGCACCAGTCATCCTCCTTTATGAAGTTTTCTCCTTTGGATCACTGCCTTTGAGCAGTTGTCTGTTGTATTGCTGTCACACCACAGAAATTGCAGAAGCAAATAAAATGCATGATTTTGTTTCAGAGGATATGCTATGCAATAATCATACAATTTATTCACAGTCATTTGCTGTAGGTATCTGTGATAACCTTAGAAGAGAAGTAAAGTACTTCAATATTGCTCCGTTACCCCTTGAAGAGCATAAAGGAGCCTTTTTCTGCCACAGCTTATTGTTTGCCTCAAATGATTCTCAAAACAAGTCTTATGACCATTTGTGCAAAATTACTGTCTTACCACATGTTGATTTCTCTGTCTGTAGAGACTTTGCAAATCCACCTCTCATCACATGGCAAAAAGAAACATTTTCATGCCTGTGTTTCGTTCTTAGTGCTTCCATTAGCAGGTCCTTGCTTCTTTCATCCCACCAGTCCCCTAAGCCCTGTTGCCTTGATCCAACACTATAAATAGACTCATGCTTTATTTTATTTTATTTTATTTTTTTAATGAGCATTCCTTTTCAAAACCCTCTGTTCTTGTCTTTGACCACATCAGCACCTGCTTTAACTCCATACTGGCCTCAGGTGTAGCTTAAGGGAGGCTGTGTGCCAGTGAGGGAGCTCTGGATGCATGCAACTTAAGACTAAGCCCTGTAACCTTCACCTAATCGGCCATAATCGACCAGCCTTGATGATATAATGCATCGTGAAGGGGAGGCTGGGGCTAGTCGTCACAAGGTCTACGAGTCAGGCATTGAAAAATTCAATTACATGCATGTTTTCTATAGCAGGGGTTTTGTTCTCATAAATGTCTGTTTATGACCCTTTTTCGTTTTATTTTATTATTATATGTGACCCTGGACCACAAAACCTGTCACTAACCAGTCATAAGGGTCAATTTTTACATCATCATCTGAAAAGCTGAATAAATAATCTTTCCATTGTTGTATGGTTTGTTAGGATAGGACAATATTTGGCCGAGATACAACTATTTGAAAATCTGGAATCTGAGGGTGCAAAAAAATCTAAATATTGAGAAAATCTCCTTTAAAGTTGTCCAAATGAAGTCCTTAGCAATGCATATGACTACTAATATTACATTTTTTATATATTTACGGTAGGAAATGTACAAAATATCTTCATGGAACATGATCTTAATATCCTAATGATTTTTGGCATAAAAGAAAAATGGATAATTTTGACCCATACAATGTATTGTTGGCTATTGCCACAAATATACCCGTGAGACGCATGACTGGTTTTGTGCTCCAGGGTCACATATAATATCTATGCATGCATCAATATATAATACTTTAATTAATGATTTGTAATTAATGGACGTGTATTGTAAACATACTATGAATATTTATTATTATATCATTTTTTAAAAATTGTTTATTTGTATTTAATTGTTTAACCATTTTTCTTTCTGGGCAATATTAGTGAAAATTTTTTGAGAAAGATTTTGAGATACAGAATTTCAAAAATCTTAGGTAGTCTAAAATGGGCATGACTGAGTAAAACTGCAGAAATGCTAATGCCTAAAAACTGGACATGAGATTAGCCACTAATTTGAGCATGGTGTTATTGATAGCACTAATGCATATGTTTTACAGTTAAGTATCTGTGATCGACACTGGCATGCCCACGCTTCAGCCTAACTGCCCTGAAAATGTCTTCTGAAGCCCACCCGCTGTGTTGCAAATAGAGAGTCGGTGCAGAGGGACTTGCTTTGTTTGCCTCCTGCTGGTTCGGGGGAGGCAGAAGCCTCTTTGTCATGCAGGTGGTTATATATATATATATATATATATATATATTATCCTGAAAAACTTTTCTGCTTCGGCAGAGCTCAGAGTTTAAAGCGGTGTCCCCAGATTAGCCACTTGGTGTACATGATCAGTGGAAAGAACCTTCACACACTCGACTGAATATGCAGACGCTCCACCGACATCCCACCGAGGCCAAGACTAGTGATAGGTCTATTGTGGCTCCCCCTGAATATTTGTGATAAGACTCGGTAACAGCGCTCTGTGGTGTAGTGCAATAGCAGGGTTGTGCCTGTCTGATGAGCCTCATTGAATTGCAATTGTCACATTACCTACGATTTTCTACAAGAGCACAAATCCAGTGTTTAAAATATGTAACGGTTTAGCTTTTTATGTCATGTGACATTAGTGCATATTTGCTGAAAATGCATCAATATGACTTTACTTTGGCCTCCTTGACTCTTTGTGGGTTTGCATGCAGGTTTTGTTATTAATGTCCAAGGCATTTGTGTGTTTCTTCAACTATAGGCACTTTGGACCCTATGCTCAAATAACGTAGTAAGAGTATGAACAGTGTTTTAAGAGAGTTTGTCTTCATACACATCTTTTTTTTCTTACCACGTTTTGAGTTTAACAAAATTCTTTAATTAAACTCACTGTAGTGGAAATTACATTTGTAATTTTTTATTGAAATAAAATTGTTGACTTGGCTAGTTCCACAGCTACCATTTTATGTATCCTAAGAACACACAAATAATATTTTCATACTTTTTTCATAATTTGACAAAATTACTGCGTGATTGGAAATGGCAGGAATATTTACCTTGTTTTTACTTTCTCTTCATACAGTACGTTTTATTTCTTGTCAAGCTTGCTCTTTATATTTTTGATAAACTAGTTTTGAGTAAAGTAAGTTTTGACACTTTCATGTGTCATTATATTATTAACATTTTACCAAAATCAAGCTCAAATGGAGTTTTGACCAATGAATCAATGAGGATTTTGACCAATGAATTTCGGAGAATTTTGGATATACGTGTTTTGTCAAACAGATGTAAAGAGTGACCAATAGTCATGATTTATGGAAGAAGAAAAAAGGTGAAATATGGAGATATGAGGTTCACGCCTGACATTGATGATATAGTTTATTTTTATTTGCTCTTTTCACAGATTATTTTTTACAGTTGAAAATAGTAAATATACTAGATAAATATTTCAGTAAAGTATTAAAAACTTGAACTACAGTACACAGTATTTTTGTGGTGGTTTTTAGTAGATTATGGTAGATTAGAGAAATGACATGATTTAAGAGAGATACATGTTTGATAACTGAATTAATTGGCATAAAACTGATGGTTTCTGCTGTAAAGATTCGTAGACAAAAAAGTGAAGCCACAACATGTGACCTAACCGCAGTATATTGTGCTTGGTCTTATATATAGTCAATTACCACTTTGCTCCCATGTTCACTGTAATGCATTAACAGGCTCAAGGTTTAGTGCCAACATTTAAAGTGAAGGAATCTATGCTCAGCAGGTTCTCAAGTGTGTATGTGTTTTCCTCCCTGCGGTGTGCATTATTTAACACTCCAAGTGGCTCAAAAAATAGCAGGTGACTTTGGAGGGTTGGTGGTTCTTATTTATAGAGAGTTTCTAAATGTTAAGAGTATGAATCTAGCGGTTATTGCAGTACAGTTGTTGATTTCGGTTTGAAACTCAAATCAGTTTTTAAAATAGGGTCTATTAAACAGATTGTTTAAACCTGGGTCTTATGCTTAAAACAAGTCAGCCAGCAGAACAAGACAAAATACAACTACATTCTGATCTGATGCAATGCATGCTCTGAAGTGAAAACCAGTCTTAATGTCTTATGCAACTGGCTTAAAGTGATATGTGTGTGTGTGTGTGTGTGTGTGTGCATGCGTGTCACTGTTATCTGGACTTATCTTTAGTTTCACTTTCATGGATTTCAGTTTGTTGTCATCAGTCACACTCATCTTCCACCACAGCTGCACATCATTTAGTTCGTTACCTTTGTGTATTTAGTTCCTCTGTGTTCAGTCTTTAGTTGTTGGTTATTGTTTGTGTGTGCATGTTACACACGCTGTTACTTTGATACGGTCTACTTTAATAAAACCTTGTTTATGTTTTATAGTGCTGTCTTCCTCATTATGCGTGTGACAGTGAGGGAGAGATCTTTTTTCCCTTTTTCTGGGCAAAATGCATAAATGTAAAACATTGCTCGCTTTTAATTTTGCGTGTCAGTGAGGACATCAGAATGTGACGATTGATGTAATAGGGCCAGTCAGTGCTGTCAGTTGTGACTTATGATATACTACATATTGTGCTGTTGTCAAAGGGATCATATCATTTAATCTGACAAGAAACAATCGTAAAGGACAGAAGAAGAAAAAAATGCACAGTGTACACCCAGCTTAAAAACTTATTATTATTATAGAAAAAAAGTAATTGCGTTTAACTGTTAATCCTGATTTAACATGGAATGGTTTAAAGGCACATATTTTCTGTCCGTTGTGCTCAGTTCTAAGGCTAATTATCCACCATGAAATATTAAACATGGCTTTGAATCCTTAACAAATTACCATTTGCTAGCCATTGTGTTTCGACGTGTTGGATGGACTTACAAAATAAAACTGACTTTGACTGATTGCATAGTCCCGAATTCTTATTCAGGGGGAAAATTGGCACCATTAAAGGAAACATACCTTGGAACAGGCTGGTGGAGGTAAACTTTGATCTGCTGTGAACAAAACATCTCACGAGTTGAGTTGTCATGTCCACCCCTCACGATTCTTGTTTCTCTAATGCTGTGATAACTGAAGATGACATCTGTGAATTTAACAGTATACAAACATGCATTATAATTTTGAAGTGTTGGGAAAATTCAATATATTACATATAAAAGATCTGATCACATATTTTACAAAATTTTATTTTATTTTATTATAATAATTTTTTTTGTATTTTAATATTATTTTGTTATTTTTATTTATTATTTTATTATTTGTTTATTTTGATTTATTTTTTTTGTATAGTAAAATCAGGTAAATCCATTTCTGAAACAGAGCTTGTACAAATTTCACATTTTAAGAATTGTAATAATTTACAATCACCATGTTAAAGAGTTCCTTGAGTAAAAGAAATATGCAGCTGTAAAGCATATTTACAAATGCTCATATATATGCATATACATATTCCCCTTTCACATATGTGACCCAGGACCACAAAACCAGTCATAAAGGTCAATTTTTTGAAATTAAGATTTATACCTCAACAAAAAGCTGAATAAATAATCTTTCCATTGATGTATGGTTTGTTAGGATAGGACAATATTTGAAAATCTGGAATCTGAGGGTGCAAAAAAATCTAAATATTGAGAAAATCTAATTTAAAGTTGTCCAAATGAAGTCCTTAGCAATGCATATTACTACTAAAAATACATTTTTGATATATTTATGGTAGGAAATTTACAAAATATCTTCATGGAACATGATCTTAATATCCTAATGATTTTTGGCATAAAAGAAACATGGATAATTTTGACCCATACAATGTATTGTTGGCTATTGCCACAAATATACCCGTGAGACGCATGACAGGTTTTGTGCTCCAGGGTCACATATTTATCTCCCTTCTCTCTGTTTTTATACAGTATATACATTATCCATTTTCCCCAGTGTCTTTCAAAAGATTCTTCTTGTAATCTCAATTTGAATGTCAGTCATTCCATGTTGTACATTTCCGTAACAAACGTTCCTACTGAGTTCTTGTTGGGAGAAGTTGTTGGAGCCATAGGCGAGTAATCGCTTTTTTCGCTACTGCTAGTAGTAATTATTTATTTAACTGAATCGGGTACATTGCCAAGATATAGTATGTATTATGTAACCTGTTTCCCCAATCTCAATCTCTAAGATTTCCTCTGTAATTGAATGTATTTCTGACCAAAACAATTTCAAAACAGGACAGAATTGTGATCATTATAGAGTTGTGATTTGCACCATATTGGATGCCGGTTTTCTTTTGTACAAGCACAGCATGCCTAGTCTCAGACAGTGATAATTGCTTATAATAATTGCTTACTAGCATATACATGGGCATGAGACTACGGGCCAGATTTACTAACAGCTGACTGCGTCTGTGTTCTTTGATTTGCGCTTCGTCAGTAGATCACGCACAGAACTTTCCACTCCCATCTGCGCTTTTTTGGAATTGCGCTCTTACGCCAATTTGCCCTGTTTAGTAAATCTGGCCCAAATGCTTCAATCCATAGAGAACAAAAGCTGATTGTAACTTAAGTCCTGCCTGTATGCATCTATTTAAAAACAAAACAAAAAGAAGTTTATTTTAAAATTGTTCAGAGAGAGAAACTCTCTGAATGAAAATGTGAATCCCACATAATGGCAGGCCGTCACTCTGCTTTGAGACGTTAGCCTTTGTTCTGTCCGCGTTATGAGAATTTATATGATGCCAAACACCCTGTCCAACTTTAGAAAGGTTCTTCCTCAGAGGCAGTCTTTGTAAATGGCTGTATTTAGCCAAAGGCCAGATTGTATATTTGAGTCTGTGGCGCTCTGTAAGCACAGACACAGTGAAAGAGAGGGGAGGGCAGGTTCTAACACTGCATCAGGATGTGAGATGAATAGTACTAGCTTTTTACCCCAGCCGGCTCTTTCTTTTTCTCTCTCTCTCTCTCTTTTTCCATCTTCCCCTTTGGTTTGTGCTTTCCTGCATTTAAACAGGCATTGCCCAATATGCATTTAAAAGAGAAAACGGCACAATCAACATTCAGCCTTCAGACAATCCGACAGTTTCAATAAAAAAATTGAATAATTCCTACTCATTTTTACACATTTTCAATGGCTCATGTTTTGGACGGAATGAAAAAAAAAATTGTTCATGGGTGGCCTTACTAAAAGGCATACACAACAAAACTAAGCAGAACAGACAAAAAAAGAGAAAAGAGGGCAGCCCAGGATGGATGGGTAACTGGGCATCATTATTCTTATCTTAAAGGGATAGTTCACTTAGAAAGGTCTGCCATCATTTACTCACCCCCTGTCATTCCAAACTCCTTATTTGAACACAAAAAGAGGTTTAAAACTGCTCTCGCGAACTGTTCCTTTAATATATAGAGCTGCCCTATGAAGTCCCCTGACTGGACAGGATTTGTGAATGTGTTATCATGGCCTGTGGGGCATTTTTTAACCTGTGAGCAGTGACCCTTACAAACACCTGTTTTCCTGTTAGAGCTCCTGGCAGATGTGATGCCGACCTCCTCTGAAAACCAACGTTTTCTTTTTCTCTTATGTTTATTCTGCCGGTTGTTTTTTTGTAATGGCACTGAATAGGTTGAGTTGGTTGACAGCCTCATCAAGCAAATAAAACTGTGGTATAATTCAGGGTGTGAAATGCAAAGTCTTCAGCTTATTTTACGGAATGTGTGTCCTGTCTGTATATTAATAAAATGCAAAGTCAGATTTCTAACAGCTAATTAAATGCAGTTAATTTGTTTTTAACTATTGGGTTCTTGATTTTGTATTATTCATGCACATTTTGATGAAAAACATTTTCAGCAAAAAAAAAAAAAAAAAAAGTTATAATTTAATGTCAAATTAAGCTGATTTTAGATCTCTCAAATTATGCAAGAAGTAAAAAAATATATGATGTAATTGTATGTATTTGGGATCCTTAGCTTGTATTTGGGATGGCTTAGCAAAACAAAGGAATTGTGTTCATCACAGAATGATGTTACAGTTTTTTTATTCGCTTTGACAATATTTTCACAAGTAAGGTGTACATTTTCAAAACTCTTAGTACAAAAATCCAAACTGATCACACTTGTAACACAGCTAGTCATTCTTTCAAAACCTGATGTAATGCTTTCATTCAGTTGCACATATTTTCATTCAACATAATCATTGTTTCAACCACAGGATTATTGTAATATGTAATGAGAACATTTGGTTTAATCATTGAAACACAACAGTATGATCTTCTTTCAGTTTAGTACTTTTAACTATCATTTAATTTAATAGCAAACAATGCAAGATACATTTCAAATCATCCTTGTTGCTGAATTATCTACAGTAACACAGGCTACACATGCCACATAAGAAAATACACTTACATTACCTAACTTATGTCATTGAATCCATAATGTTTGTAATAGTATTTATTCAGTGTGTTATCAAAAGGTGTGATGAAGTTATGACCCAGCCATGAGGCTCTGGGCTATAGAACACAGTTTGCTGCCAATACAGTAAATGTTCTCACTGTACACACACACACACACACACACACACACTAACCCTAAACCTACCCATCACAGAAACTTTCTGCATTTTTACATAAAAAAAAAAAAAAAACTCATTCTGTATGATTTATAAGCTTGTTTCCTCATGGGGACCAAAAAATGTCCCCACAAGGACAAGGATTTAGGATATTGACATCTTTATGTACAGTTTACAGGACACACACACACACACACACACACACACACACACACACACACACTTTGAACATAGTGGTTATAAGAATTCAATATAAGAATTCATTACATATGGTTATCGGAAATTATAAACAAAGTAGAAACTAGTCTATAGAATAAATATCTATAGAAATCTATAGGTGTACCAAATGATGCATTGATTAACCATTAATATCAGTTGGATTAAATAATAGACAAATGTATTAAACTGAACGAGAAGAGATGCAAATCAAAAGTTTGATAGTAAGAGCTTTATGAAAGGCAGTTCCCCGTTTTTGCCGGGAGTCTCCTGTATTTCACACCCATCTCCCACCCCCCTCCCTGGGAATCTCCCGTAATTTGTATAAACCTCGTTATATGAATAATCACGTCAATATGTTATTCCAAGGTTGTTCAGTTGCCAGATCTTATATGAAACGCCTACTCATACGATCGACACATCCATAGACTGATTTCAACCTATTTGTGACCTCGACCTGGCAAACCTACAACCCAGTTGCGCTGTTGATCTCTGCGCAGGTAGTAGACGCGGGAAGCTGAATCAAGCATCAGTGGTAGAAATGGGAGGAGAAGACTCAGGTGGTAAATATTTAACGCAGCATCCGTTTTTTTTCTTTCATCCTTTGGCATTACATTATATGATCACGCTCTTATTCATGCAAATGCCCGTTCAAAAGCGACGCACAGAAAGACATTATTAACTAACAATAACACACACAATTATGTTGAGTATCCTCATAAGAGCAGTCTTAAATGAGTTAAATAACGTCTTAAATGAACGTAAAGAGTTGTGAGGAAATGAGACACACGTGAGATCATGTGCGACAGCGGAAGATCTTAAAGTGACAGTAACCATTTATGATGACATTAATGTAAAGAACAAAAGTAATTACTCACTGCTCTTGACTAAAGAACTTTTGTAGCTTTAATAAGGATTAATCTATATATAATTTATAATTTATGCAGTGCAAACTGTTTGATAACTTTTCAATTTCTGTATATTTCCTACTTGTTATAGAGGTAGGAAGGGCACAGGTAGCCTACATATGACATTTATTATGGGTTTATGTGAGGATTGTTTTTAAATTCACTTAAATTAAAAGTTATTTTTTTTGAAGCCTAATAAATGTTAATGTGTTATTTCATTGAAATGATATTTCTTAGAGACATCAGTATCAGTATTAGTATCAGTAATATTGGCCTTCATTCATAAAAAGATGCCATTAAACAAGTATTTAAAATATTCTTTCTTTATGTTGTTTCTAAATTAATTTGGAGATTAACTGTGAAATTATTACATTATAAAAAATATTTAAATATAAAGTGTTTTTAATGGCGATTAATCATGATTAATCACAGAAGAAAGATGTAATTAATCTAGTTCATTTTTATAAAAAATTATGTATTACAGTTTTTCAATTGTTTACACACATTTTCTGAAAGCATGCCTCATACTCTCAGAACTCTACACACAAATCAAAAAACACACACACAATGGGCAAAACCCCTCAATTCTCCTGCAAAATGAAACTTTACATTCAAAACAATGTTATTTCTTCTCAAAATGGTATTTTGTTTTCAAATGACACACACAAACCATCACATGAATAGACATTTATAAGAACCAGTTGAACACTGATGTGTTTAAAACACTTCTTCTCCATTCATCATGACTTAGGTCTTTTTTTGGTTCAGTGTTACACTTACTACAGACAGTACATACATACTGTAAGTGTGTTGTAAAATATTTGAGAATATTGTTTTTATACTCAGAACACACAAATACACGGTAATAAATATATTTTATTTTTCCCACAAAAACAATGTACACAGTGTACATCCCAACCAACACAAAGTTGCACATACAGTGGTCTACATACAAAACAACAGAAGAATTGACTGTATACAGTTACAGTAAAAAAAAAAAGAGCTCACCTGTTGCCCTTTTCTGCTAAAGCTCTGTTTGCTAACTGTAAAACTGTGTGACAGGTGTTTGCCCATGTGATGAGTCCGTGTGCATATTTGATTGGCAGTGTGTTCCTTGTGAAAACGAGATTTTCTGCATGAAAATTGTGCCAAATGCAGAGAATTGTGTGTAGTGTTTTGAAAAAAGTGTGTTTTAGAACTGCAGTTTCAGTGTAAAGCAGGAATTGTGCTTGTAGTTTAGCAGAATTGGTTCAGGGGTTGGTGCATGAGTTACATGTTGTGGTCATTGTGTCTCAAGTACCGGTATTTGTGTTTAAACAATTGAGAAAAACTGTAACATAATCCCCCCCGCCCCGCTCAGAAGTCTCCCGGATTTTGATACCCAGATGTTGACAGTTATGACAGTTACTGTGAATGAAACATTTATTTAGATGAAACAGTTATTTTGTGTAGTGAAAAGGATACTTTGTGGTTTTGTGTATTGTGCTAACACAATTGAAAATATGCTGAAATGTTTGAAAGAAAGTGCTCTTTTGATGATCTGTTGTAATAAATGTACACCTTGTGAAAATAGTACCAAAGCGAATAAAAAACCAAATACATCATTGTGGAAATGATATTGTGGTGAAAATGTTCATGACTTTTATATAGCTACTGTATACATACCATATATACATAAACAAATAAACACAATGGCAGAAACTAGTAAGAGTGTGTTTTAAAAGAGTTTATTATCTAAAAGTCTGCAGGGGCAAAATTGCTCAAAAAACACCCTGGAAACAAGAAAACAGCAGTAATTTATTCCTGTAACATGCCTTTGTTTGTGTTGTATCACGCATGTTGTTTAATTAATAAAGGTACCGTACCACTCCGGACCCCTGGGACTGTCTATGACGTCTAGTGATGAAGTGCAGAGTCACAGGCTTATGCCTGTGCATATACAACTCATAAAGCGGGTCAGGGGTTCTCCTCCGTTTTGCAGTCTGCAAGCACCATTTTGAAAGATGTCGTCTGTCTCCCCTTTGTCTAAACATTTTTACTAATGCATTAGAGGCAGCACAGGTCGAAAGCTTTGTTTTTCATTTGTTTCAGGAGTACATCAGTGTGTTTAAGAACAAACGCTTAATCAGGCAAACAAAAAGAGAATTCTAAAACAGCCGTTAATAATTAAAAACACATATCCAGTGTATCATCCCGCCCAAATAGTTCAATAAACTGTCATAAAATGACACGTTACCCTTTTTCAAAGGCTTATTGAAATCCTCTGTCCTTACATATCAAACAGACTTTAAGCAATGTCAAGAACATATGCTCAGTTTGCTTTGTGCTGTGAGTAGAAGGAAAGCCTATTTATCATTTCTCCACCTAAATTGTCTATTAATGTGCCGTCCAGTAGCTCTATTCCTATTAATGCTCTAGTCATCTGTCTCTGCATCCATTAACCAGACTTGTTTTTACTGTTTAAACTGATCGTATATTTATAAAGTGAAGTTCAAATGCCGTAGGGATTGCTTTGATATTCCTAAAAATGTCTGGAGTGATATGAATAATGTATAGTCACAGTACACTGTGTATATTTGCATGACAGGAGCATTTGTGATTTATCCTGGAAAGCATCACACACTGCTCAGTGCAACACAAAACATTTTCTCGATTTTCTTCTGTTTATATTGGCAGAGATCTCTGGGAACTCTGAAGACATCCCCCTGGTGCGCTGGAGGCAGCAGTGGTTGGAAAATGGCACTTTGCTCTTCCACATCCACCATCAGGACGGCAGTCAGAACCTGCCTGGCCCGGCGGCCACCGCTTACCCCGCGAGTGACTCCGCCGAGGAGGAGCTTCGCATCCTGCACATCTCTGTCATGGTATGCAACCCAGTACTTGATGTTTTCTGCACTAATTCTTGGACAAATTCCCTTAGAATTATTTGAATTATTAAATTATGCAAACCGTTGTACCTTATATTTGAACAAAATTAATTACAAAAACTTTCAAAATGCAGATAGGGGTAAAGGTGTTTCTTCAACTATGGGGACTTTCAAATCCGTGGATTGTGGGCGGAAGAAAAAAAACTGTCACATTTGTTTTTTGTTTAATAGCATTCTGTGACGGAAATAACTTTTTAAATATTTTGGAATAAAATGTCTGACTCCATTGTCCTCCTAAGGCTAATTTTATTTTTATGTATTCTTAATACAGACAATTAAATAATATATTCACACTTCTGCATAATTGAAGAAAATTACAGCTTAATTGGAAACAACACTCAATAAAAGCATTCTGTTCAGTTTTTTTCTTCACATATCACTTTTCAAATTTCACTGACACTGATATGATAATGATAACCGAGTACAATTACTTTTGTTTGTGATTCACTATGTGCTTTGTACTAATAATGCACATATTATTAGTCATGATGGAAATGTTTGAATTTGGGTATGGTATTTTGTGTAAAAAACTGCATAAATCATTTTCACACAATAAATATATCATTTTTGGGGTCAGATAACGTCAAAATTCTGGTAAAAAAAAAAAAAAAAGAGTAAAAAAAGTTTTTTAATTTGAAAATTAGCAAAAAGAAACGATAAAGGCTCATCAGTCAACTCATAAGACAGATACTGTACGAGTATATTATATATATATATATATACACACTATATTGCCAAAAGTATTGGGACACCCCTCCAAATCATTGAATTCAGGTGTTCAATCACTTCCATGGCCACAGGTGTATAAATCAAGCACTAGGCATGCAGACGCTTCTACAGACATTTGTGAAAGAATGGGTCGCTCTCAGGAGCTCAGTGAACTCAAGTGTGGTACCGTGATAGGTTGCCACCTGTGCAATAAGTCCATTCGTGAAATTTCCTTACTACTAAAATATTCCACGCTCAGCTGTTAGTGGTATTATAACAAAGTGGAAGCAACTGGGAACAACAGCAACTCAGCCACGAAGTGGTAGGCTACGAGTGGGGTCAGCGCATGCTGAGGCACACAGTGCACAGAAGTCGCCAAATTTCTAGTCAATAGCTACAGACCTCCAAACTTTGTGTGGCCTTCAGATTAGCTCAAGAACAGTGTGTAGAGAGCTTCATGGAATGGGTTTCCATGGCCGAGCAGCTCATCCAAGCCTTACATCACCAAGTGCAATGCAAAGCGTGGGATGCAGTGGGGTAAAGCACGCCACCACTGGACTCTAGAGCAGTGGAGACGTGTTCTCTGGAGTGACCAATCACGCTTCTCTGTCTGGCAATCCCATGGACGAGTCTGGGTTTGGCGGTTGCCAGGAGAACGGTACTTGCCTGACTGCATTGTGCCAAGTGTAAAGTTTGGTGGAGGGGGGATTATGGTGTGGCCAGGCCTTCTCGTCCAACATCAGTGCCTGACCTCACAAATGTGCTTCTGGAAAAATGCTCAAAAATTCCCATAAACACACTCCTAAACCTTGTGGAAAGCCCTCCCAGAGGAGTTGAAGCTGTTATATCTGCAAAGGGTGGGCCAACTCCATATTAAACCCTACGGATTAAGAATGGGATGTCATTAAAGTTCATGTGCATGTAAAGGCAGGCGTCCCAAAACTTTTGGCAATATGATGAGCCTTCATCATTTCTTTTTGCTATTTTTCAAATTATTTTTATTAATTTAAAATGACTTTTCATGGTGTATTTATAATCTTCCGATCTTTCCTTGGAATCCTGCAGGTTTCGTGTGACCTGAGCCAGGAGAAAAAACTTACTTAGATAAGAAAAGTTTGAATTGTGTGTGAGATGGAAAGGAAGAGAACATTTGTCAGATTCAGTCAATTAGTGGTTACGCTGCCTGGCTTCACGGTTCTCCTCTCTCGGATCGTTACACTACTGTCATCCCCAGAAGTAGTTACCCTAAGAACAATCGGAGCGAAGACTCTTCAGGGCATAAGGATTTTAAAAGCTTTTAAACACACTCAGTATAATTAGTGGAAAATCCATATTTGTAAATTGTCATGCTGAACAGCAATGGGATTTGTATGGGGGCAAAGTTAGCGGTGACTAGCAGTGCTGCTCAGATGAATGGAGAGTTCTGAACACAGGTTGGGTGAATGAGCTGTTGTGATATTCAAGCTTTTGGTATGCAAATATTTTTATAGGAAATGCACGAATGACTCATTATTTCTATATAAAGCCAAAAAGGGACATATGGGGGCTCCAGGCTTTGCTGGATTTCCTTTGGTGCCGAAATTTAAAATCCTGTAATTGCACATTAGAGCAGTATGGCAGTTGTTTTGGATGGTTAGTTGATTCTCTGTGCAAAGCCACTGATTACTGAAAGATCCCTGTTGGAATATGATTCCTCTGAGCTCCGGGAAACCTCCACTATTGAGCAAACCCTGCATGATCCCTCAGAAGCTGAAGAATATTGCATGCCTCCTATCTCAAACACAGACTCTGACATTGATATCTCCACAAAGATAGTTATTAGTATTCTAAAGGCAACATGCAGGAAGTCAGCAGATGATTCAGCCTCATTGAGGTGAGCAACGGGATCCAAACAATTTTCTTTTCTCAGAGCATTATGCTTGCTTCATGAAGGACAGCACAGTATTTAAGCACCATAAGATTGTGTGTTTGATGTCCATGTAAACAGCTAAAAGATTGGGTCCTGTTCATTAATTACTTAATTATTCACTCTACAGATGTACAAACAAGATTTATTGTGCGATCACTGCTTGATTGATACACCACTGCCATTAAGGTTTTGTAGGGTGAAATTATGTAGGAGCTCATAAAGGTTTTTGCTAGACCAAATTATTTTTCAGTTATGATTTTAGATTTGTTGCTTCTGATGATTGAGTTAATTGATCTTTTTGTCTCATCTGATTTTATGAATGGTATTATGAAAATGTATATACTTTTAATTATTTGTTGATTAGAATTTGATTGTGTGTGTGTATATATATATATATATATATATATACATTGCATCCGGAAAGTATTCACAGCGCTTCACTTTTTCCACATTTTGTTATGTTAAGCCTTATTCCAAAATGGATTACATTCATTATTTTCCTCAAAAATCTACAAACAATACCCCATAATGACAACGTGAAAGAAGTTTGTTTGAAATCTTTGCAAATTTATTAAAGAATAAAAAAATTAAATAAAATAAATAAAATATTCACATGTACATAAGTATTCACAGCCTTTGCTCAATACTTTGTTGAAGCACCTTTGGCACCAATCACAGCCTCGAGTCTTTTTGAGTATGATGCTACAAGCTTGGCACATTTATTTTTGGGCAGTTTCTCCCATTCTTCTTTGCAGGACCTCTCAAGCTCCATCAGGTTGGATGGGGAGCGTCGGTGCACAGCCATTTTCAGATCTCTCCAGAGATGTTCAATCGGGTTCAAGTCTGGGCTGTGGCTGAGCCACTCAAGGACATTCACAGAGTTGTCCCGTAGCCACTCCTTTGTTATCTTGGCTGTGTGCTTTAGGGTCGTTGTCCTGTTGGAAGATGAACCTTCGCCCCAGTCTGAGGTCCAGAGCGCTCTGGAGCAGGTTTTCATCAAGGATGTCTCTGTACATTGCTGCATTCATCTTTCCCTCGATCCTGACTAGTCTCCCAGTTCCTGCCGCTGAAAAACATCCCCACAGCATGATGCTGCCACCACCATGCTTCACTGTAGGGATGGGATTGGCCAGGTGATGAGCAGTGCCTGGTTTCTTCCAGACATGACGCTTGCCATTCAAGCCAAAGAGTTCAATCTTTGTTTCATCAGACCAGAGAATTTTGTTTCTCATTGTCTGAGAGTCCTTCAGGTGGCTTTTGGCAAACTCCAGGTGGGCTGTCATGTGCCTTTTACTGAGGAGTGGCTTCCGTCTGGCCACTCTACCATACAGGCCTGATTAGTGGAGTGCTGCAGAGATGGTTGTTCTTCTGGAAGTTTCTCCTCTCTCAACAGAGAAACGCTGGAGCTCTGTCAGAGTGACCATCAGGTTCTTGGTCACCTCCCTGACTAAGGCCCCTTTTCCGCGATCATCTTCATGGCTTGGTTTGTGCTCTGACATGCACTGTTAACTGTGGGACCTTATATAGACAGGTGTGTGCCTTTCCAAAGCATGTCCAATCAACTGAGTTTACCACAGGTGGACTCCAATCAAGTTGTAGAAACATCTCAAGGATGATCAGTGGAAACAGGATGCACCTGAGCTCAATTTTTGAGTGTCATGGCAAAGGCTGTGAATACTTATGTACACTGCACTGTATATATATATATATATATATATCTCAGGGTATTGTTCAAAGGCAGAAAAGTGATTGATCATTTCTTTTTCAAAATCTGAGCAAAACAGGCCATATAGCTGCTTTGCTGTACATGGCTTGACGCTTGCTGAATGTGAAATTATCGGATGACCTTGAGTCCTCAACTTGCTCTCGAAAAACAAACCAATATGAACGTATTCAAATTTGCCAAGGATGCAAAAGAAGAAAAAAAAAAACCTTCTCCTAAACCTTTTGCACATGTCCCGCCCATTTAATTTTACCATTTTATTCTTCTCATTTTGCCACTCTTTTCCTCAGAGCTCAGACTGTGTTATTGCAAGGTGGGAGAGAAGTGAGAGTTTTTCATTGGTGGTGTGACGGGCAGCTTCTGTGACAGATGGTACCTACGCCGCATCCCCTTCTGGCTCTGACTCGTCTCGGCCGGAGGGCAAGCTCCTAAACCTAGTACCCCCTAAAATCATGTCACTTCCTTGAGTGCTTTGCAGAGATGCCAGTCCCAAAGAAAGCGAGCCGCCAGTGTAGACACCTGTCACCAGTCTATTGTGGGCCATACGTGGCGGTCATCGGGCCAGCTGGGGATTTTGCTCAGCTCAGTGGTGCGCGGTGGTCATTCAGCGCCAGCCTCGCAGTCTCACCGTGATGGTTTAGGTTTTGTGAATGGATAAGCACTCATCAAATGTGCCTTGATGAAAGCCCAGCTGTGCTGTCAATTTGACTTTGATGAGGCTTTTTCTTCTTTTTTTAACAATCTATTCTTCAGCTCGTATCTCCAGCTGCTATCACAAAGACCATGTTGTAAATTGAAAGTGTTTTTTTTTTCCATCTCAGCTTATTTTTCTTCCCTTAAGGGGTAAAGTGTATCCTATTGAAAGCAGCATTGGCTTGCTTACTCAGGCGGTCAAAGAGTGACCACCCTCTTCCCTGCCACTGTCATTGGGCATCTGTAATAGTTGAGCAATTGAGGCAACTGCAGGGGTTTCTACAAATGACCTAGTCACCAAATCCCACCTACAATCAAATAATGCATTCCACTGCCACTCGTGGAACCTTAGATATTTAGCGAGCTATTTTTCCACCTTGTTCCGCAATCATTTTGTACTAATATGTTCTCAGAAGTGGCTGACAGGGAGGTTTTTTTTTAAGGTACACCTCCCCCTCTATTCAGATGGCCATTTTACAAGCTGCAATTTGCTCTACTCAGCAAGCCTGAACACCCATAGGCTGCTCCTGACCCCAGTTTCTCCCATTTGCCAGCCTGAAGCTTGTTCCCCAGTGGTTTATCTTTTTTGCGGATGGCTGTCTCAGCTGCGCCGTGCCCTTGCAGTGATTTGCACACGCTGGGTGGAAAGATGGGAATCTCATGTAACACAGTCCTCATTGCATCTATATCACAACACCTGACAGCCAGCCTCAAATTGGCAACAGAAACAGATGGTATTGTGTCCTGGATTTAACACAATAGTCGATGCAATTTTTTTTAGTTTTATGAACACAACAATGAATTAAAAAAAAAAAAAACACAACATGGGGGAAAATATAGGGAGTATATTGTATGTTATTAATTCCTCAAAACAGACAATGCATTTGTTGTGGTGTACGTATATGTGGAATTCTATAGAGGAATGAACTTTAAATACTTTTGTGTATATGTTGTATATACAACACAATATATACAGTGGGGAGAACAAGTATTTGATACACTGCCGATTTTGCAGGTTTGCCCACTTACAAAGCATGTAGAGGTCTGTAATTTTGATCATAGGTACTCTTCAACTGTGAGAGACGGAATCTAAAACAAAAATCCAGAAAATCACATTGTATGATTTTTAAGTAATTATTTTGCATTTTATTGCATGACATAAGTATTTGATACATCAGAAAAGCAGAACTTAATATTTGGTACAGAAACCTTTGTTTGCAATTACAGAGATCATACGTTTCCTGTAGTTCTTGACCAGGTTTGCACACACTGCAGCAGGGATTTTGGCCCACTCCTCCATACAGACCTTCTCCAGATCCTTCAGGTTTCGGGGCTGTCGCTGGGCAATACGGACTTTCAGCTCCCTCCAAAGATTTTCTATTGGGTTCAGGTCTGGAGACTGGCTAGGCCACTCCAGGACCTTGAGATGCTTCTTACGGAGCCACTCCTTAGTTGCCCTGGCTGTGTGTTTCGGGTCGTTGTCATGCTGGAAGACCCAGCCACGACCCATCTTCAATGCTCTTACTGAGGGAAGGAGGTTGTTGGCCAAGATCTCGTGATACATGGCCCCATCCATCCTCCCCTCAATACGGTGCAGTCGTCCTGCCCCATTTGCAGAAAAGCATCCCCAAAGAATGATGTTTCCACCTCCATGCTTCACGGTTGGGATGGTGTTCTTGGGGTTGTACTCATCCTTCTTCTTCCTCCAAACACGGCGAGTGGAGTTTAGACCAAAAAGCTCTATTTTTGTCTCATCAGACCACATGACCTTCTCCCATTCCTCCTCTAGATCATCCAGATGGTCACTGGCAAACTTCAGACGGGCCTGGACATGCGCTGGCTTGAGCAGGGGGACCTTGCGTGCGCTGCAGGATTTTAATCCATGACGGCGTAGTGTGTTACTAATGGTTTTCTTTGAGACTGTGGTCCCAGCTCTCTTCAGGTCATTGACCAGGTCCTGCCGTGTAGTTCTGGGCTGATCCCTCACCTTCCTCATGATCACTGATGCCCCACGAGGTGAGATCTTGCATGGTGCCCCAGACCGAGGGAGATTGACCGTCATCTTGAACTTCTTCCATTTTCTAATAATTGCGCCAACAGTTGTTGCCTTCTCACCAAACTGCTTGCCTATTGTCCTGTAGCCCATCCCAGCCTTGTGCAGGTCTACAATTTTATCCCTGATGTTCTTACACAGCTCTCTGGTCTTGGCCATTGTGGAGAGGTTGGAGTCTGTTTGATTGAGTGTGTAACTAACAGGTCTGTGAGAGCCGGAATTCTTACTGGTTGGTAGGTGATCAAATACTTATGTCATGCAATAAAATGCAAATTAATTATTTAAAAATCATACAATGTGATTTTCTGGATTTTTGTTTTAGATTCCGTCACTCACAGTTGAAGAGTACCTATGATAAAAATTACAGACTTCTACATGCTTTGTAAGTAGGAAAACCTGCAAAATCGGCAGTGTATCAAATACTTGTTCTCCCCACTGTATTAATAGTTTTGATTAGAGTTTATTATAATTTAAATAGTTTATTTTAATTTAACAAATAATTTTTATTATAAAGTTATGTAAAAACAGGGTTCCCACTCATCCTGGAAAACCTGGAAAATTGATGACAAATTTCCAGTCCTGTAAAAAACATGGAAAATTAGAGAAAATGTAAAATGTCCTGGAAAATCTTTTTGTTGCCCTGGAAAAAATGTTTTTTAGCCAAGTACAAAGAGTTTATCACTGGCCCAAACTATCACTGCTAGTTGCAGAAAGTGTGATGTTCAGGATGAGTTTTGACACGTGAGAGGAGTGTTTCAATGATGATGTTTAGTCTTGTGTTGCCACTCGCAGCAGTTTTAGCTAATGTTAATAACTGCTCAGATGTGTGCAGTGAATGTTAACTGGTCAGCAGCTGCCCAATCACATAGTTTTGATATAAACTTGCAATTGCGAGTTATAAAGTCAGAATTGCGAGATATAAAAAAGCAATTGTGTGTTATAAAGTCAGAATTGTGAGCTATAAACTCACAATTGCATGTTATAAAGTCCAATTCTGAGGAAAAAAGACTGACTTTTTTTCAGAATTGCAAGTTTATATCTCACAATTCTGACTTTATAACTGGTAATTGCTCTGAGTTTAAATCACAATTATGTAAACTCACAATTGCGAGATAAAAAGTCGCAATTACTTTTTCTTTTCTTTTGATCTGTGGTGGAAACAAGCTTCCATAGTCATAATGTATGATTATGAGCTCACATTAAAAACTGTTTTATAGTTAAGTCATGGCAATAAACTGTACACCTTTTAAAAACTTAAAGAGCAATATTTGGCATGATCCTTGTCTTTTATTCCCGTCGTAGTAAAATTGAAAAGTCCTGGAAAATGATCGCTAAAAAAGAGTGGGAACTCTGAAAAAATATTTTTCTATATATTTTTTGTAATGTTACAGTTTTAAAAAATTAAAGTTAGTTATGAGAAAAGGTCTGTGACAATTTATTTGCTGATGGTACATGGTTATTTTGTATCTATTGTAATGACATTCATTAATTTGAGTCTTTATGTGTGCAAATATTTTTGTTGGGCCACTGTATTTGTAGAAACAAAGAAAAGTAAACATTCTCAGCTTCCTGTGTTACTTAATTCATTAAGAAAATCTTAAATTATGTTTCCATCACTTTAAATATGAGTAAATTTGTCTGTCATTATCTTTCACGTTTAGTTTTCAAAAGAAACATACTTGAGATAGTGACCTCTTGAATTGAGACTTATTCTTGTGGGTTTCTTTCCTTGTTGCTGCAGCAATAATCTGGCCCTTGGATTAATGTCTCAGACGATCTTTTATGTTGGTCTGAGCTAATAAATCCGGAATTTATGATGTGATTAAAGTCTTTCTTTGTTTTTGTTTTTTCTTTCTCCCCGTCAGCCATAAAATGGAACATCACACCTTGTGCTGATGTAGCTCTTGGTAAACAGTGATATTTTTCCCCCAGCTGAAGTATTAATGTAGAATTCCCTACTCTTCTGGGAATATTAGAAGATAGTGTTTCAGAGGAAACTGGCAGGGTGGCATTAGGGTGGATACGGAATTGGATATGAAGGGGCGCTAAAGCAATAAAGCAGAAATCTATTATTTTCGCATTGGCTAACAGCCAATAAAATAGTTACCTGACAAACATTCTGTGCTTGAAGGTGTGTCAGAGGAAACACATGCTTCTTTCTGATTTTCTTTTTGGGATGTATGAAGCTACGGAGCCCCTAAAGGGATCTTTGCAATGTAAAGTACTGTCTATAACATTTCCTTTGTGCATCACTTCCATTTTACTATGAAGAAAACGAGAGTATGGATGCACATGAATTATTAAAGATCTGGCTTTCGTTACAGCAGTATACCTCTAACATCACGACCTTATGTCTGCTTTAAAGCATTATCTGTGATGGGCGAGAAACCGCGCTGTGAAATGGGTTGATGGCGCAATACGGCTGTGTGCATTGTCCTATTAGCCAAGTTCAAGCCTGGGTCCATAAAAAAAGACTGATACAGTAAAAAGTGCTCAAAATTTAGCTTTTGTTAGGACAGTGCATCAAATTTTAAGCAAGACCTTATGTCAACTTTAACAAATGGGCGAAATGGGCTCAGTGTGCATTGTCATATGCCAAGTTTAATGGTTCATGAAAAACAGTGGTACAGTAAAAAATAATACAAATTTGTATTTCGTTAGGGCAGTATATTTATATTGTCCCATATAAAAATTATTGGAACAGTAAAATGTACTAAAATTACGTATTTCACAAGATCAAAACCCTCTTTATTAAACCACTTTGTTGGATTTGATGCATCCTTACAGGTGGCATAGAAAAGCTTATTTTATTAATTCAATGTTAAAGGGGGCATAAGTTTCTGCCAGTCTCATGTTAATCTTGAGTATCTATAGAGTAGTGTTGATCCTTCATATCTCCCAAGAGTCTTTAGTTTTATCAGATTAATACGCTGTACAGCCGAGCTCGTGGAGGCGTGCAGTGGGTGGAGACACGAGCACACACACACACACACACACACACATACACACACACTCTCACTCCCTGGATAACTTTTGACCGGGAACAAACACACACACTTGCAGAACTCCGGAAACACAAACTGCATCCACTGTTCCCTTAACGCTGGGTTATTTGTGAAGCTGAACAAGGTGATCTTTCCCTCACACCAGAAACACACTTCTTTAGTGACATTGTTGATCTCGTGTCTAAAAACACAACGCCAGCGCCGCCGACGGCTCCCGTAACCCGAACGAAGCTCGATGATGGACATGCTCTTGCTCTCGCTCTGGGTGATGTGTGTGTGTGTGTGCGTGTTTTTGTGACATATCAGGACAAAAATTTGTATAATGACATGGGTATGACACAGGTATTACAAGGAGAGGGTGACTTATGAGGACATTACCCATGTCCCCATTTTTCAAAAGGCTTATAAATCATACAGAATGAGTTTTTTTTTTGAGAAAGTAAAAACGTGCAGTTTCCTGTGATGGGTAGGTTTAGGGGTAGTGTGTGTGTGTGTGTGTGTGATGGGTAAGTTTAGGGGTAGGGGTAGTGTAGGGGGATAGAAAATACGGTTTGTACGGTATAAAAACCATTACGCCTATGGAATGTCCCCACAATTCACAAAAACAAACATTTGTGTATGTGTGTGTGTGTGTGTGTGTGTGCGCTCATCCGGGAGAAGTGCCCATACAAGGAATTCTGCCCTTTATGACATCATACAGGGCCATACTCGAAAAAAACTTTCAGAAACGTGTTTGAATCCTGAAGGAGTGTATTTGGCACAGAAATACCATTTCACGTCGCGGTTTCACGGCCACCACCGAGGATGCTTTAAAGGGGACATAAGGCTGGGATATTAGAGGTATACTGGACCCTTGAACTTGGCTTTATGGACCATTGAACTTGGCAAATAGGACAATGCACACAGCCGTATTGTGCCATCAGCCCATTTCACGGCGTGGTTTCTCGGCCATCACAGAGGATGCGTTAAAGCAGACATAAGGCCGTAATATCAGAGATAGCCTATACTGCCCTAGTCTCAGCCTCAGACGTCACGCCCACGGACCGTTGGCTGAACGTCTGATGCATATGGCACACTTTTCTGGAAACACTTCAGGAGATACCGAAGTCGTCATCTGATTGGTTGAATTCTACAGGATGTCTGCGAGACGTGTGTGTTGCGTTGTTCAACGGTCCGCCTGGAAACAAATGTCGCGACTCCAAACTCCCTCCTGGATCAAAAGAACGGCGTCGTGTTTACAACTGTGACAATGAGCGCTTACAGGATCAACTAAACGCTGGTTTTTCAAAAGTATGTGAAGTTCATGGCTCCATTGTTGTAGTAAACTTGCACAACGTCCTTGAATAAATAATTTTTAGATGCACGTCGGTCTGTTATCGCAGGGACATCGACTTTACATTTTCACGCCGCTAAACATGACACGGAACAAAACAAACTGTGATTGGTTGCGTTACATGTCAGTCAAGCGGCCTCTAGGCGGTCCTTGGCCAATGAAAGCTGCGATAGAGAGCAGACCTTCTGCCGTCAGTCTGAAGGTCTAGCTTTGCGTTTTCTTCATAGTAAAATGGAGGTGACACACAAATAAAATATGTTATAGTATACATAAACCGGAAAGTGTAAAAAATCCTGTGCGCACGCAATAGTTTCTCATGCGCACACGAAAGTCTGTATATTTTTCCTTTTTGCAAAGGTCCCTTTCTGGGCTCCGTATGAAGCTGATTTATTTACCTAAAGAGAATTGATAGTGGGTATTTTGAAGGAGGAAGTTGCTACCTGAACTCAACAGCTGCACTAAGTCCCAAAACGCTGACCTTTCCGAAATCATTTCATGCATTACATGCTGTTCTTTTTCCAAGTCCTATCTAAACTATGCATCTCTATAGGCACCTGCAAAGCAAGACCAGGATGCAAGTGTAAACATCCCGAAAGCTCAACTCCATTTATAAAACAGACCTGCTGAAGATTTGAGTTTCTGCCCTGTTAGCAGCCGTAAGAGGAAAGTGATATATCTTTGCGTTAAACTCTTTCCCAAGGGCCCAGGGCAGCATGAATGTAACCAATGGCTAAGAATGCTGGAAAGAGGGGCAAGCAATGTTAAAAGCGGTGAAAGATGAATCTCTGAGGTAGTCACGATGATGACGCTCCTGAAATAGTTATTTTTAGGTTACACTGCAGTCCAGAGCTCTTAGCTGAGAGGTGGGTATTTATAATGCAGTTTACATGGACATTAAGAAGAAAAGTCTATGAATATTGAGTAATACATATGCATGCTCTTAAATGGACTGCCTCCCATGAGTGCACTTCTTAAGCTCATGGTGGTCTTCACTGCAGTGTATCACAGAAGAAAGAGGTCGTGGTATTTTAATCTCCTATCATGGTCATTTTAATCTTGTTTATATTAATTCATTAATTAATTTATTAATTTAGTTATTTATTGTCTAAGTTAACACTTTAAATTGACTACATGTATATACACCGATCAGGCATAACATTATGACCACTGACAGGTGAAGTGAATAACACTGATTATCTCTTCATCACGGCACCTGTTAGTGGGTGGGATATATTAGGAAGCAAGTGAACATTTTGTCCTCAAAGTTGATGTGTTAGAAGCAGGAAAAATGGGCAACCATAAGGATTTGAGCGAATTTGACAAGGGCCAAATTGTGATGGCTAGACGACTGGGTCAGAACATCTCCAAAACTGCAGCTCTTGTGGGGTGTTCCCGGTCTGCAGTGGTCAGTGTCTATCAAAAGTGCTCCAAGGAAGGAACAGTGATGAACCGGCGAAAGGGTCATGGGCGGCCAAGGCTCATTGATGCACGTGGGGAGCGAAGGCTGATACACTATGGGAAGAAGGCAAGCTGGTGGAGGCAGTGTGATGCTTTGGGCAATGTTCTGCTGGGAAACCTTGGGTCCTGCCATCCATGTGGATGTTACTTTGACACGTACCACCTACCTAAGCATTGTTGAGACAATATACACCCTTTCATGGAAACGGTATTCCCTGGTGGCTGTGGCTCTTTCAGCAGGATAATGCGCCCTGCCACAAAGCAAAAATGGTTCAGGAATGGTTTGAGGAGCACAACAACGAGTTTGAGGTGTTGACATGGCCTCCAAAGTCCCCAAATCTCAATCCAATCGAGCATCTGTGGGATGTGCTGAACAAACAAGTCCGATCCATGGAGGCCCCACCTCGCAACTTACAGGACTTAAAGGATCTGCTGCTAACATCTTGGTGCCAGATACCACAGCACACCTTCAGGGGTCTAGTGGAGTCCATGCCTCGACGGGTCAGGGCTGCTTTGGCAGCAAAAGGGGGACCAACACAATATTAGGAAGGTGGTCATAATGTTATGCCTGATCGGTGTATACCAGGGTTATTATTGTTAACTAAATCCATTAACTGAAATAACAAAATATATAAAAAACTTAAACTAAACGTAAATGTTGTCTTGGCTACAGACTCAAATAAAATGTTTAAGTTGAAGTATTAAAATAACTAAAACTAACTAAACTAAAACTAAAAACTACTGTATATAGACATAAAATAATTAAAAAATGACAAAAACACAACAAAATTAAAATAATGGATATACACATGTACATTTTCCTTTTTGTCTTTTTTTTTTTCTCTGAATACTGTCCATACTTGTGCCAGAGATGGGAGGATATTGGTTCCAAATAGCATTTAATGGAGGAAGTGTAATAAATAAGTCAATAAAACATGGAAGTCATGACCAGTTTAGTAAATCCATTTTATCCCTGTGGGTTCTCCTTCACTACACGCACTTAGAGTTTAAGTGCTTGATAATACCTTGTTTTATGCCCACATGCACCCTTGAACGGAAAGGACATTTCCTTATGCCTTTCTCATTTATTCTGCAAACGCCACCTAGATCAGATAAAGGTCCATCTGGAAAACTGTCCTACAATGACCCACTCATTAATATCGGCTCAGTCCCTCGGTCTTACATCGCACACACTCATGCAGAAACAAACAAGAAAAAAAAAAAAACTTTTGTCTTAAGAAATCACAATTATTTATCATCCTCATACTTTCAGAGGGATGAAAGTCAATGAGATTCATAAACAAAAGATTGTGATGCACATTTTGCATTGATTTTACAGGCGGAGCAGGAGGTGATTTATCATGAAGAAATGCACAACCGTCATCCTCTGCACAGTTGCATTCTTCAGTAATCTTGACGAAATTGTGCCTTGTTGAGATTGTTCTGCAAAATTCTAATCATGTTCAGTTTAGTGTAAAATATAAGAAAGGCACAGTATTATATCAAATATATTCTTGCATTATAATTTATTTTATAATTTTAACAAAATGCTTATTGATGCATTTTATGCTCAAGTTTTCTCTTATAAAAATACTTAAATACAGATTCTGCTTAGCAGTTGTTTTAAGTGGCTTCAGTGTTTAAATGGTTGCTAATATTGGAAAAATTGTCCATGTAAACAAATTATTGGTATGCAACTATTTTTGTACTTGCTTTGCAGTATCTTTATAGTAATTTTCAGGATTTGTTAAATCCTTTGTTGTTGCCTCAGCTGTAAACCAAATGGTATATTCAATTGCTTTCTGTATTAATTTGAGTTAATTTGAAGTAACAAACAATATCTCAGTTAGCACGTTGCTAATATAAACTTTGTTGCAGGAAAATCACAGAATCAATTCCTGCAAAATATTATCCATTTTGGGGGCTTACAGGATATCTGCTTAAAGTTGTTAAAGAATGTGACAAACCCATGATAGCATCACTTGTATCCGTTGGCTAATTCAATTAGGTCTCCTCATGCTGCTAGACTGTGATGTTTCGTTTAGTCTTTATGGTTCGCCCTTCATAAAGAGATATCCCATCTGGTCTAATTTTAAACCGTCTGTAACATGCAGCCTTCCATAATTTTCTCCGCAGTGAAGTTACATTTTGCTTGTTTGGCTAATTCAAAGTGATGGACCCAAAGGAAATTGAATTACACAAAACCAATTATCTGTTGGATCTGGTGCTGTATGTGTCCGCAGTCTTGGTATGGTTTTTATCCAGCAGTCTTTAGTGGCATGTGTAGATTGTAATCACACTGTCTTGGGAACTTGTGCATTTTTCCCCCACTATAATTAGTCATAATCATTGTTATTTTTGTAAAATGCACAGAAAACAACTAGTGCTCCATGTTTTTCTTCAGCTATAGCTACATAAATTCACTTACACGGTTGCATATCTCTTTAACATCATAATGATCATTACATGCTTTTAAAATACCACATTATCCTTAGTGCAAATATAGCATATTATAGCTACAAACTAATGAAAAAAAAATGAATTTTCTTTTTCTGGACCCCTTTTTTCCTAATTTCTTTTCCTGGTAATTGGCCATGTACATATCATGCATTACCAGAAAACTGATGTAATACTTTTAAAACTGCTGAGAATTGGATATAAATAAACAATTTATTGCAGTTTCAGTTCTTTCTGAAGCACACACACATATTTGTTCAGCATAAGTGACCTATATGAATAAGAGCTTTTTATGTATGGTAAAACAAATTGAACTGGAATGCTAATGCTCAGCATAATCCAACTAATTTCTGACATCTACATGAGAATATTTTGGGATTTTTACATGTGGAATGGGTGAGATTTCATCATTCTTTAATTCAGTTCATTGTGGGTAAGTTCAGTTGAGTTGTTTCCTTTCAGTTCAGTTTAAATGTATGCTGCTTTGTTTTCTATAATACACTAAATTGCCAAAAGTATTGGGACGCCCCTCCAAATCATTGAATTCAGGTGTTCAATCACTTCCATGGCCACAGGTGTATAAATCAAGCACTAGGCATGCAGACGCTTCTACAAACATTTGTGAAAGAATGAGTCGCTCTCAGGAGCTCAGTGAATTCAAGCGTGGTACCGTGATAGGTTGCCACCTGTGCAATAAGTCCATTCCTGAAATTTCCTCACTACTAAATATTCCACGCTCAACTGTCAGTGGTATTATAACAAAGTGGAAGCAATTGGGAACAACAGCAACTCAGCCATGAAGTGGTAGGCCACGTAAAATCACAGAGCGGGGTCAGCGCATGCTGAGGGTCACAGTGCACAGAAGTCGCCAACTTTCTGCAGAGTCAATAGCTACAGACCTCCAAACTTCGTGTGGCCTTCAGATGAGCTCAAGAACAGTGTGTAGAGAGCTTAATGGAATGGGTTTCCATGGCCGAGCAGCTCATCCAAGCCTTAAATCACCAAGTAATGCAAATCGTGGGATGCAGTGGGGTAAAGCACGCCACCACTGGACTCTAGAGCAGTGGAGACATGTTCTCTGGAGTGACCAATCACGCTTCTCTCTCTGGCAATCCCATGGACGAGTCTGGGTTTGATGGTTGCCAGGAGAACGGTACTTGCCTGACTGCATTGTGCCAAGTGTAAAGTTTGGTGGAGGGGGGATTATGGTGTGGGGTTGTTTTTCAGGGGTTGGGCTTGGCCCCTTAGTTCCATTGAAAGGAACTCTTAATGCTTCAGCATACCAAGACATTTTGGACAATTTCATGCTCCCAACTTTGTGGGAACAGTTTGGGGATGGCCCCTTCCTGTTCCAACATGACTGCGCACCAGTGCACAAAGCAAGGTCCATAAAGACATGGATGAGCGAGTTTGGTGTGGAGGAACTTGACTGGCCTGCACAGAGTCCTGACCTCAACCCGATAGAACACCTTTGGGATGAATTAAAGCGGAGACTGCGAGCCAGGCCTTCTCGTCCAACATCAGTGCCTGACCTCACAAAAGCGCTTCTAGAAGGATGGTCAAAAATTCCCATAAACACACTCCTAAACCTTGTGGAAAGCCTTCCCAGAAGAGTTGAAGCTGTTATAGCTGCAAAGGGTGGGCCAACTCCATATTAAACCCTACGGATTAAGAATGGGATTTCATTAAAGTTCATGTGCATGTAAAGGCAGGTGTCCCAAAACTCTTGGCAATATAGTGCATGTTACTTAGTGGTGCAGTGCTGCAATTCATAATTTAGGCCTTCAGTTTGAATTTCAGATTTATAATATCATGTCTCAGGTGTGTGAGCCAGTCATCATTCAGCTGACCTGAATCAGATTGATGCACATTATAAATATTTTGAATTAGGCATTTTGGGGAAAGCACGGTTCTTTTTCAATCTCAAAAAAAAAAAAAAAAACTTCTCTGGTTTCCATTATGAAATGTTTTAACATATGCTAAGAACTGCAGTATCTTTTTACTCTTTATATTAATTTTCTTTCTTCCATTTTCCGTCCTCTCTCCCATTTACTTTGTCTCTGTAGGGTGGGATGATTGCTCTTCTGTTGTCCATCCTGTGTTTGGTGTTGATCCTGTACACTCGTAGACGCTGGTGTAAACGTCGCCGGGTACCTCAGCCGCAAAAGAGCGCTAGTGCTGAAGCAGCCAATGAGATTCACTACATCCCCTCAGTGCTGATGGGTGGACAGGCCCGGGAAAGTTTGAGAAATTCTCGCGGGCAGGGCCACAACTCGAGCGGCACCCTTAGCATCCGCGAGACTCCGATCTTGGACGGGTACGAGTATGACATCACAGACCTACGACACCACCTGCAGCGGGAGTGCATGAACGGCGGAGAGGACTTCACCAGTCAGGTGACACGTACACTTGACTCACTTCAAGGGTGCAATGACAAAGCTGGCATGGACCTCACTCCAGGTGTGTGAGTTCACTACACACTGCACTGTATGAATATAAAGATCTATGTTGAACTGCAAGTTAAAGGGATAGTTCACTAAAAATTCAAAAAATGTATTTGCTCACCTTCATATCATTCCAAACTTATGAATGGTCGTTATTTTCAATGCAATTACAATGAATGAAGCTTTAAAGTAGTAGAGGAGATTTTGATTCATCCCAGTTATTCAAATCTTTTGAATCTACTCACCAAAATTATTTGTTCAGATTTGTTGAGTGACCATTATTTTAGACACACACGACTGTTTGGAATTGGTAGGATCTTTAAATAAATTTTTTGTTGAAAGTCTATTATGCTCACCAAGACTGCATTTATTAGATGCAGTCATATTGTGAAATATTATTACAATTTAAAATAACTTTTTATATTTGAATATGTCACATGATCCTTCAGAAATCATTCTAATATGTTGATTTGGTTAAAAAAAAAACATTTATTTTTAAAATCAACATTGAAAACTGTTGTGATGCAAAGGGCCCTATTTTACCGATCTGAGCGCATGGTCTGAAGCGCATGGCGCAGGTGCTCTTAGGGTGTGTCCGAATCCACTTTTGCTAGTTTAACGACGGGAAAAATGGTCCGCACACCCGGCACATGGTCCAAAAGGGTTGTCCCTAGTCTCTTAATGAGTCATGGGTGTGTTTTGGGTGTAACGTGCAATAAACCAATCAGAGTCTCATCTCCCATTCCCTTTAAAAGCCAGTTGCGCTCGCACCATGGCGGATTCGCTATTTTCATGGAGGAATATAGACACCCTCAACCTGACGAGTCAGTTTAAATACATGTGTGTATTGCCACGATTGGTTAAATAAGTAGCATTTCATTCGTCATTACTGCAAATAGGTAATTCTGATACATGCAGTGACATGTAGGCGTTTTTATCTTTATGTACACAAAAAATTTTTTTTACATTAATCCTTTTATTTTTTATATTTGGCATGTGTATATGCTGCTGCGCGTCCCTGTGTGTGTGATAAGCAGAGTGTACGCGCGTTGTGCACCGCCTATAGGCACATATTACTAACACACCCTTTAAATAACACAAAAATACTGCGCTATTGACTTTAGAGCAGGTTTGTGTTGGTCGATGGCGCAGTCGTTTTCAGTTCCTCAAAATAGCAACGCTCCAACAATGCTCCTGAACACACCTGGTTTTCAGACCAGACGCCCATGGGCGTGCCTGCCGTCGCATTGCGCCGGGTGTATGATAGGGCCCTAAATGTTTTTGTGGAAACCATGATAGATTTTTGCAGGGTTCTTTAATGAACCAAGTTAATAAAAAAAGGATTTATTTGAAATATCAATCTTTTGTAACATTATAAATGTTACTTTTGATCAATTTAATCCATCTTTGTTGAATAAAATAATTTCTTTAAAAAAAAAAAAAAACTGTACTGTCTGCAAACATACAGTGGGGAGAACAAGTATTTGATACACTGCCGATTTTGCAGGTTTGCCCACTTACAAAGCATGTAGAAGTCTGTAATTTTTATCATAGGTACTCTTCAACTGTGAGTGACGGAATCTAAAACAAAAATCCAGAAAATCACATTGTATGATTTTTAAGTAATTAATTTGCATTTTATTGCATGACATAAGTATTTGATACATCAGAAAAGCAGAACTTAATATTTGGTACAGAAACCTTTGTTTGCAATTACAGAGATCATACGTTTCCTGTAGTTCTTGACCAGGTTTGCACACACTGCAGCAGGGATTTTGGCCCACTCCTCCATACAGACCTTCTCCAGATCCTTCAGGTTTCAGGGCTGTCGCTGGGCAATACGGACTTTCAGCTCCCTCCAAAGATTTTCTATTGGGTTCAGGTCTGGAGACTGGCTAGGCCACTCCAGGACCTTGAGATGCTTCTTACGGAGCCACTCCTTAGTTGCCCTGGCTGTGTGTTTCAGGTCGTTGTCATGCTGGAAGACCCAGCCACGACCCATCTTCAGTGCTCTTACTGAGGGAAGGAGGTTGTTGGCCAAGATCATGCAGGTCTACAATTTTATCCCTGATGTCCTTACACAGCTCTCTGGTCTTGGCCATTGTGGAGAGGTTGGAGTCTGTTTGATTGAGTGTGTGGACAGGTGTCTTTTATACAGGTAACGAGTTCAAACAGGTGCAGTTAATACAGGTAATGAGTGGAGAACAGGAGGGCTTCCTAAAGAAAAACTAACAGGTCTGTGAGAGCCGGAATTCTTACTGGTTGGTAGGTAATCAAATACTTATGTCATGCAATAAAATGCAAATTAATTATTTAAAAATCATACAATGTGATTTTCTGGATTTTTGTTTTTAGATTCCGTCTCTCACAGTTGAAGAGTACCTATGATAAAAATTACAGACCTCTACATGCTTTGTAAGTGGGCAAACCTGCAAAATTGGCAGTGTATCAAATACTTGTTCTCCCCACTGTATAAACAGTAGTGCATTTATGCCACTAGATGACAACAGGAAATGTGAAGCATTGAATTGATTCGTTAGAAAGCAAAAGTCCGAAATTATTCAAATCATTCACACTGACTTAGTGAACTGAATCAACCAATTCATTGAAAAGATCTGACTAAAAAAACTGTGCTTCTGTCATAAACTCTCATGAATGTGCCAAAGATAACTAGGGTGGATGTCAACATTTTCAATTACATCACGAATTATGTCTTACATTTCAAGCTTTTTCTCACACAGCTATGGCTTCAGACGACTTGGAATGTATCACACAAGCCATATAAACCACTTTTATAATTCTTCTTGAATGCTTCAGTGCCCATTCATTGTAGTTGCATGTAAAAGAGCAACTTGCACAGACTTCAAAAATGTCTCCTTTTGTGCTGTATGGAAGAAAGAAACGCATTCAGCTTTGGAATGACATGAGGGGGATTCAACTATACAATTTAAATTTGAGTGACCTACCCTTTTAACATGCCCAGCAATATTTGTGCTATAAAATTTCCAATAAAACCTCTGCTGGGGGAATTTTAGGACCCAAGACCAGTTGTGAAGAATGAAGACCAAAATTTACTGAAGAATAGTTTGCGAAAAAAGGTTTAGCACATCAAAATGTTTACCGATATAGCTGATGGAAATGCCAATTATCGATCTTTTTTTTTTTTTTTTTTTTGCAGATGTCGACACAATCTTTTTCCTTTTAACTTTAGCATATAAATTCTATGCCGACACTTCAAATGTGCGAAAAACTAGTTTGGAAACACTTTTTGTCAAGAAAAGGGGCTTTAACGCAAATAAATGTGGCCGTTTCATCAGCAGAAGCCAGCTTCAAGTCTCACAAGGAGTTCGTAGGCCACGCTCCCTCTCTACCAGTCTTTTGTACATACAATTTCTCAACAGTTATACTCTTTTCAAGTTATACTCTTTTTGGAGTTGGTTGAGCTCCAGTTCTGACCAGAAAGTTCCCCAAAACATACAGATAGCATGTGCTTTCTCTCAGTGAGAGGTATAGACAGTATTCACTTTATTCTCTAAAGAAATATAAATAAAAAGAGGAACAATTATTCTGTGAATTGGGTGCAGTCACAAATGGTTTGACTCCCCTTCCGGAACCCCTGGGGTCAGCTAACACAGATGGGTGACACCTGTTGAAAGACTTCTGTTGAACTTCTAATGAACCATATTTTCCCATACTCTTGGTTTCAGTAAAAGGAAATAACAGAATAGGAATAAAGTCTAATATGAAATGAAAGGCAAATACATATTTCATCTCTGGAAGCCGGGCTAAGTGAGCAAACACTGTTACTGCACTCCTGCCAGGTTAGGGGTGTGTGATACCGCTAAAATCCAAACACGCGACAACATGTTCTGAAATCAAGTGTTTAGCGACACATCCCTAGGACAGACCCTCAGTCACCACTCAAAGCCCAAATACAAACTTTAGAAAACATAGAGGAAGAAACAAACAATCATTGGTTATCATAACTGGAAAGAATCATTAGAAATCATCATAATAAGATAGGAGGAAGGATATTGATTAATTCTTTGATTGTAAATTAAATTAAGATATAAGTATATTGAAGCGGCAGTGGATTACAGAATCCACCCTTCACCTCACTAACCTTAATGATTTTAATAGCATGCTTTAATTATTCAGTAAATTAATTCACACTCCCAATTCAGTGTTTTGATGCAGTGCCTAATTTCAGAGATACATAAACAACTTAGAAACCAGGCCTTGAATGCATAAGTGAACGCACATGATCAAAGCATGTTGAAGTTATTTTTACATTTGATGTAGCTGTAAAAAAAAAAAAAACGATTTAGAAATTGAATTTGTCATCTAAAATCCTTTGAATGTCTTTTAGTATATTTATATATACACAATGTGATACGAAATCTATTTTTTACATCTGGGAACCTGTGAGATTTAAATTGCATGTACTAAGCACACCATTCGCACATTGCTGGCCCTTAAAATATTTATTTCACCTCGATAGCTCAAGAGTCAGTGGCAGAGCTTGCATTTTGGTTTGTGGCTGCAAGTGCAAGCTCCAGAAATTGGATAAAGCCTATATCAAAACAGCTGCAGAGAGGAAATCAACATGACATATTTATTTATTTAGCTAAAGCTATTTTTCCCAAATAATATCAAAGTAATAACGCTATAAATTCCAGCTAAGCGTGGGTGAATGGCACCCATGGAACCCATTTAAGCTCTGTAATAGTCAAGAATAGATACGAGTCATATGACCAGACCTGAGTCTGTGCCAGATTGGCTGTGTCCATTGGACACACAGAATTTGGAATGGCCGCCCCTTATCAGATGTGAAATGATGTTGATGTTTGCCTTGAAGAGTAGCCCATTATAAATACCCCTAAAAAGCTTTGCAGGAGAGGGGCGATTTCATGCTGTCACAGTAATTTGCCTAATACAATGAAACCCTGCAGTGCCAGTTGTCTTTGTTGTGCAATTTACTCATTATAAAGGGGCAGACTAACTACAGGGGATGGCGATGTTGCGTAATGGTGAATGACGGAATGTCATATCCTGAATCGCTGGGCTGTAAAGGCTCTCAATTGCTTTCGTTGTAACATAACCCTGAAAATACTTCACATAGACCACTTAGACTTGTCCTTCTGAATGACAAGCGTTTACATAAAGTGTCTCTGCATGCCCTCGGCGGACTGTTATTTGCTGCTCATTCGTCTGTCTCTCTTTATCCCTAATTGTAACCTTTTTCCATCAGGGAGTGATAGTACAAAACTGTCCCTAATGAGCAAGTACAAGGATAACATCATAGCTACCAGTCCTGTCAACAGCAATCACCAGCAAAACACGCTCCTCCCACACAACACCTCCACCAACCAGCGCAAGCGTCTGTCCAGCAAAACGCATGGTGAGTCTGGGTATCAGGGGAAACCCTTTACTGTTTCTTACTGTTTGCCATTCACGGTTCGGTGTGTACTAACTTAGCATACTGCTAGCTGATTAGCCTGCTAACTAATCCTGTATCCTACACAAGTCACTTAACCTACATATAATTGCAGCAATGTTTAGTGCAATTGCAGTACGTATAGAGTATGTAAGATTTTTAAAATGTTCCTCTTATTTCAAAAATACAGTAAGAACAGTAATATTGTGAAATAGTTTTACAATTTAAAGGGATAGTTCACCCAAAAATGAAAATTAGCCCATGATTTACTCACCCTCAAGCCATCCTAGATGTATATGACATTCTTCTTTCAGACGAATACAGTCAGAGTTATATTAAAACATGTCCTGGCTCTTCCAAGCTTTATAATAGCAGTGAATGGCTGTTTCTGTTTTGAAGTCCATAAAAGTGCATCTATCCATCATAAAAGTGCATCTATCCATCATAAAAGTGCATATATCCATCATAAAAGTGCATCCATCCATCATAAAAGTGCATCTATTCATTATAAAAGTGCTCCACACAGGGGGTTAATAAAGGTCTTCTGAAGCCAGTCGATGGGGTTTGTGTAAGAAAAATATCCATATTTAACACGTTATAAAGTAAAATATCTAGCTTCCGCCAGACCGCCGTCCGTATTCAACTTACGAAAAAAGCGTAATTGGCGCGAAGATGACGTTGGACGTAGCGTAAGCGTTTTGAACAGCTAGAGGCGTTACACTTTCTTCATAAGTTGAATACGGACGGCGGTAACGTGTTAAATATGGATATTTTTCTTACACAAACCCCATCGACTGGCTTCAGAAGGCCTTTATTAACCCCCTGTGTGGAGCACTTTTATGATGATGGATGCACTTTTATGATGGATAGATGCACTTTTATGATGGATAGATGCACTTTTATGGACTTCAAAACAGAAACAGCCATTCACTGCCATTATAAAGCTTGGAAGAGCCAGGACATGTTTTAATATAACTCTGATTGTATTTGTCTGAAAGAAGAAAGTCATATACACCTAGGATGACTTGAGTGGGAGTAAATCATGGGCTAATTTTCATTTTTGGGTGAGCTAACCCTTTAATAACTGTTTTCTATTTTAATATATTTTAAAATATAATTTATTCCTGTGATCAAAGCTGAACTTTCAGCATCATTACTTCAGTCTTCAGTGTCACATGATCCTTCAGAAATCATTCTGATATGATGATTTGATGCTCAAGAAATGTTTCTTATTATTAGCAATGTTGGAAACGGCTGTGCTGCCTAATAATTTTTGTGCAAACTGATTTTATTCAGGATTCTTTAGTGAACAGAAATTTCAAAATATTTATCATATATTTTTTGTAAAAGCTTTTACTGTTACTGTAGATCAATTTAATGTCTTCTTGCTTAATAAAAGTACTAATTTCTTTCCAAAAAGACCTCAAAATAACTTTTTATCAAAATACTTTTTAAAAATAGTAAAAAAATAAGATGTCTTTTTATTGGCATTAATCGAACGGTACAGAAAGCGTGACCACAGAACCGTGAGAAACCTGAGCTGTTACACCCCCTCTGAATATCCCCGTCCATCCACACAAATCTCATTCCAACCACCATCTATGTCTGTAATCATAACCACACACAAATATTTGTCTTCCATTCTCTTTGCTATCCTGTTCTGGGCTTGAACGTCTCTTCCTCTAGCTTAATGCTTGGCTGATCAGACCACCAAAACTTTGATTTGAAGAGGTATTCATATGCTTTTGTGATATTCCTGTGATACTGGTTGGCGGTGGAGGTCTGTTGATATCTGCATGTATTTAAGCCGCATAGATTCTACTTTCTCAGATTTGCTTTGGGCACGAATATCTGATGTCCAGTGAAGTGTTTTCCTTGAGTAAGAATATGATTTCCTAGCTGGACAAATATTTGACTCTCAGCTCATGCTTCAATGCTTCATTACCTCAGTCCAGCAGACGTACGGCCTCTCTCTGACCTTCAGACCAGCATTTTTTTTATACACAATGCACTTGGATTTTCCATTTACTGCTTATGAATGTAAAGGTGCACTCAAGAATTCTTGCCTCATTAAAAAGCTTTACAGAACCGAATAGATTTTTTTTTTTTTTTTTTTTTTAATTTACACTCACATGAAGACTCTAATCAAATCAGTAGCCTAATAAAAGTTGTCTTATAAGAGATGCTGAGATCACAATCAGTCGAATGCTACTCACTTTATCTTCCCAACCCATTATAGGACACTTTCACCACCTGCAGAATAAATTAATCATGGGTGTATATAAGCTCTCATGCTCACCCAGAATGCATTTACTTGATCAAAAATATAGTAAAAACAGTAATATTGTGAAATATTGTATTGTTACAATGTAAAATAATTTCAAGAATTTGTACCAGCCATTACTCCAGTCTTCAGTGTCACATGATACACTGGTCTAAATAATAAATAGACCAATGGCATATCTGTCAACACAACACAGAAAATTACTGACTGTAACTTTAAGTAATAGTTTAGTACTTACAGTCAAATGGGAGCTGCTGATCTCTGTTCAATGATGTTTTATTAACAAAGTTAAGGAGGAACATTTTCAAATGATCTATCCAATCAGCACGAGAGGATGCCTATATACAGTCAAATATATTTTTCACTAGTGTGTGCAGGACACTATAGTTCATTTCTGTAAGTGAGGAGAGCAAAATAAAGTAAACTGTGACATATTATACCCAAAAATTCTTCATACAGTGACTAGCAGGAAAAATGTGTGAGCAAAATGATTGAGACACTTTGAGCTGAGCATGTTTTGCTGAAGTGTTTGTTCTTTAATTGCTAATGTGACCTTTGACACCACAGACTGAACTAAATGAAGCATTGCTTGGTCATTGGTTGAGCTAAATTGGTGTTATCTAATTGTGTTCTTAAATTTAACAGCTGATTGGTTGATTGAATCCATTACACACCTTTCTATCAAAGTTATCTGACATTATAGAGATTAATTTGTTCTGACACAGTTTAACTCTGAGTTATTGTCATATTTTATTACCATTTTCTAAACTATAGCGAATAAACTGATAATGTGAGAAAATGTTGAAGGTGTCTGAATAAATTTTGGTTTGACTGTATATACACAGCCAACTCGCCTATGTTCCTCTGCAGTTTTTAGCTTCCCTCCGCCACCCCGACTCCTCACTCGTGGCTGGTATTCTTTTCACAGCCAGGGATACAGGGGTGGGGTGGGTAATCTGGGTTCGGACAGCACGCCAAATATCCCATATTATTCCCTTTTACAAATTCTTGATTTAGTTTTTGGGGTCTACTAGAATTTGATTTCATGATTGATTAAAAAAAAATATATAATTTTTCACATATTCTCCATTGTTGCAGCACCTCCCTTCCCAGTCTGTCAGTAACGCTCTGGGGTGCATTTCCTAAAAGCATCGTTAGCCAACTATGGTCGCAAGTTCCGTCGTTCAACGAGTCGGTGTTTCCCGAAACCGTAGTTCCAACGAACATTCGCAAACAGCATCGCAAAGTTGTGTGGTCTGAACGACAGCTCTCGACCTGTGGTTAGAAGCAGAGTTTCTTGTTTGCATGACGTGGACTTAATAAATCCTTATCTTGAGCAAAATAAGCACACTGACATTCAGTACAATCTTTTATTTCGAAAACATACAAATGTCATTTATGTCTTTTAGTTTGTCAAGAGATTTTAAGCACCGTTTTTGAAGAATGTGCATGTACGTACGTGCTCTAGTACGTAAGAATGAGCCTATGACTGAATCTGGAAATAAAGCAAAATAACTGAGAAAAATGAGAGTTACTCCTTCCAAAAAATCTAGCATGATTTCAATCTCAAACAGATTTATTAAAAGAAGTTATTACTCCACCACGTGCGTGACATCATTAACCAACGCGGTTGAACGACAAATTTGCGACAATACGGTTTCGGGAAACAGTCGTGACTAGCTAGTTGAGTTCTTCAACAATGCATCGTACTATGGTAGTTAAGCAGTGAGTTACGCCGTTGTACAGGAAACGCACCCCTGTTTAGTTCCCGTCTCTATGAAGCCCCTCCTTCTGAAAATAGCACCAGTGATCAACCTCTTTGAGTGTGTTTCGGAAATGTCACGCCCCGTACCATCACCATGAGTGTCAACACACTGGCTGCGTCCGAAAACTGAAAAATCCTGCCTTTATTCCAAGGTAGGAAGGCATCAAAGCACGTCCGAATCCAAAGTTATCTTCACTTCCTTTCTTCTGAGATACCTTTCATCTGATCGATTTTTGGAGGCAGCATAAATGTATCCTTCGCTGCCTTTGATATCCCACAATCCTGTACTTTCCATTCTGTGATAGTTGAGCTAAAAAATAAAGTTGGCATCTGAAAGTTGCAGTTGGTGGTCAGTTTGTGTGTAAATGTAGGGGAGAGCGGGGCGCAACGCGAGGTCAGTTGTAACACACATGGTTTAAAACTTTCCACACATGCCAGCATGACGAAACTTAGTGTATTTACTAGCTGCCATATCAACACTATATACAGAAAAAGTACATTTCTTACTTGAGTTAATTTTTCATCTCTGTTTATTTAAAATTAGAAAAATCTGATATTATTGTAATCTTATATCTGTTATTTTACAGTTGAAAGTTCTTTAATGCTGATCTAACAGCAGAAGACACGAGCCGGGGTTAAATCCCAGTTACGCAGGTGGGGCATGTTGTCACAATGAGCCCCTATTAGAACTATGATATTATATTCTATACTTTCTATTGAGAAACCATGAGAAAAAGGTGAATAAAGACTGAGAGTCAATGTCCAGAAGTATTAATTATTATTATGTTTTGAACTATGATGTATAGCTGTGTTTTGAGGTTTGAGTTAAAAATTTGTTTATTTTTAATGATTAAAAAATGCCATTATTTTATATGAAAAAGTTAATAATTGTATTTTATTGACAAAATGTTTTAGTTTGTCTTGTATATTTTTTTGATTGTATCAGATAACATTTTAAGCTGTCATATGCTCATGTTACAATGTACCCACCTATGGGGCATGTTGTCACATTTCACTTCCATTCTTTCAGGGTAAATCAAGAACAAAGTATACACTGTATGAAACAAAACAACGTAATTGTACTAGACGTGTGCAATTAATGTGGATAATCTGAGTAAGTCAGAAAGCGTTAGGTTACGTTTTTGACCAATGTTTTCCAATTTTTATGTCATTTCTAGCGAGAAATTACTATTGTAGTAATTAAATATTAGCTTAGTTTTTGCTGTAGATCATTAAACCGTTACACTGCCTCATAAGTCTGTCCGAAATCAGTTTCGTGAGGTACCCGAAGTCAATGGATTTTTTTGAATGGGATTTTGGTTAAATGGCTGAAATAAGGTCTGTGGTGAACACGAGCTCAAGACACTTTCACGTTTTATTCTACGACATAAAATACATCAGTATTACCCCACTCGTGAGTTTTTGAAGCTGTTACGTGTCTTGAAAAAGGCGGTTGCTAACAATTGGCTAATGGGACTACAGAGTCAGTCGAGGAGATTAAACGTCATCACGCCGAGCAGTTAAACTCAGTCTGCTTTTACAGCCTCATTATGCTCATAGTTGTGCTCTTATAAACTAGTCTAACTCAAACATTCTGGGAAAGAGTTTTGGGAAACTTAGTGATGGTGACGTTGAAATCGTGTGACTGTGGTGTAGGCCGTTTATAGCCTACTTCTGGCGACTGCATTTAGGCTTCAAAATTAATAAAAGTTGTGTTCATCTGTGATAATTATCTTGATGGAGAAAACGTGTAAGTATCATAAACTTTTGTTGCTCACAGAGCTTGTTTTTAGCGATAATCCAAAAGACTATGGGAAAATCCTATTGGGTTTTTCTCGAGGGAACCAGTGCGATGTGAACCGCCGGTTGGCCTACAAAGTGACGTCAGACCTGCACCACTATATAATGACTTCCCAGAAGAAAACTCAGGACTACAATCAAGGCATTTCAGAGAGTTCAGAAACAGTGTTTACTGGTTTAGAGAATAACTCTCTTTGAAGTGGCTTTGTGCTTTATACTTTTGCAGACCTTTTTCTTGCTAAAACAGCAACATTACACACTAAAGAAAGTTGAAAATGTAAAAAAGCATAATAGGTCCTCTTTAACTATGCCATAGTGATTATTATGAGGGAATCTTTATATATGGAGGTGTACAGTGCATCACAGTGTTTCTCTTTTTCCACATTTTGTTATGTTACAGCCTCATTCCAAAATTGATTAAATTAATTATTTTTTTCCTCAATTCTACAAACAATACCCCATAATGACAACGTGAAAGAAGTTTGTTTGAAATCTTTGCTAAATTTATTAAAAATAAAAAAAACGAAAAAAAAAATCACATAAGTATTCACAGCCTTTGCCAGGACACTCAAAATTGAGCTTAGGTGCTCCTGTTTCCACTGATCATCCTTGAGATGTTTCTACAACTTGATTGGAGTCCACCTGTGGTAAATTCAGTTGATTGGACATGATTTGGAAAGGCACACACCTGTCTATATAAGGTCTCACAGTTAACAGTGCATGTCAGAGCACAAACCAAGCCATGGAGTCCAAGGAATTGTCTGTAGACCTCCGAGACAGGATTGTATCGAGGCACAGATCTGGGGAAGGGTACAGAAACATTTCTGCAGCATTGAAGGTCCCAATGAGCACAGTGGCCTCCATCATCCGTGAATGGAAGAAGTTTGGAACCACCAGGACTCTTCCTAGAGCTGGCCGCCCGGCCAAACTGAGCGATCGGGGGAGAAGGGCCTTAGTCAGGGAGGTGACCAAGAACCCGATGGTCACTCTGACAGAGCTCCAGCATTTCTCTGTGGGGAGAGGAGAACCTTCCAGAAGAACAACCATCTCTGCAGCACTCCACTAATCAGGCCTGTATGGTAGAGTGGCCAGACGGAAGCCACTCCTCAGTAAAATGCACATGACAGGCCGCCTGGAGTTTGACAAAAGCCACCTGAAGGACTCTCAGACAATGAGAAACAAAATTCTCTGGTCTGATGAAACAAAGATTGAACTCTTTGGCTTGAATGGCAAGCGTCATGTCTGGAGGAAACCAGGCACCGCTCATCACCTGGCCAATCCCATCCCTACAGTGAAGCATGGTGGTGGCAGCATCATGCTGTGGGGATGTTTTTCAGCGGCAGGAACTGGGAGACTATTCAGGATCGAGGGAAAGATGAATGCAGCAATGTACAGAGACATCCTTGATGAAAACCTGCTCCAGAGCGCTCTGGACCTCAGACTGGGGCGAAGGTTCATCTTCCAACAGGACAACGACCCTAAGCACACAGCCATGATAACAAAGGAGTGGCTACGGGACAACTCTGTTAATGTCCTTGAGTGGCTCAGCCACAGCCCAGACTTGAACCCGATTGAACATCTCTGGAGAGATCTGAAAATGGCTGTGCACTGACACTCCCCATCCAACCTGATGGAGCTTGAGAGGTCCTGCAAAGAAGAATGGGAGAAACTGCCCAAAAATAGGTGTGCCAAGCTTGTAGCATCATACTCAAAAAGACTCGAGGCTGTAATTGGTGCCAAATGTGCTTCAACAAAGTATTGAGCAAAGGCTGTGAATACTTATGTACATGTGATTTTTTTTTTTTTTTTTATTTAATAAATTTGCAAAGATTTCTAACAAACTTCACATTGTCATTATGGGGTGTTGTTTGTATAATTGAGGGAAAAAAATTATGAATTTAATCGATTTTGGAATAAGGCTGTAACATAACAAAATTTGGAAAAAGTGAAGCGCTGTGAATACTTTCTGGATGCACTGTATATATATTGCCAATCCCCTAATTTGACCATGGATTAGTTTGTCTCTGAGGGTTTGAGCCTGTCTTTGGGTTACTGGCCTCTTACACAGGGTTCCCACTCATCCTGGAAAACCTGGAAAATTGATGACAAATTTTCCAATCCTGGAAAACACATGGAAAATTAGAGAAAATGTAAAATGTCCTGAAAAATCTTATTGTTGTCCTGGAAATTGTTTTTTTTTTTTTAAGTTATTTCTTTAGCCGAGTATAAAGAGTTTATCACTGGCCCAAACAATCACTGCTAGTTGCAGAAAGTGTGATGTTCAGGATGAGTTTTGACACGTGAGAGGAGTGTTTCAATGATGATGTTTAGTCTTGTGTTGCCACTCGCAGCAGTTTTAGCTAATGTTAATAACTGCTCAGATGTGTGCAGTGAATGTTAACTGGTAATCACCTACCTAATCACAAAATTTTGATATAAACTCACAATTGTGTGTTATATAGTTAGAATTGCATGATATAAACTTGCAATTCCGACTTTCTCTTCACAATTTTTTTGCGCAATTGCGAGTTTATATCTTGCAATTCTGACTTCTTTTCTCAGAATTGTGAGATATGAACTGCAATTGCAAGTTCTAAAGTCCAACTTTTTCTGACTTTTTTTCAGAATTGCAACAATTTGCGAGTTTATATCACAATTATGTAAACTCGCAATTGCGATAAAGTCAGAATAGCGAGAATTACCTTTTCGTTCGGTGGCGGAAACAAGCTTCCATAGTCATAATGTATGATTATGAGCTCACATTAAAAACTGTTTTATAGTTAAGTCATGGCAATAAACTGTACACCTTTTAAAGACTTAAAGAGCAATATTTGGCATGATCCTTGTCTTTTATTGCCGTCGTAGTAAAATTGAAAATGTCCTGGAAAATGATCGCTAAAAAAGAGTGGGAACCCTGCTTACAGCTCTTTCTGAACTCCAAAATAGGAGATGCAGATTTAGCTTTTCAAATACTGATATTGCCCTGTTTGTTTATTGGGCAATATCACGGTTGGGCAATATGTTTTTTATTATTATTATTATTTTTGCATGATTACAGACAAAGTGGCTCTGTTCCTTTGAAGTGTCCTCTTTTTTCTTCTCTAATGAACACTGTATGACTGTTCAGATGAGCAGGCGAACACGAAAGCTGCTAAAGGCTATGTTTAGACTCCGTTCACGTCGCCGGAGCAGAATGTGTGTGAGTGCACAGATCCTCTCAAGTTCTTCTTCTTTTTCTCTCAGTCACACCTGCCTCTCTCACTTCATCTATTTATACCCCTCATTTTTCATTATACAAATTAGAACTGTTGCATTTGACGTTTTTTAGCTGTCTCTAGGTCAACCGCATCGGCGTAGGTGTTTGTACTTCACCTTTCCTCATTGTGAGACCATTCTGGTGACACTGTGATTCCAAGACCTTGCAAATGATTGAGTTCTAGCACACTGAACGGCGGTACAAAATAACTTTTTTGTTGTAGGAGGCGTGTGCACCTGCACTGCATGCCGAGAAGCTGTCGGCGCTCCGTGTTGAATATTTAAACGAGCTCATCTTTTATTCCCCTCCACGGAGCTTTGCACCTTTGGCCCCTGCCTAATTGTGGAGGCTAGCGCACAATCCTCACCTGCTCTGTGAGGTTTACGGCTAATTCCTTTGAAGGTGCTTCTTTTGTTCTCATTTGTTACGAATACAAAAAGAGGCATTGCCGTGCCGGCATGTGTCATTTCGAAATGGTGTTACCATTTAAAGTCTTAAATGCCATGTGTTTCATCAGCTTTTTGTTAGATTTTCATTATATAATAAAGTTGAGCCATTTTTACTCTTGTACTCTTAAGGCATTTAGAAATAAATGAGTTGAATTTGAACTGTTGCACGGTATTTAAGCACAAAGCCTGCAGTGTATTAATCTGGCGTTCACTTTAACCAGGCATTGAAATATATAAAAATAGTGCAAACATGCCTTCTTCCAATATAAATTAGGCTCAATATGAATTGCGCTCTATTCACAAATCACTGCTATTTATAAGCGATTAGCAGTAAGCATCATTTTATTTAAGATAAATGTTTTTTTGTGTTTTCTATTTTCTATTGATCATGGCAGACATTATCCATCAAAATGTGATTATATAAGCATGTACAAAATGTGACCCTGGAGCACAAAACCAGTCATAAGGGTCAAGTTTTTGAAATTGAGATGAAAGCTGAATAAATAAGCTGATGATTTGTTAGGACAATATTTGGCCGAGATACAACTATTTGAAAATCTGGAATCTGATGGTGCAAAAAAATCTAAATATTGAGAAAATCTCCTTTAAAGTTGTCCAGATGAAGTCCTTAGCAATGCATATGACTACTAATAATACATTTTTGATATATTTACAGTAGGAAATGTACAAAATATCTTCATGGAACATGATCTTAATATCCTAATGATTTTTGGCATAAAAGAAAAATGGATCATTTTGACCCATACAATGTATTGTTGGCTATTGCCACAAATATACCCGTGAGACGCATGACTGGTTTTGTGCTCCAGGGTCATATTTAGGATGCTAAATCAATGCAGACAGTGCATGCAACTGAACACAGTAATTGGTAATTCTCAGTGAATTCTTTCCAAAATGCTTACTGTAAAATCATTTTGGCAGTGTGCATGCTTTTAGAAGACATATTGAGGACAACTGGTTTTTGTACATTTTCATCTTTCTTTACAGTGTGTATTATTTGCAGTGATCCCTGTATTGCGATGATGTTCTTATTTTCAGAACTGTGCTCTTTCTAGATTTGTGATTTCACTGCAGGGCCAAACAACCCCTGCTGTTCTTGTGACCCGCCTGCATGTTGTTTGCATCACAGCTTGGAATATTTCATGTGTTGCTTTATGGTGGTATAAAATGATATTGCAAAAATAAGCATTGTGCAGTTCATTCCGTACAGATGGCTCATCTATAAATGATAATTATTTGATTCTCTTTTGCACCAGCAGAGATGTTTTTAACGGATAGCCACACTGTTGTGTGGATACGGAGTAACTCAAACATTATTTCTCATCATTGCGAGGCAGTCTAATCTACGGGTCAGTGCGTTCATGCATCTCTTCCTCACGCGCTGCATAATGAAAGCGTTTGTCTAGCTCTGACGGGTAAATTGTGTCTTTTGTGCACGGCGAAAAAAGAGCCCACAGAGGCGTGCATCTTATCTCAGTCACACTCCTAACCTCCTGTTCATTACTTATATTTACTCAATGCTCTTCTGAGAGGGGAAGCACATCTCACAGAACAATGATTACTGTATGGGTTCCGGCTTATTCTCTGTATGTCACATTGGTGTGCTCTGTGTGTATATGATGTATGTTTGCAATTACGCAGTTTCTAATGTGTTTTTCATGTATTTGAATGCTTTGCGGACATTATTGTCAATATGTCAAAACACTATTATATGACCATATGATGTGAAAGTTTCATCCTGTTGTATTCGGACTTGTGCTTATCATTGTATCATTTATTACATCATTTCATTAACACTTTAGGGTAACACTTTATTTTACAGTCATTGTTACACATGTTACATGTACTTACCATAGTAATAACAGTAAATTATTACATGCAACTAACCCTCAACCAAACCCTAATCCTACCCTAACCCTATAGTAAGTACATGTAGTTAATTAATATTACTCAGTACTTAAATATACATTTACACAGTAACAATGACACCTTAAAATAAAGTGTAACCCACTCTAGTATAGTACAGTGTTATTTAGCATTAATTAAATAGCAAACACTTTTGCACTGTTTTTTCAGCATTATCTGTACGATTTTCCCTCATAAAAAATTATCAAATGGTTTTCCAGTTTGATATTTCTAATGAATCTGTTGTTTGGGAGTTGGCTTTGTATAATTACTTGTTGTATCAATAATTCTAGATAAGTAAACAAAAGGATTGGCAATTAGACAAAAAAATCATCCTATTGTCATGCTGTCACAATGGTTTAATTTCAAACCCTCAGAATGATATTGTGTGTGGAAATGTTGTTGTATGTCTTAGGTGAAATCATTTTTTTCCTTCTAAACTGACTTTGAAATAATCTAATATTTAATTGGATAGTCAGTCAACAATTAATGTTGACATTTTTTGTTTTTGGGACCAGCATAATTTCTGTGTAATTTGTTCATGGTTATTTTACACACGAAATAACTGGAAGGTTTGTCTGGACACTTGACAGTGGGCCTACATACTTAAGAAAAACTGGTTTGACGAATGAGTTGATGGATGGTTTTTGTGTGAATTCTACAGCGGGTTCAGCTTTCCTGAACCCGGATGGGGACTCTGGAACGGAGGCGGACAGTGAGCCGCAGTTGACCTTCTACACCGACCCAAACCGCAGCCGCCGTCGCAGTCGAGGTATGAGAAACGGTAACGTCAACACCGCGTGGGGCTCTGGGGGTAAGGAGGACTTCCACACCATCGCATGATTTCAACCTGCACCGCCGTGTGGCCATTTGGTGTTCGTGTCACACTTTGTTCGGAAACCGAGCAAAGCATTCGTTGTGAAGCGGCTTGCCTTAAAACTACCTCACCAACCGAGGCATGTCGTTTCGTGTGAGATTTGCCATTGATTTGCCATTGCAGTTGAATACTAAAACAATTTACTGGAAAGCATAAATGCTTATCTTTTTTCTATTTTTTTTTTAACTGTCCTCCAAATTGGACTGAGGGCCCCTGAGCTATTTTTAAGTTTAATAAGAGAATTCTTCTGAGCCTCTTTGTGGACTCCATGGACCTCCTCTGAAAATGAATGACGATTAAATGCAAGCTTACAAGTATTTAAGCACCTTAAGCTTAGCAACTCCATCTGTAGACCACCATTCAACATTAAGCACGGTAAATGTGTGTATGTTAAGTGCTAAGCGAGCGTGTGACAAAACAGTTGGACAGTACTGTCAGACGCTAATGGCTAAAGTCTGTCTGAAACTAATGAATTGTCCCCCAAGGAGCGCTGCATTGTGTTCTGAAGAGACCTGAATGCAAAGCTCCCTAAACTCTTGAGAAGCTGCCACTTGAAAGGCGACTAACAGACAGTCACTTGGATTTAATACTTTCTCCCTCTAATTACCAAATGCTTAAACCCTGTACTTGTCAAAAACACTACTAGTCAGATGTGGCAGCAACAACACCTTTAATTGGACTTAAGTTAATAATAGACGTGGCTTGTGTCGCATTTTTTTTCTCCTAGATCACTGCGTTAACTGGTGATTGGGTAAGGGCAGCGTGTTGATTTTGGTAGACATGTTTGCATACGTTTACATTAAAAAAGAACGTGTTAATATGAGCTAATATATGCTAATGGATAAATATGCATATACTGCTTTCAAAAAGTACAATATGTTAAATAAATTATTATTGTAATTATAAATCTCTCTCTTTGTATATTATAATAATTCTGGAAATAATTTAAAATAAAAGTATCATTAAAATATACATACAGGGCTTGACATTTTTGCTCACCAGTCACTGTGGCTTTCAAAAGTTACTAGCCACTCAGCATTTTCACTGGCCAAAATTTTGAAATTTGTTGTTGGCTCTATGTAAATGACCACTGTACACACCCAAATCAAGTCTACATGAAATGTATAACATGACAGGTCATCAAATAGGCCTATTCTGATAAGGTTGTGTGTAAAGCTCCTTAATCTAAACAGAAACACTAACAGTTGCTTGTAAAAAATAAGATTGTTTGGTGTAAATATAATTTATTCTCAATCAGTATTCTGATCAGTGTTCTATCAGATATGACATATTTATATCTAACATATTTTTTGTGTGAGCCCATAGAGTAGCCTAGTGAAATACATATCCATATTTTCATGTGATTTAACAGTTTATTTTATTAAATATCAAAAAAAGGTGTGCATCATACCTGACCCCTAGATGAACACTTTACAGTTGGTTTTATGACTGTAAGTCATTCTCTTCAAATGCTATTGAAGTTAGAAACGTGCTGTATGTAACTTTAGAGACGGTCCCTAAATTCACGAATATCAAACGTCAAGCCAACTTTACACCAGTCACATCAGATGTGCTGTGGTTCTGCTGGGATCTTTGTTTGAAACTGTTTTCACTGCTGAAATAGAACAGAAACAGTCAATCACTGTATGATGAATGAATCTCTACGTACATCGCACACATCTCTGCTGTTGTTTATGATGAGAGAGCAGATTTCAGTGAGTGAGAGCCGCTCTGAACAAAACTCCGGCGTTTCAGCGATGACTGATCTGAACGCCTCTGATTATTAGACATCGCATTCATAAGCTCAACAGAATCGCGTGTGATTGGTTATAATGCGTAACACGATTATAACAGATGCCTTTTGAGAAGACTACGATAAAATTCAACCCGCCAAAGTGGCTAGTGTGAGAGACTGTGTTACACGCCACAGCTGAAATACACACGCAAATGGCAGGTTGGCAGGTATTAATGTCAAGCCCTGTATATATATATATATATATATATATCATTATCATATATTTTAACCCCTACTGAAATACTAAATGCTGCCATTTATCTGACTTCTTCACAGTTACAATTTTAAAGCTATCTTCTAATACTTACAGAAAGGATGGAGGCCAGGGGACAAAAGCCAGATCATATTCTTATCTAAAATGAATTATTTTAAAATAGTTTTGCCCGTGTTAATCATTGAAAGATGTGATTAGCTCAGCAGAGTACCAAGTGCATTATGTTTCTCCTACTGTATTTCAAACTGACAAAATGTGAAAGCACCAATTTCCGTCGTGTAAATCAATGACTGATGAATGCTCCGTAACATAAGAAACAAAATCTGCCCACATCAGTGTTTTGAAATCATTTATACATATTTCTGGCAGATGCGTGCAAATGTTTGAATCAATGCTTTTCGTTTTCTTTTGATCATGTGTCTTTCATTTTTTTCAAAATCAATTTTTTGATACGGGATCTCTCAGATAACATCCATGATGATGTCTTAATGCTTCAATATTGCAAAACAGGGATTCCTCCTTTAGTATATGGTGTGTTGCATCATTAATGCAATGCTAAGCATTTACATCGATCTGTAATTCCTTTGTGACTCCTCTTTTTTTATACATACAGTGTATATAATCATCGTACTGTAAATATGTCTGTGTCAGTTGTATTTTGAACTTTATCATCATATATGTAACCCTGGACCACAAAACCAGTCATAAGGGTCAATTTTTTTAAACTGAGATTTATACATCATCACACTGAATAAATAATCTTTCCATTGATGTATGGTTTGTTAGGATAGGACAATATTTGAAAATCTGGAATCTGAGGGTGCAAAAAAATCTAAATATTGAGAAAATCTCCTTTAAAGTTGTCCAAATGAAGTCCTTAGCAATGCATATTACTACTAATAATACATTTCTGATATATTTACGGTAGGAAATTTACAAAATATCTTCATGGAACATGATCTTAATATCCTAATGATTTTTGGCATAAAAGAAAAATGGATAATTTTGACCCATACAATGTATTGTCGGCTATTGCCACAAATATACCCGTGAGACGCATGACTGGTTTTGTGCTCCAGGGTCACATATGTGTCATCTGATATCATTTCATATGTATTTCATTGCTGTTTCCAACCTGCTGCATGCTATTGTTCATGTTTATCCTGAGAGTTTTAAACATTGTGTTACTACTAGCAACATGAATGTCCTCAATATCTGATCATCAGTGTTGTGTTCTCATGCATTTGTGAATTGGTGTGTTTGTCATCTTGTGCGTTGTTATAATACTCATACACCACCAGCAGTGTCTTGTGCCTTGATTTTACATGTAGCAGATGTACAGGGCAGCACTACACCAAACCGGTTGGGCTGTATTACAAAAAAAAAAAAAAAAATGGTCAAAAACAGCTATTTTTTCTTCATATTTTGCCATTTGCAGTATTTAACATAAAAGCAGGAGGCTTCAAAAGGAAAACCGTTATCTCTCCACTGCTTTATTCGTGCCAGATCTGCCGCCGCTTGCAGAGCTTGGCTGGCTAGTTTGATCCAGTGCTCCTTTCATGGACCACCAACCCTGATGTGGGCTGTTTTTTAACTGCTTTCCCTTGTGCCTTCCTGAGGTACACATAAAAATGTGAACTTTCCAGTCTTGTAGCATCGCTCTTTTATTGCTTTCTCTCTCTCTTTCTTCTCCACAGGTTCCCCACGGAGCCCTATCAACAAGACCACCCTGACTTTGATCAGCGTGGTGAGCTGTGTGATCGGCCTGGTCTGTGCGTCTCACCTCTCCTGTAGCCTCAACGTCAGAGTCATACTCCACGTGCCAGAGCACCTCATTGCAGACGGTAATCTCATCAGCCGCTCCGCTTCCCGTCCGGCCCCTGAGCAGCAGGGGTCCTCAGCCCCCCGTCTACCCCCCACGATTTCTACTGTATTAAAGCAAATGTCATACCGACTTCCACTCGTCTCTAGTGAAAAGTCAAACAGATGTGTGCTGAAAGCCTTAAAGAAAAATCATACACGAATGCATAGTCTCTAGTTGTGTTTCAGATGGTGTACACCATGTACTTGTACTGTACACTATGTACTTGGGCATCTAGTGAATTCATTTTTAAAGAATAGTACGGTCTCAAATGAAACACTAACGTTTATTTTAAATTGTAACACAGAAGGTTTACAGACACACATTCTCTCATTTTGTGTTGTCGTCTGGTAGGTAACCTGTAAGTTATTATGAAAGCCCTATCCTCATATTGTTAAATTTACAAATATTGAAAAATGAATGACACTTGTTGGCTGATTGTAAAGCTTTTAACTCACATTTGTACGATTCTGTCTTGTTTTTAAGGGCCAGATACACTAACAACTTGCGCCAGTGCAAACCCTCTTTTGCCGTTAAAAAACTACTGTCAGGATTTACTAAAGACACGCAGTGATAAATTAGCGCTGAAAAGGCGTGGACCTGGTTATATTTGCGGATGATCTTATTGCATATGCATTTGTAGGAGTTTCCCTTTCAGACGCAGTATTTATGTGAGGAGAGTATTTAAATGAATCACGCAAGGTGATTTACTGAGGTTTGTGCTTGTCAATTTACTGGTGTTTGCGGCATTATTTACTGCCCAAAAAAAGTCCGGGACCCCCAGGGGTCCCCCAGAAAATTTCAGAGAATAAAAAGACAAAGCAAAAATGGATAAAGTCTATATTCCCCTTTATCTTGCTCACTGAGGTTGTAAGGCGGTATTCTTAACGCAGGACGTAAGCTGCTTAAATACATTTATTGTGAAAGTTGCTTTTACAAATAATTTTTAATTGAAAATGTTCTTCTTCAGGTTTATACATCCAACATTAAGTATAGCCAATTTAAGTTTGGAAACAATTAGTTGTATTTGTAATGTCACACTTAGCCTACTATTTATCTAACAGTTTAAATGTTTTTTCATACATACAAATATATAGATGGATTTCCCTCATAAAAGGTTCATCATATTTGGGGGTCCTTGGCATCATAAAGTTTGAAAACCACTGTCTTAAACCAGATGCTAACGGGTAGATTGCACTGGTCATTATGGGAATGATCCGGCTGCGTCTGTGTTCATTAATGTGCGTGTCGTCAGTAGATCACGTGCAGAACTGTCCACTCCCATCGGCGCTTTTATGGAATTACACTCTCACGCTAATTTGCCCTGTTTAGTAAATCTGGCCCATAACCTCTAAGCTACATCATTATTAAAAGGCAAGACGCTAACTTGTGAAAGAAGGTAGTACACTACAAGTTGTTATAAAAAGCAGCTACACTGAATGAGTTAGATAAATAAAATACAACAAATAAAACTAGAAACAACCTAATGTTGACATAAAACCTGGGGGGTATTCCAGAAAGCAAGGTTAACTTACCGTCACATAACCCTGAACTCTCGGTTGATTAACCCAAACCTTGCTTACTCGAGGTGTGCTGGTTCCAAAAACGTGTCCGTGAGTAAGTTCAGACAACTCAGAGTATGTTCCCGGTTAACACACAAGACATTCTCAACAGAGCGACGAATCGATGATTCACCATGGAAACAGACGCTAGGAATAAGCGCACCATTCTACTTCCTCTTCTTCTTTTGTTTAGTGCCGATTTACATAACCTTAGTGCACATCGCCACCTATTTAGTGATTGTGCAATCATTTTTTCAACCTTTTCGTTTAATAAGTCATCTTTATTCACTGAGAATAAGGATTATATTGTTTGTTTGATGCTAAGAATGCAGATCCATGTGTGAGATGACAATAAAATAAATATATTTGAATCGAATTACCATTTAAACATTACCTTGTTATAATAGTGCTTTAGAATTAATATATAATATTGTATATTATATAACTGTAACTATATAACAAATTTAGTTACATTAATATAACTATATTAATGATATAACACGCATCTGAATACCTTAAGTAAACTAACCCTGGATCAGGTTATGTTCAGAGAGTGAGTTGCTATGGCTACTTACATACCCTCAAAGTTACCTCCATTTTTGGAACCGAAAGTTGAGGTTATCCGCTTACTTACTCTTAAACATACCAAGGTACGTCACATAACCTGCTTTCTGGAATACCCCCCTGGACAGTTTGCTTAAAAACGGACTGCACAGAAACCATCAGAACGAATCAGTACATGAATCACTGAATCCAAACAAACTGATTGAAGTGAGAGTTTGTGTGAGAAGAAGGACTATTGATTGATTATTTCCTTAGCCTGCTTGGCTGTGTGTGATTGTGTGTTGTGTGTGAGAGAGAGACGGAAAACTGTGATTTAGCATCTTGTCACGCTACATTGCTACTTTTGGAAAAAAATAGCTTGTGATTGGAAAAAAACAATATTATTTTGAGCTGAGAATTGTCACGCTATGAAAAATGTAGTTAAGTTACTACTTTTAGTTAGTTACTCCCCAGAACTGCACTTTGAGACACAAACACTTGTACACAACTGTAAACAACAACTAGCCACTTTCCCCAAGGGTTCTCTGTTTGTGCTTTGGACCTAAGTTACGTTTGTGTTGGATGAGCTTGTTATTGAATTTCAATGTTGCACCTGCAGTCCAAGAAAACAGGCCAGTCTCTCTTTCTCTCTCTCTCTTACCCTCTTTCCTCTCGCTCTTTTCTCAGCTCATTGGCATTTCAGCCGTCATTTCTAGAGTTTGGGCGATATGATGGATTGTGACTGGCTTTGCTCGTCTGTCATTTTGTCTTTCATGCAGAGCTCTTTTCTATGGGGTCTGGTGCTTTAGGGTAGATTAACATTCACATAGATGTCTAAGTGGAAGAAATCTGAAAAGAGGAGACTTGAAGGATTCACAGTTCGCCTTTTGAATTTGAAAAATCAGATTTAAGATGTGTCTATAACTGTCTAACAGAATTACAGAGTAAACTTTGTGAAAGAAGATTTGATAAAACTTGATTCTGTTCTTTGTGGCAAATATTCAGAGTGATAGTGTAGAATACATCACGCTTCCAGCTCAGATGTTTTTTGTGTGCGGTCGTATCTTATCCACAGCATATAACACAGCATATAATTTTGCTTTGCTTTAAAAGCTTTGCAGAAAGTCCAAAACATAGTTTAAAGGGATACTCACCCTCAAGTCATCCTAGGTGTAAATGATTTTCTTCTTGCAGACGAATACAATCAGAATTATATTAATAAATGTCCTGGCTCTTCCAAGCTTTATAAGCAAGCATAGCGCTAGCGCACTAGATCAACAGCGCTCCTATTATAGCAGGGTTGCCAACTCTCACGCATTTGGCGAGACACACGCTTTCAGGCTCTGTCTCATGCTCTCACTCTGCCCAAGTAAATCTCATGCCAAATTAAAATTTAAACAATAAATACCGTTTTGGCGCACTTAATGTGGCATAACAGTTAAAGCCAGAGCCGTTGAAAAACAGAGTTGCGACCTGCTTTCCTCTCCCGGCGGCGGCGCGCGGTCACGTGGTTCATGGAGCGCTCAATAGTTCTAAACAAACTAGCGCTGTCAATACATTTGAATGGCCAACAGCTTCACTATACAGGTATTTGCAGCAATTTTTGGTAAACAGTACAGCATAGTGTGCATTGATTATGAAGTCAACCACATTTACAGTATCAGAGATGCAACATTGTTAATGTTAATGTTTTTCTTGTATTTAGCCCTCAGGTATTCCTTACTAATTGGTCACACTCCTACTCATTGGTGGTCAAATGTGACCATACACCTTAACTATTTTTCAATTAAATAAATGTTCTATATTTTAGTTCAATATTTTTTGAATATTTTGAGGAGATCTTTTGGTACTAAATACTATTTGTGCAATAATTATGGTCCATTAATGACCACTTTTTTATTATTTATATTACAATTAGTGTAGTAATTAAGGTTAAAATAGTATGGCTCTTTAATAAATATACATGTATCTAGTCTAGTTGTGTCACGGGTGTGTGTAGGCAGGAAGACGACGGTAGAGGAATCAAGTGCAAATCATAGTTTAATCCGAGGGTAACAAGCAGACAGGTACACACTACGATACATAACGGAGATCAGACAAGGACTGAGAGAAAGGGGAGAACTAAATAGCAAACAGACACGAGTTAATTGACAAGACACAGCTGAACAGAACTAAACTAACGAGGGTAACCATGGGGACAGATGAGTGGCGGGAAACTGAACAAAGAAACATGTGACCAAAGAAAATACACTGAAAGTCCATGAACAAAACAGAACATGACAGTGACAAGTTGCTCAAAAAAGTATTGCAGATCATAACTGCTTACTTATTTTCAGGTTTTGCATTTGAATAAATATTTAGACATGATCAAACACTACATTTTTTTAAATGTGAAATTTTAAAACGTTAATAACTTACATCCTAATATGTTTAATGATACGTATATAAGCACACACAAGTGAATATTAATGAATGCGAGCAAATATAATTTAACCCAAGAAAAGTTTAAAATAGTGCTTTAAAAGGCAAACTTATTTTTCCTTATACAGTAGGCTATATACATATGAATTGATACTGAATCAAGATTGAAATCGATATTTGTGCCAAAAATTCTCACTCCAACCTGAACTTAAAAGTTGGCAACCCTGTGATAGTCAGTGGAGCGCACGACGGCAGGACAGCGATGCCGCGTCGTGTTTCAGGCCTGGTCGCGCATTCGTTTGGCGGGAGCTGAAACTTCCTGGTGGCGCTGGCGCCGTTCGGCTAGCGTTCCCAACAGACGTTAGCTGTGACTTACATGTAAACAGAAAAGTTAAACTGTGAGACTACAGACATTTTCCTCTTTGCACAGTAATAATTTGATAGAAATACAATGTAATACAAACCTTAATTTCATTCAGGAAGTTTTCTCTTAGAACAGAAGACAAAATGACCATTGACAAATGTATCCAGTTTTAACCGGTTTGGCACAGACTACCCAACATTGGGTTACATTGACCTATCATTGGGTAGGTATGTGATGACCCAGCAGCTGAATTACAGAAAAACTACCCAGCACTGGGTAAAAATATTTAAAATAACCCAGCATTTTTTAGAGTACTCTAATGAGAGTTAGTTAACATGTAATTGCAAAGTTACTTATTAGTTAGTAGAATGTCTAAAGTGGACCATCAAAATAAAGTTTTACCCAGATTTTTCATTTCTGGATGGACTGTTCCGTTAATACTTTTAAATCATTGAGTAATAATTTAAATCATTGAAATAATTCATAATCCCCCTATTACAGTTATTATGCTCCATGTATAGTAGATGGTTGTCCAAAATGTTTGTATACAAAGTCCATTTGTAGCTTCTAGTTTATGGTTCAGATTCTGAACATCAACAAAAATTGCCGCTTATGTTACTGCACTGTGAAAATGATCGTGATTTTAACGGTAAAAGACTGTAAAAATGCTACAGTGAAAAACAGTTAACTGGTTAACAGAAGGTTTCCGTACTATATATACGGTGAATAACTGTAATAGATCTAACCTTACATTGAATAAATGTAATAGATCTAACCTTACATTTAATTTACAGTTTTTGGAAGTGAAAAAGAACAAGTCATTGTGTAATTTACAGTGAAAAACTGTACATTGACATTCCCAGAATTCCCTGCGTGACACTTCACATTTGATGTATTTTCGTTGAAATAACTGTTTGTTCTTAGTTTTTTCTAATCAGTTATGTACATTAGGGTTTTATGTTACATCTAATGTTGTTAAATTAATGTTTTATGATGGTGTTTAGTGTTTGTATGAATGACACTGTGCACCTTCTATATATTAGTATTGTCCTCCTAAAAGCTTTGATTCATCATGTGACTCTCATCTCCACTGTGATTGGTGGTTGTCAGTATAAATCAGAGGTACATCACAGATATTAGTATTTCAATAGCTTGGCAATTTAACATTATTTCAGTTAATGAAATACGTTTTTTTACCGTAAATTTAACATAATGTTTTTTACAGTGTATACATAATTATTACAATATAAACCTTTAACTTATACGGTTTTGAACTGTTAAATAGACAGTTAACAAAGTGCTGTCCCGTAAAACCTAAAATGTTGCTACCGTATTTTTTACGGTAAAGTTCTGGCAACCACAGCTGCCGATTTTTTACCGTAAATTTTTTTTTACAGTGTGTGGTACATGATTTCAAAGCTTACTAATAGAGTTGACTAATTTACTCGATGTAACTCTTGACAGATGTCCTGTCTGATTCTTCTCTTCCAGGCTCCAGATTCGTTCTGCTTCAGGGCAGCCAGCTGGATGCCTCTGACTGGCTGAACCCAGCCCAGGTGCTGCTGTACTACCAGCAGAACGCAAGTGGCCCCTGGGTCAATGATCTGTGTGGCCGCCGTCTCTTGGATCCCTGTGAGCACCAATGTGACCCAGATACAGGTACAACTCCACCCTGACATGATTCCTTACTTCACACAGCTCATCTAGAAAGTCTGACACCAACAGGGAGACACATTCCGAGGGGGATACTTAAAAGGATAGTTCACCTTCATGTCGTTCTAAACTTTTTTTCCCCCTCTGTGAAACACAAAAGAAGATATTTCAATAAAATGTCACTGTGAAAAAACTGTCTTTTTTGTCCATACAATGAAAGTCAGTGAGTCCAGTGTTGTTTTAGATTACATTGACTATTATTCAGGGGTGCAAACTTCGAAATTCGCCGTTTTCGATCCAAAATACGTCATTATTGTGATTCAATTAGATCCGATGAGCTTTTGAAAATGGGGGGGGGGAGTCACGGTGAATGACATCAACAGATTCGAAAAAACTTTTAATTTACATGCATTTGTAAAAACAAGTAATTTTAAGCCTTTGAATCACATTCAGCAGCGAAAGACGCCTCATTTCTCCACTTGCGCGAGAGACTGTTTCTGACCGCAGTCAGAGACGCAGGCACATCCGCTTCTCACAGAGCGCCTGAGTTTTGAACGGAGTTATATTTGCCGCTTTATTGACCTTGAACGGTTATATATACATACGTATGTGTCAAAATGCCCATCTTTGCAAGTATCCTCGTAAACACAGTCATTTATGTCTTAAATGAAAGTAAACAAGTAAACTGAGAAAGAACACGCAAGTGTTACAGTATAATGGACCCAGAGCCATAGAGAAACCCTTAAAGCGACAGTGTCTCATTTTCCTGCTGTCTGTCATTCATATTAATCAAACAACAAAAGAGAGAAAATCTCTTACTGCTCTTTACTAATCCACTTTTGTAACTTTAATCAGAGTAAATATATATTTCATTTACACAATGAAGACTATGCCGTGTTTTTATACATATGATTCATTTATACAATGCATATAGCATTTATTATTTATTTGTTCTCCTGTAATTTTGTAATTACTTTCTTATTAGTATTTCATCACCACCTGTTTACTTGTCTTCAGTGAGCTTGAGTTTTATTTATTTAGGCTAGTAGTTTTTTGTGATATTGACATTGGTGACAAGAATTGTGAAATTTATATGGTATCAAAAATGTTGATATAAAATACTAGCAACAATAACTATATCATAATAAATAGCCTATCATTATTGTTTATTGTGATATATTTGTGATATTTTTATTGTGATATATTATATATATTTGTGTTTATTGAGGGTCTCGTGTTTTTGTGTAATTTTTCACCCCTGATGAGTTTGCACCCCTGATTATTGTATGGAAAAAAACAGTTGAAACGTTCACGTCGGAGCCCAAATGGGCAGTTCTTCAACATACAGCACAATTGCTCTTTGCACTCTAAAAGATGCTGAGTTTTGGGTCAAATATGGACAAACCCAGCCGTTGGGTTAAAGTTTTAAATTACATTTTTAACCCAACGGATGGGTTTGTCCATATTTGACCCAAAACTGGGTTAAAAGAACCCAGAATTTTTTAGAGTGTGGGATGACCCAAGTTTGAATCCCCGCACGTGGTCCTTTACCAATCCCGTACCCCTTTTTCTTCCACTTCACTTCCTGTCCTCTCTCCAACTGTACTATAATATACTATAAAAAAATAAATCTTAGATTTATAAATCTGGGCCCGTATTTATCAAGCTTCTCAAAGTGCAATTTTAGTCTTAAGTGCTGAGAATTTATGAAATTTACTCCTACTTTCAAACTTAAGTATAAAAGCAAGTTATCAAATTTCTTTGAGGTAAGAATCACTCTTACTCTGCCAGTCATTTAAGACAGCTCGAGAGGTCTCGCAAGTGGTTAGGAGTTGCCAGCAGGGCTTGTGATGGCACTGAGGAGACAGAGACGAATGTTTCAGGAGAGGAAGAATGTGTTTGAAATGTTTGACGACGAGCAGTTAATCAAACGGTATAGTTGGGACAGAGCAGGCGTCATCTTTGTCAGCGCTTCTTCCTCCCGCCAGTTTGGTTTTCTTTTGGAATCCATGGTGGCTGATTATATCATAAAATCTAGGCTATATATAGGCAGGTCATTTAACAGCACACCGGTTTAAAATTTGTAATTAAGACATGGTGGAAAACGTGTTTATCTTTCATTTCCAATGTGAATATCATAATATATTCTCTTGAAAATTCTTTAATGTCAAATGTGTGTTGAATGTAAACTCCTCTTAGGAAGTTCAGCATTCAATGTGGATTTATCTGTGAATATTCATAAATAAGGAAATCTATTCAGTGATTGGTCCATGCCTATGTCGTCATCCAAAATCCCGTTTGTGGCACAGCAAAGTGTCGTGAATCATCTCTAAGGCTGACACTTAAGATTTAGTCCTACACTTCATTTAAAGTACAACTGAGATGCTTGATAACTAACTTTTAAGCACAGCTTTGAGCCAAGTATTTTTGTACTCTTAAGTCAATTCTTAGCAGTGTTCCTGTGAGTAATTCTCATAGGCTTGATAAATACGGGCCCTGATATTTGTTAATTTTGGCTGAACTATCCCTTCAAACTGCACTTTGGGAACTCTAAAAAAAGAAAAGAAAGCAGAAAAAGTGAAAAGCATACAAAATGTTGCCTTGCTTTGATTAGTCTGCATCTTTAACTAATTAATCATAAAATAATCTCTCGCTCCACCACTCTGCCTAGTGACCGAGTGCCCATCCCCTCCATTGTGTAAAATCAATGTGCTCAACGAACTGCAGTTGCAACGCAGCTTCCTTTAAAGAGCAGGAGGGACAGGAGAGAGGCTTAGCTCTGATTCATCTGTCGTTTCATTTGCAGATTTCTCTGAAGGTATCTCTCTTGAGTGAGCAGTATTAAGTAATGAAAGCTTAATTGAGCAAGAGCTGTGAAGACAGTAATGCTTGGCAATGAATCTTTGTAATGTAAGACTTGGGCTTATACAGCTTCAGTGACCTGGATTTGAATGATTATTTCTTCCTTTTTTTTATTCTTGGCTGGGCCGTAAATTAGGCAAAGCACAGATCAAATGGAATGCCTTAACTTTAGGACATTCTGAGCCAGGGAAGCATTACTATTCTAGATGCTGCTTGATTAGATTCAGAAATACTGGGTTGCAGGGTTTGAAATGAACATTTTCACTCACCGGCTACTAATTTTTTAAGTTACCGGCCATTCAGAACTTCTACTAGTCCAAAAAAATAAAAAAATAAAAAATAAACCAGATTAACTACGTCACATCATATATACACTCACCTAAAGGATTATTAGGAACACCTGTTCAATTTCTCATTAATGCAATTATCTAATCAACCAATCACATGGCAGTTGCTTCAATGCATTTAGGGGTGTGGTCCTGGTCAAGACAATCTCCTGAACTCCAAACTGAATGTCAGAATGGGAAAGAAAGGTGATTTAAGCAATTTTGAGCGTGGCATGGTTGTTGGTGCCAGACGGGCCGGTCTGAGTATTTCACAATCTGCTCAGTTACTGGGATTTTCACGCACAACCATTTCTAGAGTTTACAAAGAATGGTGTGAAAAGGGAAAAACATCCAGTATGCGGCAGTCCTGTGGGCGAAAATGCCTTGTTGATGCTAGAGGTCAGAGGAGAATGGGCCGACTGATTCAAGCTGATAGAAGAGCAACTTTGACTGAAATAACCACTCGTTACAACCGAGGTATGCAGCAAAGCATTTGTGAAGCCACAACACGCACAACCTTGAGGCGGATGGGCTACAACAGCAGAAGACCCCACCGGGTACCACTCATCTCCACTACAAATAGGAAAAAGAGGCTACAATTTGCACGAGCTCACCAAAATTGGACAGTTGAAGACTGGAAAAATGTTGCCTGGTCTGATGAGTCTCGATTTCTGTTGAGACATTCAGATGGTAGAGTCAGAATTTGGCGTAAACAGAATGAGAACATGGATCCATCATGCCTTGTTACCACTGTGCAGGCTGGTGGTGGTGGTGTAATGGTGTGGGGGATGTTTTCTTGGCACACTTTAGGCCCCTTAGTGCCAATTGGGCATCGTTTAAATGCCACGGCCTACCTGAGCATTGTTTCTGACCATGTCCATCCCTTTATGACCACCATGTACCCATCCTCTGATGGCTACTTCCAGCAGGATAATGCACCATGTCACAAAGCTCGAATCATTTCAAATTGGTTTCTTGAACATGACAATGAGTTCACTATACTAAAATGGCCCCCACAGTCACCAGATCTCAACCCAATAGAGCATCTTTGGGATGTGGTGGAACGGGAGCTTCGTGCCCTGGATGTGCATCCCACAAATCTCCATCAACTGCAAGATGCTATCCTATCAATATGGGCCAACATTTCTAAAGAATGCTTTCAGCACCTTGTTGAATCAATGCCACGTAGAATTAAGGCAGTTCTGAAGGCGAAAGGGGGTCAAACACAGTATTAGTATGGTGTTCATAATAATCCTTTAGGTGAGTGTATATTAGGGATGCAACGATTATAGATTTTGTTGGTTTGATTATAGTCTGAGAAATAATCACGGTTTCACGATTATCACAATTATTATGCGTTCATTAATTTCACAACAATGTATAAAATCACATGAACACTCTTTAGATTTTAAAGTGTTATTTTTTGCTACCTTTTGAACCAGAAATAACACAGTAACCAAATAATACAGCACAAAATAATAATAATAAAGACAAAAGTCCATCTCTCCCTTTGGAATTAAAGAAAGGTGACCTCTGCTTTGTAAACATGTCAGTGTGAGGGGAATAAACTGAACTGTTACTGTCACCAACTGTCATCCATATGTATTCATTTTAATAATCTTTTTAATAATTCATCTAATTTTACATGTGGCCTGAGAAAGTCATGTCTGTTATTTTGGTTTGTTTGTTTGTGTCACTGATAAATTCAAACGTGCTTCCGCGCTTTGGCTGGCGCTGAGCCAGAGACGACGCGCTCAGTGCTTTTCATATATCACTATTCATATATCAATATTACTATTCAACCAAATGATGTTTATTTGAGGTTTCAGAGATTTAAATAGACATTAAAATGAATTACTAGCCTATATAAAAAAGACCTGTTGTTAAATTTAAATTTCATACACTGTTATCTATGGAAGCTGCAATAATGCTTTCAATTATAATTTGAATAAATGTTTTATTCATATCAGATACACAATGTGCATGAAACAATAAAGTTCGTTCTTCTCTCATGTTCACTGGCCACTTACTTCTATGTATTTCAGGGAAAATTGATGAATTTACGTGATGTAAACAGATCCTCTGAATTGTAAACTCATCGCACGTTATATCAACTAACATGATCATTATAAAGGTGTTTAAACGACAAAACACATTCACTTCCACATATTTGGTAATCAGAATATATCATAATTCATGATATAGCCTAGTTAACAAGTTTGTAAATATTTTGAATAAAAAAGGAAAAATGAAATAAACGTGATTTCCCTTTCAGTCGGTCACGTTCGACGTACGTCGGAACTGACCGACGAATTGGGATCTATTTTCAGAGACCAATCTACTTCGAGTGTTATAAACGAGGCAATGAAGATTGGCATGCGGTTGACGCATTCCACGACCCGCCCCGCATCGCGGGTATAAATACGGAAGTGGAAGCACCGCATATTGCTTTCAACTGAGGAGCCGAACAGTGTACCTTCTGGTGTGTTCCTGCGAAGAGTGTTGTATTGAGTCTCGTGAAGAGGATCGCTCCAGTTCCGGTGTCGGTGTGACGGTGCCCTACAGTGGTGATCGCGAGAGGAAAAAACAAACAGCTGTTCTCACAGCTTCCTGGGCGTTTTTTTTCTGAGTGCTCTCAGCGGGCTTGCACCCCTGAACCACTGCGAGCCGTGGTCATTCCCCTGTGTGCCTCGGCACTAATCGGAGCGGTTTTTTCCTTTTCTAAAAGAGCAACATGGTTTGACCCTGCGTCTTTTTCAAGATGTCATTCAAACCGTGTATTTCTGGATGCCATCGTTATCTGTCCCCAGTTGACGGACACGATCGCTGTCTCTCGTGTTTGGGCGTTCAGCACGCTGAGGCGGCTTTCGTGGATGACTCATGTTCCCATTGCGGGAACATGACCATCGCAGTACTACGGTCTAGACTCGAATACCTCAGACGGGGTGGAGTCCCATTGCGCATCCCCCGATCTAGTTTGGCTGATGCCTTTGGTGGAGACCTGAGGGTTACTGTGAGGGCACTCCCGCCGGGTCAACAGGCTCCTCGGGCCCCTCCCCCCTCCGCTGCGCCGGTGGAGCTTCTGGAAGAGCAGCCTGGTCCTTCCCACGGGAGACCGTCTGATACTTTCGGGGCTCCGGCTGAGGACATGGTCTCGATAGCTGCATCGGGGGACGAGCTAATGGACTCCGGAGATGAGGATTCGGCTGCGCTGCCCCCTTCTGGTGTGGTAGCGTTGCCCGAGTCCGACTGACTGGCGCGGAAATCCGCGTCTCCCCTCCCGGGCGTGTAAGTTCTCGTCTGCACTAACGGGCAAGGCTTACACAGCCTGTGGAGAAGCTGCGTCATCTTTGCATGCCATGGCGCTCCTGCAGATCTACCAGGCCAAAGCGCTCAAGAAACTGCACGAGGGTAGTTCCGACCCAGGGGTTATGCAGGAACTGCGTACCACGACGGACCTCGCCCTCCGGGCGACGAAAGTCACCACACGCTCCCTGGGTCGGGCGATGTCCACACTTGTGGTCCAGGATTGCCACCTGTGGCTGAACCTGGTGGATATGCGTGAGACCGACAAGGTACGGTTCCTCAACGCCCCTGTCTGCCAGGCCGGCCTCTTCGGCGACGCCATCGAGAGCTTCGCCCAGCAGTTCTCGGTGGCCCAGAAGCAGACGGAGGCGATCAAGAACATTCTGCCCCGGCGACCTGCTGCTGCCTCCACCCAGTCGGCGGCTGCAGCACCTCCATCTGCTCGTCGCCGAGGGTGTCCCCCTGCGTCCGCCTCCGCCCCTGCTAAGCCCAAGCAGCAGCCTCCACCTGAGAAGCAGGGTGCCGGGCGTAGGGGTGCTGCCCAACCCGTCCAGGGTCCCGCGAAGTCCGCCGGCAAGCGCAAGGGCAAGCGGCCCTGAGACGGGCAGCCCAGGGAGAAGAGGAGCTGCTCCAGGGGAGGTGGTGTCCGCACCCCTCCTCCCCCCGGAGGAGGACCGGGGGGAGAATGTCACCACTGGTCGTTACAATATTCTGCCGCTGGCTCTCCGGAGTCCAGCGGTACCCACATTCTCAATAAAAGAGCAGTTTCCTCCCTCCCTGGGCCCCAAGAGGGCCAGGTTGGCAGTGTGCGACGCCCCCGGGCCTTGCCACTCCTTTCCTCCCCTCTCCCCTTCGCCAGGGGGCAGCAGTATGGGCACCGAGGACGCCCCCGGGCCTCCTCACCCACACTCTGCCCCACCCTGGAGTACTCAGACAACACTCCGGGCCGCCTCCGGGCCTCCCGAGTCGGGTCTGTGTACTCCACTTCGCTGCCCCACCCCGGGTACGTCTGTGGTGCCGTTGGTCCCGCTTGTTCGGTCTCTGGGAGCCTGGCTAGGTCTCCCCAGGCCGTCTCGCTGGCTCATCCGTGCTATCAGACACGGCTACGCGATTCAGTTCGCGCGCCAGCCACCCAAGTACAGGGGCATCCTCTTCACCACCGTGCGGAGCTGCGATGCCCATGTCTTGCGGTCAGAGATCGATGTCCTGCTGGCGAAGGACGCGATCGAGCCAGTTCCTCCTGCCGATATGAGGTCGGCGTTCTACAGCCCCTACTTCATTGTACCCAAGAAAGGGGGTGGGTTAAGACCAATCTTGGACCTGCGCATTCTGAATCGGGCCCTGCACAAGCTCCCGTTCAAAATGTTAACGCAGAAACGCATTTTCGAATGCATCCGTCCCCGAGATTGGTTCGCAGCGATCGACCTGAAGGACGCGTACTTTCATGTCTCCATTCTCCCTCGACACAGACCGTTCCTACGCTTTGCGTTCGAGGGGAGGGCATATCAGTACAAAGTCTTGCCCTTCGGGCTGTCCCTGTCGCCTCGCGTCTTCATGAAAGTCGCAGAAACACATTAGGAGTAGTGAGTAGTGAACACACACACACTGCAAACCTACAAGGGTAACTTCCATATTCTACATGGAACATCTGTAGAACTGTAGTGGCTGTAGAACATCAGAAGAACATCACATGCTTTACAATACAATAGAAATAAAAAAGAGAGAGAGAGAAAATGAAAAGAGAAAGAAAACTACAGAGAGGGTACATATCTATATATTGTTGAACAAGCATAAATATATACTTTTTATATGAAAATGTTAAATGAAGAACATTATATGGCAGTTGTTTTAATTGCTTTGCTATTTTTAGATTTTGATATCACATTTGTGACCCTGGAGCACAAAACCAGTCATGCGTCTCACGGGTATATTTGTGGCAATAGCCAACAATACATTGTATGGGTCAAAATTATCCATTTTTCTTTTATGACAAAAATCATTAGGATATTAAGATCATGTTCCATGAAGATATTTTGTAAATTTCCTACCGTAAATATATCAGAAATGTATTATTAGTAGTAATATGCATTGCTAAGGACTTCATTTGGACAACTTTAAAGGAGATTTTCTCAATATTTAGATTTTTTTGCACCTTCAGATTCCAGATTTTCAAATAGTTGTATCTCGGTCAAATATTGTCCTATCCTAACAAACCATACAACAATGGAAAGATTATTTATTCAGATGATGTACAATTTCCTTATGACTGGTTTTGTGGTCCAGGGTCACGTATATGCACATTAAGCACTGTAAAATTGGGTTTGCCATTTAAAAATATATTTATTTATTTATTATAAAATTTGGATTTTATACATTAATTTCTTATTCAAACAAAATCCTGTCATCCAGCCATCTCCTCCCTTCCTCTTTCATCTTTTTCACCAAAAATGTATTTTAGGTGGACAGATCAATACAGTACAAAGAACATTAAACGCCACGTGGAACAAAACACACCTGTGGTCTGTCACTCGCTCCCAGTTTGCCAATGGTATTAAAACTTGGTTTCCTTTGTTGCTTGCCGGGTCTTTCCCTTTTTTCATTGGTGTTAGTTACCCCAGGCAAGTATGCCTGGTACGCAAGTATTCTGCGCAATACACTGTATTTAATATATCCTGATGACTCACAAGTTGACTATTTGCACTAAATCTGCGCAGATTTGGCTTACATGAACTTCCCCAGCAGAGTGAGTGGACATAATAATAACCCGCCAAATCGGCTGGTGATTTGACAGCGTTACCCGCCACAACTGATTTTTACCCGCATTTGGCGGGTGTGCGGGTGATAATTTCAAACCCTGCTAGGTTGTATGTGCTCTTAGACATCTAAGATCTCAGCAGTTTGCTTATAATATGCTATATGAACACAACATATTCCAGTTTTAATTTATTTTCACTTTCACAATTTCAAGTGTATTTAACTGTTACATTTTACTACAAAAAGCACATCAAAGGTCATGCGCAGTGTTGGGGAGTAACTAGTTACATGTAATTAGATTACGTAATTTAATTACAAAATAAATGTAACTGTAATCAGTTACAGTTATTGAGAAAAAAATATGTAATTAAATTAGTTACTTATGAAAATATTACAAAGGGGGTTATATCATTTTTTTTGTAAAAAGCTAGGATATGTTGAATAATACATGAAGCATGATGTCCCCTGCCATTTAAAGGCCATTTAGTAAAGTGATGCTATTCTGTTGCTTTTGATTGGCTCTTGTTTGAATTTGCAGCATCTGCCAATTACATCAATCCACATCGCCCGCTGAAAGCTTTAGGCTATAACCATGGCAACTGAGAGTTGCCACCACGGCGAGTGATAAATGTGTTCCAGTGCTGGAAAATAGAAAAGTAATCAAATGTAATCAGTTACATTACTTTAATAAAGTAATTGAAAAGTTACACTACTTATTACATTTTAAATAGGGTAACTTGTAATCTGTAACCTATTACATTTCCAAAGTAACCTTCCCAACACTGGTCATGCGATACACTCTGTGGTAGAATCAGCTAGTTGCTGCTACACATAGTGCTTACTTATAAATATATGTGGGGGTCTGCGGAAAAATTTAAAGAAGGTTTAAAGGTTTATTAAATTTGCTAACAGAGTTTATTTATATACACTTTTAACACAAATTTAACAGATTGCATATTATAAATGTTTAATGTAATTCGTTTGATTAATTGTGATTATTTTAATCTATTGACAGTCAAAGCTTATATGAAAAGATATACTTATACTTTTAGATATGCTTTTGAAAGAAGAACAAGTTTGTTCATAATTGTTCAGGAACATTCAAGAATAGTCTATATTTGATGTGTATCCTTTTACATAGTTTCTCTTGGCACTTGTCATCTTTGGCTTGTTCACTGGGGTTTTTAGGGTATTATTTGCTGTATAGAGAAATATTTGTTGTAAAAATTTCTATACAAATAAATCTGAATGAAAAAATGTTTTTTTTTTTTCAGGTTTATATATGCAACATTATCCTAATAGGTTGAAAAATAAGATGCACTCAAGTTAGAACACATTTTTTTCCAGAGAGTTTAATGTCTTTTGGTTTTAATACAGTGATATTATAAAAAAGTAAAACAATTATTTTATTTTGAAAACAAATAATTGCCTTTATATTTTAGGATACTTTAGGACTTTATATTTGGAGGTTATTGGCATCAGATTAGCATCATCTTCCAATTGCTTTTTGTTTTATTGTTAAAAAAATAATTAGTACACACACTACATAACTATAAAACTTGACTGTGCGGTATTGATGAATAATCTCAGGCAGTGGGCAGAAGTTTTTCTGTTTGCATCATAAATTTTAATGCACTATCTGCATTTTGCCACTAAAGATTGCAAGTTTGTACGCCGAGATTGATCTGTTCAGTTTTATAGTTGTTCCTGTCAGGCAAAGCATAGTCAACAGACGGCCAGGTACATCAAAATGAATGGTAATACATCCGCTTTACAGGCATTTCTCCTATCATCTGCAGCAGGAATCAGTCCAACATTGTTATCATTTGTTGATAAGTTCCTCCCGTTTGCATCCATAATTCAAAAGAGGAGCTCCATTGGGCTTTGAAAAGAGAATTTTCCAACCCTAAATGAATCAAAGTTGGACCGTTGGGAACCTGCCTTTGTTCTCTCACAAATGAAATCTAAAGGACGAGGCCCTGGTACTGCCAAGGTTCAATAATTGCATTGTGCTTTTTTGTATGATGCATTCTTAATGAAAGGCTCAGCGTGTGTGTTTGTGGGGGGGCAGACTACTTATTCACGGAAAACTGTAAGACTGTCTCAATCAAACAGGAGAGGGAGATACTGATGAAAAGCGGGATGGAGAGCGACAATAACTAGGGCTGTGTGCGCTTAAAAAAAAGATTGTGAATCAAAGGCGCAGAGGATGTGTAAAAGCTGAGATGAGATTCGGACTGATAACAGACCTCTCGGAGCCCCTGTTCACCTCCGTCATTCCCATAAGGCTTCAGGGGACATTTATTAAACAAGAACATGCAATGTTGTGTCTCAGGCTACCTGATCCTTGCACTTTCGTTTCATTAATTTGACTGAATAATAGATCTCCTACAGACTCTCTCTGTGGTCGTGGAAAGGGATTACTCTGGACTTAAAAACTTCATTAATAAGTAATTCTACACAGTCACTCTCTCTGTCGAAATCCAATAGTAGTGATTTTTTACACACATGCACACACAAATATAAATAAACTGGTCCCACTTTATATTAGGTGGCCTTGACTACTATGTACTTACTGTGTTCATGTTGTATTGCAAAACACTTTTGCTGATATTGAGGTGGGACACAGGTAAAGCTAGGGACAGGTGTGGTAGTATGGGTAAGTTTAAGGGTAAAGTTAGGGACAGGTGTGGTAGTGTGGGTAAGTTTAAAGGTAAAGTTAGGGACAGGTGTGGTGGTGTGGATAAGTTTAAGGGCAAAGTTAGGGACAGGTGTGGTGGTGTGGGTAAGTTTAAGGGTGAAGTTAGGGACAGGTGTAGTGGTGTGGGTAAGTTTAAGGGTAAAGTAAGGGACAGGTGTGGTGGTGTGGGTAAGTTTAAAGGTAAAGTTAGGGACAGGTGTGGTGGTGTGGATAAGTTTAAGGGTAAAGTTAGGGACAGGTGTGGTGGTGTGGATAAGTTTAAGGGTGAAGTTAGGGACAGGTGTAGTGGTGTGGGTAAGTTTAAGGGTAAAGTTAGGGACAGGTGTGGTGGTGTGGGTAAGTTTAAGGGTAAAGTTAGGGACAGGTGTGGTGGTGTGAGTAAGTTTAAGGGTAAAGTAAGGGACAGGTGTGGTGGTGTGGGTAAGTTTAAAGGTAAAGTTAGGGACAGGTGTGGTGGTGTGGATAAGTTTAAGGGTAAAGTTAGGGACAGGTGTGGTGGTGTGGGTAAGTTTAAGGGTAAAGTTAGGGACAGGTGTGGTGGTGTGGGTAAGTTTAAGGGTAAAGTTAGGGACAGGTGTGGTGGTGTGGGTAAGTTTAAGGGTAAAGTTGGGGACAGGTGTGGTGGTGTGGGTAAGTTTAAGGGTAAAGTTAGGGACAGGTGTGGTGGTATGAGTAAGTTTAAGGGTAAAGTTAGGGACAGGTGTGGTAGTGTGAGTAAGTTTAAGGGTAAAGTAAGGGACAGGTGTGGTGGTGTGAGTAAGTTTAAAGGTAAAGTTAGGGACAGGTGTGGTGGTGTGGATAAGGTGGTGTGGTGGTATGGGTAAGTTTAAGGGTAGGGTTAGGTGTAAACAGTGTAATTATAAATGTAACTACTGAAATTAATCACAGATGTAATTACATGCTGGTATTTTTTAAAATGTAAGTACAATGTAAATAAATGTATGTACACAATAAGTGCAATTGTATCAAATTATTACACGTCTCCACTACTCTAGAGTCCCACGCTCAACTGTTAGTGGTATTATAACAAAGTGGAAGCAATTGGGAACAACAGCAACTCAGCCATGAAGTGGTAGGCCACGTAAAATCACAGAGCGGGGTCAGCGCATGCTGAGGTGCACAGTGCACAGAAGTCGCCAACTTTCTGCAGAGTCAATAGCTACAGACCTCCAAACTTCGTGTGGCCTTCAGATGAGCTCAAGGACAGTGCGTAGAGAGCTTCATGGAATGGGTTTCCATGGCCGAGCAGCTCATCCAAGTCTTACATCACCAAGTGCAATGCAAAGCGTGGGATGCAGTGGGGTAAAGCACGCCGCCACTGGACTGGCGGTTGCCAGGAGAACGGTACTTGCCTGACTGCATTGTGCCAAGTGTAAAGTTTGGTGGAGGGGGGATTATGGTGTGGGGTTGTTTTTCAGGGGTTGGGTTCGGCACCCCTTAGTTCCAGTGAAAGCAACTCTTAATGCTTCAGCATACCAAGACATTTTGGACAACTTTGTGGGAACAGTTTGGGGATGGCCCCTTCCTGTTCCAACATGACTGCGCACCAGTGCACAAAGTAAGGTCCATAAAGACATGGATGAGTGAGTTTGGTGTTATATCTGCAAAGGGTGGGCCAACTCCATATTAAACCCTACGGATTAAGAATGGGATGTCAGTTCATGAGCATGTAAAGGCAGGCGTCCCAAAACTTTTGGCAATATAGTGTATATTTTGCTTTTAGTATAATGATAATATAAAAGCTCATTATTTAATTATTTTATATATTAATTTTGAAAATATGTATATACTTTTATATATTATATGCCTAGATTTAGTTTAAATTTGACATTTTTTTAAGTGAATGTGTATGTTTTAGAAGCTGGTAATAATTACTTTTAGGTTCACCATTTGTAACTTCAACTTCTTAATTTCACTATTCTCTCAATTCATTTGAGGTTTTGAAAATGGCATGCACAATAATTAATCATAATACAATTAGAAATATTTAAAAAAAAAAAAAAAAAAAAAAAAATTTTTTACAAATGTAATGTTAACAGCTTAAAAGCTTGAAAAATGTGTCCTTTACTTCCTGCTGGGGTCCTGATTAGCACCATTTGCAAGAATTATCTACAGATTGCCCCCCAAAAATCCACAAGGCTCAATAAATAGTTTAGACTATAGAGTATAGGTTTTGTTATATAGGCCTCTTATGACTTACTTACAGTATAGAAAAAAAATGCTTCTGCATATATTCTGTGAAGAGATAAATTAAAAAGCTATGTATTTCTTATGCATACAGCTCTGGCTGAGTGCCTGCTGGATATCAACAGTGATCAGTCAATCACAGCCACTCGGTACATGTTTCTTGGCAAAATTGTCATTTACCACCTAGAGTCATAAAGGCTCCCTGCATCTCATTTGAATTGATAAAAATGCTATTATTACCTACAGTACACGGTTAATTTCAGTTTTACAAATTACTTTGGCAAAGTTAAAACAGTTAACTATGTAAACTAACTAAGTTTAAACTAAGTGCTAGACATTATTCTTGGCCTGCCAAAATGTGCTTATGATCAGTAATACATCAAATTAAGTGTTTATGACCCACAATATGACTTTTGAATGACTTTTTTGCTGGACTGTCCTTTTTTTGTTTTAAACGGACAAATGCACTTTGAGAAGAGTAATTTAACATTTATTATATATATATATATATATATATATATATATATATACACCAATCAGGCATGTGTTGGTCCCCCTTTTGCTGCCAAAACGTCGAGGCATGGACTCCACTAGACCCCTGAAGGTGTGCTGTGGTATCTGGCACCAAGATGTTAGCAGCAGATCCTTTAAGTCCTGTAAGATGCAAGGTGGGGCCTCCATGGATTGGACTTGTTTGTTCAGCACATCCCACAGATGCTCGACTGGATTGAGATCTGGGGAATTTGGAGGCCATGTCAACACCTCAAACTCGTTGTTGTGCTCCTCAAACCATTCCTGAACCATTTTTTGCTTTGTGGCAGGGCGCATTATCCTGCTGAAAGAGCCACAGCCACCAGGGAATACCATTTCCATGAAAGGGTGTACATGGTCTGCAACAATGCTTAGGTAGGTGGTACGTGTCAAAGTAACATCCACATGGATGGCAGGACCCAAGGTTTCCCAGCAGAACATTGCCCAAAGCATCACACTGCCTCTGCCGGCTTGCCTTCTTCCCATAGTGCATCCTGGTGCCATGTGTTCCCCAGGAAAGCCACACACACGCACCCGGCCATCCACGTGATGTAAAAGAAAACGTGATTCATCAGACCAGGCCACCTTCTTCCATTGCTCCGTGGTCCAGTTCTGATGCTCACGTGCCCACTGTTGGTGCTTTCGGCGGTGGACAGGGGTCAGCACCCTGACTGGTCTGCGGCTATGCCGCCCCATACGCAACAAACTGCGATGCACTGTGTATTCTGACACCTTTCTATCAGAACGAGCATTAACTTCTGGAGCAATTTGAGCTACAGTAGCTCGTCTGTTTGATCGGACCACACGGGCCAGCCTTCGCTCCCCACATGCATCAATGAGCCTTGGCCGCCCATGACCCTGTCGCCGGTTCACCACTGTTCCTTCCTTAGAGCACTTTTGATAGATACTGACCACTGCAGACCGGGAACACCCCACAAGAGCTGCAGTTTTGGAGATGCTCTGATCCAGTCGTCTAGCCATCACAATTTGGCCCTTGTCAAACTCGCTCAAATCCTTGCGTTTGCTCATTTTTCCTGAGGACAAAATGTTCACTTGCTGCCTAATATATCCGACCCACTAACAGGTGCCGTGATGAAGAGATAATCAGTGTTATTCACTTCACCTGTCATAATGTTATGCCTGATCGGTACATATTTATATACGTATTTTTTTGGTAATTACTGTGAAATATTATTACAATTTAAAATAACTATTGGTAATGCTTTAGATTACAGCCCGGAAAGTACTGTGCAAGTAAAATGACTTTAGGTAATTATAGTGTACCTATAAAGTACGTAGCCTACGTGTAGGTATAAGGGAACAATATGTAAAGTTTGGGGAATAAAGGGGTAATACCCAGGAAAATTAACAAATTATTTATACTGTAAGTATTTTAGAACTAATGGGTACTTATTTTACTGTTATGATAGGCAACAGTCTTTTTTTGTTTTGAGCAATATAGCAAGAACATACACTGAATACCTTTTTGTAATAATATATCTATTTGTAATAGATACTTTTTGAACAGTAGTTTATATTTAGCAAAGGTTTAATAAGAGAGAAATAAACTGCTAATACAGTAAACTATATTAATCTATCATAATGAATGTATGATTTAGTTTTAAAGATTGCCTTGTAATACCTTTAAACAAAATTATTAACAGCTTTCTCTCCAATTTGCATTTTGTACACCATACAGTTTCCCTTCAAAAAAAAAAAAAAAAAAAGATTCTGTTTTTCTCTAGTTACTCAGAGCATCAGTGTTGAAAATCCAATATTAGTTTGCATAATGCAGAATTTAAGGTCACTTGTATTGCATTAGCAGATCTCTGGGCACATAATCACTGGCATTGTCAGCATATTGATGACTACTGCTTTGCACCAAATGTCAGCAGATATCAAATGTTTTCTTTAGCCTTTTCCACACATTGTCTTCCCATTTGTTTCCATGTTTGGTAAAACCATTCTTCCTCTGTGCCCCCTCTGTATTTGCATACGTTTTTTTTAAGACGGGCTGCCCGTTCCTGCTCCGGGTGCAACCTCGTCAGTCCCATGAACCCAAACCATGACCGACATGCCTGCGGTTTGCCCTGACACGACTGATCAGTTGAACTCAGAGTGATTAGACCTGTCTGACCATGAGCACTACTGAGAAGAGCTGACACAGGGAATCTGCTGTGCATGCATATATGCTTCAACACACACAAGAGCACCCATTTACAGCATTGCACGTCTGGAGAATCACCATATTGATGTAAACATGACATTTTCTCTTGACCCTGAAGGGGATGAATTAATATCAGTCACACAGAGAGGCGATTAGACTACAGATAGGGCCGTGGTGTGAATGCGAGGGGGGTAACGTCATGTGACTCCATAGTGGGGTAAAATCTGTCTGTCATGTTCATAGCTGCTTCACACATTAGTCTGAATGGGTTAAACTGGTGGAAGTGAACTAAAGCAAAGAAAATAACTCACTGGCTCAGGAAACATGACTTCCTGCGTCTAAATGACCTTGAAATGTTTTAAAACACAAAATGATCTGTGAGTCAGCCAGTTTTTAGCAACCACTCAGCTCAGTTAAATGAAAGGCGCACCATTGTTATACCTGCAGTATTTACTAAGAATTTGTTGACTAATGATCTAAAGAGAAGATGTAAATATTATATTTAAAGATGTGCAATTTTCAAAAATGTGTAAACTTAATGTGACTATTGTTAGTTAGTTAGTTAGTAACTTGTTCCATATGTCTTTAACTTGAAAATATCAAATTGAACTGGAAGACAAATTGGACAAAAAGAAAAACAAACAAACAAACCCAGAGAAGGGAGTTCATTTCAGAAGTCCTTTCAGAAGCTCATTTCAGAGCTGGACAGTAGTATGATCAAATATTTAGCATTTTGTGTCATTTCCTGTACATTTACAAAGCAAGATATGTTTAAAACATACCTAAGGTTGCAAAAGTGCTAGAAAGTACACAGAAAGACCCCCCATTGTTGCTTCAGTAATCGTTATTGTATGACATTGTCATAAAAAAATAAAATGAGAAATTTTCTGAAAGCTTAATAAAGGTGTTATTGCATTCAAAAACAATAACATTCTAGATAGAGCATAAAAAAGTGTCTACAGTCACATTTTTAAAAATTGAATGCATGTTTACATTTACAAACTAATTAAAAGAGCTCAGATGAACATTTACAGTTATTTACAGTGTTTTAAGGAAGTCCCACAGTAATTTGATTTTTTTTTACAGTATTAACAATAGTATTTAGACAGAAAGCTGGTACCATCCTAACTGACATCCCTCATGGACACATACTGTAACAGTTAGGGCTCAGCATAATTTTATTAAACTTTAAATTGATAATGATGGTTTAAATACACTGTATGTCTTCTTTCAGGAGAATGTATCTGTTTCGATGGCTACATGAAGGACCCTGTTCACAAGCATCTATGTATTCGCAATGAATGGGGACCAAATCAGGGGTGAGTACCATAAGCATATTACGTCGACTCTGATATACAACAGCGCTACTACAATCAGGTATCTGCCACCTCGAAGTTGGTCGTGCCTCTTATCTGTAGTGAAAATGTCTCCAGTGCCGATAGCCAGCCAGGTGTTATGCACTGTAGGGAAATTCTATTGGTTTGTTTGAATTAATTAGCTTCTTTGCATGATGCTCTTCCTCTGGAATTGGAAAAGGGATTAGTGCAGTGAAGCTCTTGGTCATTTTAGATTTGCGTGACAGGGATTTGCATTTCAGTACACCAATGAGATGCATGTATTATGCATTTTAAATTGTGTTACTTGCATAAGAAATGATGTAATTTATCACTTGCGTGCATCGCCCAAGAACTACTATTAAAATAATCAAAGTGAATCTAATTATTTTTAAATTCTGCTGTACTTCTTTTTAGTTTCAGAACTTTTTTAGCAGAGGATTAAATATAAAATCTGCATCTGAACAGATGCTATCTTTAATCTGAGGTAAAAATGTCAGTATGCATAACCAAACGTATGCTTCTTAAGTCAACAGATAGATGAACGAAGCACAAATATGAGAGAATGGCATAAAATATGAGTGTTTCGCTTCTTAACAGTCCAGAAATAATAAAAGCACTTAAATGTTAGGAGCACAAGTTTCTAATCCCGGGAAGACTTGTATTTAAAGATGTTTGAAGTTAATTAGACCCTCCCTGAGGAGAGTTTCACAAGCTCATCTGGGTTTGAGGCTGTCGCTCTGGAGCAGTTTGATTAAGACTTGGAGGTGAGGAAATCCTTGGCATTTTAATTGGGAGGGAGATGGGAGTGATGACGGTTGGTGAGATGGATCCGATAATTAGAAATCAAATTGGAACAATCAGGAAGATTGCCTTAGGGGAGTGGAACAGCACTGGATGTGCATGTTCCCTTTGTGCCATACTGTGAAGGTGTGAACAGTTTTTAATTGACTCTAACACTTAGTGGAGGAGAAAGAAAGTCTGATGCCAAATGCTTTTAATGTTTCAAAGTGCGAAGACATTTCTTAAACTCTTTTCTGCAAATCCACTTATAACTTAGTTTGTGGCACAGACAAGAATTTTAATGTTCGGTTTATTTTATTTGATTATTTTTAGGGGTGTAACGGTACACGTATTCGTACTGAACCGTTTCGGTCCAGGACTTCCGGTACGGTGCACGTGTGTACCGAACGGTACCGAATGCAATCTTTAAGGGCCAGTTGTTCAAAAGTAATCTGATCGGACTTCAGATATCGAATTGGATCAAATCTTGAAAATGGGTTCTTCAAAAGAAAAAAAGGATTCTGAAATCAGATTAGATCACAAAATCCAATCTTGGTTTTGATCTGGATCAAATCATCAGTTTGTGTTGTTCAAAACTTTTTAGTAAGATTGGGATACCTTTGATCCAAAAAAATCAGGATTATACTGATCCCAGCAGAAGGGTGGATTTCAGGAATAAAAATGTAATAAAACTTTAAAACTGGTCAAAAAATACAACATTTGTATCATATAATACACAAACACATTATTTTATTTTGCTCTTGATTAGTTAATTGTTGAAGTAATAAATTAGAAGTAGACATTATTAGGCTACCTATTAAGCCTTTCGGTAGCCTACAGTAAAAGTAAAAAAGATTTTGGCGGCATAAAATAATCCCCAAACAGCTGTAAATATCAAACAAAAATATTATATTACATTTAAAGTGTATTTTTATCACTTTTTTTTATACAATTATAAGAGATGAACCAGTCAAAAGTTCTTTGCGAGCGAACGCAAGGTTTCTCGGGTGAACGCTACGCGAAAATTTTCTGAGAGAACAAGCATTGAATTTTTTTTTTCCCAACTCATATTTTTTTCCATCACCATGTCCCTTTAGCGGCACCGTAAAGCACTAGTAATCCAGATTTGGTCATCTGAAAAGGTGTGTATCTGGATCAGGGTGATCCAATCCAATTTTGAAAAACAACACAAAAGTAAGATGGATTACCTGATACTGGATAGCAAAACATGGGATTTCCAAATCCAGATCATTCTGATCCAGATTAAACTTTTTGAACAACTGGCCCTAACAGTTAACAGTCGGCTTGTTTCAGTCACGCGGATCATACTTCAATCCGAGTTCCCACACGAACATATGAAGTATTCTGTCCATTTTATCAGGAAATTCAAACGATAAATGCCGTTTAATGTGACGTGACAGATCACTGTATATGTGAGTGAACGCGATCATCTCTTCAGTCAAAGAATAAACATGAATGAACATCTGAAGGTATGTTGAGGATACATTACAACTCACTGAAACGCATCATATGTGGTGTAATCGCTCAATCAGTGTTTCAACGGCGGAAAGACGTCAATAAAACAGCTTGAGAACAATGTCACGCATCACATTTACCTCAGAAGTCATTCAGTGTCCACAGCTGTTAGTTCACTAGAGAAATCAACTCTTTCACTAAATATATGCACTATATTAGCCTATATATTCATTATATTCTACTGAACCTGTTAGTGATGTCTGGATTATTTAATGTGTGTTTAAATAAATCTGTCATGAAAATGACAGCCACTGTGTATAAATGATTATATTTCAACAACGAATTGAGTAAAAATATAATTTTATAATTAGATTTAGAAGTTAATGCAAAAACTGCCTTATGTGAAGTTTACATGTTCGCATACAATGTGTTATTTGAGTGTTGATTATTATATCTAAGAATAAATAGCAACTGAATTTAGGCTAATAGTTTGGGCTCTGTTGTTAACCTTTAATATTATAGTAAATATTATAGCATTATCTTTAATTATAATTATAGTTATAATTTAATTAATTTAAGGACAGACACAATTTGTTCAGTAAACACTGTTTAATAAAAATAAATAAAAAGCAATTTTATATTTAGTTTTCTCTCCCCTGCTGTACCGAACCGTCAGTTTTGTGTACCGTCACACCCCTAATTATTTTTGCCCTTTCCTGTGGTAATGGATTCTCCGAACGCTCCCGCTTTTGGACCTCTTATGAATTATGAATGCTGCAGGACAAATGTTGATGTTTAAACAGCAGTAGGTGATCTGGGGTGTGCAGTGGTCTAACCAGGCTGTGACTGCTCTTTTGCTGTGAGTAACAGCTTACTTAGAGAGGCATCAGCTCCTTGTCTCTTCTCTTATACTGCAGCGACAGCCCCTGTCCCCACAGCTGCCTCTCTGCATTAATCTCCATCAGTTCACATAGAGCTTTGGATAAATACACACTTGAAGTCACGCTATACACGTCTATACGGCACTGACTGACAGAGATGCTGCTGTCGGTCACAGTTTTTACACACAGCATCTGCTGGAGGCAATTCTGTGATGTTCATAGTAGGAATGCAATTGGTTTGATGTGAGTTAAGGAACTCCCTTTTATAAGATGGTTATGTTTTCATCACAAAGTCATGCAATTTTAAAGGTCACGTGGCTTAGTGGAGACTGGAACTGTTTAACAATGAATGAAGTGTCCATAGTGTGACATACAGTTTTTGTATTATTATTTTAAGCATTAATTATTCATTTTGTTTTTTCCATTTCTGTTTTGCAGCCCATGGCCATACACAATCTTTCAACGGGGCTTTGACTTGGTGATGGGAGAGCAGCCATCTGATCGCATTTTTAGGTGAGAAAAAAATCTGTTTATTTGTGCTATAAAGCTTGTGACCCAGTTTAAAATGAACATTTGGAAGATGGCATAGTACAATGTATACACTCACAGAAAAAAAGTTTCAATTGAAACCCTAGAGTTCTTGACTCAATTTTAAAGAACCCTTTACAGCAAAAAAGTTATTTTGCATAATGTTTAACAGGTTATTTAATTTTTTCTCTAGTGATAAAGCATGTTTACAAGTTGCTTAATTCATAAAATGTGAAAATGAATTAAGACACAATTAATTAATTAAAACTAAATCTAGAAAATGATCCCATGATGTGAACCCCTAAAAGGTTCTATATGTGAAGCGCCTGACAGAACCCTTTAAGGCCCTATGTAGAACTTATGTACATAAGAGTGTATGAAAATTAGCCCATGAAACCCACCCTCAAGGTGTATATGACTTGTTTCTTGCTTCTTTCAGACGAATACGATCAGAGTTATATTAAAAAATGTCCTGGCTCTTCTAAGCTTTATAATAGCAGTGAATGGCTGTTTCTGTTTTGAAGTCCATAAAAGTGCATCCATCCATTTTAAAAGTGCATCTATCCATCATAAAAGTGCATTTATCCGTCATAAAAGTGCATCTATCTATTATAAAAGTGCATCTATCCATCATAAAAGTGCATCTATCATTATAAAAGTGCATCTATCCATCATAAAAGTGCATCTATCCATTATAAAAGTACATCTATTCATTATAAAAGTGCATCTATCCATTATAAAAGTGCATCTATCATTATACAAGTGCATCTATTCATTATAAAAGTGCATCTATCCATCATAAAAGTGCATCTATCCATCATAAAAGTGCATCTATCTATTATAAAAGTGCATCTATCCATCATAAAAGTGCATCTATCATTATAAAAGTGCATCTATCATCATAAAAGTGCATCTATCCATTATAAAAGTACATCTATTCATTATAAAAGTGCATCTATCCATTATAAAAGTGCATCTATCATTATAAAAGTGCATCTATTCATTATAAAAGTGCATCTATCCATCATAAAAGTGCATCTATCTATCATAAAAGTGCATCTATCCATTATAAAAGTGCATCTATTCATTATAAAAGTGCATCTATCAATCATGAAAGTGCATCTATCATTATAAAAGTGCATCTATCCATTATAAAACTGCATCTATCCATCATAAAAGTGCATTTATCCGTCATAAAAGTGCATCTATCTATTATAAAAGTGCATCTATCCATCATAAAAGTGCATCTATCATTATAAAAGTGCATCTATCCATCATAAAAGTGCATCTATCCATTATAAAAGTACATCTATTCATTATAAAAGTGCATCTATCCATTATAAAAGTGCATCTATCATTATACAAGTGCATCTATTCATTATAAAAGTGCATCTATCCATCATAAAAGTGCATCTATCCATCATAAAAGTGCATCTATCTATTATAAAAGTGCATCTATCCATCATAAAAGTGCATCTATCATTATAAAAGTGCATCTATCATCATAAAAGTGCATCTATCCATTATAAAAGTACATCTATTCATTATAAAAGTGCATCTATCCATTATAAAAGTGCATCTATCATTATAAAAGTGCATCTATTCATTATAAAAGTGCATCTATCCATCATAAAAGTGCATCTATCTATCATAAAAGTGCATCTATCCATTATAAAAGTGCATCTATTCATTATAAAAGTGCATCTATCAATCATGAAAGTGCATCTATCATTATAAAAGTGCATCTATCCATTATAAAACTGCATCTATTCATTATAAAAGTGCATCTATCCATCATAAAAGTGCATCTATCCGTCATAAAAGTGCATCTATCTATTATAAAAGTGCATCTATCCATCATAAAAGTGCATCTATCATTATACAAGTGCATCTATCCATCATAAAAGTGCATCTATCCATTATAAAAGTGCATCTATTAAGTGCATCTATCCATCATAAAAGTGCATCTATCCATCATAAAAGTGCATCTATTCATTATAAAAGTGCATCTATCAATCATGAAAGTGCATCTATCCATTATAAAAGTGCATCTATACATTATAAAACTGCATCTATTCATTATAAAAGAGCATCTATCCATCATAAAAGTGCATCTATCCATCATAAAATGGACTTTTATGGACTTCAAAACAGAAACAGCCATTCACTGCCATTATAAAGCTTGGAAGAGCAAGGACATTTTTTAAGTCATATACACCTAGGATGACTTGAGTGTAAGTAAATCATGGGGTCATTTTCATTCTTGGGTGAACTAACCCTTTAAGTGTATCGTAAATGTCCAAATACTTTTTGGGGCTACTTTATTTAGCAAAATGTGCACATTCCATTATAAATGATGGCAGAAAATGAGCTTTGAAAAAAGGTGCTGACAAGTATGTAATAGGTTTCTGTTGAGAGCTTGTGAAATGCAGTACACTTATTTTGTCACTTTGGCTAAGCTGACATTTCTTTATTCAGCTTCAAAGAGCTCCTTTCACAGTTCAAATAAAAACTTGAAAATGGAAAAATGATGTAATTACTTTTAATACTGAGCCACCGAATGTGTTTGCCCACAAATACAAATGTTATCCATGTACACAGGCAGGGATTTAGACAATGTTTACCTCTGGCTACTGGAGACTCAAGACTAATCAGTTCATTGCTTTATGCACTTGAGATGTTTCAATCTGTGAGGTGCATGTTTAGGAATATTTAGCTGTGCTAATCCAATTGTAGCAACATATGGTTACCTTCAGTTGCCATGCATAATCTTCATGTGCTGAATTATTCATAGAGCTCATCCATGACATTGCAAAGTCATTTGATTGTTGAACCCTAATTCGTTTGCACAAATTGCAAGCTATTTATTTACAAATCTTATGAATCGGTGTTCTTTCACATTTGAAAACAACACCGGGAGGGCATCTTGTAATTGGAATCTGTGTTATACCCCCAAAAGGTGTAAAATCTCATATCCCTTGGCTTTGGGCCAGCAAACAAATACATTTCATTGGGACAATTAAATGTTTTATTTCCAAACAAACCTCCACAGACGTGAATGTTTGAAACGACTCGAATGAAAGATTTATTTTCAATTTCACAGAGCTTTTCCTCGTACATCATTGATTTGTGCCATGAATGAATAGGGAAGACCATGATCAATTTTGAATGCTTCACTTATTCATTTATATATCTAGCTTTCAATATCAGACTCAGAAATGATGTGACTGATATTTGTTAGACTTCGAAAGTGGCATTATGAAGTACAAAAGTGAGAGATGGAGAGAAGATGTGTTGTTATGGTGCAACTAACCGTCAGTATTTTTATAAAGTCTGTAATCTGATTTACTTTCCAATCTGCAAACCATTCAAAGTTTGAGCTTTTCACACTCAAATCATGCTTTATGGTGTCTGTAAACATCCAATGCAAACTTTGTTACCCTCATGATCATGTTGGATACTGCTGCTTTTAACAGAACTGCACTTGGCTATTTCTTTTCTGTCCTGTTCTGAGGTTGTGTCTTTGTTTGTCATTGAGCCAGTGTGCTGAGAGAGTTTAAAAGGTACCCTGACGCTTTTTGATAGATGTGTTTTTCCCTTTTAACTTCCACCTGCGGGGCGGGAGTTTTATCCTGGTCTCAGTTTTTTGTTCAATAATCCATTTACAAGTCACTTTCCTCCAAAACTCAATTGAAGCAGCTTCACACTAGCAGGCAACAATATTCAAATGTGTCAAGCTTCACATTATTTCCCTTTTTTTCCTCAATCTGCATATTACAAAACACTTGGGCGAGTTGTCAGCAAATCTGTGTTGTGTGAACATACCTTTTGGGGATGTCATGAAATTATAAAACATCTATGAGCACTGAAATTTCGGTCTCTAATTTCTCTAATCTAACTTTTACTTTAATAGCTCTTTTTACTATTACCAGCAGGAGAAAACGCTGTGCGCACGTGAAATGAGCAAGGCTTAATTGGATTTAATGTAAACGGTAGCTGATGATGGATGATATATTGACAGAAATGAGTCTGTGGTTCCAGCTGATGAGGCACACACACTACCCCAGGTGTGATGAGAGAGATTCATGTGGAGAAATCCAGACTGATGAGTGCAACTGCAAAACAAGCTTGCTGTGTATTGCAGCATATTGTGGTCAGAATTCAAATGCAATTGCATTAGCATTTTCTAGTTGTTCAAAATTTAAACTATATTTGCGTATTCCCACAAGTGACAGTCCTCTTGTTATCGGTGCATTAATAAAGAACATGGTCACAGTTGCTTTTCTGTCCTATCCACTAGTACATGTGCTATTTAACACATCTCATGTAACGTGTTAATAGGAATGGTCTCATGTGAAAATGCAAACTGAAGTTCATTTTCATGCAAGATGTTACCTGAAAAAAAGGCAAATTTAAATAGCAAATGCATTTTGATTTGCATGCATTTTTTTGGTCAGTGCTGTTGTTTTTTTATTTAAATCATTTATAAAATCTGATGTTATTGAAAAGTCACCAATTTTAAGATGACCATAGTTGTAATGTTGTCCACTGAAGGCAAGTTGAGGATGAACCCAAATGCAGTTTTATTACAAAAGTGGCAAACACATACAAAATAAACAAAACCAGACTATAGCCCTATTCGGACGGTAACTGTTTCTCGTGGGGTCATAAGGTATTTTCATCATTGACAGGCTAGTCGGAGATTTTATTGCCGTCTGAATCCAGAATGTCAGTGTTTTTCTCCCACCACTAGCGTAAAAATCCCCGGCCGAATTACCTACTGTTTTTTTGACAAACACCAAGGTCGTGTGGTGATTTAATTGCCGTCCGAATTTAAGAATATATCACTTCAAAATGCACTGTTTATATCCTTTTTGACCCCTGCAGAGCACCGTACGGTTGTGCTTCGCTGTAATTTGGATGCATTTTAAAGATCTAGACTTTTATTACTGAAATGCTGGCAAGTATTTACAAGAGCAATATATTTCATCACCGCTCAAAAAAGAAAAAGAAGAAAAGCACGTAAACATTTGAAATGGGCCGTTATTACGGCAGCAATTATATATGTTAAAATAACCAGCAGCATTATGTTTACCTCATGTAAATAAGAGGCTGTATTAACTTATTTCCGCTCATTTCCATGTGAAGTAAAATGACATCCTTTATTTTGAGACATCCTTTATACCTTTATCTTCCTATTTTTAAACAAATTTAAATAATTAAATAATAATTAGGATATTATTTTCCTATTATTAAATTAAATATGCATTTATTTTTATTATACCAAACATATGACATTTTACTTACAGCATACAATCATGTTATTGACCACGTGAGCAACGCGTTCCTAGGTGCGCAGGATCACAAAACTCACTTCTCCACCGTGAATAAATCAAAAAATGTACTGTTTATTAAAATGCTAAATTTGGTATTACATTGGGAGTGGAAATGAATAGGCTTGGACTTGGTGCTGGTAACCCAATGCACAGGACAATGACACCAGAATAAACATATTCATGATTCTGAAGCTGAAATACAGAATTGTTTTAGACAAATATGCTTGCACGCTGTCACTGACTAGATATATTTAAAATAATGTAGGCCACTTTTTAATGGGGACATAAGACGTTTGGCATTATCAGGACCCACAAATATTCCCCCATTGCATTATCATACGTTATATTCAACATTGTAGTTTAATGTAGTACTGACACTAAAACTCAGTAAACCTGAATTTTTTTCCCACACTGTAATTTTCATTTTGGGTGAACGATACACAATTTGTCACTTTCCACGATACATATTGTTCAGTGGTGTGTGGTGGTGTTTTAAAATGAGGAGGCAAAGTCCTCACATTTTTTTTTATATATATCAAATGTAAATTTATGTCCCTGTTACACTTAATTGTTTTGTGGTTAAATAAACATCATATAAAAAAAGAGACCAAATACATTCTATTTTGTATTTTTACACTATGTAATGTTCTATTCATTAAAACCAAGTATAAATTTAATGAGGTTAGTGTTTTACGCTAGCCTGACAAGCCAGACCCACATCAAGATGTTGGGTCTGGGAACACACCATTGGCAGGGCTCAATCCGAGGGGCGGGATAAACGGTTGTCTTTCACATTCCCTCTGCACGCAATAGGATAGCGCTACAACCAACCAGAGCAACGAAGAAGGTGAAGCGGAGCTAGTTGATAGATTAAACTTTTGCCGTATCCGGTCGGCAAAACTCTGAACACATCTTCCTTTTTTAAGAATGACTTCAGTGCCGTTTTTTGTTCTTTTCTCAAAGAAAAGCTTAACTCCAAGTCTTCCAGAGTCGCGGCCAAAGCCGATTCGAAAGACCGCTGTTCGCCCGCGGAACCGTCGCAACTCTGCCGTCATTATCTTAAGCCCGCCCACTGACTCTATACACGATGTGATTGGCCTGACTAGAGTTTGGTTTTTCAAGCTCGCAAGCCAACGGAGAGTTGCTACACGACACTGGCTGCAAATTACATTTGCTGCCGCTAGGGTGCGTCTAGATTTCTAGGCTAGTTTTACGCATTTTTACATTTATTCCAAAATAATGAATAAAAGCTGGTAACAATTTAAACAAATTTTATTTGTGAACTACTGTTCAGCTTTTCTTTTTAATAGTCTACTTATTTTCAGCAGTCAACAACCTTGTAGCCTAGTAGTACACACTGGTCTCAGACATGAAGATGTACCTTTAATTTCCCCAAGCTGATTGCCCACAGTCGCCATGTTTTCAGGCCATTTCAAGTTTGATTTTGACGTGACATAAAGCGATGATATGAGTTGTTTACTTACTTATTAATTAGTCTTCCCATTAACGCCATCCTCGTCTTCATTTGGGCCGATACCAGAACGCGCACGAAAACCAGAGGCGGGATCGCACGCACCAATCATATCCAATCATAACTCGATGGAGCCAATTCCTCCTCTCACGTGACTTTTCCCCATTCATTTCAATTACCCCACACAAAACTGAGTGCACGCTTTAGGGTGTCAGTATTAAGTCAATGGGGAGAGAGGACTTCTTCACTGTTTAATGTCACATTTTGTTATATTTGCGATATTTTATTTTTGTAATATAGATTATTTTCTCATCCAGTTTTTTTTGAGGAGACACTGCCTCCCTTACCTACTCGGAGGAAACGCCCCTGATATTGTTGCATTTTTTTATTGCGATATATTGTGACACGGTATATTGTTACACCCCTAATAACAATACATTACAGTTGTTTAAACCAATAAGCATCAGGCTGTGTCGTCAGCAAGTCATTTCCCATCGTGCTTTTGATCAGCGCAGTCGGGGGAGAGCAACTGCGTCTGACTGCGGAATACGACACGACCGCCTCGTGAGAGTTTTCTGGCACATGTCAGTATGGCATCAGAGCAAGGCGACCCACACTCGGACACATTTCTAACCGGCATGCATTTCACGGTGATCAACGGCGATCAGTTCTGCGCACACTTCACTCATCTCAAACAAGCCTATTCACAAACCCTCTCCTGTGGCCTCATGGGATAGTAAAGTGTCCATCGTATGCACACTTCAGAATCACTTCAGATGCAGACAAGGACTAATGAACTAACAAGACACACCTGAAAGTAATCAACACAATGAACCAATGAGAAGACAGAACTGATAGTCACCTGACAAGACAATAAAGAACATGACACATGGGCTGAATTCGAAATCGCCTCTAAACCCTCAATCACTATTCCCTACTTTAGTCCACTAATACAGCACTAGAAGGAGTGAATGAAAACGAGTGAGCGAATTCAGACAGCCATTGAGCGTACATCGGCTCGTTATTCGTTATTGCACTCGTTATTGCTGTGCAATGTGGGATTGAATGAATGCACTCAATAACGTCCACTATGGTTTCGGACACCACAACAAATGGTATAGGGGGCGATTTCAGATTCAGCCATGAACTAAGGAACCACACGGCTGGATCACAGGAAACAAATATGTAACCCTGGACCACAAAACCAGTCATAAGGGTCAATTTTTTGAAATTGAGATTAATACATCATCTGAAAGCTGAATAAATAAGATTTCCATTGATGTATGGTTTGTTAGGATATGAGATACAACTATTTGAAAATCTGGAATCTGAGGGTGCAAAAAAATCTAAATATTGAGAAAATCTCCTTTAAAGTTGTCCAGATGAAGTCCTTAGCAATGCATATTACTACTAATAATACATTTTTGATATATTTACGGTAGGAAATTTACAAAATATCTTCATGGAACATGATCTTAATATCCTAATGATTTTTGACATAAAAGAAAAATGGATAATTTTGACCCATACAATGTATTGTTGGCTATTGCCACAAATATACCCGTGAGACGCATGACTGGTTTTGAGCTCCAGGGGCACATATGACAAATTATAAAATAAAAGACATGGAAACATCAATGTGAACCTAAACTTTTGATTTCAGCTAAGAATATTTTTGTTGGTGCATTGATGTCTGTGAGGTTTTAAATGAAATAAATCAGTTGCTTAATTGATTGATTATATTTTGCTTTCCCCAGCTTCTGTAATAATACGTTATACAGAGATCCCCAGTCTCACTAGAGGCAGCAGATGATGAGAGTCCTTCAACTGCTTTTATCATCAGTTCTCAGATGTGTACAGCTCTATATGCACAGTGAGAGTACAGAGTGCTATAATTGTCTGCATTTGAACCTAGGTAAATAAATAAATTAGGCAGCTGGCAGTGGCTTATTTATTCAAACATAGGGAAAAGATGCAAGTTTAATAGACTTAACTGTAATCAAGAAAAGCAATTTATTGCACTGTTGTAAACAGCAGCAGACGGAGAGTTCCATTCATAGTACACAAGAGGAGGGTAATCCGAGGATTATAGTTGCTTTTCTCTTTTTTTAGCAGTTAATTCAGGGTCTGTTTAGTTCAGTGTAATATGTGATTCTTGTCTGATACTTTTTGACAGAAATAACTTGATTTCAGCAAGGTGTCAGGGTTCTGTCACTTCAGCCTGGTTTATTTCTTGGTTTTGTGACAGAGCTGTGACACTCCCATCTTTGTGTGAGCGTACGGTCTCGAGTGTGCTCGAGCCGTGCGCTCTCTTGCCTGCATGTCTTGTTTCATGTTGGGAGCGTGGTGTTCGGATCCCGGCACTCATGTTCGGTTTCGTGTCGGGGTTTTGGACATTCGCGCTACCTGTTCTGTCCTTATTGTGTGCGCACGGGTTGTGTCCTCTCTCACGCCGTGCGCTCTCGTCTTGTGTGTTTTGGAGCGCTTGGTTTATGTCTTCATTGGCCAGGTGCTCTTTTGTTGTCATGTTTTGTGTTAACACGCGGCTTATGAGTGTTCTCATTGGCTGTGTGTTCATGTCTTGTTTTGTTTGGGCACATGGCTTGTGATTTGTGTTTGCTGGCCATGTGCTCATGTGTTTGTCATGTTTGGTGTGAGCACATGGCTTGTCATGTATGTTTCCTTTGTGCCATGTGCTCTCCTGTCCATTGTCTAACCCTGCCTATCTTGTTATCTGATTACTGGTTGATTTGCCCCACCTGTCCTCCCTCGTCTCCTGCCTTGTTTGCTCCCTATTTATTCTCCTTGTGTGTGCAGTCCTGTGCTGGATTGTTGTTGTATGTGCTTCATGTTTCCCTGCTCCTTAAGTCAAAGTCAAGGTCAAAGTCAAGGTCAAAGTCAAGGTCAAAGTCAAGGTCAAGTCAAGTCAAGTCAAGTCAAGTCAAGAGTCAAGTCTCGTTTTCCCCCCTTGGGGTAGTTTTTGTTTTATTTTTTATTACTAAAAGCCCATTAATCTGCATCTCTGAGTCCTCGCCTCGTCCCTTCACCCAACCCTGACAGAAGGTAGCATTAAATTGATCAAAAGGAACCTTAAAGGCATTTATCATGTTAAAAAGATTTAAAAAAAAAAAAAGTCTATTGTCTTGAACTTTCTATTCATCAAAGAATCTTGAAAAAAATGTCTCATTGTTCCACAAAAATGTAAGCAGCACAACGTTAATAATAATATTCAGTATATTAGAATGATTTCTGAAGGATCATGTGACACTGAAGACTGGAGTAATGATCCTGGAAATTCAGCTTTGATCACAGGAATACATTACATTTAAAAATATATTATAATAGGAAACAGTCTTTTTAAATTGTAATAATATTTCACCTTATTACTGTTTTTTTTCTGTATTTTTGATCAAGTACATGCAGCCTTGAACATTAAAGACTTCTTTCAAAAACATTAAAAATCTTATCAGTCCTAAACTTCTGAATAATAACAACAGCAACTGCATTAATAAAGCCAGCAAAGACTAAAACAATATTCCTATAAGAGTCACCACATCATTTATTCATGTGCTGGGAGCTCACAAACCCTTAGCAAATCAGCAACATGATTCATTATAAAACTGTTAGCCCAGTTTGGACAACATTTGGGTGAATATTGTCAGTCTAACAAGTGTTTTGAAAGTGATTCACAATTCTTAGTTGGCTTTGTGTGACTCAAAAGCCCTGTACGCTTGATAAAATGTCATTTTATTCTTACAGTGTAGGTGTAAATCACATCTACACACGCATAATACTGGAAAACTAAAAGAGCTTCCAGTTATGCAGTCAGACAGTATTTTTGCTGACATGATGCATCTTACGCAAATAGAATTACTGAGGTGATTGTTTAGCTCATATACGTACAGCCTTCCTGCGGTGCATGGGTGGAATATAAAAGGATAGTTGAGTTTACAGGGGGAAAGCAAATGAATAAAGGAATAAATCAGCAAGTGAATGAATCAGTTAATCATTCAAGCACATCCTGGCTATTTTGAAGCACATCTTCAGAGAAACAAAAAAAGCATGTTCATACTCGTGTCTTAGACGCTTTTTCCATTGTGTGCAAGTCAGTTCTGGACAGAACTGCATTTATTGATTGAGTGTTATGACACTAGGTCGAAACCTCAGGACTTCAAAGTGAACTGAAGTGAAGTAAAACAGAGCTAGCTTGTATATGTGCCAGTTTTCAATTACTCCTACAAACTCTTTGGACCTTCTGTTCTGGGCATTATTTTACAGTGCTCAGTTGCTTTGTTTTTGTAGTCCTCTATGAATATCCACCCACGAGTTGATCTTATGTGCCTGGACGTCTCTCAGCTGTAAAACCAGGGGGGAGTTTTCAAGGTCAGATAAGCGTTCCTGTAATGACTCGAGTTTTAAAATGTGCTACTGTTTTAGAGTGAGGGTCAAACTGGAAATGCTGTTATATGCTATTTTTCAGGAGAGCTATTTTTTTCTGTCAACTTAAGAATACAATCAATTTGAACCTTTAGATGGACTAGTAAAAAAACGTATTATTTGTTAAACCCCTGCACAACTGTGCAGAGGCGGATACAATAAACCAAATGAATAAATGTCTTTGCATACTGTACATGTGGGAGTCTCATGGGGATGTATGGATTTTTTTCTTGGCAGAAATCATTCTGTAAATATGAACAATAATGTCTCTTTTTTCTGTCTGACGATGTGTCGTTCGTTGTTACCCTGGACACCACTATTTTTAAATTCCTACACAGAATTTCAACCTCCAGGGATCCTCAGGAGAAAAACACTTTTTCTTTAAATAAAAGGAAAAATAATTGTAAAACTGTCATCCAAATGCCAATTTTCTTGTCTCACAATGTAGCAGTACAGGTTGAAATATTCCTTTTTGTGTTTCAGATTCACATATACTCTTGGAGAAGGCATGTGGCTGCCACTTAGCAAAAGCTTTGTCATTCCTCCAGCTGAGCTGGCCATCAACCCTTCTGCCAAGTGCAAGACAGATATGACTGTCATGGAGGACGCAGTGGATGTCAGGTAGGAGATGACATTTTCAATCTAAGTTTCAAAGAAGAGTAGCTGAACAGTATGACATATTAAAATGCATTAGTTGCTAAATAAAATTTTAAAACTGACAGTTTAGACCAATCCTTGACTAGCCTCCCTATTGTGTTATAATTGGTCCTTCACTCTTAAAAATGTTACTTTAACAACTGTTGCCATCATACATGCTTTTTATCTTTTTAATATAAGTATGTGAAAGTCCATGTTGTTTAGAAAGCTTTAAAGATAATTTTTTTTACAAATCTTTAAAGGGGTCATAACACACACAGTTTCTGCCAGTCTCATGTTAGTCTTGAGTATCTATAGAGTAGTGTTGATCCTTCATATCTCCCAAGAGTCTTTAGTTTTATCATATTTATAAAAGACAGATACACTGTACCGATTCTTTCAGAAAACAGCCGAGTCCGTGGAGGCGTGCAGTGGGCGGAGCTAAAGAGTCACGAGCACACACACACACACACACACTCCCTGGATAACTTTCGATTCACTATACGTGCACTTACACGCCGATTGCCAACAAAACACACACATTTGATGCAGTTTCACTCACCGCCTGTGGTTTCCACTCGTGACCGGGAACAAACACACACACTTGCAGAAACACAAACTGCATCCACTGTTCCCTTAACGCTGGGTTATTTGGGAAGCTGAACAAGGTGATCTTTCCCTCACACCAGAAACACACTTCTTTAGTGACATTGTTGATCTCGTGTCTAAAAACACGTCAGCGCCGCCGACGTCTCCCGTAACCCGAACGAAGCTCGTTGATGGACGCGCTCTTGCTCTCGCTCTGGTTGATGCGTGTGTGTGTGTGTGTGTGTGCGCTCATCTGGGAGAAGTGCCCATATAAGGAGTTCCGCCCTTTATGACGTCATACAGGGCCATACTCAAAAAAAACTTTCCCAAACTTGTTTGAATCCTGAAGGAGTGTATTTGGCACAGAAATACTCATATGTCCAACTCGTTTTTTGAAATTTTCTCCATGTTTAGCATGAGAATCAACTCTTTAACAGTGTAAACAAGTCAGAATGCATGAAATAGCATTAGACCCCCCTTAAAATAAATCTTTAAAAAGTTAATTCTGTGGATCTGTCAGCTCCTCATTCCCAAATGAACAGACATAACATCATTAAGGACACCTACATTTGTTCCAATTAATTTGCATATTGATTCAGGTCAAAATAGGGTGGAAAGTAACTAAAGAGTTCATTCTGTATTCGACACAGTGGATGTGTTGTAGAAACATTAGTGCGATTTAACACTTTAAAACTGTATTGTCACAATATTGTTCACATTTCTACCACTTGTAACCAGAACTGCACCGTTCATGAACATTTCTAGTGATTCCTATGGGATGTTCAATAAATGTTTTCTGAGAGAACAACAGTAACCAAGGTAGGCAGAGCTGAGCAAAGGGTCACTTCTTTCTCTTCAGATGCTAGTGACTAAACTTATCACCAAATTAAAGTTGAACCGTGTGCATTTTCTTTTAAATAATTTCTTCATGCCATATTTTGCTAATACTTGTCGAAGATAATGATATTTAAATGTGGGTTTTTGCCAGACATTACATGCGCTTGCTCGAAAACACTGGTTTCACTCTAGTTTAAGTTTAAACTTAACTTCACAACAAAAAAAAACCTCTTCAACTAAACACTTGAGAAAACCACAAGGGCAACTGTGCACGACAAATGAAAGTTTGCTGATCTAGGATGTCTTGGGTGTCTTTAAGTTGACTGGATAATTACAGTAAATTACAGCAACATGCCTGTTCGGTGTCTGTGGTTGCAGACTTTTAAGTAGCCTCTGTGCTTTCGTTAACAAAAGTCATTATGTGGATACAGTTTGAGACTTTGCAAGTTAAATAAGGCTCTAAAACACTTGCCTATGCCTATGCCATACCTTTTAGTTGTATATTTCTTCAGATATCCTGATTTCTGTAGTGAATTTTAGCACCTATTGATTTAATTTAGACTTGTGAGAAGTATGGTACATCTTGTGATTTGTCAAATATGATGATGGTTTATTGATAATGGATTCCACTGAGCCTCTTTATTGAACTGCACCTGATTAAAGTTTCCAACCAAATTAGTTTTTTTTTTTTTTTTTTTTGTAAATTCTTAAAATTGATGTGACTTGACATTATCCAGACCTTGCAGGGGCTTTGAATGCATTTCCAAAGGGCACATGCTGATTTGATTAATTTGTTTTTAACCCAAAATTGATTAATCGTGTGATTAGTCTCACACTAAATGATCATGGTAGCTGGTGCTTAAAGGAAGTTTTAAATATTTCAGTGCTCAGGGCCGTAAAGGCAGTAAAATGGAAAAGTTACTTTTGAAAATTCAATTATAGATATGGTTTTGTTCATAAGAAATAATAAAGTTGGAAATAACCCATAAAGAGTGCTGCTGTTATCCTCAGAAAAAAATATATGTCAGTGTCTGATGTTAATTAGAAGAGGCCTTACTGTTAAAGTTAGAGCTAGTTAGTTATTTCTGTCTCTAATTAACTCACTGTCCTTATAACACACACACACAAACACTTAACATACTGTACACACACAATTGATTTGTTTCCATGTCTGTTCATTTGTCTGTTATTGGGTTTCCAACTCATATTTGTTTTTAAAAACATGCTCATGAAGGATTTATTTAGTTGTATACACCGATCAGGCATAATATTATGAGCACTGACCGGTGAAGTGAATAACACTGACAAGAGTGATATCTCTTCATCACGGCACCTGTTAGTGGGTGGGATATATTAGGCAGCAAGTGAACATTTTGTCCTCATAGTTGATGTGTTAGAAGCAGGACAAATAGGCAAGCGTAAGGATTTGAGCGAGTTTGACAAGGGCCAAATTGTGATGGCTAGACGACTGGGTCAGAGCATCTCCAAAACTGCAGCTCTTGTGGGGTGTTCCCGGTCTGCAGTGGTCAGTATCTATCAAAAGTGCTCCAAGGAAGGAACAGTGGTAAACCGGCGACAGGGTCACGGGCGGCCAAGGCTCATTGATGCACGTGGGGAGCGAAGGCTGGCCCGTGTGGTCCGATCAAACAGATGAGCTACTGTAGCTCAGATTGCTCATGAAGTTAATGCTGGTTCTGATTGAAAGGTGTCAGAATACACAGTTCATCGCAGTTTGTTGAGTATGGGGCGGCATAGCCGCAGACCAGTCAGGGTGCCCATGCTGACCCCTGTCCACCTTCAAAAGTACCAACAGTGGGCACGTGAGCATCAGAACTGGACCACGGAGCAATGGAAGAAGGTGGCCTGGTCTGATGAATCACGTTTTCTTTTACATCACGTGGATGGCGTGTGCCTTGCTTACCTGGGGAACACATGGCACCAGGATGCACAAACAAATCCGATCCATGGAGGCCCCACCTTGCAACTTACAGGACTTAAAGGATCTGCTGCTAACATCTTGGTGTCAGATACCACGGCACACCTTCAGGGGCCTAGTGGAGTCCATGCCATCGACGGGTCAGGGCTGTTTTGGCAGCAAAAGTGGGACCAACACAATATTAGAAAGGTGGTCATAATGTTATGCCTGATCGGTGTACATAAGTAGGCTACGTGGTTGATGTGGTTTCTTTCCTCTATCTTAATTTTTATTCCTTTGAAAGGTCCTTTAAGTGTGTCCTACTGATCTCCCGCAGAGTGGCTAGCTTCACATGGTCCACTGTAGAGAATTTGGCAGGCCATGCGGTCCCTTGGCCCCGGGCTTACTGAGTATTGCCTCAATTCCAAGTGTTTTGAGATCACCGGAATATTTCGAAGTAAGACTTACCATGTTATGCTGAACATTCGTCCTAGGATAGATCACTAAAATATGAAAATTCTATCATCTTGTTCCAAACCTGTATGACTTTCTTTCTTCTGTACTGTAGAATACCAAGATATTTTGCAGTTTTTTGCCCACACATTAAAATCAATTAGAAAAACCAGTGCTGTTTTGTACAGACAAAGACAATTGAAACATTCTTCAAAATATCATAATTTGTGTTCCAAAGAAGTCCTACAGGTTTGGGATGACATTAATTAAGGACTATTTAATTTGGTCGTAGTACTGTATATAAAACCCATAGGGGTGTTATTAACTCTATTGAAAAAAAAAAAAAGCATTTATATTTATTTATAACCTCCAACATAGTTATTATGAGTTATTAGTTAATTTGGCTGGCTCATTTGGAATTTAGTCTAGAATTTTTTGACTTGGCATAGCCTACTTGTGAAAGGCTGAGGGAAATTATATATTTAAGCATCATTTGACCACTGATCATCTTTGACCAATGTTAAAGCTGTAATTATTGCTTAGAGAATTAAATATTAGGATAATAACATATTTTTATAGTAATTTGAATGTCTGTGGACTGCAATTCCCAGCACTAGTCAGAGCCTGCTTGTTTGGAAAATTACCATAGCTGTCGACTTCATACATCACACAGCAAATATTTGTTCATTTCATTGTGCAAGCGAACCAGTACACTCCTTCTACTCCCAGCAGCATAATCTGATCCAAGGAAAAGCAATCTTGGAACTGCACAGAACAATCAGTTTAGAGAGAATACAGTGTAGACTCTGTATTGGTGTCTATAAGGTAGATGTTTGGCACGTCATTGCCTTTATGTTAGAGCAGGATTCTTCAACAGGGGGTCGGCGACCATAGGGGGTCCGCAGCAACATTGCAGGGGGGCTGCCAAATTTTGTTTGATCTCCAAAATATGTCTAAAACAAAAATACAATATTAAATATTAAATTCAACCAAAGGTAAAGTTCAAGAGTTAAGAATCAGCCTCAATAAAATGAAATTAAAATGTAATGTACAGCTACATCAACTGAAAGAATATCAGTTTGGCTAATGGTGGTGATTTTTCAGTGACTTTTTTTTAGAGGTTACAAAAGTCAATGAGTTGTTAAGTCAAAATGTCTTGGTATGCTGAAGCATTAAGAGTTGCTTTCACTGGAACTAAGGGGCCAAGCCCAACCCCTGAAAAACAACCCCACACCATAATCCCCCCTCCACCAAACTTTACACTTGGCACAATGCAGTCAGGCAAGTACCGTTCTCCTGGCAACCGCCAAACCCAGACTCGTCCATGGGATTGCCAGACAGAGAAGCGTGATTGGTCACTCCAGAGAACACGTCTCCACTGCTCTAGAGTCCAGTGGCGGCGTGCTTTACCCCACTGCATCCCACGCTTTGGATTGCACTTGGTGATGTAAGGCTTGGATGAGCTGCTCGGCCATGGAAACCCATTCCATGATGCTCTCTACACACTGTTCTTGAGCTCATCTGAAGGCCACACGAAGTTTGGAGGTCTGTAGCTATTGACTCTGCAGAAAGTTGGTGACTTCTGTGCACTGTGACCCTCAGCATGCGCTGACCCCGCTCTGTGATTTTACGTGGCCTACCACTTCGTGGATGAGTTGCTGTTGTTCTCAATTGCTTCCACTTTGTTATAATACCACTAACAGTTGAGCGTGGAATATTTAGTAGTGAAGAAATTTCATGAGTGGACTTATTGCACAGGTGGCAACCTATCACGGTACCACGCTTGAATTCACTGAGCTCCTGAGAGTGACCCATTCTTTCACAAATGTTTGTAGAAGCGTCTGCATGCCTAGTGCTTGATTTATACACCTGTGGCCATGGAAGTGATTGAACACCTGAATTCAGTGATTTGGAGGGGCGTCCCAATACTTTTGGCAATATAGTGTATATACACAGTCGACTCACCTATGTTCCTTGACAGTTTTCTGCATCCCTCCACCACTCCGTCTCCTCACACTCGCCTGGTTACTATCCTAACCAGAGATACGGGGAGTACTCTTGGTTCGGGCCAAATTCCGAGCTCGGAGCCTTCCCCTCGGACAGCACGCCAAATACGCATACTTTTTACTCTGATCTTTTTATATCTGATTATTTGTACGTGTGAACTCGTGAAACTAAGAATAAACAGACCGAAGTGACAGAATAATAATAACAATAATGATAATAATTATAATTATAATAACAACTATTATTTAAAGCCATGTTTAGATATGGCTTCTTTTTTGACCTATAGAGTTTTAGCCGGCAACGGCGAATGGCACGGTGGATTGTGTTCACCGACAATGTTTTCTGGAAGTATTCCTGAGCCCATGTTGTGATTTCCATTACAGTAGCATTCCTGTATGTGATGCAGTGCCGTCTAAGGGCCCGAAGATCATGGGCATCCAGTATGGTTTTCCGGCCTTGACCCTTACGCACAGAGATTGTTCCAGATTCTCTGAATCTTTGGATGATATTATGCACTGTAGATGATGATAACTTCAAACTCTTTGTAATTTTTCTCTGAGAAACTTTTTTCTGATATTGCTCCACTATTTTTCGCCGCAGCATTGGGGGAATTGGTGATCCTCTGCCCATCTTGACTTCTGAGAGACACTGCCACTCTGAGAGGCTCTTTTTATACCCAATCATGTTGCCAATTGACCTAATAAGTTGCAAATTGGTCCTCCAGCTGTTCCTTATATGTACATTTAACTTTTCCGGTCTCTTATTGCTACCTGTCCCAACTTTTTTGTAATGTGTAGCTCTCATGAAATCCAAAATGAGCCAATATTTGGCATGACATTTCAAAATGTCTCACTTTCAACATTTGATATGTTATCTATATTCTGTTGTGAATAAAATATAAGTTTATGAGATTTGTAAATTATTGCATTCCTTTTTTATTCACAATTTGTACAGTGTCCCAACTTTTTTTGAATCGGGTTTGTATTATTTTTATTATTATTGTTAATAATAATAATAATAATAATATGCAAAATGTTGGCTAACGTCTCCAGTTACAATGAAAGCTTTAGAACAATAACGGAGATATGGACTGATTAGTGTCTTAGCTTTTGATTCAAAAAAAAAAATTATGTATCACATTTGTTTCAGAGTGAATCTTCTATTACATGGATGGCCTTCTTTATTATAGTCTTAAGTGAAGGTTCATTTTAATTATGTCTTGCCACTGTTGAATAGATCAGGCTGCACTTTTCCAGTGTCTAGTCTGAAAATGCTTGCTTTGTATTTGGAGTTAAGCTGCTAATTAGGGCTTCCACAGACTTTCTGTTCTAAGCCCTGCCAATTGAGATGCTTTGTTCGCAGAGGTAGATTTGTCTCAATTTGTTCAAAGTGCCCTCATTACCGTGGAACGGGAGTCATTATATATTCTGCCTTATTACGATAACATCTTCCCCTACCAACCATAACATCGCAGCTTTAAAAGGTCTGCTTTCTCTGGTACTCCTAGTATTTAGCTAAGATTGGTGGGAGTGGGAACCTGAGGTGAGAACCACAATGTTCTTTATTAAGTAAGGTGGGCATTCACTGAGAATCTCCAGTGAATATTGTTAACTGTGGTGCTGTTACGTGAAAAAGCAAGTGCATGTAATTCCCAATTATTCTTCAGCTGCATTATATCAGAGAAATATGGCAGAATTTTTTTTATTAATTTGTTTTTTAAGAAGTCATATTATGAGGAATCGAATGTTCTTTGATATAGCATGGACAGATACTGTTATTCCCATCTTTATATTACATAGTCCCCAGTCATTTCAATCTGACACATTATAATTGACACATTTTAGCACAGATTTTTTTGTGATTCTGAAGAATTAAGCAAACTAACTGCAGTAACGATAGACACTTAGGGCCAGATTTACTAAACAGGGCAAATTAGCGTGAGAGTGTAATTCCTTAAAAGCGCCGATGGGAGTGGACAGTTCTGCACGTGATCTACAGACGACACGCAAATTAATGAACACAGACGCAGCCGGATCATTCCCATAATGACCAGCGCAATCTACCCGTTAGCGTCTGGTTTAAGACGCACTTTTTTTGGGCGGTAAATAATGGCGCAAACCTCAGTAAATCACCTTGCGTGATTCATTTAAATACTCTCCTCACATAAATACTGCGTCTGAAAGGGAAACTCCTACAAATGCATATGCAATAAGATCAGCCGCAAAAATAACCCTGTCCACGCCTTTTCAGCGCTAATTTATCACTGCGTGTCTTTATTAAATCCTGACAGTAGTTTTTTAACGGCAAAAGAGGGTTTGCACTGGCGCAAGCTGTTAGTGAATCTGGCCCTTAAATACTAACAGTTGGAGAGAAGGTGAAAAAACTTTTTTTAACTTATGATTATTTAATAACTTTACCAGTGGACTTATAACCAAAGCCCCTTTAGTTCTTCAAAGTATTGCAGGATTTTATTTTATTAGTTTCAGTTTTTAGGACTGAATGCATGATCTGAAAATAAGTAGCCTCTAGTTGCTTTATTTCTGTTTCTCTCTCTCTTTAATTATTTTTTTTTATTTTTATTTTTTTATTTATACATGCACTTATTTGATTGTCATTTACATCATTTTTAAACACTGACAGACCATGTCTCCAGATGGCTTTGAGACAGGGATCATCAGCCACTTCATAACAAATAAACAACAACAAAAAAAAAAGGAAAAATAAAGCTTGGAACATAAAGGCAGTATTTCTGTCTTGAAGCTTGAAGCTGAACAGTAGCAGAACTATGAATCCATTTATCACAGCACTTCACTTCTCCAGCAGCCGGGTGATTTCACACTCTTAAAATATATTAGACAATAAAAGGTCACTGGTTTGCTCCTTCGTCATGACCACTGCCCATTCATATTTCATAGTAATGATAAATATTTGGATGTTTCAAGTGCTTTAGAAAGGGGGGATGGGGCAAATAATGCCCAATGCAATTTTCTAGCCACATAGCTGAAACCAAGGTCAGAGCAATGGAGTTCATCTGTTCAAGGTTTAGCCATCAGTGCTGTTGTTTACTTTTGCTGCTCTGTAAAGCTTTTCCCTTTAACTGGATTTATGATAGTGTAGAGAAGACAAAGAATAGTAATTTTCTACTTCACATTACTTGCCTCTTTAATATCCAGTTCTTGATGTGTATGTAATGTTCTGTGTATTCGATAAAGTGAATATAATATAATAACAAGCAGAATATATTCATGCATTTTCCTAGGGGTTGTTTGCTGTATAATTAACCTGCCATTACTAACTGAGTTTTCTATGCATCATTGTTCATCAGGGAGGAGCTGATGATTTCTTCGTCCTTCGACAGTCTGGAGGTGTTGCTCGACTCTTTTGGGCCTGTGCGAGACTGTTCAAAAGACAACGGAGGCTGCAGCCGAAATTTCCGTTGCATCTCTGATCGCAAGCTGGACTCCACTGGCTGTGTGGTGAGTTGTCATTAAACTAATCAAGCTAATTATGTTATGTCACATAATTAGTTACATTTATTGCATATATCAAAATGAAGACAATAATTCATTAATTCAAAAACATTAATATACATAATTTTGACATTGAAAAATGACTTTAGAAGTTATTTTTATACCCATATTACAATTGCTCCAATTGTAGGAATCTCTTATCCCATATTACAGGGGTGAGCAGGCCATGTAAGCTGCGAATGCTCTGCATACCCAAGCCATTCATGGACTCGCTAATTAACATTAACACTATAAATTACTGTAAATTCCCTTGTTTGAGGTGTACCATAAAGCTTACATGATAGAATGCTGGTAATACGTATGTAACTCTCAGTCGTATTTATTTGCCAAACGACGGTAATTTTCTTCAAATCTGCCAGTTACGGTGGGTTTCAGGTAAGCGGATCCACAGCAGCTTTGGTGCCTAGCACCTTAAAACATCAACTTGTTCTCTTGACACACTCCCCACTTCTTTTTTCAAAACTGTGTTTAACTGTTTAGAAGCAGATCTGCTAGAAGTGGTAAAAGCCACACTTTTCCAAAGTCCCTAAAAACTGCAGTTGTAAGCCCCTCCTGAAAAAGAGCAATCTGGATAAGACCATGATAAACAACTATAGACCAATCTCAAATCTCCCCTTTATAGGCAAGATAATCGAAAAAGTTGTTTTCAATCAGCTGAATGAATTCTTAAGATCAAATGGATACTTGGACAATTTTCAATCTGGTTATCCAACTGCATCATAGTACAAAGACAGCACTCATAAAAATAATAAATGATGTTCGCCGCAATACCGATACAGGAAAATGATCAGTGCTGGTGCTACTCGACCTCAGCGCTGCATTTGACGCTGTTGATCACAACATTCTTCTTGACAGGCTGGAAAACTGGGTTGGGCTTTCTGGGATGGTCCAAAAATGGTTCAGGTCATACTTAGAAGGGAGAGGTTATTATGTGAGTATTGATGACCATAAGTCTGAGTGGACATCCATGACATGCGGAGTCCCACAAGACTCAATTCTTGCTCCACTCCTATTCAACCTGTACATGTTCCCACTGAGCCAAATAATGAGAAAGAACCAAATTGCTTACCACAGCTATGCAGACGACACCCAGACCTACTTAGCACTATCGCCTAACGACTACAGCCCCATTGACTCCCTCTCTTAGGGGTCTAAACACAAAAAATCAAGTCAGGAATCTTGGTTTCAAAAGTCATGTAAAAGAAATAACTAAATCAGCTTACTATCATCTCAAAAATATTGCAAGAATTAGATGCTTTGTTTCCAGGCAAGACTTGGAGAAACTTGTTCATGCTTTCATCACCAGTAGGGTGGATTATTGTAATGGACTCCTCACCGGCCTTCCCAAAAAGACCATTAGACAGCTGCAGCTCATACAGAACGCTGAGCAGAACCAGAACATATGACCATATCACTCCAGTCCTCATGTCTTTAGACTGGCTTCCGGTTACATTCAGAATTGATTTTAAAGTACTGTTCCTTGTTTATAAATCACTCAATGGCCTAGGACCTCAATACATTTCAGATATGCTCACTGAATATAAACCTATAAACATATAAACAGATCATCAGGACCAAGTCAGTTAGAAATACCAAGGGTTCACTCAAAGCAAGGAGAGTCTGCTTTTAGCTATTATGCCAGCCGTAGCTGGAACCAGCTTCCTGAAGAGATCAGATGTGCTCCAACAGTAGCCACATTCAAATCCAGACTCAAAACACATCTGTTTAGCTGTGCATTTACTGAATGAGCACTGTCACTGTACATCCGACTGATTGCACTTTATCTTAATGTATCATCTCTTTATTCTTTGAATTCTTTTTATAACGGTTTTTACTGTGCCACTGTACATCCGCATATTTTTTTACTCTTTTCTGTATCATATTTTTATTTCTTTTAATTCTTCTTATTACTGTTTTAATTGTCCTTTGTTTTTATTTTTTAATTTTATTATTTTGTTAAGGCTGTCTGGGTGGAAGAGGTTGAGAGACGGGAGAGCGATCTCGTCTGGGATATTCCCAAGAAAGACGGGTAGAGTTAGCCCTGGAGTTAGGCCAGGAAGATTTGTCTGCGAGGGTACTGTTTAAACACACAGTTACCTGACAAATATTTTTAAAGTTAGCCCTGGAGTTAGGCCAGGAAGATTTGTCTGAAAGGGTATTGTTTAAACATACAACAAACAAACAAGTCCAATCCATGGAGGCCCCACCTCGCAACTTACAGGACTTAAAGGATCTGCTGCTAACATCTTGGCGCCAGATACCACAGCACACCTTCAGGGGTCTAGTGGAGTCCATGCCTCGACGGGTCAGGGCAGCAAAAGGGGGACCAACACAATATTAGGAAGGTGGTCATAATGTTATGCCTGATTGGTGTGTATATATATATATACATATATACATATATACATATATATATATATATGTATATGTATGTGTGTTAAACTTGCAGCCTTGGTTATTTGAGGTCTTCCCTTGTCTGTCTGTCACCCTTTGGAATTACACATGCATCTCTTTTCCTGCCACTTCCAGCCCTCTTCTTATCTCTCGTTTGATGCTTTCCCTGTTTACTTGTTTACAAACTGTGATAGACTCAAAACAGAGATAAAATGAACAATTTCTACGCTTGTGCCATCATAAACTTCACAATGTTTCTGCAAATGTGAAGAAAGAACACACTCTTGTCTTCAATTTCTATAAAAAGCATTTACTTTTATAAATTAGGCCTGCTTTGTCTGCCGAAGGAGTTTATTTCGCTTACCATGGAAAATCTTGTTTGTTTCTTCCATTTCTTTTTCTTTTACATCACACTCACACTCTCTTCCTCTCCCTTTACTTGTGGCTGTTAAGCAGCCATGAAATGAGCCAGGGTCTCTGATTTCACTCACCATCTGGCTGAGGTACGCTTAAAGTGTTTGATTTCTCACTCTGGCATGCGCCATGATTAGTGTGTTTGGCTGGCCTTGCTGATGGGAGGATTGTTTCAGCCAGGGTTTATGAAAAGTGCTGTGTCTCATCCATCTTTCTGACACTCACTTCATTCATGATCTCCTGCTCATGTTTATAAACATGTGAATCAGGATTTGTTCAGGTGCGTGTCCAACACAAGCCTTATTGGATATCTGTTCCTGTCCATGGTGTTGTTTAATTTGAGAGATATTTGCATTGATTGTATTTTCAATGAAGCCTCTGAATCCTCAGTGACAGTGGGTGCCAAGTAGGGGTGTGACGAGATCTCGCGATATTAAAATGTGACGAGATTTCTCGTCGAGTGAAAAGCTGTCTCTCAATATCGCCATGATGGAGCGTGAGGGTGAAATTAGCATAGAATATGCCACCGCTACGTTTACATATCTCCACTGTTGTTTTGCTTTGTTTTATAGAAATAAAAATCATTTAATTCAGTTGGATAACTATTGTAAACTATTGTAAACATCTGCTCTGCGCATCCAGAACGAGCTGCAGCACAGCCGCTCCATATACACAGATGGTGCATCCCAATTCACATGCTATCCGTCCTAAATAGTATTCGAAACGTCTCGGTTACGTATGTAACCCTCGTTCCCTGAGGAGGGAATGGAGACGTAACGTCAGTGACTGACGAATGGGGGTTTCGCCTTGAAGCCTATCATCTTCGAGGTCTAGAAAATGCCCAATGGCAGTGCCAATGCCATGGGCATGCGGAATTTGCATAGCGTAACTCCGCCCCACAGTGTGGGTATATAAGGAAGTACGGTGGCAACATCGCATTGTGTTTACCTGCTGAGGAGCCAAGGCTGAACTCCTGGCCGTTCCAGCGGTACAGCGGAAGTGGCAGAGGGATGTTACGTCTCTGTTCCCTCCTCAGGGAATGAGGGTTACATATGTAACCGAGACGTTCCCTTTCGTTCAGTCACTCCAAGTAACGTCAGTGACTGACGAATGGGGGTCCCAATGTAATCACGCCACTCGGCTGTCATCCAGTGCCCTGCGTAAGCGTGAGCTCCTTGTCGTAAGCTAGTACGGAAGAAGGACTCCCACTTAACACAGGAATACCAAGGTACACTGGGAAGCATATTCCAGGTGGAAGTATGCGCCAAGTGCCTACCCGTAGGGAGGACTTAAGGATACACATATGACCCGTGAGGGGCTGCATATGGAAGCGCTCTGGGGTAACCAGCCGAAGATGGAAGAATTTTACCCCCAGGGGAGGCAAAGCTTGCCGAGGGAAATACACATGTGGGGGTCGCCCAAGGGGGGAACCATGCACACGGTGGCACCTAGCCTAACACGAGGGCCTGGTCGAGTGGGCAGATGCACTGGTGTCGGCATCGACAGTGCTGGAGGAACTCAGGGCTTCAGGGAAACTACCTGAGGAAAATATTGCACGTATCCAGTCCGTGGAGTGGAATGGCGAGCAAGCGAAGACACCTGAGCCTAGTCCATTACCGGCCACTAGTAGAGGTGAGTACAAGAGAGGACACTGGCTCCACTCGGAGATTATAGAATCTGTCGAATATGTTGAGTGTCGCCCAGCCTGTAGCAGATGTCTGTTAGCGAGGCGCCATGCGCTAAAGCCCAAGAGGAGGCCACACTCTGGGTGGAGTGCGCCCTGACCCCTAGGGGGCATGGACGCCCCTGCGTCTGGTAAGCCAAGACAATGGCGTCCACTATCCAGTGAGACAACCTTTGCTTGGAGGGAGCCTTCCCCTTCAGCTTCCCACCATAACAGACAAAGAGCTGGTCTGAGGTCCTGAAACACTGCGTTCTGTCTACGTAAGCACGGAGGGCGCATACTGGATAGAGCAGTGCCAAGGCTGGGTCTGCCTCCTCCAAAGGCAGCGCTTGCAGGTTCACCACCCGGTCCCTGAACGGAGTGGTGGGAACTTTGGGCACATATCCAGGGCAGGGTCTCAGGATCACGTGAGAGTTGGCCGGCCCGAATTCCAGGCACGCTTCGTCAACCGAAAATGCCTGCAGGTCCCCTACCCTCTTGATGGAGGCCGGCCGGGCCAATATGGGGCGACCAAAAGGACCTGCTCCTTGTCCTCCCTGATCTTGCATAGAACCTGTGTGAGAAGGCTCACTGGGGGAAACGCATACTTGCGGAGGCCCCGCGGCCAGCTGTGCGCCAGAGCATCTGTGCCGAGGGAGCCCTCGGTCAGGGAATAAAACAGGCAGCAGTGGGAAGAGTCGTGGGAGGTAAACAGATCTACCTGTGCGTCGCCGAACTGTTCCCAAATCAGCTGAACCGTCTGGGGATGGAATCTCCATTCTCCAGGAAGTGGCTGAAGCCTTGAGAGCTTGACGGCTGCACGGTTCAGGACTCCCAGGACATGGATGGCCCGAAGTGACCTCAGATGCTTCTGACTCCATAAAATGAGATGGTGGGCGAGTTGAGACATACGGCGGGAACGTAGACCACCCTGGTGGTTGATGTACGCTACTGTGGCCGTTTTGTCTGACCGGACTAGCACGTGTTGACCCTTGAGCAACGCCCGGAAGTGGTGCAGGGCGAACCGTACTGCCAGCAACTCGAGGCAATTGACATGCAGGAGGCGCTGGGGTCCTGTCCAGGAGCCCGCGGCAGCATGTCCATTACACATGCACCCCAGCCCGTGGCAGAGGCATCTGTTGACACAACAATATGCCTGGAAACTCGTTCTAAGGGAACACCGGCCCGTGGAAAGCTGAGGTTTGACCACGGGGTGAAGGTCTGCAGGCAGGCAGGCCTGAGTCACTGGGACCCGGAGCGTGCCCGACTGCCATGCCCATCTCGGGACTCGATCGCGAAGCCAGTGCTGAGGCGGTCTCATATGAAGCAATCCGAGCGGCGTTACCGCGGCTGCTGCAGATGCAATATGCCCCAGGAGCCTCTGAAATAGCTTCAGTGGAACCGCACTCTTGCTCTCGATTTGACGGAGGCAAGTCAGCAGTGACTGCGTGCGCTCGCTCGTAAGCTGCGCGCACATGGCAACCGAGTCGATACCGAGAAAAGAGATCCTCTGCACTGGCAGAGTTTGCCCTTTTCCCAGTTGACCCGAAGGCCCAGACGGGCTAAGTGCTGGAGCACCAGGTCTCTGTGTTCGCACACCTGCTCTTGAGAGTGACTCAGGATCAGCCAGTCGTCGAGGTAGTTCAGGATGCGAACCCCGTGTTGCCTGAGTGGCACGAATGGGAGGACCGCGTACTGATATAGAAGTAGGCGTCCTTCAGGTCGATCGCTGCAAACCAATCTACTGGACGAACGCATTCGAAAAGGCGCTTCACTGTCAACATCCTGAATGGAATCCTGTGAAGGGATCAGTTTAGGACGCGCAGGCCCAGGATCGGTCGTAACCCACCGGTTTTCTTGGTACGATGAAGTAAGGGCTGTAGAAGCTGGACTTCATTTTGGCTGGAGGGACAGGCTCGATCGCACTCTTCGCCAGCAGGATATCGACCTCTGCACGCATGACCGTAGGGCGTAGGGCTCCACCATGGTGTATCAGACTCCCCGGAACGGGGAGGAGCCTGAGCGAACTGAATCGCATAGCCGAGCCTGATGGTCTTCACGACCCAGCAGGACAGTCCGGGAAGCTCTAGCCAGGCTCCCAAAAACTGCACCAGCGGGGTCATGCGAACCACAGACGTACCCTGGGTGGGGCAGCGAGGCGGCGTGACTGGCCCAGACGTGGGAGGCATAGCGTCCCGGTGTGGGGGCACGGTCATCAGCCGCGTCCTGACAGAGGAGACCAGGGAAGGACGTGCGTTCCACTGGGGTCTGCTCTGAGAGGAGACTGGCTTCAGAGAGGAGCGCCGCTTAGCCTGGCGTTTGGCGGGCTGAGGGGCTGGGGAGCGGACGGGGGCGTCTTCCTGCGACCACCTCCGTGGCGCGGCACGGAGAAGGCAGCTGCTGCTGGAGCTGGGCGGGAGGGGTGGAGGGCGCCCTCGGCGGCAAGCAGACTGAGGCGACTGAGCCGGCGGCTGAGTAAGGCAGCAGCTGGCCGCCGGGGCAGTACATGTTTAATGGCCTCAGTCTGCTTCTAGGCGGCCGAGAACTGTTGGGCGAAGCTCTCGGCCGTGCTGCCGAAGAGGCCAGCCTGGGATATGTGAGCGTTGAGGAACCGGGTTTGCTCAGCCTCTCTCATATCGACCAGGCTGAGCCACATCTCTCCTGGACCACAGCTGTGGACATCACCTAACCCAGGGAGCGCACGGTCACCTTCGTCGCCCGGAGGGCGAGGTCGGTGGCGGCATGCGGCTCATTCAAAGCCCTGGGACAGCTCTACCCTCGTGCATGCCGCAAGCATCCTGGCCTGGTAGACCTGAAGGATGGCCATAGCGTGCTGAGAGGCGACGGCCTACAGGCCTTGGAGGGGTGCTTAGGATCACCGCGCCACATTGAAGCACTCTGTGCAAGAGGGGGGTGTGGCCCGAGGTATGATCGTCGGGGTTTATGCCACACCGCAGCCCTCAGGTCACCCTGGCCACCAGCCAAGCATCCCATCACGTGGAGGGGAAAATTGGGGTGTGGCAGAGGGGACTCTACCTCCATACGGGGGCCATTGAGTCTCGACCGTGATTGCAACTGAGCGTCAACAGGGGGGACCCCAGTGTACCCTTGGGCCAATCTACTGTCTCTCTCAGAGACGGTAGATTGGGGTGTGGCAAAGGGGACTCTCTTTCCTTTACGGAGGTCATTGAGTCGCGACCGCAACATCGCGATGGTCATGTTCCCGCAGTGAGAACATGACTCATCCACAAACGCTGCTTGAGCGTGCTGAAGCCCAAACACGTCAAGCAGTGATTGTGCCCATCAGATGGCAACAGAGATCGACTGCACCCAGAAGTGCACGGGCGAACCGTCTTTAAAAAGACGTGCCACGCGCAAGCTCTTTTTGTGAGAGAAAGCTCTGCAGAGTGCTGAAGCGCCCAGGGAACACACACACAGCTGTTGCAGATCACTGCACAGATCAGCGGGCAGGCAGTATGCGATCGCTGGAACGTGCCATCACACCAACACCGACTGGAGAGCTGCTCGTCTCGAAGAAGCTTGACGATATACTCAAAAGGCTTAAGGAGTGAAGAGATAGATGCTCTTGGCTCCGAAGCAAAAACATAATGCGATGTTGCCAGCGTACTTCCTTATATACCCACACTGTGGGGCGGAGTTACGCTATGCAAATTCCAAATTCCGCATGCCCATGGCATTGGCACTGCCATTGGGCGTTTTCTAGATCTCGAAGATGATAGGCTTCTAGGCGAAACCCCCATTCGTCAGTCACTGACGTTACTCGGAGTGACTGAACGAAAGGGAAATAGAACCAAATCGTAGTATGTTGAAAAGAGTAATCCAAAGATACCCGGATGGTCTACTATTTACAGTCAGAATTCGAAGTGCAGATCAACGCACACTCTAACGGCTGATATTACCCACAACCCATTGCGAGTTGTACGAGGATTCGATTAGAACTACAAACGCGGATAAAAAAGTGTTAAAAAACTACAAACATGACGGATGTGCGAGTCCGACGGTTAAGTAGAGAGGTTTAGATAAAGGGGCTTGAGTGATCAATTATCAGTATCTAACCTGACGAAAAGATATTTATTTGATGTTATCCACATTATATTTCACCTGCAATAGCATTGTGAACTTTTGTAATGATAGGTTTGGCCATTAACTTTTAAATGCATCATTATATTTAAATTGTAAACACATGAGGAGAGTCTCTGCATTAAAGACCCACAAATGGCAGATCAACGTGCTACTACATTTCTCTCCGATACGGTAGGAAATTAAATAAAATGTGGAGGATTTTAACTGTGACGATGATTGACAGGGCAGTTTAAACGGTGACAGGATGCACGTAACTAAGCAACAGCGCTGTCCGTTAAAAATGACGAAGTAGTACATCCCAAAGCTTGCACACTCTTCTGCTACACACTCAAAAGTATGTACTTTTTTTTCACAAAAAGAGTATATACTTTTAGGCCGTAGTATAAGTAGGCGAATTGGGACGCAGCAAAAGTATGTGCAATCACGAATTTGAAAGCGAAAGTAAAACGCGAGCTCCCTGATGAGCGCAAATTAGGTTACATACAATAGCCTGTCTCCCAATATCAAAGCTATCTTAGGCTGGGCTGTGTAGTTGTAACCACATTTTATCTCTGGTCTCTGTTTTAGTCTCTGTTTGCACTTTAAATATTGAGAGAGTACTTTGATTATGGTTGTATTATTGTTTGTGCTTAATAAGACTAAGAAAATTTATCTTCAATTTATTTTTGTTATTTATACTGTTTTTATTTCTATCTTCAATTTGTGGAAAGGAGTTTAATTAGGAGGTCACACATATCACAGCCTCAATCAGAAGTTCTGGATGCTCATAATTCATGTACAGTAAAGGCGGGCGGGTACACTGTGCGAGTTCGGATACTCAGGAGGTCGTGAGATATTGCACACGCTACGAGTCAGTTAACTTGATAATTGCGTCAAAGCAGCTGGTACACGGCACGACTGTACTGCATGGCGAGCCGGCGGCAATCACGTGAGCTTTCGCGCTAAACACAGAGACCGGAGCTTTCAGTGTTGCAGCTATCTTCAGATAGGAAAAAGAAAGAAAAAATGATTTGTGTGCAAATGATTTGTTGAAAAGTAGAGAACAGCAGCCATTCCTTTCAACAGAAACAACCAGAGAGAAAAAGAGAAAAAGTGTGTGTGTGTGTGACAGTGTATGCGCACGCTGTATGGTTGCAGCCACTGAGCTATAGCCTAATAATACTAGGTTTAGCCTATGTGACGTGGTTGTGTATGATTTGGCAATAGGGAACAGCCTATACACTGTTGAAAATCAGGCCGACTCGTCGGATTTTTTAAACATGTTTTAAAAATTATTGGGAGGTTGTGAGGTGCTCGTAACGTGTTCGGCTCGTCTCGTAATTCCTCTCACACGCTGTGAGCCGCTGAACATACGAGCATGAATGATTTCCACACGAGTGCGAGCTCGTACGACAGCAAAAATCTGTGTACACCCGGCTTAAGGTCTGAAGAGACTCATGTGAAATCATACAGGAAAGAAGCCAGTCAGTTGAGTTTGTGGCAAAACCTTTTACAGTGCTTGAGTAGTGTTGTCTTTCAATGCATATGATAATTCATACTCAGAAAGTAGAACTGAAATGACATTCATTACAAGATTATTAGTTAAAACATTTCAAAATGCACCTGCAGACTATTTTTCCAGTCATGCATTTTGTCATTGATGATTTCTTATAAATGCTGTGCAAAAATCTCGTCTTGTTCTCGTGAACCCAATCCCATGTCTCATCTCGTGAGCTAAGTGTCTCATCACACTCCTAGTGTCAAGCATCTTTCTGTTTTGTTTTGCATTTACAGTTAATCATTTAGCAGACGCTTTTATCCAAAGCGACTTACAAATGTTTTGTTTTGTTTTAACAATGTAGTATTCTTTTAATTAGTGTACTCTAGTTTTTGTTTAGTGTTCAAATCCTGACCAAATATATGCATAATAAATCAGTCAAAATTGCAACTAAACTTGAAAGCCAGTGGTCACCATGCTTCTTTGTATTTTATTGTGGAAAATCATAGGAGCAAAATGAGGATGGGTAGATCAAATTATAATATGTGACCCTGGACCACAAAACCAGTCATAAGGGTCAATTTTTTGAAATTGAGATTTATACATCATCTGAAAGCTGAATAAATAATCTTTCCATTGATGTATGGTTTGTTAGGATAGGACAATATTTGAAAATCTGGAATCTGAGGGTGCAAAAAAATCTAAATATTGAGAAAATCTCCTTTAAAGTTGTCCAAATGAAGTCCTTAGCAATGCATATTACTAATAATAATACATTTCTGATATATTTACGGTAGGAAATTGACAAAATATCTTCATGGAACATGATCTTAATATCCTAATGATTTTTGGCATAAAAGAAAAATGGATAATTTTGACCCATACAATGTATTGTTGGCTATTGCCACAAATATACCTGTGAGACGCACGACTGGTTTTGTGCTCCAGGGTTACATATTTTAATATAAATAACTGTTTTTATTTTCTGATGTTATTTCCTGTGGGCTCATTTTGTAACGCTTTATTTTTTACTAACATGTAGCTCTTATTTATGTAAATATATTTATAAATATCACTTGGTTAGTTTTTCTTTTTTTATGCTGGAATAAAATGACCCTTGAATCGTAGATAAAATTGTAGATGATATTGAGCATTACACAGTAATTTAATGCGTTTCTGTGTCTTCTGTGTTATACTCGTGAGATGTAGGCTTATGTAAACAAATTGTACGGATGGATTTGTGATGAGTATGATGAGGTGTAACACTGATTTCTTCTTACATGTATTTGCGTACTGAAATGTGATTGATTAATCTCTTCTGTCTTGCATCTATTTTTATATATTTATTTGCAAGCACTGATATGTCCTTCAGGTAAAGCTGGATGGACAGCCCCAAACCTAATGCTAATGAAACAGATGTTATGGCCTCCTAAATATTTTGCAGAAATTTCAACTCTAAATTCATCCTGCTCCTCTTAATCAGAACACACCCTTCTGTTGTGCCCATAGCTTGATGTTTTGTAATTAACAGATGACTGAAGCTATAAAAATGATGCTTCAATCTGTCCAATCATAAGAGCTCGCTACGGGCCCCCCAGAGAGCCTCATTCATTCCCCCCCTAATCAATTAACACCTTGTCTGAGGACAGCAGTGCCACTGCTGCTTCTGTATTTTAATATCGCAGTCTGCGTGAGCGGACTCGCTCCGATCTGCTCTGTCTAGCTGATGTATAGCACTCCTGGGGAGAGGAACAGTGCGCTAGTTTGGAAATACTCTGATAATCGCTAAATGATGATGTGATTAATTAGTTCCTTTCCCTCCAGCACACTAGGTGTTGAGTGCTTTTGTGGGACACATCGGGGTGCCCGTCGTCCGTCCAGCCGTCAACATGAAAAACAAATTGGATCCTCTCTAGATCTGAGCGAGCCAGCCAAGCGTGTTCAACAGATACTTTTTGATATTGCTGACAGATACTGGTACAGTAGCTGTCTGTATATGAGTGAATTATGTGAATCAGGGCTTTTTTTAGACATAGGCAGTCGCCTAGGGTGCCATCAGCTGGAGGGGGCGCCAATGAGCGCATATCTGGCACTACATTTTAGCAGAGGTGTGTGTAAAGGGTGTCACGGCCACCCTGAAATATGATTGCAGCCCCCACTGGTGCCCCGAACACTATTGAGCTAGAGTACTGTCAGTCTGACGATTCCTATATGCCATTGGATCAGAGTACAGTCAATTACTGTTACTGTAAAGTTTGCATTTGGAGCGCTCAACAACACCATTCGATCAAAGAGCTCGGTCAATGCTTTGGCAAGGTAACGCTTTTTTTACCCACACAATAAAGCTAAATTCAAAGGCCAATTAAAAAAAAAAAAAAATAGGCACAGTAAAAAGTGCACAAATCTGTATTTTGTTAGGGCAGTACAAACCCGATTCCAAAAAAGTTGGGACACTGTACAAATTGTGAATAAAAACAGAATGCAATGATGTGGAAGTTTCAAATTTCAATATTTTATTCAAAATACAACATAGATGACATATCAAATGTTTAAACTGAGAAAATGTATCATTTTAAGGGAAAAATAAGTTGATTTTAAATTTCATGGCATCAACACATCTCAAAAAAGTTGGGACAAGGCCATGTTTACCACTGTGTGGCATCCCCTCTTCTTTTTATAACAGTCTGCAAACGTCTGGGGACTGAGGAGACAAGTTGCTCAAGTTTAGGAATAGGAATGTTGTCCCATTCTTGTCTAATACAGGCTTCTAGTTGCTCAACTGTCTTAGGTCTTCTTTGTCGCATCTTCCTCTTTATGATGCGCCAAATGTTTTCTATGGGTGAAAGATCTGGACTGCAGGCTGGCCATTTCAGTACCCGGATCCTTCTTCTACGCAGCCATGATGTTGTAAATGTTTTCTGGAAGTATTCCTGAGCCCATGTTGTGATTTCCATTACAGTAGCATTCCTGTATGTGATGCAGTGCCGTCTAAGGGCCCGAAGATCACAGGCATCCAGTATGGTTTTCCGGCCTTGACCCTTACGCACAGAGATTGTTCCAGATTCTCTGAATCTTTGGATGATATTATGCACTGTAGATGATGATAATTTCAAACTCTTTGCAATTTTTCTCTGAGAAACTCCTTTCTGATATTGCTCCACTATTGTTCGCCGCAGCATTGGGGGAATTGGTGATCCTCTGCCCATCTTGACTTCTGAGAGACACTGCCACTCTGAGAGGCTCTTTTTATACCCAATCATGTTGCCAATTGACCTAATAAGTTGCAAATTGGTCCTCCAGCTGTTCCTTATATGTACATTTAACTTTTCCGGCCTCTTATTGCTACCTGTCCCAACTTTTTTGGAATGTGTAGCTCTCATGAAATCCAAAATGAGCCAATATTTGGCATGACATTTCAAAATGTCTCACTTTCAACATTTGATATGTTATCTATATTCTGTTGTGAATAAAATATAAGTTTATGAGATTTGTAAATTATTGCATTCCTTTTTTATTCACAATTTGTACAGTGTCCCAACTTCTTTGGAATCGGGTTTGTATTTATGGCAAAGAAATCAGAGAAATCGAGAAATCACGTTGTGAAATGGGCAGATAGCGTAATATTGCTCGGTGTGTAATCTGTGTATTGTAGAGGCTAAATATAACTGCACACTCACTTCAGCATTTCATGATGTAACACGAGTGATGTCAATGAGTAACAAAGACCGCACTGAATCAGTATTTATTCTTATTACTTTTCATGTTACTGATCAAGATTTTATACGTTTCCAAGAGATTACAGATTACATTTCCAAATAATATTTGTATGTACACTACCAGTCAAAAGTTTTGACACACTTTCCCATCAAAGAGAATGGGAAAGTGTGTCCAAACTTTTGACTGGTAGTGTATTTGTTAATAAGGATTCAAATTAATACCAGTAATACAAATGTTGCTTTTTAAGATTTGACTGGGGGCGCCAATAAGGATTTTGCCTAGTGTGTCAAAATGGCTAGAAACGGACCTTATGTGAATATATACGTGTATAAAATCAGAATGGCAATGAATTCCATAGGTAATACAAATGCGCTGTAGGAGTTTTATGCCAAACGACCCATTAACAGAAACTCAATTTTAAAATAATTTATTTTCGCCCCAAATATATTTTTAAATTATATAAATATTTAAACAAATATTTAATATATACATTTATTTATTTGTGTTAATATTTAAAAAATATATTTTTATATATATTTGAGAAAAAAAGCTTTTACAATTATTTGACATTTATTGAAATTATCATATCTGATCAGTTGTGGCACATATGCATTTTCATAAAAATAAAATAAAAAATGAACTAAGCATTATGACCTGAGTATGTTTAAGTTCAGGTCATCCACTGGTGGTAGAGTTCTCTGCTTTTTACTGATGCATTCCATCTCTCCATCGACAACCCACTCACAATCTCCCCAAATGCTGTTCTGTCTCCTATCATGTTCTGGCTGTTAAGCACTTCTGAGTTCCTAGTCAATACTTGGCAAAGGTCTCCTGAGTGCAATCTCTGTAGGAGTGATCCAGATGCTCAGCAGGGAGGAAACACCACTGTTTTTTTTCCTTTCCTCCCAGGATCAAAAGGTGGTTTTAAAGGACTGTATCCATCTCTGTGACTCTCTGCTATAGAGGGACAGTCCGGGCCAGCAGGGATACTTGGCCATGCTAATGGAGCGAGCTATAATCCCTAAAGCAAGACTTGTAATATGACTGTGACTTTCAGGTTGACCATTGCCATACTGAATAGGAAGAAAAATATTCTATTTGCACAAACCTTACCAGAAAACACCTTTTTTTATTTAATTAGTTTGTTAACTTTGTCATTGATTAAATGTAGTGTTATTAGTAAAAAATTGTTGCTATAATTTTGGCTCTATTTTTGTTAAATTTAATTTAAGCTTTATATGGTAATTACACTGATTTGATGATTGCTTCGTTATAGCAGTCAGTAGGCAGTGCAAAACTGTTAAAAATAATGACAATCTGTTGTTTAATTATCAGGGTGCAAAAAACATTTGTTTTTGCACATTCTTACAATTTAGACATTTTGCAAAGTTTGTCAGTAAATCTGATACCTTGTGGTTTTCTGCATGGGTTTATGTGGCAAGAAACAAAGCACCTGTCAGTCTTTCACATCGGCACAATTCAGTCCAGTTAGTGTGTGTGTGTGTGTGTGTGTGTGTGGGTGTGCTTGTTTATGTGATTTATGAGGACACAAATTTGTACAATGACATGGGTATTACACTGGTATTACAACGTAAACGTGGTTTATGTGGACATTTCCTGTGTCCTCGTAATAAAAATAGCTTAAAAAAACATACTAAACAATGTTTTATTAAAAATGTAAAAATGCAGAATGTTTTCTGTGATGGGTAGGGTTAGTGTAGGGGATAGAATGTACAGTTTGTACAGTATAAAAACCATTACGTCTATGGAATGTCCTCATAATGTAGTTGATGTGTGTGTGTGTGTCTTGCTTATAAAATCAACAATTCATATGTCTATGTTTCATGTTATTATGTTTTTATCTGTAGCTATGACATTTTTTTTTTTTGGGGGGGGGGGGGGGATTCTTTTCTCTCATGGAAAAAAAATATGGATAATTGTTCTTTCTCCTTTGTTCTCTCCCTCCTTTATGGCTTTTTTTTTTTTTTTTTTTTTTTTTGGGCAGTTTTTAGATTTGCATAGCTTATCCGACAGTCTGAAAGGGATTTGTTCCTATATGACAAAATCATATGGGCAATTCCCTTAAGCTTTGGGACTAGATCCCCATTTGGAAATGAGATTAAAAGGCTCAGTAGTCCAGGGCTTTTTCAGTTTATCTTGAATTTAAAACCTTCATGACTTCTCTGGCATCATTAACCGTCTCACCATGTCGTCTGTGCTACAAAGTGCTTTTCAATCAAGGATGCTTTAAGCTCAGAGAGAAGACTGCAATAATATTGAACTATGACTCAGAAATTGCATTATTCGCTGTTAGATGGACGCAAGGGCATTCCAGAACAAGTTTGCAGGTTTTTTTTTTTTTTTTTTTTTTAATTGTACATGCTATGTTCTAGCCATTTTCATGCGCGCTTTCCTTGGTTGCTCATTCTCTTCAAATCTGAGCAGTGCATTTTAAATAATTATTATAAATTGCCCATTTCCTCACACTAATGCTTTGACTCATCCATTCTTTTTAAATCTGGTCACAAAGAAAAGATTGGAATAGAAGGCAGAATCAATCACCGTAAATATGTATTTGACCTCAGTTGGCACTGAGGCATTTCACATTTTAGCCCACTAAAAAGGCTATTGAAGAAAATGTACCATGTACAAAAATCTTGGCATGGTTTTTCCATACAGTGTAGAGTTACTAAAGGACATTTACGTTGCGTTGCCCATATGGCAAAAAAAAAAAAAAAATCTTTCATAAATATTTGTAAATGTTTCAAAATATGCAAATAGCATACTGCTAATGTTGTTGTTCAAATATATTTACATTAATATATTTTTGATTGGTTTTAATGTAATCATTTTTATTTTATATTAATTATATTATATTATGTTACTAATTATATTATATTATATATTTCAATCTGAATATATTTGTATTACCCAAAATATTATATTTTCTTGCCTCTTCAAGTACAAAACCTTATTTATGTATTTTTTATATACAGGATACACTATATTGCCAAAAGTTTTGGGACGCCTGCCTTTACATGCACATGAACTTTAATGACATCCCATTCTTAATCTGTAGGGTTTAATATGGAGTTGGCCCACCCTTTGCAGCTATAACATCTTCAACTCTTCTGGGAAGGCTTTCCACAAGGTTTAGGAGTGTGTTTATGGGAATTTTTGACCATTCTTCTAGAAACGCATTTGTGAGGTCAGGCACTGATGTTGGACGAGAAGGCCTGGCTCGCAGTCTCCGCTCTAATTCATCCCAAAGGTGTTCTATCGGGTTGAGGTCAGGACTCTGTTCAGGCCAGTCAAGTTCCTCCACACCAAACTCGCTCATCCATGTCTTTATGGACCTTGCTTTGTGCACTGGTGCGCAGTCATGTTGGATCAGGAAGGGGCCATCCCCAAACTGTTCCCACAAAGTTGGGAGCATGAAATTGTCCAAAATGTCTTGGTATGCTGAAGCATTAAGAGTTCCTTTCACTGGAACTAAGGGGCCGAACCCAACCCCTGAAAAACAACCCCACACCATAATCCCCCCTCCACCAAACTTTACACTTGGCACAATGCAGTCAGGCAAGTACCGTTCTCCTGGCAACAGCCAAACCCAGACTTGTCCATGGGATTGCCAGACAGAGAAGCGTGATTGGTCACTCCAGAGAAATACGTCTCCACTGCTCTAGAGTCCAGTGGTGGCATGCTTTACCCCACTGCATCCCACGCTTTGAATTGCACTTGGTGATGTAAGACTTGGATGAGCTGCTCGGCCATGGAAACCCATTCCATGAAGCTCTCTACACACTGTTCTTGAGCTCATCTGAAGGCCACAGAAGTTTGGAGGTCTGTAGCTGTTGACTCTGCAGAAAGTTGGCGACTTCTGCGCACTGTGACCCTCAGCATGCGCTGACCCCGCTCTGTGATTTTACGTGGCCTACCACTTCATGGCTGAGTTGCTGTTGTTCCCAATTGCTTCCACTTTGTTATAATACCACTAACAGTCGACCGTGGAATATTTAGTAGTGAGGAAATTTCAGGAATGGACTTATTGCACAGGTGGCAACCTATCACGGTACCACGCTTGAGTTCACTGAGCTCCTGAGAGCGACCCATTCTTTCACAAATGTTTGTAGAAGCGTCTGCATGCCTAGTGCTTGATTTATACACCTGTGGCCATGGAAGTGATTGAACACCTGAATTCAATGATTTGGAGGGGCGTCCCAATAATTTTGGCAATATAGTATAGGTGGTTTTGAAAAATGTATATGCATTTACACTAAATCCCTAGCTTATAAAATGAATAGTTCTGACTTGGTAAAATCACAGCTTATTTATAAAGCACTCTTTTCCTTGTCGGTCTTGCTTAGAAACAAAAATACAAAATAATATATTTTTTTTTTTAACATTTTTGCATGAACTTACTCAAGAATTTTTATTCAGTAGTGCACCTTTAAAGCACTGTCATAATGTCAAATGAGGATGAGCAGTTAAATCAGGTGAAAAATTAGCTTTCTGTCGAACAACCCTCCCCTTTCCTTGATAATGTCCTCTGTTCAGCTGATCAAACTGGGAATTTATGATTTAAGGAATCTGCCACAGATGAGTTAAGAGACTCAGTGCCCTGCGCTCTCTACATTGCTGGTAATAAATCAGGTGTCTTGTCAGCTGTAGCTTACTGACAAAATCAATACGGATGCATCCAGGGACAAGATGTGCTACTAAGATGCATTACCAACATCTGGGCTTTGATCCCTAATACGAATGAGGTCAAGTGAAAAGGTGGCGGTCAGAAAATGTTTTACACCCAACTTGCCACCGAAGAAACTGAGGAAGCGAGGTGGTGAAGTTTATATAATGGTGAGATGGACCGATTTGTTATTTTTTTATAAATTTGTGTCAGTAACCAAAAATTATTAGCAATTTAATTATAAGATAGGACAAAGAGTCTTTAGTTTCATTTTGTTAAAGAGCTATACAATTTTACTCTCTCTTAATGCATTTTTATTATAACAGCTGCGTAGTCGTGAATCAACACCCACTGTGATAGAAAATTATGCCCTTTCAACCTCTCATTTTAATGATTTTTGAATAGACTAATTGTAGAGAAGCTTGTTCTTTTGTAGAAATTTCACTGAAAACAAAATAATGAAGTATTTCAGTTTCTTTCTCGTCTGAAAATATGGCTTCCTACGTAGGTAGTGGTTCTTTTGCAGGAAAGCATTTCTCAACATTTTCAGGTTATTTCATGTAAGCATCTTGAATCTACTGTATCGGCACCCGCCGCAAGAGGGAGGGTATGAAGCTTATAACTTAAGGTGTGAAAGCACATTTTATCCCAGGCAGGTAAAAAATCAACCTAACAAATCCCCTTTGAAGCCAAAAACTGACAGAAAACATTGTGTGAACTTGGCATCACTAGCTTGGGGAAAAGACAGAGGAAAAAAGGCGTAAGGAAGTGTAACTTTAGTGTTATTTTTAAAATGAACAATTAAAAAAAAAGGTAAAAACATCAATAAATAGACCAGCCTGCAATGTGTCTTGAGTCCATTCCCACTCCTTTTTTTCCACAGAGAAGTTCATGTCACTATATACCTCTTCTTTTGGTAATGGCAAACTTGCAGTTCTACTGTATATTAACTGAAACACTCAACTAGACATTCAGGGACGTTTATAGTGCTTTTATAGTGAACTGCAGTGTTGGAGAAAGTTACTTTGAAAAGTAATGCATTACAATATTGAGTTACTCCTTTAAAAAGTAACTAATTGCGGTACCTAGTTACTTTTTAAGAAAAGTAATGTGTTACGTTACTTTTGGGTTACTTTTTCTCACCTGGGCTGGGCTTGTTTGCTTTTGTGTTTTTTTTTTTTTTGTAACAAAAAAAGTATTTTTGGGCAAATGTAGAGACTCTCACACCAAAATTGAAATAACAAGCCTCAGGCTGAAGGAAAAGCAAATTCACGTCTGTACAGTAGACCGCGCAACTCTAACAAATATTTTGGCTACGCTGCCATTCTGGATAACGGAAGAATAGGACGCAGGAGAAGAATTTTTTTTTAACACTTACTTTATCAGTAAAAACTAAAAATCTAAAGTCCTTTTTGCTAAAGTTTAACTGAATCATCTAAGGTCAGCAGCAAGTCCATTGGTCAACAAAGTGAGATTAAATGCATAAAAATGTTCGTTTTATTTAACACATTTCATTATTGGAGGTTTGCATAGTATTCTGATTTTGCATTCTTTTTGAGGAATACTGAATCTTTTTTGTGCAAGTGAGAGAGTAAATGCTCACATTTAGTCTAGAACTACAATAACCATCATGTTTACACACAAAGCCTCTGCAATTACGATTTCTCTCAACATTGGGACAAGAGAGCATCAGTCAATAAATGGGAGAACGAAGTAACTTGCGTTACTTATTTGAAAAAGTAACTTTTTCAAATTTTGTTGTAAATTTTAAAAGTAATGCGTTACTTTACTAGTTACTTGAAAAAGTAATCTGATTACGTAACTCAAGTTACTTGTAATGCGTTACCCCCAACACTGGTGAACTGACCTGTACTTAAACACAAATAGTACAACACATTGTAACACAGGCATAAGCAATAATCATGTTTATGGCTGTCGTATAGCCATGCATGCTGAAATTGCCACATACCAAAGATAAAAGGGATATTATGACACATCAGAGAATGTTTGAAATTATTATTTTTTTCTCTCAGTGTCCTCCTGGTTTGAGCCCGATGAAGGATGGCACCGGTTGCTATGACCACCACATTGGCATTGACTGTTCTGACGGCTTTAATGGGGGCTGTGAACAGCTGTGCCTTCAGCAGCTGGCACCTCTGGAGGAGGACCCTACTCTCTACAACATCCAGATGTTCTGCGGGTGAGATTACACACTTTACCCCACATACTGGACATGCTAATAGTGTTTTCTTGACAAATATTTCTTTTATGGTCACAGTTATGCGTTTTTAAAACAGCAAGAAGTGTTCTGGTATTCACACCTGCTGTTTTTGAAGACTGATTTTCTGCTGTTTTCTTTTGAATAATGTCCTTTAGTATGGTTACTGTTTGTGTCTGAGTGTGAATTGCCGCACTTTTTACCTGTTCCCACATTTCCGTCTCTATGTATATTTAAATTGAGCGTGAACATGACTTCAAATTAAAAACTGGCAAACCTGAACTTGCTGAAACATGCTAATACCATCACACATTCACCTGCAAAAAAAATGTGGTTGGTGATGTGCGCAAGCTGAATTTACAGCCACTATATTCTTTTTCTGTATCTTGCTAAAAAATCTTTTGTCACATACTGAGAAAATGGAAAAGAAGCTGCAGTTTGTATTAGGTGTGACCGCAGGGCTCAAAATAAACACAGCGTCTCAAGTTAGGGGTCAGTAAGAATTTTAAAATGTTTTTCAAACATGTTTTTCAAAGTCTCTTAGGCTCTCAAAGACTGCATTTATTTAAACAAAAATACAGTCATCATCTTTCTAGCATTATTCCCACTCATGTGCAGGGTCCGCTTCACACACACTTGATTTAGCATAGGTTTTACACTGGATGCCCTTCCTGACACATTCACACTCACACATACTACAGATAATTTGGCATATCCACACTGACACAGGGAGAACATGCAAAATCCACACAGAAAGGACTCCTCGCTCAGCCGGGGCTCGAACCGGGGACCTTCTTGCTGTGAGGCGACACCTTAACCCTTAAATGCATGAATGTTTCACCAATCATTCTTACATATTCGGGTCTTTAGTGACCCGGATCTATATCTAACACATATGGATCTCTACCTGTCGAGATAAAATAAAACTCTCCTGATATTAGATTAACAACAGAAGAATAAAATAAAGCATATTTTGTTAACTTTTGGAGCTTGTAAGGGTTCAGTTTAAGCAGATGTTTTATAGCATCATCACTGTCCTCGTCAGAGCTCATTTCCCAATACATTCAGCATCTGGCTCATATTCGCCATCTCAAACATATTCTCAAAACTATCATTTTCAACATCTTCAACATCAATGACAGCTTCTTCATCAGATCCACCAGTAATATTTGATAGCGTTCAGTACTCGCTCTGCAGTAAATCTGAGCCATTTCAGGTGTTGCTGATGATACTTCCTGTTCTTTTGTTTTCTGCCTGCGGTAACTATGAGTGAAACGTCACTTCATCATTGTGTATCAGACATTGCCACCTTGAGGAATAAAGCTGAATTGCACTTATTCAGTCATTAAAGATTCAAATTATTGTTGTGCAGAATAAAATATACTTACACTCTTACACACCTCGGGTCGTTAGCGACCCTATACTCTTTTTACACAAAATGAATGGAAAAACAGGCATTCATTCTTCTGTAATTTTATTTTTTCTTTCTTGTTATATTCTTTATAATGAATTGATTGAGGAATACTAAGAAGGTAGTATCAATCTAAAAAAGATGTCTTTTAGGTTGTTAAATTTCAAAAGTGAATGAGGAGGAGGGTAGTGAATGACGTTCCTGGTCACTAAAGACACGAGGTATGCGTTTAAGTGGTAATCAAAAATACAGTAAAAAAGTTATATTGTAAAATATTATTGTAGTTTAAAATTTATGTTCCCTTTCGAGGGAACTGTACGCTGCATCTGTTTTGATGTCTAGCTAAGTCTGATAGCATTGGCGCAATGTCACCACGTGACGTGTGACGGCGTACCATGGAAGCTATAAAGGGTACTCGAAACAACACAGCTTCAGCTTCTGTGCCTTCAGCAAATGCATGTCCTTTGTCCATGTCTATTTATTATATCTCTAAGGCCTACGAGGCGTGACCTTCCTTTGCCTCTAGCTGTGAGAGCCCACTCCACCAGAAGTATGGCGACATCTAAGGCTCTTCTGTAAGGAGTTTCTCTCCTTTCTCGCCACACTTTTGTCAGATTTTATAGTCTGGATTTGGACTCTGCACCTGGATTCCAAGTGCTTTGATACATTTTTAACCATGATACCATGATTCATCTTAAATGAATAAAAAGTTCAAAAGAACAGCATTTATTTGAAATTGAAAGATTTTTTTTTTTTTTACTGTTACTATTGATCCATTTTAATGCATCTTTAAAAAAAGAAAAAAAAAAAATACTGACCCCAAACTTTTAGACGGTAGTGTATATTTGCCTTTTTTAAGAGAACTCAACTCAAATGTTTTCCTGTCATGTCTTGCTGGAAGTGCTTTTATTCTGACATGACATCACATGCATCACACATCACTAACCATTCCTTCAACTTTCATGTGCCAGCCGTAGAGAATATGACCCAGTCAGAATAAATAGCAACCTTCTTACACATTCTTCCCTGCTAAAACAACTTTTTTTAGAGTCTCTGAGATCATTCGCTGACTGTTATAGGCACGTTGCATCGACTAAAGGTGACAAATGCGCATAATTCTCTTTTTCTCTGGAGATCCTGATAATGCGACAGGCAATCTGAAGCCACTTAAATCGCTGTCTGTGTTACGGATGTGCAACTGAGAGGATGTGTCTCACCTACGCTGATGACAGTTTCCTGTAAAACTGTAGTGTGTTACTAAGAGAAGTGAGACTGAGCGTTTAAGCCCTGACACCTCTTTCTCTCTGTTGCTTGTGTAGTTCAGAGCAGACGTGACAGCTACGTTTCAAAGTTTCATAAATATAAACGACTCCTGTGCGCTGTCACACTATTAGGATGATACTGTTTTGCAGTAAATAAAAAGAATTGCCAACCTTATATTCAAGACGGATGCTACGCTGTGAGATCATTACCTGTACCTCTGGGTAGGTTTGAATGTTGTACACATTGCTCTTTTTTATGAAGTGATGTCTTTATGTTTTAGGATTTAAAAAAAAGCCTATGGGACAAACACACAAATAGAAATTAACACTTTATTAATCCACAAATCCATATGCATACATAATATACACACAATGCTTTACATAATAAACATTGTAATATTTCCATTTTATTTTCAAGCCTTTTCAGTTGACTACAGTTGCAACACACACACACATACTGACATCTTACTACATTTTAAAACATGAATCAAATAAAAGTTTTAAATTTGTCAATGTAATTTGTCTATTCAGTCCATTAAAATCTCTTTTATAAAAAAGTTTTAAATATGTCTACTAATTTGTCCATTTAAAAACTAGGACCTACTTTATATTAGGTGGCCTTAACTACTATGTACTAACATTTAAATTAATAATTTGATACAATGCACTTATTGTGTACATACATGTTTTACATTGTACTTACAATTTAAAAAAACCTGCATGTAATTACATCTGTAATTAATTTTTATAGTTACATTTATAATTACACTGTTGACCCTTCCCTTACACCTAACCCTACCCTTAAACTTACTCATACCACCACACCTGTCCCTAACTTTACCCTTAAACTTACCCACACCACCACACCTGTCCCTAACTTTACCCTTAAACTTACCCATACCACCACACCTATCCCTAACTTTACCCTTAAACTTACTCATACCACCACACCTGTCCCTAACTTTACCCTTAAACTTACACACACCACCACACCTGTCCCTAGCCCTACCCTTAAATTTACCCATACCACCACACCTGTCCCTAACTTTACCCTTAAACTTACCCATACCACCACACCTATCCCTAACTTTACCCTTAAACTTACCCATACCACCACACCTGTCCCTAACTTTACCCTTAAACTTACTCATACCTCCACACCTGTCCCTAACCCTACCCTTAAACTTACCCATACCACCACACCTATCCCTAACTTTACCCTTAAACTTACTCATACCACCACACCTGTCCCTAACTTTACCCTTAAACTTACCCATACCACCACACCTGTCCCTAACCCTACCCTTAAACTTACCCATACCACCACACCTGTCCCTAACTTTACCCTCAAACTTACCCATACCACCACACCTGTCCCTAATGTTACCCTTAAGCTTACCCATACCACCACATCTGTCCCTAACTTTACCCTTAAACTTACCCATACCACCACACCCGTCTCTAACTTTACCCTTAAACTTACCCATACCACTACACCCATCCCTAACCCTACCCTTAAACTTACCCACACCACCACACCTGTCCCTAACCCTACCCTTAAACTTACTCATACCACCACACCTGTCCCTAACTTTACCCTTAAACTTACCCATACCACCACACCCGTCCCTAACTTTACCCTTAAACTTACTCATACCACCACACCTGTCCCTAACTTTACCCTTAAACTTACTCATACCACCACACCTGTCTCTAATTTTACCCTTAAACTTACTCATACCACCACACCTGTCCCCAACTTTACCCTTGAACTTACCAATACCACCACACCTGTCCCTAACTTTACCCTTAAACTTACCCATACCACCACACCTGTCCCTAACTTTACCCTTAAACTTACTCATACCACCACACCCATCCCTAACTTTACCCTTAAACTTACCCATACCACTACACCTGTCCCTAACTTTACCCTTAAACTTACATACACCACCACTCCTGTCCCTTACTTTACCCTTAAACTTACCCACACCACCACACCTGTCCCTAACTTTACACGTATCCACCTCAATATCAGCAAAAGTGTTTTGCAATACAATATGAACACAATTATTTTTTGATAAGTACATAGTAGTTAAGGCCACCTAATATAAAGTGGGACCAAAAACTAAAATATTTTGTATTACTTTTTTATTTTTATTTCTACTTTTAAACAAAATACTGGTTTCAGCAACTCATTCATCACCAATATTGTGCATACACAAGTCAGCAATAAATTAATTTAAATTGCTTTATTGGCATTGTATACTGGGTTTTAGAAAATGCTCACATCAAAGATCATTTTCATTTGACTTGGTTGGTCTGACTGTATTATTTTTATATGACTTATTCTAAAATGAGGAAAAAAATGTAATAATAAAGAATGAATTGGTGGTTTATACATTTTTAACCAATATGGCAAGTATTATCTTACTTTGGCAGACATCTACACTTCTTTCTTCTATCCGTTTTGCTCTCATGCCTTCTCTTTGCCATATGTTTGCAGATGTATTGAAGATTATAAGAGAGGAGCAGACGGCCGCTCATGTCAGCCGCTGTCAGAATCCTGCACTGAGGGAGTGGACTGTGGGGACACAGCTGACATCCCAGCCAACCAGACTGTGTTTGGGGACCTCTTCTACGGCTACAATAACCACACCAAAGAGATTACATCAGGACAGATCCTTAAGGCCACCTTCAGGTGAACTTTTACAATGTGCTTGATTTTACCAGCGCCAAGGGTGACAGATGACTTATATTCAAACATTTATAATAGCAAGATCGTGCTGATAATGTGAAATGTGGTTTCTCTTTCTCTTTGATTTTATTAAATCAGTTCGTAAATATCAAGCATAGCGTCAGTTCTGGCAGGTCACGTTAGTCAAGCTCGCATCAGCTGACTGTCAGCTGATCACGTCTACCTATATGAATATGACGTCTATCACAGCATACATATATAAGCTCCTTCAGGACTATCAGCAGCTATCGCGTTTCTCCAGAATTAATTACCCTCCTCCATCCCCAGCTCCTCACGTCCAGTCAGGATTTGGTATTCTGATTCCCCTTGAATCAGACTAAATTCCCGAATTATTTTGTACATTTAATCTCGACATTAATGATATCTGCAATACATTATGTTATATTAACAATACATTATAACAGAACCATACCGCCAATCCAAACTGTATGCTAATAGTCAATCAATCATCGTTGACGATAGTGGTCCTGACAGAAATTAATAATACACCACTGGAGCATGTACAGTATGTTACAGTTATCCTAACAGGCTTAAGGGGTGTAGTTTAGGTTTGGTGAGTAGAGTTAACTGTTAACCATTACACATGGCCTTCAGTGGCTTATTTTATTTCAGAGCTTTTGCCAATTATATTGACAGGACAGTGGAGAGGTGACAAGATATGATAGGGAAAAGAGAGGAAGATGTGATCAGGAAATTACAAGTCCTGTTACCACACTGCATACACTACCCACCCCAGCACATCTCTGACCGAAAGTGCTGTATGGCTTTTATATAATGATGGGAATACCAATATGATAAAAGTCTCTCAACATTCTCAACAATTATAACATAATATATTATATCATATTATATTATAATCAGTGTTGGGGAAAGTTAATTTTAAAAGTAATGCATTACAATATTGTGTTACTTAGTTACTTTTTATGAAAAGTAATGCATTACATTACTTTTTAGTTACTTTTAGTAACGCAGGAGAAGAAAGGTAAACACACTTCATCAATTAAAACTACAAAATGAAACGCAAATGAAACACAAATGTGATGTGTATGTAATGAGTCCACTGCAGTGCAGGCAAGTTGATAGAACCCAAGTGCAGCTTTATTTACATCCAAACATGAGCAAACATAAAACAAAGAAAGACTTGGCTTGGCTAACATGGCTTAAGAAACTTACCAACAGTAGCTGCGTTTCCACTGTCGGGCCAGTGCAAGCCAGGGCTTTCTATGGGCCAGGCTAAGATAATAGCCTCAGACATGTAGCACCGAGCCCAAAACCACACTGCGTTTCCACCGTCGGGCCAGAAGCTCCGCAGCGCATCACTAAAACCCGCCCGTAACACGCCTCTCTGGAGCAACGTCACACAAGTTTACCACAGTTTTACAATAATAAGTGATACATTGATCATAATGAATTTATTTGTGTCGAGATTGCACATTAATCCCACAGAAATAAAGTGGTATTTACCGTTATTTCACTAAAGAAAGAGGACACGGGTACTTATTCAGTCACGTCTGTTTCTGTTTATTTGTAGTCACAGGACAGTGTTTACATCACATTTAGAAAGAATGATCATTTCTACAAATTTTCCAACAAAATACGACCTGAGCAGCTTTAGCACTCTCTCCATTTCTTCCATTCTGTCTGATTTCTTCAAGCAAGTCAAATCACCTTTATTTATATAGCGCTTTTTACAATGCCGATTGTTTCAAAGCAGCTTCACAGCGTTAAACAGGAAATAATGCAACAGATTTTGATTCGGCTGTACAGCCGCTCTGGAGAAAACGGTGATGTCATCAGCTCATTTCAATTATCATATAGTGTCAATGCGGGCAGATCAGTAATGTAGTTGAAATTTAAGTGTCCCCAACTGAGCAAGCCAAAAGCCAAAGGCGAAGCAGTCTTATTTACCATGTTTACTATGGTAATGGTTAGCGCAAATAGTCTTTTGCATCACTATTTCTGCCTTATACATTGGTCAGAATCCACATCAGATCACAAACAGAAGTTATTTCAAACACTTGCTGCTGTCTGAAAGTGAGTTTTGAGCTAAAATTGTTTTAAAATGACTATAATGCTGATGATCTGGTGTATAAAATCACCTGCGGCACCGGCGCTGCCGTCTCCAAACTCAGGTAAACTCTGCCTTTGTTCATAACCACTCCTCTAGCCCGAGCTGGCACCCTTGGCCCTGAGGAAGCCCCGACGAGGCCCGATCAAGCCCCGGATGTGACAGTGGAAACGCGACTGGCCCTGGCTCGCACTAGCACGCCCGCTTTTGGCCCGACAGTGGAAACGTGGATAATGCTACATGGACACCTGTGCACAATCAAGACAATAAACCAATCAGGACATGACAACATAGAGCACATGACAAGCGATCACATGGCAGGATCACATGACTAGAACATGACGCAAACAAGGGAAGCACATGGCAAACAGGAAACATGACTGATTAAATTCAAAAATAAAGACATGAAAACATGAAAACAAAACTATACATTACAGTGTAACTATCTCTGATTTTTTTGCTTTGATATTAATAGCATAAACTGTATGTTCTGCTATATACAGTATGTTTTCTGAAATATACTGCTGTTACACCATCCAATCATCAAGGCTAATTTAAAAAAAAAGCACAAATCCTGTCTAGCTACACACAAATACTCTTTAAAGGTTCCTCTAATTGAAAGAGCCCTGTGATGTGCTCTGTGGTCAGCTCGACCTAAAGGTCACCATGCAAAGTCATCAACGGCCTTTAAATTAAACACAGACCCTTACATACGCCGTTTCCTGAAGCAGTTTATCCATTTACTCCGGATGGTTTGATTGGCACGGTAGGGGAGGAGGGAGGCCTGAGTGATGGGAGAAATAGTGGGAGGAGAGTTAATATCATCAAGAAGCTAAATCTCAAAAGCTCTGATCTCATTTGGAGGCACCCGGAGAGACGTTGGGTTTAGACAGCCTTTGAAAAGCACAACCAGGACTCATGCTCTAGGACTTACTCTCTGTGCTGTTCTCTTCACCTTTTGAGAGGCCTTGTGCCTAATGCGAGCTCTAATTATGTGGAATGGTGAGGAGTAAATTAAAAGTGACCATAAGCACGTTTGGTTTAATGGGGCTTAATTGGGCCAGCTGAAGCTACTGGATCTTCAGTTGAACAAAAGGAGGCTACGGCAAGTTCATTAATCCTTCATAGAGCGTCGCAGGGCTGCGACAATTAATTTCAGACCTGAGGAAATAGTTGAAAATCTGCTGCTCAGGAAAAGCAACAGCTGGAAATGAAATGTTGTTTGATCTTCTAGGATGAGGAATGGAAAACTTTGTGGATGAGAACTTTAGTGTGGATAAACAAAACACTTTTATGACTGATTGCGTTCTGAGACAAATGCATTCATTTCGGTTAATCAAGGTAAGATTATGAGGTTAAAAAAGAAAAATAGTAAAGATTTCTGTTAGCTGTTTATGCTAGCAATTTGATTAAAGAGGTTTTTGTGGTTGAATGCATGTTTTTTTTTTTTAAATTGTATTTCACTCTGATGGGGAAAAACACTAAGAAATATTGTTTGATATAGTGCCATTTACAGTCACTATAGTTCATTTCAGTAAGTGAGGATAGCAAAATAAAGTAAACTGACATATTATACCCAAAAATTCTTCATACAGTGAAAATTGAAAAAAATGTGGGACCAAATTTATTCCGACACTTTGAGCTGAGCATGTTTTGCTGAAGTGTTTGTTCTTTAATTGCTAATGTGACCTTTGACACCACAGACTGAACTAAATGAAGCATTGCTTGGTCATTGGTTGAGCTAAATTGGTGTTATCTAATTGTGTTCTTAAATTTAACAGCTGATTGGTTGATTGACACAGTTTAACTCTGAGTTATTGTCATTATTAGATGAATTTATTCTCACACTGAGTTCTTGTCATATTTTATTACCATTTTCTAAACCGTAGCGAATAAACTGTGATAATGTGAGAACATGTTGAAGGTGTCTGAATAAATTTAGGTTTGACTGTTTTTGTAGGCACTGTTTGTGATGTTTTAGTGTTTCATTCACTAAATAAATTATGCAAATCTGCTAAAGGTGCAATACACCCAGAATATATGTGCTGGACAGATATAGAAGATTAGGCAGACTGCCACAATCTGGTGTGATTTAATGGGATCCAGACACCTGAATATAGAATTCAGATTTGCCATCACAGGAATAATAATATTTAACAATATTACTGTTATACTGTATTTTTGATCAAAAAACATATTACCGACCCTAAACTTTTGACCAGTAGTGTATATTCCCAGCAAAACACGTATTGTGCCAGGCAAATAGTATTTTCTACATTTTGTTTATAATACGCCTAATTCACATAGAACACAGTGTATTCGTGCTGATATTACAGTGCAATTTTAACACATTTAACACAGTAACATGTTTAATGGATTTTGAGTGCTTATTGAATAAGGCAAAGGTTTGTGCGCTGAAATACTGAAAGCACAACTGCTTAGTGAATTCACCCCTGAGTCTTCTCTAAAAGAGAAAGTATGTAAAATGTCAAATGATTCATATTTTGGTATTACATCAACTCACATGCATGCAATATACACATTCAGGAGGAATTAAACATATACTTACAGTGGCAACTCTGATTCATCTCTTTCCAAAATGATGCAACAGGGAAAAGAGCGAGCAACTGCCAGATAAAACCCATCCAGAGATGTTGAAGATGTTTATTATTCTGTTTTAAACTTACACATGCCGTGTGTTTCCTTTGGCGCTTCACCAAAAGTAACTACCCACAAGTCTGGGGTGTCACACAGCAGCTGCTTTATGATCTGACTCATATCTGAAAGGCATGGTTACATTTTCATGCTGTTTAATCCTGAACGTGAGGTGCAACACATTTCCTGTTACAACCTTCCCAAAAAACAATGCAGAATCTATTAGCTCCTGTTTGATGCTCTTCAGGCCAGTGGAGTTCTCTGACAGATGAGCATGCCATTGTGAAAGCCCTGTATTGCAGTGAGGGTGTGCTGTTGGATCTTTGCTTTATCTGTAAAGAAACTTTTATGAAGAAATGCAGAGGACAGACAGGACACAAGGGAACCTAGAGGACAGATTTATTGCTTTTCATAGCCAAGATATTCTGGAAATGGAAATGTTTTGAAGTGAACTGTTTGAGATCATATTGATATTTCTGATTTGGATTCAGAATCTAGTGTTTTGCCAAAAGTTTGGTCTTTATTTAAAGGGATACTTTACCCAAACATGAAAATCCTAACCCTCATGCTGTTCCAAACCTGTTTTTCTTAATTTTGTCCATACAATAAAAGTCAGTGAGGTCCATTGATGTTTGGAGCCAAGTAACCTTCAAAATATCTTCTTTTGTGTGTGTGTGTGTGTGTGTGTGTGTGTGTGTGTGTGTGTGTGTGTGTGTGTGTGTGTGTGTGTGTGTGTGTGTGCGTGTGTGTGTGTGTTATAAGAGAGACCATGTTTCATTTTTTTTTTATTAATTCTAAGGCATATTTATATTTCCACAAATTTTAAACATACATGGATATTGCGACATTGGATTTGTCCATTCCGTTCATTTCCATCTCAAAATACCAGCCTGTTGTGCCTGTTAATTGTCAGCTTAATTTAGCTTCTAGTTTATCTTGGTTTGGTACTGCACATTTGCAAGCCAACTGCATGTCCGTGCTCATCATTTTAATTATATGAGGTCTTTTGAGATGTAGCATCTGGCACGTTGAAAGTCGAATCGGCACCTCCCCAAGCGGTAATTGACATGTTCCAGTGCCATTTTCACAAAAAATAGTATATTAGTGCTATTTATGTCCCAATTATAATTTTCTGCCAATCAAATATGTCTGTATTGTTTCTCTCTTGCTCTAATAATAACAGAGGTTTAGTAAAAAATGTTGATTTTGTGAAGCATTCTAAACTCTAAACACGTACTAATCAGTGGTTTTTGGAAAAGCGCAAATTAAACTTGACAGGTGAGGTTTGTTAAGACACACTTTGATGTTAGCTTGCTGAAAGTTTAAAATCATTTTTAAAAGCTTGAAGTTTGAAGGTTTTACAGTCTGTACAGTCAGTCGGATAGATAGATGGTAGATAGATAGGGGTGTAACGGTAAACAAAACTGACGGTTCGGTACAGCAGGGGAGAGAAAACTAAATATAAAATTGCTTTTTTTATTATTATTAAACAGTGTTTACTGAACAAATTGTGTCTTAAATGAATACTTCAAGATAAAAAAATTATCTTTGCTGATGCTGTAAAGTGTAAACTGTATAGCATCATTACTATAATATAACAACAGAGCCCAAATTAGCCAAAATTCAGTTGCTATTTATGTTTAGATATAATAATCAACACTCAAATAACACATTGTATGCAAACATGTAAACTTCACATAAGGCAGTTTTTGCATTAACTTCTAAATCTAATTATAAAATTATGTTTTTACTCCAATTCGTTGTTGAAATATAATCATTTATACACAGTGGCTGTCATTTTCATGACAAACACACATTAAATAATCCAGACATCACTAACAGGTTCAGTAGAATATAATGAATATATAGGCTAATATAGTGCATATATTTAGTGAAAGAGTTGATTTCTCTAGTGAACTCACAGCTGTGGACACTGAATGACTTCTGAGGTAAATGTGATGCTACGTGACATTGTTCTCAAGCTGTTTTATTGACGTCTTTCCGCCGTTGAAACACTGATTGAGCGATTACACCACATATGATGCGTTTCAGTGAGTTGTAATGTATCCTCAACATACCTTCAGATGTTCATTCATGTTTATTCTTTGACTATGAAGAGATGATCGCGTTCACTCACATATACAGTGATCTGTCACGTCACATTAAAGAGCGGCAAAACGGCACCCACGTACCGCACCGGAAGTCCTGTCCCATATATAGATAGATAGATAGATAGATAGATAGATAGATAGATAGATAGATAGATAGATAGATAGATAGATAGATAGATAGATAGATAGATAGATAGATAGATAGATGCTATGACATTTTTACATTGTTTTTGGTTTTTTGGATGATAGTTACAGAGAACATCAGAACGTCTACATAGAAAGAGAGAGAGAGAGAGAGAGAGAGAGAGAGAGAGAGATATACAAATACTGACAATCCAACCTTTACTGCACATTGTTGAAGTTTGCACACACACATAGGCATTTGCACAGTGCGTTCTTCAAATACGGTACACTGCGTGCGGGTTACACACTGGATGTTACGCTCGAGGCTGTGCTACAGTCTTTATCTATCCAGTCAGAAAGTCCCTATGGTACTGCTGCCAAAACTCTATAGCATGTTGAGCAGCAGTCAGTCAGTTTTTCTTTAATGGTAGTGTTTTATCTATGTACCATAGCTTTTGTAAAAGCAGAGTGCTTAGATATTAAGCAAGTAAATTATGCAAACATTTTGTTGAGATCTTAATTAAATAAGGCATTTATAGTGCGTTTTAAACGCCTACTTCCACCCACTTATCTTGTGTGCATTGCCAGGATTTCATTTCGATTTCTGTCTTATCATCATGAGACTTTCCACCTAAAAACATGTGCCCTTTCCTAATTACTTTCCCTCTCCTCTGGGTTCCAGCCTTAACCAGTTTCACTTCTATTCCTTCCCAGCATGATTTGAGCTGGTTTTAATGAATTTTTTAGTGCCCTTTGTTCTCATTAAGAGTTTGCAGAATCATGATTAGGACTACCTCTCTTAAAATCTCCCAGTTGGGTGTTTCTATCCACAGCAAGAAACTCAAAGTGCTACCTTTCTCCCAGCACTAAATTAAAACATCACACACGGGCCTTGAACAGTTTTTTAAAAGCCTGAGCTCTTTTCATATGGCTCATCTTTTCAAGCGCTCTTATAACTTTTCCTTATAATTAGAAAATAGTAAAGGAATGTTGATTTCCAGTTTACAGTATACTGTGATGTTCGCACTATTAATGAAAAACATAAAAGGTAAAATGTGTTTTTTTTTTTTTCTATACTTATAATTATATAAAATGTATTACATTTTTATAGTTATTTATTAATGTGCCATTTGTAGGTTGATTCTCCAGAAAAGTTCAAATAATTTTGCTCTGTGGGGCTTTCAAAAGAACCGGTGGTGTGTGTTTGAGGTGGGACTATCTGTCCTGGCCAATGGCAGGATGGGGGTGTGTTTGGGAAAACCTCTTTGACAGCAGGTATTATTTTTGCAGTTCTGTTTAGTGGTTTACAAGGTACAAGCTAAAAATACTAGCTCAAAATTCTGCCATTTAAATTTAATTAATTCAGCTTTTTTTAATTATGATTAATTATGTGTGAAATCGTCTCTTAATTGACAACTGGATATCTCATTATCTTGCCTGAAATTGAATATCAACTTAATTTTCATCCCTTTAGTTTAAAGTTACTTATTTAAATCGAAAGAAAACAAAACGTACTTGCTGCAAATGTTTATTTCTCATTTTTCAGCAATTTTACTGCGTTAGCTTTCTGAGTCTGCCATTTTGTATTTAGATGGCTTTTCAAGACTTTCAGTTGTATTCTGTCATTATTATACTCTACAGTTATAATCTGCCATCAGCTGTTGGTGGACAGCAACAGTTCACCAATTTTTATATGCAGAATTGTCCTATTGTCATTTTGAATTATTTATAGTATGCACTTGTTCTCATTCGACAGATATTCCCACCTGTAATGCCCAGAGCATCTCATAAAACTTGCATATTCTGTCTATGATTATGTTCAGCTAGATATTATTGCTGAAATCTCCTTCCTGTATGTCTGTTCTTTGTCGACCCACATGATTAATGAAGTTACATGGCCTTGAGTTTATTCTCAGCAGACTTTTCTGTATGCAGTATGTATTTTTAGGTAGGAAAAGTTAACATTTTTTGTCATTTTGTAAGCTAAAATATAGAGAAATATAATACCTTGTGGTAAGGTATTAAGTTTGGTTGCGTTTACATTTATATTTTATATTACTTTTATTATTTTTATTATTATGCACCAAAATTCACAGACATTTTAATTCACAGGGGTTATAGTCGAAATTGTTACCCGGTATTAATTTCAGAAACTTAAGAACTGTATGTATCATTTTCATTAAAATTACTGGCCCCTAAATTTATTGCACATTTCTATTTAGCTGCACCGGCTCCGTGGGGAACTGAACCTTTTATCAGATGTGACTTTGACAAGCAATAACGCGGAGCTATTAATATTTCAATATGCGAGTATCTATTGAAGCGTGAGCTTCAAGTTTGACAAGAGAAACAACTTTTTTACATTTTTATTAGATGTGGGGAGGAAATCCCCTGATGTTCAGATAAATTTCTGCAGAATGTGCTCTGGTGTGCCTTCCAGCACACCCAAGAGGATGTATTTGGGAATAGTTTTTGAGGTTTATGCCAGATTTAATTTGGCCTAGAAAACCTTTGCTTCAATATACATCTGTGAAATCTGATATATCATGTTCTGGGTTACAAATATTAGAGGATATTGTTATTATTAAGCCAAGGAAATGGCTATTTTCTTTATTAAAGGCAGGAAGCGGGGTTATTTAGCACTGTAGTCATACTGTATATGACTGTTTGTCGAACATAAATGACAGAGTATTCCACTTTCAGTCCCTTTTCATTTCTATATTAACATAAAGCACATATTGCAAGCCTCTGGCTTTTTTTCCCTGTTTAAGCCCAATTATTTATACAGTGCTCTGTGTATTCAGAGATAGTATAATTCCCTCATCCAAGTCCACTTTTAAATCGGATATGACAGTAATGTTTAAAAAGAGATTTAGATTGCATAATGTTGCCTGGTACAATTTCCTGAATGCTTGCTCATTTACGAGATGCTCTGGTAAACAGCTGTAGAATCTCGTTGCATTCTGTGTATTTCCCTTGTGTGCTTTCTAGGTGTTTATTCTATATTCTCCTTTTCTCCTTTTATTCGTACTTTTCTTTGACATACATTTTTTTTTTTTATTTATATTGCATCCTTCAGTTTCCACACATGCATATACTCAGTCCCAGAATATTTTAACCTTAATCTAACGTAAGATACATAGAGAAATATTAAGTCAGACCTTTTATAAATGCAGAGTTTGTGCGGTTTTTTTTGCATCTTTTGCTGTTATATCAGTTTATCCCTTCCTATCAGTCCTTTCCAATGCATTCTTATTATTTTCTCACATTGCTTTGAAACTAAACTATATCTAGTTTAACCCATCTTCTCACTTGTTTTATCTCTATATTCTTGTTTAAATTCAAACTGTATTTTCTTACTCTTTCCTCAAGTCTAGAGTACTTCAGCAGATCTCATTTAGATATACAGTCATTCCTTTGTGCACTGATTTCTTCAGTTGTTCTCTTAGAGCTTCTTTCAACTTTTCACCATAATATTATGTCATTATATAAACTTTTAACACCGTTTCAAATGTATCCTATCCACTTTGACTTCATTTACTCCTTCATCCTCCATTTATGTCTATTTAGTCTGATGGCACATAATTGCAACAAAATCTATAGGAAAATGTCTTTTTCATCTGGGACTTTTTTATTGTTTTCTGTGAGCATTTCTCATGACAAGCTCATATGTTAAAGGGGTCATGGACTGCTTTGTTTTATAGAGTTCCTTGTGGTGGACTTATAATGTTAGTATGATTTTTACATCAAAAATTGTCATAATTTAGAAATAAAAGGCATTTTTCCTACCCTGATTTTAGCCCTCTGATTTGAAATCTCTGTTTGAAGGGGTGTGTCTGCTGAGCTCGGCGATTTCTGTACTCTCACAAATGCCTTCATCATAACTAGCAGTGCAAACATGATGTAAATAACGGGAGTTGTGGCGAGCATTAGCATAAGCGATCCTAGCATTAGGATCCTTTGGAAGGTAATGTTATTTTTAGTCCAGTAATCCTGTATCGCTCTTCTCTCCTTGTCATCTCACTAACACACCAGTGGGCGGGGCCAAAGTTGCGATGATGGAGTCGTTGATTTTCTTCTACAGAAGCGGTCTTTCACCTATCTATTATTGGCATGAATGCAGCAACTCGATTTCTGCACTCTCACGAATGCTTTCATCATAGCTAACAGTGCAAACATGATGTAAATAAGAGATTCGTTGACTATAAGAGGAGTTTTGGCAAGACTCCAGAACTCATTCACTTTTAAACTCACTTGATTGACAGCTCCAGCGATTGTAAATGGAGCGCTCTTTGATCGCTTTCAATTTAATCACAGTTTAAATAGCAGATTATTTTCATCCTACTAAGAGAAACAATGTGAAGTTGAGCGTTTAGTCACTGGTTTGATTTACTGACACATAGATAAAGAACATATGACTGTACATGAATCATTACATATCAGAAATCACTGGTCTCAGATCAGGCATTAGAATTAGCAAGGTTATTTGCATGTTGTCGCATTACTATCGAGTCCATATCGTAAAAGTCTGTTTGCAAAGCATGCGCCAAAATTGCGACTGATTTACCAAAGAATCCACAGTTAATTGTACCGAATACAATTAAATAATGCTCAACTGAGACATTCACATTGTTGAAAATAAATAAGCACATTCCTAGCATTAGGATCCTTTGGAAGGTAATGTTATTTTTAGTCCTGTATCCTGTATCGCTCTTCTCTCCTCATCATCTCACTAACACTCCAGTGGGCGGGGCCAAAGTTGCGATGATGAAGTAGGCATTGATCATCTTCTGCAGAGGCGGTCTTTCACGATCTATTATAGGCTCATTCCACAATGAGTCGTTCTCTGGGCTTAGTTACAGTAAAAGCTGTTTTTGGACTTACAAAGAAGTTTTAATTTCAGAAATTTACAGGATATTCTTGTAGTATGATAACCTCTAACATGTTTAACATGTCTAACAAGCTCAAGGAAAATGTTATTTCTCAGTTCATAACCCCTTTAACATTTACTGTTTATTTTTGTGTACATTATCCATATTTTACTAAATGTTTTTATTCACTCTTCATTTAGCATTATCATTCAAATGGTTTCGTTTTATTGATAACATTGCCACAAAACACCACCTAGCAATTAGCAGGTCTTTTTTTTTAATAATATTTAGTAAAATATATATGTAAGATATAAACAAAAAAAATATATAAAGGGCTTAAATGTAGGATGTACTTGACAGATGGCCCTTCAAACAATGAACTGTGTTTTGAGTGGATTGTCTCCTTTATCTTCTGCTATCTAGGCAGAAAAACTTTGCCCGTGGCATCGAGCAGCAGCTCCCGGATGGCATGGTGGTGGCGTCTGTGCCGACTGAAGCCCAGTGTCATGAGGAGCTGTCTGACCCAGTGCCTGATCCGGAGTACCTCACTGGTAAGAACTTGTAAATTTATGATTAATCACTCAACACCTCAGTGACTACATCAGTTTGTAGTCTTTTAAGAAGCCACTGACAACCAAGACAAAAATGATTAATTTGATTACCTAATCAATAGGGATGTAACGATACATCGTCAATCTATATATCGCAATATAAAAATGTGACGATATGTAACTTTGATGTAAACAATATGATTTGCGATATAGAGTTGTTTTATCCAATGCTCAACTTGCTGTATTTATAAGGTATAATATACACAAAAATGTAAATTCTGTCATCATGTGCTCACCCTCATGTCGCTTCGTTTAACTTCCAAACACAAATGAAGATATTCTTTATGAAACCTGAGAGATTTCTGTCCCTCCGTTTAAAGTCCAATCCTCTAAAACTTAAAAGATCCAAAAAATAATCAATCGAGTGTCTAAACCAAATCCAAGTCTTCTGAAGAGACACGATGGCTTTATATGATGAACAGATTTACAGTGACACGCATACTGTAGTAAACACAGACGTTCAACTGCTTGCGTGACGTGCGAAAACAACATGAGAGTGAGTTTACATTTTTGGATGAGCTAAACATTTACAGTTTGGGAATAGTCATGTTGACACGCTTTCTTGCGATTAGAACTGTGATTGATTGCATTGATCATCTGAAGCGCACACACACTCCTCAAAGTGAAAGCGCAAACATTTAAATCACCAGATCACATTGAGTTTTAGTAGTATGATTATTCAAAGCGTTTTAGATGGTTTATTCTTATGTATAGTGCATTAATAGCGGAAGAGGCAGGACATAGCAAGCACTGGGAGAGTATGTGCGCGCGCGGCGCGAGGACTGCGTGAGGGGAAAAACCAAAGCTTACGGAGTTTCAGTGACATTACTACATTAAACGACTATATATAATGTTGAATTTAATGTATAATAATGCAATGGGGGAATAAAACCTCTTCTTTATTTTGGTTTAAAATATCGCGATACGTATCGTATCGTAAGCTCTGTATCGCGATTTGTATCGAATCATGACACGAGTGTATCGTTACACCTGTACTAATCAAGTAATTTTCTTCATCTATTGACAGCCCTATATTGTTATTGTTTTGAGGTTTCAAAAGCAGTTCAAAAGGATGATCTGTGTAATCTGTTACCTTGTTCATTTGAGGAGCATTGTGTTTTTTGATGGTGTCGGCACTGGAAGTATTACATAAGCTGAGTGGCAATATCTTATTATAAATATTATAACTCCTTCACTGAGTTGCATGAAACAACTGGCTAAAAGGCTTTATCTTGTCAGTCAGTGACATGAAAAAGCTTGGTGTTGTGCCCTATTGGCTCAGGATGCTGAGTCATGCCGTATAGACATCAAATATATCTACATATTAACAGAATGCAGAATATATGTTGCAATTTTTTACTGATATAAGTGTTCTGTTCTTGTCTAAGTATTTTAGGATGTTTTCCAAATTGGGTCCATGTTTGGTATTGGTTGTGTTTGGTTATGTAATAAGTAGCCGTGATGTGAGGATTGCCTATTCTGTACTGCTGGTCTTGCATTTGTTTAAAGGGGTCATATGATGTGATTTCTTGTTTTCCTTTCTCTTTAGTGTGTTATGAGGCTGTTTGTGCATATATAAGATCTGCAGAGTTACAAAGCTCGAAGTCTCAAACCCAAAGAGATATTCGGTAACACTTTACAATAAGGTTTCATTAGTTAACTACATTAGTTAACATGAACTAATAATGAACTGCACTTATAAAGCGTTTAAAAATCTTTGTTAATGTTAATTTCAACATTTACTAATACTTTATTAAAATCTTGTTAACATTAGTTCATGCACTGTGAACTAACATGAACAAACCATGAACAGCTGTATTTTTATTAACTAACGTTAACAAAGATTAACAAATACAGTAACAAATGTACTGCTCATGGTTAGTTCATGTTAGTTAATACATTAACTAATGAAACCTTATTGTAAAGTGTTACCAGATATTCTTTGTAAAAGTTAAGGCTCAGCCACGCTTTCCTAAAACGCTTCATTCAAACACACCCCCACAAATCTACATCAGTTTCATAACACCGCCCAAATGTACACGCAAAGAAAGAAGGCGTAACTTTTATTCTCGCTGTAGTATTGTTGTCGCCGGCGCCGCCATGTCGTGGAGACGCTGTGTTTTTTTCGTTGGCCTTCCAAAAGAGGGGACAATTATAAGACAGTGGCTAAGCTTTAGTTACAATACTGTTCCAGAATAGTACAACCCAAATATTCGACTGTGTGCTGCGCATTTTTCGGAGGACTGTTTCTAGCACCTGGGAGAGCACAGACCGTTTCTACGTCTTTGTTGTTTCTACGATAACAAATGCAAACTTACCAATCTGATATTTTCTGGTCCAGTCGCGCTGGCAAAGTTGATCGATCAGTTTGATCATCTGCATCATCCGGATCAGATTGGGGCTCGAATTGATAAGGTAGGACCGACATTATCATCTGTCAATATTGCGTTGGGAGCTGATGTTCCAAATATGGTAAGGGGCGTGACATTTCCGTCAGACGCTTAAGGTATTCGGGCCAATCACAATGCACTGGATCGCTGGCCAATCAGAGCACACCGCGGTTCTTTTCAGAACGATGAGCTTTGTAAAAATCGACTCGTTTCAGAAAGGCGGGGCATAGAGGAGCAACAATAATGTACTGTATGTGTAAAATAATAACTTTTTTGAACCTAAAACCGCGTAAACACATTGCATTAAACCAAATACACAAAATAATAGTTCTTTTTAGAACCATCATATGACCCCTTTATGTAGACATGAGTGATACAGGTCATGGGACTGAAACATTGCTAAATAAATTTTGATCACTTTTGCAAGCTGGGATAATGTGCAGGTTTTATGTTTACTAGTTAATATTGGGCTTTGATTATTGAGTTTGTCCTACGCAGCTATCAAGTACTTGACAAGAATGAAAAAGAGGTTACCTTTGAGTACAAATATAACAATTTTATATATGTTTGAACATGTGATAAAATATATTTATTCAGTGTGAGATAGACATAAATATGAGTAATAGTGAATAAAATATATAGTTACTCCCACTGATCCAGACAAAATTGATGTTTTTAATCTCATTTTTGAGTTATATAAACAAATTGTAATTTTTGCCAATTTCCCCAAGTGTTGACAAAGCTTTGAATACATTCTATTAGTTTTACAGATTATAAATGTTTGTCTTGATTAAATAAGCCTCTTAATCTCGCCCTTGACCTTATAAATCCACAATAGTAACACTCTTCACTTGGATTTCCTGCTTAGCATGATCACAACAAAGCCTTTCAGCATTTCCAATGCTAAAACTCATTTAATAAATCAGAGACTGTAGTTTGGGTCCAGGCTTCGCTGCACTTCAGAATACAGCACAGCCTCTCATACCTAAATGCGTATTTAATTGTTTATTAAGAAAGAAAGATTATTCAAAATCGATCCTCTCAGTATTTCAGATCAAGATGCTTCACATCCATCTTCAGTGTTTGTGTGTGTTTGTGTGCATATGTTATAAGTTCTTGCAAACAGTTGACTGGTTCACATTATCTTCTGCCAGATCAAGTGGATGATGAAGAGGCATAAAAACGGAGAGGGTATTAACAAAATCATTTTTCAGGGGCTTCTGGATGTTGTTGACTCTGTCAGGACTCATTAGCTGACCAGTCTAACTCCTTTCTAGAGCTCACCGCAGTACGAGTATTCTGCGCGGCAGCTCCTTACCCTAAATCCTGCCACGTCGAATGAGGCTTCAGAATGCTGCATCTTTCATCATACTCTTTCCCTCTGGCTTCGGCCACCCATATCAGACTGACAAAGAATGAAGGATTATAGTCCTTAAGGTCTGATGTAAAATTAACAGCAGGAAAGGCCAAACAAAATAGAAATCTTACGTGCTTGTTTATTCTTTCTTCATCTGGCAGCTGTTGCTAGTTTCAGCATGTACTGTATCTTTTCATGTATATCTTGTCATAAGTCCTCGACAAGATCTGAATCATTCTTCACTTTATGCATGGTTGACAAATCTTGTACTTAGGATGTTCCTGGCATATATTAGAGTTGTTACTAGGGTGTCAATTAATTTAAAGCGGGGGCGTAATGCTATTTCATGCATTCTGACTTATTTACACTGTTAAAGAGTTGATTCTCATGATAAACATGGCCAAAATTAAAAAAAAACAAGTTGGACGTATGACGGAGTATTTCTGTGCCAAATACACTCCTTCAGGATTTGAACAAGTTTCAGAAAGTTTTTTTTCGAGTATGGCCCTGTATGACGTCATAAAGGGCGGAACTCCTTATATGGGCACTTCTCCCGGATGAGCGCACACACACACACACAAACATCACCCAGAGTGAGAGCAAGAGCGTGTCCATCAATGAGCTTCGTTTGGCTTACGGGAGCCATCGGCGGCGCTGGCGTTGTGTTTTTAGACACGAGATCAACAATGTCACTAAAGAAGTGTGTTTCTGGTGTGAGGGAAAGATCACCTTGTTCAGCTTCCCAAATAACCCAGCGTTAAGGGAACAGTGGATGCAGTTTGTGTTTCCGGAGTTCTGCAAGTGTGTGTGTTTGTTCCCGGTCACGAGTGGAAACCGCAGGCAGTGAGTGAAACTGCATCAAATGTGTGTGTTTTGTTGGCAATCGGTGCGTAAGTGCATATAATGTGAACAACACCAACGTATAGTGAATCGAGAGTTATCCAGGGATAATGCCATGAATTTATTGTGTGTGTGTGTGTGTGTGTGTGTGCGTGTGTGCGCTCATCCAGGAGCAGTGCCCATACAAGGAATTTCGCCCTTTATGACGTCATACAGGGCCATACTCGAAAAAAAACTTTCTGAAACTTGAATCCTGAAGGAGTGTATTTGGCACAGAAATACTCCGTCATACGTCCAGCTCATTTTTTTTTTAAATTTTGGCTAAATTCTTTAGCTCCGCCCACTGCACGCCTCCACGAGCTCGGCTGTTTTCAGAAAGAATCGGTACAGTGTATCTGTCTTTTATAAATATGATAAAACTAAAGACTCTTGTAAGATATGACGGATCAACACTACTCTATAGATACTCAAGATTAACATGAGACTGGCAGAAACAGTTTTATGCCCCCTTTAAAAAATAATAATTATGCTGATTAAAATGCAAATTGCATTTATCAGCACTTGATGAGAAAAGCTTACAAATGATAATTCAAAAGAAAAGTAAAGCACGGAAAAGACATTCACAAACATGACTTTCTTTTTCATTGAACAAGCCTGTCAGTGGCCTATAGTCTACAAAAATCCATTTGCTTCTGAGTTTTGCCCAGCATATTTTTCAGTAGTACTTCAAACTTTAATTGCTCTGATATGCAAAAAATAATTATGTTAATCATTTTGCTTTTATTAATTAATTTAAGTGAGGTGTATGATTAACACAAAAAATAACAATTTGAAAATGAGATAATGGGATAATATAACCTTCTTTTAGTAACTTCATAAAATAACTCATAAGGTTAACTTAATAAAAAGTAGGTATTCTCTAACAACAAGTCTAAATATCTGACAAAACTTTCCTGAATTTATATTGTTTAAGGGATGTTTAGATAAGTTTACTTGAAAAAATACTGTTTTTATATTTTTGCAGAGTAAACAGCATAAATAAATGTATTATTTTTTTAAATGCATTTTTAATTGTAGTAAACGAACACTTTAAATGGCTACACTGCAAAAAATGCTTTTCTTACTTAGTATTTTGTCTTGTTTCCATCTAAATATCGACACATTCTTAAATAAAGATGCTTTTATTATACAAGTAAAATTACGTAAGATATTTTTTCTTGTTTTTTTGGAAAATAAAATCAAAATGAAGTGAGTTTTTGCTTAAAATAAGCAAAATGATCTTCCAATGGGGTAAGAAAAATAATCTTGTTTCAAAAACAAAAACAAAAAACAAGATTTCAAACAGAAACAAGATTATTTTTCTTACCCCATTGGAAGATCATTTTGCTTGTTTTAAGTCACTTCATTTAGATTTTTTCCTCCATAAAACAAGAAAAAATATCTTGTCATTTTACTTATCTAGTAAAAACATCTTGATTTAAGAATATTTAGACATTTGGACTGGAAACAAGACAAAAATACTAAATAGGAAAAGCATTTTTTGCAGTGTAGTCCTAGAGTAGCACAGCTAGTTTTGTCCTGTGCTAAAATTAAAGAAGAAAAGGCTGACATTTATCACATTTTACAGCAATTTTATTATGGCCAACTTGATTCCCCAACCACCATTCAACTCCAATTTGTAATCCAGTCTAAAGGTCATAAGTGTATGAAATGGTCCGGTGTGGGTCTGTAATATTGCCTGAGCTACCGGAGGGTGCAGGTGCTTTCGCTCAAAGAAACAATGGTTGACATAGCTGGTTTTCAGACATAATGGTCATGGCATCAGGTGAGACTTATGAGAGGTCATATTGGATTCTTGTGGGAAGATTAAAATGGGTAATCTGGAAGAGTCATCCTCTGTCAGTCATGCTTGAGGCCTTGGCTGTGAAGACAGAGGTTATTTATCTATTGCAGTGTGACGCACTGCCGGTCTGGGAGGGAGGCGTATGAAGCAGGTGTTTCAGTGCAACGCTCTCCAACCCTTCTGACTCATCCCCCTGCACCTGATGCTCTCCAAGATCCTCTATTGCAAGAACTGCAAATTATGCCTAATACATGATTCATTAGTCATATTAGACACGTGTGTGCCATTCAGACGTTTAATTATGACCATAGAAAGCTCTTTGAAGTGCACATCTTAAGTCCTCTCACCATCACCACCATTCACTCAAATCAAGTAAAGCTCTTTTGGTCGTCATACGAGATTGTTTTTGTACTTCATGAAGCTGTTACAGTACATTTAAATACATAGCAAGTGGGATTTGAAAAGAAAGACAGAATAAGACATGGTAGCATAATGTCGTTTCAAACCTGTGTGACTTTCTTTATTCTGGGAACACAAAAGAAGATATTTTGGAGAATGTTTCAAATAAAGTCATACTGGATTGAAATGACATGAGGGTGAGTAAACAATGGTAATTGGGTAAACTATTCTTATAAGTTCTACTGTACTAATGATATGAAAACAGTTACACACTATCATTCACAAGTAGTAGTGTATGTGGGACATTACAGAACTTCATGTATCCTTTTTTTGTACCTCAAAATAACAGTAGCTATGTTTCCATCAACCTATTTTTATGAGATTTTTGTCACATTTGAGAAAAATGTGCATAAAAAATGTATGTGCTCAACTGAGGTGGCTCATTTTTATCCGATACAAAGACACGCACATAAACTATGCTGAAAACACATTTACTAAATGAATCCCTCGATGTGCAACAAACTTTGCATCAGCAGAGGATGTGATTGGATAACTGGACTAACCAGCGGACCGATTTCAGACCATCTCATATGTTGGTTTGGTCATTCTGAAATGCCTAAGCCAAAGTCTATTGGGTATAATTACCTCCCAGAACTGTCTCACACGATTTTGCGACGCAAAGCAAGATAACATGACACAAGATAGCAGGACAGCGTTTATTGCGTTTTGTCTGCATGCTCTGAGGTGCAAGTAATTTATGATGTATGAAAAAGATTCCCCCGATTGCAGCAACTTCCATTTTGATACAGATATTTTGTGCCAATTTACCAGAAAGTGACGCTTTTGTTCTCTTGAACACATGGGATTGAAACGGTGCTTTATTCGCAAATGTTTTATGCGATATTCCAATATTATTACACAGCTCTGTGGAATACTTGATTGTGATTGGTCAATCGTGCCGTCCAGTGGTATGTTATTCCCGGATAACAGCCGCTAAAAACTAATAACACAGGCTCATCCGAGTATCTGTCACTGAAGATGGCGCTGCCATTTTGCGACTATTGTTTTGTCCACTGTAATGGATTATAAGAAACAGGTATGATTATAACACAGTTTCATCTCAAATCAATATCTCTTATCTCCACAATTATATGTGGTGAAATGCCATGTAATAAGTGGTATGACTGTACCGTATCCCTTAAATGTCCGTCTAGTTTGAACTTGCCGCTTGCTAGCAACTGTTTCGCCGCAGAAGCTTTGCGTTTTAAAGAGCTAATAAAATATTTTGACTCAGATCAATATTTCATGTCTAATCATTTACTTACATGGTAAGTAGCCGTGTAATAAGCGGGATAATGTACATCCAGCCGGTTGTTATCGCAGAATATACCCCTTCAGGGTGATCAGTCTTGCATCACCGCTTCGCGTCGGGGTTCTGATCACCATGTCGTGGTTTATTCTAAGATAACAAACGGCTGGATGTACATTATCCCTTACTTGAAGTTAAATTTGCAACTTTGGATAGAAACATAGCTAGTGCCGTTTTAAATAAAGTGTTTCTTTCTTGTTGCTTATTGTAACTTTGTTGTAAAATTCTTTGCGGCAGTATTTAAGAAGTGGGGTAAAAAATGTTTAAACTCCTGTTTTAAGAAAAGCTTTTGTTTCTCGCCCATGCCCTTAATACATCATCCCTGTGTTTTTCCCTCGACTGTCTCGAGGCATCAGTTCTGAAACTCACCTGAGGTTAAATTAGTCACTAGCTCAGGTAATTGGGTACGGTACGGGCAAGTGGCACATACCCGAGCAGTCGTTGAAGTTGTCAGGCCTCTGCCACCCTCGCTTGCTGATTTGGGCAAGTTGGTGTGACGGTCAGTGTATTTGTCACTATGTCAGCACTCCTGGAGCCATTCCTCCCAACCCTCTCAGGGCAATGCATTCATCTTTCTATTCATCCCTGGGTTGGAAGTCATTCATCATAGGACCGGAGGACTCCATCAATTATTCCAATGGGAAAGGAAGAAGGCCGAGAAGCTTTGAAAGGCAAATACATCTTGATTTAATTGGAATGCAGGTAGAAAGCACATTGGCACTAAGCAGATCTGCTGCTGAAAGAAAGAAAGGAGGGAAATCATCTTTGCCTCCTGATGCATATGGTGACTCACATTCATGGCCACAGATGGAGATTCTTTGAGGGTGGGGGTGTCCGGGTTAAGCAACACTTGTCTTTGTGACACAAAATTCGCCTGGGGATTCTTTCAAAGGCGCGCACGACGACACGGTTTCATGGCAATCGAAATGAAAATGCTAAAAGAATTCACTTCCAAACGCACATTACATGATGCAAAAACACCACAGGTGCTACAGCCTGCTGGGCAGGTACTGGGTGGTGAGCGAAGGATGAATAGATGCCATTGATCATCAAACACAAAGGAGGCTGCAAAGAGACTTCACTGAAATGGCTGACACATGGATTTCTCACCGCTTCTTAAGAATTAGCTGTGCTTGAGCAATCTCCCGAATGCAGCTCTTGAAGACAGCACAGAAGTGACAAGGTCCAGATTTAATCAGATGGATCCAATCAAGTTAGGCCTTTGTGGGTGCACTGCAGTGAGAGTCCTATAATCCCAAAGAATGGCCTGGCAGGATCGATGAGCTGGAGATTTCCTGTTTCATGTTTGGATCTTCTTTTCATCACCGCTCATGTGTGCAGATACCACCTTGCAGTTTCAGTCCATGAGTTTTTCCATTCGCTACATGTGAAGAAGTGGAACCAATGAGTATCTACAGTGCTTTTTAATGCTTGGCAGTATGTTATTTCTGCTTGAGTTCTATCATGGACAGTTTTGCTGTCTAGCAGAAGGAGTGTGTGAGTTGATATGTGACCTAGCGGTGAATTTTAAAACTTTGTTTGCATCTTCTGTCATTTGTTATTTTTAATCTGTTATCTCTAGTATATCTCTAGTGTGTTACAAGGTTGTGGACAATTCAGAGTTTTCGAACTGGCTCCCTTTCTATTCATTAGTTGGAATTTAAATGGGAATGTCAAGAAGTACACCGATCAGACATAACATTATGACCTATTATGATGTCCTAATATTGTGTTGGTCCCCCTTTTGCTCCCAAATCAGCCCTGACCCGTCGAGGCATGGACTCCACTAGACCCCTGAAGGTGTGCTGTGGTGTCTGGTACCAAGATGTTAGCAGCAGATCCTTTAAGTCCTGTAAGATGCAAGGTGGGGCCTCCATGGATTGGACTTGTTTGTTCAGCACATCCCACTGATGCTCGATTGGATTGAGATCTGGGGAATTTGGAGGCCATGTCAACACCTCAAACTCGTTGTTGTGCTCCTCAAACCATTCCTGAACCATTTTTGCTTTGTGGCAGGCGCATTATCCTGCTGAAAGAGCCACAGCCACCAGGGAATACCGTTTCCATGAAAGGGTGTACATGGTCTGCAACAATGCTTAGGTAGGTGGTACGTGTCAAAGTAACATCCACATGGATGGCAGGACCCAAGGTTTCCCAGCAGAACATGCCCTGGACCACTTTTCCCTTCCTTGGAGCGCTTTTGATAGATACTAACCACTGCAGACCGGGAACACCCCACAAGAGCTGCAGTTTTGGAGATGCTCTGACCCAGTCGTCTAGCCATCACAATTTGGCCCTTGTCAAACTCGCTCAAATACTTACACTTGCCATTTTTCCTGCTTCTAACACATCAACTTTGAGGACAAAATGTTCACTTGCTGCCTAATATATCCCACCCACTAACAGGAGCCATGATGAAGAGATAATCAGTGTTATTCACTTCACCTGTGTATATACTGAATTGTAATTCAAAGAAATTCAACTCAGGTAATGCATTCTGGCAAATTAAGGGTTCTTATACACGACCGTTAAAAAGCTGTTTGGGGTTGGTAAGATTTTTTTCATGTTTTAGAAAGTCTCTTATGCTCATCAAGGTGGAATTTATTTAATCAGAAATATAGTAAAAACAGTGTCTATCTGTCCGTCCGTCCATGAATGATTCACATTCTAATTCTGCATCCTCTTTGTTACCTAATTCAAACCATTCTGGATGCCACACTTGTATGTATGGGTCCATAAAAGAGAAGTCAGAAAAAGAAATCTCCCCGCAGGAGTCTGTGACCAAACCACATCTGTATTTTGAGCTAATAAAGCATAATAAATAATGATTCAGGCTCACATTTCCTGTAAATGGGATGCAAGCCTACATTAAACAAATTAGCATGAGTTGATTAATTTGCTTAATTGCAATACAGTCTGTAAATTTTTCAATAAACTACATTATAAAATACCTCCCAGTAAAAATAAATAAATAAAAAATAAAACTTCCACGGCTGGTTGAGTATTTCTTTAGCCTCACTATACAGAGCACAGCTCATGTTTATTCTTGTTATGACAGGTGCTCCTTTAGGATGTTTTCTTCACACTGAGGAACTTCACATGCTATCTATACTTTATTAGACCTGTCAGTAATTGGAATTGGAAGAGGAGGTCACACCTTCAGGGGATAATATTTACACAGTTTATTGCAGAAATAGGACATAAAAAAAATAAAAAAAATACATGAATGCATTTTGATTATTACAAAGCCACTGCACACTACTTTCAAGAATAAAAAGGTGTTAAAAGCTCACCTTGAACATTATCTCTAGTTAAGCATTAACATCTCAACAAAAAATGTTTTCATGTTTCATTTTCACTCTATTTTCATCTTGGGGAAGACTTTTAGTTTGGGGAAGAAGTTTTTTAGTTGTGCATTTTTGACATTTTAATTCTCTGCTTTCAAGTAGAAAGCACACAGAGCCTTGCTGTGGATGTTTAATTGCTATATAAAGTCAGAATATATAATTTTTTTTCATTTTTGTCTATTTATTGTTTATGCATTTCAGCAACAGCATGTTGTGTGAGTTTTGCTGTTTGTTTAGTCTGCTGCATCTGTCACTTTTTAACATACAAATGTGGATTTTCTGTCTACTGTAATGCTGCAGTTGTCGAATGCCAAGAAAATTATACCCTTCTCTAATTGTTCAGTTCAAATTCAAAATGAATTGGAGGGTTAAACAGCTTTTCTTGTTCCACACGTCTCTGCAATTGAGAAAGCGTTCTTCAAAATATGACTTGTTCTTTACCTTACATGCCCCCATTTGTAGGGAGAAAAAAACATTGTGCAGTTGCTAAGCCAATGTGACATTTTTGTCCCACTTATTACACCAGCTTGTGTTACAAACACAGTTAAGCAGTTAACAAACTTCTATGATAATTATTCTATAATTATGCATCTGGATCCAGTTGTGCCTGAACATTGTACAGAACTTTCTGCTGCTAATTGTCTCTCCTAAATAATAAATAATATATTTATGGATGGAATTAAGTGTATACACATGTATATACACATTTATTTGAACCATCAACACAACTTATGTGGTTTTACTATATCCGCTCATAAAATATTTTCAACAACAGTGTGGAAGGGAACCATAATTTCAGTTGAGAACAGGACTCGATGTGGCATACACAGAGAGAGAGAAAAAATAAGCCTCATTAAAATTCAATTTTGGGCGTAGTCTTTAATGGTAATCACATTTGGGGTTTAATTTATTCTTTGACACTGATTAATTGCATAGAATTGCTGGAGCCATTTCCTGCTGTAAACGTCAATTAATTAGCTGACAACATTAGATGTGATAATTAATACAGTGGGTGCCACAGCATGGGCCCTGGATCCTCCACGGGTGGCCCTTTAGATGCCTGTGGCCGATGCAAACACCCCAATTTTCGGCATCTACGGGGATGTGGAGGTATGATGAGTTGACTGAAAGAAGGAACTTCTGTCTAGTTAAGAACGTGGACAGCAGCGGTGGTGACAAACATCCGTTCTCCCCGCGGTCCTGCTGGTTTGGAGAACCCTTGCTGATCACTGACATCAGTCTGAGCAGCAGTGATTCATTCTGGAGCACAAAGTCCCTCTCCCAAAGTCCCTCTCAATTAAAATGGCAGCATATGGCCCAGTGACCAGTAAAGCACAGAGGCTGCTATCTGCTCTGATGTCTGGAGATTCTGATAGAGACGTCCCTCAGTATGGCTGAGAGGGAAAGTGTGTCACCTTGATCTTTTAAGATGTGTCCGTTCCTCCTTGACTGTCTATATTTGGAACAGATAGATCCTCTTGATGGATAGTGTCCTTTTGGCCAAATTGTTTGCAGTGTTAATTTGTTTGCATGACTTTTTGACTCAATTACAGATGTATGCTTCCTTCATGTATGCTAATTTAAAGGGCAGTAAATGTCAGTCAGACAAAATATGTTTTAAATGTCACTAAGTAGCTTTAATAACCAGAAACATTTGAATATGCTTGTGTTTTCACATATTTACACCTCACAGCATCATTGACAGCACACAATAGCACAGCATGCAAACTGTCATTTCATTTCACATGTGCTTGTGCTGCTGAAAATGTGATATCTTGGTGTCCTTATAATTTGAAAGAAAATTAAAAAGTTCTCACATCACCGGTTTGAGTTTCCTGACTTGAATGAAAAATAGGATTTGTAAATCTTACTTTTTTGTCTTTTTTTTTTTTTTTTTTACACAAAGAAGGTGTTAAAGGTAAAGTGTGTAAGTTTAGTGTTGAAATACTTTCTCCTACCCCAGCGTGATTTGCAGACAAAACTATGCAATTAACTGTTTTTAGGTTAAATTATTCAAAAGTGAACTGTAAACTGTTGGCAAAATTTGTTACAATGAAATACACTGAACAAAATTATAAACGCAACACTTTTGTTTTTGCCCCAATTTTTCATGAGCTGAACTCAAAGATCTAAGACTTTTTCTATGTACACAAAAGGCCTATTTCTCTCAAATATTGTTCACAAATCTGTCTAAATCTGTGTTAGCGAGCACTTCTCCTTTGCCGAGATAATCCATCCACCTCACAGGTGTGACATATCAAGATGCTGATTAGACAGCATGATTATTGCACAGGTGTGCCTTAGGCTGGCCACAATAAAAGGCCACTCTAAAATGTGCAGTTTTATCACACAGCACAATGCCACAGATGTCACAAGTTTTGAGGGAGCGTGCAGCCTGCTGACTGCAGGAATGTCCACCAGAGCTGTTGCCCGTGATTGAATGTTCATTTCTCTACCATAAGCCGTCTCCAAAGGCGTTTCAGAGAATTTGGCAGTACATCCAACCGGCCTCACAACCGCAGACCACGTGTAACCACACCAGCCCAGACCTCCACATCCAGCATCTTCACCTCCAAGATCGTCTGAGACCAGCCACCCGGTCAGCTGCTGCAACAATCGATTTACATAACCAAAGAATTTCTGCACAAACTGTCAGAAACCGTCTCAGGGAAGCTCATCTGCATGCTCGTCGTCCTCATCGGGGTCTCGACCTGACTGCAGTTCGTCTTCATAACCGACTTGAGTGGGCAAATGCTCACATTTGATGGCGTCTGGCACTTTGGAGAGGTGTTCTCTTCACGGATGAATCCCGGTTTTCACTGTACAGGGCAGACGGCAGACAGCATGTATGGCGTTGTGTGGGTAAGCGGTTTGCTGATGTCAACGTTGTGGATCGAGTGGCCCATGGTGGCAGGCGTATGTTATGGACAACGAACACAGGTGCATTTTGAATGCACAGAGATACCGTGACGAGATCCTGAGGCCCATTGTTGTGCCATTCATCCACGACCATCACCTCATGTTGCAGCATGATAATGCACGGCCCCATGTTGCAAGGATCTGTACACAATTCCTGGAAGCTGAAAACATCCCAGTTCTTGCATGGCCAACATACTCACCGGACATGTCACCCATTGAGCATGTTTGGGATGCTCTGGATCGGCGTATACGACAGCGTGTTCCAGTTCCTGCCAATATCCAGCAACTTCGCACAGCCATTGAAGAGGAGTGGACCAACATTCCACAGGCCACAGTCAACAACCTGATCAACTCTATGCGAAGGAGATGTGTTGCACTGCGTGAGGCAAATGGTGGTCACACCAGATACTGACTGGTTTTCAGACCCCCCCCCGGACCCCCCAATACAGTAAAACTGCACATTTTAGAGTGGTCTTTTATTGTGGCCAGCCTAAGGCACACCTGTGCAATAATCATGCTGTCTAATCAGCATCTTGATATGCCACACCTGTGAGGTGGATGGATTATCTCGGCAAAGGAGAAGTGCTCACTAACACAGATTTAGACAGATTTGTGAACAATATTTGAGAGAAATAGGCCTTTTGTGTACATAGAAAAAGGTCTTAGATCTTTGAGTTCAGCTCATGAAAAAAGGGGCCAAAAACAAAAGTGTTGCGTTTATAATTTTGTTCAGTGTAATTTAAAAGCGCCACAGAGTCACAGTGTTTTACTGTAATACATATAAAAATCTCAGTGGTGTGTGGTGGTGTTTTAAAATGAGGAGGCAAAGTCCTCACATTTTTTTTATATATCAAATGTAAATGTATGCCCCTGTTACACTTAATTGTTTTGTGGTTAAATAAACATCATATAAAAAAAGAGACCAAATACATTCTATTTTGTATTTTTACACTATGTAATGTTCTATTCATTAAAACCAAGTATAAATTTAATCAGGTTAGTGTAAAATAATAAATAAAAGCTGGTAACAATTGAACAATTGAAACAATAATTTTTATTTGTGAACTAATGTTCAGCTTTTCGTTTTATACTTATTTTCCGCAGTCATCAAGCTTGTACACACTGGTCTCAGACATGAAGATGTACCTTTAATTTCCCCAAGCTGATTGCTCACAAAAAAAAAACACAGTCGCCATGTTTTCAGGCCATTTCAAGTTTGAATT